>JARUPY010000604.1:2484676-3727014 GCA_029817715.1 Melastoma dodecandrum | reverse complement strand
CACACGTATCCCCTTTTCCCTCATGGACACATAAAGGACGTCGGTGAAGTTGTACCGGGTGTCAGGTCCCCTGAAGCTAACGAACACATCGTATCCAGATCCGTTGCGGGTGTACACAGTGCCGCAGCTAGTCCCTGATTCCGATGTCCCCGCCATCCAATGGAAGGAGAAAGGAGTAAGAGAGAGAGAGACCGGTTGATGATGATGATGATGATGGATGGGAAAATGGTGTTTGGGTGAGGGTTGGGATGGGATTAGACGGAAGAAGGGCGGGGGTGGAAGACTGGACTGGTCTTTTGTTGTTCGTGGTGGACAATCGGAAGGAGGATTGGAAAAGAAGGTGAAACAACAGCGATGAATATATGACTTCCGATGTCCAAAAGGGGAGGAGAAGTTGGAAATTATGAAGAAGTTTCGTTTGGTAAAAAATGAAACTAACCATGAAGTTTTCGACGACGACTTCATAAGAAAAGACTAAAAAGTCATCTTTGGTCTTATCTTAACGTTAACTCTATCTTCCTCGTCCCCACCACAATCACGGGCGAGTGATTACTTTTTCTTAAATGAAATTAACTCCACCTGCTTCACAAAATAATGTATATTTCTCGAAATCCCTTAAATAACATTTATAATTCAATGTTTCTGAATATATAATTTTTTAAGTGAATTTAATATTAATATATTATTTAACAAATTTTGAAAGTTCATGTCATATTTTGGGCAGGAACACGGACGTCCCCCTCCTACTCACAAGACAGTAATGGACTTGGCCTCCTTAGATTTCGAACATACACAAGGTTAAAACAGCCAAACGACTTCCTATATGAGATTTGGGATTCGTGCCTCGCAAAGTTTCTGGAGGTCCCAATGATCCACGCTGCGGTACCCTTCAGCTAGATCCTCCACGATAGCTTCCTTCACCACCATTACGGCAACTTGCATCGTGATGTCCCTTATGCTGCATCACCAGAAACAATAACTACAAACAACCCTGAAGACAAAACAGAAGACATGATTCCGGGAAAGGGATTGAGGTATCACTTTGAGATTGATGGATATATGACCCCTCTTTGAACCTCCTCCTCTGTCATGTATTTTCGGCACCCCCAGGGATATTATTATAATGAGTAATATCTAGAAAATATGGAATTACTCTACTCTCTATGTGATGCATATCAGCATCATTTACACAGTGTTTTTGCAATTTCATTATCATTGGTTATAGTGCACATCTTTCTTAGAATAGATAATGAACTTCTCCAATTTGGTGTAGATTAGATTACAAGGACGACGAGTTAGATATGTGGGGATCAGTATTGTACCGTTCTTCATCGTCGGGTTTGACATTGCAAAAATGGCTGGTATGGTAGAAGTAGAACCCTTCATTGCTTCTAACACCGGACATAGACAACATTAGCATCCCAACTAGCAGGTGATGTGGTACGTAGTGGTCTGAGAACTTCAACGCCTGTTTGTTTTATCAAGAGTCCCGCTTTTTTCAAATAAAGAAACTCAGCTATATATTAATTCATATTAGCTTCCTTCTGTCTCGGTCTGGGAGGAAAGAACCATTACTCCTAAGAGCACAAAATACTACAAGGAAACAAGATAATATCTCTTTCTAACAACGAAGGATCAGAGATGTACCCAAAATACTCAATAGAGACTAGAGAAATGTCTGACCTTGACATCATCATTAAACATTCTGTAGGTGTTGCGATAACTCTGCAATAACTTGAAGGCCCACTTACTTTGGAAATCTTCAAACTGCTTGCAAATATGCATTAGTTTGTCCAAGTAAAAACCATTGACTCAAATTATTACTTTTCAAGCAAGTTCCATCATGTGAAGATACCTGTACAATCACATTAGGCCAGCGAGTGAACACAGCTGCCATGAATTCATCATTAACAGAAATATAATCATCACCTTCTAAGTGTTTTTATTGCAATCCTAGTTCTGTAAAACGAAGCAAAAACCTGACTACTCCAGGCATGGCGATGCACTTTTATTGGCATGCAAGATTCTACTAGAGAACCAAAGATAGAAATACATGAACAAGAGCAATCCCTCTTACAACATGCTCAATGACTGAGGATGAAGTTTAAATACATGATACTCATAAAATACCACAACTTCTACAACTATTTTTTTATCATTACCTTTTGAATGAGATAATTATCCATCAAAGGCACACGACTTCACTCTAACTGTGGTCATACAAAACAAATTAGAAGAATTGTCACTCTAATTTATCAGCAAGTGTATAACAAATATTTTAAAATGAAAATACATTATTGTTATGATCTTCCATTATTGTGTCTTTTGATATAGCTGAAAAATCTTCTCATTACGTTTAAGTTTAAATAAAAATATATTCGCTTCAAGTAGTTGATTTGCATGGTTGCTTATCACTTGATAAGTACCAGCCAGGGCGTAGCTACAAAAGATACGGCTTCAAGATTATGAAATATCTTCCCTACAAATATTTGTAAGGTTAATGTTACACGTATACGAACATTTGCTCTCATACGTTTCGCTAGCCGAGAGTGTACTCGAAAGAAATTTGCAGATAGAAGAAATACAAAGATACAGCTTTGAAGACGCAATTTTCACCACTACAATCAACAAGCATTTACCTACCAATTGTAACTCACATAATGGGTCTTTTAGTAGTTTTCTCATTGTTATTGTTAGTACCAACATTAATCATTCACTGGAAGTGCCTGGAATTGAAGATTACAAATGAAAAACATTTGCGAAACAATGCCGAGATGTTCAAGACGAGCAACATTATACTTAAACGGCATGAAAAAGAAAAGTTACAAATGAAAGATAATTGTCAAGAAGCGTCGCACCACAGCGGTCTTTCTCAGTAATGCTTTGAAAAGCCTTTTTCCATAAGATATTGGGTGCAGGCAACCTCATAAGATTTTACTCAAGAAAAATGGATAGGAAATGGTAAATATTAGGTCACACATTTCACAAAGCCCGACCCCAAATTTGGAGCCAAATTATGAAAAATAAAACTAGTATTAACCTGTCCCAGCAAAAATTGGATATGATGAGCAAAAATTGCCATGATGAGGGTTTATTCCAGCAGCAGTACCCAATATCAATTCCAATTCCTTGAATCCCTAGATCGCCAAGACTCAATATTCTACTTCCATTTGTGACAATGATCATGTCAATCTGCCCAGGAATTCATGTTTTCATGACATCTCAACCAAACTTATGATAGAGTAACACTTTAGCACAGCATGACATGGCAGCTTGAAAAAAGTTTTATATGTGCTGCAAGGAATAGTTGCAACCATCAACGGAATTTTCATGGCAAAAAAATGTTTTCCATTCACCAATTTTTTAAATCATCTGAGTCCAAAATACTTTCATTAATTGTATCTATAGAAAGAAGTACCTCAGGATTGGGTACATAAAATTATTTCCATGCGTTAAACTTTGATGGAAAACTGCAAATGATAGATTAGTTTAATAGTAATACGAATATTATATTTATTTTTAGATTTCATGAGAGTAGTTGCTATTTCACTTACAACAGAGCTTAATGAGTGATGTCAGAATATCTAACTTGCATATTTGACACTGTTTTGGGTGACAAAATTCTTCATCTGCTATTTTTACTCAAATTTTACTAAAGCAGAGGGTGCCAGCAAATCCTGTTTGGCAGCCTTACCTCTTTTTTTTTTTGTATTTGTGGTTCCTTTCTTAGAGAGAAACGGAAGGGTCTTTCATGGAGCATGTTTAGTTTGTTTATTTAATTTTTTTATTAGATATCTAAGGAGCTTTCTAAAGGTTGCTAGATTTATGTGGATCTTTCTCAAGGTTTGCACTATCCTGTCCCTATGCAGAAGAAGGTACCCAAATATCTCTAGAAAAAAACTTATCGATACTTGGAAAGTACCTTCCCTAATGGTAAAGCCTCCATTCTAAAACAAGGACCCTAGACATCATTCACGGGGTAAATCAGAAAAACAAGGACCCTAGACAGCATTTCTCCTCTATCTTCAGAGCTGAGAAACATCCCTCTAGGACGTCTAAGCAGCTATAGTTTTGGCAAATAAGACCACAGTAGGGGTATATTACAATCGGGGCATATTCTGTTATGTTTGAAATTAACACCTGGACAAAGCTAGAAAATGCACAACTATGTTTTCAATCAATTGTTATAAGTTAAGATCAATCCTCGCAACAATCATCAGATTGTGTAAATAGAGTTGGTTGGTTTTAAGGCTGTTCAGTCCGTCGACAGAGTGGACATTGCTTGAACTGAAAAGGATAATCCATTTTGTGCCAATAGGTATCACACAAACTTTAAGTTATCAAAGAACAATGAAGGTAACAAACTGCATTTTTCCCGACCGAATGCATTCAGATAGGTCTGTAAAAGTAGCTATTCAGTTCAAACTTTACCAACAAGATTTTACCATAAGTAGTGTCACAGAACTAGCATCAGGGTGTAATTCCAGAAACCATTACTACATTCTTGGAAGGTGTAGCCCATATGATGCAAGTCAGGTTATAACCACACATATTGTAAATTTCCAGAATATCACAAAATGTAGTTACTATTCGTAACACAAATAAGAAATGAGAAAGAAAGAAAGAAGCAGCAAAAGAGATAACATATGCATGTATTCAAGCAAACTTCCCAAAGGATTAAGATGGAGAGATCAGATGGCTCACTTCATAATACATTGTTTCATTTCTATCATGGAGACGGTTTAGAATTCACCACATTGGCAAGAGCAGTAGTGTCATAACCCAATTTTTTCTACAAAAATCTTCAAAAAACACTAAAAAATTGCAAATCTTCCAAAAAATCAATAAAAATCAACAAAAATAATCGAAAATTAATAAAAATCATCAAAGATCATCTAAAATCAATAAAAATCATCTAAAATCACTAAAATCTAACAAAATCATAAAAAATCTAATTAAACATAACAATTAAACCTATTCCCTATAGATAGCTAGATCTCGGGAAGCACACAGGACACGGAGACTCGGAGACAAAGAGAAGAAGAAGGAAACTCTTGGAAGAACAGACGATCGGGAGAAGAACATTCGGAGAGTTTTCTGTCATCCAGCACAAAGGTACAATGAGGGAGCCGGGAAATGGTACAAATCCCGCTCGTCCTTCACCCCGTTTTTCCTTGGAGTTTCTTTCGATCTTTCACCCCGTTTTTCCCTTGAGTTTCTTTCGATTTTTTTTTTTAAAATGAGCTCTAAAAAAGCTCAGGTGCTTAGAAACACACTTTTAAAGCCTCCCTTTTTCTTTGTGATGCATGCGATTTAGTAATTCCTAATTCCCGAACCTTAACGAATCTCTATAGTTTTTCTAACTTGAACTTAAAATAAGTTAGTGGCGACTCCGATGTTTTCAAAATCCGAAGCCTTATCGTCAAGGGAGGATATTCATTTTAAATGGAACCAGAAACGGGATCACCCGCTACAGATTTGGTGACTCCGCTAGGGATTTACTTGTTTCTTTTTAGAGAATTATGGTCGAAAACTCGTTTTTTTTTAAAAGGGGGTGCTTAGCTTTTGCATGTGTTTGCGTTTGAATTTGTTTGACGCTCTTTCATGTAATATTACTTGATGCTTGATTTTTCCTGTTACATGAGCCTTCATCCCGGGCGCCATAGGATTAGTTCGGGTATACCATATGCCGACGGGTATCGGCCATTTGCCTCTACCTTTAGGTGGATACCCACCTGTTTACCGCCGGACGAACATCCGAGTCCTTTCATTTAAAATGGACCCAGACTTGGATTTCTCCATTTACAGTTAATGAACGGGTCCAAGCCACATCCAAGACGGTAGATAGAATCATTTGATGGGTTACCCTCTGCATGATTTCATAACTCGTGTTTTCTTATCTTACTCTAACCCCTTCTTTTCTATGTGTTGTTTAACTTAGCTCGGTTCGGTGAAGGAGGTTGTTCTTTTCTCTTGCTAAATTTATTCATACGCATTGTGCGCTTGCATCCATTTTAGCAATTTGCATATATTATTCCGTTTGCATCTTAAGCACATTCTTGACATGTCTTTCGGATCTATTTCTCTAAATTCAGGATGCCTATAATAAACTTTGACACATAATTTCTCATCCGGCCACGCGCTAAAAGATTGGTTCAAACATTTATACCCGTCTTAACAAGATTTTGTTCGGACAAAGATAGAAACCTTGTTGACCTCATTGATATTGAACTGGATTTAGGATTCCTACGTAACTGACTAGAAAAATGGGATGCGAACACTTTTTCGTTCAAATTCGGAGACTTTGATCTATCACCAACATTAGAGGAGTATATCCAGCTTGCGCGACTCCCCCGCATCCCTGGTTTACTGCCTCTAGAGCGTACTCCTTCATTAAAGAATGATCTTCCAATTGTTCTCAATGTTACACCGACTGTAGCATCGTCACTAATTACCTCTCATAGCCATGTGAATATTGAAGAGCTTCTTCTCTGTGAAAGGAGTGTTTACGTGGCTGAAAATGAAGAAGGTCAATTGTCTGCCCGGGCTTTCATTCTTGCCGTCATCAGGATGAATATCTTTCCATTTACCAAGCGTTCAATTCATGCACGGGCTGTCCATATCACAAGAGCATTATTATCGGGCAAACCCTTCATCCCCACTATCCTCGGCAAAACACTCAGCGGCCTCACAAGGATCAATATCCAAGCTAGAGGAGGAGTTCGTAATCACGACATAACGTTTTGCTTGCCTCTTCTCCTAGCATGGTTTTCTTCTCACTTGGGGATTAGTGCCTATAAATATCTTCATGATCAAGATTTATTGCGACACTTTTCTCGCCGCATATCTCTTCCCCCCAAGGGATTCACACACTGGAAGTCTTTCTTCGAAAGTCTAATGAGTAACCATTTTTTCCATATGTCTCGACATTTTAAGACAGGTCCGATCATGCTTGCAGTTAAGAGAAGCGCCTATATACCGAATCTCGGTCTTCTTGGGAGTTCTTATTATGTACCCATCCGAGTTGCGCACCAATTCGGAGGATTCCCGAAAGTTCCACCACATCAGCATCTTCACAAGTCTTTCTACGTGGACGACTTACAAATCCATAAAGCTCGGTTTGGGAGCGCTATTAAACACATCGTCAAAGAGTGGGAGCAGCCGCGGATCATCGAGTTTACTTGTCCGATCATCGACCTCAACGAATACGATCTCATGATTGCAACCTTCAAGCACCAACGTCTAGCATTGGAAAGGAGCCTCCCATCTACCTCACGCTCAGCCTAAAGACGACCTACCATTGACTGTCTAATTCAATAAAGCTAGTAAATAATGTATTTGATCGAACTAGTCAGCAATCTACATTTTACAGAAACTACTTGGACAATTAAAGCAAGTGCTCGCAATCATTATAAGGTCCAAGAAAAGAGCTTGACAGACTCGACACCCACCAATCATGTAGTTGACAAGCCTCATCGAACCACCAACATAAAAAATAAAAGAAGCAATAATCGACGATTCAAAAGCAAGTGTCGTGATTTCTTATCAAGGTAAAGGAAAACTTCAGAAATGCAAAAAGAAGTCGCGCGGGTTTGGATGGAGCTTTCTCGGGATTTCTCTTTCGAGGTCTTTCGTGAGGGTTTCGCCATGGACGACACCGCCCCGAGCATCTCCAATCGACGTGTTTCGATCCAACTCTTGTAATAGAGGTTATTGGGGTTGCGACCCAGTCCAGCTGACGTTATACACATTGCCTTTGTTAGGAAAATATTTCGCATCAGGTAAGAATACTTGATTTCGTTTTATCTCATCTTAAGGGCTCACCAGGTATAAGAAATTTCTGGCTCGTTTCATAAAATACAATTAATCGTGGATCAGACAAAGCATTTTACGAGATGTTTCGATTGAAAACGTCACGCACTTAATATGATAAATTTCGCCCTTGATAGGTGAATTGTGATCACGCGTTTGCTTGGTTGTATCATTCTTATAGCGAGGGTAAATGGAATCACTCCATGAAGTAATAATATTATTTTTTTGGTCTGAGAAAGAGTTTAGGACATTGGAGAAAGAGGGTCATGCCTCTCTACTTTTTCCCTATTTAGACCAAGTCTCATCCCTTTCACCTCTATTGCTGTGATCACCCTCATGAAATGGTCGATCCTAAGGATTGAGACATCCTCGAACCACCAGTCTGGTGGGACCTGCACGTTTCTGCTGGGGCTCGACTGCCGCACGATCTGCAGGTTCTCTGCCCATGTCTTGAATATCAGGTTGCCTTCCTCTAGGTCCTCCGTTATCTCAAGATACTCCGCCGTGCAATGCAGGCCCGAGATGTTGGTTGCTGTTAGATCAACTACGATCCCATAGCAGAACTTTGCAGCAAGCTCAAAGGACTCTAGCCCACCTGGTAGGTCGTCCAGCACAACCTTACTGAGCTCCGGGTCACGGGCCTCATAGATCATCCGGTTGAACTTCCCGCTCCTCGAGAGCAGAGGATACTGCAACCAACAACACCGACGATCCACAATCATTTCCCCGAAATCAATCCGACAGTCATTTAAAACTATAAGATAGTGTCATTTCCAATCTCAATTCCTGCATTTCCTGTGAAACAAATAGGCATCAGGCGGTCAAACCTTGTGTAAGTAGAAATTGATTTCTCCAACCTGGACGAGGAGGTCACTCGAGATTATCAGTCGCGACATACCTAAGAATTGGAGTGCTACTTCGTCAACCATTTCTCAAAATGCTCAGGCAAGTCTACCAAACATAGAAACACGGAAACATTATCCACTCGCAGCACAGGCGCATCACATCACAGGCGAATGCACCCAACCACGCCAATCACCGCGAGAGAGATTTATTACCAAGACTGGTCACGGAGTTCGAACCCATCAGTCTTGACCCCCTGCCTGTTTGAGGTAAGGGCCCCGCCATTACCATAGTCGCGGCCAGAGAATGACTCACTCTCGGATTCCCACATACTGCGAGAAATCCTCTTACACCCATTTGCTAAGATTTGAACATCAAAGGCTTCTGGGGGAAGAGACATTCAGAAGGAAAAAAAACACAATCCAAACAGGTAGTGAAGACAGAAGCAGAAGCAAGAGCAGCAGCAGCGATAGGCTTGATGAGGGAAACAGACCCACGCATGCTTTTGTTTAGTCCGTCTGCAAGGGACAGTTTATTTCCTCCCTTCCGAGGTTATTACACTTTCACGGGTTATGTCTTACAGCGTAGTCTCGGAAACGGAGGCATACCATTATGTTTCTCTCGACCGATCCAAAGAAAAGGAGGGGGCACTAACTTGAAAGTTCTTTCGTTAAGCTCAAACTCATCCTTTTTAGAGGCGGTCGAAATTAATGATGTCATACTTAAATAAAAAATAGTTAGCTTCCTCAATTGAGTCATAATATACCTGCATCTCCTTCACACATGTGGACAATCGATTCAGAAATTTTCATTTAGAATATACGAGAAATCCCTTGGTCCGAAAGACGTGTCAAGCATGGTTGCTCATTCGTATGTCGCATACCACGTCGTTTGCATCATCTTCATTTATTTATTTTCATTAATACAATTTTTTTTAATCCAAAGGTACTAAAATTAATCTCTCAAGGACACGCCCGTTCGAGCTACGAAGCTGGACGGTACACATGGCTAGCTCAGGACTCTCTCTGACGGACGCAACACTGCCCAATATGGGAATGTCTACAGACTCTACTCCCCCTCTCATCAGACATTCGATGATCGATGACCACCAATTGGGATCAAGTGCCGGTTTGAACAATTCATCAAGCATTAGGGGTCGGGAGCACAATCCAAATACACGTTTGGAGGCGAGAGTGGATATTCTTTGCGAAAACATGGCTCGATTACAGAGCATGCTGAGTAACATAATGCACAACCAGCAGGCAAGCTCTTCAACAACAACACCTCCAACTCCTCCCGTTATACCCCCAATGCCCACGGCACCAATGTCATCAACCACGACTCCGCCAACAATTCCTTTTCCACATCCGTCACAAAGCGCTGCTTCGGGGTTGGCACCTCCTCTCCATCCATCATTCCACAATACGACGGTTCTTTCTAGTGCTGACACTGAGGTGGTGCCACCATTTCAATATCCCGCCACATTTTCTGAGGTCCATGCTACTGGAATTATCCCTCAAACGCCAACACGACGAAATGCGGCCGCACTTGAAGAGCTATTTAAATCACCTGAAGATGAATGACATCGAGGCTAGAGTTGAAGCTAGAATTGCATCCCTACAAGAAGGCGAACAGAAACGTCTTGCCTGCCTCGAAGAGAGGCTGAATGCGGTCTAGGGACACAATATTTACTCTCTCGAGGACTATGATATCCAAGTCCCACAGATTTCAATACCTCATAAATTCAAGCCACCGGATTTCGAGAAATTCAAAGGGATTGGTTGTCCATTTACCCAAAGGATGACTTACTCCAAGTAGCTCTCTTTCAGGAAAGCCTCACTGGACTTCACCGGTATCTATCTTTAGACACTTCTAAATACGTGTCGTTCAAGGAGCTGGCGCATGATTTTCTAAACCACTATAGCTTCAACATTGAAATGGCGCCCACTATATCCGATCTGCGGAAGCTCGAGAAATATCGCAACGAGTCTATAAAGGAATTTGCTCGCCGAGTTCGTGAAAAAGCGTTGCAGATCCAACCTCCACTCAAAGAGAGAGAACCAGTGGATGAATTTCTCTCTCTCCTCCCGAGAGATTTCTACCAATACTTATTTACACAGCGTGGTTCCTCATTCAGTCAAGTTGTGTTAAATGCGGAGCAACTAGAAGACGCTATAAAGGACGGTCGGATTGCTACTACATCGACTATCAAGACAACACCTCGCAGAAAAGGAAAGAGTGAAACTTCCGCAAACATAGAGCGAAGTGCCAACATGCAAACATCCGCGAGGCCCAAGATGTATCTATCTTCTACCGCTCATCCTAGCCCGAATGTGGATGGAAGACCTGTCGCTTCACAAGATCAGAGTCAAGTCACTAAGTCAGGGCAAAATAGTAATCGTAGAAGAATTGAGGATATGACCCCTCTTCCTGATCCATTAGATGTCATGTTTCAACGCCTACACGAGATGGGTCACATCACTCCGATTCCTCCAGCACGGGGAAATCCATCCTCTCGTGGTTACAACCCAAATGCAGTTTGTTTGTATCATTCAGGGGGCATTGGTCACGATACGAGGAATTGCTTCGCACTTTGATTTAAAATACAGTAGCTCCTCGACGACAAGGTAATAGCTTTCGAGAACCCAGCCAGCCCTCCGAGCATTCAGCAAAATCCTCTGCCAGAACATGTGAATATGATAACAAGTGATGATGCCAAGATAGAGAGCTATCACTCATTTTCCCAGCTACTATGTCAGATTGGCCGCTACACGAAGAGGTGGTATGCGTTCTGCACTCGACACAACCCCGAAATTCAGATAGAAAGCCTGTCGTTTATACGCCAGTTACAACTCCTACCTTTGTTTACCGACCATCCACTACAGCTCAACCGTTCATCTACAAACCACAGGTTAATGTTTCGACCAACCCAATCACCGGTCCATCAGGAGAGAGTGAGAAGGAAACAAACATAATCACTCGTTCTGGCCGAGGTATCCCTGCAATTGAGGCGTTAAAGAATCCTGAGGCTGCAAAGATAAGTGAGGTGCCACTCGAAGAAGCTAAGAAAGTTGTCAAGTACATCAGAACAAGCGAGTACGACATTGCCGAGCAATTAAGAAAGCAACAAACACAGATCTCTCTTTCGATCTCATCAACTCCTCAGATAAGCATCGCGATGTGTTACAAAAGTTTCTCGCGGAAGTCCATGTGCCTGCGCAAATCGAAGTTAACTGCCTTGATGTATTCATGTGAAGCCTTCTCGTTCGTGATTCCATCATCTTCTCCGATGAAGACTTGCCAGAACCCGGGAAGGTCCACAATATGGCGCTTTTTATCACAGTCAAGTGTCGAGACATGATGATTCCGCGAGTATTGATTGACGGTGGATCTGGGATAAACATCGTCCCTGTCACTGTCTTGAAGCAACTCAACATTGACGATTCCAAATTCCGAGCTTGCAACCTTATTGTTCGAGCCTTCGATGGAGCAAAACGCGAAGTGTTAGGAGAAATTCTTCTAGCCATCAGTGTAGGACCAGCCACATTTGAGACAACTTTTTACGTACTCGCAGCTGCAGGCTCGTTCAACATGCTGTTAGGGCGACCATGGATCCATGCGGCTGGTGCAGTTCCTTCTACCGTGCACTAGAGAATTAAGTTTGTCGTAGGGGACAAGCTCATCACCGTCCAAGGGGAACGCAATATCCCTGTCTGCAGTGAAATTAATTTTCCATATATACCGGAACCAGTAGAAGAACCGAGCATCACCCAATCTATCGAGATTATCCACATGGTGCGGAAAGAAGCTAATATGCCGGAAATCCCGCCCCCAGTACTCAATGCAGCTCGGATGCTAGTGTACTATGGCTATCAAACTGGGAAAGGCCTGGCACTCGCGGACAAGGAAGTTTGGAACCCCTCACATTCCATATCAAGAGCCAAATTGGGACTATCGGTCTAGGATTTCGGTATTGTCAACAGAAGCCCTATCGAGACAGAAACGGATCTCTAATTTGCCCACCGCTTCGAGAGACTTTCATCTTGGCCCCGAAGGATCTGGTTGACCTTGTCCCATCATTGGAAGACCTTTCAATTTGCACTGTTAATGAAGCGCCATCCTCCTCCATAGTCGAAGGGTGAATCATTCCGAGTCTTTTGTACTCATTTACTTTTAATATTTCAATTCGTGTAGGGTTCATTATGACTAGCTTTTAGACATGCGAACGCTTCCTCGTTTAGATCGAGCCACCTTCCTATATTTCTACCGTGGACTAGCAAGGAAGTCCAAAAAATGTAATAAACACGGTATATTAGGAATTTTCAAGTTGAAATGTGGAGGGAAACAACGTTAGACGGATGACGAAAATGAGCACTCACACCCAGAATGGTTCACAACTATTCATGCTCCCCGACACCTAATGTCCTCCACTTCAACTTTTTGACACATGGACTCACGAAAGAATCATTGCGATTTACAGGGATGGCGCTTCGGGCGGAGATGAAGATCCATATGAAGAACAACATGATGACTCGATCCATGACCAGAAGTTGCTTGATGATTACTACGGCTTTGAACAAGAACTCAAACGTCATGAAGAGCCTAAAGAAGTGACAATCCGTGAACCAATGGTCATTAACGTCGAAACTCTCGAAGAGTCAAAGGAATTGTTCATTGGCTCGGATCTTCCTCAAGATGAAGCTGATCAACTCATTTCCCTACTACGAGAGTATTCAGATGTGTTCGCATGGAGCTATGCAGACATGCCCGGGCTCGACATAGACATTGTACAACACTACATTCCTACAGATCCATCGGTGCCCCCTAAGAAGCAAAAGCAACGCCGATACAAACCTGAACTTGTGCTCTCTATCAAGGAAGAAGTAGACAAATTATTAAAGGTGAACTTCATCGAGGTCGCTCGTTATCCTCAATGGGTTGCAAATATTGTACCAGTTATGAAGAAAAATGGCAAAGTTCGTGTTTGCGTCGATTACCGTGACCTGAACAAAGCTAGCCCTAAAGACGATTTTCTTTTACCACATATCGACGTGCTGGTAGACAACACCACATGATTCAATCGCTTCTCTTTCATGGATGGCTTCTCCGGTTACAATCAAATTCGGATGGCGGAGGAAGATAAGGAAAAGATCACCTTCACCACCCCTTGGGGACCGTTCTACTATCGAGCAATGCCGTTTGGATTGAAGAATGCTGGGACAACGTATCAACGGGCCATGGTAGCACTATTCCACGATATGATGCACAAAGAAGTCGAGGTATACGTGGATGACATGATTGCTAAGTCGCACGCAGGGGAAGATCACGTCAACATCTTACAAAAATTATTCGAGCGATTAAGAAAATTCAAGCTACGATTGAATCTTGCGAAATGCGTATTTGGAGCAACATCAAGGAAGCTACTTGGTTTTGTCTTTAGCAACCGTGGTGTCGAAGTTGATCCTGCCAAAGTCGAAGCCATTCAGAATCTACCAACACCGAAGACGGCTAAAGAAGTCAGAGGTTTTATGAGTCGGCTCAATTGTGTAGCTCGCTTTATCTCAAATCTGTCTGAAACCTGTAAACCAATATTCAATCTTCTCAAGAAAGATACCTCAATTGAGTGGGACACCGAGTACCAAGCCGCCTTCGAACAAATCAAGCAATACCTGTCGAACCCTCCGGTATTACTCCCGCCAACACCGGGGCATCCCTTGACACTCTACCTTACTGTTCAAGACGAGTCTCTAGGAGCCCTCTTGGCACAACAGCCACAAGGTGCCAAAGAACATGCTATTTATTATCTAAGTAAGAAGTTCACACTTAGTGAGGCCCGTTACACGATTTTGGAACAAACATATTGTGCATTGGTTTGGGTACTCCATCGATTAAGGCAATACACCCTTCACTACGAGATTCTTCTGGTATCGGAAAATGATCCTTTGAAATACCTTTTCAGTCGGCCTACGCTAATGGGACGTATCTCCAAATGGCAACTACAACTTGCTGAATTCAATATACGATATGTTGCCACTAAGTCTGTCAAGAGTCGAAGTATTGCAGACTATATTGCTGACTACCCAGGACCGAACGTGTCTCCTTTGGACGTTGAGTTGCCAGATGAGAATATCCTAGTCACAGACGATGATCAACGATGGAGTATGTACTTTGATGGAGCAGTCAACCTCAATGGGTCGGGTGTAGGAGCCGTTGTGATATCCCCCACCGGTCAGTATTATCCAGTCACATCGAAGGTTGTTTTTACATGTACCAACAACATTGCAGAATACGAGGCGTGCATTCTCGGTCTTCAGCATGCTCTTGATTTGCGAATACAAGACATCAACGTTTTCGGAGATTCGACACTTGTTATCGCCCAAACAATTGGACAATGGCGTATTCATGATGCAAAGCTCCTCCCATATCATGAATACCTTCAAGATATCATCAAACGCTTCTGTCATATTGAGTTCAATTACTTGCCTCGATCGGAGAATCGCTTCGCGGATGCACTGGCAACATTGGCCTCAATGATCCCATTGGTTGGACAAATGAACATCGAGCCCCTGCAAATCGACATCTCTCATAACCCAAGTTGTGCTGCCATCATTGATGAACCAGATAACAGACCTTGGTACTTCGATATCAAAGTTTATTTACAACCCAGCAATTTCCCGCAAGGCTGCAGCAGAAAGGAGCAAAAATTCATACGACGGATTGCGAGCAATTACTTTCTAGATGGAGATGTGTTATACAAGAAGTCATTTGTTGGGACTCTTATGAGATGTGTTGATACGCACGAGGCACAAGAACTTATTACTGAAATCCACGAAGGTGTATGTGGACCGCATATGAATGGATATGCTCTGGCACAAAAGATCATGCGACAAGTGTATTACTGGCTGACAATCGAAGCGGATTGCATTTCATACGTGCGTCGGTGCCATAAATGCCAGATTTACAGTGACAAAGCTCATGTGCCTCCCACTAGATTGTACCCGTTATTTGAACCATGGCCATTTTCAATGTGGGGGATGGACGTCATCGGCCCAATCAATCCAAAAGCTTCGAATAGTCATCGATTCATCCTAGTCTCCATCGACTATTTCACCAAACGGATCGAAGCTCAATCATTCAAAGAAGTTACAGCAAAGAATGTGGCCCGGTTCGTCCGCATCAATATAATTGCTCGCTACGGAGTGCCTGAGCTGCTCGTGACCGATAATGGCACAAACTTCAATAACAAGATTATTGATTCATTGTGTGAGGAATTTCGAATCAAACATCTCAATTCCTCACCATATCGTCTACAGATGAACGGTGCTGTGGAAGCTGCAAACAAGAATATAAAGAATCTAGTCCGGAAGATGGCAGTCACATACCGCAATTGGCACGAAAAGCTCCCATGTGCATTACTTGCCTACAGAACAACAACACGTACCTCAACTGTGGCAACTCCTTTCGAACTTGTCTATGGAACACAAGCAGTTCTACCAATCGAGGTTCAGATCACGTCCCTTAGGGTATTCCAGGAAGCAAACATGGCCGAAGACGATTATGTGCAACATCGTCTAGCTCACCTGGATCTCATAGATGAGAAACGGCTCGCTGCTGCACATCATATGCAATGTTATCAAGAACGTGTTTCCCGAGCTTTCAACAAAAAGGTTAGACAAGTGACATACAAGCCCGGTGATTTGGTTTTAAAACGGATCCTTTCGAACGTCAAAGGCCATCGTGGAAAATTCGCCTACAATTACAACGGCCAGTATGTCGTCAAGCAAGCTTTCTCAGGAGGGGCCCTGATCTTGATGAAGATGGATGGGGTTGTTCTACCCCAGCCAATTAACGCTGATTCACTTCGACGTTATTGCACCTGAAGACGAAAGATTGTACCCATTTTATTTCATTATCTGAGCAATTTTTCTAGAGTCAATTTCAATGATACTTGCTTTTAGCGTAACTCTCCTCAGAGACTTTTTAGGAGCAATGAAAATTTACGAGGCTCACAAGCCATGCTAAATAAATGATGCTTCAAATGGGGCAACGACCGATCGTTGTTGGGTACAGGTAGAGGAAAGTATCATTCCGATTCAATCACATGAAATTAAAAACTAATCAATATTTCATTTCTTTTGGAGAGGATTTTACTGGGGAAAGAACCAAATGCCTCTGGTAACCAGTAAAGGAAATATCGTTCCAGCTCATATATTACAAAATAAAAAAAAAAACTAATCAATGTTTCATTTCTTTTGTAGAGGTTTTTGCTGGGGCAATGAGTACGCGTCGTCAAGGAACCGGTAAAGTAAAGTATCGTTCCAAGTTTAAAATTTTTCTCACATTGATTTGATTTTACATCCTCTTTTTCCCTATAGGGCATCAAGTCGAGGCGAACATCATAGGTAAAATTATCATTTCTTAAAACAGGTGTTATATTCATTTGTCATACATTCTCACTAAACGATTTTATTCAAAAAAAATTGAAACACATTCCCTAGTGGAACAAAGTGTCAAAAAATTTTTGACTAGCCCTTAACCATATGGTCTTACACCAAGCCTACATTACAACTAGAATCAAAGTCTCTTTCGACTAGCCCTTGAGCATTCATTTCAAAGGAATCGAACTTCCCACTCTGATAGCATAGAAACATATTTGAGTGAGCCTTGAGAGATGTAAGAAAGACCCTTCTTTATTCTCTATCACACAAGTGTTTCTATTTTTCAAAAAAAAAGTGAAAATTAAGTTTTGGTGCATGCATATAGAGCATCTTGCCTTCATACCATCCACAGTCAGAAATTCGGCAAGTACACATGGGAGATGCAAACAATCACAATCGTACTTCATGATTTCAAAACTCAAGCCTTTATGCTAAGGTATGATACTCTTCACTATGGTTAAGCACTCTTGTGGTGTGATATCACTCAAAGTCAAGTTATCCATTTCTCAATTCTTTCGATTAAGTGTCTACTAACAGATGTGACACCACTTCTAGTTTTCCTTTTTGGTTAAGCATTTACTAACAAATACGACACTATTCGGTAGAGCACGAACAAATGCAATGCCATTTGGCTAAGCGTTTACGAACAAACGCAATGCCATATGGCTAAGCGTTTACGAACAAACGCGATGCCACTCGACCGAGCGTTTATTAGCAAACGCGATGCCATTCGACTAAGCGTTTACTAACAAACGCTACGTCACATTCTTTTCGGTTAAGCGCTTACTAACAAGCGCGATACCTTCCAGTCGGTTAAACGTTTACTAACAAACGTTATACCACTTCCAGTTTGGCTAAGCGTTTACTAACAAACGCTACGTCACATTCTTTTCGGTTAAGCGCTTACTAACAAGCGCAATACCTTCCAGTCGGTTAAATGTTTACTAACAAACGTTATACCACTTCCAGTCGGCTAAGCATTTACTAACAAATGCGACGCCATTCGACTAAGCGTTTACTACGCTACAACACATTCTTTTCGGTTAAGCGCTTACTAACAAGCGCGATACCTTCCAGTTGGTTAAACGTTTACTAACAAACGTTATACCCCTTCCAGTTCGGCTAATCGTTTATTAACAAACGTGACGCCATTCGACTGAGCGTTTACTAGCGTCATATTGTTTTTCGTTAAGCGCGATACTTTCACTTCAGTTAAGTGTTCATACAAACGCGACACCATTTTCAATTTTCCTAGTTGAACGTTCATACAAACGCGACACCATTTTCAATCTTCGTGGTTGAGCGTTCGTACAAACGCTACACCTCTTTTCACCGGCTTTTGGTTATGCATTTTCTAACAAGTGCGACGCCATTTCTGGTCAAGCGTTTATTAACAAACGCGATGCCCTAGCAATAATTTCCAAAAAAATTGGGTTCTGAATAATTCTTTGTTCGAATATTTTACCAAACATTCTCACAAAGAGGGGCAACTGTGATAACCCAATTTTTTCTACAAAAATCTTCAAAAAAAAACTAAAAAATTGCAAATCTTCCAAAAATCAATAAAATTCAACAAAATTCATCGAAAATCAATAAAAATCATCAAAAATCGTCTAAAATCAATAAAAATCATCTAAAATCACTAAAATTCCATAAAATCATAAAAAATTTAATTAAAAATAACAATTAAACCTATTCCCTATAGATAGCTAGATCCCGGGAAGCATACAGGACACGGAGACTTGGAGACAGAGAGAAGAAGAAGGAAACTCTTGGAAGAACAGAGGATCGGGAGAGGAACATTCGGATAGTTTTCTGATCATCCAGCACAAAGGTACAAAGAGGGAGCCTGGAAATGGTACAAATCCCGCTCATCCTTCACCCCGTTTTTCCTTGGAGTTTCTTTCGATCTTTCACCCCGTTTTTCCCTTGAGTTTCTTTTGATTTTTTTTTTAAAATGAGCTCTAAAAAAACTCAGGTGCTTAGAAACACACTTTTAAAGCCTCCCTTTTCTTTGTGATGCATGCGATTTAGTAATCCCTAATTCCCGAACCTTAACGAATCTCTATAATTTTTCTAACTTGAATTTAAGATAAGTTAGTGGCGACTCCGATGTTTTCAAAATCCGAAGCCTTATCGTCGAGGGAGGATATTCATTTTAAATGGAACCGAAAACGGGATCACCCGCGACAAGTAGGATCAAATGGGCCATCTTAACTTGTTCTCCTATCCTCTTCAAATCAGCCACGGTCAATGCAGTTTTTGTTGGTTCCAATGTTGACACATGGTAATACACCACAAAAGCAAAAATATTATGTATTTCTCTTTCCAATATAGCCGGAAAAAAATTCAAAATGACCTACGAGCAGTAGATCCATCTGCTCTACCAACGTCATAACTCGCCTAAAAAGGCTCAGGACAATGCAACCAATCCATACACACATAATAAAAAATGCTATGCCATAATCATCGTATATCTTCTAAATCTTATAATGACTAAGCCTTAATATGATTGTAGTTTTGCTTTGTTTTGTGGTTTCAAGAAGAATACCATCAATCTTTGTTTGGAGGTTTATCAAACAGGATTTAGTCCCCTCAATTATCTAACTTTACAAGAAAACATGGCTGGTGATATA
Source organism: Melastoma dodecandrum (assembly GCA_029817715.1). Lineage (NCBI taxonomy): Eukaryota > Viridiplantae > Streptophyta > Magnoliopsida > Myrtales > Melastomataceae > Melastoma > Melastoma dodecandrum. The sequence continues at coordinate 3,707,285 of JARUPY010000604.1, read as the reverse complement.
CACCAGATATTTCAGAAGAATATGGTTTGTTTATATTTTAAACACATTTTAAAGACAAAGTGAATGATCGACAGACCATCCACAGAGTGGTATATTAAAGGGTAATAGAATGTATATTCATCATTGAAGGAATTCACACGCACAGACTCTTTCATGGATCTCAACCTACACTTACCGAATCACTTTCCAACTGATTACACAAACAATTGCATTATCCACTGAAATGCCTACTATGAGTAAAGGAATCGTCGTCTAATCATTATTGTTATGATCTTCCATTATTGTATCTTTTGATATAGCTGAAAAATGTTCTCATTACTTTTAACTTTAAATAAAAATATTTTCCCTTCAAGTCCTTGACTTGCAAGTTTGCGTATCACTTGATAAGTACAAGCCAGGGCACAGATACAAAAGATACGGCTTCAAGATTAGGAAATATCTTCTCTGCAAATATTTGTAAGGTTAATGTTACACGTATACGAACATTTGCTCTCATACGTCTCGCTAGCCGAGTGCGTACTCGAAAGAAATTTGCACATAGAAGATAGATAAAGATACAGATTTGAAGATGCAATTTTCACCACTACAATCAACAAGCATTACCCACCAATTGTAACTCACAAAATGGGTCTTTCAGTAGTTTCTCATTGTTAGTACCAACATTAATCATCACTGAAAGTGCCTGGAATTGAAGATTACAAATGAAAAACGTTTGTGAAACAATGCCGATATGTTCAAGACGAGCAACATTATACTTAAAACGGCATGAAAAAGAAAAGTTGCAAATGAAAGATAATTGTCAAGAAGTTGAAATTGTCAAGAAGCGAATTACCACTGCGGTATTTCTCAGTATTGCTTTGAAAAGCCTTTTCCATAAGATATTAGGTGCAGGCAAACTCATAAGATTTTACTCAAGAAAAATGGATAGGAAATGGTAAATATTAAGTCCACACATTTCACAAAGCCGACCTAAATTTGGAGCCAAATTATGAAGAATAAAACTAGTATTAACCTATCCCAGCAACCCAAAAATTGGATAAGATGAGTAAAAAATGCCATGATCTCACCCTTTGAGGGTTTATTCCAGCAGCAGCACCCAATATCAATTCCAGTTTCTTGAATCCCCAGATCGCCATATTCTACATCCATTTGTGACAATGATCATGTCAACCTGTCCAGGAATTCATGTTTTCATGACATCTCAAGCAAACTTCTGACAGAGTAACACTTTAGCACAGCATGACATGGCAGCTTGGAAAAAGTTTTATATGTGCAGCAAGGAATAGTTGCAACCATCAACGGAAGCAAAAAAAATGTTTCCCATTCACCAATTTTTTAAATCATCTGAGTCCACTGATACTTTCTTTAATTGAATCTATAGGAAGAAGTACCTCGGGATTGGGTACATAAAATTATTTCCATGCATTAGCGACTTTGACGGAAAACTGCAAAAGATATATTAGTTTAATAGTAATACGAATATTATATTTGTTTTTAGATTTCATCAGAGTAGTTGCTATTACCCTTACAACGGAGCTTAATGATTTCAGAATATCTAACTTACATATCTGGCACTGTTTTGGGTGACAATTCTTCGTCTGCTGTTTTTGCTCGAATTTTACTAAAGCAGAGGGTGCTAGTAAATCCTGTTTGGTAGCCTGACCTCATTTCTTTGTATCTGTAGTTCCTTTCTTAGAGAGAAACGGGAGGGTCTTTCATGGAGCATGTTTAATTTGTTTATTTAATTTTTTTATTAGATATCTAAGGACCTTTCTAAAGGTTGCTAGATTTACGTGGATCTTTCTCAAGGTTTGCACTGTCTTGTCCCTATGCAGAAGAAGGTACACGGATATCTCTAGAAAAACTTATGGATACTTGGAAAGTACCTTCCCTAATGGTAAAGTCCCCATTCTAAAATATAGTTATGATTCTAACAGAAGTAAGCAAATATTGCAATCCACAGGAATATTAGGCATTGAAAACCCCAACAACAAAAGACGTGAAAAGCAATAGCATTCACAGGTATATCAGAAAAACAAGGACCATAGACATCATTTCTCCTTGAGAAACATAGGACGTCTAAGCTGCAGTAGTTTTGGCAAACAAGACCACAGTGGAGTATATACAATCGGGGCATAGTCTACTAACCAGAAAATGCACAACTATGTTTTCAATCAATTGTTATAAGTTAAGATCAAGCCTTGCAACAATCAACAGATTGTGTAAATAGAGTTGGTTCGTACATTTGAGTAGGTCATACAAGATGGCGAGCAAAATCTAGTCCAAAAAGACAAACCATGATGAAGAGCCACTGTATGAAGAAGAATAAATGTCAAGCGAGGATAATGGACTGTCATCCTAATTTTTTCAAAAAGAATACGTCAAGACGAAGATGCCAAGTGAGGACGAGGGACTACAATGAGGATTCAATGAAAGTTGCGAGAAAAGAGTCAAACACATTTCCCTCCACTAAATCCCAATAATAAGGAAACGTAACCTATAAACTAAGATACGTAAATTGGTAGTTATAAGTAATGTCTTTGTATAAATTCAACCTAAGCAGAAGATGCAATAATTACTTTAAGAGTCTTGAAGACTTGAATTATTCATAGCATTTTCTCCCATTTTCTTTCTACGAACACTAAATTCCTGTGACATATTAAGTGTCTACTTCAAGGTTAGTGTATTCATTTCGTCTTTTACTGTTGAATATTCATTTATAAAATTTTAGAGATCACGGTTAGAACTCGAATCGAACTACCCCTATTTTTCGTAGATAAATATTTTACGACATGTTTTTTTACATGAATATGTCTGCGATTATTGATTTTTTACCGGAGTCCACCCATCCAACGATCGAAACCACAATAAAGGCATTTTTTTTAAGTCTATTGATCATTTTTCTTCATTCGGCGCATACATTTTTTTTTAATGAAATACCGTTTAATAAAAAAAAAACACTTCAAAAGAAAAAGATGCTTTTCTTTTCTTTTCTTTTTTATTGTGATCAGTGACAATGTACGATTACACTTAAAATACAAGTGTCGATCCATTTAGGACATTCATTGTTGCAGTACAAGCTCATGACGCACGAAAGGAAGAGTCTATTCTTATTCACTTCCCATTAGGCAGTGAATCCTTACCCGATTATGTCATTGAACTAATAATTTTTCGAGTCTTTCCCTAATCTCGCATTCTAATGAAAGATAAATAACAGTCCACAATGCATGTTTGTTTTATCAAGAGTTCAGTTTTGTCAAATAAAGAAATTCGGGTATATATTGATTCCTGTTAGCTTCCATCTGTCTCCCAAGAGCAAAAAAAGACTACAACGAAGCAACATAATATCTCTTCCTAACAATAAAGGATCAGAGATGTAACAAGAATACCCAATAGGGATAAGAGAAATGTCTGACCTTGACTTCATCATCATTATAAAATTCGAGTGAATTTTATGTGAATCTTGGAAAAAAGCCCTAATAACTAAATACATATTTGATCGTGAAGTGTCATATACAATTTTTTATTTGATCTTTGATAATTCAACGATGATGTGAGATTATATCATCCTTTATGATTTACCGTGTATGTCAATATTTGAACGATGTTGGATCGATCTATCATTTATCTCATGTGTTTTACCTTTTCATAAGGGTGTCCCGACAACATTGTATTTGAATAATATTATTTGTACTATCAGTTGATATAAATCATATATTTGATCGAATGAAATACATACCATAAAATTTGAATTTCGTATTTGAATTTATGAAAATCGATGTATCAATTTTTCATAAATTCGTTCATGAGATATCCTCGTAAATTGACCGATGAAGATTTTGAAATGATGTTAGGTAGAGAAGTTAACGTATTATATTCTTTTTTCTCTTTACCACGGTTTTGTCCTATCTATTTTTCCGGGTAAGATTTCCAACGATGAACATCCAAGATTAGGAGGGAGTATTATGAATATCTAACGTGGATTAGTAGACTTTGTGCCGTATTCCATTTGGGCTTTATGGGTGGGTTGAGTCCAGGCCCATTGACCTATTAAAGCACGAGGTTCAAACTTGGAATGATTCATTGAGAAAAAAGAAACATGCAAGTGTAGTTGTTGATGTTTGCATATGCATAAATTTGAGATAACATCAATCATCCTGTTGAGTACACGATTCCCACCATTCGTGATGTCAAGTACTCTCAAGTTAGCCATCCTCTGTTAGAACCAAAAAAAAAAAAATGTACCTCATTAGTCAATGTTTATTTTCTGCTTCATAAGAGATGAATAAAAGGCAAAGGGAATTAATACCAGATCTTTCAATGAATCATCCGTAACTTCATCCCCCATGATCTCGAGAATGACGAGGTTGTCCATCTTGAATAAAGAAAGGGAGATTAAGACTTTGTTTCCACGACACATACAAACGTAGCCACAATTAATTATGCTGCTTCTCGTAGGTTCAGAAATCTGAGATTGGACATGCACTTGATTTCCTTTCCAGTTAAATGGCGGAAACCATGTGGCAGGTTGATGGCTAAAACGTGATGGGTGTCCTGTTTCCAAATAAAAGAAATGAGGAAGCCAAGAGACCAAGTCCAATCCAAGAAATTAGGAAATTATTATTATTTTTTTACCTGCTTTTGGCGTACGACATCAAGGGCCTCCAACGGATCCCACAGCCTGCTGCGCATGCCGGGGCTATGAAAAGGGCTCTCGGAATGAACAATCTCCCTTCCTATCTCTCTTATTGAGTCATGCATCCAATACTTGTCATCGTCTTGGTCGACATTCAGTACCTTTATCAAAGATCAGTTCTGGAGGAGATCGAATCCACATTTCGGATTAAAACCACGGGCTTCCCACATGTAACTCGCATACTCCCTTGGCTTCACATAATGGTCGAAACATGCAATGTCCAGAAAAATGTGTTTCTCACTCTCTTCTAAGTCATCGTAGCTGATCCGCAGTTTACTCAATACGTCTTTGTGAGGCACTCGTTGAAGCTTTTCCAATGTATATTCCCATACACTATTTTCCTTTCGGTGTAAGTGCCCTCCAATCACCTCCAAAGCTAAGGGAAGATTCCAAACCCGCTTCGATAAATCAACAAAGTTGTCTAGAGGCCTCTCTCCACCTAAGGCATGCCGACTGAAGAGTTGCAGAGCGTGATCATCGCTCATTCCCTCAAGCTCATAAGCATCTCATAAGGCCCTCGCAAACGCTCGAATCTCTCGTTGTGACGATAATTCTCGTTCCTATCACTGATATTCAGCTTGTTCAGAATAATCACAACCAAATCGCTGACAAACTTGCCCTTCCTGTCCAAAATCAATTGGAGATGAACTCTTCAACGAACTGCCGACTTACAACATGGACAAGCTCACACACAACAACAGCTGTTGAAACCGAGTCCCTGCGGCTGTCCACCATCATGGCGAGTTTTCGGAGGCACCACGCGCTCGACGCGTAGCCCCTGGAGAAGATAACGACATAGATCCTAGAGTACTGGACAGCTCGACAAAGCTCGTCCCCGATCTCTTCGCCGTGACGGATCTCCTCTGTGTCTTCTGTGTCCCTGAAACACGCGTAGCCCCTTAAACGCAGATTAATGATTTCTCTTAACAAGTTTTTTCTCAATCAAGACAACAAATATTATCTCCATTTTAACCTAGCCTTTATATAGGATTAGGGCGGGAATTCTAAAACAAGAATATTCTTAATGTGAAAATCGATCCCTATTAATAATCAATTAACGATTTAATTAAACAATCATAATCCTAGAATTATCTTAGACGCGAACAATTATTTTGGGAGGAATAAATTAATTGTTTCTGACTTATTTTGGATAGTTTCCAAGTGTGAATTTAAATAAATTCCAAATACAACTAATCATCTTAATAAATGATAGATCCAGTGTATTATTTTGTTATCAATCAAAAATTGGTTGATAATGATTAATATCATATCTAAATGCTTTCCAAATATTACAAAAATAATTTATTTAGGTAGGTTTTTTTTCTATAAGTAAACCATTAGATAAAATCAAAGTAATTCATTGATTTTATCTAATATAATATTTCAAGCTCGAAATATTAACATACCAAGTGCAAAAATAATTTCGCATCAACTTAGTATTTATCTCTTGCATTGATGGAAGTTAGCTTCTGTAAGTTTTAATCAAAACCATATTAAGACAACCTGGATAGCCCCGAAACGGAAATAATATAATAAATTTCTTAAGAATAAATAAAAAAGGAAAGAAACTCGAATTTCCTTTTTAATCTCTCAAATATATTATCTAAATGGGGTGGAAACAACAACATGACTTCAGCTAAAGGAAGACATGGTAAGAATTATACTCTTGTGTTTTTTTATTTATTTTGTAACTAAATTTTTATCTTTAAAAAATTATCAAAAGAATAATTGTAGGGTTGTCAGTCAATTCAGATCTCTTTCTTATGTTTTAAAATTCTAGTTATGTGTTCAGATCCGTTTATTTAGTTATGTCAAAGATCGAATATCATAATTTATTGTCACTAGTTATTAATTGATTGGCAAAATAATAAAGTTTTACAACATGTCTAGACGCTCTCCTTTCTTAAATAAACCAAAATGTTGTTGCTGTCAATTAAAATTCCCTAAGTTTTTATTTTCTCCTCGGATACATAAATTTGACACAACATCAATCATCTTGTTGAGGCAGAGTACATAATAATTCCGAGGTCGATTCTCCTTTTCGTTTGTTGAGGCAGAGTTCAAGTAACAACACTCTTCCACCATACTGGGCACGTTGAAGAAAACTCCAACCTCTTCAATCAACTCAACTTTAACATATATGGGATTTCACCCACGATATCACGTCATCTGAAGACAATTAATTCCTTCAAGAGAAATTAATCATGGATTCAAAATGATAATTTTTTATTCATGAATAAATAAAATAATAATTATACTTCTTGTCCGATTTATCAAATGGGTGCCTTTAAGGTTCAACTTTAGATGGTAAATAAAATGTTTATGATAGATTCAACGTAAATATATAAACTTTAATAATTTAAATTAATTATACGCTTCTTAACCTACCTAGTAAACAATTATTACAAGCCAAATAAAACAATTAATTTGGTGTATAATGATTATATAACATATTATATATAAATATTTGACACCAAGCTCAGATTGCCAAACTTTTCTACTATTAAAATCAACAAAATCCAGGTAGAGATTCTCTAACTTCAAATAATATAATAATATTTTTCGTGCAATTAAAATAGACAATATATATTAAAGCAATTAAAATAAGCAAAATCTATCTAAATTGCTGCTATCTTTTCTGCCAATAAAGAATAGCCATTTAAATTAATTGTATGTTGCTTACCTATCAAATAAACGACTATCCCAACCAAATTTACCACAATCAAATAATTTATATGTCGGAATAATATGAAGTTTGTCCAAGTGGTAGGAAGCTTGAATTTGATTAAGGAAGTATTGGGTTCGAAACATACCGTATACATTCACCCCTGTAAGAAGACTCATCCACCATAGCCGAATGTCTTACTCGGATCAAGTTTGAATTAGTCGAGACGAAACTCGGGTAACCAAAAAAAAAATAAGAAGCAAACTTTTCAAGTCATTTTAAACCTTTAGATATATTTGGGATAATTTCATATAATTCTTTTGTTGGGGTGGTAATTTACCAAAAAATAAAAGAGAATAAATTTTTCTAAAGTATTATTAAATACCCATATATGAAAAAAAATAAAAAGCTTTTTTAGATGGAAAATCGAGTATATATAAATGAATGGTGCACCCATTTGATATCCACATCTAACTAAGAAACACACCGTACAAAGAAATTTCTTCCTTCGAATATGACTTCGAAGAAATTTATGCCGGTGTCGGCGGCACTGATGATTATTTTGTTCTTGATAATGATGCTCTATATGGATGCGGCCTTAGCGGGGTTAACCCCAGTGAGGCAAGGTGCGACAAAGAATGTAAAGGCAAGCAAGAACAATTCTACCGAGCTTGCTACCAGGATTGTGTACGCAGAAAATGCAGGCAGCCGACCCCTGACCACCATTCTTCTTACCCTCCCATTTCAGATCCGAAGATCCAGTGCCAAATGGAATGCGTTTCTTCTAAATGCATGAACAATGTCTTCTAAATGCAAGAATCTATATTATCCTGATATTTGTATTCAAATGTTGATTTTTTAAGGAATAAGAAACCTTTAAATGTAGGCCTAATTAGCAATTTTATTCTGTACTATACCACATTTTTCTGATCTATCCTGTTGTTAGAAACATATCCTACAGTAACCCGTACTTAAGACCTTATTTCGACGTTATCCTTCGTTAGCTCGCCTTCTGACGAAATCCAACGTGGCAGCCCACGTGGCTATGACGGCGTTAAAAAATCACCATTAGCCAAACGATAGGATAGATCGGAAAAAAGGGAAAAAGTACATAATAGAATTGCTAATTAGGCCAAAAATATAAATGATATTTTAATCGGGCGTACCATTAGGCCGTTGAGCCTATCGGTAGTAGGCCCATATTATTTGCCACGTGACGTCGTCGTCAATGTCGATGACGTATCCGCTTGCACAAGGTGCGCACGGATTCTTCCTCGTTTCCATTGTCTTCGTGATCTTTGCTCAAATTTGCATGTTTTGGTTACCGGGGGAGTTTTTTTTTTTGTCTGGGATCGGTGTCATTGCAAGTGGTTCGCTTTGCTATCACGAAGTGGGCTCCTCAAAAAGCTGATCGGCAAATCCTGCGCCAAGGAAGGCGACGAATTCGACTACACCCTCGACCTTCCCGACTTGCTTGGTGGGGCAAAGGCCTTCCTGTCGGTGGCGAAGTTCTGCTATGGGGTGAGGATTGAGATTACGGTAGTGAATGTGGTTGGCCTGTGTTGCGAGGCCGAGCACCTCGAGATGACCAAGGACTATGGCGAGGAGAACCTTATCTGGCTTCCTTAACGAGGTGTTTGGTAGCTGGGCCGAGTTGTTGCGGGCTCTCGAGGCGTGTGTTGAGGTCATGAAAAGGGCAGAGAAACTACATGTCGTGTCAAGGTGCCTGAATTCACTGGCAGTAAATAAAATATCATTTATATTTTAGGCCTACTCAGCAATTTTATTCTGTACTTTTTCCGTTTTTTCCGATCTATCCTATCGTTCGGCTAACGGTGATTTTTTAATGCCGTCATAGCCACGTGGGCTGCCACGTCGTATTCCGTCAGAAGGCGAGTTAATGGAGGATAACATTGAAATAAGGTCTTCAGTACGGGTTACTGTAGGATACGTTTCAAACGACATGATAGATCGGAAAAATGAGGTATAGTGCAGAATAGAATTGCTAATTAGGCCTTAAATGTACAAGAATAATTTGGATAATTTCGAATCATTCGGTAGTTGGATAATTTGCCAAAAAAAAGAGGTTGGGTTTTTCTGATATTATTATAGAATATCCGCAAATGGAAAAAAGTTGCATTATGTATACATATTATTGCATTACTTTTAGATGGAAAATATATATATATATATATATATATATACTCGAGTTGATGTATCATGAGGAAGGCATCAGCCGAGCGGACTCGGATCCTCGGGGCGTATAAATCACCCATGTGTACATGAGTGAAGACTTTTTGTTGTATAACAAGAATTATTATTAAGTAATGTATCTTTATGTTTTAACATTTGAAGCCGTGAAAAGTCTCTCGTAACGAAATATTAAATCAAAATCAGTTAGTTTGTCAATGTTGCATGATCATATATTAAAAATAAAATAAATATAAACGAATAGACTTTAGAGGGAAAGGTCGGTCAGAAACAAATATGATTAAAAAATTATCCTAACTCTTTTAATATTTTCTGATCATTTAATCTTATGAATGCTTAAAATCGTAGGGGAAGTATTGTTCTGGGTTTTTAGGGGGGATGTATAATTTTTCATGTATGTATTTTAATTAATTGATTGATTAAGTTTAACTTGTGTCAAATCATTTTAATCACTTCATAATAATATTTGTCTTTGGTCTTTTTAATGAATTCCTGAGTTGAGAGACACAACGATTGAATACAACGTTAATCATCCAGTTGAGGCAGAGTACATCACTCAACTTCCAGTTCTCCTCCTTTTTCGTTTGTCATGGTATTGTCGATACGGGCCTTCAAATGACTCCAATTTCCTGCAGAGATCAATCGTCAAGTGGCAGTCTCCCGCCATACAGGGCACGCTTATCAGAGAGTTGTATTTATGAAACTCCACCTTCTTCAATCTTCTCAAATTCGACATGTCTACTATTTCACCCACGAAATCACCACATTTTCAGACACTTAATTCCTCCAAGAGCTCCATTCTCTCAACCCCGGAAAAGTCGATTAGTTCACACGACCACAGTTGTAAAGAGCAAAGCCTCCTCAACGATCCTAAATTTGACAACCTGATAGGATAACTCGTACTTCCAATATTTTCTCGTCCATCCAACGAAGTCCCACTCTGCGTTGACTGCCAACATCCCATGAGTATCAATATACGCAAGGACGAAGGAAGCTGCGATGTGGATAAAATGTTCCAAGAACGCAGATAGAGATCTTCCAGCCTGGACATGGAACCCAAATTGGTAGAAGGAATACCACCGACATCCAACTTTAATTTCTGCAACCAATATAGCTTCTCTATCCCCTCTACGTCCTCATCGAGACCAATTAACGTCAGCGATCGGAGGCTGGCGAGTCCGGAAAGATTGCATCTTGCAAGGTTTGGCCCCTGAGATATCAAGTACTCTAACAATGGAAATTTAAAAGAAATGGGAAATCCATCAATTTCCAACACCTCAAGGCTCTTTAGATTGCCGATCGAGGAAGGTAGCTTCCTTATCTTAGTCCCAATCCCACGGAGTATTCTCAGGTCCCCTAGCCTCCCAATAGACTCTGGCAACTCCGAAATTCCTTCACACCAGATCAAACTGAGCTCTTTTAGAGCTTTTGCTGATCCAAGCTCTTCTGGTAACCTTGTCAACTTCCTACACCATGCTATATTCAGGCGTTTAAGATCCCCTAATACACCGATAGAACCGTGAATTCCTTCCAAACTCCAGCAAAAGCAGAGATCAATTATCCCTAGCTTTGGGAAATGAGAGAGGTTGGGCAGTCTTGTAATATCCACATACGAGATATCAAGTACTCTCAAATTACCAATTCTCTATTAAAAAAAAAAAACCGAGTATCATCCCATGATTAGTTAATGTTGATATTCAACTTCATGAGAGATGGATACAAGGGAAAGGAAATTAATACCGTGTCTTTCATTGAATCGTCCGTAATTCTATGCCCCGAAATCTGGAGAATGACGAGGCTGTCCATCTTGAAGAAAGAGGGATTAGGTATGCGTTTCCACCCCACTGACCAACGTAGCCACAATAGATTCGTCCGGAAATTCCTAAACTTCCCACCTAATTCTGCTCCAACTGCTAGGAGGAGATTGGAGATGCCCTTGAATTCCTTTCCGGTTAAAAGTTTGTAACTACCTCGCAGGTCGATGGCTAAAACTTGATCGGCGACCTGGTAACATAACGTAAAGGTAATATCCACAAATGGGAAAAAGTTGCATTACGAATACATATTATTGCATTACTTTTAGATGGAAAATTATATATAATATATATATATATATATATATATATACCCCGACACTCGAGTCGATGTATCAAGAGGAAGGCATACACACGTGTACATGGATGGAGACTTTTTTGTAGTATAACAAGTATTATTATTAAGAAACATATATTTATGTTTCAACATTTGAAGCCGTGAAAAGTCTCCGGTAACGAAATATTAAATCAAAATCAGTTAGTTTGTCAACGTTACATAATCATACATTAAAAATAAAATAAATAGAAAAGAATAGACTTCACATCCGGATTAGGGAAAGGTCAGTCAGAAACAAATATGATTAAAAAATTATTCTAACTCTTTTAATATTTTCTGATCATTTAATCTTATGAATGCTTAAAATCATAGGGGAAGTATTGTTCTTGGGTTTTAGGGGGCTTGTTTAATTTTTCATGTATGTATTTTTATTAATTGATTGATTAAGTTTAACTTGTGTCAAATCATTTTAATCACTTCATAATAATATATGTTGCTCCCTTCTCTTTGGCCTTTTTAATAAATTCCTGAGCTGAGAGACACAATGACTGAATACAACGTTAATCATCCGGTTGAGACAAAGTACATCATTCAACTTCCAGCTCTCTTCCTTTTTCGTTTGTTGTGGTATTTTCGATACAGGCCTTTAAATGACTCCAATTCCCTGCAGTCATCAATCGTCAAGTGGCAGTCTCCCGGCATACAGGGCACGCACATCAGAGAGTTGCATGAACGAAACTCCACCCTCTTCAATCTTCTCAAGTTTGACATGTCTGCGATTTCACCCACGAAATCACCAAAACTCCAGACACTAAATTCCTCCAAGAGTTCCATCCTCTCAAGCCCAGAAAAGTCGTAGCCGTCACAGTCCTCCATATGTAAGGAGCAAAGCCTCCTCAACGATCCTAAATCTGACAACCTGATAAGATCAATCATACTTCCCATATTATCTCGTCCATCCTGTGAAGTCCCACTCTGTATTGACTGCCAACATCCCACGAGTGTCAATCTACGCAAGGACGAAGGAAGCTGCGATGCGGATGAAAAGTTCCAAGAATGCAGATAGAGATCTTCCAGCCTGGACATGGAACCGAAATTGGTAGAAAGAACACAACCGACATCCTCCAACTTTAATTTCTGCAACCCATATAGCTTCTCTATCCCCTCTATGTCCTCATCGAGACCAATTAACGTCAGCGATCGGAGGCTGGTGAGTCCGGAAAGATTGCATCTTGTAAGGTTTGGCACCTCTGACATTGGAATTCTAAAGGATGAGCTATCAATTTCCAACAACTCAAGGCTCTTTAGATTGTCGATCGAGGAAGGTAGCTTCCTTATCTTAGTCCCAATCCCACGGAGTATTCTCAGGTCCCCTAGCCCCCCAATAGACTCTGGCAGCTCCGAAATTTCTTTACAATTGATCAAAATGAGCTCTTGTAGAGCTTTTGCGGATCCAAGCTCTTCTGGTAATCTTGTCAACTTCCAACAGTCGTCTATAATCAGGCGTTTAAGATTCCCTAATACACCGATAGAACTGCGGATTTCTTCCAAACGTAAGCAAAAGCGGAGATCAATTATCTCCAGCTTTGGGAAACGAGAGAGGTCGGGCAGTCTTGTAATTTTCACATTCGAGATATCCAATACTCTCAAATTACCCATTCTCTATTAAAAAAAAAACAAGTATTATCCCATGATTAGTTAATGTTGATTTTCTGCTTCATAAGAGATGGATACAAGGGAAAGGAAATTAATACCATGTTTTTCATTGAATCGTCCGTGATTCCATTCCCCAAGAGGAGAACGGCGAGGTTGTCCATCTGGAAGAAATAGGGATTAGGTCTGGCAGACAACATCATATCCCAACGTAGCCACAATAGATTCGTCCAGAAATTCCTAAACTTCCCACTTATTACTGTTCTATCTTCTAGGTTGAGAAACCTGAGATTGGACATGCCCTTGAATTCGTCCATGCTTAAACATTCGTATCTACCTTGCAGGTTGATGGCTAAAACTTGATCGGTGCCCTGGTAACATAACATAAAGGAAATGAGGAAGCCAAAAGAAAGAGATCGAGTCCAATCCAATAAATCAGGAAAACATTATTATTATTATAATCATCATCTCACCTGCTTTTGGCGTATGACATTAAGTGCCAATTCACGATCCCACAGCCTGCTGCGCTGCCTGCCGGGGCTCTCTGAACTAACAATCTCCCTTCCCATCTCTCTAATTAAGTCATGCATCCAATACCTGTCGTCAAAGTCATCGTTGACATTCCGCACCTTTATCAAAGATCTGTTTTGGAGGACATCCAGTCCACTTTTAGGAAAAAAGCCACAGGCTTCCCACATGTAACTCGCATACTCCCTTGGCATCACTTTATGGTCAAAACATGCAATGTCCAGAAAAATCTGCTTCTCACTCTCCTCTAAGTCATCGTAGCTGATCCGCAGCTTATTCAAGACGTCTTTGTGAGGCACTCGCTCCAGCTTTACCACTGTATGTTCCCATTTATTCTTTTCCTTTCGGAATAAGTGCCCTCCGATCACCGCCAAATCTAAGAGAAGATTTCCGGTCATACGAATAACCCGCTTCAATAAATCAACAAAGTCATTTGGAGGCCCCTCCCCACGAAATGCGTGCCAACTGAAGAGTTGCAGAGCATGATCATCACTTATTCCCTCCGCTTCATAAGCAATATCACTAGGCCTCATAAGGCCCTCGCAAACGCTCCTATCCCTCGTCGTGACGATAATTATCGTTCCCGGTCCGAAGAAATCGAAATTTCCAACCAACTTTTTGAGCTGACTACTCTCGCTGACATCGTCAAAAATGATAAGGACCCTTCTGTTGCGGAGCCTTCTTTGGATCTCATTCATTCCATCGCTAGCGTCACCAATTTCTCCATCTGATTTGCCGAAGATATCCCTCAATAGCTTCTTTTGCAACCTTTCAACACCCCCCACACCAGTCGACAAGGAATCTCGCACATCGGGAAGGAAGCAGCATCCATCGAATAGGGAAGAGATCCTGTTGAAGATGACATTCGCCAACGTTGTCTTCCCAATACCCCCCATGCCGTGCACCATCACAACATGTCGTTCAACATGAGAACTCAAATTCAACATGCCCATAACATTCTCCACTCGACCATCCATCCCTACGAGATGATCCGGCAAAATCCTATCTTTGATTTTCAGCTTGTTTAGAATATCCACAACCACAGCACTAACAAACTCGCCTATCCTGCCCAAAATCAAATGGAGATCAAGTTTCTCAAAGAACTGCCGACTAACGACATGAAAAAGCTCAATGGAAACTACAGCTGTTGAAATATCCGAAATGACATAAATAATTAATTATATAAGAAAGAGAAAGATTAAAGATTATGAGTTATATACCCATCTCCTTTGTATTCCGGACCATGGATAAGTCCAACCTTCTTCAGAGCTTCCTCCCACATTTTCACATCCTCTTCCTTGTATCTTTCTTTGTGCTTCTCGAGGGCATCCCGGTACAGATCAGTTTTCAGCTTCACGTCGCTGGGGCTTACATCGTAGAAGATGGGCAAGATGACTTTCCTAGAGGCTGGGTCCCTACGGCAGTCCACCATCATGGAGAGTTCTCGGAGGCACCACGCGCTC
Organism: Melastoma dodecandrum; assembly: GCA_029817715.1. NCBI lineage: Eukaryota > Viridiplantae > Streptophyta > Magnoliopsida > Myrtales > Melastomataceae > Melastoma > Melastoma dodecandrum. The sequence goes on along the minus strand of JARUPY010000604.1, from coordinate 3,691,978 downwards.
AATGCGTAGCCTTTGGAGAAGACAACAACGTAGATCCTAGAGTCCGGGACAGCTTGACAGAGCTCGTCCCCAATCTCTTCGCCGTTACGGATCTCCTCCGTGTCCCTGAACACTCGTATCCCCTTTTCCCGCATGAACACATAAAGGAAGTCGATGATGTTGTTCCGGGTGTCAAGTCCCCTGAAGCTAAGGAACACATCATAAGCAGATCCGTCGGGGGTGTTCACAGTGCCCCGGCTAGTCCCTGCTTCTGATGTCCCCGTCATCCAATGGAAGGGAGAAAGGAGTAAGAGAGAGAGAGCGCGGTTGATGGTGATGATGATGATGATGATGATGATGATGGATGGGAAAATGGTGTTTGGGTGAGGGTTGGGATGGGATTAGAGGGAAGAAGGGCGGAGGTGGAAGACTGGACTGGTCTTTTGTTGTTTGTGGTGGGCAATCGGAAGGAGGATGGGAAAAGAAGGTGAAACAACAGCGATGAATATATTGACTTCCGATGTCCCCGCCATCCCAGGCAGCCGACAAAGAAGTTGAAGGGGAGGAGAAGTTGGAAATTACGATGAAGGTGAAACACGATGAAGTTTCGTCTGCCAAACCGACGACGACTTCATAAAAAAAAGACTAAAAAGTCGTCTTTGGTCTTACCTTAACGTTATCTCTATCTTCCTCGTCCCCACCACAATCACGGGCGAGTGATCTTCTGCCCAATTACTTTTTCTTAAATGAAATTATCGTTATTATCTCTATAGACCCCCTCTCTCCCACTTCACAAAATAATGTTATGTTTCACGGTAAATAACATTTACATAAGGTAAAAAAGCCAAACGACTTTCGATATGAGATTTAGGATTCGTGCCTAGCTAAGTTTCTGGAGGTCCCAAGCATCCACGCCGCGGTACCCTTCAGCTAGATCCTCCTCGATAGCTTCCCTCCACCACCATTACGGCAACTTGCATCATGATATCCCTTATGCTGCATCACCAGAAACAATAACTACGAACAACCCTTAAGACAAAACAGAAGACGTGATTCCGAGAAAGTGATCGAGGTATCACCTGGAGATTGATGGATATATGACCCCTCTTTGAACCTCCTCCTCTGTCATGTATGCATCCAAACTGCATTTTCGGCACCCCCGAGAATATTATTATAATTAGTAATATCTTGAAAACCAGAATTACTCCACTCTCAATGTGATTCATATCACCATCATTTACACTGTTTTTGCAATTTCTTTATCATTGATTATAGTGCACATCTTTCTTAGAATAAATAATGAACTTCTCCAATTTACTGTAGATTAGATTACAAGGAGGACGAGTTAGATATGTGGAGGCTCAGTATTGTACTGTTCTTCGTCGGGTTTGACATTGCAAAAATAGCTGGTCTGGTAGAAGTAGGACCCTTCATTGCTTCTAACACCTGACTTAGACAACATTAGCATCCCAACTAGCAGGTGGTGTGGTACGTAGTGGTCTGAGAACTTCAATGCCTGTTCGTTTAATCAAGAGTCCAGTTTTTTTCAAATAAAGAAACTCAGGTATATATTGATTCTGAAGGACGGATTGATAGAGGTGAAGAAGGAAGATGGTAGAAGAAGAAAAGCAGGGGCAGAACAGAAAAATGCAGAAGAAGAAGAAGAAGAAGTGGAGGAGAAGACGAAAACAATCTGTATTTACTCTTAAACTTTTATTACAGGTGTACATCAGTATTTATATACTCATTGTTACAACAGATTTAGGATAAGTTCTAATAACAGAAAAGGAATCTCTTGGGAAATCAGCTCCAGCTAACGACTTCGATGGTACAGCGGCACAGCAACACCAACGTCAACACTCTGTAGCCCCAACTGCACACTCCCAATCTTATCTCCTCTATGTAACAAACTTCGGGTTGGGTCATGTAAGCTAAACCTTTGGATTGGGCTTCTTCTTATATCACACCATCTTCCAATCCTTCAGATTCCTATTAGCTCCTTTTGTTTTGGTATGAGAGGAAAGAACCATTACTCCCAAGAGAACAAAATACTACAAGGAAACACGATAATATCTCTTCCTAACAACAAAGGATCAGAGATGTACCCAAAATACTGTATAGGGACCAGATAATATCTCTTCTCATTACGTTTAACTTTAAATAAAAATATATTCCCTTCAAGTAGTTGATTTGCAAGTTTGCATATCACTTGATAAGTACCAGCCAGGGCACAGCTACAAAAGATACGACTTCAAGATTAGGAAATATCTTCCCTGCAAATATTTGTAAGGTTAATGTTACACGTATACGAACATTTGCTTTCATACTTCTCGCTAGCCGAGAGCATACTCGAAAGAAATTTGCATATAGAAGATATACAAAGACACAGATTTGAAGAGCAATTTTCACCACTACAATCAACAAGCATTACCCACCAATTGTAACTCACATAATGGGTCTTTCAGTAGTTTCTCATTGTTAGTACCAACATCAATCATCATTGGAAGTGCCTGGAATTGAAGATTACAAATGAAAAACATTTGTGAAACAATGCCGAGATGTTCAAGACGAGCAACATTATACTTAAAACGGCATGAAAAAAAAAGCTGCAAATGAAAGATAATTGTCAAGAAGCAAAGCACCAAAGCGGTCTTTCTGAGTTGAAAAGCCTTTTTCCATAAGATATCGGGTGCAGGCAAACTCATAAGATTTTACTCAAGAAAAATCGATAGGAAATGGTAAATATTAGGTCCACATATTTCACAAAGTCGACCAAATTGGGAGTCAAATTATGAAGAATAAAACTAGTATTAACCTGTCCCAACAGCCCAAAAATTGGAAAAGATGAGTAAAAAATGCCATGATCTCACCCTTTGAAGGTTTATTCCAGCACGGCACCCAATATCAATTCCAATTCCTTGAATCCCCATATCGCCAAGACTCAATATTCTACTTCCATTTGTGACAGTGATCGTGTCAACCTGCCCGGAAATTCATGTTTTCATGACATTTCAACCAAACTTCTGACAGAGTAACACTTTTGCATAGCATGACATGGCAGCTTGGAAAAAGTTTTATATGTGCGGCAAGGAATAGTTGCAACCATCAACGAAATTTCATGGAAAAAAAATGTTTCCCATTCACCAATTTTTTAAATCATCTGAGTCCACTGATACTTTCTTTAATTGTATCTTTAGAAAGAAGTACCTCGGTATTGGGTGCATAAAATTATTTCCATGCATTAGCGACTTTGATGAAAAAATGCAAAAGATATATTAGTTCAATAGTAATACGAATATTATATTTTTTTTTAGATTTCATGAGAGGAGTTGCTATTACACTTACAATGGAGCTTAATGAGTGATGTCAGAATATCTAACTTACATTCACTGATCAACTCCTGACTGACTTCTTTTCCAATAATAAAGTCTGTGAGTATCTCAAGATTCGCCGATATACGGCAGCATCTCCTGCAAGTTGTTTGTTCCAGTTATGTCGAGGTGGAGAAGATTCATCAGCTTATGAATGTTTCTCGGCAATTTTTGAAGCTTCTCGCACCCTCGAAGCAATATTGATTGTAACTCCACTAGGTCACAAATGGATTCCGGTAGCACTTTGATATCTGTATGAGAAAAATCAACATAACGTAGGAGTTTCAACTCTCCAATTTGATCAGGCACCTGCATAATTTCCAAGAAGCGTAACGACAACATTCTCGGATTCTTCGAATTCATGATCGAGTCTTGTATCACATCCTCGGAGACATAAACATTTGGTTCTCGGTCTTCTGATATTTGAAATGACATAAATGTTCTTAACTTCTTCATTGAACGAAACGCCCCAAATCTCTTCGAAAGACAACGTTCATAACGTTGTGTGACCATTGTGGCATGACGAACTTTGTCACGGAACATTTTACAAGAGGTGGAGCCTTCTTTAAACTCATCCGAGCTGAAATATGAGCGGGCATGAACTGATTTTGCGAGGTTGTTGATAAGATCATGCATTAAATAACAATGCTTTTCATCCCTCGTTTTCTGAAGGAATGACACGGCCTCCAACCGGCGGAGGTTTTCAATCCCCACCTCTCGAAGAGTTCCAGCAGTTCCTTTTTGCAATAAACCTTGTATAATCCACAATCAAATTAACTCATCTTGGTCAAATATGTAACCCATCGGGAATAATGCACAAGCTGCAAAACATCTTTTCAAGTGAATGGGAATGTGGACGTAGCTTAACTTTAAAGCTGGAGGGATATTTCCCCCTTCTTTGTCCCAAGAACTGTGAGTTAACACTCGCTTCCATTGTTCATAGTCCCTTTCGAAACGCAGGAGCCCTCCGACCGCCTTAATAGAAAGAGGCAGCCCCTTACACGTTTTTGCCAATTGAATGGAAATCTCCCAATACATGATTAGACTCATTTGAGTACTCGTGCTAAAAACTAAAAAATGACAAACACAACTCAATCGTTAAACGTATTATACATATTAACTCGTTTATTCAAGTAATAATAATTCATATTATTAAATATTATGTCATCAACTTAACGTAATTACTTATACTAGTATAATATTGATATGAAACTTTCTTACCTAGAAAATTTAATTATTAATACTAACTAAAAAATTAGACAGTGAGTATAATTGGCAAATAAAATATCAAGATCAACCCTTTCAATTTTTCTAAGTTTAGATAACAGAAGTCTATTGTGGCCTTTTAAAGAAAAATGTTAAAACATACCTGGTTTCTAAATCCCAAGTACGGAAATATTTTTACAGAATATTTGAAAGATTGAAATGAATGAAGATTTTATCTTTTTTCTTTTTGGGGCGGTGGGAATCACTCTTTATTAGTTGAATTAATCAACGCATGAAGTACCAATCACATTTACTATATGAGAAGAAAAAAAGGAAAGAAAAAGCCCTCCAATAATTTCATCGTACCTCTGGTTTTCCTCTGCAGCAGAGTCCGACGCCATTATTGACTTGTCCTCATCGAGTCTTTCCTTGATTCTTCTTACACTCATAATAAGACTGTATATAACTCCCTCAGAGGCTCAGTGAGAAGAATAATATATCAGCAGGAGGGACATACCAGTTTTGAGGCTTGTGTGCCAAGCTGGCGTTCCTATTTAGCATTTTCATGATTTCGGGTACTCATTTTCTAAATTTCTGAAATAATGTATCAAATTCGGCTTTCAAAAAACGAAGTTTTCTTTCCCTAAGCGAAACGCGGAAACCCGTTACCTTAAGGAACTCGACTTTTTTAAAAGTCGAGTTCGGTTTTGAAGTTTTTTGCCGACTTTATAAAAGTCGAATTCTTTGAGAATCGAAATCGGCTTTTATGATCTCAAGTTCATGGCTTTATTTGCAGGATTTCGAAAGTGTGTGCCATAAAATGCGAAATATGACCAACGCTAGTTAGGAAAGGGCACCCTCAAATGTTTCTTATCTATGTTTCTAATCTCTAATTACAGTGCAATGTTTTAAGGCAGTCTGAATACCATACAGGAACGGTTGTGACTCCTACAGCCGACCCCCAAGGGGCACAATAGGAGTAATTCACACGATTTGTAAGTTTACGATTGACATCACCTAACTAAACATCTATCAGTCTTAGTAATTCTTAACACTCAACTTTTTTCAAAAAATAATAGGATTGGGTAAAAAAATCTCTTTGATCATCTCGTTGTTATCGTTCGCGAGTGTTGCCCAGACCATTATTCACCAAAATGGTAGCAAGGTTCCAACATTTGCTTAATTAAGATCACAATCAGTTTCCATTGTCCGCTTGATCGTCAGTATTGTTCGAACCCAAGCATTCGCCCATAAGTTGAAAATATTGATACACGGAAGAGGGGGAAAATATCTTTTAGGAGAAATACATTGGGTGATATTAGATATTATCGCTAATATATTTACGTATCGTTATAGAAGATTATGTTTCCGGTGCCACCATATGAAGTGAAGCATATACGACAGAGAGCAAAGCTGGATAGTATAGAGTAGGAAAACAAGAATGTAGATAGTGTAGTGGTAAAGAAATGGTTTGTGTTGGGAAAATAAGGAAAACACTTTGGGTTTTGTTTGTTACCAGGTCGAGGGGATTAGAGAGGATTCCAAGTTAGAGAGGATTCCAAGTTAAGTTTATACTCCGTCGTTATAGTGAAGTCTTCTTCTCCTCCTAGGGACGTAGGTCGATTGATCGAATCACGTAAATTCTTTGTTTCCTTATCATTTGTTAACTTTTGATCAAGGACCGAATCCAATTCAACACACTTCTTAGTGCTTCCTCGTGCGCAAACAGTTGGTACAGAGCTTAGTTGTGTATAATCGAGATCCATTATCGGTCGTAAGTTCAAGATCAAGAAGTTGGATAGGAGCATGGACTTCAACTTGTGCTAGGTCAAGATGAGGTTGCTACTGTTATAGAGTGGATTTACGAAGGCACTTGCAGTTTAGTCGAAGACCACTTCGAAGTTGACTTCTGACTAATGGGAGGAGATGTATGCCAGAGCATTATCAGCGATTCAGTTGTGTCTGTCCAACGAGGTTCTCCCAAACGTGCTCAAGGAGACGACAATGGTCGGTCTTTAGAGTAGGCTTGAGAATCTATCTATGACGGGACTCTTAGCAACAAACATCTTCTCGGACAAAGGTTCTTTATGCTCGAAATGATGGAAGGTACGTCCTTTAAATCTTACCTGTATAATTGTCTTGTCTGTATTTTTGGATTTGGGGAGGAACGATGAGGAGAACCGGGCGATGTTATTGTTATGTTCATTGTTCGATTCATACCTGGCCTTCAGGGAGACGTTCTTGTATGAGAGAAATGTTCTCACTATTGGTGGGTTATGATCTGCTCTTTTGTCAAATGATTTGATTGATAAAAAGTGACGTCATGGCGGAGGAATTAAAAGCAAGCAATTGCATATAGAAAGATAGTGACGGATAAAGGTGATTCCACTGCAGTAAGAAGGGCATCTAAAACCGAGTCAGAGAGACCATCAGACAAGGATTGAATTCTCTACTCAGGGAGCACTTTACATGAGTCCTCATAGAGCACCGCATATTGTGTCCACTACAGGTGGAAAGGGACATTTGGGCAATAGTCACGAGTGTAGGTGTGAGAACAGTTCAGCTCATAATGAATGATAAAATTGCGAAATAGTTGGGCAGGTGTCCGATATGTCCGGTATTGGTAACGAATTTTCAGCTTCAAATGGAGCCTTTAATGTTCACTAAGGAAGGCGGTTGTGGATGACTGAGAGTCGATTGTGTCTTGTATGTTATGGGAAGTATTATTGTTTGGTCTTTTGAAATGCGTCACGAACCTTTCAAGAGTAGTATTCAATCGTCGAAGAAGTGGGGTAATAGGTCGCGAGCGTGGAGAAGCAAGAAGATAAGGGGTAATCAAGTCCGTCGCACATGGTTTGAATGTTCCGTTGACTAGGCTCGTTGGATCCTCGAGGAGAAGAAGGGAGATATTCACCGTTAGTCTCTAGAGAGACTAGTACATGAAGTGATAATTCCTCGGAAATTCTACGAACTTTGCCCAAGTTGAATATTGTTAAAATTTGTGGCCCGTTGAAAATATTTGGATTTGGAGGATATTTGATTCGCTCTTGAGATATACGAAAGGTGGGGAATATATCTTTTGGGAAAAAATATTGGGTGATATTAAATTTTATCACTAATATATTATTTATCTATCATTATAGAAGATTATTTTTCTCATTTTTCGATATCTCATGTATGTTACAAATAGTTGCCACCATACGACGCAATGCATATACTATAGAGAGCAAAATCCTTTGAAAAACACAATAATCACTTCGGGTTTATTTTTTACCAGAAAAGCATAATCTTCTAATCGAGTAAGTTGAGGGGGTTAGAAATGGGCTCAACCTAAGTTTGTACTTCGTTATTATAGTGCAATCTTTTTCTTCGCCCATGGATGTAGGTCGATTGACCGAACCACCTAAATTTATCATCTCCTTATCTTTCTTTAACTTTTTTATCCAGGACCAGATATGATTCGAACACATGTCCTAGGGCATCAGCATGCGCTAACAATACGTAATCACAATCACATAAATTAGGTTATCAATTTATTCTTATTTTTAGATACTTTGTTGCTTTGGGTGATGTATTTTCTTCTACCGATTTTTGCAAGCATTCCCATAACTTTTGTAAGCATTCCCCTTGATTAACCACCGTGTTTTTACTCTTCTCTATTCGGTGACCACATTTAGAATCAAATTTCAAACTCCATATTCGTTTGAAAAATATTCCCGATGTGTTTGGTAGTCTGCATTCTCCGCTATAACATCCTCATATGTCACTGTTTAAACTTCGACTTTGCTTTTATAAAGAAAAACTCGTTTTAAACCGCGACTCTGGAAAAAAATTGTTTAAATTGTTGTTTGATGTTTAAAGTTATTGCCTTTGCTTTGGTGATTCATGTGGTACCAAGAACTAATATCGATGACGACAAATATACTTTTTGTGATGGAGAGAGATCCAAATATTTTGCTCGCGACAACATGGAATCCTGGTGTGCGTCTTACACAGTTTGCAAAGGCAAGTATTTTCATATGTACAATAACGTCACTTTTGAAAGCACAATAGAGATTCTATAGATAACAATTTCCTTATTGGAGAATATATCATGTGTGGCTCAAGGATGTATATCCAAAGCAACTTAGTGTTACTTCTTATTAAATTAATTCATGAACTAACGCTAAGTTCATTCATAGAGTGCTCAAAAAACTCAAACTTATAAAGTCAAGGATGAAGCCATACGTCAAAATAGAGTCACTATATGAGCACTAACGCGAGAATCTTTGAGTCTTCACCGGTCTTAAAGCTTGAGATTATTGCTCTTCATAGAATTAATCACATCTTTGAGTGAGGGTTCTTCTTTAATTGCATACTATTCATTCTGCTCTTGATCGAGTCAAACGGTGACATTATGATTTTTAAAAAATATTTCAAATTTTCAGAAACCAAAATCAATCCAAACTATATGGCAAACTATTAATAGGCTCCCTTAAAAATTTTAGACAATGGAAAACGAACTTTGGGAAATCTCACTTTAAAATTTACATGAACTTGTTAGTCTAATTATTTATTTGAACATTAAGAAAAAAAAAAGTTAATGTAAAAAGCAACGTAATCTTAATCCAAAATATCAAGACGTGGGATGAGTAGGAGGTGGGGCCAATATTCCCCTTTTGGCTTCGAGCATTTCTCCTTCAACAACGAACAGCCTCGAACGTAGAGCCACTCCAAGGAGTCGGGAAGTCCGTCGTCCGGCAACCGACTCAGCCTCGGAGCGTTATCGATCCGCAGGGACTGAAACGAGGTGAGGTGAGCTCCGAATCCGCCGGCTATCGTCTCCAACTTCTCCATTTTCCGAATAGTCAAAAAGACAAGGGACGAAGGGAGGCAATGCCAGTCTCCATCAGGAGGAAAGCACTCCATTTCATCCACGCATTCCATCCTTCCCACGATCCTCAATCCTCGTAGGGTGGTGAGACCCCTCAACCCCCACTCCCCGATCGGTTGATTTAGCTTCTGGCATCCCGCTATCCAAAGCCTTTCCAGATTCGGGGGGAGACCTCCTCTCGGTAAGCTCGTGATGCCTTCACAGTCACGAATAGATAGTTCTTGGAGGGAGGTGAGGCGATACATGTAATGAGGCAAAGACTTCACTTTCCGACATTCCCAAAGGTGAAAACTCGACAGGTTGCAGGGGAGATCGGGGAAGCTGGTGATGCCTTCGCACTGATGAATCTTAAGTTCCTTGAGGGAGGTTAGGTGATGCATGTCATGTGGCAAAGACTTCACCTTTGGACATCTCTCCAGCGCAAAACTCGACAGGTTGCAGGGCAGATCTGGGAAGCGCTCCTCCTCTAATTCTGGGCAATCCATAAGAGTAAGCTCCGAGAGGGAGGAGAGGTGTTGAAAGCTATCCGGCAAAGTTGTGAGGCTTCTGCAACCACGGATATATAGCTTGCACATAGATCGAGATAGGCGAGTAGCTTCAGCAGCTAGTTCTGTAATTGACATGAGTCCCTCGAGATTTTCAAGGGAAAGCTCCTCGAGAGATTCCGGAAGTCCGCTGCTAATTATCTGCGACTGTGGCAGTCTCGAACAACTGTCGAGGGTCAGTTTTCTCAATCCAGGGGGCAGCCCCCCACTGGGGAAGGAAGATAGCTTATCGCAACGAACAACTCTCATCTCGTTGAGAGATGTCAGCCCAGAAAATGGATCCGGCAGCTTCTCCATATCTCGACAGCCTCTTATTTCTAGTTTATTCAGCTTTGGTGGAGCCTGTTCCTTGCCATTCCCGTCTACGAAAGACTTAAATTGAAGACAGTTCATGATGCTCAGCTCTTCAAGCGCAATCCAAGAGTTCGAGAAACTCCCCTCAAAGTGAACCTGCCGCGACATGTTCCTTAATGTCATCTTGGTCATAGAAGTAAGTCCTACTAGACATTTCAATAGTCCATCGCAACCATCAATATGAATCTTGATGAGGGTTGGGAGGATAAGAGTGCAGCCTTCATTTAGTCTGGGACAGCTGATCACCTTTAGTTCTTGGAGACGAGGAAATGGCTGGTCTGCCTCGTCATCTCCAGGGGAAGACCACTTCTCCCACGCACCCATGCCCGCAAAGTTCAAGCTTCTCAATGACTGAAAATATGGCTTTTCGGACCCGTAAAACTCGGGGCCTATTGAACAGACCGCTTCAAGACCACTAATGTTCAACCTTTCAAGCGAAGGAAGTCGTCCAAAAGGTGGCAACAAATCCACACTCCCACAACCAGCAAGAGTTATGCTCACCACACTATTCATACTGTAGGGATTGCCGAACCATGACGGGAATCTTTTTCCCCGATAACGCCGTATAACAAAGGATTCAATCTTTCTCGGGGGTCGCAGATGCTCAAGGAGTTTGAATTGAAAGTCATCTTCGCGTGATATTTCAGCACTCGATCCCCAATCCAAGCTTAGTTTGAGAAGCGCTTCCTTCTCAGATACATTAGCAATCTTTGTGTCTTCTACGTCATTTACGTCCAACAGATTACTTATGTGCAACTCTCGCTGAAGGCATTTGAGCGGTCCGAGTTGCTTCAACCCCTGTTCGGCTTCTTTTCCCACCACAAACCTACCGAGTATCTCGAGATTGGTAAGCTCACCAATACATTGCGGCATCTCCTTCAAATTGTCTGTGTCAGTTATGTCGAGATGGAGAAGATTGGGTAGCTTATGAATGTTCCTCGGCAACTCCTTAAGCATCTTGCACCCTCGTAATAGTAGAGATCGCAACTCGACCAAGTCACATATTGATTCTGGCAACGATTTGATTTCTGTATATGAAAAATCAATGGAACGTAGGAGCTTCAACTCCCCAATTCGGTCGGGCACCTCCCTTATTTGAAAGAAACGCAACGACAACACCCTAAGGTTCTTCATACTCATAACAAAGTCGTGTATCACATCTTGGGCAACATAAACATTTGGCCGTTGGTCTTCGACTATTCGGAAAGGCATAAAGGTTCTCAACTTTCTCATGGCGCGATACCCATTAAATCTCTTCGAAACAAAGCTTTCATAACGTCTTGTGACTATTGCCACATGACGCACTTTGCCAAGCGACAATTCATGAGAGCAACCTTCTTTATACTCATCCGAGCTGCAGTATGAGTAGACATCAATCGATTTTGCAAGGTCATTAATGAGGTCGTGCATTGAATAACGGGTCTTCTCATCCCCAGCTAGTTGAAGAAGCGATGCGGCTTCTAATCGATGAAGATATTTCATTCCCACTTCTCGATAAGCTTTGGCGGTCCCTCTTTCCAGCAAACCGTGAATGATCCACAGTCGAATTACCTCGTCTGGATCGAATAAGTAATCCTTTGGGAATAAAGCGCAAGCGACGAAACATCTCTTTAAATGAACAGGGAGGTGGGCGTAGCTTAACTTTAATGCCGGAGGAATTCCCCCTCCATTCTCTCTATCCCAAATACCATGAGCTAGCACTTCCTTCCATTTTTCATCATCAATTTCGAAACGAAGCAACCCTCCGATCGTCTTAATAGAAAGTGGAAGCCCCTTACACTTCTTGGCTAATTGAACTGCAATATCCCAGAGATGAGGATGTCGTTCAAAGCTTTCTTCGCCGATGGAGTGATAGGCAAGTAAAGACAAACACTCCTCCAACGACAACCAGTCCAACTGCTTCGGATGACTGTCTCCGACCAATCTGGCAACCCCAAGGTTTCTTGTTGTGAGAAGTACCCGGCTTCCTTTACTCCCGGAATAAAGAGGCCTAAGTAGAGACTCGAGCTCTTCATACTTTTCATTCCAGACGTCATCCAACACAAGAAGGAACTTCTTTCCAGATAGATTCTCTTTTAGGGAATTCTGAAGATGATTCAGATCCTTCTCCACTCCAGACGAGGACGGCGTTACCTGATCTAGTATGGTCTTGGTGATGGCGGTCATGTCAAATACTTCGGATACACAAGCCCAGGCTTTTACCGTGAAGTCGGCATTTTTCACGCGATTATACAGCTCTTGTGCCAGGGTAGTCTTACCAAGCCCACCCATTCCCACAATCGAAACGATGCTAAAGGGTCGGACAGAGCCGTGGATCGGTTCGGATCCGGTCAATCGAGCAAGCAGCTCCTCCATTTGCTTCTCCCTGCCCACGAACTTGGGCTCGGGCAGGGAAGTGGTTTCGAACCTCGGCTGGTCACTGCGAGCCCCGCTCCTCGAACCTTGGAGCAATTGGAGAGCGGATATGCGATTGAGCACTTGATCTAGTCTCCGGTCGACGTCCTCGATCTCGTTGGCCATCCGATGACCCGAGATCAGCGCTCGCGGGCGGAATCGAGAGAAGCAAGCAACGAGGCGGCGAGGAAGTTTCGACGACTGGGACAGGGCTTTCGCCTTGCACGCGTCGCGCTTGGCGTCGACGGAGAACTCGTCGAGGAGGTCCTCCATGTCGTAGGCAAGGTCCCTGAGGTCAACTAGCCAAAGGACGGTTGCAGGGTCGTCATCATACATCTGCCTCTCCTCGGCAGATTCCAACACCGCTTGGATCGCGGGTAGCTTCTCAGCCCAGGCCTTGAGCTTGTCGGAGATGCCGTGGATCAGAGAGTACTCGTCAAGGAGTAGAGAGCCGATGAGTTGCAGGACGGGAGAAAGCACATCCATTCTCCCTCCTCTCTCTCTCTCTCTCTCTCTCTCTCTATCCTTAGTGATTTGATTACTTCGTTTTCCTTCTTTCCTCGGGTAAAAGTTCGTCATTCAACTCTTTTCTTTTTCTTTTCTTTTAGACTTGCGTGAAAACGAGTCGATTAACCGAATACTCTTAGGGTCGAACTCGGCTCAATTAGCCGGTCCGAACTTGATTCGTACTCGATCAATTTTAAATAATTACAACTTAAATTCTGCTCGGTTTAATTACGAAGAGTTCGAATTTGGTTCGAATATAAGTTTGATTTTATTAATTTTATTATTTTTTATTATTTATTAATAAATTATTAACATTTATTATATAATATTAGGTTCATGAGTGACTCGCAAACCATTAAATTGTAAATATTTCAAGCTCGGCTCGAGTTCGGCTCAAGCACAATTAAAGTCGAGCTCGAACCGCTCACGAGCTAAATCGATTCTTTTTCGCACTTATTTTAGACGTCATGGGCCAGTGTGAACTGTTCCCAAAGTCTTCTTGGCTCATTTATTCCACCCCAATAATTGATTCCATTATAAAGTTCTTTATCTGTTGGCATGAAAACATTATCACATACTAATAAATGTTTTTCGAGTAATAGTACCTTTCAAGTATAACATTTTTATAAAGTGATAATCCAGGTAGTTCACATAGGTAAAAAATAATAAAAATTTGATAAAATATATATGTTTATAATACTATCTATTTCTTCATTATTTGTTTCGATATCTATATCCCAATAAATTCAGAAATTGGAATGTTTTTTTACACTAAAACATTTTGGACAGGCAAATAGATAGGGGGTTTTATTGTTTTTCTATATGAATTCGCAGTTTAGCTATTGATGGTGGAAGAGGGTACATATGTTTATGTGTATATATAAATTAACTATAATTTCAGACACCTTTTGGCAAATAGAAATAACTAAATAGTCGAAATACTTCGGAGACGCGACTCTTCGTCACAAACTATAAGGCAAACTTTAACAGATAATTTTTTGTGAAAAAGGGAGCCACAAATGGGCTCACTCTAGAATTCTTCAACACATACCCACACGGACGAGGCTAACGACTCGTGCACGGGTCTATTCGTGTTTAACGAAGCACAATGGCACTCCCTCGTATAATTTTTCATGTAAAATGTACGAACTTTTACGAAACAAGGGTCAATGGGTTTCAAACAATTGCACGAGCCCAAAACAACAAAAGTTGTGTAAGTAAGAAATAGTGAAATTTATGAAATTTTCTTGTACAAATATACGAAATACATTATGAAGCCCACCTTCTAGAAAAAGTTTCGTAAACTCGAAATAGTGCCACGAAGCACGGATGGACTAGTGCACAGTTCGTTAGCCTTGCCCCTACCCACACCGGCCCACTATCGAATTCTCTTTCACTTACGGAGTAGAAGATGTTTCTTCAGATTGTTTGGTCGAGGAGTCAGTAGATTATGTGATGGTTAAAGTTGATTCTCTCTAACTCTTATGTTATTAGTCCCATTCTTCTTTGGAAGTTTAGAGTTAATTCAAGTTAAAGAGCTTTGGACAATTTGCAGGGGAGTGCAGGGAATATGTCCATCTCTAAATGCCGGGCAATCCCCGGAAGTAAGCTTGGAGAGGGTGGACAGGTGTTGCAGGGTGTCCGACAGAGTCGTGTGGCTTCTGCAACAATTAGTATTCAATTCCCGCAGAGATCGAGTGAGAGACTACCTACTGGAGCTAATTCTGTAGTTGACATAAGTCCCTCCAGATTCCATAGGGAAATCTCCTCGAGAGAATCTGAAAGTCTAAAGTTGTCCATTCGGGATTTTTTGTTATAGGTCTTTTCTAAACTTTTGTAGTGAATCAAGACAGTGGATGGCAATCTGGTCATTGGAAGAGAGTTCGGTTTTGCTCTTTCTTCATTTATACTCACAGCATGTGAAGTTTACAGTGTTCTTGACCCTGGTTTTGGCGGCGAGAAAGTGAGTTTTCTCTTCTTTCCAATTGGTATACCTCAAAACCCAGTGCCTTATTTGCAGCAGAACATGTTAATATTCAGTTCTGTAATTAACGCAGAATACTATAGTATTTCTTACTGCAGTTCAGCGTGTCATCTAGGCCTGGTGGTGCGTCTTAAGATTGCCTCAAGAATTGGTAGCTTGCTGCTTCAGACTTTGGATCAGACAACATCCGACATTTCCTCCTTCATTGTTTCAAAAGCCTACTGGCCAAAAGTTGCAGTGGCTTTTGAAGGAAACAATAGGATGTGTCGATGTTGTTGTAATTATGACAACCTGATGTTGTCTTATGGGACGTCCACACGTGGATTTCGGTTTGGTCGAGAAGCTTCATCTGCTTTATATCCGCTCGTAGAGGACAGCCCACCGTTAGGAAAGTCCGTGGCTGAGGATCTTCCAGAAGGTCTGCACTTCCCCTGGTTGGGAATTTGACACTGTAAAATGTTTCTGGTGGTATACGAGTCTGTCCTTTTTAGTGATACCTGCAAATTGAAATTGGTGCCTGTTCCTGCTCCACTCACACTCAGCACATAAGTGATTTTTTGAATGTGACAACGATATCCCCAAGTTTTGTTGATTATTTGCCTGCGCGGAGAGCTTGTCGGAGGTGATCGAAGTATAAATCTTGCACATAGACTATCAACACGATCTATCGTATCTATACGACCAAACATATGACAGATAAGCTGAAACGTCCTACAAAATTTTTCAAACTTCATCAGAGTAGTTCCCCGTCATTTGACGGTCAAACAGCGGAAAACGATATCTTTACCTCCACTGTGGCATCCTCTACTGTTTTATCTCGTGAGTCCGAGCCACGTGTACTCTGTACCATCTTATTCCTGCATCACACTAAAAAATAGTCCCCTATTGGGGTCAGCGATAAATCGCCGAGTACGCCTCACCCTATACACATACGAAAACATGAGACCCCTAACTTTTCCTAACGTGCAATCTTTATAAAAGGTCTCTTTGTGCAGCATACGGAATGTACAATAATCAATACAAGCCAATGTATATACAAAATCTAAGACAAATACAATAACGCTCACAACTCTCAAGCGACTCCCTCATTCTCTCGTCTCTCGTATATCAACACTTCGTTCGGTGCCAGGACCCTCACAGTACGTCCTCACCCTCTCCTCCGGGAGCGCCCGGGTAACGGCAGCAGGTGCAACCGCGTGTGGTTGTCACCCCTCCGTACTCCTCCGACACACTGTCGGGTAACACCATCACTAACAGTGGCTTTTCTTCTCAAATCAAGGCAAACTAGACCAGAAAATTCATTATTTAGCAGATGATTGAAGTACCACTCTTCATAGTTCATGTGTACAGCAACCGGGACATGAGGATGGCATGCCCGCGTGGCATCCAACTCGCCAACAACTGCGACGTGGCTGATCACAACCGGACGTCGGTCGGCTTCCATACGACACAAGGATACTGACAACCTATGGACCCCAATCACCGTTAACCAGAGCTAGACGTGGTTGATCCCGTCCGAAGGTTCGTATCCTCTTCTAGTCGATTCAGCCAAGACCCTCGCCAACGGTCCTCAGCCACCGCCTCCTGACTTTCAAACTAACGCGAGCCATCCCCATTCCCTCCTGTACAGAACCTCGAACAATTCGTTATTTCAATAATACAATAATAGTAAGTACAGCAATATCCTGGTCTGTCTCCTATCAACCACTCATCATGCGCCCACATTAAGGCTCATTCAACACAATTATGGAAATCAATCTGTAAGCCTCGAATTCAACTGACCTGCATTTGAAATCAAATTGCTGGCCACGCATCACGCATCACACCATGTACACAACGGCATCAGCACATCCCATTTCAGTCTGAGAATTACATTTCTAAGCTCTTAATGTTTTCTTTACACTCACGGAAGGGTCGAGGCTCGGTCAAATGAGTAGGGGAGCACTACAGTCCACTCGGATCAATTGATCCGTCTTAGAGGTGAGTATTGTAGCCAAAAATTCATACGGAGCAGATTATTCAAGTCAGCTGCAGCAATACAATTCTCACACACATTCGATTTCAGCGAGTTCATTCACCGGTCAGCTTACGGCGTTAACAACGGGGCGGAATCAATTCTCAGCCTACGGATATACGACTACCGGTAGAAGAATCTCCCCAGCACCCCGTCCCCAAAATACTCGCTCGATTCTTTTCCTAACAAATCCATTCACGTCCCTTCACACACAATCAGATTTTGCAGCGCACACTCAAGCATACACGGGACAAAGAAAAGAGGACGGTATGTATAAAAGGACGGCGGCTCTGTCCGTAGACGAAGCCAGGCTCGTCGCTCCCTTATGAGGAACACCATTCGGCCATTTCGACTTCGCTCACTCCGAGCTCACTAATGGTCGACATCGAACTAGTCGCAAGTCCTCTCTGTACCCGCACCCAAACTAAGGCGAACCACCCGACAATGCAGCTCTGGAAAGCACCCGACGGACAGACAACAGCATCTACTCTACCCGACCTACCCCGCCTCCCCAACGCCTTTACCCAACAACACAAGCAGCCAAACAAACTGGAACGGAACATAGACGAGGGGGAGGGGGTGAGACGTACCTCCAAGACTTCGAACAAATCAATCTGTGCTCCGATGTCCCCGACCTTGCGTGCTGCCTCTCCTCCTTCGTGGGGGTTGCCTGCCCCTCTTGTGGTTGCGAGGGCTTACAGAGCTCCTGCTCTTCGAATGGGGACAGGACGATCAAGAACCCCTGGTCCTCCGTTTGGAGAAAAAGTGGGTTGCCCTCTTGTTTCTAACTCCCCCAGGCGATAGGTATCTGTTGCCCTTCTTTACTCTTTTCCCCGGATCTATTCGTGTGTGGCAAGGAGAGGGGAAGGCCGAACGAAGGATTTTATCAACGCACTGTTCCTAAAATTAGATTGTCAACACTAATTATAATTACATAACAATTGTAATCTCGTTAGTTTTTCCGATCAAAATTCGCGACGTTAAACGAATATTCTCGACACCCTAATTCGATTTCGTTTAGGTGCAGGCGTCCCCTTTCCCGTGAAATCGAATTAGTAATCTCGTTAATATTCGATATTAACGTTCACTGACAACGAAAGTATTAAACTCTCGTGCCACGTCGGATTTTGACTCGGTCAAACGTTTTAGCTCTAGTCAACATTCTAATTCAAATAATATATTTCCATTTCCGAAATTCCGGGTCGTTACATATGCCTCCGGACCACATGTGACAGATAAACAACATGGTCTTGCCTTCGTGTACAAGTGTTGGGGGAGGTGGAATTTGGATAACCCATATAACTCTCAGGTTCGAGCGTTCGTACAAACATGAAATATTGGTGCGATTCGAAGTGGACTGACTAGTCACGATCGTTGCCCGGAAACGCTTGGGCGGGTAACCTTTTAACCGGGACCAGTGTCTTAAATTTGTAATGTACCGTGGTATCACGGCGTGCTGTTACGAGGTGGATGTCCATTTCTACACCCAGGCAATGGTCCCGGAACTATCCTAAAAGGTGGATCCACTACAAATAATGTTTGCTTTCGAATACATGTGTGACGTATGCAATGTGTATGGTATATGTGGAATCATTTGAATGACTTGGGTCGTCATTGAGATTGTTCCACTCGTAGCACGATGAAAATGATGGCAAAAGCTTATATTATACAACATCTTTTACTAAATCGAGTACACTAATAAACACTGATTACCGAAATGTCTGGCCCCCCACCTTCGCAATACAATTTCTTTCACTCTCGCTTATTTGATTGACTAATCCTTTTCTGGCCCCCCACCATAGAATTCTTTCAGACCATGTTTTCTTCTTTTAAGCTGGAAAGCATTAAGGTTGGTGAAAAGAAAAACAATGTTTCCCATTCGTGATGAGTGACGATAATATTCGAAAAACAAGGAATGCTTTTGGACAGAATAAGCATGGAAAAAATCGCTAAATTTCATGTTTGTATACGATTTTTCATAACTAAAAGGTTGTTAGGCCGATTTAAAGACATTGTCCAACTCTAACTCAGTACATCCTCGTTTTCGAATTTGAGATCAGGTGAACCTGTTGAAAATGAAAATATACAATATGTCAGGCTTTCACCTACAAGTTTGGGCTTTTATGACCGTTTGTGTTTATTAATGTACAGAGCACACCCCTAGGGACCAAAGAAGCTCTTACCACTGAGGTGTCCCCTTGACAGCACATTTATTTATGTTTTAATGTAATGATTAATGTTCCGTAGACGTGACTCCATTTTAGTTTTATTTTTCCATAATATTTCCATGAACAATGTTAGTAGTCTATTCAGCTATGGAGAGATAATCATTAAGATCCAAGTTGGGCAATTATAAAAATAATTAAGGTTACTTTATTTCATAGTTGTTATTGGCAATAGGCGGGGCGAGGCGACAAGCCATCGCCCGCCAGAGGCGAGAGGCGAAGCGAAAGGCGCTCAAAAGGCGATTTGTGTAAGGCGATTTGTGTATAAATAATAAAATGATTTCAAATAAAAAAGATGAAATGGATTTATAATATTAATCATCATCATTCATCATGTAAAATATTCTAATCAAGCATTCATAAGATCGAGATTATCATCCGAATCATCCGAAGCTGATAAAGCCACACTATCATTCCCACTAGAACTTTTGTAGCCTTCCGGGTTTTGCTCTTCCTCCTCATTTTCATCACAAATACACGTTCGAACTCAACAAATTCAGACGAGCTTAACTACGAATTTAGTTCTTGAGAGCTACAAATTCAGCAACAGAGGGAATGCCGATTCTTAAGAGCTAAACACAATTAAAGAAATCTGCTTTACCCAACACTGGTGAGCTGG
Organism: Melastoma dodecandrum; assembly: GCA_029817715.1. Lineage (NCBI taxonomy): Eukaryota > Viridiplantae > Streptophyta > Magnoliopsida > Myrtales > Melastomataceae > Melastoma > Melastoma dodecandrum. The sequence continues at coordinate 3,671,907 of JARUPY010000604.1, read as the reverse complement.
GCGATGAAGAAAGGATCCTGCTTGAGAGGGAGGAGGGGAGGCAGACGGAGGAGGGGAGGCAGGAGGAGGAGACGGAAAGGATCGTTCGTGTGGGGAATTGTTCGTGTCTTGGCTGAAGACAATAGGCTTTCAAAGTTTTTATTTATTCAATTTAATCCCCAAATTATTATAATTATTACAACTTAGTCCAAAATTACACAATTCGGCAGAAATCCAAAGGCGAGCCTTTTTGTCGCCTTTCGCCCGAGAGAAAGGCGATGAAAGGCGAGGAAAGGCCTCCCCGGAGGGGAGGAAAGGGGAAATCGCCTCGCCCCTCGTCATAGGCGTTGCCTTTCCTCGCCTTTTACAACACTGCTTTCTTTCCAATTGATTTTTTTAATATAAAATCATTTCTAAAAATTTTATATTATCGTTGTGAGGAGATGGCTAAAAAGCTGAAATATTTAGTTCCCTTTCGAAAGGTCATATTAGTCTGAGTAATAGATGCAAGCTATGGTAAAAAGCTATGCTGATGCACGAATGAATCAATAATGGCAACAGCTTCAGCGTTTTCTAGTGAGTTGAATCTTCATTAGGAGAAAAAAAATTAAGGTACACCCACCATCTTCATTCAAAATTTTTCATATTTTTATTAAATTTTCTAAATATCAAGATGCGGGTCATATTTAAATCACATGACATTGCGCATATCATATGTGAAAAATCTTAAATAAAATGATGTGCCTACATCGAAATGATGTCATCTAGTCGAAGGTCATACGTGATATTGATCGGGTATAATTACTTGCCATTATATCATAAAGTGGCACGATATTTTCGCTCGTATATTTATGGGCTTATATTTTAAGTCAGGTCCAATCATTTTTATTTAATATTTTATTTTATATTATGAATATGTTACACCATTTCGAGTCTTATATTCGGACCGCGAAATTCAGCTCGAACAGTGGCCTTAAACATATGGATGTTATCGATAACTGCAATAACAAACATTATCGAGTTAATTGGAAAATTGTGGAAATGAAAGTGTTTTTAACTTTACTCAAATATGTTTAAGTGGAAACTTCTTCCATCAAAGTGACGTTCAATCCACTTTTTCACTTTATGTTGCAAAAAGCAAAATCATCTCCTCCTCCTGTCCTGAAACGATTTGTCCTTAAATCAAAACCAACCATTTTCCCACACACTCATGTGATTCTTACTCATGGAGTTCACTCCCAAGAATGACCATGTCATCCATATCGAAGGGGCTGGTGGTGCTTGCCATCCTCCGAGCCTGAACCTCAAGAATCCTCCTCCGACCAGTCCCCATCTCGCAAGTGCTGTAGGCAAGTGGAAGATGGCGACCCAGTTCGCTGTCTCCAAGCCCAAGTCCAGGTTCTGCGAATCCAACCGCCCTCCCCCCGCACATAGGCTCAACGTTGGCTCGAACAGGCACAAACCCCTGAAGAATGATGGCAAGAGCAGTTCTTCCTCGTCTAGCGATTATGATGATGATGAGTCCTATGATGAGGATGGGGATGAAGGAGAGACAAATGGGGATTCTGGGAAACGCCGGAAGCCCAGGAGGAGAGGATGGAAGCGGGCTGTGTTAGAGTGGACGCTGTTTATGGTCATTATCACATCGCTTCTTTGTTCCCTCACGCTCAAGGTCTTGAAGGACGACCTCGTCATGGGATTGCACATATGGAAGTGGTGCTTGATGATCCTCGTGACGTTCTGTGGCCGTCTTGTGTCGGGTACGTAGGTAGATCTTGGAATCCCCGTAACTTGTTTACCACAACCTTGTTACAAGAAACTTCCTTCTGTGCAGGTTGGGTGGTGGCGATTCTCGTGTTCGTGATCGAGAGGAACTTCATGCTAAGAGAGAAGGTTCTCTACTTCGTTTACGGTTTACGAAGAAGCGTGGAAAATTGTGCGTGGCTCGGGCTCGTCCTGTGCGCATGGATCATCATCTTCCCAAACGTCCACAAGCAGAACAAGATGATGAGGAGGGTCTTCCACGCTCTCGTAGCAATCCTCATCGGTGCTACCATCTGGCTAATCAAGATAATCTTCGTCAAGGTAAACGTTTGATCTTTCATCGATTATTCAACTGATCTCAACCACAGCAGAAGCTTCATCGATTCCGCTTCGAAGGTGCTGGCATCATCCTTCCACGTGGCAGCCTTCTTCGACCGGATGAAGGAGAGCATATTCCACCACCACATCCTGGACACCCTGTCCGGGCCACCGTTAGATGAGACGGCCATTGTGTCTGCCCAATACCGACGCTCGAAGTCCATGCCAGCGAGGCTGCGGAACAGGACGGGGTCGAGGAGGTTCGACGCGGAGAAGCTAAGGAAGCTGAGCATGGAGACGAGGGGGTCGGCATGGAGCGTGAAGAGGCTGGTAAACTATGTGAGGTCGTCAGGGCTGATGACAATATCGACGATGGTGGACGATTTCGGGAAGGCAGAGATCACCAGCGAGTGGGAGGCCAGGAACTCCGCCCAGAGGATCTTCAAGAACGTCTCCAAACCCAACGCCAGGTAAATCAAATTCCCCAAATTCTTCTTTTTACTAATTCACAAACACAATCAACAACAAAATTTACAACGTTGTTACATAACAATAATCATGTGTGTTGATCATTCATGTCCCAATGACACAACTATTCACTTATTTTTAGCACCTCCTCATAAATTTTAGGTTGGAATATCAGTAGTAGCACTTATGAGTAGTAAGATCTCACGAAGACTTTGAAACTGTGTCGGACAAAACCTTTAAAACGGGTAAAAGATAATTGAATTATAAAAAAAACTAGTTATAATATTTCATATAATTAAAGTAATAAAAATTAAATATGTATTTTACTAAATAAATAAATAATAATCTTAATCCATGACTATTGTGGGAAATATTTCTGCTTCCTCTCGTCTCCCTGACAAGACTCTTAAAGCAAAGCAGAAATGTGTCACGATCATGATATTTGGAGTGTGGACACATCTAAATTTTATTTATTTATTTATTTATTTATATAGTACATAGTAATATTTGAAGTATGGAGAAAAGGAGCCACTCAATTTCTATCCTTTACATAATTATTTTAATAGGAAAAAGGTGTGGAAGGAAAAAGACACGGACAACTCATAATTTCTCTTTACCTTTCTCCACTCTTTAATTTCTTTCAAAAGAACACGTGCGTATTCAATTCATAGCATGACATAACACCAACCCAATTTATTGTTTTTTTTGTAAGTATTACTCCCCTTTTTTTAATGTATATATTAAAAATTAATTTAACAAGTTAACAAAAAATTCTTCTCGAAACATTTAACTTCGAAAATTTTAAAAGGAGTTATTTTTTAAAAAATAATTATGAATTTTTCTTGAAATAAAATTTATTTGTTGAGTAATGATGTTGTTAGATTCTGAAAATTAGTAACCTAAATATTAGATTGGGATTTGATTTTTTGATGCCGGGAACTACAAAATTACAGGTCCAATAAGTGAAAATATTATCGGGAAATAATGATTGAATAAGAATGAAGAGTAAAGATGTTCGTCGGAGGACACTCTTTAACAAGCAACTAATATTATGCTTTAAATTTTTTATTTAACATTATGTTTTATTTTTTTTGCATTTAATATGTTTCGTAAATTGTATTTTTTTCTTATTTTAGGATAAATTAAAATTATAAAACTACCTGTAATGACATTAATAATTACATTTTTACTACTTATATCTCTTAACATGGGCACTCGTTAATAAAACCCAATAATACTATGATATTATATATATTAAATAAGAGGAGTTAAATTAAACAATTCTTTTATCGTTGACCGCACATTCGTCTTTGATGTTAGAATGTAAATAGTTTTAGGAAATTATAAAGATTTAAATGCATTACCACTTTTTAACATTTTGGGTTGTTATTTAGTGGTGGGAATTCTCTTGAACTTGTCATCATCATCCACTCCCCTTTGGTCCCCCCCTGTATTCCTCACATAACATTGTTGCTTGCCATCATTGTTTTTAAAATTTTGTGAATTATTTTTTAAATTTTAAAGGATCTAGTTAAGAAAGGGCCTTGTATGTACTAATATTAAATAAACATCATTAACATGAATTTTAAATAGAGTAGTTAACAAATATTGAATGTCTGGTTTTCTTTATATCTGCTAGGTTCGTGACGAACTTACTTTTTGTGAGTCCTCTCACGAGGCTCGTAGACTTCTCTTTGACAAGCCTATGAGCCTCAGGCCAGGCCCCACTACATCCCCTTTGGGCCCGAATTGAGACCTGTTCCCCCGTCGATCCAATTTCAGTTTAGGCCTAAAGGCCCAGCAGGTGGGTAACTCCTGGGCTTTATTAACCATCAGACATTCGAACCATAGATCGTGACAAGGTTTCAAACACCCATCACCCACCTTACGTTACTTGGGTGTCCTTAAATGAACAAGCAAAGCTTTTAATAAGTCTAATATGAGGATTGTGACATTCAGACAAGTATCTCAAGTAATAGTAGTAGTGTGATATTTAAAAGAATAATAAAAATATTTGCATGTCAAACTCTAAATAAAAGATATACTTAAAAAAAATTAATACGGGATGTATACCTTATTTTTTTCTCTTACTTTTTATCCTACGAAATAAAAAAAATGCCGTGATATAATCAAATCAAATTTAGCTAATATCCAGAAATTTATTTTTATTTTGTGTGTGTAATTGTGTTCATTTTATTTGACTCGTAATGAGTCAAGGGAGCCAAAGGGCATCGTGATGTTTGCGCTTAATTAATCTTTAGGATTAGTGATCATTGCTATCGTTGTTAGGGCTTTAATGAAGTCCGGCGTGCAAAGAGAAAGTAGTGTGACCGTCACATCACATGTCCTAAATATTTTACGTCATTATGTGTTATTCGAAAAAAATATATACGATCGAATTTTATAAGTTATTCTTCGCTTTTTATTTTTTTATTTTTTTTAAGAACCGAATTTATAAAGTCTGACTTTAAGCATTTTTTTGAAATTATGACTTTATAAGTGGTAATTATATCTAAAATTTTGAAAATATCTTTCACATTTTGTAAATTTTATTATATTTCGTTACCTCTCGGATTTTATACTTGAAGATATATTGAGGAAGACGACCTCCTGAGGTTCTTCATCGCGGATGAAGTCTCCGCCATACTCACTCTATTCGAGGGTGCGGCTGAAGCTGGGAGGATCACGAAATCCTCCTTCCGGAATTGGGTGGTAATCAACGATATACTCAGATGTGGTCGTTATATTGATGTTTGGTGTGATCCAAAAGTATGGCTTGATTTTCGATTTGTTAGGTTCATGCTTATACCGAGCGGAAGGCGTTGGCACACTCCCTGAACGACACCAAGACGGCGGTGCAACAGCTCCACAAGCTCGCGAGCGCGATCGTGTTCGTCGTCATCGTCGTGACGTCGCTGCTCGTCATGGGGGTGGCCACCACGAAAGTGCTCTTCATAGTCACGTCCCAGTTACTGCTCGTTGGGTTCATGTTCCAGAACACATGCAAGACCATCTTCGAGTCCATCGTCTTCGTCTTCGTCATGCATCCCTTCGATGTTGGCGACCGTTGCGTAGTTGAGGGCGTCCAGGTTCTTCCTTGCTTTTAGTTTGATTGCTGTGTTTGGAAATGTGATGGACGTGAACGGCCGTCGGCTCATTTGCTTGGTTTGGCGAACATTCAGATGGTCGTGGAGGAGATGAACATCCTGACGACGGTGTTCCTGCGATACGACATGGAGAAGATATACTACCCGAATTCCGTCCTCCTAACTAAGCCGATCAGCAACTTCAGAAGAAGTCCAGAAATGTCCGAATCCATCAACTTCTCGATCAACGCCTCGACATCGATCGAGAAGCTCAATATGCTCAAGAAGGCGATCCAGACGTAAGTCGCTAGAAAAGAGAAACGAGTAACAAACTCCCGCAATCACTAAATTGAACATAACCTTAAGATCATGGGGTTGAATTACTTATGCAGGTACTTAGAGAGCAAGCCGAAACACTGGAACCCGAAGCACAGTCTGTTTGTTAAGGAGATCGAGGACATAAACAAGATGAGCATGTCCCTATGCGTCCAGCACACAATGAACCACCAGAACATAGGCGAGCGGTATACCCAGATGACTGAACTCATGCTCGAGCTGAAGCGGATCTTTGAGAGCTTGGACATCAAGTATCATCTCCTCCCTCAGGAGATCCATCTCACCCGGATCAACGACATCCCCACCCCATCCATGCAGTAAGAATGACAATAACTGCACAAAACACAAGGTCGAAAAGATCACGAATGCTTATGCTTTTTTTCTGGTTTGATTACACGAACATCCTGTGGTTGCGCAAGATGTGGGGAACTGGGATCATGTGAAATAAGAAAGATCGGGCTAACGATGAATGACGAGATAGAATCTGGGTGTGCTGATATCTTGTTGAATGCCATTCAGGGAACATGAGTTAAGAGAGTCGGCTGCATTGCTCGCTATAAATTACGCAACGCCAAGCTCTTCACGACCAGCCGCAAACACCGGCGTTGTGAATTGGTACGAGAATAAACCAAAAGGTAGCCTCCTAGCGCCCAAATGTGAAGAAGATTCTGATATCTACAATATGATTTTAACCTATGAAAGGAAAATAATTTTGCATCCAAAGTACGTACATAATCAGTATATTACAGCTTCTCACTTTTATGACATGAGCAATTTACACTAAAAATTCTCGCTTAATTTAAAGGGAAGTACCAATATAATAAATTGCCATGACTTCTCTCTCTAAATCTTTTAAAAATAGCTTTCTATGTATAATTTCTTATTCAAATATTCAACAATCCCATATCTTTGGCTAATTCCCTTGTTCGGCGGACTTAAATAGCGTGATATATTATATATTTTTATTTTTAATAATTACTCGCTCATAGATTAACGGCGTGCTAAAAAAATATTAAGAGTAATTATAGATCTAAAAACATTATACGTATAAATGAATTCGGACAACTTGTTTTTTATGTATTTGTTAACATAATTTCATGTATGTAATTACCCTTGAACAACATGCATTATGATGACAAGCTATGATGTTATCGCATGTTTTATTGAATAAAATTTTTAATATGATTAATTGAAAGTTCGCTGAAAAACAATAAACGAGTTATAATCCACTACAATTCCTCTGATAGATTGTAATTAAAACAAAGCAGCCGAAGTGTCGGAAGGCTTAGCTAAGCAAAGGAAGAGCAGCTTCTTCATCTTTCCATCTGGTACGGATCAATCAATCCCCACTCTTTGAACTCAGTTCCTTTCTGGGTTTCACCCCTCGTTAAAGGAAATTGGTCAAATCGATTGCTGGATTATGAGTTGGGAATTCGTTAGGGTTCTGGCTAATTTGGGTCAATTCCAAGTTGGGATTTTTTTTTTTTGCTTTCTTCCCGGTTGTGTTGTGGTGTCTGAGTTTGTGGGTTTCTGTGAAATATTTGCAACTGACTTGGAAGTTGGGATTTTGTTTACTTCATGTTAGAGGATTGGAATAATCTGGGATTTCAAGTTCGTGTCTAGTAGTTTTTTTTTTATAGCTACTAAGTTAGTCGTGTCTAGTAGTTTTTTTTTTTTATAGCTACTAAGTTAGTTTATTGAAATTGCAATTGTATTTACTAGCCTGGGTTGTGGAGTACAATCTTATCTTGATGTCCTTATGAAGATTCGGGTCCTGGCTTGCAAAATTGATAGCCGGATCTTCAAGGTTGCGGGCTTAGTTAGATTAGTCGATCTCTTTTGGGCACTGGAAACAGATCAATTCAATAAGATGCAACTTCTTCATCACTTGAGTTTGGAGTGCTACCCCCGGTCATGCTTTTCAATCATATCTGGGGAGCTGTTTCTTTTGTCTGAATCCAAGTGTTTCTGTGATTCCTTAATGAGGCCTAAACATGACAGGGTCTTGCCTGATTTTCCATGGCGAGCGAGTCAGGGGAATGGAAATGCGATCCAGAGATTGTTATGTCGGACAAAGAATCGAGAGATTGCGAGAAACTGCAGGAGGTGCATGGTTATATTGAGATGGTACTGCCCAATTATCTGCTTCTCACTGGATCTTTTTGCTTCTTTACGTTTCTGCGATAGCTGGACATATACATCAGATGAGGTTCATCAGGTGTTGATTTCTGTATGATCAATATAAACCATGCTGATATCTTCGGTTAAGAATATGTTTGCCCCTCATTTTACCGTGTTCAATTGTTTGCCCTATTCTGCCAGGTGGAGGAGATTGTGAGACCCGGATGTTCCCCGGAAGTGCTGAAGATAGCCTTGGCAAGTGTTACAGACTTGGTTGACCGACTCTCATCCATTCCATCCCAGAAAGAGCTTCGCTGTTCACTTTAAGTATCTTAGAATCTCCTGTTTTAAGAAATGGGGAAGATGAATCCTGGCTACAGGAAAAAGCATAAAGCGATGCCGAACCCACGAACATTTGCTGGAGAAGGAACTCAGTCGGAATCAGCGAGGAGGAAGCAGAGTCCAAGTCGAGTTTGTGAAAATCCGCTGCCACGTCCAGGATCGTCGCCCATGTAATAAATAGTAAGTCCGGCTCATTGCGTCAGAAGAATTCACAAATCTTAGCCCCCATCTGTATGTAATTCCTCTTCTGTCAAAACTACTTGCCAGCATGTAAGAATGAGTTAACATTCAGAGACAAGTGCATCACACCGATGTCGATCCAATCAAAGTGCAAGTAGACGGTTGGTACGATCAAGGACCGCATGATCCAAAGGGACACAGAACATGAACACGGTCTATCTGAGATGAGCATATAGCCCCATATGTTGTCTGAACAAGGGTCACATGAGAGATGGGATATAATTGGATGGACTGATATATGATTTTTTTTATGCTGACAGGTAGTCTCGAATTATGTGAATTATTCGAAAAAGGCAAAATATACGTTTATGACCTCAACTTTGAGCCAATTTTTTATTTTGTCATTAACTTAGTTTGTTATATAATTTTATCACTAACTTTTGTTTTTATTTTGATTTTGGCCAATCATGAATTTCTTCTAGCGAAAGCCAAACAAGGCCTTAGTATAGTCTGACCCGTGTCCGATAATAGTGGAGTTTCAACTTATTATTCGTTCGTCTCATAATCCACTTTCTCCGTAGCAGTCGCTCCCTAATAGAACATCATCCGACTTTCATCGATTTTTCATATTTTTTGACAACATCAGCAACTATCGTTAACTTCGGCTTCCAATTCACTTGATTTGTCCATCAAAATTTTATAATAAAAAAGCAAATGAAAGGTTTAAATATTATTTCTCTTTTTTTTAAATTTTTTTTCCTTTTTAGTTGATAAATGAAAATTGTTTATTAAGGTCTGTTTGGCTTACGCACGATAAAATTCAATATTGGTCAAAATCAAAATCAAAATAAAAGTTTGTGACAAAATTATATAACAAACTAAGTTAATGACAAAACAGAAAGTTGGCTCAAACTTGATGCCATAAATTGATATTTTGCCTTTGAAAAATGATACTATATTATTGAATGTGTGTTGAAGGAATTTGACGAAACCAAAGTAATTGTATTAGTTGCACTTTCCTGAGGCACGCCAAGGAAGTTGGGATAAAAAATTGTGAAACATAATATGAATTTGCAAAATTCAGAGTATATCGCCCCTAAGTTACTATTCTAAATAGAGGATTATGATTCGTGAAGAAGTCGTCCATTGAATCAGTAACATAAACCGTAATTATTAAAAACATAGCAAAAATAAATTATTGTAACGTCATGTAAAAATAATTAATTTTTTTTCAATGTAATATTCTAAGATGAATTATTTGTAAATCAAAACTCACTATTTACAATTTTCCAACTTAAATGGCAATAAATTATGAATTTTCCAACTTACTACTCTTGACAACTTTTAAAAAACTATCTGCACAATCTTTTTTTTTTAATTATAATTTCAGTAGACATTTTGGATTTACTTAATGGGAGGATTATATCACATTAGTGTTATGTTAGAAAGAAATTAATAACAAAAATATGAGAAATTTCTAATTTATCGCTCCAATATTTTTTTAACAACCAAACTCACTCCGGGAATTCTTTTTTAAGTTTTTCAAGACTGAGGTAAAATTAAATAAAGTTGAGGTTTCAAACCTATAATTTGAAAAATAAAATTAGAAAATAATAAGTTTTTCAAAATTTCAACTTGGAACCACGACTTTCTTTAATGATGAGGGTTCAAAATCGCGATTTTGAATGATTAAAAAATTTTTTGAGTCGTCTGTGATGCGAGATGGATAGGCCTAAGTGACAAGGGTGGTGTTGTGACGAGCACTCGACGGTATTGCACTCCCAATTTTGAATGAGGGTTCAAAATCGCGATTTTGAATGATTTTGAATGATTTCGCAACGTACCACCCAGCGTTGCACCCACCCAAGTACGACCAGCCTTTCTCATACAATCCCAGGAACCCAATGACAACAAACCAGAATAAACACAACCCAGCAAGATGGCGACAATCAGTGGTATTATTGCTCTTAATAATACAAAAGGGAACTACAAGACACTCGTGTATACAACCGGCTCTCAAGTATCGGTATCTCGTCCCAACTCTCTCCTCTCCCCTTTTTCTCTCGCCCAAGTCCCCGCTCACTTATTTATACGGACCAAGGGGAGTTACAACCCGATTACAAAGGACTAAGGATACTTGGACACCATGCAGCCACGAGAAACCTGAAGATTCAAGGCTCGTCTGTAGCTATATCAGGGCGTCTGCCTCCTCTTGCAGTGGCTATCCGAAGGATCGCCTGTAGCTTACATCAGGACTCTTCCTTCCACAACCTTCAGGGAATCTCCGTTGCTTCCTGCGACACGCCGCTTCTGCAGCATCTCTACATGCAAGTAGCCTCGACCACACAGAACACCCCAAAACCAGGTTCCTCCTTGACCCTCATTCTCATCGCACCAGCACTCTGTTCGCTCTGAAAGTGACCGCGGACAAGCCGGATCCAAACACGTCGGAAATCTCTGGCACTATGAGCAACTGGTGCAAGGAGGATTCGTTGAATGTGTGGTCGCCGTATGAAATGAAAAGAAGAAAGAGAGAGAAGACAGAGGATAAACACCCTCAAGCAGAAGCACTTACGAATGCCATGGAATGCTTGAAAGATAAATTAACATTATGTCCGTCTGTAGAGATGTGTTTTTGTACAATACATAAGAAAAAGTATTTATAATAAGCTAGACCTACGTATATACGGTAAAGTAATATTGCACATATATTACATTTCCTTTGTTGTAAGTCCTCATGGAATATCTTCTTTCCATGTGAGTAATCTTGGCAACAATCTCCTTCCAGATCCTGAGATCATTTGGAGCCTTCCTTAACAGCTACGTTGACCGATCGCATTGCCCATTGTCCTTCTCCATAGGGTTTCCTCGCTCGCCCAACTAACTGTCGCTTGTAGCTTTCGCTCTCCCTTGTCGCCCGTCGCCTGGTAACCCTGTCGCTTGATGACTACTTCGCTCAGCAAACATTCGCCTGGTGTGTTTCCGTTGTCATCTCCTTACTGGATTTTTGCCCTTTGAGCCTGTATTAAGTAGGTATTCGAACGCCCACATCCTCATATGATTGCCTCCAAGGCACCTCACTCTCTGTGCCCAGATTCGTCGCTCGAACATCGCTCTTGAGCTCCGATAGTATTGTTGAGCACCACCCAACGCTCAAAGCCTATGCCTCCCTCACGGACTGCCGCGAAAGGCTCAAGCCTTGCTAATTGATGGGCAAGGGTCGCTATCTCAACCGTGTGACAAATCTTCTTCACCAGTTGAAGTCGACGCCTTCTTCGACGACATCTCGTCCCGCGTAAGTTTAATTGAGTGTCGATATTCATAACAACATATTTCTATTAAATTAAAAGTCGCGATTCAGAACAGTGACTTATCTGCGGCGAGTCCAATACCACACGACTAAAAAGGGCCAAATTGACCAAACACTCACGGCATTGACTTCCACTCCTTCCTAAAAGTATACGATTACTTTCTTCCTTCTTCTTTTAGCCACACAATTCAAAACTGTTTTAAAACTGAAATTCCAAATTAAATATCTAAACAAGTAATTTCAATATACCAAACACATCTTGTACAACAAATAATAATAATAGCAATTGAATTGGTCTAATCTAAACACATAATTATTCTTCCAACATAAAGAGCATTCACACTATGGAAATGATTTGGTAACCTCAAATTCAATGAGAAATTGAATTATGTAGGATAAGAGGATTTTTCCTCCTTTCTAAGATTCTCTTCTTATTCTTCTTTTGGTCATACATTTCCCACAAAATGCTCTGAGTTTGGAAACTATTTGTCTCACCACAATTTTAATTTCTTCCTTACGCTCTTTCTCGTGCCCGAAAAGAATATGAGGAGTATATATATATATATATATATATATATAAGACATTCTCAATCATTCCCACTACATGGTAGTTTCGCCACAAGGAGAATCCCTTCATGTGAATCCTTCACCAACCTGGAGCTACAGTCCACAGAACCAGAATCAGAACCATATACTCCTTTCGTAGCAGCTACCAGTATCCTACCACATGTCAAGATACAGATCTACTTCTCAAAGTACCACAGACCTGTTCAAGCAATAGCTTTCATTGACACAGGAGCAGCTGAAAGTATGATCAATCCAGCCATAGTCCCAGCAGAATTATTGGTCCCACAAGTAAACACTTACAAGGCAGCATCTGGAAAGAATTTCCAGACATTCTTACGAACCAGACCAATAAGGATTATGCTGTTTCCCACATGCTCTATCTCAGCAAAAATAGTGGCAACAGATCTACCAGGAAAAGACCTTGTAATCGGATGGGATATACTTCACCAACTTCACAGCTTGAAGCTACTCACAACAGGCATACGACATAAGTCAAGTTTCAAGCCTTATACTCACCAAAGCAGAATGTACTCCATTCAACCAGTACTACAAGCTATGGAATTGTTCAGACCTTCTTTTGCATCTGATCACCAAGACTTTCTGACCAAGTGTTCACATCCTCTATGGACCAATCCTAAGTTCTTCGTCAGACTTCCCTTCAAACAAAATGAAGATATAAATCCCACAAAAGCCAGTCATCCAGGTATGACTCCCGAAGATTCAAAATTAGCCACTGCTGAATGCAACTCACTTCTACAGCAAGGATTAATTGAGCACTCCAGTTCATCATGGGCTTGCCAAGCATTTTATGTCAACAAGAGAGCAGAACAGAACCGTGATAAGAAGCGATTGGTTATCAACTACCAACCATTGAATCACTTCTTACAAGACATCAAGTTTCCGATTCCAAATAGGACAGCTTTGTTCTCCTCACTTTCAAAAGCCAAGGTATTCTCCAAATTTGATCTCAAAAGTGGTTTCTGGCAGATAGGTGTACATCCAGATGACAGATGGAAGACAGCCTTCTGCATACCAAATGGCCACTACCAATGGAGAGTGTTACCATTCGGCCTAAAGACAGCCCCTTCATTATTTCAAGATGCTATGATAAGTATTTTTGAGCCCATACAATCATCTGCACTCATTTATATTGATGACATCTTACTCTTCAGTAAAGATGAGAGTTCACATGAACTCCTACTTAAAGAATTTGCACAGATTGTTCAGAAATTTGGAATTATGCTATCAGAAAAGAAAGTTCAACTTTGTACATCGACAATTGAATTTCTAGGAATGAAGATAGCAGATGGACAATACTACCCAGGACCGCACATTGCTCAAGAATTGCTAAAGTTTCCAGACTCATCATTAACCACAAAACAGGTTCAATAGTTTTTAGGAATCGTAAATTATCTTAGAGATTTTGTTCCAGAAATCAGCAGGTACACCAGCCCATTAGAAGCTCAGCTTAAAAAGAATGCATCTCCATGGGGAGATCAGCAGACCAACTCTGTCAGATATTTGAAGAAGAATCTTCAGAACTTGCCCCCCTTACAGATTCCATCCGATGGAATCAGGATCTTACAGACAGATGCAAGTAACGAGTTCTGGGCAGCCATTCTTTTAGAAGAGACCAATGGAATAAGAAAGATCTGTGCCTACAAATCAGGAAAGTTCAGTAATGCTGAACAACACTACTACTCAGGACTCAAAGAAATTCTTGCAGTCAAATACGGGATCAAGAAGCTAGAATTCCACTTAATGGGACATCATTTCATCATTGAAACAGATTTCAAAGCCTTCAACTCCATGATGAATCTCAACCCTAAGAAAGTCCCAAATGCTCAACTTTTGAGATTATCCCAGTGGTTTTCACAATACTCATACGAGGTCAGACATATCAAAGGAACATCAAATGTAGTAGCAGACTTCCTCTCCAAACCCTTTGATACAGTAAATCCACAAATCCTCGAGTATCCCAAGCTTCAAGCAATGTTTACTACTCACGTCCAGAGTAAACCCAGAAGAAATCAGAAATACTCTCTGCCTCCTGAAATCCACAAATGGAATGAACTCTTCAGACATGATTATATTATGGAAATACTGTCTCAGCCATACCTCCAGATACATTATTATCTGAAACAGGTTTTCAGACGATATGGACAGCTATTCTTCCCAAGACATGGACTCCATCCGACTTGTCCATACTTACACTTATTTCCAATCACACCAGCTGATAGATTTCCTGAATAATTAAAGTGGTTCTTTTGGTATTTTTTCCATGTACATACCATAGCTTTAGAGTTTCCAGCATCAGAAATGCTCCAGTACATTGAGACACTTGGAGAGTTATCCTCCTATTCTCCTTCGAGTCATCCACATGCACACTTAGCAGAAGTTCTCAATTGGTTCGCCCCCTTATCCAAATGGAAAGTTTGGTTTGAAGAACAAACCTACAGATTTCAGAAATGGCCAGAGCTCACACCATACACCATATACCTCTTCCACAGAAATTGGCATTACGACAACGAAGTAACCTCCTTGGTTGCCATCAACACAGTTGATCACTTTGCCTGCCTACCCTATTCATTTGCCATACATTTTGGACACTATGAAGTTGACGAGCAGATACCTCATCCATGGGAAATTCCACCTGAAGCCCAAAAGTCAGAACAGAAAGATATGATCCACAGCAGGACGTGTCTTACTAACAAACTCTTTGAACTTAATGCTATGCTTCCTTTAACAGGTGAAGAATTGTTGATCCAACAAGCTGCAAGAGATGACATCAACCAAACATGGTGCTTATTCCAAGCCTTGGAAGACTTTGTGCAAGAACAAATTGATTGGGATATAGTTGCTGAAGACATAATCCAAAACCTCAATCTTTCAAGCCCAAGCCATATACCAGGACCATCAGGCCCAAGAACAACACCACCAGGCCCAAGATCTACCTCAAGCTCAAGACAAAGGACTTCACGACAAAAAAGACTGTCGGCAAGAAACTCGGACCCACATGGAAAAAGACCAAAGAACTTTGAAGACTAATAATAGTTCCTTCAGCCGCCCATGTGAAGATAAGGTCGGCAAGCCAAGACAACAAACCTTTTGACAAATGTGACACCACCTTTAGTCATTTCATCTTTTTGACTAAGAATAGTGTAGAGCCTCGTGGCTTAACCATAGCCAAGTTTTAGTTTGCAACTCGGTGTATAAATAGATCCTCCTTGTAACATAGAGAGGCAGAGGGGAAAAAACACTTATCAATACAATCTCATTTTCTCCCATCCATGAGCAACTAAACACATTTGGGCAATAACCTAAAGGCAAGGAAGGTATCTAGTTCTTTTCTTTTGATATCATATCGAACTAATCCATTCATACTAAAAAATCGCCTATTCTATTCTTTTGAATTTATTTGGATTAATAATTGAATCCAATTAGCATGCATGTATATACTTTATATATTGTATATCAAATTCTATATATACATTAAGAATCGAATGTGGAAATAATACAATTCTATTAGTAA
Source organism: Melastoma dodecandrum (assembly GCA_029817715.1). NCBI lineage: Eukaryota > Viridiplantae > Streptophyta > Magnoliopsida > Myrtales > Melastomataceae > Melastoma > Melastoma dodecandrum. Next base: position 3,655,904 of record JARUPY010000604.1, on the reverse strand, counting down.
TAGTATTAGACTATACTAGCAATATAATATATTACTATATTATTTTGGACTTAGTAATCAAGTCCTTTTCACTTTTAAACGGAAATATCGAATTTGAATTTAAAAAAATGGAAATCAATTTCCAATCGAATATAAATTCGAATATTAATTCAATTTTATTTGAATTTTCATTTTCGGTAGAATAAAACGAAAAATCGAAAGCAGAGAAAAAAAGAAATAAATCAAAATACTAACTTAATAGTATATCGATATATTTATACAGTCAGGTGAAATCCAATATACGAAATAATTTGCTCTATGGACAAAATCAATGTAATAAGCGTCTCTACCGTAAAATTTATTTTCCACCAGATGAAAAAGACATATATGATAAAACAGTGAGCCATATGGTCTCTCTATATATATATCACTATTGATGAAATTAAAAATTCCAGTCCAATTTCAAATCATATCCAAAAGAATAAATCCTATATACCAAACACCCCATATTTTGGAAATGAATGGAAAACTCAAATTCAATGAATTCTAATTAAGAGTCATACAAAAGAGAAAAAAAAATTACACTTATAAAACCTTCAACTCAAAATTATCATTAAGATTTGAAGTCATGGGACTTTAGAACTGATGAATGTTTGTTATATATTAAGAAAAATGATAAATCTTCAATTAATCTCCTCAAAATTTTGTTCTAATTAATTTGTTGCTGTTGTTATATTAAATGTTTTATGATTGAATAACAATGGCTTTTCTAAGCACATCCCATTGGAAACCCGAAAGCCGGGCAAAAACCTCCCAAAATTCTTTCTACCTCGTTCCCCCCGTCCGAATCACGAGAAAACGACCACAATCCGATTCCTACAACAAAGTTCATCGGCTGGAGTTTCTCCCCAATACCCAGTAAGGATTCATCCGTGGGTCGGTTTCATATGTTGGAAAGTTTGGTTTTTTATTTTTCTTTTTTTTTGGTTGGGGCGTGATTGTTTCTGTTAGTTTAGGAATCGTGATTGGCTCCGGACTTGTGGATGCGGTTTGTTTTTCTTTCCTGGGAGCTGGGTTTGGTGTGTTTAGGCATTTTCTGTCCCCAATTGATGTCCCTTTTTTTTTGGGATTGGGATGATGTTGGTTTCTCAGCTTTCATGCGTGGAGGAAGGGTCAGTGACGGTAGGTTTTCTGATGCATGGATGATGTTGGACCTTGTCATTTTTTAGTTCAGTAGGATTGAGTGTGGGATGGCTGTGGTTTTGGGGAACGAGTAGATTAGCTTCCGGAGCGAGCCTGTGTTTCGATGAATTCTTCTTCTCTTTGACCGTTAGGGGTTTGTATGATATCATAAATGCAGCTTGCAGTTGGCCATTTTATCCGTAAAACCTGCTAACCGAGGACTTTAAGGGTGATACAATTTAATGCTTTGATTTGTATCTGCTTAATCGGAGCTTTTCTTGTTAAGATAAGCGAACACATTTCTTTTGGTTTATTTTAACATTTAGACTTTGGTTAAATAAAAGATGCTGGTTGCACAAGCCAATAGTAGTGTACCTTGTTAACGGGTCGCAGTTAGCAACTCATGGAAGGATGGACGCACCCGGCTTTACGGCTGTTCCTCATTCTGTTAGACTCGCCCAATTCTCTTGTAATGTTCATGTGGTTCTGTACAAACCTTCAAATGTCTGTTCTGAAAGTAGTAATTCCTTGTTCCTTGATTCTTTCATTGATGGCGTGCTGGTGTTATCTTTCGAAGATGGCATATCGGTGGTTTCCTTCACTGAACTAAGGGTTTTGATGGATTGGCCATGAACATTGCAGTAACCTGTGGAATTAAGAACATTTAATTTTATCACATATTTGTTTGATTATCTTTTGTGTCTGTCAAAATTATTATTCTTGGTTGCTATCTCATGCAGTGCTAGGGATCAAGGGAGTTCGTCCATACTATTGTGGGAAGATAAATTTTGAAATACTACAAAAAAATACACAAAATGCTGCATAGCGTCCTAAATTACAAGAAGTGTTAGTCCTCATGCTACCACAACCCATATTGAAAATTCTAAATTCTTTTCCGAAATGTCTGCTAGTAAGAGTACACCTCACGGTCTTTCTAGCAACGGCATTGGAAGCCAGGGTTCTGAAAGTATAAACAGGTAATAATGCTCGTTGATAAATCATTTTTTGCCAACTCGGTTAATTAAGGATGGTGATTGCCATTTTACAAAGAAAAAGTACTTCTACAAACTGGATGTACACAATGAATTGCCATTTTACAAAGAAAAAGTACTTCTACAAACTGGATGTACACAATGAATGGAAATTCACTGAAGCTGATATTATTTGTCTTTCCTCAGAGGTCCTTCAGCAGAACATAATATTCCAAGGATATGGAATAGTGATGGGGATGGTGACCAATTAAGTCGATTTGAGACAATGGTACCGAAACTTTCTGCCCATATGTTTAAGGTATTTTGTTTGGTTTAGTGATCAGTTTGATTTCTTGTTGCCGAAGTAGGAGCTTTATTCACGTGTGAGAGCTCAGGAAGATGAAATACAGATGCTTCATGAACAAATTGCTTCAGCCTGCATTAAGGTTTGGAATTTCTATGGCCCGTTCCCTCCGATGTCATCTAGTATTTATGCCTGTTATTGTATTGGTCTTGTTGTGGGTTTGTAATTCATATGGATGTGGGATGTGGCAAGGCCAAGGATACTGTGGTAGTTTGCTGCTCGTTCTATGTGCTAGATACATCAGAAGGCCAGAGTTTGTGACTCGACGAACTTCGTAGTGATCATGAATGGTGTCGATAAAAGAAGAATACTTATTCCCCAAAATGTCTGGCTGTTGGGGGGTAGCTTAGTTGGCCAGTTATGACAATTGCTTCTTTACTAGTTGTGACAATATTTCATTGCTCTGAATCAGGAAATGAAGCTTTTAACTGAGAAGTATGCTTTGGAGAAGAAATGTGCAGACTTAAGATTGGTATACCACTCTTTCTTGGGGCTTTAATGCCAGTTTTCATTGCACATGGCAGATTTTTTCACCAGCTTGTCTGTTTGACGCTTTTGTTTGTTATTTAACTTGTTCCCTGAACAGGCTATAGATGAAAAACAAACCGAGGCTACTGCATATGCCTCAAACGAACTGGCTCACAGAAAAGGAGATCTCGAACAAAACTTGAAACTGACGCACGAATTGAAGGTGAGCTATTTGTTTTCTTGTTCTGAGAATATTTTTTCCCATTATCTTTCAAGTCTAAGAGGGTCAGTTTCCTAACAAATGGGAGTTGATGTAGGCTCTGGGTGTTGAACGAGTTGTATTACCTGATTGATTTAATTGAATACTGACTGTTCTTAGTTCTTACTGGATATTTTTGTTGAGCTTTTTTAGATGGCCTTTATTATCTGGACGTTTGCTTTTTGATTTAGTTTTGCTATGTACTTCGGGAAGTTCAATATAAGATTGAAAGGACTACTTTGGATGGTTAATCTTGTGGCCTTGACATTAGAAGATAAAGAAATGGATGACGACCTGATATACAGTGTATCTGCGGCTAGAGCTAATTTGGGAGAGATGAGCATTAGCTTTACAGGCAGCAAATATTTGCCAAAAGTCCTCTTCGTGCCTCAACAGGTTAACAAAGGACCAACTTCTCCAATGTGTAATTCTCGTCATCATGTCCACCATGTGATACATTGGTTAAAAGGGTTTATTATCATGGTTCCTTTATCACCTAAAATTACACAGTCTAAAAGTGTTTCAACTTTGCCAAGAAAAGGCAGAGACCTTTGGTCTTCACGTTGTAAAAGGAAATTACTGTTATTAACATATGGTTGGATCCACCTCATTATTGTGAAGTGTATTCTGGGTTATTGGACAATGAACCTCAAACTTATATTGTTTGCTGTCCCTTGTTTTCTGATGGTTTATCAAAGCTACCATAGCATATGGTAGGTTTCATTTTGACCATGTAGTGATTCAAAGTAAAGTACCGTATAAGAAACCACAGAATTCTTTTGGTTGGTTGTGCCTGATTTTGGCGTTTTCTTTTCTTTTTCTTTGTGATGAGGATAAAAGCTACCGTTTTCCATTGACAGGTCCTTATGGATTGGCAAGCTTATGTTTGTCAACATCAAGTTATACGAAGTTCCGTACATTTTTTTAATAGTTTTGACTTCAGTTTCCTTTTCAATGAACATTTCATGGCTAAATTGAATGGATCAATGCTGAACATCAAGTAGCTCTCATTCCATTAAAGCTTGTAATTGTAGAAAATAGGGCATCTGAAATGCCACTGCAGATTGTTGACATGATACGAACCTCGTTAATTAGAAATTGTTTTTCATCATTTAGAATCATCTGAAAATTTTTCTTTCATTGTTCAGATTACTGAGGATGATAGGTACATATTTACATCGTCCATGCTTGGCTTGTTATCTCAATATGGCACATGGCCACCAGTTTTAAATGCCACTGTTATATCAGCCTATGTGAAGGTATGATACGAATTATAAACTGTGTCCAGCACTTTTTTTTTAATGTTTGGATGTTTTCTCTTTCTCACTCCTTTCATGCATATATGTAGCGTCTACATGACCAACTAAAGTGGAAGATTGATACTTCTCAAGTAAGCCCACCACTTGCAATTGAGACAATTCTTTAATCTCACTTGAGGCTGATTCTTTCTACAGGGCTTAGTGTTGAATGGTTATTATTTTTAAAGCGTGTGGACAGAGTATTTTCAAATATTTTTTAGGGTAGGCTATGAAATATAAGCTTGTCCGCCCATGGCCTCAAATTACCAGGGATGCTCAATGCACAAGCAGTACCCTTTTTAGTGTGGTTCTGTGTAAATTTATGTGCTGCTTTTGCATGGCTATACCTTTGGTTTGTACATTTTAAGAATCTTCAAATAGTGGTTGTGCTACTCTTTCCATGATTTCAACGCATGTGCTTCTGCAGTGAATTATGAAAGTAGTTGAACCTGTGAGGCACATTATTGAGGAATGCTTGAATTATGTGCACGAGACTCATTCTACACATGCAGTGACGGGCAATTGAATAGCTAAGAGAGAGGAGAGGGGGAGAGAGAGCCTGCATACATATATACATATATATTTCTATATCAGAAATAAGTTTAATATGAGTAATCTGTTGACTGCTACGAATCAAGCGATGAGGTCAGACTGAATTTTTAATGTATTAACAGGATAAAATCTCAGCATTATCAAGTACCTGGGCAACTCACTCAGGACTCTCAGACATTAAAGATAGATATAGGGCAGACATTCTTGACAGACATATTCCTCAAAATTCTATGGTATTGTTCCATTCTTAAGGACTCCAGAATTCTTTTATTGATAATAATGAATAGTATATTAGATATGACTCGTGAAGTTTTATTATTCTGAGTTCTCATTGATGAAGCACATTTTTTCTGTTTCACAGGAACCAATCAATGGTATAAATGAAAGATATGAAGGCAGGCCCGAATTGACGAACCAAGTTAATAGATTTATGAATCATAGCCAGCCTATCAACTCACATGAGCAAATGTATGTCCGTGAGATGAGTCAGCAACACAGTAATGATTCTGCCAAGGAGTTTGCATTTGATATTCAGAGGTTGTCACCCTCTTCTGTTGTTTCTTTTTTCACTGGTTCTTATAGACCTGAATTTGCTATGACTATGATGGCATTACTATAGAGCTTGCAATTTTGATAGCGGACGATACATGTAAAAGTATGTTGACTACTATAGAGCAGAAAGTGCCATCAGACAAAATGCAGTACCTAAATCAAAATTCTGCTCCCATACCGTTAGATAGCCTTTAACTTATGTGAAGCTTATAAGAGGGAAATTCTTGTTGCTCCATTGAATATAAGTTGCTATAGTTATTCATTGACTTGGGATACTTTCTAGGACTATTTGTTTTCCCAACATTACGATCTTCAATTTAATATCCTCTAATTATTCTTTCGTTCTTAATTTTGGAAATTGTTACCATTGTTAATTTTTTAGGTCACTTCATAATACAACGGTGAATATGACTGCATCTCAAACCCCCAACAATGAGGACGAGATTGGTTCCGGTGTTTCTTATGGTTTATTCTTAAACTACAATAATCACTTCACCAGCTTTTTTCTTACAATGCAACAGCATGATTATTTATTTTATGGATTTTTTTTTTAATTTCAGAGGGCCCAGGTATTGAAGGCTTCCAAATTATTGGCGAAGCTACACCCGGAAACCAACTTCTTGGTTGCGGCTTTCCTGTCCGGGGCACATCCCTTTGTATGTTTCAGGTGGAACAACATTGTCGCTCACTCCCAGATTTTTTGGCCTTTTCTTTTCTTATTAATGGGGATAATACATTAATAACTATAATTTTGCTGTCAGTGGGTGCGGCATCTTCCAGATGGAACTAGGCAGTATATTGAAGGTTAATTCTGGTCATCTTTGATGACATAGGAGTTTCTAAGAGTTACGGTTTCTCAGTTTATAAGACTTGAGATTCATCTGTTTCCTGACCGTGTTGCTGGTTTCAGGAGCTACGAACCCGGAATATGTTGTCACAGCTGATGATGTGGACAAGCTTATTGCAGTGGAATGCATACCAATGGATGATCAAGGTCGTCAGGTACTTTCTTTTATATTCTCACATGAGCATAATACTGTAACAAGAAAATTTTCATTTTCTGGAAAATTTTGAACCCATTTCGTAGTGCACTTCTTATTTTGGTTGTAAATAATGTGTCAGTGGTTCATTGTTGTGATGACTGACTCAGTAAATCTATAACCAGTCCAAGGACTGGCAGATATTTTTCTGTTGAAAGTGACATTACTGCCACATGGACAATTTTCTTTTCTTTTTATGAGTATGGAATTTGGCTAAAAATGTTGGGAAGAAATGGCCAAAAAGGAAATAAGTGTCCAAGAACACCACAAAAAGACTTATGGGAAAATCGCGCTTGCTTCTTTTATAACTTATAAAAAAAAAAAAGACTTATGGGAATGGAAAAAGAAGCCTACAATAGTTTTTCTTAATATAAAAGTACAAATTTTTTAATAGACACAAAATATGTCATCAGTTCCAAAAATACAAAATAACCATAAATGGATAGGCTTAATGGACTACCAAATATAGTGCAGCAGATTGCTCTTAAGTTTCAATTTTATTGTCAGCCAGTTGAATGGAATTTAATTGTATCATAGTAAATGAGAAGCCCTGACCAAGAAGTAGAAAGTCTAGAGCAAACATGATTTTTGTATGTTTCAGTTGGTAAGTGGTTTTTTTTTTTTTCTGGGCAATCATTTTTTATGGGGGCGATATATATATTCCTATTCTCCCAAAACTATGTGTGAGCTAAGCTCTTTGCAAGCTGGGATGAGGTTTGAAATCAATTCCATGCGGAAAGTACTTATCTGTAAATTTATACATCAATGTTCTTTCCCATTGTTTGTCACTGATTTCTGCCTTATTGGATGGTCAGGGTGATATAGTGAAGCTTTTTGCGAATGACCAACATAAAATCAAATGTGGTAAGTAATTTCACCATGCTGTTAGTTTCCTAAGCATGGCTTCATAAATTCCTTTCTGTTACTATTCCATATCTGTACTATTTCTTTGTCCTTGTTGCACTTTGAAAAACTTTAAATCTAGAGAAATTTAATTTCATTGTGACATTGTCTCTGAAATATGATAGTTGTGAATGTCTTTGTTCTAATTTTAAAGGGGCCAATGCTAATGTATTTCTTCAGTTAAAACCATTTCGCCTTCTTTGAATGAGATAACACCTTTATTAATGGTTTGGTTAGCTGATCTCATAGGCCTCATGCTGATTCATATTTGTTGCAGTCTGCGCTTCAAACAAATTGATGGAGTCTAATATACGATAAAAAACATTTTAAGAGAATACGGGCCTTGCCTTAATCACCAAACTGCAATACTGATGAACTTACCCCACATGCAGAATAGTACCCCTAATCCAAGAACATGATAAGTGGTTGCTCATTTTACCTGTTTAACTGATTGATAGCACTTAGACCAAGATTGACCATTTATGTGTTCTCCCTTGACCTTACATTTTTTTCAGATTCTGAAATGCAAATGGAGATTGAGACTTACATTTCTAGTGGTCATGCGACATTTAACATTCTATTACTGGTATTGTCGAAACTTCAACTTGTTCCTTCTTCAGAATATCATTTTCTAGTCTGTGTGTGCTTTGGTGTCCTTGACTTTGGGATGTTCTGGGCATTGCCAACTTTCCTTATTGTAATTATTTGTAAGTAAATTTAAAGTCATCTTGGACAGCAAGGATCGATGCGTTCTTCTAAACTAAGTTTTATGGGCAATGTTACACATGTTCCCTTTATTAGTAACTCAGTGGTTGAAAGTGCTGTAAAGGTTGATTCATCGGAGAATTGGGAACCAGCTGTTCTAATATTGAGAAAGTCCGTCTACGAGATAAAAATAGCAAGCAGTGGAGCTGTCGTAGTTACAGAGAAATTCTCAAATCAATCATCGGTACGGGAATCTTCTACCGCCCCCTTCTTCTTTTAGTATGGTATACTCCTGGATCAACCATTTACTAGGTGTGATTTATTTTGAGGATGTAAAACCTTTTAGATGAATGATTGGTCCTTTGAAGAAGATCTTTTTGGTAGTTTTGGTTTTTTTTTTTTTTTTGATATCAGCGGGGTTCGTGACGGACTTACTTTTTGCCAGTAGTTCTGGTTTTGTTCGAAAGAAAAAGAAAATGTGAGTAATTCGGTGATTTGTCTGAATTACTTTTGCAGATAAAAGTTCCTTGTGGGCACTCGACACAGTTCGTTCTGACATGTTCCGATGGATCGTCGTATCCTCTAAACGCATATAATGTCCGGTAATGTTCCAAGAATCTTTTGGCACAGTCGATGCCTACATTTTGCCTCCTGAACATTTATTTATCTTGCTCTTCCGATATCTTTTCTTTGGCACTTATATTTTATCGGTAAAAGGGGCAAGAGAAAACTGTGGAAGGTATATGGACTGACCAGACAGATAATAATTTTAACCCTAAAAGGGGATAACACCAGACAACAAAATCATGGAAATTTCACTTCCTCTGTATAACAGCATCTTCGTGTTTCTCTGCATTAAATTATTTTTAAGGCGTCTAAATAATTTGTTTTGAACAATTCATAAATTGTGATATTATCTTTTGACTTTTGTAGGACGCGTGACACTCTAGTGGTGACTATGCGAATGTTTCAGAGCAAGGTAATTGTTTTCTATTAAGATTTGCAATGCTTTGGTGAATCGGATTTCCTATGGTTTGGTCAGTTGCTCGAATTGTGAAAAAAGAAAGAAAGAAGAAAATCTCCTTGCAGCCGCGTAAGTCACCTTTTCGGGCCTTCATACTTATCTTTCGCACTACAGGCCCTTGACGACAAGAGAAAGGGAAGGGCGTAGACACCCTCCTGATAACATGTACACCTGTGTCCCTGTACATCAATGGAGATGGCATTCCTTCGAATTTGCATCGATCATTATCCGGGTTTTTGTTTTCTTCTTCTTCCCTGTTGGCATATCATCGTATATTTGTTTATTGTGCAGCCAAAGACCAGGTTTAGTTACAAAATAATTTCCCATTTGCAGATCATTCACATAATAAACTGTTGTAAACCCATTAGCCTCATCTCTGTAAGTCTTTCTTCTTTCGAGTCAATGACCAGAAAAGGCCGCCAATGTCAGCCATGGGATAGATACATATTTCAGTTTTTGTTCAACGATGAGTTTGTCCAGGCAGAAATGAACTGTACCATTTATGTAATCAAAGTTAGGTGGAATCTTGCATACATCATTTGTGTCAATATTATTTCTTTGGTTCTGATAGTTTCCCTTGCTGTGGCATTGACTTGATGACCTCGGACTCCCTGTCATGTCCGAAAGTCGCAGAAGAGCTGCCTCCAGCCTGCCATCGCCCATTGGCAAATTTACCTGTTAACCTGGGAGGATGTTGATCGACCATTCGTCCTACGGTCCACCGTTCGCATATCTTGTCATGACTGTACTTATATTTTTCATTCGCGAGATCATTCACTATTCTTTGATGGTTTGGCTGATATTGATTTTGATAATCACGCCCTTTGATTGTGAAACACAACCAACAGCAATAATTAAAGGACGAGTCAACTTCACCACATCAACATTGCCTTGCTTGAACGACAATTAATACATATTCCATCTCACACCTACTTCCCTTTTCCTCCTTTCATCTTCTCTTCTCGCTTTTGATGATGATCAGGAAACGGCAAATCACCGATGTTTAATCTGAGCAAAGTCGGCGACTTATGGGATCGACTCCTACTGGCAGTCCAATCCCATGGCAGCCGCCTCCTTATGATGCTTACCGTGACTGCTCCCTCGGAATCTGCACCATCTACTGCCCCCAGTGGTGTACCCAGTTCTTCCCTCCTCCCTCTGATCAATCTGGATCAGGGACATACTTTTCCCCACTTGTAGCATCAGTGATCGTGATCCTGGCGAGCGCTTTGCTCCTGGTCAGCTACTTCACCATATTTAAGAAGACCTGCGACCAGAGGAGGCAGCTGCGGAGTAATTCTGTACTGGGTGACGAGAATCATGATCGGATCGATAATGTGACGTTGACGAATGCTCTGGCAATCGGGTTGGAGGAGTCGGCGATCAGTTCCATCACCGTGTGGAAGTACAAAAAGGGGGAAGGGGTGGTCGAGGGAACGGACTGCTCGGTCTGCCTGAGCGAGTTCCGGGACGACGAGAGACTAAGGCTGCTGCCGAAGTGCAACCACGCGTTCCACCTCCCTTGTATAGACCCATGGTTGAAGTCCCACTCAAACTGCCCGCTTTGCCGCGCCAACGTTGCCCCATCAGTCAACTCCTCCCCGATGCAAGAACTTCCTCTGACGGTCACACTAGGTTCCCTCCCACCCGACGACAACACGGGCCAAGTTCCCACCACAGCCATCATGAATGAATTGGTCACGACATTCAGGAGGGACGACGAGGTCACCATAACTGTTTTTGGGGCCGACGTCCTGCCCTCAGTTGCCCATGTACTATCAGAACGACATCTAGGGGACGGCACCTCAGTCAGCAGCCATGCGAATGAAGCTCAAGAGTGAGGACCGCAGTCTCCACAGGAGAATTCACGCAGCCAGGGAGTTAAACAAAATTCGCTCACAATATATTGATTGATCTCACACTTTGAAACATTATGTTATGATCTCAAAATTCTTTTTTTCCTTTCAAATGTTTCTCACAACATTGGCTTCTTCCTTCATAGTGTACATAAAATCCATCTTCCATGCTAACTTTTTACTGTAATTTTTTTAAAAACTAACGGTACCCACGAACATTAATCTAACGAGTTAACTACCAAAAAGCAAATCATATTTTGCTAAATAATCTCAATCCTAATCCAAAGACACTTCAACTAATAACTTAAGTAAGAAAAGGACCGAAGGTAGATGAGATGTAATCAAGAAAAGATCGGATTTAGCTTAAAAGTCAAGACCATCAGATAGTCCTGAACAGATTTAAAGAGATAAAGAAGTTAGGGCAACAAACAACTGGCCTTTTTTTGAAAAAATAAAATATCTTCCAGAGGCCGGCATCCATCACAATCATCATCTCCAATTACTCTAAATCGGACCAGTCCCCACATCATTCCCTAGTGTTCCCTCTGCTCACGGAAGTTACTCCACTTCCGCCAAGTAGTCATCGATTTCCGCGGGAGTCAGTACCCTGCATGACACGGTTTTAGGGAGGGCCTGGCTTAACTACGGAAGATTAATCAGCACATCTACAATACAAATCCACTATTACTAGTGTTTACACCTACTCAGTTCAATCCAACCGAAACCCTACACAGATGTTTTTCCATATGATTGTTGTGTTTAAAGATGCATTTGATTGACATCTACCCAATATATTGACCAGAGTGGAGCTGACCTGAATTTCTTGTCACTGCCTATAATTCCAATCTCAATGTTCTTCCCAGAAATTTGCCCTTCAAATCTGCACCAACCAAGGTACAAAGCATTAGTCACCAAGATCAAGAACTCAGACCAAATATCATCTCTATCTGGGAAGGGAAGTTCATATTACACATGCAAGAACCCCCCCAAACACAATGAAAGGAACATGTTTTCCTTAGAGAAATAAACTCAAGGATGAACAAAGTATTGAAGCCACTTGTATTTTGCTGGCATGCCATGCAACCAATTTCTGAAAGCAAAGGACACCGCATCACTTACCCTTCTTTCAAAGTTAGAATAGCTGTGTGGACAGCATCATCAAGTTCCATATCATCAGTGTACCTACATGTGCACAGAAAACAGGCTATGCAGGTAAGAAGATTGTCTTTTGTCCCAAGAATTATCGTTCATTTGTTAGAATATCCCAAATTACTCTCTTTTCACCTTCATGACATGTTTTCATTTCTTATCTGAAGGCTAATGTTAATTCAAAGAATAGCTTATCATAGAAAAAAGAAAATAAAAGAAATAATTCAAAAACCATGGTTAAGAAAAGTACAAAGTAACAGTAACTTATGTAAATGCACCATCTCAGCCAACAACAGTCAAACAATTTTATCATATCTTAACCCCAAAAAACGAGTATAGCAAAAGAAACTTCTCGTTAGGATTGATTCTTGATATGAAAATCGCCGTTCGAATACACTGCTGTCATCCAATGACCCGTACAGACTAGTATTTTATGACAAAAGTGACGACTGCTACAATCTGTCATCAATCACTGTAATAATGTTAACCGTCCATAATATGGCTATGCAGGCACTTGATACAGAAGAAAGCCATAGCTAGAGAAAATCTTCCCTTGTAAATTCTCATAGCAGCTAAACTATAATGCCAGGACAAAGAAGCATGTAACTATACAGCTACAGAGCAAGTATTCACCTCTTTTCAAGAAATGTCTTTGCGTTCGACACATTTTTTCCCATTGCAGAGGCTTTCCATGAGAAATACGAACCTGAAGGGTCCACCTAAACGAAAAGGAAGTCACAAATTTACCATACTATCAGACTCATTTCAAGAAGTTTAAATTCCAGCTGACAGTGAAATAATGGGAACATATAATGAGGTAGCTCATACGGCGATCAATTCAAGAACAGGCCTCTAGCCAAAACATGTGATGACAAAGTGACAGCTAAACAATGCACAAGCAACCACAACATACTGCCAAAGGGAGGTAGTCTTAGCACATCAATAACTGTGACAGAGTTCACCAAAAAGAGGCCAGGAAACAGCCCCCGTCAACCTGGTATAATTGAGGACCATTGTCATCATAGCCAGCAACAAGAAGAGAGACTCCGAAAGGCCTGACACCCCTGAGTGACAGAAACAAACATATAAATTGGTATGACAAAAGCCAAAATCTAGAATATCAGATACTTAAATCCTGAAAGAAAGCTAAATTAGATAATGAGAGACATTATGACAGATTGCTTGGATAGCTCCAGAAATCATTCATTTAAGAATAGTTCCATAAACTGCTATATGGTCTCACTGCGTATATATGAGAGGGGAAAAACTGAGAGTCAGTAGTATGTTTTTCTGCCAAAGCGACAGCAGAAACCCAAACATTTGGTCATGGGAATAAGACAACAATTTTATGGACAATGATAACAACTTCCGAAGAATTTCTCAGTGCCATCTGCACCAAGTTCCCACTAAAAGTCCAATTATCTAAGGACTTTTTATAAAAAAGAAAATACTTTGATAATAACAAGAATTAGATGAAACCACAAAATTAAAGCTATATACAGGCCAGAAAAGTTCAAACAAAAATATATATGCCATAGTAAAAATTTCAAGCCCCAATACTCTTATGAACTAGCTAATGAGAAACGAGGCACCAGAAACCAACTCGAACGATTGAGACAAATAAAGCATGAGTAGGAAAGAATATTTTAAAGTTTATCGTTACCCTGATTGAGTAAACTCTTGCATAACAGCTGCAGTTTCTCTAACAAGCTGAGTCACTGGAATGGGTTCCTATATCACAGCCCTCAAGCATAAAACCATTAATATCTCAACAACCATGATTGAACAGTAAATACGGGGAACCAGTGCACACAGATGGAAATAATCAATTATTTTTCAGTTACCACAACATCCATACATCAATATATTTCCATCCTAATGAACTTCCATTTAAAGGGCACATGACAACATCAAGTTTAAAGCTAGAAAAGAACAAATAGTATTCCTTTAAATTTTCTAAAGTGACGAAAAGCCCAGATGGTTCCAACAAAGCCACAAGTTCAATGATGTCGGAAAACATATTCATCAACAAGCTCAGAACAGATCAAAAAATGCCACCGGAGAACTGACTGTATGTGATTACATAGACCACAATAAGCACCAATAAGGACTAAAAAAAGGTGAAGAATTTCTAACCTTAAATTATTGTTTGTTTTCAACTCAATTAGCTCTTAATGAGTCTCAAGAAACTATGGAATCTCCTAATGAAGCTTAGTAAAAGGCCTTCATTAGAACTAATTAAAAAACCCTTATGAAAGTATCGCTTGTTTGCATACAATAACTGATCAACCAGAAAAACACTAATTATGCATATTACTTGTCACAAATAACATGTAAAGCCAATAAGAATCACTGTACTGCCAGAAATAAAACTATCATCAGGAAAAGCTACAGCAGTATTGTGTCTATTAAAGTACCTTATATAGTCTATGATATTGTTCAGCCTGCTTCCTGCTTTTCCGGACCAAAACTCTGAAATCTGGACCCATACCACTGAAGAACAGAATGCAAAATGTGATGGATGTCACATGCAACAATCAAGCAGAAATGAGCGAAGTCGCCAAAACAGCCTTTATGAGAAGAAAAGGGTCAGTAACAGTAAACATCATGGCACAGTTTCTAGTGCAGTATTTTATAACATATACATTAAACAGCACTAGATTTCCTGAATTTTAGGTAGACCACTAAGGTGACCCAAGATGACATCCAATATGAATTATGCGATTCAACTGCCAGAATTACAAACCTGTAGACAACTCCGATATTTGGGGTAAGACATTGTATCTTTTGAACCTAAGAAAAAAGAGCATGGAAAAAATATCATGTAGTGCTCAGAATCAGCCATTGTAAAAAGTTAAAAAAAAAAAGTGATGCTGCAGGAAGACAAAAGATTAAAAAAAACGTAAGAAATAGGCTAGTGAAAAATATCACAAACTTCCGACAGCAAAGAAAATGCCCTAACTAGTTCCTTAAATCCTTAAGAAAAACTATACCAGAGCAGAATATTTTAGCTAGATCTCCAGGTAGGAAAACAAAACTATAGTTATTTCAAACCCCTTATTTAAGATCATCTGGACAAACATAATAGCACCAACTACTCGCACAAACTGCCGAGCCACTCCATCTGATCAACATAACGAAACAAAAGCTCCATTACAAGCTACTCACCGAGGACTCATCGACCAGGATAGAAGGCAGCTTCTTCTCAGTGGCAATCACCACTCCATTCGAAGCTGCACACCCCAAAAACAAAATACTACTTGTAAACTTCCACCTCGGAGAAAGGCGACTATTCACTAAACCACAGCACGGGAGCACGGAACACAGGGGTCCAAGAACTCACCTTTGATGCCGAGAGAAGTCTGGCCGGAGCCGACGGCGGTCAATGCGTGCTCGATCTGCACCAGCTTTCCCGACGGACTACACAGAACACAGACAGGCAATCAGGACGCAGAACCAGCAGTTGAGGAATCACCGATCGGAGGCGCGAGAGAGGGGGCGGGGGGGTCAAAGATTCGGTCCATCGTCATCACCTGAAGGTGGTAAGGGAGAAGGAGTACTGGCTGTCGCCCATCACGATCTAGGGTTTGGGGGAAGACAGGATCGTCCTCTTCGCCAGCGGAAAGGGGAGGAGTTTCGGAAATGAATGAACGAGCGAAGAGGGAAAACAGAAGGGGGTCGGGGTTACAGAGGTTTCTTTCTTGTCTAGGAAGAAGGTAAGTGTTCGTGGGGCACGGCTTCTTGATGGGCCTATAGATGGGCTTCATATTGGGCCCTATACTTGGGCTTGGAATAAGTCTTGGTGGGCCTTCTTCGACCAATATATATACTTCAAGCTCAATAAACTTTGAAATCAGTCAGAAATAGGGGTGTTAATCACCCGGAACGTCTCGCGAACCGGCTCGCGAACTACTCCGAACCGGCTTGGCAAAAGTCAATTTTTGGCGAGCTGGACTCGGGCCTTAAATGAGGGTACCGTTAAGTATGTACATTTGTGACTAATCAAAGTTTTATGATCTTTAAACTAATGCTGATGCATACTTTCAAGCAGCCAATAAGATGGTTTACAACTCCGAAATTTGTAAGGAGGATTCTTCATAAGAATGAGGGACAGAAGTTATCTCAATATATCCTGACGATGGCCGAGCTTTTAATTCCATCATTTCCTGACTGGTTCTAGCTCTGGTTAACAGATCGGCTCCATTCCGTCGTGGCTTGGTGTCGTCATATGACAACGTAATACTCTTTCAAGCACTTCCTTATAAAGGGACTGCGGACAGAAGTGTATTTTGCAGGTTTCAACAATGCAACAAAGAAATTGCTGGGAGTTAAAGTTATAATCAAAGATATAACACCCAAATGCCTCAATAACCATGTTGCCTTGATTGCAGAGTTCAATTTTTTGAAAAGAAATCCGTATTACCAAAACGTGTCCATCAAAAAAAGACAGCAACTATAAAATCAAGCAGTTCTTAATTCTTATAACCAAAGCAGATGCTAGATTTAGCGATATGGCGGAAACTGGATTATATCTGACCACAATGGCAATACCTGTACCTGTTGAATGCCATGACAGCACCATTCAGCGGCCATTGACCACGCTCATTTTCGAACATGACTGTATTATTTAGGGTTGACAGTGGCTTCAGAACAACAACATCGAAGTCAAGATATATTATGCCATATCTGAAAACACGAGAATGCTACATGGTTAAGTATTACATGATCTTACGACAACCTCATGATATAAAAATAGCAAAGTCATGCATCCATTTACATTGACCTAACATGGTGTTTGGTTTGCGAAAACAGAAAGGGAGTGGAATGGAATGGGAGGAGGTAATGGCGATTCCCTTCCCTTCCTTAAGAAATGGCCAGTTCATCCGAAATGAATGCGATAGAATGAATCTCATTCCATTCCAAGTTTTCATTCGTTTGGTTGACATTAATTCTTGCGGGATGATCATTCCATTCTATTATTTCCATCATTCCGCAAACCAAACACATCGTAAGGGATAGACGAACTGATAATGAAACCGCTTCAATGAAGCTATTCCTCATCTCGTCCGGGAGAAACACTGGCATTGTACAACAAAGAAGACTGGCTGCAAACACACTCCATTTGTTTCAAGTGAAATGTGCAAGTACATTCTATCAATTGGCACTTCCATTTGTATACCACAATGAGGGAACTTGGTAGTATCAGAATATCAAACAAGTGCGCAAGAATATTTACTACGCAAGTGCACTCTCTTTAAGGAACTATTCACCCCCACTATGAAGTTACAGCTGAGAATTCACACTAATATTCCTTTAGGAGATATGAAGATCACGAACACGTCGATTATACAAAATCAAGTGTTCCAACAAGAAATCTAAAAATGATGATGATGTTTATAACTTTTGAGTTTCGGATCTAAAAGTTAATCTACAAATGTTGTGTCTTAAATAAACATGGAGATATAAGGAGAAAACATTTCATTTCATGAATATTCATGTTTACAAAAGGGGGACAAGTTTCTTCATGAATCAACCTCTAAAAACTAAAGAGTCATATTTGTTAGCCGAAAGTCACGAATTTCAAATACAAATTGCCATGTTTACTTAGTGATAACCGTCTCTAATTCCCTATAACTATCTTTAGTTATTTCTCATGAACATATACAACCACTTAAATACTCCGATCATTCAACAATGTGATCTTCACACAAACCGTGTTATTGTCAATGGGTTCGTTAGTCGGTGTGACTGCACTGAAATCTTGTGTGGCAACAATAAAGTTTCTGCGAATACACTGACGTTCTGGTATAGTCATACTGAAATATGGTCTGGCCACAATAATGTTATCAGTATATGCTTAATACCCTCGTGTAGATACACCGAGTGTGACCACAACAATGTTTTTACGCGCGACTGGCTTCTTGTGTGGCCACACCAACGATTCTGTTCACCATGCGCGCCAAATAACCAACACTGCCTTATTTGACATTTTTTTTGGCACTAACCAGACGTAACAAAACTCAGAGCAGGATAGACAACCTTATCAATGGACATCTCTTCTTATTACGTCGGAAACACACAGATCACACACTCTACACGAGGAGTCGTTATTCAAACATGCTTATTCCTCCTGAGGAAACGACCAGGCTCAGGATGAAGAGAAAAAAACATCTATTATAACCAAAACAAACCATCAAATCTGATACAGAAGTTTCTCAAACGCCCTCATATGATGGATTGGCAATGATATGGTCATCCAGATTCCATCGCCGGTCGGGCTTGGCTGCAGAAATGCCAGCCCTTCAGCCACCTGCCCCCCGACCCCCACGAATACGGGCCTCCCCCACCCGAAGTCCATATCGTAGAACGGCAGCCTGGTCCAGCTTGTTATCCTGAGGTTGGGGCACCGCCACCAGGACGGTCCCGCAAACAGAGAAGGGATATCTGGCTGAAGCTCGAGATAGTCAATCGCCGACCTCAGGTAATCATTGTCCATCCTCACCAGTGAGTCGTGGATCTTGCTCACGGCGTACGACACAGGCTTTGACCGTATATCCCCTGCCACTGCGAGTGGCATGGCCGTGAATACCACGTTTCCCAAGTATCCCGGAGGGAGAACCGGCCGCAACCGGGCTCGCCCGTCCGTAGCTATGTATAGTTTGATCTCCTGATTGTCGGGCAGTCCACGGGCCTCGCACACGGATTTCCAGACGTGACCGGCCAGTGTTTCGAAAGTGCTGTATTTCGTGTTGCTCCCGTCTTCCTTCGCTTTCCCCTTCAAGATGTTGAGCTGGTCCTGTGTCAGCTTGAAGATGACAGTCGTCATCGAGTCAGAACCCGTTTTAGTAGCCTGTGAGTCGAAGGTCTGTGCAGGAGGGGTCTTCAGGAAGGGGGGCGGTTGGTACTCGACATGTTCGAATTTGGGCTGAGGAGGATCCCGTGCTCGCAACAAAGTTCGGCCAATGACTGGTGGAACTGAAACCTCGAGGCCGCGCGCAATGTCTGACCATGCATTCAAGAAGTGAAGGGCCGAGGATCCGTCAGCTACTAGGTGGTGCAACCCAACACCAAGTGAAACGCTGCCGCATCTAAAGTAGGTTACCTGGATTTTGTCAAGAGTTCTGAAATCATCAAAAACATGTTGCTTCTACTTCCCAGTCCGAGATGGGAAGTCAGAGTCACATGAGCTAAGTGAAAACACGACTCCTTTTAAGGGACTGTACCTGCGAAAGCAAGACTGGGCAAGACGACAGTCCACCTGAGAAGTCTTCCATGGGGATCAGCTTCCCAAGCTCGAGAGAAGGGGTGAAATCCCCAAGGTCGTCGATCGTGGACGTAGTCTCGGCCACCACAAAGAGTGAGCCTTCCCCGTTGCAGTCGACCTCGAGACGACCCGCTTCGTCCCTCCTCAACTGCCCGGCCATCGGGTAGAACATCATGAGGGCCTTTCCCAGCGCTTCCTTCATCGCTTCGGCATTAAAGAAACCGGGGACCCCATTCGGCCTGTAGAAGTAGACGGTCTTCAAGTGAATGTGGCGGGCGACGAGGTCAATGTTGGAGTTCCAGAGGAAGTGGTGGGGAGTCTCCCCGGCCGGCTTCACCATGGTCGACTCCAGGACATTTGTCACCAACTGATCTCCGGCCATGTAGTCCGGTCCAACCCAGACAGTTATCTCGTTTATGAAAAGCTTGGAAGTGAAGTGGATTGGAAGTTCTATTTATTTATATTTTTTTCGTTCGGAATGAAAAGCAGGTAGTACGTACCAATCATGCATTCGTTACATAATGGCGAAAACGTGGCCAAATTCATATCCACGGCTTCGTGTCATACGTTGCTGTTATCATCATGATTGCACCTCTCTTTTCTTATGTGTCGATTTCGTCCCAGGTCGAGGATCGTAAAATTCGATAACCATTAGAAGAGTTTTGCTCTTAATCTGTAAATTATTTCGTAAAATACGGTATTAAGTTTCGAAATTCTTTAACTAATGTCAAGAAATCGGTCTTGATCTCCAAATTTTAAAAATAAAAATAGTTTGAAACATCCATTTTCAATCACTTTACAGGAATTTGGGTTTCAAACACCTATTTCCATTTTTTAAATTTGGAAATCGATTTTATAAAGACCGATATCCTTGTTGATTCAAAATCAGCCTTACAAAGGCTTATTTTTTTTACTCTAGTTAAGAAATTTCCAAACTTAAGACGCTAGTCCACAAATTATTTTACGGACTAGCATTATTATGAAATAAAGCTCAACCATTAGAGTAGCGATTTAAAAAAAACGTACGTCCCAACTTTAAATTTTGTTTTCTGTGATCGATGTTTCGAAAGTCACCAATTTAAATAACAACTTTGTTTTTTCACCTTAAAGTTCCGAAAACTTTAATCAAGTAAAATCGTTATTTAAATTACAGCGAGGTGTAGTCGAGGATTTCTGAATTCGAAGCCACATTTGAGAAATTATTTTTTTAAATCCTACCATAAAGAGTAGCATTCGACCAATCTTTCTCCATGATATTTCAACATTCTCTTTTCTTCTCTGTCGATTTTCTTACATTCGATTATCTACATATACGTTGATTGGGGCTGCGACAGGTGGGAATAAAATGGACGAGTAGTGATTTTCAGCTTGTTTCGTGGTCATCAAGATGGGAAATTTGAAGAAGTGGTAGAGCTTAGTGACACGCTTTCGAAAGGTTTACCATAATGGTGAAGTGGTTTCGCGATGGTGACGAAGAGAATACAATGAAACATAATCCTCATGAAGCTAAAGGGGCCTCGCATGGGGTCCAAGCAGTTGCTGCAATGATCGAGGACGAAAATTTGGAGCCTGTCTCTTTGGGAGACCAAGAGAAGACTCCAGGCCTACGCGACAATGCTGATTCATACCGGTCATCACCTTTTAACAGCCCGAAAAACCCATCCCTGTCATTTTCACTTGATATTTCTAGCCCTAACGAAATTTCTACTTCAAGTCCGGGATCATAGATATACGAACAGTTGATTCACTTCCATAGATAGCTTACAAAAGAATACGCCAAGGCCTGGGATACCAAATGCATCTCCGGGGTTGTTGCACTTGGTGGATTCTGCTAAAATAGGGAAACCAGAAAGCTTGAAGAAGCTAAAGAATGTAGTACAAGGGGATGTGAAATCTGAAACTGGGGATGAAACGGATAACATTGCTTTCATGGTAGTCGATTCTCTTATAAATACAATGGATGGCATTGAGAGCATTGAATTTGATGGTGAAAGCTCGTGTCTGTTTGGTCCAGCGCAAAGCCGCTGGCCTTTTCACAACGGTTGTGCATTCGCGACGTGGATTGACATCGAATCATTTGCAGATACATTGAATGCAGGCACTGCTGCTGCAGTTGCCAAGTCTGCTAAATGGACGATTTCTCGGATCTTTTAAGACTCACAGTTGCTCTCACAAAGGGGGGAGTTGGATGGAGTTTATTATAGCTTGTTTTTGCAACATCGAAAGAGATGATTGTTACTATTGTTTTGAGATGATCATACATAACAGTAAGCTTCTGTTGTGCAGAAGGTAAACATGTAGTACTGTGCAGAAGGATAACTAATAAGAATCGAGAACTACGACTGTATTCGTTATGTCACCTAATAATTACTGCAATTCATTTAGGGCTTAGTGACTCGCTTTCCAGGGATTCCCATAATGGTGACGGGGTCGGCGATGTTGAAGAAGAGAATAGGACGACACATCATCCTCACGAAGCTGAAGCAGACGATGAATGGGCCGCATGGGTCCTAGCAGTTAGCTGCGTTCATTGAGCCGTCGAAGAAGATTTTTAATCTCTTCAAATGACATCGCGGGTAAAGGTAGATTCGCAGTTGGTTCCTGCATTATTCTTCTTGCTATTGTGCATAAGGAACGTATGAAGAAATGGGACGAAAATAACAAAAGGCTATTTGCTAAGGCTCGGTGATTTTGTTTCGGAGATTATGATTTAATCCTTGTTTAAGCTAAATTAATTTTAAAAGCAAATCTAGGAAAAATAAGACAAAACCAAAAATACATTCTTCGACCATTTTTTGCATCTAATAGTTATTAATTCTTCACAAATTCAAAAAGTACTTATCAGGAAACTCATTTTTATATTGTTTGTAACCATTTTTTTCTTTTTGTCACAAAAAAATGAGGGGGCAATAAAAGGTTAAGGCTAAAATCGGACGTAGTATGGAAGCAGGTACACGTATTTAAACAGTAAAACATTCGTAGAAAAAAGCGCGCATATGTTTAAACAAAATTTGCAATATGTCTGAATAATTGACAATGTCGCCGATTACATGTCGAACTCATATAAGTCTCAAACACGAGATTTTAGCCTTGACAAAAAAAAAAAAAAAAAATCTGGGAACCCGCTTTCTTAATTCCTTTTGTTCAGCAAGTTTAATTTTCCCAGATTCTTAGGGTTTCGCAAAATTGAGCGGTTGCTTGCGAAAATTAATCACTTCCGTCATTGTTTCAGCGGCTCCTTCCGGCAAGACTTTAAGAGGTATATCTTAATAATATTGTGATTTATTTTGATTTCGTCCGAATTTATATTGTGACTTGTTTAAGATTTTTGCGGAAATTATTTTATTTTTGCAATTATGTTCATCATTTTCTAGATTTCATACTCATATATTTTTCGGAAGATATGGGGTTAAAGGTAAGTGGGTTGCGAAAGTTTCTCTTTCTCGATAGTATAAATAGAGTTGGATGATTTCACTACCATGTCTTTAAGAACGATGAGCGATATTTTTTTTAATCCTTTTGATTCGTAGTCCGGACATGGAACCTGAAACCTATTATATAGTTCTTTATTTTGAGAAACTAGAACCCATCATGTTAAACGAAGAAGCCCGCAAGAACCTATCTTACTGGTTCTGATACCCTTTTCAGTACCGATTCTTGATCCGTCATTGACGTTGCCCTCTGACGAATGAGTGTTTTGATTCTGATTCTGCCAATGGCATCCCCCTATGACCGGTTAATGTTCCGATTAAGACTCACCAGAAGATGATCGGGCACCGTCAACGACGAGAAGACCTCAGTGAGACAATTGCGTAGGTTTCATAATGGGTTATTAGAGAAGGTTTGTAAGAGGCTACGTGGTGATTAGCAAACCATTAACAACATTTGAATGGCTAGGAAAGGCACATGCCGCTTTCTTTCAACTTAAGGAAGCAATGGTGACTGCACCAATACTTGTTTTACTAGAATTTACCAAAACTTTTGTGCTGAAAATAGATGCATGTTCTCCGGGTATTGGAGTATTTCAAAAGGAAGGTCCGCCCTGGGCTCGAGGCACGCTGCTCTGTCAGTTTATGACAAGGAGTTGTTAGCAAATAGTGAATGCATTGGATAAGTGGCGCCACCACATGATAGGGACGCATTTTATAATACATACAGACCATCAAGGCTTGAATATCTCCTGGAGCAGAGGTTACACAATGAAATACAGTTTAAATGGCTTTTCAAGCTAGTGGGATAAGATTATGAGATTGTTTACAAAAAAGAAAAGGAGAACGTGGTTGCTGATTCGTTATCTAACCTTCCGAGTACGGAAGTCATGTGTATTATGAGAAAAGGTGAATGACTTACCAACGTCTATGGTGCATTCTATGTGTGCAGGATAATCTTGGGCAGTTATTCTATGTCTGCTCAGTCACTGTCTTGGGGGACCACACAGGGTAACCTTGGGCAGGGATTCTGTATCTACTTAGTCGCTGTATCGAGGGATTGAGCAAAGTAAGTCGCAGTAGGTTGCTGTGCAGATGGGAACACTGTCGGAGTGAAAAGTCTCGTGGAAATCGCAACAGGTTGTTGTGTAGGTGAAGATACCGCCGGAGTGAAAAGTCTCAAAGGAAATCGCAGCTGGTAGCTGTGTAGGCGATGACACCACCTGAGGGAAACATCCAACAACTGGTT
Source organism: Melastoma dodecandrum (assembly GCA_029817715.1). Classification (NCBI taxonomy): domain Eukaryota; kingdom Viridiplantae; phylum Streptophyta; class Magnoliopsida; order Myrtales; family Melastomataceae; genus Melastoma; species Melastoma dodecandrum. Next base: position 3,631,661 of record JARUPY010000604.1, on the reverse strand, counting down.
ACTATTTGTTAGTCTTGTTAATGTGTACAACTCGGTTACCTTTGGTGCAGAACCTTCTGATCTGTACTGTAAAGGATTGATCGGGCATCACCTTTTGTAATCGCTAAAACGATTCGTTTTGAGATATCCATCTAAATCTTGGGTGAAAAATGGATATAGGCAAGTTGCCGAATTATAAATATCATTGTGTCACGCAAATCATTTTGGAATCTGTTCAGAACGTTATATTTAGAGAAGCCTACACAAAATATTGTACTTTACAAAGATATCTTCCACCGTGGCGTTTTGTGAAAAAGAGTTAAAAAAACCTTAATTGAACTTTAATACTAATTCAGCCCCCTTAATATAACACCTCCATTTTAGATGGACGGATACCGAAGTATATTTATATTAAAAAAAAAAAGCAGGACACCCACAACCTTAGCAATGGACATCTCCTCTTCTTACGTCGGAAACAAACACAGTTCACACAATCTACACGAGGCATTTTTATTCAAACACGATTATTCATCCTGAGGAAACAACCAAACAAGGGATGTGGAATTTATTATGACCAATAAAGACCATCAGATCTGATACAGAAGTTTCTCAAATGCCTTCAGATGATTGATTGGCAATGATATGGTCATCCAGATTCCGTCTCCTGTCGGGCTTGGCAGCAGGAACGCCATCCCCTCATGCAGCTGCACCCCGAGCCCCACGAATATCGGCCTCCCCCACCCGAAGTCCGCGTCATAGAGCGGCAGCCTGGTCCAGCTCGTTATTCTGAGGTTGGGGCACCGGAACCAGGAAGGTCCCCCTATGAGAGCAGGGATATCCGGCTGAAGCTGGAGATAGTCGATCGCTGACCTCAGGTACTCATCATCCATCCTGATCAGTGTGTCGTGGATCTTGCTCATGGCATACCACACAGGCTTCGACCGTATATCCCCTGCCACTGCCAGTGGCGTGGCTGTGAATACCACATTTCCCATGTACCCTGGAGGGAGAACCGGCCGCAACCGGGCTCGTCCATCCGTGGCTATGTATAATTTGATCTCCTGATCGTTGGGCAGGCCACGAGCCTCGCACACGCATTTCCAGACATGACCGGCCAGCGCTTCGTAAGTGCTGTATTTCTTGTTGTTCCAGTCTTCCATCGCTTTTCCTTTCAAGATGTTGAGCTGGTCTCGCGTCAGCTTGAAGATGACAGTCGTGGTTGAGTCAGAATCTGTTTTAGTAGCCTGTGAGTCGAAGGTTTGTGAAGGAGGGGTCTTCAGGACAGGGGTTGGTTTGTACTCGACATGCTCGAATTGGGGCCGAGGAGGATCCCTTGCTCGCAACAAAGTTCGGTCAATGAAAGGAGGAACTGAAACCTTGAGACCTCGCGCAATGTCTGACCATGTATTCAAGAAGTGAATGGCTGAGGATCCGTCTGCAACTTGGTGCTGCACCCCAACACCAAGTGAAACGCCACCGCATTTAAAGTACGTTACCTAGATTTTGTTCAAGTCCGGAAATAATCAGCAACATAATCAAATACTAACGATACATTCTTCTCAGATCAGTCTTAACAAGTCGCTTCAGCTTCCAGTCCGAGATGTGAGAAAGTATTTATCATCGAGTCACACGAGCTAAGTGAAAACACGACTCGTTTTAAGGGATTAGGCTTTAAGGGAATGCACCTGCAAAAGCAAGACTGGGCATGACGACAGCCCACCCGAGAAGTCCGCCGCGGGGATTAGCTTCCTAAGCTCGAGAGAAGGGGTGAAATCCCCAAGGTCGTCGATAGTGGATGTAGTCTCGGCCACCACGAAGAGTGCGCCTTCCCCGTTGCAGTCAACCTCGAGACGACCCGCTTCGTCCCTCCTCAACCGCCCGGCCATCGGGTAGAACATCACGAGGGCCTTTCCCAGGGCGTCCTTCATCACCTCAGCATCGAAGAAACCGGGGACCCTGCTCGACCTGTAGAAGTAGACTGTGGTCATGTGAACGTGGAGAACGATGAGGTCCATGTTGGAGCTCCACAGGACATGGTGGGGAGTCTCCCCTGCCGGCTTCACCATGGTAGAGTCCAGGACATTTATTACCAACTGATCTACGGCCATGGAGTCCTGTCCAACCCAGTGAGTTATCTCCGTCTATGGAACTAGGAAGTGGATTGGAAGTTCTATTCATTTAGTTTTTTTCGCTCGGAATGAAAAGCAGATTGTACGTACCATCAATTATGCATTCAGGTGTAATGAATCAACGTGGCCAAATTCATATCCACTACTTGGCATCGTACGCTGCTTTTACGAGGTGTCGTTTTCGTCTTAAAACCGGTACGAGGACGGTGAAACTCGATAACAGCGAATTCCAATAAATGGCATTACTCAACTTAGAAATTGTATTTGTTTAAGACAGTCGCTATTTGAATTACCGACGTGATTCGTCTAACAAAGCGACTACTTTAAACTGACCGTATGGAATAGCATTCCTCCTATCTTTCGCACCGATATTTCAACATTCTCTTTTCTTTTCCATCGATTTTCTTACATTCGATTATCTACGTATACGTTGATTGTTGCTGTGACAGGTGAGAATAAAATGGACATCCAGATGGAAAATTTGAAGAAGTGGTAGAGCTTAGTGACTCGTTTTCGGAAGGTTACCATAACAGAGAAGTGGTTTCGAGATGTTTAAGAAGAGAATACGACGGCAAGTCATCCCCGCGAAGCTGAAAGTAGACAATGAATGGACTCCGCATGGGTCGAAGTCGTTAGCTGCTATTGTTGAGGACGCAAAATTTTTAGCATCCACTGCAACAAATTTTACTTATTTGACGAAATAATTTTTGTGTCGATTTATTTACTTTAAAGTTTAATAATTGTCGCAATTGATGAAGGGTGAATATTTGAGACAAATATTAAATTGTCTTGTTTTTTTATTACGATACAAATTAAAATTATGACAAATTTGTGTATATATCAATAAAATGTATCACAATTAACATAAAACCAAACTACGACGATATATATCATTAAAATATGTAAGTGTCTCTTCATTAATTTAATGAAAAAGATCTTAACAATACTTTTACATAACACTATTTAAATAAACGAAATGAATAAGAAGTAGAATCTGCCCGTATCCCATAGCTACAGTTGAAAACGACTAGCTAGCTAGCTGCTGAGATGTAAACGACCTTTCCTCATTATTTTTTTGGCAAAATATACGTTTATGGCTTCAACTTTGAGTCAACTTTCTGTTTTGTCATTAACTTAGTTTGTTATATAATTTTGTCATGAACTTTTGTTTTTATTTTGATTTTGGCCAATCATGAATTTCTTCTAGCGAAAGCCAAACAAGGCCTTAATATAGTCTAACATGTGTCCTATAATAGTGGAGTTTCGACATCTCATTCATTCGTCTCATAATCCACTTTATCCGTAATAGTCGCCCCCTAATAGAACATCATCCGACATTCATCGATTTTTCGTATTTTTTGACAACATCAGCAACTATCGTTAACTTCGGCTTCCAATTCACTTGATTTGTTCATCAAAATTTTATAATAAAAAAACAAATGAAATGTTTCAATATTATTTCCTATTTTTTTAATTTTTTTTCTTTTTAGTCGATAAATGAAAATTTTCTATTAAGGCTTTGTTTGGCTTTCGGTAGAAGAAATTCATAATTGGCCAAAATCAAAATAAAAACAAAAGTTGGGGACAAAATTATATAACAAACTAAGTTAATGCCAAAACAGAAAGTTGGATCAAAGTTGAGGCCATAAATTGATATTTTGCCTATTTTTTTTACGGTAAGAACAACACGCGGCAGAAGCAAATGGTTAAAATCGGTTAGATTTCCCGGACCGGCCTGTTACTAAATTGGTTGTACATCAACTAACTCGCTTAGACTTATATAAAGTCAAGACCATTTCGGGCCGGCCCATTACCTAATCCTCTCATTCAAGCCCAACAAAGTATAAAATCAATTGATTGCAAATGGAGTAGATCGTTGAGACTTATATACTAGCAAGCCTTTCCGACGGGACTTGAGTTTGCCCCCTTCAACCTAACCCTCGCCAGTCTTTGGTCACAATCTCCAACTATAAACAAGGGGACTCTGTTACCGTTTAATCTCATTCATTCGAGGCTGAAATGGAGGAATTAAAATGCTCCCCTCTTCCTTTTGTGTCTCTGTATCTCTTCCTAAGTAAAATATGTTAGAATATCGGTGAATAACTCAGGTTATCAACATCTCATGCCGGTGACGTGAGATATAACAGTAAACACATGGTCGACGCCACACCTTTATATGACTTTAGGCATCGCAGTCAGACAAGGATCAAGATAATTCCGTTCTTAAATCATTAGAAAATCCTCCGTACTCCGTTGGCACAACGTTTAGGAAATTGGCCATATATTACCAGGAAAGAAAAACCAGCGAGAAAACCCAATGATGATATCTTGTCAAATAGTTGTCCTGCGGGATCATTTGATGCATATTCTGCCATTAAGACATCACTAGGTACCCTACAAGGAATGATATTCGCGAAGTCCAGGATTATTGAAAATAAAATTGTTTAGGTTTGAGAAGTCCAAAAGTCGAAATGCCAAGAGTCATATGGGGAAGTCCAAAAGTCGGAAGTCTAAGAGTTTTTTGAAGAAGCGAAGCTTTTAGGCGAAGCGACGCCGTCAGGCGAAGGAAGCTGAAGTGACAATCGGAAGCCCAAGTGTCTTTTCTTCTTTTATGTATAAATATCCTTGTTGTATGAAATGAAAAACAAGGCGAGAGTCTTCCCCTTTAAAATTTATTAGTTTGTCTCATCAAGTTAGAGTGTGTGTGTTCGTTGCTTCGTTCGCACAGCGAGAACCCATAACGTTTCCAACAAAGTGGTATCAGAGCGATGATGTTTTAAGCTTCTAGTTCCACATCTTACGAAGGACAACTACGATAGTTGGTCTATCCGAGTGAGGCGATACTCGGTACCCAAGGTGCGTGGGAAATCGTCGGAGATGGGTTTGCCGAACCCGACGAGGATGCGGAGTTGGCCCTTATTCGAAGGTCCTAGAAGAACAAAAAGAAGGACTAGTATGCTATACCAGTCATCCACTAGTGTTTAGATGATGCCGCTTTTGAGAAAGTAGCAAATGCCGCAACTTCGAAGGAGGCGTGGGGAATTCTCAAAAGTTCTCTTAACGGAGACGATAAGGTAAAGAAGATGCGGCTTTAGATCTTACTGGGTGAATTTGAAGCTCTTCGTCAGGAAGCGTCGGAGTTTATTTCAGACTATTTCACGCGGTGTCCATCGTCAATCAAATGAAGAGAAACAGTGAAAGTATAGAAAATGTTCGAGTGATTGAGAAAATTTTACGCTCCATACATCAGAGATTTGATCATGTTGTGGTTGCAATCGAGGAGAACAAAGATTTCGAGAATATGTCCATTGATGAATTAATCGGATCGTTACGGGTGCACGAGGAGCGGATGAACAAACACAAGAAAGAGCCATTGGAGCAAGCCCTTCACGTCAAGCTTTCATTTGGCAAAAAGGGGAGCGCAGTTCACAGAGGTTGTGGTAGCGGTCGAGGTCGCGGTTATTCTGATGGTGGCGGTCGAGGACGTAGCAAAAATCAAGAAGTCAAGAAAACGATGAAAAACTTCGAGAAAATTTGAGAGGTCGTGGTGGAGGAAGAAAAAGAGGACGAGGACGAGGAAGAGAAGGATACGAGAGGGGGTAAGACAAATCACGAGTTCAGTGCTACAATTGTCACAAAATGGGTCACTATGCCCGTAACTGCTGGTACGCCGAGGACGCAAAAGAAGAAGTCAATTTGGTCAAGGAGAAAGAAGTGTAAGAGTCGACATTGTTGTTAGCGCTCAACCAAGAAGCTGTTGGAGAAGGAAGCCAATAGTATCTCGACAATGGTGCGAGTAATCACATGTGTGGCGACAAATAGAAATTTGTGGAGCTTGAAGAAAAAGCGACTGGGAGTGTCACGTTTGAAGATGCTTCGAAAATTTAGATTAAAAGCAAAGGTACCATTTTGATTCGGTCGAAGAATGGTACTCACAAGTTTATTTCCGATGTGTATTATGTCCCTAGATTGAAGAGCAATATTTTGATTTTGGGGCAACTCATGGAAAGGGGCTACAAGATTCTGATGAAGGATCATAATCATTAGCTACGGGACGGGAGCTCTAATCTAATTGTGAAGGTGACGATGTCAAAGAATATGATGTTTTTGCTCCAACCGAAGAGCCGAATTGCTTGCAAGTGTTTGTGAATGATCCAGCGTGGTGTTAGCATATGAGGATGAGACATCTCAATTTTGGTGATCAGAAATTGATGCCCGAAAGGAAGATGGCGAAGGGGATGCCTTTGATCGATCATCCGGACAAACTCTGTGAAGCGTGTCTTCTCAGCAAGCACGCAAGGAAAATCTTTTCGAAAGAAGCAACGTCAAGCGGCCGCTTGTTCGCGTCAAAAACGGATCATGTCGGAGATATTTGGCACGTATACTCACAGTGATTCGAATGTGGTCGCGAGTAAATGAAAAGGACAAATTGTATTAATAAACGATGTCAGAACGATGTCTTATAAATGAACTAAAAAGCTTACAGCCATAAAAAGCAAATAAAGTTGATGAAGCGGGTGATGGTGACGCCGTATACTTGCTGCTGATGTTTGCGGATTGGTGTGATGGAATGTGGTCTCTGGTGGTATGACGGACGAAGTGTGGACGAAGATTAGAATGGATTTGGATACTAAGGGCCCTGGGAGCTCACCCTAGTGTGACGAAGTGAAGGCGGAATTTGGTTGTCAAGGGCCTTAAAGCATACCCTGACGATGGAGTGAAGGCGGAGTTTGGGTGTGAAGGGCCCGGAAGCTCACCTTGAAGATGGAAAGGATACCAAGAGCCTTATGAGCTCACCCTCGTCCGGACGCCTGATAACTAAAAACTAAGAGGTGATAACAACCAATGCGCATTTGGCCTTAGATGATTGTCCGTCGTGTTTTGTTTAAGAAACATCTTCTCATTTTTATACTAAATCTTGACATGCTTATGATGTATGCTACGTTCTTAGAATATATTCTCAGGTCGTGGCCCTCTTAACTTACTGCCCATAATTTCGGTAACAGCTTGATCCTAGTAGACATTGCCCTTACCCACATCCCCTATGAGTTTGGACTAGCGTAGACTTTACAGCTTTTCCTTTTTATATCAAATCAGATAAATAGAGATGTGTCATTAGCTTTTCTCTACTTGAAGATCGTTTCAAATCATGGGAACGTGGCCCCGTAACTGTTTTTCGAAAATCTCGGAGTCAAGATCTTTTCTTGTCTTCATAGACTCTGACCCCGACGGTCCTTCGTAGACTTATACTTTCCCTGATGGGCTCTCATAACGTTGGGCTTGTATACACTCTTACAGACCATTGGACTTATGGTCTTCGTAAAATGAGCCCAAAATTTCTATCATGGTCTTGGTAGACTTGATATAGATCAGCGAAATGGCTTTGTGGGTTTCTCATAAAATGGCCTGAATTTATGAGCTTATCATAATTATGCCCGAGATTTCTGCCATGTCAACATAAGCCCCCCTTTTAGGGTGAGACAATCTTAGTTGAGAGACTTACCCAACATTGTGAAGTGGTTGGAATTACGGATAAAGAGGCATATAATGAATGACAGACATTGTAGATTCGAGACCTAATACGAAACGGTGTTATCCTATGGTATGTGCCAAACTTTATATCCTTGCGCGAGTTGGAATTTCATGCCAAGATACGCGATCTTGTTGAGGGTGTGCGCCCATGGCATTTGCCAGTGTTGCGGGAATGGAAAATCCTTGTCTAATTGGGAGAGACATTGTCGATTTAAACATGTGTCACCCTAAAAACCGCCCGGATCAAAAGGCAAGTGGCACCATAATAACGGGTTGGCCACTATTGTTTTGTTTGATAATGCTCTTATTGGGCCTTGTCACTTGCTGAGATATATTAGGTGCACCTGTCTTTCCGATATCTCCGAGTTGTGACTCACTAGTAAAGTCTGTCTTATCCGGCTCCTGTCTTGCTCCTTGTTGGGCATGATTAGGTCGCTCCAGGATGCGGATCTGTTGGCCGGCTATCTCTCTAGTCCTCTCGCGACCATGGGGGCTGCCTCGTTCTCCCCGAATGGCAGATCTTTGTTCCACCCTCAGGGGACTTCTGATGAGAGTCTGCCTCCTCTACAAGTTAGCGGGAGCAAAACGCGATGCAGGGGAAACTATTCCGATGGCCACTTCCTCTGGGGGGGACAAATCATACTAGGTGTCATCTTGATTATTCCGTAAATACTTCCTAAAAGTGTGGCACATGTCCGTAATATGCGTATCATCTATATGCCACCAACACATGTTGTTGGCGACCCCTTCTATGGGGCAGGTGACCAATCCCTTGTCGGCCAAACGTTGGGAATAAAGCATTGGCGACGATAGTCTCTCCTGAAATCTTTGCCTCCTGCACGGAGACATCAAAATAAGTTTCTATTAGATTGACATCAATATCAAAATGTCGAATGTATGAATGTCAATTTCATCGTCAAAAGGTTTATCATCGATAATGGTGACTTCATCCATTTCTGGAAAACACAATTCCTTTGACTCTATAAGGTCATGGATTATGTTTTTGAATGACAAACAGTCTCTAGTCGTGTGTGTGAATGACCCATGCCATTTGTAATAATTTCTGCTTTTCTCCCTTTCGGTCTAGGGCACCCTATGCCCTGGCTTTAGCCTAATTCGCTTTTGCTGGAGAAGCCAATTAAAGATCCCACTCTGCCTTATCTATATTGAAGGACTATTTCCTCTCTTCACTAGAGTTATGAGACGCCTTCGCCTTTGAATTCTTCTTCGCTAGTGGGTCGCAGACAATAGCTTATCCTTTTACAAACTCGACCATGTCTACTTTGAGATGGGTAGATTCCACCTGATAAGCCCGGGTAGACTGCGCCTCTTCCATCAGCAGCTGATGGTAGTCGGTCGCCCTTCTAGCTAAATCGTAAAAATCACTGAATCGCTCTCCTTGCAACTTCTTCCTGAGGGGAATCATGAGTGCATTTAACGCGACCACCAACTGATCTCTTTCAGGAATAGTAGGTCTACAATGAAGCAGGGCCTTGCGTAGACGCATCAAGAACTGCCCAGGGGGCTCACCAGCTGCTTGTCTTAATCGCATCACCTCAAATATCGATATTGGTGTATCAAGGCGGGCGAACGGCTTCATGAATATGGACTGCATCTCTGCCCACGACGCTATTGACCCTGGAGGCAAGCTTGCATACCAAGTAAAAGTGTCTCATGTTAGCGAATTAGGGAACAACTTCAATTTCCAGAAGTCATTACCAGCAGCATCCTCAACTTGATGGGTAAAACGAGCTATATGCTCCGTGGGGGTCATTTCGTCTTCCCCCGAGAAACGGGTAAAATCAGGGACTCGATATCCTCTGGTAAGGAAAATCTCTATTGACGCCAGGTACAGGCTCCTGTATAAGCATAGATTATCCCGTCTAACGGTCCCAGACACCATCTGTTCCACTACCTGCGCGACTACTTCTCTCAGGTTATGTGGTACAGGCTGGTTAAAACCACCATAATTCAGCAACCCAACAAAACCTTGAACCGATTCTTCAGCGGGGAATGCGAACTGCTCGTTGGTACGGAACGATTGCTCATTAACCGGGACCCTTGCGTAGAAGCTTTCTCCACGAGGCGGATCCGTCATACTAGCTCCCAAAAACGGATTCTCTCCTTGTGGTACTTCTTCTACAGGTGATTTTCCATGACGACGAGGTGGAATATAATTCGCGTTTCTGTTTGATTCACCCTGTGCCTCACTATCCTCGTCTATCGGGCTCGCTGTATACGCTGCATCCGGTCTATAGGGCACGAGGGACCGAGAAGAAGAAGGCCTGGAGGTTGACCCTTTCGAGAGTTGAACTTTTCTGCTTCCTCTTCCATGAAATGCTTCATCAGCTCTGCAGTGAGCATAGGAGGAACTCCGCAAAGATGGCAGTATGCATCCGGTGTCTGAAGTGAAGGTAACCTTTTCACTAGGGAAGCCTGTTTCATGGGATGGTCAGAACTCTCAGTTCTAGATGAGCATGCAGGAACACCAGAAGAAACAACAGATAAGGATGGTTTGCAGGAAAAAAGTTTTCTACTTGACTTTTCCTTAACAGAAGATTCAAATTCTTTACACGGATAACTAGCTTCGCTAATCACTGACCCCAAGCATTCTGCAACATTAATAGTCTCTTCCTAATTGATCTCTAGCAGGACTTGTTCTTCTTCCCTCGAGTGTTTCCATTCAAACCTTATCAATCGGATATCTCTTCTTGTCATGTTGGAAACACAGTTCACACAATCTACATGAGGCAATTCACTTATTGAAGAAGTTAAGGACGTCAATACCATTCCAAATCACAAATGCTTACTTCTCCCGGGATGTGATACAAGACTTGATTGCGGATACTAAGAATATGGAAATGTTGTCATTACATTACTTTCAAAGGGTGCCCGGCCAGATTAATGGATCAAATTACTGCATTCAGTCGATTTTCCTCATACTGATATCAAAATGCTACCGGAATCGATATGTGACTTGGTGAAATTGCAATCTCTATTACTTCGAGGGTGGTGTGAGGAGATTAAGAAGTTGTTGAGAAACTGTTGGGTCGTTTATGTACACTAAGAGGGGCATGAATTAGTGTTTCTCATTTTTTCGCCAATTCTCAACGTATGCGGAAGCGTACCGTGTCACAGTAAAGCGTTTCTCAGAAGTGAGGTCGGCTCATTGTAAGAGTTACTATTTTGATCGTTAGATACTCGTATGGATGTAAGCCCGATCGTAAGGGACACAGTTCTTTTATAATGGTTCGGCCTTAATCGACCAATGTCCACTTTACACTATATAGGTGATTCCACTATATAAATATAATGGGTGTAAATGAACCTTTTGCACTAGGATTTGGGTTTCTCAACAAGTGAGATTTGAAATCCTTTACAAAAGGAGATCACTCCTTGGCAACGATCAACTCCTCACACAATGAATGTCTTCTCGTTTTCAGCAGAATGATGCTCACACTCAGTAGTTGATTGCTCAAAGGATTTCCACACAGTACGTTACAGCTTAGGCATAAGCCTGTCTATCAAAGCACAAAGACGATGTTATGTTAAAGTATAAATCCTCACAAATAATTCCTTACAGTGACGGAACGACTTCTCAAAGAGCAGCCTGTTTCTAGTTTATATTAGAGGAATGCTTTAACACTTAATAGCTCGGTAGAAGATTTCCACACAGCTTTTGTTTCTTCTTAAGATGAGCCTGTACGTACTCAAGAGACAACCACAAAAAGTCGGACAACAAAAAAAGAGATAAAACATGGATTGATTCCTCATACAGCGGAACCTGACTTCTCACATAGGAAGTCGATGTATCCGTTCTACACTCAGTTCGGACCTTCACGGTTACCATAGCCGTGATTCATTGCAATGCACACCTAGTACTTAGGGTGGAATTTTCAGCCCCGGCGGCTCCCAACAAACCTGCTCTACTCTCCCTCTGTATCAGGAGGTCGAGCCTTCTGCACAGCATCCCTATGCTCGGGAGGACCTCTTTCCATTCCGGCGGCGTTCCCAATTCCTGCTCTACCCTGCAGGAACGAGACTTCAGGCGCGCACCCGCAATTGCATATCCAACTGCTCAAATTCCATAGGTTCGAGACTTCCGGGAAAAAGACACGACAAAAGTGGCTTCTTGCCGAAGGGTCAGCAACTGGTCACTGCGATCAGCACAAGTTTTCACTTAGCTTCCCTTAGACGATTCGTCAGCCGCTCGTTAAGCACACCGAGGACACACAGTCCCTCTCTCGACGATCAAGGTAGCACACAGCCCTTGGCACTCCGACACAATATTGCGAGAGGTAAGAACCAAACGCTCTCTTAGCACCTTCCGTTCTCCGCCGATCACACAGCTCACACAGCTCTTCAAAGCTTCACACAGATCACACAAGCTTTGGACAACCACACGGATTTGTTGTAGAGTGTATGAATGTTGTCTGGTTTTAATAGGGAATGAATCATATGATTTGTTTCCAGATTACCATATTTCAGCACGCTGTAATCAGGCTCAGCATACAGCTGCTTAACGATCACTATGACCAAGAAGGAAATGAATCTTTATCAGCTTTCCTATTTCGTATGATTTGTAAGCTATCAGATTATTGTTTCAATCATTAGCCACGACAAAAATGGAATAACAATATTCCTTAATGACCGTAGAGATAAGATAGAAAATAACATATTGCTATAATTAGATATTCTACTTGCAAATATCTCCAAACATAGCATTATGGATCCCACATGTGATTATCTCATTAAGATAATATATTTTATAATAAATATGATAAAATCACAGCAATTAAGCTGAAATAATAATTATCCCTTCGTTTGGTATTTGTAGCGCAGCAAGCAGTACAACTTTACTGTTGTGTAGCAACACACTTCTCAAATGGTACAGCAACGCATTTCTGATGCCCACGTCATCATAGTCTGATTTATTGTCAGAATAATATCCCAATATTTGTTTAAAATATATTTCGAGATAATTCGAAATATATTGCAAAAAGGAAAAATTATTTCTAAATTTCCAATGAGAAAGCGTAGCAAATAGTAGTGTTTTGTTTTTTCAATTTTCCAATTATTTACAAATTTCCAATTAGCTAAGGGTGCCAGCATTTCCTCTCTTCTCCAATTTTTTGTTTTTGTTTTTCTAGACTGCCTTTTTCCTCCGCATCACAGACTGTCACACATTGCTTCTTGTTATCAAGTGACTTCTTCCATGTAGACAAGCGATGACTGACTTTGGAGTCAAATGAGGAGATTGCGGTTAGAAATACTTCCTTTTCACTTTCACTTGTTTTTTGCTTTTCTAGACTGCCTTTGCCTCCGCATCACAGACTGTCACACTTTGCATTCAATGACTTTTAGACAAGCGATGACTGACTTTGGAGTCGAAGGAGGAGATTGCCGTGAAAATTACCCGAAGTGGGTAGCGGACACCCAAACTTCAACGATATGATACCCTCCCTTGGCATAGCTCAAGCCATGTCTTTGACGCCGCGTCAATGGAAGATCGAAAGGGAAATCAAGTGTTAAAATAAAAAGTAATTTTGTCGGTAATTCCAAGTCAAGCCATTTTCAAACATTTTTCCCAAGCAAAAGTAACCCTAACTCACGTTCATTTATATAAGGATTACGCGTATTCTACAATTTAGAAAAAATTAATAAAATATTGATATGATTTTGACGAGACAGAAGCCTAAATTTTTGGGACTATAAAAGTGCTCCTAGTGAAAACCTGAACTAAATAATTATTTAAATTACGAAATTAAATAATAGAATGGATCTTAATAATTTGATTGGTTTTTGCGTTCATCCTTTTATATGACTTCGTTATGGCTTCTTATTCAATAGTAGGAGGACAGATCTTGTTAACATGTATCGGCAAAAATGACATTTCTTTTAACAGAGGCAAAATGGCTTTTTGAACTATTTGTCCTACTCTCTTTATCGTAGAAGGAACAAGTGCCATCGATATAACGAAACCGGGTGTTCTAAGGAGAACTCTCGAAAAAAAAATGGTCTTTGAAACTTTTATGAGTTTTGTATAATAAAATAGAGATTCCATATGGGTTTTTGTTTATTAATATCGCATTGGTATACATAAGCCAACATGAAAAAAAACACTCAAATTAGAAGGCTTAATAACGCATTTTCTTTCTTATGAAAACATTTTAATTGGCGTATCCATTCATAAGTAAGGGACACGTCTTCATTCGATGTTCCATAATTATGTTATATCAAATACTCTTATGAACGCATCCTCCTGATATTCGAGAACGTAGATCCAAGAAGTCACGTCCATCATCTGAACCTCCGGAAAAAGAAGGGTGAGATTGTGATTACAGAAAAAGTTTAGCCCGTAAGGTCACAAAAGAGAGCAAGTGATATTGTGAAGGTAATTTTCTCATAGACTCCAAGTCATTGCGGGTCTATATTTCCAAAGTCATCGCGGGTCTACATTTCCAAAGTCTCCTTCATTTAAACTTTTATGTGCGTGATTTATGGTTTAAATAAGCTTTAATGATTAAAAAATTCTTATATTGTGAACGAAAAAATGTACCTAAATTTTAATTATATTTTTCTCCGTTTTCATCGTTAAAAAAGGTCATGGGATACCATAATGGAAAATTCCGGGTCAGCCCACATGAAGCCCAGCATATAAGCCTAATGTAATTCAATTTTAAAACTAATTGACAATAGAGAGAGCGACCCATTGGATATATATGCAAATTTGGTAGGCAATTTCTATTCAACGTGGGACTCGGGGACTTTGGGATTATAAATCCTTTCACGTCTTTACTTGCAGTTTACTATGACTGTAAATTCGTAAAAAAAAAAAATCTTTTGACTATTTGTAAGACCTGCCGTTCAACAATATAAATTATGTCTATGTCTATTGTTATATTTAAATTATGTACGACCAACTGCAACCCCGTTCGTACAATTTAATACGTGCTATGTTTCATTGATCGCTGAATTCGCACACTGCAAGTATACGGATCGCAACAAGTAATATAGTAATGAGTAGAGTTATCGTTCCCACGAGGATTGCAATTAAAATCATTTAGCATACACAATTGCAATTTTTATATAGCCAAGCAAATAGGAAAAAATGAGTTTTTAAATTTGAAAATTAAACTAATAATAAATAAATATCAGAGCAAAGAATCTGAATTCAAGAGATGGAAAAGCCTAGGATCAAGTATCCCCTCCTTGTTTCGTTAAACCCCTTCACTCGTTTATCCCAAATTTGTACTAATTCTGCTTACTAACTGGATTCTTATGTCCCTAAGTGCCTCTCCTGAGTTTACAAAGGATTATTCTAAACCACCGTAAACCTATATCTCTATAGTGAATTACGAAGGCCAGAGCTGGATAGCGCATGAATCTAGGCACGCCTTAATCTTTTCGACAAAGAAATTAGGCGCAAGACCAAACGCTTGCAGACTATCGAGGAAAAGATGGAAAGGCTTGCCAAGAAAAAGGAAGCCTTTTTATCCTTATCTGAACTTGAGAAAGCACGAGTTGATTGGTAATTAGCAATGGAAAGGGTTGGTCCCCTAAGAGAGAAGTTGTGGTGGCTGAATTCATATTGAAGCGGGCTGAAATTCGAGAGAAACGACATCTCGAGCTCGCCCAGCTGTTAAACAACAAAAATTCTGGACCGCAGATCTCAGCCTTGTTTGTGGATCAATGGTCTAGAATGCAGGTCCAAAGGACGGAAATCCAGTAACGCCGTGACAACGGAAACACACCAGGCAAAGGCTTGCTGGGCGAAGCAGTCACCGAGCGACAGGGTTACTTGCGACAGGCAACAAGGGACAACGAAAGCTACAACTGACAGTTAGTTGGGCGAGCGAGGAAACTCTATGGCGAAGGCCAATGGGCAATGCGATCGGTCAACTTAGCTATTAAGGAAGGTTCCAGAGGATCTCAGTATCTGGAAGGAGATTGTTGCCAAGATTGCTCACATGGAAAGAAGATATTCCATGAAGACCGGCATGAAAGGAAACGTAATATATGTGCAATATTATTTTACCATATATACGTAGGTCTAGCTTAATATAAATATTTATTCTTAGGTATTGTACAAAACACCTCTCTACAGACGGCATATTGTCAATTTATCTTTTCAAGCATTCCAGCGTTCAAGCTCCCTTTGCGCTCCTGCGTTCTTGTTCACTTCGGAAGGCATCGTCGATGGCATCCGTAAGTGCTTTCTCTTAAGGGTGTTCGTCCACCGTCTTCCCCCCCTTCTTTTCATTTCATACGGCGACCACACATTCAACGAATCCTCCGGGCACCAGTTGCTCGTATTGCTAGAGATTTCCGAAGTGTTTGGATCCGGCTGGTCCGCGGTCACTTCTAGAGCGAACAATAGCTTTTCCTTGATGTTCATGTTACTTTTCCTCTTGGTGCTATTACTCCCTTGGCGTTATGCGGCTCATGTGTAGTCATATCTCTAGAACAGTAAGTGCTGAATAGTCGAGATTCTCACAGTAATAGTGTGCATATAAGGTTGTTGGTAAAGCTATCGAGATTCTTCATTGTTCTTTCACGTGTTCTTCTTTTAAGATTTTACATGATTATCGCAAATATTTTATTTATGCTACTCTTATGTCTATAAAGGGAGTCGATCACTCAGTGAAATATGCACACTTCTTTCTCTCGTCTAAAATGTCTTGTCGAGATGTTGTTCTCTGCCAAATCTCTCTCCAAATCTAAAGCCTATGTTCACAACCTTAGATCTCCTGAAATCCTAGGTTCACAACCTCCTTCTCCGGCACTCTGCAACTCAAGTGCTACACTTGAGGTTTTCAGGTGTATGCAACTCACCTGGTAGCAAGGGCGCCGATGATGGAGCCGTCGCATGGAGTGGTAACTTCCCTCTGTTCTTTAGCCTCCTGTCGAAGGATTTAGGGAGGCTTACGAGGAAGTGCCAGCTTGTGTGAATCCTTCCGAAGAACCGTAAGGAGGAAAGACAAGATGGAAGACACCATGGCGCCCCTCGATGATCTCCGAGGTGTTCGAATATTAATTTTAGCCTATATCTTCTTTTAGTATTGTACTTCCTTGGAATAGCCTCTTTAATGAGGACTGATCTTTTAGAAACCAAGTAAAAAACTGTCGTCATTTTTACTATTAATAGAGAGATTTACTCTTCCAGCTGTATCCACAAATTCGGGAATAACTTTTTTATGACTTTTTTATGAGTTCCCCATATAGTCTGTTTATAAGACTTAAGGTACTTTTCATTAATTTTCAATTCATGCAGCCGACCCTCAACTAGATGATAATTTTTTTAGTTCCCCAGTTCGACCATTTTACAAGGAAATAATCCCGAATTCCTATAGGGAGAATCATTTTCCACACAAATTTTCTTCCTTGAAACTCTTAAGGTGTACTTTCTTATTATAATATTAAATCATTCTTTTTTTTTTGACCTCCATTGTTTGTTGCTTTCGTACGCAGTTTCTCGATATTTTCATTATCTCGAGAACTATCCTCATCTCTATTTGTATCTTCATGGCCATAAACTAAGTCAAAATAAAATGGGAAATTACGAATTGGATTCCCAAATTGTTTTAATTTTTTATTAGTTCGAAAGTAAAAAATTCAGAAGTTTCTATCTGATCCCCATATTTATTAATGCTTTTCAAATTTGCCTAGTATTAGAAAAACAAAGCTTACGAATTGATCACTCTAGACTTTAGAATGGTTTCCAATCTTGTCCAAAAATTAAAGAAAGAGGATGAGTTAACTAGTATGATGATTATTTTCATTTTGTTAAAATATTTTATCGTTTTGTTTAAAAAAATTTTACTTCAGAAGTTAGTTTCATATAACTTATTTAAATCTCGTTCAAAGTAGAGAGCCAAAATGAAAGATTTCTTTTAAATCTGAAACTCGTTAGCGTTGCCTTTGGTTGCTTATTTCATATTGGATTCGAAAAAATTAAAATTTTGTATCTACAGTTTGTCCTTCTTTACAAAAGAATCAAGAAAGATATTTTTACAAAGACAATCTAATGACCCCAAATCGAATTTTGGAATCTACTTTGGGAGACCTATATCTTGGGATCTTATAAATGTTAGTAACAAAAGAAAATCTTTGTAATAGAATAACCATAAAATTCCCTTGACTTTGATACTCATATACAAGTAAAACAAGTCTTGATTCGGGTTATGATGTTGAGTTTGCGTAAGGGCAATTAATAGAACCTTTGAACTTTCCTTTATGAAAGGGACAAGTTGAATAGACTTCATTAGAAATAATCCAGAATCATAGTGGTTTCACCGTGCAAGCAGATTCACCATCAGTTGGACAACATACCGCCAGACACATTCCACTTGAGGATTGTGAGTGACGGGTTTCTACACAGTGGAAGCAAATTTTAATGAAATTGCATAGAAATCACTTAGGAAATTTTAATACGTATAAATCTGCTAAAAAAATGCCTATTGGGCGTACCTTGCCTTTAGTCTGAATACGCGTACCAGCAGGGAGAAATCACCTCCAGATCACGACTGTCTTCAAGAGCCTTAAGCACGACTCCTCTAGCGGTATCCACGCACACGAACAATTTCTACCTTTGGTGCTAGCCCTTGAAACACGTCTATTTTTCTTGGGAGTTAATTTTAAGAGACTGAACGTCGTTTTAACCCTAGAGCCAAAATATCCTTTTATAATCTTGGAGAATTAAAATAAAAAATATATTTTTTATTTTTCTGTATTTATATTATTTCTATGGACCAAACTAAGGCACTTGGGCCTTAGCCCATATTGAAATAAAATAAACATCGACCCGTCTAATAAGTCCACTCTAGAATTCATTAGGTTCCATTTATCCAGAATAAATGAATAATCCAATTAATTATGATTCTGGATCAAATTCCAGTATCCACTAGAACTTAACATATTGTTCGTGACAACATGCTATTGCATGCGGCACTCTAGGTTCTATACATGGAGGTAGTGTAAGTTCATGCACAAACTAAGGTAACTGTCGAGCAACAGTTTTCAATTATCCAACGTGATAGAATAATGGTCATGAACCATAAACCACTATGAACCGATTACTGTGTAATTCAATCTCTTCACCTAACTGACATCCCAATTCATTCGGCGCAAAATACATCATCACCAAATTAATTATTTTACTTGATTACCAAGATATAATAGCCTCACTTGAATGTAAAACATTCCTCCCATGGCCATGGATTTTAGAGTCACTAATATCTCTATCAAATGGCCTAAATGTCAACTCTCTAATCCAAGAGAGCGATGAATCCTATATTGACGCAACACTATTCTCTCTACGTTTTGTTACACACCCAACAATCGTGTTACTCACAATCCGATTAAAGTCTGCTTTTAACGATGTCAAAGTGCACAAACTCCATGCATAGAATAAATGAAAATCTCAAGTCAAAAGATCAGTTACACTCGTTCATAAAGAGGATAGACCAATTATATTTAATATGTGGTATCCTCTTAAACGGGTCATGTTCAGTAGTCATAATCTTAGGGTATCCCTACGTATAATTTGGATACAATATCCTCCGGTCTATCTTGACCTCAGTTATACTAAGCGATGATCTAGATGTTTGTGTCCCCTCTAAACATCTATCCGATCACGGACTATTTCAGATTAATATACTCATTAATCTGCGGGACTTTATCATTAATAATTTTACGTGTAGAAAAGTAAAATAATCAATGACAAATACTCGCCTTTATTAATTATTTATCCACAAATACAATAAAGTGTCTTGGCATATAAGTGCGCATACTAACAGTGAGATGATCCACTGGGGATAATGAAGTTCTTCTTTTAGACACTTTGCTTTTAGAGAATATTCGCTACTAATAAAAATTCCACAGGGAAATTCTTTGGTTCCAGAGAAAATTTGTTTTTTTTTTCCCTTTGCATTTATTTCAAACACCTTTACTCTCACAACTACTTTGTTTGGCCTAGGGGTTTTATTACTCTTTTTTATATTTGCACTTTGCTTTTGCTCTTGTTTGGCCTTTACATTTTTCTTTCGTTTTTGTGTTCTTAGACGGATTCGGTGGGATGTCCGTCTTTTCTTTGTCCTCCTTTGTTTTGAATTCCTTGGGGAATGAGGATTCAGTGATGCTCTATCCTTGTGAGTGGTTTAACCGATTCTCATATTCGCTGATAGTGCTCTTCAGATCTGAATTTAGTTTAGTTTTTATAAAACTTTGAGAATGAACCAAAAAACACAGGAAATTTTCAATAATAATTTTTTGAATTGTTATTTTAAATGGTTAAATTTTCGGCAAAATATAATTTGAGCCAGTATTCTATTTTGTCAAAAACTTTATTGTCCGATTTTGTCACCAACTATTATTTCTAAATTGATTTCGAAAATCAAAGCCTTAATTGACAGTTTTCATTTATTGACTAAAATATAAAAAAAATTAAAAAAATGGGAAATAATATTCACACTTTTGTGTGTGTGTTTTTTTTTTAAATTTTAGGATTTTAACGGCTAGATTAAGTTGGAAGCCAAAGTTGGACGGTAGTTATTAATGCTACAAGAATACATAAAATCAATGAAAGCCGCATGATGGCACTATTGGGGGGATACTACTCTGGCTAAGGTGGATTGCGAGGCCAATGAATTAGAGATTGAAGCTCGACTATTTTAAGACATATCTGAGACTATGTTAAGGAATTATTTGATTTTCGCTAGATGAAATTTAAGATTGACCAAAATCAATATAAAAATAAAAGTTTGTTACAAAATCGTTTAACAAAATTGTTTATTTAATTCGGAGTTTTGCTTAATATAATTAAATAAACAAGGCACTAAAAATTGTTGAATATAGAGGAAAAGGCGATACAATCGACTCTTTTCCCAACAACTTACGGCAAAACATAGATTTTTAATAAAAAAAAAATATTTGGATCTCGTGTGTTTTAAGGTGATTTATTTGTTGTAGTGACTAAACGTTTCATCTTCTCTCTCTTTTCCTTTTACAAGTGTTGTACTTTTGACTTTGACGTGTATAAGGGGATCCTTGGGAATTCTGACAATGTGGTAGCCATTAAGGTTCTCGATATCAAAACTCGAGCAGCTTCAAGGAGTTTTATGGCAGAGTGTGAGAAATTAAAGAAGATCAGACACCGAAATCTCTTTAAGATTTCTACCGTGTCCTCGACAATGTGGTAGCCATTAAGGTTCTCGATATCAAAACTCGAGCAGCTTCAAGGAGTTTTATGGCAGAGTGTGAGAAATTAAAGAAGATCAGACACCGAAATCTCTTTAAGATTTCTACCGTGTCCTCGACCATTGACTTCGGACATAATGATTTTAAGGCGCTTGTGTATGAGTACAAGGAAAATATAACTGTTATGGCAAATCATGAGGACTTCCTCAACTCCTCAATTGGTTGATTCAGACTACGGCATCCCCAGAGTTGAAGAGTTCCCAGAGTGGGAGGCAGACCTCTAGGTGGTAACTTCGTGATGCCATCGCATTGCCTAATATTAAGTGATTTGAGGGATGTCAGGTGGTTTATGTCATGAGGCAAAGACTTCAGCTTTCGACAACTTTCAAGCTTAAAACTGGATAGGTTTACAGGGGAGATCGGGCAAGCTCGTTATGCTTTCGCATTGCCTAATTGTTAGCGACTTGAGGGATGTGAAGTGGTTTATGTCATGAGGCAAGTACTCCACCTTTGGACATCCGTCAAGCCTAAAACCGGACAGGATACAGGGGAGTGAAGGGAATGTCTCCATCTCTAATGCTAGGCCATGCCTGACTCTAAGCTCGGACAGGGCGTACATGTGTTGCAAGCTATCCGTCAAAATCGTTAGGCTTCTGTAATTACTAATCCACAGTTCTCGTAGAGTTCGAGACAAGGGACTACCAACACCAACTAATTCTGTAATTGACAAAAGTACCTCCAGATTGTCTAGGGTAAGAAGCTCCTCGAGATAATCGGGAAGTCTGCTGCTAATCAGCTGGGACTGCAGCAGACTCGGACAATTCCAAAGCTTCAATCTTCTCAATGTAGGAGGCAATCCCCCACAGGGGAAGGAACAGATCTCCCCACAACCATCAAAATTCATATCTTTAAGAGATGTAAGCCCACATAAATCTTCTTGCAGCTTCTCTATATCTCCAAAAAATCTTATCTCAAGAACCTTCAGCTTAGGTGGAACTTGTTTCCCTCCATTCCGTTCCATGAAAGACTTAAATGAGGACACCTCACAATCCTCATCTCTTCAAGCGCAACCAAAGAGGTCAACAAACTCTCCTCAAAGTGAACCAGCTCCGGGATTTCCCTAATTTTCATCTTGGTCATCGAAGGCCTACCAGACATTTCAACAATCCCCCATCGCAGCCGTCAATATCAATATGGACTAAGGACAAAAGCCCAAGAGTGAACCCACCTTTCGGTTTGGGATACTTCTTCATGATTAGTTGGCGTAGACAAGGGAATGGCTGGTCATTCTCATCCTCCCCGTAGTAAGTCCAGTTCTCCCATGCACCCATGTTCTTGAAGCTCAAGCTCCTCAATGACTGAAAAAATGGCCTTTTGGACCCGTAAAACTCACGACCTATGGAAGATATTTCTTCAAAACCGCTCATGTCCAACCTTTCCAACAAGGGAAGTTGTCCGAAGGGTGGCAATGAATCCAACACTTCTACTACAAGTTAGGGTTATGCTCAAGACATTATTCATACTAAATTGATTATCAAACCAAGGAGGGAATCTTTGGCACCGTAGCGACTTATAACAAGGGAATCAATCTTCCTTGGAGGTTGCATATGTTTGAGGAGCTTGAATTGATGGTCATCTTCACGTGAGATTTCAAAACTCTATCCCATTCTATGCTTAATTTGAGAACAGCTTCCTTTCTTGACAGATTAGCAATTCTTGCATCTTGTATTTGTTATGTCGAGGTGGAGAAGATTGGCCAGTTATGAATGTTTCTTGGCAACTTCTTAAGCTCCATACACCCATGTAGTAATAGAGATTGCAATCTCACCAAGTCACATATCGATTTCGGTAGCATTTGGATATTTGTACGAGAAAAATCAACTGAACGCAGTAATTTCATCTCTCTAATCTGGTCGGGCACCTACGTAATTTCGAAGTAACGTCATGACAACATCTTGAGGCTCTTCATATCCACGATCAGATCTTTTAATACATGCTCAGGGACGCTGACATTTGGCTTTGGGTCTTCTGAGATTTGGAATGGCATAAAGGTTCTTAATTTCTTCATTGAGCGAAATACATCAACTCTCTTTGAAAGGCAACATTAGTATCTTTTTGTAACCATTGCCACATGACGCACTTTGTCAAGAGGCCCTTCATGGAAGGTGGAGCCTTCTTTATACTCATTGGAGCTGAAATATGAGCGGACGTCGATTGATTTTGCAAGGTCGTTAACGAGATCGTGCATTGAATAGTGGGTCTTCTCATCCCTCGCTTTCTGAAGTAGCGACACGGCCTCTAATCAACGGAGATTTTCCATCCCCACCTCTTGGAAGGTTCTTGCGGTCCCTTTTCGCAACAAACCTTGTATGATCCATAGTTGAATTAACTCGTCTTGGTCAAATATGTAATCCTTAGAGAATAATGCACAAGCAGCGAAATATCTCTTCAAGCGAATAGGAAGGTGGATGTAACTCAACTTCAATGCCGGAGGGACCTTTCCGCCCTCTTTGTCCCAAGAATCGTGAGCTAACACAAGCTTCCATCTTTCGTCGTCACTTTCGAAACGCTGCAAACCTCCGATTGTCTTAACAGAAAGAGGTAGACCCTTACATTTTTTTTGCAAATTGAACGGAAATCTCCCGAAGATGTGGGTGGCCTTTAAAGTTTTGCTCACATATGGAGTGATAGGCGAGCAGAGACAAGCACTCCTCCAATGACAAGAATTCCAACTGCTTGGGATCACGATCACCCATCAGTCTGGAGACCACGATACAAGTAAATCCTAGCCCGACTTATTTTATGAATAAAGCCGGACTTATAAAATTCGACTTCGGGACACTATTTCTACAATTTCAAAACTATTTATTCTATTTCATAAATCTTTTCCCAAATTACATTAAATCCCACTCTTTGACCTCTTGAAAAAATGTTGCTACATTAATAATAAGGAAGTGTATGGAATGAGGGTTCAATAATAAGGAAGACTCCATTTATCCTAATCCTGTTAACTTTTGATTACAAAAATGTAATAATACTCCCCTTAATTAATAAGAAAATATGCCCTACAATACACATATGTGTGCCACACGAGTTCATAACATATTTAGTGATTTTTTTTCAGTATAAATGAAATACAACATACAAACATGTCCCTAGATTTTGTTAATCCAAATAAAAAATGAAATTATTATTATTATCATCATCATCATAAAACACTGTACTCCTATCTTGTTTAGAACAAAAAGGATGAAGAAACCCATCATTGTCATTCATTTCATGCAATCAAACCAACAAATCATGAAAGAAAGAAGTGGTCCAAATCCATTTACAATTACATTACATTACATGAGGTTGTTGTCCCTAACCAGAAGAGATGTACATTGCTGCTAAGGTTGTTGTTCTGCTTTTCCCCACCTTGATCAACTCCTCTGTAGTGGTTGCGGCCAGGTACCACATAGGAAAAGCAAACTACGGGGTCCCGTCCGTCTCTACGTCATTTGGTGCGGCCGCTGGAACCCGACTCACTAGTCTACCATTAGGGACTTCCTTTACTCCGTTTCCTCGGCCGTGAGTTACCCGTCTTGGTGGAGGATTGCGACCATGTATGCAGACCAGAGCGGTTCCAACGTCACTGGAAGCCTAGCCCTCTCGGGGGAGTTCCACGACTGGAAGTACTCGCATGGAAATTACCCCTCTGGCCTTGACATGCAGTCCGTGATCAAGACAACGTTGACTTCGTACTTCTGCCCGTTACCACTGGATGATTACGGTGGGCTTTACCTTGTACTAATGTCAGGGGACGTACGGGTCCAGGACTTCTGCCATGTGGTGTGCGGTTTCCACTACACATTCCCTCACATCGTGGGCGACACCGTGCCTTACGCCTGGGTTGGTTACAGCAGAGCACAGTGTCGAGGGCTGTCCACTTACCCGTTCGCCTGGCCAGGGTACTCCTGGAGGCCGCCACCCAGCAGGGACGGGATCATGAAACCAACTAATGAAGACGCAGGGGAAGATGGAATGATTGTGTGATTGAACACGAGCAGGCAGAAGTCTCAACAAACCCACTCGTGTAAGCATGGTATGCAGGGGCCGACCCGTCCTCACCGTCGGAGGTTGCCGACTTGTGCATGGGGTTGTGCGGGAGTGGCGCCGTGGGAGGGTACGTCAGGGCGGTGAACAAGGACAGGTGGGGTGATGGGTTTAACCTGCATGGGGTGAATGGGAGGAAGTTCTTGGTGCAGTGGGTTTGGAGTCCGGTTTCCTAATGCCCTTGATTAATCTCAATACTCCCATTTGATTAATTACCACATAATTAAGACCATATTTCGCCTCAATCCCGTGAAAAGAATATTATCACGACAGGGTATCAATCTTCTCCGTCGAAGTCCATCTCTTCGTAACCATCTCCATGGTCGTCATCGTCTGCAGCTGCAGGTTCGGTATCTCCTGTATATACCGTGGCGACGTTGTCCATCTCGCTAGGCATCTCAGCATAACCGGACAGATCCGCATCCTTCTTTACCCTCATGGTTTCTAACTCTCCATCCGAGAAAAATGACTGATAGGGCTTGGATACCTGCAAAACAGATGTAATCGATACGGTGTACTCAATGAAAGATAATTCCACTAAATGTTCCAACAGTGGATATCAGACCTTGTATAACGAGCCGGTCTTCGCAGCAGCTTCTATCAGGTTGTTCCAGTGCTTGTCATTCCTTAAAGTCGTGGCAGAACCAACGACCTAAAAGATAAACCAAAACAAATTCCACAAATGAGTCCTGGAAGTTTGTTATTAGAAACTCTAAATCTACAGAACAAGAACACAATCCGATTAAAAGGCTTCCGCACCAGTACAGAGGACCTAGCTCTCGTGATCGCCACATTCATTCGCCGGTAATCTGCCACGAATCCGATGCTCTTACTCTCACTGGCCCTGACACAAGAAAAGATGACCACGTCTTTCTCCCTTCCCTGACAAGAGGAGATGAAAATCAGACACAAACGTTGCATAGCCCATGAAATGCATGCAAGAGGAAATGCTAATTTCCCTGATTGTAATACTATAAACTGGACAATTAGGCCAATCTGGCACTTCAGTGATAAATGTCCACTGTCTGAACAACCTTGGCCACTCCACATTTATAGTTGCAAACACGAACTCTAAATTACTCCCAATCATAAGCAGGAATTTTCAAGTTTGCCACCAATGCTGTTCTGCAAGGTCATCCACAAAACAATTCAACAGAGTTTTCCAACCTTAATACTTAAGCATTACGATATTTGTGAAATAATTGTCTTAACTTGGAAAGTAATCGACAAGGTTTTTCTGAGACAAGCAAGAATCTATCAAGCCTTAAAAGGAAAAGAATTTATTTGACATAGCTAATGCTCCAGCCATAAACATTATTAAACACAATGACAAGCACAGAACGGACGAACCTGGCAACCATCAACTGTGATAATATCCACCACTTTCCGTGAATCCTCCTTGAATATGTCCTGGAATCGGTCTTTGAGAAGTTTCACTTGATAATTGTAAGGAGATATAATTGCAGTTCGAGAACTTGACTTGAGCTCTGGATATCTGGCCACCAATTTCAGATACATAAGGACAACAAATTCCACTTCATCAACATTCACGCGAGACCCAGAACCAGGCGGTTGAGACTCTTTTCCATCCACTATGTCAAAGAAGCAAAATGGCCCAAAGCAACGAAACTGATGCCAAATGCGTCCTGTCTGAATAATTACATCAGGTCCATCCTCAAGCTCCTCATTGTAAAATTCCTTAGATGGAAAGCTTCTTATCTGCCAGGAAAGGTAAAATGGGCACACAAGGACATTACGAATTCTTGAAATATTTTTGAATTATATACAAGGAGATAACATTTGCTCCTACAGAAAAATAATGGCAAATTCGAGAGTAAACTGGATCATTGAGGAGAAAGAAATAGGAGATATTTCCACAGCACAACCTTGGCCAAAAGGAGGGCAAAGAGAATACCAAAACTAAAAGTCGGAAACTCATGGATTGAGGACCCGATCGAATTAGCAAACCACTTCAGTTATCGTAGGGGGAGCTTCGGAAATATAGGCACTCCTAATTACAACAAAGAAAAGCAACAGGAAGGACATGTCGACAAATGGGAACCATCTAGACAATTAACATACACCCTTAACATGGACGCCGCTATAGGAGAGAATGGGACATCGGTAGGGTTAGGGGTTATAATCAGAGACCGAGAGACAGGTTGGACAGGAGGCTACAGTTGGAAACACCAAACAACTAACAGACTACTAGCAGAGGCCTTAGCCTTAGGAGTTAGAAGAAGGAATCATCCTAGCCAAAGCAAGTAGAAATCCAAAAAGACACTCAATTACTGCTGCACTACCTAAGTGATGAAAGGGAATGTCACTTCTAATTGCCCAAATTGTGAATGACTGTAGGTTGCGATTATGTGACTTCAAGAGGAAAAATCCCAAGAGGAAAAATCACGTAGCAGACAAGATGGCTATAAAGTGAACCAGCCGGAGGACTTCATCTATTTTCGTTATCCTCCAAACTATATCACTCACTTGTTACATGTGAATTTTCCATGTTCGGACATATCAAATACATGAACCTGAACATCATCGAATCTGCTAATTTATCCCCCTTTCTAAAAAACCCCAACAGGATAACATCAAACAGTTGTCTCCTATTGCAACTGTCAGGTTTTCAATTTTTCATACTGAAATCCTTCCCATAAAATGGGTTCTAAACATACAAGTTCATTGCTCAAGGAGAAAAAGTTAAAATGACACTTCAAACTTACCTCCGGATGCATCCGATACTGTTCCTTGAGCATCAGGACTGGATAACCGGCTTTCTGGAATCTTTGAAACATGCTCATTCCATAGCTAGATTTTTAAATGAAACACGACATTAGAGAAAGGGTATTCAGAACGAGCTAAAGTCAAATTGAAATAAAAAGGCAAAGCCAAGGTAACTAGGCCTTCCTACCCGTGCTTATTGGCTACAACAGAAATTACAGTGGCAGGAAGTTGTACAGGATCTCCAACCTGGTGCAACAACATCGAGGGCACCATACTCAATAGACAAGCCCAGTTTACAGCAAAGTTAAAATGCCCAAAAGAAGGGGTGAGACAAGACAAACCAAAAAAACTTGCTTGCACCCATTGGACAAAGGAACAAGAGTTGATGGCTCAACCTAAGCAATTGAGAATCGTAATAGCACGTTGTACATAAAAATAGGATTCAAACAAAATCAAAGGGACTCCACACAACATAAGTATGACAAGGATCCTGTAAGCTTACAGCTTGAGCAGCTTCATCTATAATGACAACATCAAAGCCATGTTTTAGCTTGCTAAAAATGGTCGAACCACTAAAGCTCAGAGTTGAAAAGACCTGTAATTTGCATTTGTAGAATCAGAAACATAATCTAGTCAACATAGTTATCTAACAAAGACTAAAAATACATACAATGACTGCTTCATCCACAATTTTAGCCCGGATGCTGTCAGCATCCGTCCCTCCAGATCCCTGACTCTGCTTTTGCTGAACCTAGGTTTTTTGCCCATGGGAATAACTTAATCCTCCACAAGTAAATCAAATGAATTATGCTGCAATGACCTAGATATCGTGGAAAATGAAAATAAAAAAGAGAGAACCCTACAACAGCTGTCAGATAATTTTGACGTCTAAAGCGATCTACAGCTCTTAAAATAGCCTTGATCCCTCTGCAAAGGAGAAATTCATCATTATGCAACGGTTCGCCTCATATTTGTGACAGTCTTTTGACCATACAAATCAATAGATAAACATTCCACACCCGTCAATCTATAAAGACAAATAAAAGCTCAAAAATCTATAGTGAGTGATAAGCTCTACTAGAAAACAGAACTACCCAAATAGGGTGAACCATCACACACGAGCCTCTTACATCACACTACATCAAAAGGAAACTAAAACCATATGACGTACCAGGTGATCCATTGAAACGGCTTGGACAGAGTGATGTGCTTTAAGACCTATCCGCACTATTTTAGGATTATATGCATGACCATCTTCATCACGGATACCTAAATATAAAAATAGCAGACTTATAAGCTTCATTTTGTGTATACTGCAAAAACTTCCCATGTTCATAAAAAAGCGACAGTACACTAGTCGCAACATGTTAAAATGACCAAAATTGAAATAGATGGGCAGCAGCAGATTCTTTGACAACAACCACACAGTTCAAACCTTATCCTAATGGAGTTGACTATAATACATAATCTGTACTTTATGTGCATTCGCTAGAATACAATGCCAATTGCAACAGAGACAGTTTGCACAATTTATAACATACACAAGGATGAGTAGCAACCTCAATGCAAGACACAGCCACAAAAAAGTCAGTCTCAAACTATCTTCCAGAAAATGATTATGGACCATACACATCACAACTTAAAATGCACATGAGAAGAGAGCTATATTTTGTTACTCAGTAACAGAACAATCATGGGATTCGACAAATAAATTGAAAATATTTCATTCTCTGTTCATAAAGAATACCATGCACAGAATTGGCATATTAAAAGTATCTAGCAAAACTTTCTCTTCAGGACTTTTCGATACTTCCAATTCCAATAATCTAGCACATTAAATTCATCCATCAATAGAAAGAAAATATGAATCCCCAGATTATAGTTACAATACAAAGCATTTCACAGTCAAGGCTGCTTTACCAGAATTCAGAACACGTAGCACGATTTCATCCAGAGCTGAGTTTGATGGAGCACAAACAAGCACACGTGCACGATATCTTCGTCTAGAATTAACCACTTCTGGTTTCTGAATAATTAATTGGCAAGAATGATGCCATAGTCAATACATAAGTCATACTAATGAGCATAACGCCATAAGTCAAGCTATAACAGATGATTTTGGCAATGAAAAACAACTGAAACACGATACCAACTCATTTCCAGAGATGGGGAAAAAACCATCATCTCCATCGGTGGGTAAACTCTCATCTCTAGGATTCACGTTGTCTAGCCAAGGAGAAGCTTGTCCCCAGTGCACATATCTGAGATATAAGGAAACAACCCAACCCAATTAAATCAGGATGTTGAAATATAGAAGTCTATCTTTCTTGAATGGGTATTTTGCCAAAAACAGATAAGAATGCACACACTAGGAGTGATTTTGCAGCATTCCACTTATATTTCCAAGTTTCAAATCAACGTCGGTCAGGATTCATTCGAGAGACAATTTTATCTAGTTTCAGCTTTTGACTGCTCCGCATTTTTTAACATTATTTAAGATGTCAAAGGAGAATCACCTTTTTGACAACCTCAGATTGTGACAGGTTACCTGGAAAGTTATTAAATTACAGTGATAAATTAAGAAAACGTGTATCTATCCAGTTTAAATAGAAGCAAAAAAATCACAGCAGGAAGGAGCATCCAATGACGTACACCAATTAGAAAACAAGACTCAATACTAGAATGATTCGGATTTACCCATTCACCAAGGATTTTTTCAGGTTTCTTTGAAGATCCTAAGACAAGAAAAAGGAGAAACAAAGAACATTGCAGTAAAGGGAGGTTCAAGAAGTATAAAATGAGATGTCCAGATTAAGACATACTTATCCTGAATGGGTAATTCTGCTCCATGCTTTATTGCACCCAACTTATTCCTACATGTCATGAAAACTATATATAAGAATACAAACAGTACAGATAATGCTATTTGAATGTTAAAAGTTTAATGGGAACTTACTGTGCGTGCACTCTTTCCGGCATGGCATGCAAAATTGCACTGAGGAGGCCCAGGATAGTTTGAGTTTTTCCAGTTCCAGGTGGACCCTAAATGAATATCCATATTGTGAGACCTTTCATCCATTATTGAAATTAATCATTCCATAGTCCTGGTTCATTAAATGATAAACCTTACTGTTTATCCATGTAGGCATTACCTAGAATAATGAAATGCAAGGAAAGCAACAGCATTCAGAGGAGGCAATTGATATTGAAGATAAATGCAAGTGATGATCCACAAGTTATATTTTTGCATAAGTGATGTCACGAACTAGTGAAAAAAACTACAATGGATACCATAACAAGGAGCAAAGTGTCAACAAAATGCATATCATCTTTAAGGATGGTTAAGAAAAATTAGAACCTGTATAAGTATGAATGGATTTCGGGACAAACCAACCTGAAGAAAGCAGTAGACACATAATGTGAGACTTCAATTCGGTCAAAATTTAGAACTAAACCATGGGTATACAGTAGCAAAATATCAATTGAAGAACAAACTTCTGAAAAAGAAAAAAGTAAAAACGCACATGAATAGCTTGTTGTTGAGATTCGTTCAAATTACTCTTAATGTAATCCATAAGAGGTTTAGAGATTTTCCAGGCTTGAGCAGCATTACTCTTATTCTCAGAAACAACTCCTAGAATCAGGTCCCTGAAAGGAAGGGAACCAATAGAGCATACAGCAACATACTCACGAGATATAGTCGATAAGCTGCAAAGCTGGAGAAGATGTCAAATCAATTGTCATTCAACCAGTGAAGATTAAAGATACGTCATCAATCATTTTTCACCAATGATAGCACGATGTAGATGAAGAGAAAAAAAAATGCAAGTGTAGAATCTGAAAAAAGAAAGTTTTCCTTACAGATCATAGATGTTAAGTGGAGTGAAAATATTTTAAGAAAATATAATGGAAATTTCCAAATTATATTCAGAGAATACATGAGGTGCGAAATACCAAACTTGACATTTATAAAAGGCAGAAATACTCTGACTTGATTCATATAGTGGAATCAACATAAAAGTAATCTGTATTCTTCAGAAACAGCTTAGCCTAGTTTATGGAGCGAAGATACCTTTAGAATATACAAGGGATTTCCCACATCATTTAGCAGCATACGCATGTTCTGCAGCCGTGCACTGGACTTGATATTTCCAGTGTTTGTACTAGTAACTTCTCCAGCCAAGTACATTCTCAGTCTAAGATGAACTACATAATGGAAGTCAGGAGTCTGTCCAGAGCCTCCCCTTTCCTCCACGTTCCTGTGCTCCACAAGGGCAAAAGCGAAGGTTGTCGGAAGCTTCTTACCTTCTTCAAACTGCAACAACATGAACAAGCACTAGTTACTAGTGCTTCTGGAAAGCAATCTACAGCCCAGAAGTGGGGTTCAACGTAAATAAGACAAACGTTGGACTCTAATTATAAAATTATCTCCTTCCGCTGATAACTTCCTAAAAAACCCTACATTGTTGGTGGTGGTTCTTAGTTTCTTGTGCCATAATTCGCAGAGTAAATGGAAGACTTCATGTATGAGATATTCTAGGCCCACTTTAAATAAACATCAACTAGGATAAGGAAAGATTTATATGAGATAAATACACAAAAGAGTCATCAAGAAAATGAGGATTCTAAAGCAGTACTCCACTTAAGAAATTTTAAAGCTTCTTCATGTTAGTTATAAAAAAAGCTTCTTAAATGTGGAGACATTATATTTTATTCTACGATATAGTTCCTTTACAATAGCATGGCAAGAAGGACAAATTATAAGTACACCAACACAAAAGTGAAGTGCATTTTAGAAAAAATGATTGAAGATATTCCAATGGAAAGGTAAAAAAATGAAGCATGAAGTGCCAAGTGATAAATAATTCGAATTACCTTTTCCTTAGATAGCAGAACCAGATCATTCTGAGAAATTGAGAAATCCTTGAAAGATGAACCATATCGTATCTCTGGCAGATGAAAACCGTCTGACTCGCTGCACTTATTCACCACTGCCAGCTTCCACTCAACCACTGCTCAAAGAAGGGAAAAAACATGAATTTATTCCCATTGAATACAGCAACTGACTAAACTACTTGGATTAAATCCACCATAAGTGTGTAGTATTGTAAGACTCAGGGATATAAATACTCAGAAGCCTCTAAACCTACCACTATCTTCATCGCCCTCGTTCCGCTGAACAATCTGAGCCTTAATCTCCTCAAACAGCAGCGGCTCAAATGTGGATATGTAATCATCTACGCTTTTATAGGTACTCTGCACTCGTTTGATTCCAGGTTGATCTCCTCCTTTAGTAGAATCCTGCCGCTACCCAAAAACACCAGATAAATAAGAACAACAGAGTCGATCCTGTCATTAATTGTGTACAATAGCTATGAATCCAAAGAGGATTGATTACATTAGAATACTTGAGGAGCTGGAAATAGTCCCATGATAGAATGCTCTTGTACAAGCGAGACAGACAAGCTTCTTGTTGCTGCTTCTGCTGTTCCGGTTGCTGCTGCTGCCTAGTCTCGAACTGCAACGTCATCTATCTCACTGCCAACCTAGTTATAACAACAGGCGACGGAGAGATCAAAATACCCGACTGTAAACCGACAAACTGCCAGATCATGTCAGCGCGCAGAAACGACGAAAATAACTTGTGTATCGCAATTCAGGATCGAAATCCCAACTCTAGCAACGTTCCCAATCCAAAAACAACGACTGCCCCCTAATTCTTCCAATTTACGATAAATAGTCCCATGCCAACCACATGTTCGACGATATGTCACCCCTTCCGCTCCCTCAAATAACACCATTGCACTAAGAGGTGGGGATACAAAGCTAGTCTCAGATTGATAGATAAAGCTCCGTGGTTTTACTCTCACGTGAAGAAGAGATGCGGTGTTGGTAGACCGAGTGGTGATCACAAACGGCGTCGTGCGTCAGGCAGCGAGTCGCGATGATGATGCGGGCGGGGGAGGAGGATTGAGGAACAGGACAATGACTCTTCGAGGGTTTTTGGAGGGAGGAAGGGAGAGTGGGTTTAAGGCAGCAAAACGACAAAAATGCCCTCCCTAAAATTGAATGATCTAAATTTATTTTATTTTTCTTAATTATCAAAGATACCACATCTACGATTTTTCAATAAACCCTCGCGTTTAGAAAATTATAATACTACAATTTAGAATTTTGATTTCGTTTTACTTAAATCCATCTCAAAATTTTCAATTTTTAAATAATTGATTCATGGATTTAAATAATCGAATTTAATCCTTGAGTTTTAAAAATTACAAATAAATCCTAAAAAGCCCGGAGAATGAAATATATTCAAGAGCTCCTTTTAAATTGCAGTTCATAACAGAGTTTAAAGCAAATATATTAGGGATTAATAGAAATAAATTAACATTATAACTCAGTTAGTTATATAAGAAAATACAAAAATTCTTGAAAGTAGAGAACACTTTGCCAAGAAGTAGGTGAAAATATAAATAAGATGTTATACTCGATAGAAAGATAAAGAAGTCTTAAAAGGATATATGGAGACTGAAGCACTGGACGGGCTAGTTCTGCCAAACAATCAGCGTGGAAGAAATGTATGGGAAGTTAGTTGGCCCTCTTATTTTACATCCACCGTGTTGATTCTGCGAAAGACTTAAGAAAATATTTAGTCTGGTAGAGGAAACTCCAATTTATCTATATCATATGAATAATGAGGTAACTGCGAAAAGAAAATTTTAAAGGCTAGATTATCCTCACGGAACAAAACCTAAATTCATTACTAGGTATAGTGTTTTTGAGCCTATAATTACCCCGGTGCCTTTTTAAAGATTTATCGTGAAAATCACGTGTTTGAAAGAATAAATGCGTGGCTATTACATATTCGAATGATAGCTCTATCAGGATATTATCCCATGGATCGGTCTTTAAGTTGGTGTTGTTGCCCTCATGGGAACAACAAAAAAAAAAACTAAAAACCTCTTGGGGCTCACATAAACATCAAATAAAAAATTGATTAAACCTTTTGATGGTGTATTATCCATTACTGATGATGCACTAAAACGAGAGTTTTGTGGATTTTCTCTCTCTACATAGACCGTGGAAAAACGGAAATATTTAACTACTCTTGTAAAGCTATAGAGTTATTATATGTACATATTTGCTAACTACGCATGTGAATTCCAAAAGTTTTTACTACAATTTGGATATGATTTCTCAACAGTCAAAATAATTTGAACTTTTTTGTAAAACTTCCAGAACCTTAGTTGGAGGTAGCGTGGAAGGCTTATGAATTACTCGTTACAGAAGAAAATATGTTTCTAGACTTGGAGGAAAATTTCAGGAATTCAATTACATAATAAGAAATGCGGGTACTGAGCTCCAAGTAAAAAAAGCATTAAAAAGCTTTCTTACCTGAGTAAGAATTGTTTTTCTCAATTTAAAGAGACCGGTGTGACGCTCCAGATGAATCAAAGAGAACAAGATGATTTCTTAAGAAGAAAATATTTATGGGAGATAACAAAAGGAAAGTATGACGGATACTGACCAATTCAAAAGACTTGCAAGGAAGTAGGATAACATTAAAGACAAGGAAGCTCTTAAGCGAAAGCATGGTAGGGAACCTAAGCTCTTAGCTTATAAACCCATAGATGAGCAAGATATTTTCGACTTAGACTCGAAGGACAATTGTTGAAGAATTGGTATGCAAAATAGTTTTTGGATTGTCTCGATAGCTTTTCGAGGAGAGAAAATTCTGAACTTCATTTATTGACTAATACATTTTAAGTCGGGAAAGAAATTATCGATGACCTGTACAAAACATGGGAGCAATGATTCGATGAAGCAAGAGTGAGAGCCCAAGAGTAACAAGCCTAGTTAGGCTCGAGATTCTCAAATAAGATTAGCAAAATATCAGTCATGACATTAGATGCAAATAATGAAGAAATTTTCTCCGAGATAAGTGGGTAACAAATGTGAGAATAAAGATGTACAAAGTTAAGACCATTTGCTTTTGTCAGGTGATAGGAGCACTAGCCTTGTCAAAACCACTAGCGTTTGTCTCCTTTAAGTGATTTAGATTCATTTATTAAGTTGACAAATAGGCTACCTAAATAGAACTTTCTCTCATAGAGTTGAGTTTTATTTATTAGTCTCAAGAATTCTTAAAGAGTTTTCTATCGGCTCATATAACTCAGTTATTTGATAACTAAGAAATTAGAACAACTAACTTTATTTTAGAGTGAATTTGAGCAAAATCTTTTTTTCAATATAAACCTAGTTAAGGATTTATAGCTACTTGAAGATACTCTAGTGAATACTTGAGGTTGGCCAAAATTCAGACATTAGATATAATGTTGTTTTTAATTCTGTATCCTATTTTCGAATTGGCATGAGAGTCGCTTAGAACAAACTTCCTTTTGTCTTTGTGATAACTTAATCGCAAATAAGCAAAACTTAAGGACTCAATTATAATTTTTTTTAATTTTTTATAAATTCAAAACAAGAGCATACTGAAGGAGGTATTTTTCAAATAATAGCATGGATTGAAAAAAAAACAAGAAAAGTACGAGATGAAACTGATAACGAGACTTATTATTTTATATATAAGTTTTCTGATTAATTAATGAAAAATGATGTAACTGATGAAATATTTTGGCCCAAAATCAGATATATTTTGTTTGGAGAGTATGTCACTAGGCGAGAATATTTCCTTGAATATATCTTTTAAGAGAGTCGATAGAGATTTTTAGATTTTTCGAGTCTACTTCTCGTCTCCTGTGTTTATCGATGAAGTGGTATCAAAGCCAAGAACTGGCCATTCTTTTCATGTTGCACTTCTCTCGCCTTTCCGCATTCTTCATTCATTCCAATAAAGGATAGAGGTCTGATTGAGCGCCTTTTGACGACATTTGAGAAAAAGGATCAAAATGGAAAGGATTATGCATACTTTGGTGTCTTTTTGTGCCGTCAACAATAAAGGCAACAACGTGGGGTCGCACATATTCGACTTCATCCAAGGTCTCCATCCGATTGAACTAGTGAAGCTTGTTTGTTTTACTCAAAGGGTTAACTCCCTTACCTTTGTCTTCCTTCCTTCGACTTTTAGTTTTCCGCAAGTTATTTCAAAGCACGGGCAAAGGATTCCGAACAGGCATTACGGATTAGATTCACTTCCCCAGTCGGAATTTAGATCCGAAAGTAAAAAATGTGTCATCTGAGCCACACTCCTTCATGTTGCTCATTTGGATGAGAGTATGAGCTCGGGAACATGGTGTGAGGAGTTTACTCATTAGTTTGCTATGCCTTGAGAATAATGGAGTGTGCCGATAGCTAACTCTATGGACAATCTAGCATTATAGTCGTTGTCATATCGATAAAGTATAATCACGGGAAACTCCAAGTGTCAAAAGTTGTATTAGAACCATGGTGTCTTTAGCTTTTTAATTTTCCCAGCTTACAAAAGACAACTACGATAATAAGTCCATCCGAGAGAAGTCTTTGTTCCCAAGGTGTATGGAAATCATGAAAGAAGGTGTTTGATGAGCTAATTGAGGATGCAGAGCTGACCATCATACCATCATTAGAGAAGAATAAAAAGAATGATCAACAATTCTCATCTTGAGAAAGTACAATTGAAAGGGATTCTCTAAAAATTTCACATTGGAGCTGAGAGGGTGAAGAAGTGCAATTTCAGATTTTACGGAGATAATTTGAAGCTCTTCACCAAAAAATATAAACATAGACTGTCAACTACCTTACACAAGTTTTATCTATTGTCAACCCAATGAAGATTTTATAGCATTTGGATAAAAAATTTGATCATGTCATCATCGCAATCGAAGCAACCAAAATTTCATAGAAGAAGCTCGCTGACGAGTTGAACGGTTGATGCGTGTGCACGGAGGATGAACAAGTACAAAAAAAAGAGCCGATGGAGGAGTGTTGTTGACGTGTTTATTCTACCGTATTAAGTCGGTTTATGTGAAACATTTTCTATCTTAATTAGGCTTAGCTGCAGTGCTGTGTTTAGTTTGGAAATGCGAGAATGGATGGTGGAATGACCCGATCACTGAGCCTACACAGAACTTTGCAACCATGTTGGCTGGGGTCCCGTAAGCTCTGGCCTGCAAGAGACGAAGGGGTTTCATCAAAATGGAGTAACACAAACGGGAGCACCGAGAGCAACCTTTCTCGGACGACGGTGGTCCATGTTGTATGTTTCTGCCCTGCAGGTGTCTGCTACCACGGAGGCGTACCGTTCAAAGGTTACTTTCCATTGGCTATGTGTTGATGGCAGAACAGTGGTGAAGTTATAGTCGGATTAGTTGGGTAACACACGATCTTGGAAAGGCGACATTCTCTTCAGAGGTCCTTGACCACAGTACTAACCATTAACGATCATTTTCTCATCGCAACGCTGTTTAGTTCCGAGTGTCGGTTTCCTCAAACTCGAGGGTATCGTATTCTTCTCGACTTACCCAGACCCGTTGTCGCTATGTCTCAACTTAATATGTAAATAAAAACAATTATCGGATCAAAGTCAAAGCCTTGATGTAAAGAAGAAGTAAACGATGATGATGGAGAGAATTTCTTTTCTGCGCCACCCAAACATTATCCACAACATTGGGAGGAATAATCAGCCTCTAATTCAAGTATTATTGGATAATGGGGAAGCCATAAATAAGTTTAATATTCTCGCATTTCTAAATTACGAGAAAAACATCGTTAAATTTAAATTACTTATCCTTGTTAATAAATGAGAGAACATGGTTGAACATTTCATTTTGGCTGGTAATTTCACCTCAATTTCCTAAATAATTTCAAAATATGAATTTTGTTCACGAGTGCCTTTAGGATATAATAAGGTAATTAATATATTTTAAATTTAGTAATTTAACATTTAATATATTCCAGTTGCGTTTTTCTTATTTTAGAATATCTTAAAATTATAAAAATTACATTTAATAATATAAATAATTGTTTTTAATTATTTTTTTATCTCTTAACGGGTGCCCAAAACCCAAATAAAAATGTATATTTACTACAAAAGACAAACATAAATATTAAATATGGAAATGAAAAGAATTATACTATTAAAATATTCTCAAGTATATCTACCTCCCAAGAGTTAAGAATTACGTAGTATAAAAAATAAAAAATTGTTCACTTTTATTTGTGATATTTTTAACACATCCTTCTCTATGTGAGAAGGGGCATAAAATCTTGAGTAAATTTTTATTTATATTTAGGAGGAGGATGCCAAAACAATTTCTCCGTTTCTTTTTTATATATTAAAATGAATAAAGGTTGATGTGACTGTGGCTAAGAAAGAAATACAATGCCGAAGAAGACACGTCGCTTTCTTCATTTCTTCCAAATTTGTTTTACTCAAAAACTTTCTTATATTCATTTTCCCATTTTCTTTTAATAGTAATAATAATAATGACAGTTATGGTGCATTGACTTATTATAATCTTAATACGGATTTTTATTAAATAAAAGTATATCTAAATTAATTTTTTTTAATTTATGGTACAATATTGTTAAAAATGTAAATATAAAATATGTCATTTTTTACATTTTTAGAGTAGTTGACGTTGGTCGTTTGCACACTGATTTGAATTAGTTTTTGTTTTCTAATGAATTAGATTAAATCACATCCCACGGACTGAATAACGCTGAAAATTAGCATCAACAGTTAACCTAAGAACGCAAATGGGACAGAAGTCGACAATTCGGTGGTTATTTCTGAATATGCTGAGACTTAATTAGCTAGAACGATTACTTTGATTCAAATCTGAGTACAAAAACAAGATTAACATATGATGATTTTCTAATTACCTGGAAATTATTGTTTTCGCAGAAGCCTTCCTTCTTCTTCTTCTTCTTCTTCTTCAATTTGCTGGTGAATTGAGTGATTGAAGCTGCAAGATGACCTGGTGTATGTATGACACAACCTCCCAACCACAACCCCGAATTCGTTTTATTTCCTCAAAACCCTTGTAATGACACCAACAAAAAGAAAAAAGAGAAAGAACAAAGACTCAGAATTCTGATTGTGTAAAGGGTTTTTTATATTACGCGCCCAAAAACTAGACTTGGACCCGAACCGGATGCTAATTCACATATCGGGTTGACCCCATCACGCGCTAGACACTGAACAACAAGCGAGCCAAGAGCAAATATTCCAGGAAAAGGGTGTGGGGGTGTGGTGTTCGGATTTTGGTACCAGATCATGCTGGCAGCTTCAACCTCTCTATCCAACAACGTGAATATTGGAAATACAACGACGACAACAACAAAGTAAAAGTGAGAAAGAAGATAAAAGAGATTATGTTGCCGTTCTGTGTTTCTGGGGTTTCTGGATGACAAGGGGAGGGAGAGAAGAAACAAGAAGAAAGACAAAGAGAAAGAGGAAAAGGGATGAGACCCAACAAAGAAGAGCGAGTAGAGAAAAAAGGGTGGGTTTTAAATTTTTTATGTGTTGACATTATAAATAATATATAATTAAATATTTGCTTTAATTTCAATCATAATATTATGAAGCCCAATTTTATATTTACTAATTAATCATATGTAAAGTTAGCTCTACATATTATTTTTAAAGGGGAAATTCATTTATTATATTCTTATTTTCGGACAAAAAAGTTATATGGTTGGATTGATGACGACCTTTCTATTTCTTTTTGTCCTACAATTTCACGAAACCGTGTGTCTTATTATTATTATTGGTCCTTTTCATTCACATCTTATTATTTATATGCCTCAACAATAATTGAAATTACATATTTGTATAAATTAAAGCGATATAATAAGTTTTTTATTAGTGAAATATTAGTACTAACCCCATTAGCTTACAACACCTTTGTTTTAAGCCAAGGGAGAAAAGTCCAAGCCCAACTTGGACAAATGGAAACCAACTTGTGAGATTCACTCCAATTGCTTCCAATAAAGTGGGATAACTTTTAGGCATAATCATCACCTAATTAGCATTAATGAAGCACTAATCATTGAAAGTTTGGATCGGATTTTATCCCACATCACCTACATGTGAAAGATCAGGTCAGTCGGTCATCAGGCCAACTCATTTGGTCCCCTCCCCTCCACAAACATACACATTCACATGCAACCAACGACACGATATTTGGGTATTCGTCATTTATTTGTTGCATGTCCGGTATTCGGAGCTTTGTTTCGATTAATTAGAATATCTGGCTATGGTGGGTGGGTTTCCTAACACGGGTGACTGCATACGGTAAGTTTCGAACTCGAGATTTACTTAGGCAAATCCAAACTTCTTACCATTTGGACCGACCCATGTTGGTGGGTATTCATCATTATTTGTCCACATTTTGGGAAATTTGTTGCACACCCATGTAGTAGACTGTCAAATAACAAGCAGATGTTTTAAGAGAAGTAATTCCCATGCTCAAAA
Organism: Melastoma dodecandrum; assembly: GCA_029817715.1. NCBI lineage: Eukaryota > Viridiplantae > Streptophyta > Magnoliopsida > Myrtales > Melastomataceae > Melastoma > Melastoma dodecandrum. Next base: position 3,590,585 of record JARUPY010000604.1, on the reverse strand, counting down.
TAATCTCAAATATCATTTATGAATAAATAAAATTTGCAATAAGGTGAAATTCCAATCGGATGGATAAAAAGCCTATGAATGTTTTGGAATTCTACATCTTACAAGAGACAGTGAGTAATATACCATACACTCCGCTCTTGATAATCGAATTTCGAATCTCCAAGTGAATACTTAAAGCCCAGATTGTTTTGGTGTATGAACAACTTATCTTATTATCATTCATTGAATTATGAAATTTTGGTTGGGGGAATGATATTGTCCTCAGCAATTGGGGATTGGTTGTTTTATGTTAGGTGGGTCGTACTCAGACACAACAATTTGCATGTGGATGGACAAAAGAAACACCAAATGGTGGATTGAAAACGACCTCCCAATACAATCATTCCACCAAAATTTTAAACCCCCATTTCATTGAAATTAATAGTGATGGTTAAGGCTGGTTGTCTGTCACATGGCCTTGTTTTGTCCCTCATAAGAAACAAAAAAAGGAAAACACAAAAAATCCTATTTGTATCGAAAATGTTGAAATTTGTTATGCATTATTTTGTTTGATGAGATCATCGTTAATCACATTTCACGCCTTTAGAAAGGAACTAATTTTAACATTAAATAATGAATAAAAAATATAAGAGTTGCGACCATTTCTTTTATATAGACAGTTTTTCTGTTTTGTTTTTTAAATTTTTTTCATTTTGCGCCTAGCAAAGCGTGAACCCTCGACCTCTGGCTCTGATATCACTATTATACAGCAGCCAACGCCAACTGTCCTAAAAGCTCTTACCTATAGGTGAAAGCGTGACATACTATATATTTTCATTTTCAACATTTTTACCTTGTCAGTGATGGGAGATGATGAAGAGTACGCATATCCTCGGAATTCCAGAACTGATAAAGTTTCAGGTCTTTGAAAGCTTACACACAAGATGCCATTTTAGATGAGGTATTGCAATCCTGATATCATTGTCGATGCTGAGAAGAAAGTGATCAAGGTGTTACTCGAATATGATAATAGCATGATTACCGAGAACAATGTATTCATGGGCTAGGGTATCCTCGATATTGACTTGCGAATATATATTTCTCTTCGATATATAATACAAGCACTTCGTGAAAATGTTATGTGAGATTATTTCGAACCGTGGGAGCGTTGTGGAAATTCTTTTATCCGATTAATGTCATCTGGAAGATACCATGAATCGTGTGGCATCTTATATAGTGGTCCAACCCTTTGTATTAGAAGAATACGATTATGTAAATTAGATCTTTAATTTCGATAAAACTAAATCGTTTCTTCGATATGTTTTTTCAATTTAGTCATCTTTTAGACAAGAGTTTAATCTAGAAGGGTGGGCTGGTAGTTTGGAAACCATTCAGACAAACTATAATTGTTAAATGTAACATGAAATCAAGATTTCTAGCTATGGAATTCACTAGTACGGTGGCTAAGTGGTTTGAGAAACTTCTTAGTAGTGATTTCGATCGAACTATTTGGTACGGTTTGGATGATGAACATAAGCATTGTTTTTGTTACTCAAACAAGCATGTCTTATACGTTACAAAACATTAATGTAATGAACATTCCGTAAGTGTAATAGTTCCTTTAGTTAACAGAAAAATATGAGGTTAAAGAGAGTCCACATTCATTTGTCTTCTAGACCTTATCCTAGCTATGACATTCAGACATGTATGATCACATTTGTATGGAACTTACTTGGTTCGAAATATATCATCGAGAGTTTCCTTTAATAGAAGGTTACACGTTGCATAACCTTCTGATCATTGATATTCTGATGAAGGTAACATCAGATTAGAAACAATTTTTACTTAATTTATTTTGTCTTTGATTTTGTTTACAGAACATTACCAATTCATTTCCATGTTACATCTGAACCTTCGATTGATTTATTTCTTAGTTTACTTTACGTTGAGCAGTTTAGAGTGGGGATGTTGCAATGTAATTCGCGATATAATTACCAGCGCATTTGTTTCCTAGGACACTACGAAACATTCGTTCATTCCCTGCTTCCACAGATTATATACTCCCCTGGATTGCGCATTCTAAGACCCGAGACTACATCTTATGTTTACACTAGCAGACGTCCGTGGCAACGACAGCCCATAAGCACTGACCCGAGCAGCAAATTGCAGGTTATAGCTACATAAAGAATCAGTTTGCATAGCCTAACGGACAAACGATATTTCCTGTAAGAAGCATTCAAATAGAACAGGCATGACTCCGTGATCAAACTACTTTTCAAAGGAAAGCCGGGTCAGACTAAGTTGTAATGGCAGGTTCTGACTCTGCAGCTAGACAAATTTTAGAATATCCGAAACCACTTTACACTAACATGATCTCCAGTGGCAACAATTCACTCGAAGAAATCGTTTGATGTTTTTGCAGGCCAAGCAATCCTCCCCGAATTGCATTCACAGAGAAAGACAACCCCCTGTATGTAGAATGACCCCATACGAATGCATTCTTTCCGTGTAACCTTGAACGACAACATTGACTGTGCAAAACCAAACCATGTTGCACCCGGACGGAGTATTGGGGGATAAGACAAAGCAAGGCAGTGGAAAAAATGAAAGGCCGGTACGATTACCAGACAGATGTAAGGTTGGAGAAAACTAAGGATAGTGGAGACGAGAGTGGAAGCCAAGCGCAATCCCTTCTCTTCCCTGCATCTTCTGAACCCGGTTGACTGTCGTTCAACTTCCTCATACCGCATTCCCCTGTAATACACACGAACCTTCAGGAAGGAGAAAAACAGGAGAAGGCAAATCGAAACGCGTTCGTCCAGGAGACCTTGCTGATTATCGTAATGGGAGGAGGAAGGTGAGCCACAACATCGCCGGATACGAGATGCATCTCCTCCGACGGCAGCCCTGCTCTGTATTTCTTTCCCTCTTGCGAAGGTTGTCAGCTGGGATTAGAAGCTCTCTTTGATATATTGAATTGGTCGGAGTAATCGTGCTTTGAATTGTTTGTTCCAAAAGATGGTTCGCAAAATTGTGCGATTAAGGAAAAGAAAGAAATACCCAAACTGAATATTATAACTTACAAAAGATTTGTAATAAAGAGTTCATCGTTGTTGTTAATAACAATGAGTTCCAAGAAATGTTTGATAAACTTTAAAAGTTGTTGTTGTAAACGTTAAATTATTATGACGATTAATGATATATAGGAACAATATATTTAATCGGTTCAAGAATCATTTACGCACGTTGGTCAAATGGCAAAGAGCTTGGATTCGTTTAAAGAGGTCTCGGTTCGAAACTTACCGTACGCAGCCAAGGCAAAACAAGAAAAACATTTGCTAAACAGTTCATAAAGTCCGATTTCCATTTTAGCACATTATTTTCGCAATTTCGAAACTATCAATTTCGTAAATATTTTTCTCGTATTACGTTAAAATGGAAGAAAGCCCGATAATCATGGTTTGCCGCTAGGTATTTTCGAGATTTGTTCCAAAATACATGGGTTTTCAAAAGAAATTGTGAAATACGATTCTAATTTGCGAAAATACGAAAATATTGCCCATATTTCGCAGTGGGCCGCGACAATCTGACATGTCACTAATCGCGGTTGGGAGCCCCGAGTTTATCTCACCTGTCATAATGTTGCTGTTCACTACCCCGTTTCTATAGTTCGGCAAACTGAAGCCATATTGTGTTTTTCTGTTCAATCCTCGTATATTGTCCTGAATTCATTCGTACTTGTGTTTTGTGTTTCATGTCATTAAATAGGGATTTTAAACAAAAGAAGGAAGAAAAAAGGAATTCGTGGAATAACGGGAAATAGCTTTACTACTTCATTTGTTTACTTACTGATGTTGCTATGAAAAGGTTAGCGTGAAAAAGGGTTGCATTCAATTTGTAAACTTTGAAGGCCTGTTGCGTTTCGAAAGTACGATGAAAAACGGAAACTTGTGTTATCTCATGGTTCTTGGGACAGAGAGGGGGAAAAGATCCCTCCTGCATTGGAATTGAGTTACATCCACCTCCACATTCGCTTGAAGAGATGTTCCGCAGCTTGTGCGTTGTTCCCAAAGGATTACATATTCGACCAAGACGAGCTAATTCGACCATGGATCATACAAGGTTTATTGCAAAAAGGCACCGCGAGTGGGGATGGAAATTCTCCATCGGTTGGAGGCCGCATCATTCCTTCAGAAAGCAAAGGGATGAGAAGTCCCGCTATTCAATGCATGATCTTATTAACAATCTCGCAAAATTGGTTCATGCCCGCTCATATTTCAGCTCCGATGAGTATAATGATGGTTCTACCTTCCATGAAGGGTCTCATGAGAAAGTGCGTCATGCAGCAATGGTTACAGAAATATACGAATAGTGTATTTCAAAGAGATTTGATGTGTATCGAACGATGAAGAAGTTAAGAACCTTTGTGTCATTCCAAATCACAGAAGGCCTAATGTCAAATGTCTACGTTTCCGAGAATGTGATACAAGACTTGTTCATGGATAATATGAAGAATCTGAGAATGTTGTCATCACGTTACTTTAGAATTAAGCAGATGCCCGATCAGATTGGAAAGATGAAATTACTGCGTTCGGTGGATTTTTCTCATACAAATATCCAAATGCTACCGGAATCAATATGTGACTTAGTGGAGTTGCGATCACTATTACTTCGAGAGTGTTGGGAGCTTAAGAAATTGCCGAGAAACATCCACAAGCTATCCAATCTTCTTCACCTCGACATAACCGGCACAAACAGTTTGCAGGAGATACCATTGTGTATCAGTGATCTAACTAATCTCGAGATACTTTCAGACTTTATCGTGAAAAAAGAAGTCGGTCAAGAGTTGAAGCAGCTGGGATCATTCGGACGCCCTCAGCAGAAGTTGAACGTTCGTAAGTTGATGAATGTAGTGACCCGGAAGATGAGCGAATTGCCAATCTACCAGGAAAGGAAGCGGTTCTTGAATTAAAATTGAACTGGGCATCAAGTTTTGAAGATTCACGTGAAGATGACCACCAATTCAAGCTCCTCCAACTTTTTCAACCTCCTAGGAAGACTGAATCCCTCGTTATACATGGCGACTAGGCCAAAAGATTTCCATCTTGGTTTAATAATCGGTGTTGTATGGAAATTATCTTGAGCATAACCCTAACAGGTTGTAGAAGTGCGGATTCATTGCCACCTTTTGGACAACTTCCCTTGCTGAAAAGGTTGGACATCCGTGGTCTAAAAGTGATATCTTCCATAGGTCCCGAGTTTTACGGGTCTAAAACGCCATTTTTTCGGGCACTGAGGAGCTTGAGCTTCAAGTACATGGGTGCCTTGGAGAAGTGGTCATCCAACAGAGAGGATGAGAATGACCTGCCATTCCCTTGTCTCCGTCAGCTAATCGTGAAGGAGTGTCCCAAACTGAAAGGAGGGTACACTCTTTGCCTTCCGTGCCTCGTCGAGATTTATATTGATGGGTGCAACGGGGGACTTTTGAAATGTTTGGCTGGCCTTACTTCGATGACTAAGATGGTAATTAGCCAAATTCCAGAGCTGGTTCACTTTGAGGGCAATTTGTCGACCTCTTGGGATGCCCTCGTAGAGATGAGGGTTATGGAGTGTCCTCGATTTAAGTCCTTCGTGGAAGGGGATGAAGGAAAACAAGCTCCACCTAATATGAAGGTTCTTGAAATAAGTGGTTTTCAAGAGATAGAGAAGCTGCCGGATGATTTAGTAGGTGTAGGTAGCCCCCTCTCTCGATCTCTGTGGGAACTGCGTATTAGGGATTGCAGAAGCCTCACGACTTTGTCGGACAACTTGTAGCACATGTCCGCCCTCTCCAAGCTTAGACTCAGTAATTTACCAGCATTGGAGATGGAGATATTCCCTTCACTACCCGATAACCTGTCCTTGTTTCATCTTGGCGGTTGTTCAAAAGTGAAGTCTTTGTCTCATGACATGCACCGCCTCACATCCCTCAAATCACTTTCTATTGATAACTACAAAGGCATCACGAGGCTACCCCCGAGTGGAGTTTTCCCTCCCAACTTGGGGGAGGTTTCTCTTGTTGTTTTGGAGGAAATGTCGTCGATTACGGAATTAGTTGGTGTTGGTCTATGCGGGAATTGGAAATAAATGATTGCAGAAGCCTCACGACTTTAACCGGCAGCTTACAACACATGTCCACCTCTCCGAGCTTAATCTCTAGGATTGCCCAGCATTAGAGATGGAGATATTCCCATCACTCTCCTGCAACCTATCTGGTTTTAATCTTGGATGGCGGCCATACATTCGATAGCGTTATGTTGTGCCTGTGATCTGGAGGGGGATCGTCAGGGACACCGCAACAGGGCTGCATCATGCTCGCCAATGTCTCGGGATCCACTCTTCCCGTGATGTTCAAATGGTAGAACGTTTGGTACTTCCTCAGAGCGGACGTCAGGGCCTTGTCGTAGGAGTCATCGACCGGCGCATAATCTTTCGATAAGTAGCCATAGGCCTTGAGGTAATTCCTCGCAAACGTAGGGACATCAAACTCAAAACTGGGGCTTATCGAAAGCAAGAGTAGGAAAGCAACTGAAAAGAGGATGGAGTTTCGGGGCCATTGCTTTTGATAATAAGAATTCATGTCATGTATTATACCAGACGATCATTTATAGAGAGTGAAATGGGTCGTGAAACAGGTTACTATTTGATAGGTGAATTGAATTATCAATGTAATAGTGTGAAAATTATGCACTTCATGGGAATTTAGAAGTTGCTGATTTCATATGATTTTAGTTGACATTTTCAGATAAATGTGATCAGTGAACGTAATAATCAATAAACTGGAAAAGAAAAGAACCTGCGATGGAATATAATATTTTATATTTGGAATTAAATGTCTAAACGATATAATTAATTCATGGATTTTTCTTACTCTTTTTACCATCATAAAAATAAATATTAAAATGGATTTTTAAACTTTTCAATTTATTTTATAGTTATAATCTTCTGCCGGGATGAATGGGAAACCTGTTTGTTTTCCAACCTAATTAATCATTAAGGGTATATTTCAAAATAATGGGAATGGCCAGAAGAAGACACAGTATGTTTCAAACCCATTAAGGTTCGATCTAGACACAATAATAAGAGTTCATGTTTGAGTTATGTACAAATAATTTGTGTCATGAACACTTTAAATTTTTATAAGTATTTTATGGAAAGTTACTACCAACTGTCCTAAAAGCTCAATCCTTACTATATATTTTTATTTTCAACGATATTTACTTAATTTTAAGTTTACAATGGTGCTAACACACCAAAAGTAATTTTTATAGCTTGCACAAAGCAACTATATTTGCTCAATGTGAATCTCGATATTCAAGCCTTCAATAAATTCCGAAATAACTGAAAAACTATCCATCAGGATACAGACCATGAATGGCATTAATATCATCGGGTTGAAGAACACTCTTAATTTCCCCCTGCTTGAAACCAAGCGAACATCACCGCGCTTTTGTTGCGGCTGTGACCGAGCCCGAGGATGTGTCCTATCTCGTGCAACGAGACCGATTCCTAGTCGAATTGATGGCTTATGGGGTTCAAGCTCCATTGCTCGTCCCCGTCGAAGTGGAACAACCCACTTGGCGGAAGACCCGAGTGAGCTAGGATGCCGCCAAGCCCATCGAAGGGGTGCCGATCCCCATGTTCCCAAACATAGAACCCTACCTCTTGTTGACCTTAGTTTTGATGATGAGAAATGTACTGCTCTATCGCTTGAAAAGTGTATTGTTACACTACAACGAAGCTGTACTACATTACTATTGTTTTAATGTGCCACAATTATCAACGTGAAGGAATAATTATTATTCCAATTTGTTTATTATAATCTAATCATATTTAATGATTAATTACATTATTTGATTCAAATAATCACGTGTGAGGATTGGAGAGCACATTTGAGAAAGATTTAGAAATGGATTCTCTATTTTTAGTAATATTCTATTTCTTATACTATCTCAACCGTTTTAGTTATTCCGTTTTATTATGGCCAATGATTGAAACAATTATCAAGTAGGAATCTCGAAATGATTGGACCAAATCATACGCATAAGGAATGTCAACATTGATTTCCTTCCTTCTTGGTCATTGTGACCGTTGAACATCTGTTTGCTGTCCGTGACAACAACTTGTTGAAGGCATATTTTTGGGAAACGAATTATTTGTTTCATCCCCTATTAATATCAGACGACACTCAAACATTGACAAACAATTCTGTGTCGTCTGAGTGGTTGTCCAATGCCAAAGTGATCTGAGTGAAGCTTTTAGGATCGACGGAGCGCGGAAGATGCTAAGTGATCGCCTGGCTCTTATCTTTTGCAAGTTGCGTGTGATAGTGTCAAGGGCGGAGTGCGACCTTGACCTTCCTGAGAGGGACTAGGTATCCTCGGTGCGTTCAACAAGCGGCTGCGAATCGTCTGAGAGAAGCTAAGTGAATACCTGGTATGGATTCAGTAACCAGTTGCTGACCCATTGAAAAGAAGTCGTTCTTGTTGTGCCTTTTTTGCAGGGAAGTCTCAAACCGACGGAGTTTGAACAGTGAGACACGCACTTACGATTGCATGCCAAGAATCTCGTGCCTGCAGGGTAGAGCAGGAGTTGGGAACGGCGTCGGAGTGGAAAGAGGTCCTCCCGAGCAAAAGGGTATTGTGCAGAAGCCTCGACCTCCTGAGTGATAGTAGAGCAAGTTGCGTGGAAGCCGCCGTAGTAGAAAATTCCACCTTAGGCATTGGGTGTACGGTGCAGTAGTCACGGTTATGGTAACAGTACACGTCCGAACTGAGTGTAGGACGGATACCGCGACTTCGCTGAGTAAGAAGTCAGGTTCTGCTGAGTGAGGAACCAAACCTTTCTTCTAGTTTTGTTTGTAAACTAAGTGGTTATCTTTGTGGTTGTTTCTTGAGTACTTACAGGCTCATCTTGAGAAGAGAGTAAACTGTGTAGAAATCCTCTGCTGAGCTATTAAACGTTGAAGCATTCCTCTATCGTGAAACAGAAATGGGCTGCTCTCAAAGAAGTCGTTCTTCATTGTAAGGAATCATTTGTGAGGATTTATACCCTGACACAACGTTGTCTTTGTGCTTTGATAAACAGGCTTACGTCTAAGCGACAATGTGCTGTGTGAAAGTCCTTTAAGCAATCAACTACTTAGTGTGAGCATCATTCTGCTGGAAACGAGAAGACGTCCACTGTGTGAGGAGCTGATCGTTGCCAGGAGAAATCTCCTTTGGTAAAGGAGTTTAAATCTCACTTGTTGAGAAACCGAACGCCTAGTGCAAGGGCTCTAGTGCAAGTTGATGTAGGTCGATTAAGGCCGAACCACTATACACTACTGTGTCCATTACGATCGCGCAACACTAGTACGAAAATCTACTAATTAAATTGTAGCGGTTACAATGAAGCACATCACATTTTGAGAAACACTCTGCTAGAATACAGTACGCTTCCGCTTACATTAAGAAAGGGCGAAAAAGTGATAAACACTAATTCACCCCCCTCTTAGTATACATAAACGATCCAGTACTTTTATATCCTGGTTGGGCTCACTCGGTTCCTCATGGAAAGTGAAAGTTGTCACAGCCTACCACTGCGAGAACGTGCTCAAGGGGGCCGTCCTCATGGCATCGATTGGGACAATCACCGGGGTATTGAACGCAAAACCAAGTGACTCTTTGATGGCGGCCATACTGTCAATAAAGGCCTGATATTGTGCCCGTAATCCATAGATGGAAGGTCAGGCACACTGCAAGAGGCTGCATCATGCTCGCCAATGTCTCAGGATCCACTCTTCCCATGATATTCAAATGGTAGAACATTTGGTACTTCCTCAACGCAGACGCCAGGGCCTCGTCGTGGGAGCCATCGATTGGGGCATTAAATTTCATAAGTAGCGATAGGCCTTGAGGAAATTCCTTGCAAACTTAAGGACATCAAACTCGAGACTGGGACTTATCGAAAGCCAGAGTAGCGATATTGGGACATCAAACAAAAACAAACAACGAATTTCTCTTTATTCAAACCCTTGCAAGATTTCGAAGTAACACGAGGGAACAATTATCTGTTTGTACAAAACTATCCTTCAGGATACAGATCATAAACGGCATTTATATCATCTTGTTGAAGAACCCTCTTAATTAACATGTCCGAAAATTCCGGGTACATCACGGCGCTTTTGTCGGAGCTGTGGACGAGCCCGAGGAGGTGCCCTATCTCGTGCAGCGAGACTGATTCCAAGTCGAATTGAAAGCCTTCGGGGTTCACGCTCCAGTGCTCGTCCCCGTCAAAGTGAAACTGCCCTACTGGTGGGTAGGCTGCGTGAGCTAGGTAGCCGCCAGGGCCATCGAAGGGGCTCCCATCCCCGTTATCCCGACTGTAGAACCCTATATGTAGATCCGGTCTGGGCTCGCCCGATTATGCCTCGTGGAAAGTGAAAGTTGTCAAGGCCGCATATTTGGAGAACGCACTCAAGAGGGCTTCCCTTGAGGTATCGATTGGTACAATCACAGGAGTAGTGAACTCAAAACTGAGCATCCTCTTGGATGGCGGCCATACACTCGATAGCGTTATGTTGTGCCTGTGATCTGGAGGGGGATGATCAGGGACACCGCAACGGGGCTGCGTCATGCTTGTCATTGTGTCGGGATCCACTCTTCCCGTTACGTTCAAATGGTAGAACGATTGGTACATCCTCAGAGCGGTTGTCAGGGCCTCGTCGTAGGAGTCATCGACCGGGGCATAATCTTTCGATAAGTAGCCGTAGGCCTTGAGGTAATTCCTCGCAAACGTAAGGACATCAAACTCGAGACTGGGGCTCACCGAAAGCAAGACTAGGAAAGCAACTGAAAAGAGGATGGAGCTTCGGGCCATTGCCATTGATAATACGAAATCATTGTTCCAGACGATCATTTATATAGAGTGAAATGGATTGGAAAGCAGGGTTACTCTAAATAACCTTCGTTGGAATAGAATATTTTATATTTGGAATAAAATTTCTAAATGATAAAATTAACATATTAATTTTTATTACTTTCCTTTACTTACTTTTTAAAAATGAACAAGTATAATTAATATAAATATGATTTATTAATTCTTTTTAGATAGTACAACATAAATCTTCTGCTGTTTTCTGGAAACCTGTTTCAACTTATTATTTTTTGTTACTCCTTTTCGCCATCATAAGAGCATTTGGCGTCTCAAGTTAACGGGTTAACTTCGTCTGGAATTCATTTTCTCGCCCGATTTAGCGTTTTCGATCTCCGGCCGAACCCAAACTACCCTCTCATCTCGCTTAGAAGGGTCCTTAAACCTCCTACCACCCTCGCCGAACTCACCCTGCGTTGCCCAAGAGGATAATACCCCACCCCAAGACGAGCATTAGCAAACAAAAAATAAGAAAACAAAAAGTGTAAAGTCGATCGTAAATATTTTGTAAAATTTATAATCTATTTTTAAATCTACAAAAATGATATTGTGATAGTCTATTTATAGGTTCTTACCAAGCAAGCATTTCATAATTATAATGCCCTAAAAAATAATGTAACATTTATGTGGTACATAAAATTTTACATCTATCATCCTTTTTTACAGATTACCAAACTACTCTATCAATTTATCACAATCGTACTCAACAAAATGAGAAAACAAAAAATTTAACTTTGGGTGTATTTTCAGTAAAACTTTTAGATATCGAATTTTCGTGGATATCCAACAACATTTTCACATTATTGAAAGGTGGGTTTATTTTGTTATTTTTTCTTTGTAGCAATAACTTGGTGTAGTGGATGGCAACTTTAGGAATTTACAAAATTTTAGGTGGCTTTTTATGTGTGTTTTGATAACTTTATTTGGCTAATTTTGATGTAAATTTCGGACTAAAACAGGGGTGAAAACGAAGCGAGCCCCTCACGAACCTGCTCGGTCAAAGTTCAGTTCTAGCGCAACTTTGACATAGCTCGAGCCATCTCGATAACAAACCAACCGTGTTCAAGCCTAAATACATATAGCTCGTTAGCTCGCGAGCCGTATAATATTATATAATAAATATTAATAATTTCTTAATAAATATGTTTTCGATCCAATGGAGCCAAGTTTGAGATTGTCGAGTCGAATTCCAGCAATATATGCTTTCGAATCGAGCTCGAGATGTCGAGCTGAATTTAGGCTCGTTTTATATTCGAGCATTGCAAGCCGAACTCGAGCTTCCTAAAATTGAACCGAGCCAAGCTCGAGCCTAAACTTTGGAGCTCGATCGAGCTTGAATTCGAGCTTTGTATTAGCGTTATCCAGCCGAGCTTGAGCCTACAAGAATTCGGTCTTGGCTCGGCTCGTGTACAGCCATTGCCCTATATCAAAATAAATTAAATTCGTGTAAAAAATTAAGAACAAACATATTGACAAAAAATTGCGTAGGCACTTACTATTTTACTAGTTTTATGTTAATATATGCACAAAGTACAAACCTGTGGCTTTAGGAGAACTCGAAATGATTTTGATTTTGATTCATTGGATATATAGACAATGAATTGTGATGCTACTATTGATATCAATTTCTTAACAATAGATAATTGGAAACTACAACATATCATGGAACCAACTTCTGATGCCGCGAACCAAACAAGTCCCCATGGTTGTACTCTTCGAATCGAAACAAGAGATCGATCGTGACGTAGACCTTTGCGATCGGCCAGATAACTAAGGACATATATGTGTCATGTAAATTTCATGATTCAAACATTCTTATGATATCTCTATAGAATGCAAGTTAAACAACTATCCACGAGCATGAGATGTAATTTTTAATCGAATGAATAATTTATTAGAAACTTTATCGGCAAAAACTAGCCATCTGGGTACAAAGCCTGAATGCCATAAATATCATCTGGTTCAAGTTCCCTTTTCAGTTGCCCCTTTCTTATTTTAGGAAACATCACGGCGCTTTCTTCGGTGCTGTGACCGAGCCCGAGAAGGTGCCCTATCTCGTGCAATGAAACCGATTCCAAGTCGTATTCGGTGGTGTCGGGGTTCATGCTCCATTTCTCTTCCCAATCATAGTGTAAAAACCCGATTATCGGAGCAAAGGCATGCGCTAGGACGCCGTCGGGCCCATCGAAGGGATACCGATCCCCATGATCACGAAAATAGAACCCTATGCGTAAATCCGGGTTGTCCGTTTCACCATATTCGAAAGTGAATTCCGAGGCAGTCGACCATTCGCTAAATGCGCTATCCAGGATACCCCTCAAGGTCTCGATGGGGACTATCCCTGGTGAACTGATCTCATACCGGAGTGCCCTCTGGGAAGATGGCCAGGTGGGGCGTCCCTTGAAGAAAGAATACGTCGGCGTGATGTTGTGAGTATGATCCGTCAAATTAAAGTCATCGGTGACACCACAGCGTGCCTCCTCCATGCTCGTCAACGTGTCGGGCTCTATCCTTCCCGTGACGTTCAATCCAAAGAACGTTTGGTACGCCCTCAGGGCAGATACCAAGGCCTCGTCGTATGTGCCATCCACAGAGTCGTGACCTTCCAGCAAGTAGCCAAAGGCCTTGAGGTGATTCCTTGCAAAGCTAAAGGCATCTAACTCGAGACTAGGGTTTAACGAAAGCAAGAAAAGGAAGCCGACCGACAGGAGGAAGATGGATTTCCGGGCCATTGTCTTTGAATGGATGAATTAATTCAAAGGAACCCGCCACAATTTATACACAGCGAAATAAATTCCAAAAATAGTAGAATTGTAAAGGTGGGATTTTCAAAATCAAAACAGATTTTTCTTCTTCAAATTCGTAATATATCCTACAAATGAATATTGTCCCATGTAAGAGGGGATTTTATTTCTAATCATTTTAAATTAAGAAATTCATTATTTTTTAAATAATTAATCTGAATTCAATCTTCTACCATAAATTTCAGGTCGTGCTGACTCGTAGCGAATTCATGAACATTTTTCTTAAGATATCAAAGGGCATGTGACACTAATGGCTCGTTTGGTTTCCGCGACGAGAGGAAACGAATCGGCATGGCTGGAGATGGAAGGAAATGAAATGATATACCTGCTTATTTTAGTGATACCAAACGTTCCAAATAATCCATTCCATTCCCGCAAACACTCCATAAATAAATGTATTGGATTTAGGGGATATGACACTAATTGTTCATTTCATGTTTCTTTGTTATGTGATTTTGATTATAACATAAAAAAAAAACTATCTTTTTGTAGTTGCTTTCCAACTGTCTGGTTATATTTTATGGAACTAAAGTGAAAACATTTACAAATATCATTAATAATGACGGCTCATGAATTGTACCAATAATAAAAATAAGCAATTCGGTAGTAAAATTAGTAATTAAGCTACACTTTCAGCAATAACTATTTAATGCAAAATGACAATAACTTATAAAAAAAATTTTAGTGATAAAAATTGATTTTGATATATCAGTTATTACAAATTTATTTTGGTGGATGTCATATTTATGGCAGATGAATTAGAGGTTTTTTTATATGAGCGGGGTTCATGGCATATCACTTCCTCCCACGAGACACGTGTTAAATGTCGTGATTAAATGACATTAATTTGTAATCTCATTTAGTGTGAGTTAGTGAGTGGAGTTAATGTGTAGTTAGTGGGGTGAAGTTAATGACCTAGGATTTATGATAGAGTAAATGCTTTCTCTAGGACACTATATAAGGAGAAGCATTGTCTAAATGTTGTAAGCAAGAAAAGAAAGAAAGAGTGAGAAAAAAAGGTGTAAGAAAAGTAAAAGGGCCGGTAGTTACCCAAAATTTTGTCTCAAAATTCCTTGTTCCATATTTCCAGAAACGCCTCGCTGTGTCGCAGCAATCCCGCAAAACCCTTCCTATGATACAGCAAAGCACTGCGTTCCAAACAACCCCAACAAATTTTGGTGTCAGAGCGTAGCAGATCATGGTTACGTCATCCAGCAACATGTTCTTTTCCTATTCACCCAACCAAATCCCAATCTTTGATGGAGAGCACTATGATTATTGTAGTTCGCAAATGGAGACTATCTTTCTCTCACAAGATCTGTGGAGAATTGTTGATGAAGGCTTTGAAGAAAATGATGACTCGTCAAATGAGGAAGAAGATGCTGGAGAACAAGAAAAGAAGGTTAAAGAAAACGTGATGAAGAATGCGATAACATTGCGGATCTTGCAACAATCCGTAAGTAAGACGATTTATCTGAAACTTTATGGTCTCAAGAAGGCGAAAGAAGCATGGAGCGTATTAAAGAAAGAATTTCAAGGCTCAGAGAAAATGATTTCCATCAAGCTTCAAGGCTTGTGGAGGGATTTTGACAACTTGGCCATGAAGGAGTCCGAAACGGTAAAAATTTCTTCTCGATAGTTGTTGAAATCATGAATCAAATCAAATGTTGCGATGATGAAGTTCCCGACAAGAAGGTTGTGGAGAAAGTGTTGAGAAGAATGCCACAGAAATTTGAGCACGTTGTTGCTGTGACTGAGGAAACGAAGAATCTGGGAGAAATTTCCATGTATGAGCTCACGAAAGAAGAGTAAATAAGTACTCAACTCCTATTGAATAAGCCTTTCAAATGAAGTTAAATGTCTCAGAAAAGAAGTCAGAACAGAAGGAACGTACTGTGAACAACAGCAGAGAGTTTTATGGTCGTGGACATGGAGGCCGTTCTCGAGGAAGAGGCAGAGGACGTAAAGCAAGCCAGTTCCGCAATAGAGAAGACCATTCCTTGAGTAGATCTGGAAATTCAGAAGGTAGTTGCTATATTTGTAGAAGAGCTGGACATGAGTCAAAGGATTGCTATTTCAGGTGCAAGAGATGCCGATTTCCAAATCATGCAGAACGAGATTGTTATTTTAAAGACAACCAGTAGCCGCAGCAACATGTTTCTCAAAATTCGGTAAATTTTTCAAAAGAAGAAGAATCGAAGCAAGCATTCTATTCTTGTTTCAATGCAATACAAGATATGAATGAAGTGTGATTTTTGGATAGTGGCTGTAGCCATCATGTGACAAGAAATAAGGAAAACTTTGTGGAGATCGACAACAGCTATAACTCGCTGTTAGAGCTTGGAGAGAACAAAAAGATAAAGATTGAAAGAAAGGGAATCGTTACTGTAAGAGCAGCAAATGGTGAAGAAAAGCGGATTAATGATGTATTTTATTCTCCAAACATTGCTCATAATCTTTTGAGCACGGGACAAATGATAAAGAGAGGTTATAAGGTTACCTTTGCTGATGGTCAATGTGAGATCACTGACAAAAATGAGAAGAGGATCGTTGTAGTGAAGATGACGGCGAATAACTTGTTGCCGCTGAAGATAAATTCGTCCTTGAATGTAGCATTGAAGAGTGAAGTTATTGAGGAAGCTCAATTATGGCATATGTGATATGGACATTTGAATCACAAGGGTCTAACGTTGTTAAGAGAGAGTAATATGGTCATAGGTCTTCCAAAAATCCAGCCAACAGCAACATGCGTTTGTGAAGGATGTGTGTATGGAAAATAACATCGTCTTTCCTTTCCCAATACCTCTTGGAGAGGTGCATGCTGACATCAGTGGTCCAACCCAAACTCCAACGATCGGTGACAGGAGATACTTTCTCTTATTTATCGATGATTACACTCATATGATATGGGTATACTTTCTTGAAAAGAAATAAGAGGCTTTCACTACTTTCTTGAGTTTTAAAGCCAATGCAGAGAAGCAAAGTGGATATCAAATAAAGACTTTGAGGACAGATCATGGAGGAGAATTCATTTACAAGCCATTTCTAGATTATTGCAAGCAGCAAGGCATACAGCGACAGCTTACTGTGAAGTACTCACCTCAGCAGAATGTTGTTGCTGAGAGGAAGAACATGACTATTGTTGAGATGGCACGGAGTATGCTCAAAGGCAAGGGTCGTTCGAAATCATTGTGGGCCAAAGATGTGAATACAACAGCTTACATCCTCAATCGATCACCGACGAAAGCAGTTCAAAACAAGACGCCTTATGAAGCATGGCATAAGAGGAAACCCATGGTTGATCACTTGAAGGTATTTGGATGTGTAGCATATGCTCTCTTAGCGAAAAAGAAGGAGAAGTTTGATGAGAAGTGTGAGAGGCTAATCTTTATTGGTTATAGTGAAGAATTTAAAGGTTATCGCTTGTTTGACCCAAATACTAATAATCTTGTTATTTCAAGAGATGTTATTTTCGATGAGAATGCAGTGTGGAAGAGGGAGAACGAGTCATCTCAAACTCAGCCAATGTTTTCTTATCCAGAAGCACCATCAGTAGTGCCTTCCTCAAATCTCACTGATACAACAGCAGTTAGTTCCTCAAGAGTAAATTCCGAGAATGAAGATTATGCTGATGATATGACACCAAGGATGTATCGTTTATTAACAGAAGTTTACGAGCAATCTAACTTTGCACTTACTACATTTGAGCCATAGAATTTTGAAGAGGGCCGCAAAAGAAGAAAAATGGAGAAATGCAATGAAAAAAGAGATGTTTAATATTGAGAAGAATGATACTTGGTCCTTAGTAGACCTTCCCAAAGGAAAAGAAATAATTGACTTGAATTGGATGTTCAAAACAAAGTTCAATGAAGATGGAAGCGTACAGAAACACAAAGCTCGTCTCGTAGCAAAGGGTTACTCAAAGTAGCCCGGAGTTGATTTCACTGAGAAGTTCATTCATGCAGCAAGAGTTAATGAAGCAAAGTTTATGCGTTAAAATGTCCCAGTTACTAGACATCGCTCAAGTATGCGAAATATTGAAATGGCAGGAAGTGTTGATGACCGAAAAAGTAGGTCAGTATATCTTTTCTATCTTGGAACAAAACCCATCTCCTGGAATTCGAAGAAGCAAGCTACTATAGCGTTATCATCAGCTGAAGCAGAATACATTGCAGCAAATGAAGCAATTCGTGAAGCAGTATGGTTAAGAAGGTTATTGCTGGAGTTACAGCCATGGTTGTTAAAATCGCGAGTTTACTTGTAAACTCGTGCGATTTTACGAGTTCGAGGGGTTCTACGAGTTTTAACGGAACAAAAATCGTTTCTTATTAAACTCGTTGTGGGATCGTAAAAACGGACGTAAAATCGTGTGAGCGAACTCGTTTTTACGATCCTACTTCCGCCGCTCCGTCCGTCCCTTCTCCTCCTCATCCTCGTCTCCTCCCTTCCCACCTCCCGGGCCTCTCTTCCCCCTCCTCCCTCCAGGCCTTTGTCCTCCGTTCTCGTCCTCCTCGCCTCCGCCGTACCCGTTCTCGACGACCTCGAGACTCGGCCACCCTTCCTTCCCGCTCGTCACCTGCTCCTCCCCTCACTCCACCTTCTCCATTGACTCCCTCTCATTTTCCCTCCTCCGCCTCCTCCCCAACTCCTCCTCCCTCCTCCTCTCCCCCTCCTCCACCACCAACTCCTCCTCCTGTCCACGTCCCCTCCTGTCCCATCTCCCTCTCCGGCTTGCCCTTCCGCGTCTCCGACTCCACCTGCTCTCGTCTCGCCTCCCTCTGTCCCTGCCGATCTAGTCTTTCCTTCAACTGCACCCTCTGCCCCTGGCATTGCGGCCTCTTCCGTGACCCCCTCTCCACGTTGGGTCCTTCAACGCCCCGGCCCGCCTGATCGGATTGCCACGTTGGGTTTCTTAGTGGCATTTCTGACGTGCTTTCTGTTAATGGTTTCTGCTGCGGCTGTCACGATTTTCCTCCAGTGGTCAGGGAAGGATGAGGAGGATCCCACTGCTGCTTTCCTCCAACGCCATGGCAACATGGCGTATGGAGTATTGCTTGCTCACCAGCAAGTGCCACAGAAAAGGGCTGGCATCAGTCTTCTTCACCCGTTTCTCGATTGCTTCCGTGGCTGTGATTTTAGAAATCCATAAATATGTGTTGAGCACTAGCCGTGAGGAAATCACCACAGATAAAGGTAAGGTCATCTCACCCTTCTTGACTTGTCCTGTGTTCAGCAGCATGGAGTAATATACCTCATTGAACCCATCAAGCTACTCGTAGGATGCCCCAATCCTCTACCATTAGAGAACACACAATGCCACAATGGGTTAAGCAAAACTACAAAATTTATCAGGGCATTTAATTAGTGGGTTGCGATTAGCCACGTGACGACTTCTTGAGTTTAGATTGTTGTTGGCTATTCGTGAGATTCGCCAACAAGATTGGGATTAAAAGAAATTTTTTGGGTTCCCGAACTTAAAAACGTATTTTTTAGAATCGAGGCGTTATCATGATATTAGGACAATTGTTTGTTGACAATGGCACCTTAAGGTGCTTGATGTTTGATGACCGTGGCACCTTATTCTGAAAATATTCAAATTATAATTTTGTAAACTCTTCCGATTTTACTTATGATCCCGCGAGTTACGATCTTACAACCCTCTCCCGATCCCGCGTAAAATCTCGATTTTGACAACCTTGGTTACAGCAGAAGGTTGCTCATCCAACGACAATACTTTGTGATAGTTAGTCAGCCATTGCTACGACGAAGAACCCCGTATTTCATGCAAGGTCAAAGCATATTGAGTTACGCCATCACTTTATCAGAGAAATGGTGATGAAGAAGGAGATAATTATGGAGTTTATTCACACACAGGATCAGCCCGCTAATGTTCTAACAAAGTCCGTGAATTTCGATAAGCTCGAGATTACAAATTAGGAGGAGGTGTTAAATGTCGTGATTAAATGACATTAATTTGTAATCTCATTTAGTATCATTAAGTGTGAGTTAGTGGGTGGAGTTAATGTGTAGTTAGTGGGGTGAAGTTAATTACCTAGGATTTATGGTAGAGTAAATGCTTTCTCTATGACTCTATATAAGGAGAAGCATTGTCTAAATGTTGTAAGCAAGAAAAGAAAGAAAGAGAGAGAAAAAAATATGTAAAAAAAGTAAAAGGGTCGGTAGTTACCCAAAACGTCTCAAAATTCCTTGTTCCTTATTTCCAGAAACGCATCGCTGTGTCGCAGCAGTTCCGTAAAACCTTTTCTGTGATACAACAAACAACTGCTTTCCAAACAACCCCAACAACACGGGGCATCTTTGACAAGCCCGCGGCTTTAGGCTTGGCCCCAGTACATTCTCTCTAGGCCCGATTTGAAGCATGCTCCCCCGTCAATTAAATTTCAGTTGATGCCTAAAAGCCCAGCAGGTAAGCGGTGAAAATACGCTCTCCCAATGAACACGCACTCTTAACATTTAAAATTTTCTCTCTTTTTCTTTTTTTTCCTTTTCTTTTCTCTCGTTGCCAAACAAAGTGACCAAAGGCCACAACTAAAACTTTTATCACCATATTTTTCTAGTTTGCACTAAAAACAACTAACATTTGAAAAATGTGAATTTCGTGATTTGAACTTATTCTAGATTTGGAAATAACAATTGGAAAAAATTATCCATTTGTAATACATTAAATTAAAATATGTACTTTTTAACAAATGAATATTGTTTTTAGATATTTTGTTGTGGAAAAAACTATCTTTCTGGGCACAGAGGTTGGATGAAACACGCGAGATTATGTCTACTGCGAAACTTCCTGTTGGAGTAAAATATACGACATATATGGCGCAAGTTTGGAGTACCTCGCAGCGTTTGGTAATGTATTTGTTTCAGTAGTTGAATCCGGCTTTCTGTATTTCGCTTCTTGATCAGCAATGGGCCAGCGTTTGTTCCAGAACAACTGCAATATTTTCTATCTGCTGAACTGATATTATTTTACGCTTGCAGCTACGGAAATGAGGCCATGCCAGTTAAAGATCTGCAGAAGCTACACTTTTTCTTGGTAAATAGTTTCTATCTGAGAGGTCTAATAAGCAATATATTACCAAATGATTGCCTCATACAAAGAAAGTAGTTTAAAGTTATGGAAATTTATGTTTTATTATATAACATAATGACACTTTCTTTCCTATGTCTGGTTGAAAGCACACGATTTCTTGACCATAACAAGTCTCCTTTTCGGCCCATGATCAGTTAATAATATTGTTCAATATTCGTAAGTCGCATCCATAAATGTCTGTGCTTGTCCGCTGTTAACTCTAAGAAATTAGAGTTATATATCTCATTTAGGAGCCTAATTAATGATATATCTCCTACATTTATTGGCATATATAGTTAGTTGCATGTTATTTTCGGGTTAGTAGTTTTGTTTGGATATGTTGCCGAGATGGTAGAGTTGCCGAGAGGGAAGCTGTGGACAGGAAGTTTCGTGCAGCCACAAGACGAGAAGATCTTTTTATAATATTTCCAAATCTTTTGGGTGTTTTGGAGAAGATTTACCCTACATATAAAAGGGTTTCAAAACGTCAAATTGGAAAAGAGAGGCGACTAGACGACGGCTAAGGAAGAGAGATCGGAGAAGACGATGGAGATTATCTTATCTTTTCTTTTCTTGTTTTACTTGTCTGCTGGGATGCTGAACTAACTCTTTTATCTAGGACGGTGATGAACCGACTCGTGTAGTGATTGTCTAGACTCTTTTCGGAATCAATTCGTGAAGTTTCACGTTTGCTTATGTTCTCTTGTGCTTAATGCTTACATATTGGGTTGATCGTCGATTTGTTTGATTTCTTATCCTTCCTTCAGTAGACTCGAGAGAGGGACTTAGGATTAGAAGAGGGAGAATATAACCTAGGTTAAATCTGAGAGATCAGATTAACTCAGAGGAGTATAGAGATATAAGCTCGTAGGTAACCGAGATAACAATTGGCACTTAAAAAGATTATAGTTGTTCGTGTATCGCTATAGAGATATAGGTTTACGAATAATCTATAATTCACCGTTACAAACTCGAGAGAGGTCTAACGAACAATAAGAATTGTGGTTAGTAAACGGAAAACTGAGAGAATTGAGGAAGAGAGAGTGCAGATGATTCATAAACGATAGGGGATTCATAGTCCTAGGTTTTTCCCATCCATTGATTTATTTTACACTTGCTTTTATTTAGTTGTTACTTTCATTCTCAAATTAAGTCTTTTAAATAATCAAATCTTCATCGGCTAGATTAAGACTTGTTAGATTGAAAATAGACAAAATATTCTGAACAATCTCCGTGGGAACGGGAACGATTTTTACTTACTACTCTATTACTTGTGCGACCCGTATACTTGCGTGTGCGTTTTTGCGAACATCCGCAAGCATCCCATTCGGAGTTTCGACCTTCCCTCCAGCCCGTCCCTCCCCATTTGCCCTATTATCGGGCCTCAATTATATGCCAAGATGTATACTCCGAATGGGCACACAAAACAATCCATTTTTCAGCCCAATACACACACAATAACCGGAAAATTTTCTCCCAAATAGGCCACAGTCGCCATGAGTATCCATTCATAATTCAAAAGAACATCCACCTCATGCATACGGATGAGTTCCTGCATGGCCATCCCCACACGATTGTCATCCGACATACACACTCGATCGCAAAATACCGGCCACTCCCACATGCTGTGAGAATCCACTCATCCGTCGCATAACTGAAGGTCCAGGGTGCCATCTCCTACCATCCCAAGGGTCTGGCCAGCCCCTTTCCCTCACCAAATAATACATTCACAGCGAGCAAAACTCAACGCTAACGAGTTTTATGGCCGTTTCGGAAGAAGAAAAACGAAAGGGATTGAGTACCGTACCTTTCCTCTTGTCCAGAGCAAAAATGCTCGAACCGTTTCCTCCTCCGAGGGAGTTCTCTACAAAGGGGTCTTTCCATTCCCTTCCTCGAAGATATTCCTTCAGTCTCTCTCCCTTCTTCCTTACCGAACCAGCCCTCTCCTTCTTTTTCTTCTTTTTCTCCTTTGGGGTTCACGCTCCAGTGCTCGTCCCCGTCAAAGTGAAACTGCCCTACCGGTGGGTAGGCTGCGTGAGCTAGGTAGCCGCCAGGGCCATCGAAGGGCTCCCGTCCCCGTGATCCCGACTGTAGAACCCTATATGTAGATCAGGTCTGGGTTGGCCCGATGATGCCTCGTGGAAAGTGAAAGTTGTCAAGGCCGCATATTTGGAGAACGCACTAAAGAGGGCTGCCCTCATGGTATCGATTGGTAAAAGCACTGGGGTAGTGAACTCAAAGCTGAGCGACCTCTTGGATGGCGGCCACACACTCGATAGCGTTATGTTGTGCCTGTGATCTTGAGGAACGGGGCTGCGTCATGCTCGCCAATGTCTCGGTATGCACTCTTCCCGTGACGTTCAAATGGTAGAACGTTTGGTACTTCCTCAGAGTGGACGTCAGGGCCTCGTCGTAGGAGTCATCGACCGCCGCATAATCTTTCGATAAGTAGCCGTAGGCCTTGAGGTAATTCCTCGCAAATGTAGGGACATCAAACTCAAGACTGGGGCTTATCGAAAGCAAGAGTAGGAAAGCAACTGAATAGAGGATGGAGTTTCGGGCCATTGCTTTTGATAATAAGAATTCATGTCATGTATACCAGAAGATCATTTATAGAGAGTGAAATGGGTCGGGAAACAGGTTACTATTTGATAGGTGAATTGAATTATGAATGTAGTAGAGTGAAAAATATGCACCTCATGGGAATTTAGAAGTTGCTGATTTCAAATGATTTTAGTTGACAATTTCAGATAAATGTGATAAGTGAACGTAAAAATCAATAAACTTGAAAAGAAAAGAACCCGCGATGGAATATAATATTTTATATTTGGAATAAAATGTCTAAACGATATAATTAATTCATTGATTTTTCTTACTCTTTTTACCATCATAAAAATAAACATTAAAATGATTTTTAAACTTTTCAATTTATTTTATAGATATAATCTCACAGTAAAAGTTTATATACCATAACTTGTTTTTTTCTTTTGGAAAAAACAAGTTTAATTGTTAGGATATTGATATGATCTATTAATCCTTTTAGATAATTAAACCTAATCTTCTGCCGGGATGGATGGGAAACCTGTTTTGTTTTCCAACCTAATTATTCATTCAGGTTGTATTTCAAAATAATGGGAATGGCCAGAAGACACAATATCTTTCAAACCCGTTGAGGTTCGATCTAGACACAATAATAAGTGTTCATGTTTCAGTTATGTACAAACAATTTGGGTCATCAACAGTTTGAATTTTTATAAGTATTTAATGGAAAGTTAGTACTAACTGTCCTAAAAGCTCAATCCATGCTATATATTTTTATTTTCAACGATATTTACTTAATTTTAAGTTTATAATGGTACTAACGCACCAAAAGTAATTTTTATAGCTTGCACAAAGCAACTATATTTGCTCAATGTGAATCTCGTTATTCAAGCCTTCAATAAATTCCGAAATAACTAAAAAACTATCCATCATGATACAGACCATGAATGGCATTAATCTCATCGGGTTGAAGAATCCTCTTAATTCTTACCGCCCCCCCCCCGGGCGCGTGAAACCAAGCGAACATCACCGCACTTTTGTTGTGGCTGTGACCGAGCCCGAGGATGTGTCCTATCTCGTGCAACGAGACCGATTCCAAGTCGAATTGATGGCCTATGGTGTTCAAGCTGTTGGGGTTACGTGTGCAAGGATTGAATAGGAAGGGAGAATGTGCTAGCAGAACGTAAGTTCTGTACTGCTGACGACCTTATATAGAATAGAGGAAACATCTGTAGAGCTACTGCACCTACGAGGAGTGTTTTGGCTGCGATTTCTCTTTCTTAAACTTTTTCTTACACTCTCTTACATGAAATGTCTAACGAACCTTTATATATAGGGAGGAGTAGGAAAACAAAATGACAATAGAAACTGACATATTTAATGACAGATTTAATAGCCTACTTAAATGACATTTTTGTTACTAACTTTAATTCCAATTAATCTCGATCATAAATTACCTTCAATGTAAGCTCCATTGCTCGTCCCCATCTAAGCGGAACAACCCACTAGGCGGAAGACCCGTGTGACCTAGGATGCCGCCAGGCCCATCAAAGGGGTGCCGATCCCCATGTTCCCGAACATAGAACCCTACCTTTTGTTGACCTTAGTTTTGATGATGAGAAATTTGTTGTTCTATGGCTTGAGAAGTGTGTTGTTGCACTACAACGAAGCTGTACTATATTACTGTTGTTTTAATGCACTACAATTATCAACGTGAAGGAATAATTATTATTCCAATTTGTTTATCGCAATCTAATCATATTTGATGATTAATTACATTATTTGATTCAACTAATTACATGTGAGGATAGGACAGCAACATTTGAGAAAAATTTGGAAATGGAATCACTATTTTTAGTAATATTATATTTCTAAGTAACATTCTTTGAACAACAAACAACGAATTTCTCTTTATTCAAACCCTTGCAAGATTTCGAAGTAACACGAGGGAACAATTATCTGTTTGTAGAAAACTATCCTTCAGGATACAGATCATAAACGGCATTTATATCATCTTGTTGAAGAACCCTCTTAATTAACATGTCCGAAAATTCCGGGTACATCACGGCGCTTTTGTCGGAGCTGTGGACGAGCCCGAGGAGGTGCCCTATCTCGTGCAGCGAGACTGATTCCAAGTCGAATTGAAAGCCTTCGGGGTTCACGCTCCAGTGCTCGTCCCCGTCAAAGTGAAACTGCCCTACTGGTGGGTAGGCTGCGTGAGCTAGGTAGCCGCCAGGGCCATCGAAGGGGCTCCCGTCCCCGTGATCCCGAACATAGAACCCTATATGTAGATCTGGTTTGGGCTCGCCCGATGATGCCTCGTGGAAAGTGAAAGTTGTCAAGGCCGCATATTTGGAGAACGCTCTCAAGAGGGCTGCCTTTAAGGTATCGACTGGTACAATCACTGGGGTAGTGAACTCAAAACTGAGCGTCCTCTTGGATGGCGGCCATACACTCGATAGCGTTATGTTGTGCCTGTGATCTGGAGGGGGATGATCAGGGACACCGCAACGGGGCTGCGTCATGCTTGTCATTGTGTCGGGATCCACTCTTCCCGTTACGTTCAAATGGTAGAACGATTGGTACATCCTCAGAGCGGTTGTCAGGGCCTCGTCGTAGGAGTCATCGACCGGGGCATAATCTTTCGATAAGTAGCCGTAGGCCTTGAGGTAATTCCTCGCAACCGTAAGGACATCAAACTCGAGACTGGGGCTCACCGAAAGCAAGACTAGGAAAGCAACTGAAAAGAGGATGGAGCTTCGGGCCATTGCCATTGATAATACGAAATCATTGTCCCAGACGATTATTTATAGAGAGTGAAATGGATTGGAAAGCAGGGTTACTCTAAATAACCTTCGTTGGAATAGAATATTTTATATTTGGAATAAAATTTCTAAATGATAAAATTAACATATTAATTTTTATTACTTTCCTTTACTTACTTTTTAAAAATGAACAAGTATAATTAATATAAATATGATTTATTAATTCTTTTTAGATAGTACAACATAAATCTTCTGCTGTTTTCTGGAAACCTGTTTCAACTTATTATTTTTTGTTACTCCTTTTCGCCATCATAAGAGCATTTGGCGTCTCAAGTTAACGGGTTAACTTCGTCTGGAATTCATTTTCTCGCCCGATTTAGCGTTTTCGATCTCCGGCCGAACCCAAACTACCCTCTCATCTCGCTTAGAAGGGTCCTTAAACCTCCTACCACCCTCGCCGAACTCACCCTGCGTTGCCCAAGAGGATAATACCCCACCCCAAGACGAGCATTAGCAAACAAAAAATAAGAAAACAAAAAGTGTAAAGTCGATCGTAAATATTTTGTAAAATTTATAATCTATTTTTAAATCTACAAAAATGATATTGTGATAGTCTATTTATAGGTTCTTACCAAGCAAGCATTTCATAATTATAATGCCCTAAAAAATAATGTAACATTTATGTGGTACATAAAATTTTACATCTATCATCCTTTTTTACAGATTACCAAACTACTCTATCAATTTATCACAATCGTACTCAACAAAATGAGAAAACAAAAAATTTAACTTCGGGTGTATTTTTCAGTAAAACTTTTAGATATCGAATTTTCGTGGATATCCAACAACATTTTCACATTATTGAAAGGTGGGTTTATTTTGTTATTTTTTCTTTGTAGCAATAACTTGGTGTAGTGGATGGCAACTTTAGGAATTTACAAAATTTTAGGTGGCTTTTTATGTGTGTTTTGATAACTTTATTTGGCTAATTTTGATGTAAATTTCGGACTAAAACAGGGGTGAAAACGAAGCGAGCCCCTCACGAACCTGCTCGGTCAAAGTTCAGTTCTAGCGCAACTTTGACATAGCTCGAGCCATCTCGATAACAAACCAACCGAGTTCAAGCCTAAATACATATAGCTCGTTAGCTCGCGAGCCGTATAATATTATATAATAAATATTAATAATTTCTTAATAAATATGTTTTCGATCCAATGGAGCCAAGTTTGAGATTGTCGAGTCGAATTCCAGCAATATATGCTTTCGAATCGAGCTCGAGATGTCGAGCTAAATTTAGGCTCGTTTTATATTCGAGCATTGCGAGCCGAACTCGAGCTTCCTAAAATTGAACCGAGCCAAGCTCGAGCCTAAACTTTGGAGCTCGATCGAGCTTGAATTCGAGCTTTGTATTAGTGTTATCCAGCCGAGCTTGAGCCTACAAGAATTCGGTCTTGGCTCGGCTCGTGTTCAGCCATTGCCCTATATCAAAATAAATTAAATTCGTGTAAAAAATTAAGAACAAACATATTGAAAAAAAATTGCGTAGGCACTTACTATTTTACTAGTTTTATGTTAATATATGCACAAAGTACAAACCTGTGGCTTTAGGAGAACTCGAAATGATTTTGATTTTGATTCATTGGATATATAGACAATGAATTGTGATGCTACTATTGATATCAATTTCTTAACAATAGATAATTGGAAACTACAACATATCATGGAACCAACTTCTGATGCCGCGAACCAAACAAGTCCCCATGGTTGTACTCTTCGAATCGAAACAAGAGATCGATCGTGACGTAGACCTTTGCGATCGGCCAGATAACTAAGGACATATATGTGTCATGTAAATTTCATGATTCAAACATTCTTATGATATCTCTATAGAATGCAAGTTAAACAACTATCCACGAGCATGAGATGTAATTTTTAATCGAATGAATAATTTATTAGAAACTTTATCGGCAAAAACTAGCCATCTGGGTACAAAGCCTGAATGCCATAAATATCATCTGGTTCAAGTTCCCTTTTCAGTTGCCCCTTTCTTATTTTAGGAAACATCACGGCGCTTTCTTCGGTGCTGTGACCGAGCCCGAGAAGGTGCCCTATCTCGTGCAATGAAACCGATTCCAAGTCGTATTCGGTGGTGTCGGGGTTCATGCTCCATTTCTCTTCCCAATCATAGTGTAAAAACCCGATTATCGGAGGAAAGGCATGCGCTAGGATGCCGTCGGGCCCATCGAAGGGATACCGATCCCCATGATCACGAAAATAGAACCCTATGCGTAAATCCGGGTACTCCGTTTCACCATATTCGAAAGTGAATTCCGAGGCAGTCGACCATTCGCTAAATGCGCTATCCAGGATACCCCTCAAGGTCTCGATGGGGACTATCCCTGGTGAACTGATCTCATACCGGAGTGCCCTCTGGGAAGATG
This sequence comes from Melastoma dodecandrum, assembly GCA_029817715.1. Taxonomy (NCBI): domain Eukaryota; kingdom Viridiplantae; phylum Streptophyta; class Magnoliopsida; order Myrtales; family Melastomataceae; genus Melastoma; species Melastoma dodecandrum. The sequence goes on along the minus strand of JARUPY010000604.1, from coordinate 3,562,012 downwards.
GCCAGGTGGGGCGTCCCTTGAAGAAAGAATACGTCGGCGTGATGTTGTGAGTATGATCCGTCAACTGAAAGTCATCGGTGACACCACAGCGTGCCTCCTCCATGCTCGTCAACGTGTCGGGCTCTATCCTTCCCGTGATGTTCAATCCAAAGAACGTTTGGTACGCCCTCAGGGCAGATACCATGGCCTCGTCGTAGGTGCCATCCACAGAGTCGTAACCTTCCGGCAAGTAGCCAAAGGCCTTGAGGTGATTCCTTGCAAAGCTCAAGGCATCTAACTCGAGACTGGGGTTTAATGAAAGCAAGAAAAGGAAGCCGACCGACAGGAGGAAGATGGATTTCCGGGCCATTGTCTGTGAATGGATGAATTAATTCAAAGGAACCAGCCACAATTTATACACAGCGAAATAAATTCCAAAAATAGTAGAATTGTAAAGGTGGGATTTTCAAAATCAAAACAGATTTTTCTTCTTCAAATTCGTAATATATCCTACAAATGAATATTGTCCCATGTAAGAGGGGATTTTATTTCTAATCATTTTAAATTAAGAAATTCATTATTTTTTAAATAATTAATCTGAATTCAATCTTCTACCATAAATTTCAGGTCGTGCTGACTCGTAGCGAATTCATGAACATTTTTCTTAAGATATCAAAGGGCATGTGACACTAATGGCTCGTTTGGTTTCCGCGACGAGAGGAAACGAATCGGCATGGCTGGAGATGGAAGGAAATGAAATGATATACCTGCTTATTTTAGTGATACCAAACGTTCCAAATAATCCATTCCATTCCCGCAAACACTCCATAAATAAATGTATTGGATTTAGGGGATATGACACTAATTGTTCATTTCATGTTTCTTTGTTATGTGATTTTGATTATAACATAAAAAAAAAACTATCTTTTTTTAGTTGCTTTCCAACTGTCTGGTTATATTTTATGGAACTAAAGTGAAAACATTTACAAATATTATTAATAATGACGGCTCCTGAATTGTACCAATAATAAAAATAAGCAATTCGGTAGTAAAATTAGTAATTAAGCTACACTTTCAACAATAACTATTTAATGCAAAATGACAATAACTTATAAAAAAAATTTTAGTGATAAAAATTGATTTTGATATATCAGTTATTACAAATTTATTTTGGTGGATGTCATATTTATGGCAGATGAATTAGAGGTTTTTTTACATGAGCGGGGTTCATGGCATATCACTTCCTCCCACGAGACACGTGTTAAATGTCGTGATTAAATGACATTAATTTGTAATCTCCTTAAGTGTGAGTTAGTGGGTGGAGTTAATGTATAGTTAGTGGGGTGAAGTTTGTTAAGAAGCACAAACCCGAAGGTTCTGTACTATAGTAACGTAGGTTCAATACAGACCGGAAGGTTCTGTATCGTAGAACGTTAGGCACAACACAAACCCGAAGGTTCTGTGTCGAAGAAGGTAATGCACAATACAGACCAGAAGGTTCCATATCGTAGAACGTTTGGCACAACACAAATCCGAAGGTTCTGTGTCGAAGAAGGTAAGGCACAATACAGAGCAGAAGGTTCTGTATCATAGAACGTTAGGCACAACACAAACCCGAAGGTTCTGTGACGAAGAAGGTAAGGCACAATACAGAGCAGAAGGTTCTGTATCGTAGAACGTTAGGCACAACACAAACCCGAAGGTTCTGTGTCGAAGAAGGTAAGGCACAATACAGACCAGAAGGTTCTGTATCGAATGTGTTAACCTTCTATAGCACAGATCAAGTGATTCTGTACTAGACACGTCAACCTTCTATAGAATAGATTCAAGGATTCTGTATCACAAAAGGTATAGCACAGACCGTAAGGTTCTGTACCGAGTATGTCAATCCACAACAGAAGGTTCTGTATAGGAAATGACTTAATTGTGAAACACAGATCTAAAAGATTCTGTACTAAGGGTAGTCGACCTTCTACTGAACAGACCGTGAGGTTCTGTAGTAAAAGTGACAAGGAAAATGTATGCACAGACCCGTAGGATTCTGTACTACAGCAGGTTGCACGATTTAACGTGACTAACAAGGTAACCAAATGCGCAATTAAGGAAAACGAATTCGTGGCGTACCCCACGCGAGCACGTAGCGGACCCTACGTAAGCGAACAGCGACCCCTGTTCAAGGATGGATTTTCCCTCGGGCGGCTCCACACGACCTGCACGATCTCCTCGAGATAGCGACTATGTGGCGTACCCCACACAAGCACGTAGCATACCCTACGCAAGCACGCAGCAGACCCTGCGCAAGCACGTGGCAAACCCCACGCAAGCAGACAGTAGCCTCCGTCCTAGGTTCCTGCACACAGAGCCCTACACAACAGAAGCTGGCTAGTCCCTCACCTTTTGTGCTCCCGGGGTTCTGCCCTTCTCTCCGGCCCGCTGCACGTTGCCCACGTACACACGCTTCCAACAACGTATCCTGCAGCTTCCAACCGAGTCCCTCGAGCCCCCGAGTCACTCTCCCAGAAGACTTCACCGACGATGCAGCCTTCCGTTGCTAGTGCTCCTCGTGTGACTAACTCAAACGAACAAAAGAATTAGAGAACATAAAGAAATTAAAGAAATTAAAGTTCACGCTCTCTTTGGACAGAATGGGATCGATTGAATGTTGTGTTGTTTTCTACTATTTTTATTAATGGGAGAGGGCGTGGCTATTTATACATAAAGGCTAAGAATAAAACTTAAATGGGAAAAGATAAAACGAAATCTGTAAAACAAGAAATTAAAAGTTAGTTTACAAAATAAACAAAATGATATACACGTGCATGCATTCAGCAAGGAAGATAATCATATCAAAACAAAATAAGAATATGATAGTTTCCCTAAATAATGCAGCACAGAAGGTATCGCAGAAGGTTCTGCTCGATAACCTTCTACAGATGGAAATAATCGTTGAATTACTTCCATATGGATTAAGTTTAATTCCATCATGTTAAAGACACGTAGTAAGATGTATCTAGACATGTTGTAGTGATAGGTTTGCAAATAACGTTCATATAGAGGTCGAATAAGCTTACAGAAGCATGTAGACCATCTAGTAGAACCTTTCCATATATAGAAGATATATTTCCTTCTATGAGAGATAATATCTCCAATATAATTATTTGGAAACCAAATCAATATATATCGACCAGACAATCATCTAGATCGATAGGATTGCATTTCATAATTAAATAATCATCAACTAATCATTTAATTACGAAATTAATTCGTACACAAAGCCCTTAACATAAGAAGCTTCTGTAGAATAGAATGTTCGTCCTTCTGTAGTACAGAGGGTCATGCTCATCATCAAAGCCAAGAATGTTAAACCTTCTGTGGTACAGAGGTCTGGTTCATCATTAAAACCTTTTCCAACAATCTCCCCATTTTTGATGATGACAAAACATTCATCGTTGAGGGAAATTATTGTTGCAAGAACTCCCCCTAACTCCCTAAATAGATGAGAGTATGAGTCTCGCGTTTTTACCGTACCATAAGGTTCTGTATAATAGAGCATAGAAGCTTCTGTTATGAAGATGGTTGTACAGAGCACAAAGGCTTCTGTGATTAATACAGAGCGTGGAGCTTCTGTATATAGCCCGACAAAAATAATGGTATTTCATTTTTGCACTCCCAACAATAGTGACTTTATTAAAGATCATGAATCGCATTCCCTGCAGAAGGTTGCGATTATGAGCTGTATCAGTCTCATAGGCTTCTACACCGTAAATGGTATAGCCTTCTACGACCCATTTAGTTATAGAAAATCAAAGATGTTTCTATAACCAATACAAAGCTAGGTACTCCCCCTCAACACAATTTCTCCCCCTTTTTGTCATATCAAAAAGAAGTTGAATGTAGGTTGATAAAGAGTAAGACTCATGCAGAAGGTAAGACATTACGTTCATAACCAATGTGCAGAGGGTAGTTTCAATTCTTGCAGAGGGTAGAATAGAGAGTTCAAAACCATCATGCATAATATGATGCAGAAGGTATGACATAAACTTCAAATACCATTCATGCAAAGGAGTTGTGTCCAACAAATTGGCACTTATTACAATCTAGAAGACCACAAAGATCAGTTGTTGGTCTAGCTAGAAATGCATAAAAGAAAAAGAAACAGCAACTAAGGAGATCACTCCTCAGACTCAGCAAAATCCTTTTCCAGAAGTTTGCGCAGAAGCTTGTCCTGGCGTTCCACTAAGCGAAACAGGTCAGTGACCATTCGCTGAAGGACGCGGATGTCTTCCCCAAGATTGAGGAGAGCAGTGTTATCCACAGGGACTTGAGCTTCAGCAGATGATGAAGGACGTCTCCGACCAGCAGGCTTAGCAGCAGAGGGTCGAGCAGAAGATGCATCAGCATTCTTCTTGGCCTCCAGAAGCTTATCCTCATCATCAAACGCAGAATCCTGTGACCTCCCTTTCAGGGTCTAGGTAGAGCCCTTCCTCACATAATGCATGCTGGCTATAATTTGTTGTCCAAAAGTGCCAACTTTCCACTTTTCTTGAAAAGTAGAAGCATCAGTAGAGACACGAGCTAATTTCAGAAGGCCGGCAATTACCTGGCCATAGGGGAGAGCTTTCCCAGCCGAATTGCAACATCGTTTCATGTGGGAGAACACCAGCAAGCCAAGATTAAAGGGAATGCCCTTTAGGATATGAGCCATCAATGTCGCATCATTGGAGGTGATGGTGTCGATGCTTCCAGTTCTTGGCAGAAGGCAGAACAGAACCACGCGATGCAGAATGCGGGTTTTGAGATCCAGCTTGGTGGACTCAAGATACTTGGTCGCATTGACCTTCTTCCCAGAATGATGCTATAGGATTCTTCTTTTCCCATGTCCATCAGAGGATCATATTCCTCACAGCAGAACAATTGATTCACATCATGGGCAGAGAATACCAGTGTGACCCCTTCAATGACTGTCTTTATGAACTTGGCATACGGACCTTGTTCATGGAACGTGATGTTCGCATAGAACTCTCTCAAACGAGAGACGGGCATCTCTGCATAGGTTTCACAGAAGGTTTTCAAACCAATTCTATCCAGCAGAGGGGCAATATCAAGTCCATTAGCCGCAAACCAATTAAAGTCGATCCGCTTAAAGGAGGCAATTTGCCTACCCGCAGCATCACACTTAGGCAGTGTTTCATCGGCCAAAACAATATCAATCTCCATCTTAGAGACAAGAGGATTTACCGGAAAGATATACGAATCCAGGTCCTCTGCGAAGGTGTCCTCAGGAACAAGTTTCTCTGGGGACTTGGTCTTTTTGGCAGCCATATCAATGATAGAGGTGCTGACCGTCTCGGGCTCTTTCCGTTTCAGCCTGGTCCTAGAGGAGACTCCTCTGGGTTTCATGGCATCATGGAGAAGCTTTTTGGTAGGAGTGGCTGCAGGCTTCTGCGAAGCCTTCTGATGCTCAGAAGCTACTTCTTTCAGCTTGAGATCATGAGAGACAGTGACGATCGGAGTAGGAACTTCCGTGTCAGCCTCACCAGGCACATCATCAGCAGGGGGGATCTCCACCACCTCATCAGATGCGGCAATCTCAGCAGAAGGGGCGACAATGAGTGGATCACTAGCCGTAGTAGAACCCTTGGCAGAGGCCTCTGGAACAGAGGGCTCAGGCACAGAGAGTTTAGGAACAGAGGGTTCCACCATCATGACGATCGGAGGTTCCTTCTAGGTTGTATCTTCCACGGAGACTTGGACTTTTGAAGGCCCTTCGTCTGTGGAGATGAGAGGCATGCCAACGGCAGCAATGGTCTGGTCCTTCGCAGGAGAGATGGATTTCTCCGGCGAGGAAGGGGGTGGAGTCCTGCTCGCAGATGATGCAGGCTTCTCCGATCCAGAGGCGCGAGCCTTCTTTCTTCCGGCCTTAGCATTTTTCCTCAGGGATTTCACTTTGGGTGCCATGGACACAGAGAAATCGAAAGTTTCGAGGTTAGGGCAAGAACAAGGAAGTTTCAGGGTTGAAGATGAAGTATGAAGAAGGAGAGTCACGGTTAATGATTTTAACCAGCCTCCGAATGCCTTCTTTTTTGGAAGAAAATATTCTCCCGCCCAAAATATTCATGATTTTGATTTTTCAAGATGAAAAACTGTCATTTCACGAATGTCATGCATCAGAATATATGGGGAATATTTCTTTCCTTATTATAATAGGAAATCTGACGGTTCTGCAACGCAGAAGGTGGTTTCATAACCTTCTGTTGCAAGCTTCTTCAGTGTAGAAGAGTCAAATATTATGGATATTATATCCAAAATATATTATTACGATTATTAATTTCCTAATAGAAACGATATTGATCAGAACAAATATTTTATTTGATTTTGATTATATCTAAATATTTTATTGGATGATAATTGATATCTCCAGACGTAAACTTTCAATTAATTGGAAATTACCAAAGTTAGATTTAAGGTATACGTGTCGTGATACCTTCTGTAAGATAGATGGTGAAATTCAAGCTTCTATTGTCTAGAAGGCTAAAAATTCTACCTTCTATAGTGAAGTGTACAAACATGTACCTTCTATATGGCAGAGTGTAGATGATTCTACCCTCTATGATGAAGTGTACGAAAATGTACCTTCTGTAGTAAGTTTTTGAAGTTCTTACTTAACTTGTTGTCTTCTGAAAGACATTAAAAAGGGTGGCAGATTCCTAATTCACTTCTGAAAAAGAAAAATTTTTCTTTGTCCAGAGGCTTAGTAAAGATATCGGCCAATTGGTGTTCAGTGCTAATGTATTCCACACTAACAGAACCCTGTTGTACATTATCTCTCAGAAAGTGATGTCTGAGTTCGATATGCTTCGATCTAGAGTGATATACTGGATTCTTAGCTAAGCTAATAGCACTAGTATTATCACAATTGATCGGTATTTTTGTGAATGAGTGACCGTAGTCCTCAAGTTATTGTTTCATCCACAACAGTTGTGCACAGCAGCTTGCTGCAGCTATATATTCAGCTTCTGCAGTGGAGAGGGCAACAGAAGTCTGCTTATTGGAAAACCATGAAATTAACATGTTTCCCATGAGCTGACAAGTACCACTTGTACTTTTTCTGTCTACCTTACTTCCTGCGAAGTCTGCATCAGAATATCCAATGAGATCAAAATTTGATTTCTTTGAATACCAGATGCCTAGGTTCACAGAACCTTGTAGATATCTAAAGATCCTCTTGACCGCAATCATGTGAAATTCTTTAGGTGCTGATTGAAATCTAGCACAGAGGCACACACTAAATAGTATGTCAGGTCTAGAAGCTGTAAGGTACAGAAGAGAACCTATCATGCTTCTGTAGAGCTTACTATCCACTTCTTTACCAGATTCATCTTTGTCAATTTGAGTATTAGTACCCATCTAGGCCGAATTTTTTCAGAAGCTGCTTAGTGTACTTTTCTTGATGTAAGAAAGTACCTTCCACAGTTTGCTGAATTTGTAACCCGAGGAAGAACGTGAGTTCTCCCATCATACTCATCTCAAACTCGCTTGTCATGAGTTTGGAGAATTCTGCACAGAGCGTTTCATCAGTTGATCCAAAGATAATGTCATCGACATAGATCTGGACAACAATGAGATGATTGCTTCTGTGTTTGAGAAAGAGAGTGGTATCCACTCTTCCTCTGTTATAGCCCTTTTCGACAAGGAAGGAGCTAAGCTTCTCATACCATGCTCTAGGAGCCTGTTTAAGGCCATATAGAGCTTTGGAGAGTTTATAGACGTAGTCTCTGTGTTGCAGATCCTCGAAACCAGGAGGTTGACTTACGTAGACCTCTTCATTGATTTCTCCATTGAGGAATGCACTTTTTACGTCCATTTGATACAACTTAAAGTTGTTAAAGCAAGCATAGGCTAATAACATTCGTGTTGCCTCTAGACGAGCTACAGGAGCAAACGTCTCATCAAAGTCGATACCTTCTTGTTGAGAGTACCCTTTTGCAACGAGCCGAGCCTTGTTCCTCACAACAATGCCTGACTCATTTAGTTTGTTCCTGAAAACCCATTTAGTCCCAATGATGGAACGGTTATCAGGTTTAGGAACAAGTGACCACACTTTGCTCCATTCAAATTGTTCAAGCTCCTCTTGCATAGCAAGTATCCAATCTGGATCGTTGAGAGCTTCATCAATATTCTCTGGTTCTTTTTGTGATAGAAAAGCCGAGTGTTCATAGAAAGCATTTACAGAGCGTCTTGTCTGTATGCCTCTGTTAAGGTATCCTATGACTTGGTCTATAGGATGCCGTCTTTGATAAAGAGCAGGTGCTCTAATATCGCTTTGTTGATTATTCTGAGAATGTTCTTCAGAATGATCATTTGTTTGTTCAAGATCATTTTTAGATTCATGAACAGAGGGTTCACCCTTCTCTTTCGTAAAGGGTAGAGATTCTACAGCATCTTCTGTAGGTTCTAGAGATACAATATCTCTTGTATTGATAGTAGGTAGGTCATTAATTTTTACATTAATAGACTCCTCTATAGAAGAAGTTCTTTTGTTTAGAACTCTGTAAGCTTTGCTAGACAGAGAGTATCCAAGAAAGATGCCCTCATCTGTCTTAGCTTCGAACTTTCCTAGATTGTCCTTAGAAGGTCTCAAGATGAAACATGGACTTCCAAAGGAGTGGAAATAGGAGATGTTCGGTTTTCTCCCCCTGTATAGTTGATAGGGAGTTTTCTCAAGTATGGGTCTAAGTAGAACCCTGTTTGATATGTAGCAGGCTGTATTAACAGCTTCTGCCCATAGGTTCTGTGGAGCAGAGCTCCCACATATCATGGTTCTAGCCATATCTATTAGAGTTCTATTTTTCCGTTCTGCTACTCCATTTTGTTGAGGAGTATATGGTGCGGAAAAATTGTGATCGATACCATGTTCGTCCCAGAAAGTAGCAAAATCATGGTTTTCAAACTCAGTACCATGATCCGTTCTTATAGCTTTTACAGAAGAACCAGTTTCATTATGTAATTTCTTGGCTAGCTTAATGAAAGTTTCAAAAGCATCGCTTTTGTGAGTTAGAAATTTAACCCACGTGTATCTAGAGTAGTCATCGACCACAACTAGACAGTACCTTCTACCGCCGACACACTGAACTCTAGTAGGTCCGAATAGATCCATATGTAGAAGTTCAAGAGGTTGAGAAGTAGAGACTTCATTCTTAGATTTGAATGAAGACTTAGTTTGTTTTCCAAGAGAACATGCTTCATAGAAGCTGTCATGCTCAAAACGGATATTGGGTAATCCCTTAACCAAATCCTTTTTCACAAGCTTGGATAACAATTTGAAGTTGGAGTGTCCCAACCTTCTATGCCATAGTAGGCTTTCATCTTTGACTGACAGAAGGCAACTTTCTGTAGTACAGAAGCTATTCTGAGTCAAGGTGTAGATGTTCCCTTTACGGTTCCCAATGAAGAGAACTTCATTGTTTAGGACTCCAGAACACTTATCTTGATCAAAAGTTATTTCATAACCTTTGTCACAAAGCTGGCTAATGCTCAGCAAATTATGTTTGAGTTCCGTAACCAACAGACCCTCATCTATGACCATGGAGTTAGAATTTCCAATGGTTGCCAATGACAGAGCCTTTGCTATTGTCATCGAATTTAACTGACCCTCCATTCTGTAGAGTCAGTTGGGAAAATTTGGATGGGTCTCCGGTCATGTGCCTGGAGCATCCACTATCCAGATACCATTCACTTTCAACAGTTTCTGTTTGAAAGTAGGTATGTAATTCATTTTGAGTTTCTGTGTGAGCTGTGAGGCACATGAGTGCTTCCTCATCATCAGAATCATCAAGTTCTGCCCAATTAGCCATTGCTTTCTTGAACTTGTATTTAGGAGAAGGTTTCTCCTTTTCTTTAAGTAAAGGACATTCTGTTTTGTAGTGTTCTTTCTTTTTGCATTCAAAGCATGTGACCGACTTCGGGTCCATGTGATTTTGGCTTCTCTTGTTGAAGTGCTTTTTGGAGGCGAACCGCAAAAGACGTTTAGCTATCATTGCAAGTTCATCATCCGAATCAGCTTCTGCTTCATCATCCGAACCTTCTGTAGGTTCTTCTGATGCTCTGAAAGCAACAGGTGCTCTCTTTGTATCAGGTTGAGAGGATCTTTCCATCTCATACGAGATTAAGGAGCTCATCAACTGATCTAGTCGAAGAGTAGAGAGGTCTTTAGCTTCCTCTATAGCCGTTTTCTTGGCTTCCCAAGATTTGGGTAGAGTACGCAGAACCTTTCGAACTAGCTCAGAGTTTTGATAGGATTTGCCCAAATGAGTTAGGGCATCGACTATGAGGTTGAGTCTCTGGAACATTTGTTCTACAGATTCATCAGCCTTCATAGTAAAATTTTCATATTGATGAATTAAGAAATTCACCTTAGTTTCTCTTATCTGGTCTGTCCCAATATACATGGTGACAAGTTTGTCCCAGATTTCCTTGCCCGAAGTGTAAGTTGAAACTTTGACGAATTCACCTTCAGACATAGCATTGAACATCAAATACTTTGCCGTTTTAGTGAGTCGTCTGATCTTAAGGTATTCCCGTGTAGGATGACCGTCTCGATCAAATCGTTGGTTCTCAGGTATAGAAGGTGGACCATCTTCTATATAAGACCATAAGTCTTCGTCGATAGCATCAACGAATGCGCTCATTCGAATTTTCCAATAGGCAAAATTCTTACCATCGAAAATGGGAGGATTCCCAACATGTGGTTTAGGCACATTATAGTTTTCAGCCATTTGTTCAATTCGTATAGAGTATAAAACTTCTATAGAACAGAACGTTGATGAATAGAACCTCAACAAAGAAGCAAGCTTCTGTTGGGTAGAAATCAGCTGTCAAGGTGTAGTTGTTGGATTCGCAGAGCAATAGACTTCTGCAGAAAATGTCAACCGTGATTTTCACAGAAAGTATGCTTCTGTAGAATGTGCCGTACGCTTCTACAGAGTAGAACGACAAATCGTTTCTCACAGAACAAGGTGCTTCTGTGGAACAGAGGTTAAATTCTGATAGAGCGTAAGCTTCTACAGAATAGAACCAGGTAGGGTTTCACAGAGCTTAAAGCTTCTGTTGAGTAGCGGGTTGATTCTAATAGAGCGTAGGCTTCAATAGAACCAGTCACAGAGCTAAGAGCTTCTGTGGAGAAAGATGTGTAGCTGGTAAGAGCTTTTCAAGGATCTTACAACAAGCTGTTAAGCCTCTGTTGAACCCGCTCTGATACCAATTGCTACACTAAGAGGGGGGTGAATTAGTGTTAATCTCCAAAATTGGATTTTAACCCTTTTTCGTTTTACCCCGCAGCGGAATGAAAAGCTTCTGTTAAACAGAGCCTGTAAGTTTCTGTAAGACAGAACGTTTGATTGTGTTCGCAAATTTGTTTGATGGACACAAGGATTTTTATAGTGGTTCAGCAAATTGCTTACGTCCACTCTTCACCCAGATATTTGGATGGTTTCCACTCAAATGTATCTCAGTACAAGTTACAAAAATGATAGGAACTAAAATCAGACCCGTAGGTTCTGTACAATAGAGGCTTGAGTGGTAGAGCACAGACCAGAAGGTTCTGTACCGTAGAGGTTTGTTAAGAAGCACAAACCCGAAGGTTCTGTACTATAGTAACTTAGGCTCAATACAGACCAGAAGGTTCTGTATCGTAGAACGTTAGGCACAACACAAACCCGAAGGTTCTGTGTCGAAGAAGGTAATGCACAATACAGACCAGAAGGTTCTGTATCGTAGAACATTAGGCACAACACACACCCGAAGGTTCTGTGTCGAAGAAGGTAAGGCACTATACAGAGCAGAAGGTTCTGTATCGTAGAACGTTAGGCACAACACAAACCCGAAGGTTCTGTGTCGAATAAGGTAAGGCACAATACAGAACAGAAGGTTCTGTATCGTAGAACGTTAGGCACAACACAAACCCAAAGGTTCTGTGTCGAAGAAGGTAAGGCACAATACAGACCAGAAGGTTCTGTATCGAATGTGTTAACCTTCTATAGCACAGATCAAGTGATTCTGTACTAGAGACGTCAACCTTCTATTGAACAGATTCAAGGATTCTGTATCACAGAAGGTATAGCACAGACCGTAAGGTTCTGTACCGAGTATGTCAATCCACAACAGAGGGTTCTGTATAGGAAATGACTTAATTGTGAAGCACATATCTGAAAGATTCTGTACTAAGGGTAGTCGACCTTCTACTGAACAGACCGTGAGGTTCTGTAGTAAAAGTGACAAGGAAAATGTATACACAGACCCGTAGGATTCTGTACTATGGCAGGTTGCACGATTTAACGTGACTAACAAGGTAACCAAATGCGCAATTAAGGAAAACGAATTCGTGGCGTACCCCACGCGAGCACGTAGCGGACCCTACGTAAGCGAACAGCGACCCCTGTTCAAGGATGGATTTTCCCTCGGACGGCTCCACACGACCTGCACGATCTCCTCGAGATAGCGACTATGTGGCGTACCCCACACAAGCACGTAGCATACCCTACGCAAGCACGCAGCAGACCCTGCGCAAGTACGTGGCAAACCCCACGTAAGCAGACGGCAGCCTCCGTCCTAGGTTCCTGCACACAGAGCTCTACACAATAGAAGCTGGTTAGTCCCTCACCTTCTGTGCTCCCGGGATTCTGCCCTTCTCTCCGGCCCGCTACACGTTGCCCACCTACACACGCTTCCAACAATGTATCCTGCAGCTTCCAACCGAGTCCCTCGAGCCCCCGAGTCACTCTCCCAGAAGACTTCACCGACGATGCAGCCTTCCGTTGCTAGGGCTCCTCGTGTGACTAACTCAAACGAACAAAAGAATTAGAGAACATAAAGAAATTAAAGTTCACGCTCTCTTTGGACAGAATGGGATCGATTGAATGTTGTGTTGTTTTCTACTATTTTTATTAATGGGAGAGGGCGTGGCTATTTATACATAAAGGCTAAGAATAAAACTTAAATGGGAAAAGATAAAACGAAATCTGTAAAACAAGAAATTAAAAGTTAGTTTACAAAATAAACAAAATGATATACACGTGCATGCATTCAGCAAGGAAGATAATCATATCAAAACAAAATAAGAATATGATAGTTTCCCTAAATAATGCAGCACAGAAGATATCGCAGAAGGTTCTGCTCGATAACCTTCTACAGATGGAAATAATCGTTGATTTACTTCCATATGGATTAAGTTTAATTCCATCATTTTAAAGACACGTAGTAAGATGTATCTAGACAGGTGGTAGTGATAGGTTTGCAAATAACGTTCATATAGAGGTCGAATAAGCTTACAGAAGCATGTAGACCATCTAGTAGAACATTTCCATATATAGAAGATATATTTCCTTCTATGAGAGATAATATCTCCAATATAATTATTTGGAAACCAAATCAATATATATCGACCAGACAATCATCTAGATCGATAGGATTGCATTTCATAATTAAATAATCATCAACTAATCATTTAATTACGAAATTAATTCATACACAAAGCCCTTAACATAAGAAGCTTCTGTAAAATAGAATGTTCGTCCTTCTGTAGTACAGAGGGTCAGGCTCATCATCAAAGCCAAGAATGTTCGACCTTATGTGGTACAGAGGTCTGGTTCATCATCAAAACCTTTTCCAACAAAGTTAATCACCTAGGATTTATGGTAGAGTAAATGCTTTCTCTAGGACTCTATAAAAGGAGAAGTATTGTCTAAATGTTGTAAGCAAGAAAAGAAAGAAAGAGAGAGAAAAAAATGTGTAAAAAAAGTAAAAGGGTCGGTAGTTACCCAAAACGTCTCAAAATTCCTTATTCCTTATTTCCAGAAACGCCTCACTGTGTCGCAGTAGTTCCGTAAAACCTTTTCTATGATACAACAAACAACTGCTTTCCAAACAACCCCAACAACACGGGGCCTCTTTGACAAGCCCGCGAGCTTTAGGCTTAGCCCCAGTACATTCTCTCTAGGCCCGACTTGAAGCATGCTCCCCCGTCAATTAAATTTCAGTTGATGCCTAAAAGCCCAGCAGGTAAGCGATGAAAATACGCTTTCCCAATGAACACGCACTCTTAACATTTAAAATTTTCTCTCTTTTTCTTTTTTTTTCTTTTCTTTTCTCTCGTTGCCAAACAAAGTGATATACCTGCTTATTTTAGTGATACCAAACGTTCCAAATAATCCATTCCATTCCCGCAAACACTCCATAAATAAATGTATTGGATTTAGGGGATATGACACTAATTGTTCATTTCATGTTTCTTTGTTATGTGATTTTGATTATAACATAAAAAAAAACTATCTTTTTTTAGTTGCTTTCCAACTGTCTGGTTATATTTTATGGAACTAAAGTGAAAACATTTACAAATATTATTGTAATACCCCAATTTTTCCCATTAAATTTTCTTCAACCCATTCAAAATGAAGACCTAGCCCATATACATAGACATGGGCCTCCAATTTCTTTAATGACATGGTCAAAGCCCATTCAAAATTTATTTTTCTTTTATTAATTAAAAAGTGACGAAATTGTTAATAAAAAAACAAATCATTTGCATCAAATCATTACAATCATGTTTAGCTGATTCATTAATTCCAAAGAAAAGGGAAAAAAATATCTTCCTTCTTTGTCCATATGATGAACCTAGACACAATCCTTCTAACCCTTCAGACAACTTTATCCAGATTCTGTATCAATCTATCAGATTTTCTTTCTTCCTAGGAGCTAAAGCCTCCCGATCCCTCTTTCCATGAAAAAGGTAAAAAAATCAATCAGGATCTCTGGAATCCTCTCCTTCCTCAGAGACAATCCTCCCTTTCCTCATCAGACAATCAGAAAAAAGAGACATCTCTCCTCCTTGGACGTTTTCAGGGCCCTCCTTCAGCGAATTCTCCAGCGGATTCCACCTCCCCTCTGGAGAATCGCAGACAAATTCCTCCACATACAATTGAAGGCCAACTCCTCCCGACGTACACATAGAAAATGACGGATTTCAAGGACTCCCCCTCTCTAGTGGTGATGGGCCAAAGCCTCCCGACCAGCCTATTAGCTGACACCCTCCCGACGTCATTCATCCTCCTCGGGCAACCCCGAGGCGAGGTAACCCCTTGGTAAAACCTCCTCTCACTTGTTCAAGTTATTAAACGGACACCCATAACGTCTGTTACACTAACCACGTTCTGCCTCCTTCGGTCCATCCCTCCTTTTCGTGTTAATATGCATGAACACACCGCTATTAACGAGTTCAGAATGATCGAAGTACGACATCGGCAGTCCGTTCCGGAGGGCATTGCTCTTCCGTCCAGCGACGGAATCGAGCCTAGTCAGGTCCATTCTCTTCCTTTCTCTCTTCTGGTCGTGTAGATACGTCTAAATCGAGCATGTATAGCCTGAGTTATGACTGATTCTTGGGATATACGTATGCTGGAACATTGCTGCTGTCGTTGCTTGATATTTTTATGCATACTTTCTTGGTCATTGCACGGAATGAATTGTTTTTTATCGCCTTAACTTCCTTTTTTAACGAGTAACAATTCCTCTGTTGACAACTTTTCCAAAATAATGCATTTACATTAAGTTTTTGGTCGTTGAAAGTTGAAGACCGAAGCTGCTCTGTTTCGTACATCCGCGAAGCAGCCAGCTGCATTCCATTGAACCTAACTTGGTCCATATAGCTTGGAATTACCTTAAACTACTTAGAATCATTCTTTCATCAACTTATTTACAACCTTCATGTTTTAACTTTTCCATTTGAGGCCATTTCGGTTAAGGTTTTGTTGACTTTCTAGAACAACATGTTTCTGTTCAAGAGCTGTACCGCTACTCCTGTTGCTTGGACATAACTTTAACACCAAAGATCCATTTCACCTAAAACTTATTGCATTAGGTACCCCTTTTAATGGCCTAAATCTTTCATGTTTTTATAATTTTCATTCAAGCAACAAAATCTGGTCAAATAGTTAGTGGAATGCAGTGGACACAAAATGTCATTGCACTCTACAGCGCTGCAAAGAAAAATATGTATTTTTCAAACCACGAAATGGAATTTTATGCGATTGGTATTTCCAGAACCATGTTTCAGTTTTATACAACTTTTTTCTTTGGAGTTTTTACATTCAGTTCTATCTAGTCGGTCTAATAATTCAGGGAAGACAAAGCCCTTCCTTGCCTCTTGTCTTCCAGCGGCAGAATGAGTAGTCTGTGCACCAGAAGACATAACTTGCTCATGTGAACTCCGAATGGACTAAACTTAGAACCTAAAATTAAAACATTCAATCTTTGACAACTTTTATGTTTTACATTTACCATGTTGAGCAACTTCCATACACAGTCAAACGGAGTCAAGCTCACCCCTGTAAGCTGTCCAACTAGAACATGTCCAGTTTGAACAGCCCCATTCATTACATTACTGGCAGAACACCACATGGTCGTTTTTCTTAAATTTTAACATGATGGATGATATTCAAGTTTTCTAACATCTGATAAAATGTCATAAAGTTTGAAGAAGTTTACAGTAAGTTATGAATTTTTTAATCATCGTTCGTTTTGTCATAATTCAAGTAAACGTTCGAAGATTAGCAAAACTTTTCTTTGCCTCTTGGAATAGAATCCCACCATTGGAGTTTTGCCAAATTTGACAAACATGCTTGTCATTAATCTCTTTACTCATATGAATGGTTAGCTTCTTATTTTTTCGACGGTAAAATTACTTATGTTTGTATTAAATTTCTTTCAAATTTAATCAATACTAAGGCTTTGCACATCTCTCTCATTTCCTTTGTTTTGCATGTAAAACAACGAGGACATCATTTTTCGATGTCACTGAAGATTAATATCAACGGGCCACACAACGCCCCGTTATCTTCCTACATCACGGAAGATCGACATCAACCGGCCACACAACGCCCCGTAAGTCTCACTCCGACTTATTTTAGTTAATTTTAATTGTTTCAAATATTCAATTAGACTTTTCTGACCACCGTATTCTGGTTTGATTTGTATGAAAATCAATCGAGCTTCACAGGAGTTCGGCAAAACAAATTTCGAAGAATTGAGGCGCGTGAGGAAACCCATGGTGGAAGCACATCTCGAAAGCGGCCTCAACTGACGAGCCCGGCCGATGATATGCCATCCCAGCGGGCCTCAGGTACATGGGGACGTGCGGACCTCCCGATTTTCTTTATTTCCACATGTAACGGGCCGTGGGCCCAAGTGCATAGGCTCACGGTCACCATCCTTCCCCGCCCCCTTTGATCTCAATAATTGTCTATGCTTGTCCGCATGCCATAGGCCCCTAGGTTTATTGTTGCATGTTGTTTGCTATCAACAAACATGAGTTCGGGTCCAAAGCCTGAATCGGGTCCAACGCCCGTAAAACACTGACATGACTCCGGAGTACTGCCCGGATCGGGTACAACGCCAGTTAAACAAAAGCAAATCTTTTGGAGCAAACGCCACCTCCCTTTTTCGCATGTTAGAATGTAAGAGTTCGTAACTAGGAATCCCCGAACCAACTGTTTTTTTCTGACTTAAACAGCTTTTATAAATAAAGTCGGTGGCGACTCCGTTTAGATTACCTAGGTTAAACAACAACAACCTTTTTACAGAGCCATTTTGGATGAGGGACTGACGACACGAGCCACTCCCGATTGCCCCTGAAAGTTCCTTCTTCGGATCATGCTCCGCCTTTCGCCCGCCGCCTCTTAGGAAAACAGAAATGGTAGGCGAGGGTCCGAGCAGGCCCAGTTAGAAACCCAGGGAGGAATCGCCCAATTCCCTTTCGCAGCGTCCGATGCTCGAGTCATGACGCCGCCGGTTGGACATTGGGGAGCGGGCTCGGATCCTCGGGTCGTTCGAACCGCCATGCGCGTGCTAGGCCGGAAGCGCGTGTACATCCCGGATGGCGTCTCCGCTGGGGACTCTGCATGTGGATTCCTTTTAAACGCTCTTACATTTTTAATATACTTGCGGAGAGGAGTTATTGTTTGTGCATGTACTTGCTTGGCTCAATGCCCTTTGTTTGCTCTCATTGTTGTGTTTGTCTACCGCTTTCCTAGGCATGTCTAGGTGAGTCCCTATACCCGGGACTAGGATTTTAGGGGGTCACCGAAAGGTACGGCCTCGCTGCTTTCTGTATTTATGTAATGCATGCTCCCAAGCATAGACGAATGCGATTTATACGACATCAAAAATGTATTATGCATCGAGCACTTTGTTACACGTTACTAATACAATCCTTCTCTACGTTTTCGTTTCGAGGTTTAATTCTCCAACATGGCTTCCCGAACGAGATCAGGGACAAGGCATGACATTACAAATCTACAAGCACAAGAATACTAAGGATTCATCGACGGCTACCAAGGCCCAAAGCCGAACATCTAACAACATGAAGACCAAAGTTTCCATTACGGCTACCAAGGTCCAAAGTCGTACGTCCAATGACATGTGCCCAAAGTGTTACTCGACGGCTGCCAAAGTACATAGCTAAACATATAATGACATGGTGACAAGGATCATCGACGGCTACCAAAGTCCAAAACTGAATGAACAACAACTCCAAGGATTTCCCGGTCACTACCAAAGATCAAAATCATGACCAAACATTCAACCACATGACTGCCAAAGCTCCTTCAACAACTACCAAAATTTCAGCTAAACATAAAAAGACCAAACATCACCCAACGACTACCAAGATTCAAAGCCGAATCTACAACAATCTAAAAACCCCAAGGAGGTTACATTTCAAAAGGTCAATCTCCAACAACATCAAAACTAACGACAAACCAAAGGGTCGATCATAGACATGCAAAGACCGGACACGTCAGAACATCACACCTCTACTGATACGACAATCGCTCCAAGGAAACAAAAGCGATCCCTCTACATCATCTGTCACCACAATCTGGCAAAAGGACTCGTCAGTCTTTTCATGGTGCCAACAACCTCGCAAGATCTAACTTCCCAAAGTAATGGATCTCCAAATACAAACACTTCATGTCTACGGAGATTCAACCTCACCGTCTCTCCGACAATAGAAACTTGACGAATGCCGGATCCACAGCATCCCCACGACAAAAACATGAACCTGGACCAGATTCTTCAAGCGACGACGAACACATAGCGCAACTGGTACAAGATGACTCGTCTGGGGCTCACACAACAGCTCACCAATACCAAAGAACATGATATCTATCAAATGACGAGACATACTTCGATTGGGGCAATTCCCTTTGAACTCCCTACGACACCCAAGCGGTCATCCCAACAGCAGTCAACCACCGACTCTCACCAAAGAAAAGTGGAGAAGGTCAGTCAACGCATCACTCATTGACGAAAAACAATCACCTCGGCCCACTACATGAGTGGCCAATCCCCACCCAAGCCCACCGCATGGCTCTATCAAATTTGCACATTCACGACATTCAACTGAAGATCAATCATCTTAACAGAGAAAAATGTCATAAACAATCGATGTAGGCGTTCTTCGACGTTACAATCGCATGAAAGGGAGTATTCGTTCTTTGATTAATACTTCCCTATTTGTGAAAATAAGTTACCTGAACTCACTTATTTTAGCCCTTGTCGCATGTTGACGAAGGCGTGGGTGGCAGGGTGGTAAAATTTCGAGCCAAAGCCTTGAAATAGTTTTGAACCAAAGCTTCGAAATATCCTTCGTTGTCAACAAACAACAGAACAACATGAAAATACAGGAGCATCTAAGAAGACAAGCAATATTGGGGTAAAACTCCAAGCAATCCTGGAGAAGCCTTCTTATCCAAAACGGCGATTTACATGAAAGGGAGTATTTGCTCCTCAACTAGTACTTCCTCTGCAGAACAGGTTACATGAGCTTACTTGTTTTGCCCTTCGGCTTGTCTCATAGGTACGTGAACATCCTAGGCAGAAGACGAAGGCGAGGGTGGTAGGGTGAAAAAGTTTCGAGCCAAAGTTTCAAAACAGTCTTCGTTGGCAAAACAATGACGACAGCAACACGAGAATAATTCTATGACAAATCTCCGAGCGATCCTGGGGCAAATCCCCGACCGATCTTGGGGCAAATCTCCCGGTGATCATGAAATATCTCCGAGCGGCCTTGGGCATATCTCCAAGCTATCCTGGGATGAGACTGAGCAATCTTGGATAACTCTCAGTTGACAAAATGGCGAATAACATGAAACGAAGTATATGTTCCTTAACAAATGCTTTCTTTGCAAAACAAGTTATATGAACTTACTTGTTTTGCCCTTCGACTTGTCTCATTGGCACATAAATAACCTAGGCAGACGAGAAGGTGAATGTGACCAGTTGGAAAATTTTCGAGCTAAAATCTCAAAACAACCTTCGTTGTCAAAACAACGACATACATGAAGGGCGTATTCGTTCCTTGATCAATACTTTTCTATGAAAACGAGTCACTTAAACTCACTTGTTTTTGTCATTGGTACATGTAGATACAACAACATCCTATCATACTAATCAAGACAACTTTCGAATCAAACCTTCGAAACGACACTCATGATCAACAAGACAACAAGACAACAAATTACATGAAAGTACACGAGCGTCCTAAGCAGACAACAAAGACAAACGATGAAGTTTCAAATCAAAGCTTCAGAACAATCTTCGTCAGCAAACTTCTTTATATCCCCAGGGAATCAACTAGGACAAAGAATACTGACAATAAACATGAAAAAGGAGTACAAGAGCTCCTCACCCGAATGGTACACAACTCATATGGCAAAGGCGAGGGTGGCAGGATATCAAAACTTCAAGCCAAAGTCTTGTCGCAATTCCGTCAAATCCTTCGATTCCATCGGACGAAGATGCAATGACGAAACCATGTAAAAGGGAAGTACTAAAACTCTACTTCACTTTTCTTATAAATGAAGTTACATGAGCAAACTTCATTCTTACTATAACAGAAACAAGTCACATGAACTGACTTGTTTCTCGCCATCTATTTGATAGGTACATGAGCTTCCTTACACAATAGACATCAGGCAGGAGTAATCTTCGTCAATCATTCGATTCCATCAGATGGAGATGCAATGATGAAACACATGAAAAGAGAAGTATCAAGGCTCTACTTCACTTTTCATATAAATAAAGTTACATGAACAAACTTCATTCTTACTTTAACAAAAACAAGTTACATCAGCTTACTTGTTGTCCGCCCTTTGGCGAGTGCAGGTACATGAACATCCTTGCATTACGAACAAAGGCGCGGGCGGTTGGGTGGAAATTTCGAATCAAAATTTGAGATTGCCTTTGTTTGTTACCAAGGATGATTACATTAATTCAATTCTAACACTTTCTCTATGAAACAAGTTACAAGAGCTCACTTGTGTCCGCCCTTTGGCGAGTGTAGGTAGAAGAACATCCTGGATACGAACAAATGCTTGGGCGGTCGGGTGGAAGATTTCGAACCAAAGCTTCGAGATCGCCTTTGTTGTCACCAAGGATGATCATATCGAAAGGGAGTATCATCTACACTACTCTCTAACAAATTTCTTATCATTCCCCAGACGGAGTCATACCTCCATTTCCCCGGCTGGACTCGGTTACAAACACCGCATTCTTTAACAAGAGTAGAATATACAAGCATATTCTTCTAGAACGATCATCGAGATGGGCATATTCATCTCATATCCCGAGCGAATACCCAACTTTATTGTAATCACCCCAAGCGAGAGTCGAAGTACATGAGCTAATTTCACCTCCGTCCGTTGTCAACAGCGTAGGCACATGGACTCCGCACAGTATGGTTCAAACTCTTAGGCAACGACGTGGGTGGTCGGGTGGAAACCGTTTCGAGTCTAATCTCAAGGACTATGACTGGGGCATGAAAGTGCAAACACTTTCCCCGCAAAGCTTGCACAAGAGCACCACCTTAGTACGACATCTTCAAAGAGGTTTGCGTACCTAAACCTATTCACTTCTTAAGCATTTGTGTGCCCTTATGCATACAATTTTAAAAGATTTTTTACAATAAGAATGCTTCTGAGCGAGAATGGATAAGGCAAGCCCATTCCTAAACACTTACCCAAAGAGATGAGTGTAAACACCATGAGGGTTCACATGCATACGTCTATGTGGACAAAGAATCCTTTGACGAAAGATGCTCAGACCGGAATGAGATCGAGCATTTATTCTCTGTCCCAAACATGGACATGACCATTGCTAGCCCTTTCGAGCCAAAGTTGAAGTTTCTACACACACTAGTCCCACCGAGTCTAAGCATCGCCTTACATCGAGGTTAACGGAGATCCTGTAGTTAGAAACCGGAAGCGACGAACCACAGAGGCAACACTTCCTCAAGGTTCAAGCAAAGAGGTACCATCAGCAGACGTGCTTGCCAGTTGGCTTCTACCCAGGGATGAAAACCTCCAACAATTCTACAAGACGTACAAATCTTCAAGGAGTCCAAAGCAGCTCCAAAAAGATCAACGGAGAAGAAAACGGGGAAAATCCTCATAAACCATCAATAAATATAAATATCCAAGGAGTTCAAAGCATCTCCAACTAAGCAGAGAGAAAGAAAGAAAGCAGCTTAGATCCCTACGATTAAAGAAAAAGCAGAATTAGCGCAAAGATCAAAGTCTTCAAGTGCAAAGCGCAACAAAAAAAATAAAAGAGCAAATTAAAGCACCATGGCCGACATGAACGATCGCAAAAGCGAAGGTGCTATCTCCCAAATTAAACGAAGAGAAAACACTCCCCAAAGCAGATTTTCAAAGCTCTAGTTGATCGTCCATCAGTCCCCAACGGCGTGTCTCAATAGGTCTACTGCCTAATATATGGAGAATTCGCTTGGACGGTGGAACCTCTGTGGTACAACAGCTTCCATGAGTTCCTTAGACTCGTTCCTTCAAAGTGACTAATTCAGACTCTCTATCCATAGGCCTTATGCCAAAGCCACATTACAACCCACACAAAGACTCATTCGACTGGTACATGAGCATCCAAGTCAAGGGAATTCTAAAATCCAACTGCGACAGGTTTCAGAAGTAAGAGGGAGCCGAGATAAAAGTCAGAAGTCCTGCTCTGTTCTCGCTCAGAAGTGATCCTAACAAGCATCATCAAAATAAATCATGACATACACGGGTGTTGTGATCACACATATTTAATTACTCTCGTATTTCACTGGGTCTCATTTATTACTAACAGTTTTCTTGATTAGACCCCAAAGTACAGGTTTATCAAGAATAACCTTGAATCCCCAATTTGGGGTATTAATGAAGTCTTTGCGAAAAAAAATCTTCTCCCAGATTTCATCGTAAAGGGGGCAACTGTAATACCCCAAATTTTTCCATTAAATTTTCTTCATTTTATTTTCTTTAAATGAATATTTTTTTAAAGTAAAAAACTTAACAAAACCCATTCAAAATGAAGACCTAGCCCATATACAAAGACATGGGCCTCTAATATCTTTAATGACATGGTCAAAGCCCATTCAAAATTTACTTTTCTTTTATTAATTAAAAAGTGACGAAATTGTTAATAAAAAAACAAATCATTTGCATCAAATCATTACAATCATGTTTAGCTGATTCATTAATTCCCAAAAAAAAGGAAAAAAAATATCTTACCTTCTTAGTTCATATGATGAACCTAGACACAATCCTTCTACCTCTTCAGACAACTTTATCCCTATTCCGTATCAATCTATCAGATTTTCTTTTTTCCTAGGAGCTAAAGCCTCCCGATCCCTCTTTCCATGAAAGAGGTAAAAAAATCAATCAGGATCTCTAGAATCCTCTCCTTCCTCAGAGACAATCCTCCCTTTCCTCATCAGACAATCAGAAAAAAGAGACGTCTCTCCTCCTTGGACGTTTTCAGGACCCTCCTTCAGAGAATTCTCCGGCGGATTCCACCTCCCCTTCTGGAGAATCGGAGACAAATTCCTCCACATACAATCGAAGGCCAACTCCTCCCGACGTACACACAGAAAACGACGGATTTCAAGGACTCCCCCTCTCTAGTGGTGATGGGCCAAAGCCTCCCGACAAGCCTATTAGCCGACACCCTCCGGACGTCATTCATCCTCCTCGGGCCAACCCGAGGCGAGGTAACCCCTTGGTGAGACCCTCCTCTCACTTGTTCAAGTTGTTAAACGGACACCCATAACGTCTGTTACACTAACCACGTTCTGCCTCCTTCGGTCCATCCCTTCTTTTGGTGTTAATATGCATGAACACACCGCTATTAACGAGTTCGGAATGATCGGAGGCTGAAAGTGCGAAGTACGGCATTGGCAGTCCGTTCCGAGGGGTGTTGCTCTTCCGTTCAGCGACAGAATCAAGCCTACTTAGGTCCATTCTCTTCGTTACTCTCTTTTGGTCGTGTGGATAGCTTATACGTCTAAATCGAGCATGTATAGCCTGATTTATGACTCATTCATGGGATATACGTATGCTGGAACATCGTTGCTGTCGTTGCTTGATGTTTTTATGCATAATTTCTTGGTCATTGCACGAAATGAATTGATTTTTTTTATCTTCCTTTTTTAACGAGGAACAATTCTTCTGTTGATAACGTTTCCAAAATAATGCATTTACATTATGTTTTTGGTCGTTGAAAGTTGAAGAGCGAAGCTGCTCTGTTTCGTACATCCGCGAAGCAGCCAGCTGCATTCCATTGATCCTAGCTTGGTCCATATAGCTTGGAATTACCTTAAACTACTTAGAATCATTCTGTCTTCAACTTATCTACAACCTTCATGTTTTAAACTTTTCCATTTGAGCCATTTCGGTTAAGGTTTTGTTGACTTTGTAGAACATGTTTCTGTTCAAGAGCTGTACTGCTGCTTCTCTTTCTTGGACATAACTTTAACACTAAAGCTCCATTTCACCTAAAACGTATTGCATTAGTACCTCTTTTAATGGCCTAAATCTTTCATGCTTTTATAATTTTCATTCAAGCAACAAAATCTGGTCAAATCGTTACTGGAATGCAGTGGACACAAAATGTCATTGCACTCTGTAGCGCTGCAAAGAAAAATAAGTATTTTTCAAACCACGAATTGGAATTTTATGAAATTGGTATTTAAAGAACCATGTTTCAGTTTTATACAACTTTTCTCTTTTGAGTTTTTACATTCAGTTCCATCTAGTCGGTCTAATAATTCCGGGAAGACAAAGCCCTTCCTTGCCTCTTGCCTTCCAGCGGTAGAATGAGTAGTCTATGCACCAGAAGACATAACTTGCTCATATGAACTCCGAATGGACTAAACTTAGTACCTAAAGTTAAAACATTCAATCTTTTACAACTTTTATGTTTTACATTTACCATGTTGAGCAACTTCCATACACAGTCAAAGGGAGTCAAGCTCACCCCTGTAAGCTGTCCGACTGGAACATGTCCAGTTTGAACAGTCCCATTCATTACTTTACTGGCAGAACACCACATGGTATGTTTTCTTAAATTTTGACATGATGGATGATATTCAAGTTTTTAACATCTAGTAAAATTTCATATTTACGGTAAGTTGTGAATTTGTTAATCATCATTCGTTTTGTCATAATTCAAGTAAACGTTCGAAGATTAGCAAAACTTTTCTTTGCCTCGTGGAATAGAATCCCACCATCAGATTTTTGCCAAATTTGACAAACATGCTTGTCATTAATCTCTTTACTCATATGAATGGTTAGCTTCTTATTTTTTCGACGGTAAAATTACTTATGTTTGTATTAAATTTCGTTCAAATTTAATCAGTACTAAGGCTTTGCACATCTCTCTCATTTCCTTTGTTTTGCATGTAGACGTCACTGAAGATTAATATCAACGGGCCTCACAACGCCCCGTTATCCTCCTACATCGCGCAAGATCGACATCAACCGGCCACAAAACGCCCCGTAAGTCTCACTCCGACTTATTTTAGTAAATTTTAATTGTTTCAAATATTCATTTAGGGTTTAGGGTTTAGATTTTTCTGACCACCGCATTCTGGTTCATGAAAATCAATCGAGCTTCAAGGGAGTTAGACAAAACGAATCTCGAAGACTGGAGGCGTGTGAGGAAACCCATGGTGGAAGCACATCTCGAAAGCGGCCTCAACTGACGAGCCCGGCCGATGACATGCCATCTGGCGGGCCTCAGGTACATGGGGGAGGTGCGGGCCTCCTGATTTTCTTTATTTCCACATGTAACGGGCCATGGGCCCAAGTGCATAGGCCCACGGTCACCATCCTTCCCCGCCCCCTTTGATCTCAATAATTGTCTGTGCTTGTCCGCATGCCTTAGGCCCCTAGGTTTGTTGTCGCATGTTGTTTGCTATCAACAAACATGAGTTCGGGTCCAAAGCCTGAATCGGGTCCAACGCCCGTAAAACATTGACATGAGTCCGGAGTCATGCCCGGATCGGGTCCAACGCCCGTTAAACAAAAGCAAATCTTTTGGAGCAAACGTCACCTCCCTTTTTCGCATGTTAGAATGTAAGAGTTAGTAACTAGGAATCCCCGAACCAACAGTATTTTTCCGACTTAAATAGCTTTTATAAATAAAGTTAGTGGTGACTCCGTTTAGTTTACCTAGGTTAAACAACAATAACCTTTTTACAGAGCCATTTTGGATGAGGGACTAACGACACGAGCTGCTCCCGATTCCTCCCGAAAGTTCCTTCTTCGGATCATACTCCGCCTTTCGCCCGCCGCCACTTAGGAAAACAGAGACGGTCGGCGAGGGTCCGAGCAGGCCCAGTTAGAAACCCAGGGAGGGATCGCCCAATTCCCTTCCGTAGCGTCCGACGCTCGAGTCACGACGCCGCTGGTTGGACATTGGGGAGCGGGCTCGGATCCTCGGGTCGTTCGAACCGCCGCGTGCGTGCTAGGCCGGAAGGCGCGCGTACAATTATTAGTAATGACGGCTCATGAATTGTACCAATAATAAAAATAAGCAATTTGCTAGTAAAATTAGTAATTAAGCTACACTTTCAGCAATAACAATTTATATGAGGGGGGTTCATGGCGGATTACTTTTTTAGAACACTCTCACGAGGCACGGAGGCTCTTAGACAAGCCTGCGAGCCTTAGGCTTGGCCCCACTATATTCCCTTCGGGCTCGACTTGAAGCATGCTCCCCCGTCAGTCAAATTTCAGTTAGCGCCCAAAGGCCCAGCAGGTAAGCGGCTCCGGGGCTTTTTTAGCCATCGCCTGAGTGACGAACCATAAACCCAAGTGGAGTGTGCATGATGGGGTTCAAACCAGGGACAATGACAAGGTTCTAAATACCCAGCACCACCACCTTACATTTGTTGCTCATTATTCACCCCCAACGCATAAAGTTAGGAACGATGAAACATGCAACAAGACATGAGTTTTGTTCCTTAATAAGGTTGGTCCGTGAACTTTTGTGAAATAGGATCCCTAGTTTCAAAATTTCTTGACTAGTGACCCTAAATCGGGGATTTTAGTTATTAAGAAAATCGATGTTTCAAACAATAAAGATTAGTGAAGAAATTTAGAACATTCGACCATATTTCGCAAAATATTTTCACGACTGACGTTATATAGAAACAAAACTCCGGCATGATATAAGTCAACCTATGAATATGTTATCTCGACACGATGGATACATATGCGACCCATTTTTTAATGGGCAGACATGGGAACATTAGGCACGAAATTATTTCATTTAAAAAGATTTACTCCACACAATACTACATGATATACGCCATAATACTATTTGTTTAATTCAAAACAAATAAACATCACAACAAAACTTTGAGAATAATTGTAATTTGCATACAAAACATGATTCAAGCAATCTCACAGACAGAATCCCAAAATAAAACTAAGTTACCGTAGCAATATATTAAACACGGTGTTATGGTTTGGACATAAGTTGTAAAATATGCAACAAAAAAAATTAAAGAAAATTGAGTCCAAATAACTGCTCTAATGGACAACACAAACAAACGTGACCCGAATTCGACCGATTATGTTATCATGTTTAACTGATAAAGATGATTGTGTCACTTACTCGTTAAGGTCTGATCTAGATATGAAAATAAGGTCATGTTCATGTCGTATTAGATTTTGGGCAACCCCCACTTTCGTGCCCTGTTTGAGAACAAAGGAAAGGAAATAAAATAACAAATGGAAAAAATTATCCATTTGCAATACATTAAACAAAATATGTAATTTTTTTAACCAAGGAATATTGTTTTTAGATATTTTGCTGTGGAAAAACTATCTTTCTGGACACAGAGCATGAATGAAACACGCGAGATTATGTCTACCGCGAAACTTCCTATTGGAGTAAGATTATACGACATATACGGCACAAGTTTGGAGACACCTCGCAGCATTTGGTAATGTATTCGTTTCAGTAGTTGAATCCGGCTTTCTGTATTTTGGTTCTTGATCAGCAATGGGCCAACGTTTGTTCCAGAACAGCTGCAATATTTTCTATCTGCTGAACTGATAATATTTTACGCTTGAAGCTATGGAAATGAGGCCATGCCAGTTAAAGATCTGCAGAAGCTACACTTTTTCTTGGTAAATAGTTTCTATCTGAGAGGTCTAATAAGCAATATATTACCGAATGATTGTCTCATACAAAGAAAGTAGTTTAAAGTTATGGAAATTTATGTTTTATTATATAACATAATGACACTTTCTTTCCTATGTCTGGTTGAAAGCACACGATTTCTTGACCATAACAAGTCTCCTTTTCGGCTCATGTTCAATTAATAATATTGTTCAATATTCGTAAGTTCGCATCCATAAATGTCTGTGCTTGTCCGCAAGCATCCCATTCGGAGTTTCGACCTTTACTCCAGCCCGTCCCTCCCCATTTTCCCTATTATCAGACCTCAATTATATGCCAAGGTGTATACTCCGAATGGGCACACAAAACAATCCATTTTTCAGCCCAATACACACACAAAAACCGGAAAATTCGCTCCCGAACAGGCCATAGTTTGTTGAGCTTAGCCTCCTCTATAATTGGCAATAGTGGAGCTCCACCACTATCACCTCGCTTGGACTCGAAGTCACCAATTAATCCTAAGCTATTTGAAAGAGGAGAAGAGAGGAGACGGGCGAGAGAAGAAGAATTAATCCTATTTCTTCTTATTCTATTCTGATGGCATAGCTACAAAAAAAAGGGGGTCCTCATCTATTTATAGTGGAGATCCCACCCGGATGAAAACACGTCACTTAATTTTTTAATCTTAAATCCTACCTAACAATAAATCGAGATTCTTCGTTTTGTTTTCTTCATGATGGAGGGATGTCTCATTGGTTCTGTCATTGTCAACACGATCGTGGATGCTGAGGTCACTCCTGACCTCGTCTTGAGCTTTCTTAATCCGTGTATCTCCTAGCCCACAATTTTTGACTTTCTGACATAATTGAAGAAGGATCGAGTCTTGCCAAAAAGTCGGTGTTGAATAATTTCTAATACTCTCCCTCAGTACCGACTTTTTCTTCTTGTTATTCCTAGTTGTGACCGAAAGTCTTCGAGCTTACTTGCATTAAGTCCTTTAGTGAAGGTATTCGCCCGTTGGTCTTCTGTACTGATATATTGCAACTTGATATCTCCTTGTAATACCTTTTCTCTTAAGAAGTGATAATGGACCTCTACGTGTTTGGTTCTTGCATGAAATACCTGATTCTCAGCTAATTGGATAGCCGATCGATTGTCGCACAATAAAGGTATTGCATATTCGATTTGCTGGTGAAGATCTTTCATGAGTTGCATAAGCCATGTCGCTTCTTGAGTTGCATTTGCAGCAGCTCTGTATTCTGCTTCTATTGTTGCGAGTGACACAGTTGGTTGTCGCTTACTGCACCACGATACTGCTCCCCCAGCAAGATTGAAGACATATCCCGTAGTTGACCTTCGAGTATCGCGGTCTCCGGCATAATCAGCATCACAATATCCAGTGATTCTGCAATCTCCATCTCTTCTATAAATTATCTCATTACTCGATGTACCTTTGATATACCTTAATATCCTACGAACTGCTTCGAGGTGGGGCTTCTTCGGAGACTGCATAAACCTGCTTACTAGTCCAACTGCATAAGAGATGTCCGGTCTTGTATGTGTCAGGTAGATCAAACTGCCAACCAGCTGACGGTACATTGTTGGCTCTTCAAGATCCTTGCCTTCATTTGCACTAAGCTTAGCGTTGAACTCGATAGGTGTTGATATCGGCTTGCATTCTGACATCCCATATTTCTTTAGCAGCTCCCTTGCATATTTTTCTTGACATAGAAACAAGCTTTCTGGAATGCGATCAACTTCTAATCCCAAGAAGTGCTTCAATTCTCCGAGCTCCTTCATGTGGAACCGCACAGAAAGATTCTCCTTGATTTGTTTGAGCTCTATATTGTCATCTCCCGTGATGATGAGATCATCCACATACACAAGTACTATTGCAATCTTCTCTTCTTTGAATTTAATGAAGAGGCTTGAGTCGGCCACTGCAAGGGTATATCCACTCTGGAGTAAGAACTCTGCAATCTTGCCGTACCAAGCTCTTGGAGCCTGCTT
The DNA here is from genome assembly GCA_029817715.1 of Melastoma dodecandrum. Lineage (NCBI taxonomy): Eukaryota > Viridiplantae > Streptophyta > Magnoliopsida > Myrtales > Melastomataceae > Melastoma > Melastoma dodecandrum. The sequence goes on along the minus strand of JARUPY010000604.1, from coordinate 3,531,511 downwards.
CAGTCCGTATAATGCTTTCCTTAGTTTGCAGACATAGTTCGGACAATTTTTATCAGCAAACCCCTGAGGTTGTTCCATATAGATTGCTCTGTCTAACTCTCCATGTAGGAACACATTCTTCACATCCATCTGCCAGAGTTTCCAGGACTTACTTGCTGCTAATGCGAGTTGAACTCTGACAGTTGTCATTTTCGCAACTGGACTGCAGGTCTCGTCGTAGTCCAAGCCATACTGTTAAGAGAATCCTCGAGCGATGAGACGACCCTTATATCTCTCTATTTTTCCATCAGGGCGAGTCTTCACCTTGTAGACCCACTTGCAGGATATCGGTCTCACCTCGTTAGGTTTGGGCACCAAATCCCAAGTTTGGTTTTCTTCTAGTGCTCGAATCTCTTCATTCATCGCCTCTTGCCATACCTTATGCTTTGATGCTTCTTCGTAGCTTGATGGCTCTTGTGGATCAACGTCTTCTGCAAGTGCTGCATCTATGTATCTGGAGGTCTGCGTTGCCTTGTGAACCTCCTCGGTGATGTTATCCGGTCACCAGTTTCTTCTTCCACTGCATTCTCTTGAGAGGACCTCTAGTACACTCTAGTTTGCCAAGGTCTTTCTTCTTCTGTGTCATTATTCCCAGTTATAGTGGACTCTTCATTAGTCTCCTCAATGATTGGTTTTAGGGTTACTTGCTCTCCCTGTTTCAATTGAGCTTCTTCTTCTGGTTCCTTTGAAGGCAGCCACCAGGAAGTTGCTTCATCAAAGATGATGTTCCTTGATACAGTGCACTTGTTAGTTGTAGGATCGCAACATCTCCATCCTTTTCTCTTTGTGTCATATCCTACGAAGATGCACTTGGTCGCCTTCTTATCGAATTTGCTTCGCAAATGGTTGGGGATGAACACATAACAGACACACCCAAAGACTCGAAAGTGGCTCACTGTAGGCTTCATTTTCCATAGTAGCTCGAAGGGTGTCTTGAAGTTGAAGCGAGCTTGCGGTAGCCTATTTGTAACATCTGCAGCTATTTTCATGCACTCCGCCCAATATCTTCCTGGGACATTTCTTGCGTGCAACATGCTTCTGCATACTTCTGCAAGATGTCTGTTTTTCCTTTCGGCCACTCCGTTCTGCTATGGTGTGTGAGGGCATGTCAACTGTCTTCTTATCTTTGACTCCTTGAGGTACTCTGCAAATTCATTTGAGGTATATTCTCCCCCATTGTCGGTGCGTAGACACCTCACCTTCGTCTGTAGGTCACACTTCGCCTTGTTCTTGAACTCTTTAAACTTTTGTAGGGCTTCTGACTTCTCTTTCATGAAGTATACCCAAACGTATCTTGAGTAGTCGTCGATGAAGGTCACCATATATCTGCAGCCTCCAATTGATGGATGCTTCACTGGACCGAACACATCAGAGTGAATCAGCTGCAGTGGTTCTTCAGCCCTATACTTGGAGTCTTCGTACGGTAACTGGTGTGCTTTACCATATTGGCAGCCTGAGTAGACATTATCAACATTCACTTCCAATTTCGGAAAGCCCTTCAGCATCTCGTTGTTTATCATTACCTTCAACTTGTGATAGCCAACGTGCCCAAGTCTTTCGTGCCAGAGATCAGCTGTCTCGTTCTTCTTCACTTTATCTACGTATGCAGATTCTGCAGACATGACGTAGAGAGAGTTGACCTTCCGTCCTTCCATGAACGGTGTCCCTGAAAACTTTAGCTCGTGGTAGACCTTGACGTCATCAGGCCCGAACACCACGAAAAGAGTAGACATGAGTAGGAAAGTTCGCCGCAAAATTCGCTCCCAAACAGGCCACAGACGCCATGAGTATCCATTCATAATTCAAAAGAACATCCACCTCATGCATACGGATGAGTTCCCACATGGCCATCCCCACACGATTGTCATCCGACACACACACTCAATCGCAAAATACCGGCCACCCCCACATGTGGTGAGAATCCACTCATCCGTCGCATAACTGAAGGTCCGGGGTGCCATCTCCTACCATCCCAAGGGTCTGGCCAGCCCCTTTCCCTCACCAAATAATACATTCACAACGAGCAAAACTCAACGCTAACGAGTTTTATGGCCGTTTTGGAAGAAGAAAAACGAAAGGGATTGAGTACCGTACCTTTCCTCTTGTCCAGAGCGAAAATGTTCCAACTGTTTCCTCCTCCGAGGGAGTTCTCCACAAAGGGGTCTTTCCATTCCCTTCCTCGAAGATATTCCTTCTGTCTCGCTCCCTTCTTCCTTACCGAACCAGCCCTCTCCTTCTTTTTCTTCTTTTTCTCCTTTGGGGTTCACGCTCCAGTGCTCGTCCCCGTCAAAGTGAAACTGCCCTACCGGTGGGTAGGCTACGTGAGCTACGTAGCCGCCAGGGCCATCGAAGGGGCTCCCGTCCCCATGATCCCGACTGTAGAACCCTATATGTAGATCAGGTCTGGGTTGGCCCAATGATGCCTCGTGGAAAGTGAAAGTTGTCAAGGGCGCATATTTGGAGAACGCACTCAAGAGGTCTGCCCTCATGGTATCGATTGGTAAAAGCACTGGGGTAGTGAACTGAAAGCTGAGCGACCTCTTGGATGGCGGCCATACACTCGATAGCATTATGTTGTGCCTGCGATCTGGAGGGGGATCATCAGGGACACCGCAACGGGGATGCGTCATGCTTGCCAATGTCTCGGTATGCACTCTTCCCGTGACGTTCAAATGGTAGAACGTTTGGTACTTCCTCAGAGCGGACGTCAGGGCCTCGTCGTAGGAGTCATCGACTGGCGCATAATCTTTCGATAAGTAGCCGTAGGCCTTGAGGTAATTCCTTGCAAACGTAGGGACATCAAACTCAAGACTGGGGCTTATCGAAAGCAAGAGTAGGAAAGCAACTGAAAAGAGGATGGAGTTTCGGGCCATTGCTTTTGATAATAAGAATTCATGTCATGTATACCAGACGATCATTTATATAGAGTGAAATGGGTCGGGAAACAGTTTACTATTTGATAGGTTAATTGAATTATGAATGTAATAGAGTGAAAAATATGCACTTCATGGGAATTTAGAAGTTGCTGATTTCATATGATTTTAGTTGACATTTTCAGATTAATGTGATCAGTGACCGTAATCATCAATAAACTGGAAAAGAAAAGAACCTGCGATGGAATATGATATTTTATATTTGGAATTAAATTTCTAAACGATATAATTAATTCATTGATTTTTCTTACTCTTTTTACTATCATAAAAATAAATATTAAAATGGATTTTTAAACTTTTCAATTTATTTTATAGATATAATCTCACAATAAAAGTTTATATACCTTAACTTGATTTTTTTCTTGGAAAAAACAAGTTTAATTGTTAGGATATTGATATGATCTATTAATCCTTTTAGATAATTAAACCTAATCTTCTGCCGGGATGGATGGGAAAACTGTTTTGTTTTCCAAACCTAATTATTCATTCAGGTTGTATTTCAAAATAATGGGAATGGCCAGAAGACAAAATATCTTTCAAACCCGTTGAGGTTCGATCTAGACACAATAATCAGTGTTCATGTTTCAGTTATGTACAAATATCATCGGGTTGAAGAATCCTCTTAATTCTCCCCCCCCCCCCCAACACCCCCGCGCGTGAAAGCCCGAGGATGTGTCCTATATCGTGCAACGAGACCTATTCCAAGTCGAATTGATGGCCTATGGGGTTCAAGCTGTTGGGGGTTATGTGTGAAAGGATTGAATAGGAAGGGAGAATATGCTAGCAGAACGTAGATTCTGTACTACTGACGACCTTCTATAGAATAGAGTAAACGTTATGTAGAGCTACTGCACCTATGAGGAGTGTTTTGGCCGCGATTTCTCTTTCTTAAACTTTTTCTTACACTCTCTTGTATGAAATGTCTAACGTCCCTTTATATATAGGGAGGAGTAGGAAAACAAAATGACAATAGAAACTGACATATTTAATGACAGATTTAATAGCCCACCACTTAAATGACATTTTTGTTACTAACTTTAATTCCAATTAATCTCGATCATAAATTACCTTCAACGTAAGCTCCATTGCTCGTCCCCATCGAAGTGGAACAACCCACTTGGCGGAAGACCCGTATGACCTAGGAAGCCGCCAAGCCCATCAAAGGGGTGCCGATCCCCATGTTCCCGAACATAGAACCCTACCTTTTGTTGACCTTAGTTTTGATGATGAGAAATGTGTTGTTCTATGGCTTGAGAAGTGTGTTGTTGCACTACAACGAACCTGTACTATATTACTGTTGTTTTAATGCGCTATAATTATCAACGTGAAGGAATAATTATTATTCCAATTTGTTTATCGCAATCTAATCATATTGTACGTGCGCTTTACGGCCTAGCAAGCGCGTGGTTGTTGGAACGACCCGAGGATCCGGGTCCCCTCCCCAAGGCCCAACCGGTCGACGTCACGACTCGAGCGTCGGACCTTCGGAAGGTAATTGGGTGATCCCTCCCTGGGTTCCTAGCTGGGCCTGCTCAGGCCCTCGCCGACCGTCTCTGTTTTCCTAAAAGGCGGCGGGCGAAAGACGGAGCATGATCCGAAGGAGGAACTTTCGGGAGGAATCGAAAACGGCTCGTGTCGTCAGTCCCTCATCCAAAATGGCTCCGTAGAAAAAAGTTGTTGTTTAACCTAGGTAAACTATTACGGAGTCGCCACCGACTTATTTTGAAAGCTGTTCAAGTCGGAAAAAACAGTTGGTTCGGGGATTCCTAATTACTAACTCTTACATCTAAGCATGCGAAAAGGTGGCATTTGCTCCAAAAGATTTGCTTTGGTTTAACGGGCATTGAACCCGATCCGGGCATGACTCCGGACTTGTGTCAATGTTTTACGGGCTTTGGACCCGATTCGGGCTTTTGGGCCCGAACTCATGTTTATTTGCTTTGCAAACGGCATGCGACGATAAACCTATGGGCCTAAGGCATGCGAACAGGCACAAACAATTATTTAGATCAAAGTGAGCGGGGAAGGGTGGTGACCGTGGGCCTATGCACTTGGGCCCACGACCCGTTACATGTGGAAATAAAGAAAAACGGGAGGCCCGTACCTCCCTCATGTACCTGAGGCCCGGCCGGGGAGGGTTTACATCAACTGGGCCCGTCAATTGGGCCGCCTTCGAGACATGCTTCCACCACGGGTTTCCTCGGAGTCGCTTTGTCGAATCCTCGAAATCGTTGGTTGATTTTCAATGTAATATAAAACGGAAATTTGGTTAGAATGTTCAAATGATAAGAGTTGCATAATCATGAAACACAACGAATACGAATTAGGCATAGTTGAGAAAGCGATTTATAACATCGGTTCGGATTGTCCGATTCAACCGAAATTTGAACCAATAGATTTGAAACTTAATGGGGAGTTTGCATATAAAATGTTATGAAATTCTTATGGTGCAATCTCACAAGATCAAGGAACTAAGGTGGCTGTCCGGAAAAGCGGAACAGTTTGCACCGACAGTGTTGTTCCTATCATATCTTAGCCCTCAAATATCTGATCAGAGTGCAAAATGACTTTACAGAAGGGCAAGGCAATGAAGAATTCATATGTAAAATTTCACATAGAACCAACGGTTGGATCGTAAGATATGCTCGTGCAAAAAACCAGAAGAAATATAGATAGCTTGTCAAGTTTGGCTGACCTGAGCCGTGGAAACAAAAATTGATATCTTTTACTCCACATGGTGAAAAAATACATATGAAATGTCAAAATCAACATGATTAAGTGAAGAAGATATCTACAAAAGTTGAGAACACTCCAACGGTTTGATCCGCCGGTATTGTGCAAAGAGTGAAGTAGCAATGCTGGGCAGACCTCACTTGGTGTACAGTCTGTTCACGAGATCGTATCTTGTTATTACAGAAACTTCAACGGTTGGTTAATATTTGTAAACAAATGTACTGAAGTGTAATTTCTGCTTAAAAAATTCGAACAAGATCCAACGGTTAGATCTCCAGCAATGTCCCCAGAAGTAACAATACGACAGACTGTTCTGTCGCGGCCTGCGAAGGTGGCACTAGTTGCGGGGGGCATATCTTGGTCATCGATCAACCAAAAATTAAAAGTAAAATATCCCCAAGATCATCATTCATTGTAGATCATTTGACCTTTTGGGTTCGAGGTTCAAAAACGTCCGTAACCTCAAAAACGTTCAAAAACACTCATTGAGGCGTTGCCGCTGAAAACAATCGAAATAGAAAGCCGGGAGATGTCCCGACACTTCCATGCCAAAAATGAATGCAAAATCGACCCCAAAGCTACCGTGAAAGCTTTGAGGTCTAAAAGACGTATGAAAATGCGTTCGAGAGGAGTTTAAATGATTACGACCTGTTTACGTTGTGGTTAAGTGTCGGCGGGAAATGGCGCGCCGGCTGTCCTTTGTCCTTTGGCTGTTACGACCTTGTCTGAATTCTCGTTCCTCACCCCATGGTGTGTGTGGTAGGTCAAAAAAGAAAGGAAACGACAGAGTCAGCATATCAAACATGGTAGAAGCATGCTGGAATTAGCAAAGTGAGAGGAGGTCTCACCGAGGGGGTTACCTCGCCTCGGGGTGGCCCGAGGAGGATGAACGACGCCGGGAGGGTGTCGGCTAGTCAGGAGGCTTTGGCTCGTCAGTACTGGAGAGGGGGAGTCCTTGGCTCCGGTTTTTGTATGTACGTCGAGAGGAGTTGGCCTCCGGCGTTGATGTGTATGGAGGAGTTGGCCTCCGGTTGTATGTAGAGGGAGGAGGAGTTGGCCTCCGATTCTCCGAAGGGGTGGAGCGTCCGGTTCCCCAGAGGGAGGAACGTCTCTGGGTGGATGAACGTCTGTATCCTGATTATCTGAAATTCTCTGAAGGGGATTGGGAGGCTTTGGCTATGAGGATTTCAGAGATTCTCTATGGGGAATCTCTGATTTTTTACGTGTGTGTGATTGTCTGATAGGGGATCGTCTGATAATTCTCTAGATGGGGATAGGGAGAATCTCTGATTTGCCTTATGTCGCCTGATTGATTGGAGACTTTGTCTGGGTAGGTGAAGGGGATCGTGTCTAGGTTCATCGAGACAAATAAGCTAAGATATATTATTTAAGTGGGGAATGGGATATTTTTTTGGGGGAGTGATTGAGGGGATTGAATCTTGATAAGGTGAGTAATTTATGATGCAGAAATATCGAGAGATTTAAATGTGATTAGGAGATGGTCGGTAATTAAATTTTGTTTGGAAAATCTTAAAAGAAAATTATTTGTTGGAAAATTTGGGGTATTACACATATTTGATGATTAATTACATTATTTGATTCAAATAATTACGTGTGAGGATAGGATAGCGACATTTGAGAAAAATTTTGAAATGGAATCTCTATTTTTAGTAATATTATATTTCTAAGTAACATTCTTTGAACAACAAATATTAATGGTACGGTTTGGATGATGAACATAAGCATTGTTTTTGTAACTCAAAGAAGCCTGTCGTATCCGTTACAAAATATTAATGTAATTCAAAGAAGCCTGTCTTAGTGTAATAGTTCCTTTGGTTAATAGAATGATATGAGGTTAAAGAGAGTCCACGTTCATTTGTCTTCTCGACCTTATCCTATCTATGACATTCAGACATATGTATGATCACAGTTGGATGGAACTAACTTGGTTTGAAAATATATCATCGAGAGTTTCCTTTAATAGAAGGTTACACGTTACATAACCTTCTGATCATTGATATTGTGATGAATGTAACATCAGATTAGAAACAATTTTTTACTCAATTTATTTTGTCTGTGATTTTGTTTACAGTACATTACCAATTCATTTCCATGTTTCATCTGAACCTTCCATTGATTTATTTCTTATTTTACTTTACGTTGAGCAGTTTAGAGTGGAGATGTTGCGATGTAATTCGCGATAGAATTACTAGCGCATTTGTTTCCTAGAAGACCACGAAACATTCGTTCATTCCCGGCTTCCGCAGATTAGATACTCCCCGGGATGGCGCATCCTAAGACCCGAGACTACATCTTACGTTTACACTAGCAGACGTCCGTGGCAACGACAGCCCATAAGCACTGAACCAAGCAGCAAATTGCAGGTTATAGCTACATAATGAATCAGTTCACATTGCCTAACGGACAAACGATATTTCCTGTAAGAAGCATTCAAATAGAATTTGCATGACACCGTGACTAAATCAAACTACTTTTCAAAGGAAAGCCAGGTCAGACTAAGTTGTAATGGCAGGTTCTTCTGACTCTGCAGCTAGGCAAATTCTAGATTATCCGAAACCACTTTACACTAACATGATCTCCAGTGTCAACAACTCACTCGAAGAAATCGTTTGATGTTTTTGCAGGCCAAGCAATCCTCCCCGAATTACCAAAACCGAATTGCATTCACGGAGAAAGACAACCCCCTGTATGTAGAATAACCCCATATGAATGCATTCTTTCCGTGTACCCTTGAACAACAACATTGACTGTGCAAAACCAAACCATGTTGCACCCGGACGGAGTAATGGGGATAAGACAAAGCCAGGCAGTGGAAAAAATGAAAGGCCAGTACGATTACCAGACAGATGTAAGATTGGAGACAACGTAAGGATTGTGGAGACGAGAACGGAAGCCAAGCGCAATCCCTTCTCTTCCCTGCATCTTCTGAACCCGGTCGACCGTCGTTCAACTTCCTCGTACCGCATTCCCCTGTAATGCACACGAACCTTCAGGAAGGAGAAAAACAGGAGCAGGCAAATCGAAACGCGTTCGTCCGGGAGACCTTGCTGATTATCGTAATGGGAGAAGAAGGTGAGCCACAACATCGCTGGATATGAGATGCATCTCCTCCGACGGCAGCCCTGCCCTGTATTTCTTTCCCTCCTGCGAAGGTTGTCCGCTGGGATTAGAAGCTCTCTTTGATATATTGAATTGGTCGGAGTTATCGTGCTTTGAATTGTTTGTTCCAAAAGATGGTTCGCAAAATTGTACGATTAAGGAAAAGAAAATTTTAAAATTGGACGAAAAAAAAAAATACCCAAACTGAATATTATAACTTACAAAAGATTTGTAACAAAGAGTTCATCGTTGTTGTTAATAACAACGAGTTCCTAGCAATGTTTCATAAACTTTAGAAGTTGTTGTTTTAAACGGTAAATTATTATGATGATTAACGATATTTAGGAATAATATATTTAACCGGTTCAAGAATTCATTTAAGCATGTTGGTTCAAGTGGTAAAGAGCTTGGATTTGTTTAAAAGGTCTCGGATAGAAACTTACCGTACGCAGCCAAGGCAAAACAAGAAAAACATTTGCGAAACAGTTTATAAAGTTCGATTCCATTTTACCACATTATTTCCGGAATTTCGAAACTATCTATCAATTTCGTAAATATTTTTCCCGTATTACGTTAATATGGAAGAAAGCCCGATAATCATGGCTTTTCACTAGATATTTTCGAGGCTTGTACCAAAATGCATCGATTTTAAAAAAAAATTATGAAATACGTTTTGAATTTGCGAAATTACAAAAATATCGCCCATATTTCGCAGTGGGCCGCGACAATATGACATGTGACTAATCGCGGTTGGGAACCCCGAGTTTATGTGGGATGAGATCAGGCTAATACTCACCTCCCATAATGTTGTTGTTCACGACCCCGTTTCTATACCTTGGCAAACTGAAATCATATTTTAATTAAAAAAAACAACAGTGTATTTCTGTTCAATCCTCGTATATTGTCCTGAATTCATTCGTACCTGTGTTTTGTGTTTCATGTCATTAAATAGGGATTTTACTCAAAAGGAATTCGTGGAATAACGGGAAATAGCTTTACTACTGCATTTGTTTATTTACTGATGTTATCAACGTGAGAAAAGGGTTGCATTCAATCTACAAATTCAAAGTCCAACGTCGAATAGTTAAGAAAGTCCAACCTTATATAAAAGTTTAAGTGGATTATTCCCTTTATAGTCATTGCTGAGCTCGGCATGTGAATAGGTTACATATTCTAACTTATTTTTCTGTTTGTGATATAATCAAGAAAATAACAAATAAATAAAATTCCAAAGGATTTTTTTCTGGTCAAAATTCCTGCCTCCATTATTGAGTTAGGCCGGGATGATAAAAAAATATCAGTGGTAGAGAAAATGGATTTCCTCTCCCCCGTCCTCAAACTCATCTGCTCCCTCCTCCTCGACGAGTATTCCCGGATCAACGGCATCTCCGAAAATCTCAAGTCGTGGGGTGAGAAGCTCCCCGGGATCCAAGCCGTGTTGGACTCCGCCGAGGAAAAGCAGATGTACGATGATGACCCTGCTACTTTCCAGTGGCTCGGTGACCTCAGGGACATGGCCTACGACATGGAGGACTTGCTCGACCACTTCTCTGTTGACGCCAAGCGGGACGTGTCCAAGGTTCAGTCGACAGGACTTCCTCACTGCCTCATCGCTTGCTGCTCTCCTTTCCGCCCACGCACCCTGATCTCTGGTCATCGTATGGCCAACGAGATTGAAGACATTGACCGAAGATTGGAGCAAGTGGTTGCACGCATACCCATTCTCGGATTAGTCCGGAACTCGAGGAGCGAGGGTCGCAACGACCAGCCCCGTTTCAAAACCACTTCCCTTCCAGAGCCAAAGTTTGTGGGCAGGGAGAAGCAAATGGAGGAGCTGCTCTCTCGTTTGACCGGATCCGAAGCAACTGTCGACCCCGTCCGACCCTTTATGGTCGTTTCGATCGTTGGGATGGGAGGACTCGGTAAAACTACTCTTGCACAAGAGTTGTATAATCACGAGTCCTTGAAAAACGCGAACTTTGCAGTCAAAGCCTGGGTTTGTGTCTCCGAAGTCTTTGATATGGTCGCAATCACCAAGAGCATCATGGACAAGGTAACGCCGTCTTTGTTCGGTACGGAGAAGGATCTAGATCAACTTCAGAATTCTCTGAAAGAGAAGTTATATGGAAAGAAGTTCCTCCTTGTGTTGGACGATGTCTGGAATGATAACTACGGAGATCTTGAGTCTTTGCTGAAGCCCCTATATTCTGGAAGTAAAGGAAGCAGGATTCTGCTCACTACAAGAAACTTCGAGGTCGCCAAATTGATGGGCGATCGCTATCCCAAGCAGTTGGAATTCTTGTCGTTGGAGGATTGCTTGTCTTTGCTCGCCTATCACTCCATTGGCGATGAAAACTTTGAAGGCCACCCACATCTTCGGGAGATCTCCATTCAATTGGCAAAAAGGTGTAAGGGGCTGCCGCTTTCTAGTAAGACCATCGGAGGGATGTTGCGTTTCGAAAGTGACGATGAAAAATGGAAGCTTGTGTTAGCTCACGGTTCTTGGGACAGAGAGGGGGAAAAGATCCCTCCCGCATTGAAGTTGAGTTACATCCACCTCCCCATTCGCTTGAAGAGATGTTTTGCAGCTTGTGCGTTATTCCCAAAGGATTACATATTCAACCAAGACGAGCTAATTCGACTATGGATCATACAAGGTTTATTGCAAAAAGGTACCGCGAGAACCTTCCGAGAGGTGGGGATGGAAATTCTCCATCGGTTGGAGGCTGCATCGTTCCTTCAGAAAGCAAGGGATGAGAAGTTCCGCTATTCAATGCATGATCTTATTAACGATCTCGCAAAATCGGTTCATGCCCGCTCATATTTCAGCTCCGATGAGTATAATGATGGTTCTACCTTCCATGAAGGGTCTCACGATAAAGTGCGTCATGCGGCAATGGTTACAGAAAGATACGAAAAGTGTATTTCAAAGAGATTTGATGTGTATCGAACGATGAAGAAGTTAAGAACCTTTGTGTCATTCCAAATCACAGAAGGCCTAATGTCAAATGTCTACGTTTCTGAGGATGTGATACAAGACTTGTTCATGGATATGAAGAATCTGAGAATGTTGTCGTTACGTTACTTTAGAATTAAGCAGGTGCCCGATCAGATTGGAGAGATGAAATTACTGCGTTCGGTGGATTTTTCTCATACAAATATCCAAATGCTGCCGGAATCAATATGTGACTTGGTGGAGTTGCAATCACTATTACTTCGAGAGTGTTGGGAGCTTAAGAAATTGCCGAGAAACATCCACAAGCTGTCCAATCTTCTCCACCTCGACATAACCGGCACAAACAGTTTGCAGGAGATGCCGCCGCATATCGGTGATCTAACCAATCTCAAGATACTTTCAGACTTTATCGTGGGAAAAGAAGCCGGTCAAGAGTTGAAGCAGCTGGGATCACTCGGACGCCTTCAGCGGGAGTTGAACGTTCGTAAGTTGATGAACGTAGACGACGCGGAAGATGCGCGAATTGCCAATCTGCCAGGAAAGGAAGCGGTTCTTGAATTAAAATTGAACTGGGCATCAAGTTTTGAAGATTCACGTGAAGATGACCACCAATTCAAGCTCCTCCACCTTTTTCAACCTCCAAGGAAGACTGAATCCCTCGTCATACATGGCTACGAGGCCAAAAGATTTCCATCTTGGTTTAATAATCAGAGATGTATGGAAAATATCTTGAGCATAACCCTGACAGGTTGTAGAAGTGTGGATTCATTGCCACCTTTTGGACAACTTCCCTTGCTGAAAAGGTTGGACATCCGTGGTCTAGAAGTGATATATTCCATAGGTCCCGAGTTTTACGGGTGTAAAAGGCCATTTTTTCGGTCACTGAGGAGCTTGAGCTTCAAGTACATGGGTGCCTTGGAGAAATGGTCGTCCAACGGAGAGGATGAGAACGACCTGCCATTCCCTTGTCTCCGTCAACTAATCGTGAAGGATTGTCCCAAACTGAAAGGAGGGTACACTCTTCGCCTTCCGTGCCTCGTCTAGATTGATATTAATGGGTGCGACGGGGGATTTTTGAAATGTTTGGCAGGCCTTACTTCAATGACCAAGATGGTAATTAGACAAATTCCAGAGCTGGTTCACTTTGAGGGCAATTTGTCGACCTCTTGGGATGCCCTCGTAGAGATGAGCGTTATGGAGTGTCCTCGATTTAAGTCCTTCGTGGAAGGGGATGAAGGGAAACAAGTTCCACCTAATCTGAAGGTTCTTGAAATAAGTGGTTGTCAAGAGATAGAGAAGCTGCCGGATAATTCAGTTGGTGTAGGTAGCCCCCTCTCTCGATCTCTGCAGGAACTGCGTATTAGGGATTGTAGAAGCCTCACGATTTTGTCGGACAGCTTGCAGCACATGCCCGCCCTCTCCAAGCTTAGACTCAGTAATTTACCAGCATTGGAGATGGAGATATTCCCTTCACTCCCCGATAACCTGTCCTTGTTTCATCTTGGCGGTTGTCCAAAGGTGAAGTCTTTGTCTCATGACATGCACCACCTCACATCCCTCAAATCACTTTCTATTGACAACTGCAAAGGCATCACAAGGCTATCCCCGAGTGGAGTTCTCCCTCCCAACCTGGAGGAGGTTTCTCTTGTTGTTTTGGAGGAAATGGTGTCAATTACGGAATTAGTTGGTGTTGGTAATCCCTTGTCTCGATCTCTGCGGGAATTGGAAATAAATGATTGCAGAAGCCTCACGACTTTGACGGAGAGCTTACAACACATGTCCGCCCTCTCCGAGCTTAATCTCTGGGATTGCCCAGTATTAGAGATGGAGATATTCCCATCACTCCCCTGCAACCTATCCGGTTTTAATCTTTACAGATGTCCACAGGTGAAGTATTTGCCTCATGACATGCACCTCCTCACATTCCTCAAATCTCTAACAATCAATGACTGCGAAGGCATAAAGAGCTTGCCGAGTGGAGGTCTGCCTCCCAATCTGGAACGGCTTGCGATCGAGGGATGCCGAAATATGAATAAGCCAATTGAGGAGTGGGGGCTAAGGGGCCTCACCGACTTACGAACATTGAGCATCTGGGGAAGGATGGGATGCGTGGATGAGACGGAGTGTATTCCTCCTGCCGCTGATGATGATGCAGACTGGAGTCGCATCCTCCCTTCATCCCTCTTGGGATTGTCAATCGGGGAAATGAAGAAGTTGAAGAGGATGAAAGAGGGACTCAAGCACCACCTCACCTCCCTTCGATCCTTGTTCATTAATAACTGCGAGAGGCTGAGGTGTTTACCGGACGACGGCCTCCCCGACTCCCTCGAATGCCTCACCATTTGGGGATGTCCGGAGTTGGAGGAGAAATGCAGGAAGGACAAAGGGGAATATTGGCATCCCCACCTCCGACTCATCCCGGAAATTATAATTCGGTCTGATTAGTTATTGACTGAATTTATAAAATCATAAAAATTTGTATATATTGCAAATTATTTGCTTTACTTTGTGAAACCAAACCTTGTCTTCGACCAACAAAAACAATTTATAGCAGAATGTAGAATTTCGTAAAGGACTTCTCTATTCTTATAGCATAATTCTTTGAACCACGCATGTCCTGTGTTAATAGCTTTTCTATTCATGTGAAGCCTCCTCGGTCCGAAGAACTAACCCGACCATATCTCCCTCGTTGTCCATGCATTTTAGGCGAAAGACTCGGAGAAATCTCATGCGGCATTCGCATTTGGTGATTGAATCCTCACAAGTAAGATCACATACTAGAATTCCCAGAGAGTTGTAAAACATGAATATTAACTCCATTCATATCCTTCCAATCCCAACAATGCAACTATATATGTATACAGATAGATATATAGATTTATCTCCCAATGTGCAACAGCCAGACCACATATTGATTGCAGATGGACTCACCGTTTTCGCTGTCGGCCAGACATATTGCACAAAAACTACGTTCATATGTGCCTTCTATAATAAAATCAATCCACATCAGGACCACGATAATCGATTTAGGATAAAAAAAAACGTGGAAAATAGAAGTACGTACTCGTATTGTTCGTACCTCAACAAAAATAGCCAATTATTATGCCTTATTTCCTTCTTTTTGTTCAACTCGGCATGCCCCTGAAGTCCGTTGTCTTCTAGATCTACAAGCCGACGAGGAAAAACTGAACTTAGTAATTTTGGTTGTCGCGGGTGATCCCGTTTTCGGTTCCATTTAAAATGAATATCCTCCCTTGACGATTTGGCTTCGGATTTTAAAAACGTATAGGAGTCGCCACTAACTTATTTTAAGTTCAAGTTAGAAAAAACTATAAAGATTCGTTAAGGTTCGGAAATTAGGTATTACTAAATCGCATGCAAAGAAAAGGGAGGCGTTAAAATTGCATGTTTCCGATGTTTAAATTTATTTAAGCTTGATTTTTTGAAAAAAGAAACCGTTTGACATATAAAAAAATTCTTGAGCTTAATAACATGTAAAATGTCTACGTGAATCATTTTTAGAAAATATTTCTTAAAAGTTGATTTTGGGCAAAACACAAACAGTATAGATTGATAATGCCCTTAACAGTTTCTACGCCGAAGTAAATTCAAGGGAGAACAGGGTGTTTGTACCATTTTTCGTTCTATATAGAACGCCCCCGTTAGCGTTTGTACCCATGGTACTGTTTTAAAATAGATTGACAGCGAAACGTTGGTGAGTGCGAAGCCATCTTCAGAGGGTCTTAATCTTCGAGAATCCAAATAACCCTTCAAATATACATAACCTCCGTTGTCTTGAATGCGTTGAGTGGGATGCGTGCCTTGGTTGTCTAAGGCACGCCCCCCCGAGATGCCTGCACAAAATCGAATAAACGAAGTAAACTGTTCTGGTCTTGAAACATGATTAATTATTGTACGAGTTATTTTGACAAAAGATAATTAACTAATGTGAACTCTTAATAGATAACGATTATGGCCGTCGTATGTTGTAAAGCAATTGAAAAGAAATAAGTTAAAGGTGTTAAAAAACATTTTTTTAAAAAAAATAAATTTAAAAATATTGTAAAAATAGAACGTCCGTAAAAAAAATAAAATTTTTATTTTATTTTTTTAAATGTCATACCATGAACAGCCACTAATGATAAAGGTCATGTGATAAATTCAGTTATAATCTTAAAAAAACATAAAATAAAGGCATAATCGGACAAAATAAGATTAATGCGTTCAAAAAAAGTCTTTCAATTAAAAAAAATAAAATATTCATCTCAGGCACGTGTAAAATACAATTAAAAGAAAAAATGAACAAAATTAGAATACAAAACATTACCTTTACGGATTTCAAGACCAAGGGTCGAGACACCGAGAACCAGGAGTCGGAAACAGGCATCGAATACGGGGGAGTCTGCCGACTGACGTGGTGCGCTCGGGTTTGAGGCTTCGAATCCAAGATACAGGGAAGGGAAGCCGGCGACTGAGCGTTGGATTTTAGCCGCCGTGGTTGGAACTGAAGACGAGCTGAATTGAGAAGCGAGCCGCTGGTGTCAGGAAGCCAGATCTGGAGCCGCGACCAAGGACCGAAGGAGGCAGAAGGTGCGGCCGTCCTCGAGCTGCTTGCCGGCGAAGATGGATGGCCGCTGGTCCGATCAGCTCAGGGAGGAATTCGAAACCAGAACCATTGCTGCCGAGGGAGTCACCAGGGTACCGTGGGCCATGGATCTGAGTCGACAAGCGAGTCGCTGGAGGGGAGATCAAGGCCTACGATGCGGTCGTGGGGCTGGAGGACGGCGGTGCGGATGAGCTTGTCGAGGGCGGCAGTGATGGGCTGGCCGAGGGCGGCTGGAAGATGGTAGGGTGGAGAGGCTGTTAAGGTTGAGTCTGAGCGTGGGTTGGCCGTGACTGGGATGCTTGAAGCAGAGCCGTTGTGGGTGAAGCCAGATCTGGAAGGAGTCCCGGAATGGAGGACGGTGATGGCGGCAGTGACTCGGATGGGCTTGCGGAGGACGATGTAGTTCCTGAAGATGGAGGCAAAGTTTGCAAGGGAAACCGGAATAAGGCTGGATGTTGACGCTCCAAGAGGAAAGGGTAAGGTGGTAGGCGAGGAGGGCGCAGGAGCGGCAGAGGTTCTCGATATCGTCGATGAACTCGTTCCCGCCATAGTAGCATTCACCAGGCATGCCCTCGGAGTACTTGTTGGTGAGGCGGTCGACCGGATCTTGGAGGACGCTGTTTCGTATTCAAAGTGCCCGCGAGGTTCGGCTTCTGCTCCTTCGATGACATGGGCGCTCCTGCTTCCCAAGGTGGAGACCCTAGCGACGTTTTCCTTACTACGGATGGCTTGAAATCCCTGAGAAAGGTCCACCGTTATTCTTGCCATATGCTGCCCGATGAGCCACTGTGTTTAAAACGGGGCGATTGCCGAGGTTGTTGTTCCTCCTCTCGTATAGCTTGGAACCTTGTTCGGGGAATGTGAAACACCCTTGAAAAAATCAATCTGGTAACGAGGCTCGAATCGTGTCGGAGGCATCGGCCGAATTGTGATCCCATGTCCTCTGCGTAGACATAAAGGAAAATTAAAAGCAGACCGACTCATCAAAAAATTAAAATAAAGCCTTTTTTTAATGTTTCTTCTTTCAGCACTTGCATGTGTGTCTCTATCGGAGTATCTCAGCGTGTGTCCTCCCGGTCTAGCTATTTATAGGGGTAGGTAGTGACTTTATTATTATTATTTATCAAATTTTATGATTTTTCTCGATTTTATAGGTTTTTTTACGGATTTTTGTTGATCTTTTAATGATTTTTTTATTATTTTCACTGATTTTTGGTGATTTTTAGTGATTTTCAATTTTTTATATTATTATTCTTTTTTGTGATTTTTGTAGAAAAAAGAAATTGGGTTATGACAATTGCCCCTCTTTGTGAGAATGTTCGGTAAAATGTTCAAACAAAGAATAATTAAGAACCCAATTTTTTTGGAAAGGATTGCTAGGGCATCGCGTTTGTTAATAAACGCTCGACCAGAAATGACGTCGCACTTATTAGAAAATGCATAACCAAACGCTGGTGCAAAGAGGTGTAGCGTTTGTACGAACGCTTAACCAGAAAAACTGAAAATGGTGTCAGGGTTGTACGAACGCTCAACCAGGAACATTGAAAATGGTGTCGCGTTTGTACGAACGCTTAACCGAATTGAACATGGTGTCGCGTTTGTACGAACGCTTAACCGAAAAGAATGTGGTGTCGTGTTCGTACAAACGCTCAACCGAATTGAAGGTGGTGTCGCTTTTGTACGAACGCTAAACTGGATTGCAGGTGGTATCGCGTTTGTACGAATGCTCAACCAGATTGTAGGTGGTGTCGCGTTTGTACGAACGCTTAACCTAAAAGAATGTGGTGTCGCGTTGGTACGAACGCCTAACCGAAAAGAATGTGACTTTGCATTTGTTAGACTACGTTCAGTCGAGTGTAAAATGGTACGACGTTTGTTAGTAAACGCTTTAACCAAATTGAAGATGACATTGTGTTTGTTAGTAAACGCTCAGTCGAATGGCGTCGCGTTTGTTAGTAAACACTTAGCCAGATTGTATTGCGTTTTTTCACGCTTTACCGAATAAAATTGAGAAATGGATAACTTGACTTTCAAGTACTACCACACCAGAGTGCTTTACTGTAGTGAAGAGTATATCATACCTTAGCATAAAGGCTTGAGTTTTGAAATCATGAAGTATGATTGTGATTGTGCACTTCTTGCTAAAATGTTGACTGCAGATGACATGAATGACGGATGTTCTATATGCATGCGCAAAAACTTCATTTTTCTGAAAAACAGAAACACTTTCTTACATCTCTCAAGGCTCACTCAAATATGTTTCTATGCTATCAGAGTGGGAAGTTCGATTCCTTTGAAATGAATGCTCAAGGGCTAGTCGAAAGAGACTTTGATTTTGGTTGTAATGTAGACTTGGTGTAAGACCATATTTATAGATGGCTTGATCTTTAAGAAAGAAAGCAAGTCAAAGAATCTCATCAAATAAGACTCAAAATGCAGGGACGTTACCTTTAAGCGTGGTTTTCCCAATGTGGACTTGCTCATCGACACAATACTCAAGGGTATGGGCATGATGGCATATGAGAGTGTGAATTTGTAGAGAAATGTTGTAGAAGAATAATTTTATCTATCTTTTCCTACGGGAAATGAGGCTTTTGAATTTAAAGCGTTTTGCCCAGATTGGCAAATCGGGATCAGGGTTCTAAAACTTTTGTCCATTTTTTCTTGACACTTTGGTTTTGTGACCGTCTTTTGGCCCTTGTGTCAAAATTTGCTTTTTCTTTGAATGATATTGAAGGGCTCTCTTTTCTTTTTTGCTTGTTTGCCCCTATCTCATTTTCATTTTCATTCTTTTTTTTGAAATATTCAACGAACTCGGTTCTTTGGAATTGGTCATGGATGTAGTGGAATGGTTGAAAGATTGGTAGAATAATGTGTCGACGTGCGAGATCCGTTAGGGATATACTTCACACTCAAACTTGAGGAAGTAACTCATCCCCATCTCAGCCTTATTCGGAAGTTAAGACTACAGGAACTCCTTTTACCTCGACGTGAGGCGACTCTTTGACTTGAAAGCGTCGTTATTTTTTTTGAAAAAACCTCTACTTCGGCTAAGAATGGCTAGCAATGGTAATGTGTTTGAGGATAAGAAAGAATGCTCGATGTTATCCTAGCTAGAGCATTTTCCGTCAAAGGAATTTTTTTTTCCCACTCGGATGCTATCGTGTGTGAATCCCTCATAAGTGTGTGCACTCAACTCTCGAAAGGGTATGTATTTGGGGATAGGCTTGCCTTTCTATCTCTAGCACAGAAGTGTTCCGCTAGGAAATGTGCTTCAAATTTCGAGGACGCATGAGAATATGAACATATAAGCATGATAACTTTACCTGTGATGTTCGCTTCGACATTGAGACCCTGTAGGGAAAGAGATGGTATATAATTAGGTTCAATGTGAGGAGTTTTAGAATTGGAACGATACCTTCTTAACCAGTCACCTGTCGATGATCGATGTTGCCCCAGTTAAAGCATCTGCGAAGGATGTTAACATTGATTAGTCTCGAATTTCATGTGATTGAATTAGAATGATACTTTCCTCTACCGGTACCCAACAACGATCGGTCGTTGCCCCATTTGAAGCATCGTTTATTTAGCATGGCTTGTGAGCCTCGTAAATTTTTATTGCTCCTAAAAAGTCTCCTAGGAGAGTTACGCTAAAAGCAAATATCATTGAAATTGACTTTAAAAAAATTGCTCAAATAATGAAATAAAATGGGTACAATATTTTGTCTTAATTGATTGGGGTAGAACAGCCCCATCCATCTTAATTAAGATCAGGGCCCCTCACGAGAAAGCTTGCTTGACGACATATGGGCCGTCGTAATTGGGGGCGAATTTTCCACGAGGGTCTTTGACGTTCGGAAGAATCCACTTTCAAACCAAATCACCGGGCTTGTATGACACCTGCCTAACCTTTTTGTTGAAAACTCGGGAAAACGTTCTTGATAACATTGCATATGATGTGCAGCAGCGAGCCGTTTCTCGTATATGAGATCCAGGTGAGCTAGACGATGTTGCACATAATCGTCTTCGGTCATGTATGCTTTCTGGAATATCCTAAGGGACAGGATCTGAACCTCGATTGGTAGAACTTCTTGTGCTCCATAGACAAGCTCGAAAGGAGTTGCCCCAGTTGAGGTACGTGTTGTTGCTCTGTAGGCAAGTAATGCATGTGGGAGCTTTTTGTGCCAATCGCGGTATGTGACTGTCATCTTCCGGATGATATTCTTTATATTCTTGTTTGCAGCTTCCACAACACCATTCATTTGTGGACGATATGGTGAGAAGTTGAGATGTTTGATTCGGAATTCTTCACACAATGAATCAATAATCTTGTTGTTGAAATTGATGCCATTATCGGTCACGAGCAGTTCAGGCTCCGTAGCGAGCAATTATATTGACGCGGACGAATCGGGCCACATTCTTTGCCGTAACTTCTTTGAATGATTGAGCTTCTATCCATTTGGTGAAATAGTCGATGGAGACTGGGATGAACTGATGACCATTCGAAGCTTTTGGATTGATTGGGCCGACGACGTCCATCCCCCACATTGAAAATGACCATGGTTCAACGGGTACAATCTAGTGCTTCGTGCGCATCAACACATCTCATAAGAGTCGCAGTAAATGATTTCTTGTATAATACATCTCCATCTAGAAAGAAATTGCGAACAATTCGTCGTATGAATTTTCGCTCTTTTCCGTTGCAGCCTTGCGGAATGTTGCCGGTTTGTAAATAAACTTTGATATCGAAGTACCAAGGTTTGTTATCTGCTTCATTAATGATGGCAGCACAACTCGAGTTATGAGAGATGTCGATTTGCAGGGGCTTGATGTTCATTTCTCCAACCAATGTGCCAGTGCATCCGCAAAGCGATTCTCCGATCGAGGCAAGTAATTGAACTCAATGTCACGGAAGTGTTTGATGATATCTTGAAGGTATTCATGATATGGGAGGAGCTTCGCATCACGAGTACGCCATTGTCCATTTGTTTGGGCGATAATAAGTGTCGAATCTTCGAAAACGTTGATGTCTTGTATTCGCAGATCGAGAGCATGTTGAAGACCGAGAATGCACGCCTCGTACTTTTGCAATATTGTTGGTACATGGAAAAACAACCTTCAACGCAATCGGATAATACTGACCGGTGAGGGATATCACAACGGCTCCCACACTCGACCCATTGAGGTTGACTGCTCCATCAAAGTACATAGTCCATCGTTGATCATCGTCTGCAACTAGGATGTTCTCATCTGGCAACTCAACATCCAAAGGAGACACGTTCGGTCCTGGGTAGTCAGCAATATAGTTTGCGATACTTCGACCCTTGACAGACTTAGTGGCAACATATTGTATGTCGAATTCAGCAAGTTATAGTTGCCATTTGGAGATACGGCCCATTAGCATAGGCCAGCTGAAAAGACATTTCAAAGAATCATTTTCCAACACCAGAAGAATCTCGTAGTGAAGGGTGTATTGCCTTAATCGATGGCAAACCAATGCACAACATGTTCGTTCCAAAATCGTGTAACGGGCCTCACTAGGTGTGAACTTCTTGCTTAGATAATAAATAACATGTTCTTTGGCACGTTGTGGTTGTTGTGCCAAAAGGGCTCCTAAAGACTCGTCTTGAATAGTAAGGTAGACTGTCAAATGATGCCCCGGTGTTGGTGGGAGTAATATCGGAGGGTTCGACAGGTATTGCTTGATTTCTTCAAAGGCGGCTTGGCACTCGGTGTTCCACTCAATTGAAGTATCTTTCTTGAGAAACTTGAATATTGGTTTATAGATTTCTGACAAATTTGAGATAAACCGAGCTATATAATTGAGCCGACCCAAAAAGCCTCTGACCTCTTTAGCCGTCTTCGGTATTGATAGATTCTTAATGGCCTCGACTTTGGCAGGATCAACTTCGACACCGCGGTTGCGAACGACAAAGCCAAGTAGCTTCCCTGATGTTGCTCCAAATACGCATTTCGCAGGATTCAATCGTAGCTTGAATTCTTAATCGCTCGAATAATTTTTGTAAGACGTTGATGTGATCTTCCCCTGTGCGCGACTTAGCAATCATGTCATCCATGTATACCTCAATTTCTTTGTGCATCATATCGTGGAATAATGCTACTATGGCCCATTGATAAGTTGCCCCAGCATTCTTCAATCCAAACGGAAATACTCGATAACAGAATGTTCCCCAAAGGGTAGTAAATGTCGTATTTTCCTTATCTTCCTCCGCCATCCGAATCTGATTGTAGCCCGAAAAGCCATCCATGAAAGAGAAGCGATTGAATCCTGCGGTGTTGTCTACTAACACGTCAATATGTGGTAAAGAAAAATCGTCCTTACGGCTAGCCTTGTTCAGGTCGGTAATCGGCGCAAACATGAACTTTGCCATTTTTCTTCATAATTGGTACAATATTTGCAACAAATTGAGGATAACGAGCGACCTTGATGAAGTTCACCTTTAATAATTTGTCCACTTCTTCCTTGATGGCGAGCACAAGTTCAGGTTTGTATTGGTGTTGCTTTTGCTTTTTAGGAGGCACCGATGGATCTGTAGGAATGTAGTGTTGCACAATGTCTATGTCGAGCTTGGGCATGTCTGCATAGCTCTATGCGAACACATCCGAATACTTTCCTAGTAGGGAAGTGAGTTGATCAGCTTCATCTTTAGGAAGATCCAAGCCAATGAATAGTTCCTTTGACTCTTCGAGAGTTCCGACGTTAATGACCATTGGTTCACGGATTGTCACTTCTTTGGGCTCTTCATGACGTTTGAGTTCTTGTTCAAAGCCGTAGCATTCATCAAGCAACTTCTGGTCACGGGTTGAGTCATCATGTTGCTCTTCGTATGGATCTTCATCTCCGCCCGAAGCGCCATCTCTGTAAATCATAATGATTCTTTCGTGAGTCCATGAAGATATGTTAAAAAGTTGAAGCGGAGGGCGTTTGGTGTTAGAGAGCATGAATGGTTCTGAACCAATCTGGGTGAGTGCTCATTTTCATCATCCGTCTAACGTTGTTTCCCTGCACATTTCAACTCGAAAATTCCTAATATACCATGTTTATTACATTTTTGGACTTCCTTGCTAGTCCATGGTAAAAATATAGCAAGGTGACTCGATCTAAATGAAGACGCGTTCGCATGTCTAAAAGCTGGTCATAACGAACTCTACACGAATTGAAATATTAAAAGTAAATGAGTAGAAAAGACTCGGAACGAATCACCCTTCGACGATGGAGGAGGATGGCGCTTAATCAACAGTGCAAATAGAAAGGTCTTCGAATGATGTGACAAGGTCAACCAGATCCTTCGAGGCCGAGATGAAAGTCTCTCGAAGCGGTGGGCAAGTTAGAGATCCATTTCTGTCTCGATAGGGCTTTTGTTGACCAGGATACCGAAAGCCTAGATCGATAGTCCCAATTTGGCTCTTGATATGGAATGCGAGGGGTTCCAAACTTCCTTGTCCGCGAGTGCCCAGGCCCTTCCCAGTTTGATAGCCATAGTACACTTGAATCCGAGCTGCATTGAGTACTGGGGGCGAGATTTCCGGCATATTATCTTCTTTCCGCACCATGTGGATAATCTCAATAGATTGGGTGGTGCTCGGTTCTTCTATTGGTTCCGGTATATATGAAAAATTAATCTCGCTGCAGACAGGGACATCGCATTCCCCTTGGACGGTGATGAGCTTGTCTCCTACGACAAATTTAACTCTCTGGTGTACAGTAGAAGGAACAGCACCGGCCGCATGGATCCATGGTCGCCCTAACAGCATGTTGAACGAGCCTGCGGCTTCGAGTACGTGAAAGGTTTTCTCAAATGTGGCTGGTCCTACACTGATGGCTAGAAGAATTTCTCCTAACACTTTGTGTTTCACTCCGTCGAAGGCTCGAACAATAAGGTTGTTGGCTCGGTATTCGAACTCGTCAATGTGGAGTTGCTTCAAGACAGTGACGGGGACGATGTTTACCCCAGATCCACCGTCAATCAATACTAGCAGTATCATCATGTCTCGACACTTGACTGTGATAAAAAGTGCCATATTGTGGTCCTTCCCGGATTCTGGCAAGTCTTCATCGGAAAAGATGATGGAGTCACGAACGAGAAGGTTTGACATGAATACATCAAGGCAGTTAACTTCGATTTGCGGGGGCACGTGGAACGCGAGAAAGTTTTGTAACACATCGCGATGCTTATCTGAGGAGTTGATGAGATCGAAAAGAGAGATCTGTGCTTGTTACTTTCTTAATTGTTCGACAATGTCGTACTCACTTGTTCTGATGTACTTCACAACTTTCTTAGCTTCTTCGAGATGCACTTCACTTATCTTCGGAGCCTCGGTACTCTTCAACGTCTCAGTTGCAGGAATGACTCGACCAGAACGAGTGATTATGTTTGTTTCCTTCTCATTCTCTCCTGATGTACTGGTGACTGAGTTCGTCAAAGCATTAACCTGTGGTTTATAGATGAACGGTCGAACCGTGGCGAATGGTCGCTAAACAAAGGTAGGTGTTGCAACTAGCGGATAAATGACAGGCTTTCTATCTGAATTTCGCGGTTGTGTCGAGTGCGGAACAGATACAACCTCTTCGTGGAGCGGCCAATCTGACTTAGTAGCTGGGAAAAGGAGCGGCAGCTCTATCTTGGCATCATCACTTGCTATCATATTCACATATTCTGGCAGAGGATTTTGCTGGATATTTGGGGGGTTGGCCGAGTTCTCGAAGGTTATTATCTTGTTGTCGAGCAATGACTGTGTCTTGAATCGTAGAGCGACACAGTTTCTCGTGTCATGACCAATGCCACCTGAATGATATTGACAAACTGTGCTTGGATTGTAGCTACGAGAAGACAGGTTGACTTGTGCTGGGAGAATGGGAGTGATGTAACCCAACGGATCAGAAAGAGGGGTTAGATCCTCAATTCTTCGACGATTAGCATTTGCCCCGGCTTAGTGACTTGACTCTGTCTTACGAAGTGACAGGTCTTCTATCCTCATTCGGGCTAGGACGAGCCGTCGAAGATCGATACATCTTGGGTTTTGTGGATGTTTGCATGTTAGCGTTTGGCTCTATGTTTGCGGAAGTTTCACTCTTTCCTTTTCTACGAGGTGTTGCCTTGATGGTCGAGCTGATAGCAACCCAGCCGTCCCTTATAGCATCTTCTAGCTGTTCCGCATTCAACACAACTTGACTGAATGAGGAACCTCGTTGTGTGAATAAATACTGGTAGAAATCTCTTGGGAGGAGAGAGAGAAATTCATCTACCAGTTCTCTCTCTTTGAGTGGAGGTTGGATCTGCAACGCTTTTTCACGTACCCGTCGAGCAAAATTCCTTTATATACTCATTGCGATATTTCTCGAGTTTTCGCAGATCGGATAAAGTGGGCGCCATTTCGATGTTGAAGCTGTAGTGGTTCAGAAAATCATGCGCTAACTCCTTGAATGACACGTACTTAGAGGTATCCAAAGACCAGTGAAGTGCAGTACCAGTGAGGCTTTCTTGAAAGAGAGCTACTTAGAGTAAGTCATCCTTTGGGTAAATGGGCATCTTGTGGAGAAAATGCTTTAGATGCATCTTCGGACAACCAATCTCTTTGAATTTCTCAAAATCCAGTAGCTTGAATTTATGAGGTACTGAAATTTGCGAGACTTGGATATCATAGTCCTCGAGAGAGTAGATATTGTGTCCCTGGACCGCAGCCTCTCTTTGAGGTGGGCAAGACATTTCTGTTCGCCTTCTTGTAGAGATGCGATTCTAGCTTCCACTTTAGCCTCGATGTCAGCTTCATCTTCAAGTGATGGAAATAGCTCTTCAAGTGCGTCTGCATTCCACCGTGTTGGCGTTTGAGGGATAATTCCAGTGGCACAGACCTCAGGCAATGTGGCTAGTGGAGGAAATGTTTCAGGATATTGAAATGGTGGCACCACCTCAGTGTCAGCACTTGAAAGAACCGTCGTGTTGTGGAATGATGGATGGTGAGGAGGCGCCAACCCCAAAGCAGCGCTTTGTGACGGATGTAGAAAAGGTATTGTTGGCGGAGTCGTGGTTGCTGACATTGGTGCCGTGGACATTGGGGGTATAAAGGGAGGAGTCGGAGGTGTTGTTGTTGAAGAGCTTGCCTGCTGATTGTGGATTATGTTACTCAGCATGCTCTGTAATCGAGCAATGTTTTCACAGAGAATATCCACTCTTGCCTCCAAACGTGTATTTGGAGTGTGTTCCTGACCCTTAATGCTTGATGAATTGTTCAAACCGGCACTTGATCCCAACTGGTGGTCATCGATCATCGAATGTCTGTTGAGAGGGGGCGTGGAGTCTGTAGACATTCCCGTATTGGGCAGCATTGTGTCTGTTAGAGAGTGTCCTGAGCTGGCCATGTGTACCGTCCGGCTTCGTAGCTCGAACGAGCGTGTCCTTGGGAGATTAATTTTGGTACCTTTCACATGAACGGAAAGAATGTAAGAGGAAAATGGCTTGATGATTTATAAATGCTTTGGATGCGATGCCTATTCTATATTTGGCATAATCAAAGAAAACCAATTCAATAAATCATAATTGAATCCTAAGCCTATAAAAATTTAGAAGATGAATTCCTAAGTGGCATGCAAGCCTCAAAATCTGGAAGGACAAAAACGTCGACGCTAGAACGAGCGGGCTTCCGCGTCGAGCTTTTCTTCTTTAATTTCCGATGGAGTGAAATGATGACGAATCTGTCCTGAATACCCTAAGCTGACAATTCTCTCATCTTTACGTCTTCGATGCCACTGCCTGGGTATTGGAAATCTGCCTCAATTGGTGGTTGCAGCTCTTCCACCGAAATTGGTATTTCTACGCTACCTCCAAACTGATGCGCGACACGAGCTGGTAATATGATGACCCGCTAATTCCCAGTATTGGAATGTATGCGCCCTTCTTGGAGTCGATGAATACATCATCCATTTTGAAACAACGAGCCACGGGGTAGAAGTCCACTACTATAAGGGCCTCGAAGAAATCATGAACTTGATGGAAGCTCCTATTGGGAAAGATAGCATAGTTGGCCATATAATGCATCAAACTCGGAGCATGGTTGGGACGCAATGCGTATCCAGTGATTCCTAAATGTGTTAGGAACCATGTTTGCAATAGCGGCAGGCAGAAAGATGCGGCGTGGTGTATAAAAGATCGCCCTTTTATACCAATAGGTTTGGTATAAAAGGGCGATCTTCCAAGATGGCCCTTGCAATGTAGACCGCCCAGGTGCCTATCGAATGCTCGGTGCTAGGGTAAAGGATCATTCCGACGAAGAGAAGAACGAATGCTCTTACAGATGGTTGTCCGTCACCTTCTTCTGGGAAGTATGGTGCATACCGAAAGGTAAGGATCGTTTTGATTGGAATGTGACCCAGCTTCGTCGGTACGATTAGGCTACGAACCACTGCGTATTCCAGCCTGAATAGAGCAACTCGCCGCACACCGATCCTCTCCAAACAAGGGGAAAGATCCCCCGCTTATGGTTGAAACCCGTCAGCTACAAGTACTCTTCGTAAGTGGGAGCCAGCTCGAAATTATTGAAGTGGAAGGTAAACGTGTCTGTGTTCCATTTTTCCACGAGATTTTGTAGAACAGCCCAGTCCAGCTCCACCTTGATGAGTTCTATCATGTCTTTCAACTTTGACTCCTCGAACTTTTTCTCGCTAGGTGAAAGGATATGAACCAATCCCTCAACTTCTTCATCGGAGGTTGATCTGGCCTCAATCTAACGTAAGCAGACATCTTTGGAACCTATAAAAAAGTTAGTTGTTTTGCCAAGATTATGCCAAATATGGACCTATATGAATGCAATGAAAAACGACATAAGAGAAACCCTGCCGACCGAGCCTGAATAACCTACTGGACAAGGCCAAAGCAAATGGTTAGACTCATAACATATTATATGACCTTCAAACACATGCCTATCTAGACTGGCTTTTGACTCACCCTCGAATGAAGGGTGAGTTGGTAGACAACCTCTCCCATATGATAAGTATACCCCTAAACTTAGGTGTCCCTGGGTTTTAGGACGACTCACTATATGCATAGCAGAGACAATCGGAAAAAAAATAAAGCGCAAACACAGTCCACACAAGGCTTAGGCTGCCCTCCAATTTTGAAAACGATTTTTCGACCCTAATTCTCTATAAAATTGCCCAAGTGTCCCTAGTGGAGTCGCCAAATCTATCGCGGGTGGATCTCATTTCCGGTTGCATTTAAAATGGATATCCTCCCTTGACGATGAGGCTTCGGATTTTGAAAATATCGGAGTCGCCACTAACTTATTTTAAGTTCAAGTTAGAAAAAAACTGTAGAGATTCGTTAAAGTTCGGGAATTATGGATCACTATATCGCATGCATCACAAAGAAAAGGGAGGCTTTTATCGTCCACTGTTGTTTCGTCCCTTCCGTTTCCATCAATCACTATTTGAAGAATAGTCCGATGATCATTTCGGCTGGACACGAAGTCCCACTCCTTGAATTTCTGATGTGATTTTATGATCTCCTCTAGGACTCGGGTTAGCTTGGAGATCGCATCAACACGACCTGCCATCTCTTCGTACAGATTTTTTATGGAGTTCCACTCATTCTTCCTCACAGGATCTTCTATATGTACATCAAGACTACTGAAATACACCTCCGGCGGCGATCTGGGCTCTACCTTGAACTTGTGACAGAAGGGAATCCGCTTCTTGGAGAAACTGGCTGCCTCAAGCATCGCTGGTCTGGTCGGAACATCCGTCATTCGAGAGGAAGACACTCAGTTTATCTGGAGGGTAATCATACGCCATCACAGAGAGCACTGTGCTCATCACAATGCTCGGAGGCCCCATCACCGGGTCCGCCGTGCACACAAATATGTCCACCGCCGGTAGATCCTTCCCGTGTCTTTCGGAAAGCCTGTCCGTGAAGGTTCGACGATAGGTGCGATCCCACCTCACGACGACGGTCGGAATCCAAAAGAGTAAGAAGGCGAGCTCGCACAAGGAACAACCGATCCACATCAACCTATGAGCCCCATTCTCGGATGGCGGCAGCAGCTTCACTCGGGATGCAAACACAAAGCAGATGCAGACTAAGATGGAGTGTCGTGGACGCCGCCGTTGCTGGTTGCGAAAAAAAGAAAAAAAGTAAAAAGAATCAAAGTAGATAAATTCATCGCATTAAACAGAAGCAAAGAAAAGAATTTACCAAATTATCGGGTAACGCGAGTCGTGGACAAAGTTGTCGAGCGCCTTGCATTCCAGGGGAAACGAGTTGAGGGTCGGGTCGGTGAACGAGGGGACGTTCGGCTGGCTAGGATAATTTGATGCAATCTCTACCGAGAAAACACAAACAAGAACACTACCTTTGGTGACGACGAAGTCTTGATTTTCTTTCAAGCGTTCATTTCTTCTAAGTGTGTGTATCTGAGTCTGTCTCCGAGTGTCTCCGGGTCTAGCTATCTATAGGGAATAGGCAGTGGCTTAATTATTATTTTTAATTAGATTATTTTCATGATTTTGTGGGATTTTTAGTGAATTTAAATGATTTTTATTGATTTTAAACGATTTTTATTGATTTTCCATTATTTTAGATTATTTCTATTAATATTTGATGATTTTCAATTTCTGTTTTTAGTGTTTCTGAAGATTTTTAATTTTTTCTATTATTTTTTTGTGATTTTTGTAGTAAAGAAAAAAAAATTGGGTTATGACACTTCCGTGTCCACTACGATCGCACAACACTCGTACGAAAACTTACTCGATCAAATCGTAGCGGTTACAGCGATGCAGATCTCATTTTGAGAAACGCTCTGCTGGAATACTGTACGCTTCCGCTTACATTGAGAAATGGCGAAAAAGTGATAAACGTTAATTCACCCCATCTTAGTGTACATAAACGATCCAACACCTTTATATCCTGGTTGGGCTCACTCGGTTCCTCATGGAAAGTGAAAGTTGTCATGGCCGACCACTGCGAGAACGCGCTCAAGAGGGCTGTCCTCATGGCATCGATTGGTACTTCCTCAACGCAGACGCCAGGGCCTGGTCGTAGGAGCCATCGATCGGGGCATAATCTTTCTATAATTAGCAATAGGCCTTGAGGTAATTCCTCGCAAACTTAAGGACATCAAACTCGAGACTGGGGCTTATCGAAAGAATGAGTAGGAAAGCAACTGACATGAGGATGGAGTTTCGAGCGATCATTTATATACGATCCCTACATTCAAAATTCCTCAACTAATGCCCCTAAATCGGGATTTCAGTTATTAAGAAAATCGATGTTACAAACAATGAAGATTAGTGAAGAAATTTTAGAACTTTCTACCCTATTTCGTAAAACATATTGCACAAAAAACTACCGACGAATTTCTCTTTATTCAAACCCTTTCAAGATTTCGATGTAACACAAGGGAAACAATTATCAGTTTGTAGAAAAACTATCCTTCAGGATACAGATCATGAACGGCTTTTATATCATCTTGTTGAAGAACCCTCTTAATTTCCCCGGGCGGAATTTGGGGGAACATCACGGAGCTTTTGTCGGAGCTGTGGCCGAGCCCGAGGAGGTGCCCTATCTCGTGCAACGAGACTGATTCCAAGTCGAATTGAAAGCCTTTTGGGTCCACGGTCCAGTACTCGTCCCCGTCAAAGTGAAACTGCCCCCCTGGCGGGTAGTCCGCGTGAGCTAGGTAGCCGCCAGGGCCATCGAAGGGGCTCCCGTCCCCGTGATCCCGAACGTAGAACCCTATATGTAGATCCGGTTTGGGCTCGCCCAATGATGCCTCGTGGAAAGTGAAAGTTGTCAAGGCCGCATATTTCGAGAATGCACTCAAGAGGGCTGCCCTTATGGTATCGATTGGGACAATCACTGGGGTACTGAACTCAAAACTGAGCGACCTCTTGGATGGCGGCCATACACTTGATAGCGTTATGTTGTGCCTGTGATCTGGAGGGGGATGGTCAGGGACACCGCAACGGGGCTGCGTCATGCTCGCCAATGTCTCGGGATCCACTCTTCCCGTGACGTTCAAATGGTAGAACGTTTGGTACTTCCTCAGAGCGGACGTCAGGGCCTCGTCGTAGGAGTCATCGACTGGCGCATAATCTTTCGATAAGTAGCCGTAGGCCTTGAGGTAATTCCTTGCAAATGTAGGGACATCAAACTCAAGACTGGGGCTTATCGAAAGCAATAATAGGAAAGCAACTGAAAGGAGGATGGAGTTTCGGGCCATTGCTTTTGATAATAAGAATTCATGTCATGTATACCAGACGATCATTTATATGGAGTGAAATGGGTCGGAAAACAAGTTACTATTTGATAGGTGAATTGAATTATGAATGTAATAGAGTGAAAAATATGCACTTCATGAGAATTTAGAAGTTGCTGATTTCATATGATTTTAGTTGACGTTTTCAGATAAATGTGATCACTGAACGTAATAATCAATATACTGGAAAGGAAAAGAACCTGCGATTATTTTATATTTGGAATAAAATGTCTAAACGATATAATTAATTCATTGATTTTTCTTACTCGTTTTACCATCATAAAAATAAATATTAAAATGAATTTTTAAACTTTTCAATTTATTTTATAGATATAATCTCTCAATAAAAGGTTATATACCTTAACTGGAAAAAAAAAGTTTAATTGTTAGGATGTGCAATTATAGTTATATGATCTATTAATCCTTTTAGATAATTAAACCTAATCTTCTGCCGGGATGGATGGGAAACCTGTTTGTTTTCCAACCTAATTATTCATTCAGGGTGTATTTCAAAATATTGGGAATGGCCGGAAGACACGATATCTTTCAAACCCGTTGAGGTTCGATCTGGACACAATAATAAGAGTTCATGTTTGAGTTATGTAGAAATAATTTGTGTCATTAATAGTTTGAATTTATATAAGTATTTTATGGAAAGCTAGTACCAACACTCCTAAAAGCTCGATCCGTACTATGTATTTTTATTTTCAACTATATTTACTTAATCTTAAGTTTACAATGGTACTAACGCAACAAAAGTAATTTTTATAGCTTGCACAAAGCAACTACATTTGCTCAATGTGAATCTCGTTATTCAAGCCTTCGATAAATTCTGAAATTACTAAAAAACTATCCATCAGGATACAGACCATGAATGGCATTAATATCATCGGGTTGAACAACCCTCTTAATTTCCCCCCGTGTGAAACCAAGCGAACATCACCGTGCGTCTGTTGCGGCTGTGACTGAGCCCGAGGATGTGTCCTATCTCGTGCAACGAGACCGATTCCAAGTCGAATTGATGGCCTATGGGGTTCAAGCTCCATTGCTCGTCCCCATCTAAGTGGAACAACCCACTTGGCGAAAGACCCGCGTGACCTAGGATGCTGCCAGGCCCATCGAAGGGCTGCCGATCCCCATGTTCCCAAACATAGAACCCTACCTTTCGTTGACCTTAGTTTTGATGATGATAAATGTATTGCCGTATCGCTTGAGAAGTGTGTTGCTACAATACAACGAAGCTGTACTGCATTACTGCTGTTTTAATGCGCTACAATTATCAACGTGAGGGAATAATTATTATTCCAATTTGTTTATTGTAATCTAATCATATTTAATGATTAATTACATTATTTAATTCAAATAATCACGTGTGAGGATTGGACAGCGGCATTTGAGAAAGATTTGGAAATGGAATCTCTATTTTTAGTAATATTCTATTTCTTATCCTATCTCAACCGTCATTAAGGAATTTAGTTATTCCGTTTTATTATGGCCAATGATTGAAACAATTATGAGGTAGCAATCTCATAATGATTGGACCAAATCATACGCATAAGGAAAGTCAACATTGATTTCCTTCCTTCTTGGTCATTGTGACCGTTGAGCATCTGTTTGTTGTCCATGACGACAGCTTGCTGAAGGTATATTTTTGGAAAACGAATTATTTGTTTCGTCCCCTATTAATATCAGACGACACTCACACATTGACAAATAATTCTATATGGTCTGAGTGGTTATCCAAAGCCTGTGTAATTTGAGTGAAACTTTGAGGATCGGCGGAGAGCGGAAGGTGCTAAGTGATCGCCTGGTTCTTATCTCTTGCAAGCTGCGTGTGAGAGTGTCAAGAGCTGAGTGCGACCTTGATCGTCGTGAGAGGAACTAGGTGTCATCGGTGCGTTCAACGAGCGGTTGGCGAATCGTCTAAGGGAAGCTAAGTGAATACCTGTTCTGAATTCAGTAACCAATTACCGACCCATTGGCAAGAAGCTGTTCTTATTGTATCTTTTTGCATGGAAGTCTCGAACCGACGGAGTTTGAGCAATGAGACACGCACTTGCGGGTGCGCGCCAGAAGTCTCGTACCTGCAGGGTAGAGCAGGATTGGGAACGCCGCCAGAGTGGAAAGAAGCCCTCCCGAGATAGGGGTGCTGTACAGAAGCCTCGACCTCCTGAGAGACAGTAGAGTAAGTTGCGTGGAAGCCGCCGAAGTAGAAAATTCCACCCTTTGCACTAGGTGTGCAGTGCAGTGAGTCACGGTTGTGGTAACCGAGCACGTCCGAACTGAGTGTAGGACGGATACCGCAACTTCGCCGAGTGAGAAGTCAGGTTTTGCTGACTGAGATCCCAAAACTTTCTTCTATTTTTCTTTGTGAACTAAGTGGTTATCTTTGTGGTTGTCTCTTGAGTACTTACAGGCTCATCTTGAAAAGAGACTAATCTGTATGGAAATCCTCTGCTGAGCTATTAAGCATTGAAGGATTCCTCTACCATAAAATAGAAACAGGCTGGTATCAGAGAAGTCGTTCTTCACTATAAGGAATCATTTGTGAGGATTTATACTCTGACACAACGTTGTCTTTGTGCTTTGATACACAGGCTTACGTCTAAGCGACAACGTGCTGTGTGAAAATCCTTTGAGTAATCAACTGCTGAGTGTGAGCATCATTCTGCTGGAAACGAGAAGACGTCCACTGTGTGAGCAGCTGATCGTTACCCAAGAGTGATCTCCTTTTTAAAGGATTCTAAATCTCACTTGTTGAGAAACCGAACGCCTTGTACAAGGGCTCTTTGCACCCATTATATTACATAGTGGAATTACCTCTACGGTGGAAAGTGAACATAGGCCGATTAAGGTCGAACCACTATAAACTATTGTATCCATTACGATCGCGCAACACTTGTACGAAAAACCTACTCGATCAAATCGTAACGGTTACAGCGAAGCAGATCTCATTTTGAAAATCGCTCTGCTGGAATACAATACGCTTCCGCTTACATTGAGAAAGGGCAAAAATGTGATAAACACTAATTCACCCCCTCTTAGTGTACATAAACGATCCAACAATTGGTATCAGAGCTGGTTTACTGGAAAGCTTTCTGTGTGATTGCTAGAACAGAACTCGGTTGCTATACTTAAGGATCATTACAGCGTGTTGCTGAAAGGCTTACATTAAGCACAGTAAGGTGCTACTGAGTTATAAGAACTCAAATCTGAGCAAAAATGTCAATGCTCTTAGCTGATGGTCATTCGACCGAACGTCCACCGCTCTTTGCAGGACAACTCTTCTCATATTGGAAAATGAGAATGGAGTTGTTCATTGGAGGAGATTGCTGGCATATTATAATGGAAGGAGACCTTATGGTTCCTCCACCTAATCCCAACGATACTCGGTATGAAATTAAAAGAAAGAACCATCTCTCTCAATACTAAAGCAAGGCACTACTTAGTGTGCGCTCTTGCTAGAAATGAATTTAATCGTGTCTCTGCTTTTAAGACCGCGAAAGAAATGTGGGATATACTTTCTTTGATCTATGATGGAACAGACCAAGTCAAAGAATCCAAAGTGAATGCATTAGTAACTCAATACGAAGCATTCAAAATGAAAAAGGATGAGTCGATTAATCGAATGTTTGATAGACTCACCAAAATCTCTAATGCCATGGAATCTCTTGGAAAAATCATTTCTAATTTTGAGCTGGTCAGAAAAATACTTCGCTCGTTGCCTAAATCTTTGGAAGCCAAGAAAATGGCAATTGAAGAAGCAAAGGACTTGACTAGCTTAAGTCTTCAACAGCTACTTGGTTCTCTTGTCGCTTATGAGAATGAGAACAAGTTCGTTGAAGAAAATAAATCCAATGTTATTGTATTCAAAGGAAGTGTTGAAACCTCCGATGAATTTGAGGATGAATCTTCATCTGATTTAGAGGATGAAATCTCCCTATTGGCTAGGAAATTTAAGAAATAACTTCGCAAAACTCGTTTCAAGGGTAAGCGAGATGCTAAAAAGAAAATTCAAAACCACACTAAAGTAAAGGTGGTGTGTGCTATGAGTGCAACAAACTTAGTCACATGCGACCAGATTGCCCACTATTAAATGAGAAGGGTAAACCTTCAAAATACAAGAAAAATACCATGATGGCATCTTGGAGTGATAGTGATGAGGAATCGGATCAGAATGGCGAAACAACAAACATGTGCCATATGGAGCAAACTGATGCTGAAACTGAGAAGGTAAATGATTTCTCTCCCTCCGACCAATCTACTGATGATATTGAGAATTTTTTCTAAGAACGTTATGACAAACTTGAATCATTGACCGCAAACAATAAGGCTCTCAAGAAGGAGAATAAACTCTTGAGTGCTGAGAACGCTTCTCTTAAGAAAGAGTTATCAGCCAATGCTAAGAAAGCGGAAAAGCAACTTTCTCAATCTAAATCAAAGATTGAAGAACTGCAACAGCAACTCAGGGTTGTGCACAACATAACTTATTTATGCATGCATGAGATGCATGATTCGAGAAATGAGCAACATTCTCCTCATGGGAAATATATTCCTCCTCATGTCAGGAATGGCGATTCTCATTATATTTTTCAAAGGCTACCTAGGCTTTGCTGCTATTGCAGAAGGTCGGATCACTTTATCTAAAATTGCCATGTCAGGCGAAATGATATGCATGGCATTACTACTTCTAAATTTGATGGTTCTATTGTTAAATGGAAGCAACGACTTACTTAAGTTCTTTCTCTATTTCAGGGATGCTTCAAGTCCATTGCTAACATGTATGGTACTTAGATAGTGGTTGCTCAAGGCACATGTCAGGAGATGTCTCCTTGTTCTCCACACTGGTTTTCCAGGATGGTGGTGCTGTCACTTTTGGTAATAATGAAAAGGGATGGTCAAAGGAACATGAACCATTTGCTGTTCTGACTCTCTAACCATTGAAGGAGTTCTTTATATCAAAGGTCTCCAGCACAATTTGATTAGTATTAGTCTATTGTGTGACAAGGGCTATCATGTTGCCTTCAATGAGAAAACATGTACTGTTTCACGAGATGATGTTACGTGTTTCATTGGTGAACGCAAGAAAAACATCTATATCATGTCTTTTAAGAACATCTCCGCCGGAGAAAATTGCCTTATGTCCATTAAGGATGAAGCTACTCTATGGCACAGAAGGTTGGGACATGCAAACTATGACTAGCTGTCCAAACTAGCAAGAAAAGATGCTATTAAGGGATTACCTAAAATCAAGTTTGACAGTGAGAAGATATGTAAAGCTTGTGCAATTGGCAAACAAACAAATGTGTCTTTTAAAAGCAAAAATATGGTTTCAAGTAAGGAGCCACTTGAATTACTTCACATGGACTTGTTTGGTCCTCCAAGGACTCAGAGTTTAGGAGGTAAAAGATATGGATTAGTTGTTGTTGATGACTTCTCCAGATTCACTTGGATAAAGTTTTTAGCCCACAAAAATGATAAGTTTACAACCTTCGAAACTCTAGTTAAACAACTTCAAAATGAGAAAGGTGTTTTTCTACAAAGTATCAGAACAAATCATGGTACTGAATTTGAGAGCCATGACTTTACTACTTTCTGTGATGGGTATGGCATTAATCATAATTTCTCAGCTCCATATACTCCACAACAAAATGGAGTCGTAGAGCGAAAGAACAGAATCTTACAGGACATGGCGAGGACCATGATGCTGGAAAATGAGGTAGCTAAGAATCTCTGGGCTGAAGCTATAAGCACAGCCTGTTACATCTCAAACTGAGTGCACTTAAGGCATTCTATAGGCAAAACACCTTATGAATTATATAAAAGGAGAAAGCTAAATATTTCATACTTCCATCCGTTTGAAAGTAAATGCTACATTCTAAGACCCATAAGAGATGGTGTCGGAAAATTTGATGCTCGTTCTAATGAGGGTATTTTCTTAGGATATTCTCTCACCAACAAAGCATATAAAGTTTTCAATAAGAGAACTCTTGCTGTTGAAGAATCAATCAATGTTAAAATTGATGATTCTCTAACTGAGGAAGAAGATGTTGTTGAAAAAGCATTAGGTTCCTCAACAACAAAACCAACTGGAGAATTACAGCAGACGCCTGCTAAAAGTGATCCAAATGAAAATTCTGCGGCAGAAGGACAAGATATTCCTATTGCAGAAAACAATCCTGATGTCTTACATGATGAACAAATAAGGGACCGTGTTCCCTCCTTATATAAGAAAAGTCATCCTATGAACCAAGTCATAGGATCCTTGCACACTGGAATGCGAACTCGAAATACAGCAAATATGTTCTGTGAACACTCTGTTTTTATCTCTCAAAAGGAACCTCAAGGCATCGATGATGCACTTAGTGATCCAAACTGGATCTTCGCAATGCAAGAGGAACTAAACCAGTTTGAGAGGAATAATGTATGGTGTCTAGTGCCTAGGCCAAATGGTCATTCCATTATTTGAACAAAATGGGTTTATAGTAACAAACTCGATGAGTCTAGGAATGTTGTAAGAAACAAAGCTAGACTTGTAACAAAAGATTACACACAAGAAGAGGGTATTGATTATGATGAGATGTTTGCACATGTAATACGTCTTGAGGCAATACGTTTACTCTTAGCATATGCTTGCTATAATGACTTCAAGTTATTTCAGATGGATATGAAAAGCACATTCCTTAATGGTGATCTAAAAGGGGAAGTGTATATTGAACAACCTCTTGGATTCACCGATCCAAAATATCGTAATCATGTTTATAAGCTCTCTAAAGCCTTGTGTGGGTTTAAGCAAGCACCATGAGCATGGTACGAAAAGATTAGCTCCTTTCTCATCAAGAAAGGCTATAAGCGTGGAAAAATTGATACAACCTTGTTTCTTAAGAAACAAGATGCTGATCTCTTATTTGCTCAAATATATGTTGACAACAATATTTTTTGTTCAACTAATGAAAAACTATGTACCGAATTCTCTAATCGAATGAAATGAGAATTTGAAATGAGTCTCATGGGAGAACTAACATTCTTCCTTGGACTTCAAATCAAACAAACTACATATAAAATTTTTATCCATCAAGAAAAGTATAACAAACAGTTGCTCAAGAAATTTGATCTTGAGAACGCTAAATCTTTGTCAACTCCGTTTGGTAGTAATACCAAAACTGATAAAGATGAGAATGAAAAGGAAGTTGATTCCAAATTATATAGAAGCATGATAGGGTCATTACTCTATCTTACTGCTTCAAGACCTGATATCATGTTAAGGGTGCTTATGCGCTAGATATCAGTCTGCTCCAAAAGAGTCACATCTTGCTGCAGTTAAGAGGATCTTTCGATACCTCGCAGGAACTGTTAGCTTAGGTCTATGGTATCCCAGAAGATCGTTGCCGGATCCTATAGGATATTTAGACGCAGACTATGCTGGATGTCGCATTGATAGAAAAAGCACATCTGGTACTTGACAATTACTAGGAAATATGTTGATTTTCTGGTTCTCCAAAAAGCAGACTTCGGTTGCTCTATCTACAGCTGAGGCTGAATACGTCACAGTAGCTAGTTGTTGTGCTCAATTACTTTGGACGCAACAACAATTTCAAGATTATGATCTTCATTTTTATAGTATTCCAATAATGTGTGACGGAGAACGGAAGGTGCTAAGTGATCGCCTGGTTCCTACCTCTCGCAATCTGCGTGTGGGAGTTCCAAGGGTTGTTTGTTACCTTGGTCGTCGGGAGAGGGACTGTATATCCCCAGTGCATTCAACGAGCGGCTGGCGAATCGTCTAAGGGAAGCTAAGTGAATACTTGTTCTGATCGTAGTAACCGGTTACTGACCCTTCGGTAAGAAGCCATTTTTGTCGTGTCTTTTCGCAGGAAATCTCGAACCTATGGAGTTTGAGCAGTTAGATACGTACTTGCAGGTGCGCGCCAGAAGTTTCATGCCTGCAGGGTAGAGCATGAGTTGGGAACGCCGCCAGAATGGAAAGAGGTCCTCCCGAGCACGGTGCTGTGCAGAGGTCTCGACCTCCTGATACAGAGGGATAGTACAGCAGGTTGCGTGGGAGCCGCCAAAGCTGAAAATTCCACCCTAGGCATTGGGTATGTAATGCAATGAGTTACGACTATGGTAACCGTGAGCGTCTGAACTGAGTGTAGGACGGATACCTCGACTTCGCTGTGTTAGAAGTCAGGTTCCGCGGTGTGAGGAATCAATCCATGTTTTATCTCTTTTTTTTTTGTCCGACTTTTTGTGGTTGTCTCTTGAGTACATACAGGCTCATTTCGAGAAGAGACAAAAGCTGTGTGGAAATCCTCTACTCAGCTATTAAGTGCTGAAGCATTCCTCTAATATAAACTAGAAACGGACTGCCCTTTGAGAAGTCGTTCCGTCACTATAAGGAATTATTTATGAGGATTTATACTTTAACATAACGTTATCTTTGCGCTTTGATAGACAGGCTTACGCCTAAGCGACAACGTGCTGTGTGGAAATCCTTTGAGCAATCAACTGCTGAGTGTGAGCATTATTCTAGTGGAAACGAGAAGACGTTCACTGTGTGAGGAGCTGATCGTTGCCCAGGAGTGATCTCTCTTGTAAAGGATTTTAAATCTCACTTGTTGAGATATCCAAAGCCTAGTGCAAACGGTTCATTTGCACCCATGCACCCATTATATTTATATAGTGGAATCACCTATACGGTGTAAAGTGGACGTAGGTCGATAAGGCCGAACCATTATAAAAGAACTGTGTCCCTTACTATCGTGCTTACATCCATACGAGTATCTAACGATCAAAACCAACTCTTACAGGGAGCCGGCCTCACTTCTGAGAAACGCTTTACTGTGAGAACGCTTCTGCATACGCTAAGAAAAGGCGTAAAAGTGACAAACACTAATTCATCCCCCTCTTAGTGTACATAAACGATCCAATAGTTTCTCGACAACTTCTTAATCTCCTCACACCCTCGAAGTAACAGAGATTGCAATTTCACCAAATTACATATCGATTCCGGTAGCATTTTGATATCTGTATGAGGAAAATCGACTGAATGTAGTAATTTGATCTCTTCAATCTGGCCTGGCACCCGCACAATTTGAAAGTAATGTAATGACAACATTTTCAGATTCTTAGTATCCGCAATCAAGTCTTGTATCAGAGTAGACATTTGTGATTTGGAATGGTATTACCGTCCTTAACTTCTTCAATAAGTGAATTGCCTCATGTAGATTGTGTGAACTTTGTTTCCAACATGATAAGAAGAGATATCCGATTGATAAGGTTTGAATGGAAACAATCGAGCGAAGAAGAACAAGTCCTGCTAGAGAATAATTAGGAAGAGACTATTAATGTTGCAGAATGCTTGGGGTCGGTGATTAGCGAAGCTAGTTATCCGCTGAGCCTAATTACAGCTTGCTAAAGTATTTGGTAAACAAATTATCCGATTCATTCCCTATTAAAACCAGACGACATTCATACACTACACATTGAATCTGGATGGTCTGTATGATTGTCCAAAGCTTGTGTGATTTGTGTGAAACTTTGAGGAGCTGTATGAGCTGTGTGTTCCCTGGAATATGGAAGGTGCTAAGTGATCGCCTGGTTCTTACCTCTCGCAATATTGTGTTGGAGTGTCAAGGGCAGTGTGCTACCTTGATCGTTGGGAGGGACCGTGTACCCTCGGTGCGCTCAACGAACGGCTGACGAATCGTCTAAAGGAAGCTAAGTGAATACTTGTGCTGATCGCAGTAACCAGCTGCTGACCCTTCGATAAGAAGCCATTTTGGTCGTGTCTTTCCAGGAAGTCTCGAAGAAGCCATTTTTGTCGTGTCTTTTCACAGGAAGTCTCGAACCTATGGAGTTTGAGCAGTTAAACACGCACTTGCGGGTGCGCGCCAGAAGTCTCGTGCCTATAGGGTAAAGAAGGAGTTGAGAACGCCGCTGGAATGGAAAGGGTACGCCCAAGCACAGGGGTGCTGAGCAGAAGTCTCGACCTCCTGATACAGAGGGACAGTAGAGCAAGTTGTGTGGGAGCTGCCGGAGCAGAAAATTCCACTGTAGGCACAGGTGTGCAATGCAATGAGTCACGGCTATGGTAACCGTGAACGTCCGAACTGAGTGTAGGACGGATACCTCGACTTCGATGTGAGAGAAGTCAGGTTCCACTGTGGGATGAATCATCCCTGTTTTATCTCTTTTTTTCTCTGACTTTTTGTGGTTATCTCTTGAGTACGTACAAGTTCATCTTGAGAAGAGACAAAAGCTGTGTGAAAATCCTCTACTGAGCAATTAAGTGCTGAAACATTCCTCTAATATGAACTAGAAACGGGCCGCTCTTTGAGAAGTCATTC
Organism: Melastoma dodecandrum; assembly: GCA_029817715.1. Classification (NCBI taxonomy): domain Eukaryota; kingdom Viridiplantae; phylum Streptophyta; class Magnoliopsida; order Myrtales; family Melastomataceae; genus Melastoma; species Melastoma dodecandrum. Next base: position 3,489,505 of record JARUPY010000604.1, on the reverse strand, counting down.
CGTCACTATAAGGAATTATTTGTGAGGATTTATACTTTAACATAACGCTGTCTTTGCGCTTTGATAGATAGGCTTGCGCCTAAGCAACAACGTGCTGTGTGAAAATCCTTTGATCAATCAACTGCTGAGTGTGAGCATTATTCTGTTGGAAACGAGAAGACGTCCACTGTGTGAGGAGCTGATCGTTGCCCAGGAGTGATCTCCTCTTGTAAAGTATTTTAAATCTCACTTATTGAGATACCCAAAGCCTAGTGCAAAAGGTTCACTTACACCCATCATGTTTATATAGTGGAATCACCTATATGGTGTAAAGTGGATGTAGGTCGATTAAGGCCGAACCACTATAAAAGAATTTTGTCCCTTACTATCGTGCTTACATCCACACGAGTATCTTACGATCAAAATCGTAACTCTTATGGCGAGCCGACCTCACTTCTGAGAAACGCTTTACTGTGACATAGTACGCTTCCACATACGCTGAGAAAGGGCGAAGAAGTGACAAACACTAATTCACCCTCCTCTTAGTGTATATAAACGATCCAACAGTATCTCAACAACTTCTTAATCTCCTCATACCCTCGAAGTAACACAGATTGCAATTTCACCATGTCACACATCGATTCCGGTATCATTTTATATCTCTATGAGGAAAATCGACTGAATGCAGTAATTTGATCTCTTAAATCTGACCGGGCACCCGCACAATTTGAAAGTAATGTAATGACAACATTTTCATATTTTTAGTATCCGCAATCAAGTCTTGTATCACATCCCGGGAGAAGTAGACATTTGGCTATGGGGCCTATGTGATTTGGAATGGTATTAACGTCCTTAACTTCTTCAATAAGTGAATTGCCTCATGTAGATTGTGTGAACTGTGTTTCCAACATGATAAGAAGAGATATCCGATTGATAAGGTTTGAATGGAAACACTCGAAGGAAGAAGAACAAGTCCTGCTAGACATCAATTAGGAAGAGACTATTAATGTTGCAGAATGCTTGGGGTCGGTGATTAGCGAAGCTAGTCATCCGCATAAAGAATTTGAATCTTCTGTTAAGGAAAAGTCACGTAGAAAACTTTTTTTCCTTCAAACCATCCTTATCTGTTGTTTCTTCTGGTGTTCCTGCATGCTCATCTAGAACGGAGAGTTCTGACCATCCCATGAAAAAGGCTTCCCTGATAAAAAGGTTACCTTCACTTCAGACACCGGATGCATACTGCCATATTCGCGGAGTTCCTCCTGTCACTGCACAGCTGACGAAGCATTTAATGGAAGAGGAAACAGTAAAAGTTCAACTCTCGAAAGTGTCAACTGCTTGCTGGGTTGTACTTGCTTCGCTCATTGTCTGCCTCAAAGCGAAGGAGGCGATTATCATCCTCCCCTAGATGATATGTTTCATAATTAATCATTCTTCTCATTTTTCATTGTTCCGAGCGACTACGTTCATATTTATGGGTCCAATCATTTGAATAAGATTCATCCGGGATGAGACTGGAGGTGTGGCCAATATTCCCCTTCGCCCTTCTTGCATTTCTCCTCCAACTCCGAACATATTCCAATCTCGAGCTCTTCCAGGAAGTCAGGGAGCCCGTCGTCCGGCAACCACGTCAGCTTCGGACAGTTATAAATTCCCAAAGATTGAAGGGACGTGAGGTGGTTTCGGAGTCCCCCACCCATCCTCTCTAACTTCTTCATTTTCCCAATATACAAATTAAATAGGGATGAATGGAAGAGGCGACTCCATGCATCTCCGGGAGGAAAGCACTCTATCTCATCTACCCATTCCATCTCTCCCCTAATTCTCAATTCTCGTAAGGCGGTGAGGCCCCTTAACCCCCACTCCTCAATTGGTTGATTTAGATTTCTGCATCCCCAATCCAAATAAATTCCAGAGTAGGAGGCAGACTTCCACTCAGTGCTAATCTCGTGATGCCTTCGCATTGTCGATACATAGTTTTTTGAGGGATGTGAGGTGAAGGCAAAGACTTCACCTTCGTACATTTTTCAAGCCCACGACAGGACACATTGCAGGGGAGTGAATGGAATATCTCCATCGCTAATGTTGGACAATCCTCGAAATTAAGCACGGAGAGGGCGGATAGGTGTTGCAATTTGTCCATCAAAGTCGTGAGGCCTTCGCATGAGTTAATGGACAGTCTCCGCAGAGACCGGGATAAGGGACTACCAACACCAGCTAATTTCGTAATCGACGCGAGCCCCTCGCCGTCTAGGGAAAGCTGCTCCAGAGAATCCAGAAGCCTCCTGCTTCGCGGAATGTACAGATGACAACATAAATGACTCAGTAGATGATGTTTCCTCTTCTTAGCGAAATTCTCTCAATTGAAAACCCCTCGAGCAATTTGTAGACATCAAAAAATTTTCCTTTTTCCATTAGTTTATATAGATTTGATTAAAAACAAAGCATGCTTTACCTCCTCGTTAAATATTCGATAAAACTTAAGCATGAGACGGACTAGCAAGACATGGTTTAACAATCGAAGCACCACCACCACACACATGATGACCATATCTCCCTTTTAAAAATTCTCATGAAATCCCTCTCAAAATCCAACGCTCTTTATTCAAAATCAATCCGCTATTTATTAAGAATTCCAAAAGTAAAGACACGGGATGTTTTTCCTACCAAATTTTGGTTGTGTAAGTCGCTTTAGATAAAAAAAAAAATTATTTCTCAATTTTCAACATTTCTAATTCGATTCTACCATCATTTTCCAAACATTGGAAATTTTCATTCACATATTTGGTTATAAAAATAAAAAAATAAAGGTCATCAATTGAAGACAAGAATAACTCTTTGACATAGACTTAATTACAGCAAGACGCCTTGTTAGTGATTAATAAAAAAATAAGTTTTCCCGATTTGTTAAGCTACTAAAAGTTTCCATGTATAGTAAACTTTATGTTTTCAAAATTAATTAATATAATTTATGATTTTAATATTTAACTGAATAATAAAAAATTACCATAATTAAGGCGTAATAAAGGTAGAAACACCGTTATCAAATGCATATTTAACAAAATTCAACTTATATTTATATATGAATTACCTAAAGGAATAATAATCAATGAGCATCCCACGTCTCGAACAGTCATATCACTTTTCCATTGCCCTTGGCTTCATTAATATTATTCTTCTTCATCAATAATAGTAATAATCCTTCGTCCCAAAACAATATATTCCAAAAAACACAACGAGGATGATCCACGTCATCTCCACGAGAATAACCATAGTAGTAGCCCCCAATAGTGTCATCATTTGGCTTTCAACGATTTTGTGTATTCTTGATAGCATCAATAACTACCGTTCAACTTTGGCTTCCAACTTACTTAATCTAGCCATCAAAATCCTAAAATTAAAATTAAAAAAAAACACACAAATGTGTCAATATTATTTCTCATTTTTTTAAGTTTTTTCCCATTTAGTCAATAAATGAAAACTGTCAATTAAGGCTTTGACTTTCGAAATCAATATATGGTGACAAAATCTTACAACAATATTTTTGACAAAATAGAATGTTAGCTCAAAGTTATATTTGCCGAAAATTTAACCATTTAAAAAACAATTCAAAAAATTATTATTGAAAATTTCCTATGTTTTTTTTTTGGTTCATTCTCAAAGCTTTATAAAAACTAAACTAAACTCTGATCTAATGTTTAAGAAAAGGTTACTAAACTTTAGAACAAAACCGGAAGTTTGTCTGAGTTTTTATAATTGTGAATATGAGAAATTAATTTATATCCGGTTTTGATAAAGAAAATGGTGAAGATTAGACATGAATTTGCTTTAGGACTCTACAAAATAATAATATTTTTAAATAAATTTTACACCTTTGGACAATAACTTGTTTCATTAATTTTCTTTACATTTTGTATAACATAAGCTTTACACGTTAACCAGGGTATAAATTTAATTTGGAGTTTTATAATAATAATAAGCTTTACACAAACACACAAGGATTTGATATAAAACAGAGCGTCATATCATTCTTCATTCAGCTACCACCATCAAACATACAAGCTGTCTCAAACGACTACATCTTAGACGCATTCGGGATACGGAGCATCAGCCCACCAGAGACTTGAGGGATCGTAGTTTTGCTGCAGCCACGCGGATGTCCATCCTTTCTGCAGGACACTCGCTACAACAGGCGACTCCGATTTCGAACACCTTCGCTAGACATACTAGAATCCTTCGCGGAGCACGCACGCTCGATCCTTCTCCAAACTCATTTGAAAACAGACAAGGATCAGCTACTTCACCCGCTCTATCAGGCAACACCACCTCGCAGTGGCTTCGGATGTTCCAAGCATCCTGGAACATGTCGTTGGTCGGTTTCTTTCCCGTAAACATCTCCAGCAGAAGATTGCAAAAAACACAATGAGGATTGCAATACCTCAAATGAGCCATGAATTCCCTAAGCCCCAAGTGCAACTCAAGGTACTCAATTTAGTCCTCTTTAAGGAAGAGGGTGATCTTGGTTCCTCTTCCGAGAGTCTCCCAAGAAGTGTCCCTAGTAACGGTGAAGGATCCACTAGCTTGGGGCTCCCAGACATACTGTTCATCATCATCGTGCTTGCTAATAACAATGACCTTCTCGGCAACAACATAAGCAGAATAGAACTGACACCGAACTGCCCAACCATGCTGATGTCAGCACCAGCAGCAAGTTTTTTGTTTTAGACCAAGTTTGCCTTCCCCCCCACAAGGATCCCCACCAAGGACGATCCCGACGCCTCCCAAATCTCCTCATTAATGCCTGCAAAAGAAAAAAAACTAATTACAAAAAAAGCTTACTTAAATTTCAACAAAATCAGTCGAATTCCATCAATACTAGTTTAAACCCAACGAAATTGCAGTAAATAATGAAAAAAAACTTCGGAGAAGGGAACACGGAAGGGGGGACGTTCACCAGATGAAAAGGGGGGTTCATCATTCTCTTGAAAAAAAAAAGTTAATCACATTCTTTTAAAAAAACTCACCAATTCTCCAAGGAAAGGGTTCTTCATCTTCTCGAAGGAAACAGGAGAGATTTTCGAAGCCATCGACCTTTCTCCCTTGTTTGTTCGTTTCCTTCGATCTCTTTTCGAAGTCCCTACAGCTCTTCTCCCAATCCAAAACGACGAGATCTTTTTTTATCCATTTTCCCGAGACTCTTCGGCCGTCCCAGCGTTCTTCTCTTCTTTATCCATTCCTTCGCTTCGGCTGTCAACTCCTGCAGCCTAGCAGCAACAAGCACTTCCGAGGCCAACTCCTTGGTGGCAGCAAATGCACCTATCCCAGTTGCCCAAAATGACATTCCGGACAACTCGACCTCCTCCAGTAGTAAGCTCCGAACTGGACGACACAACGTCACTGACCCTGACTCCCCCTCTTTTTGTGTTTCCAGTGACGCCATCTTCTTCGACTGGGATCCTAGCCACTCCTTCCGGGTCATCCACCACCTGCTACAACTCCAACATCCTCCCTTCATACCAGCTACAACAACCGCACCCCCCTCACTTCGACCACCAGCAATCGGACACGGCAGTCCCGTCCAGAAACCAGAGAAGTCTCTCCCAACGCGCACACGAGTCTCCCATCGCGAGCGTGTGTGCTTGGGAGTTGTGGGGTGGGCTATTTCCCATCGCGAGCGCCTTTCCCCATGAACATCTCTGAAATCCATGCCAAGCGAGCTTCATTCTCGATGAGTCCCTTTTACCATCCGCTTCCTCTTCGTTTTACAGCTCCTTAGACAAATCTAACCTCATTTGTTTCTTTTGTTTGCATGAACACACATTGTGGTATCTTCGAGACGTCATAACCGGAGCTAGCGACCTTGAAACCACGCGAAATCAGGTCCATCCTCTTCTTATTTTAATGAGTTTGCGTCGATAGCTTCTGGGATTGTATTGTACAATGTACTGCTCAAGTTACCTTTGATTATTGGGATACATGCATGCTGAAATGAGAATATCGTTGCTGCTACGTATACCTTCGATTTTTTGTCATAATTCTTTGCCCAATGCATGGATTAGACTGTTTTATAACTCTTTAGCTTCCCTTCTTGATACAGAACAACTTCTCCGTTTAAATGTTTACCAAAAAATGCATTTTGCCGGTGTTTTTCCTCTTCGAACACCGGATAATGCAGCTGCCCTGTTCTGTGCGTCCTCGGAGCGCGCAGTTGTATTCCATCAGGCGTATTTTCGTATGTATAGGATTCACTAACCTGGAGTCATTCTCTTTTTTATCCTGCTATAACTTTCATGTTTTAAGCTTCCTCATTTAACACATTCTTGGTCGAGTTTTATCTATTCGAAAAAACAGGTTGATTCTGTGCCCGAGTGGGATAGTTGTTTCGGTTTTTCGGACACAACTCGAACATCTGAGCTCCGTTTTATCTAAAATTGATTGGAACACGTTTCCCTTTGAGTTCTCTAAATCTTTTGTGTTATACACTTTTTCATCAAAGCCACATATCCTGGTCAAATTGCTGGAGAAGTGCAGACAGGATAGTGGTGTTCCTGCATTTCGCAGCAGGCATATATTGTTGCACGGAAAAATTCATATATTTTTCATCCTACATCTGTAGAAAGACCTCCATTGTCTTCTGTTCTCTCGTCGCAGTCTGAGTGTCCTGTATACCAGATGACACAATTTACTCACTTAAATTCCAAATGGACTGAAATTTAAACATACAGTTACATTTCTTAACCTACTACAACTTTCATGTTTTACATTTGTTAATTTGAGCAACTTAAGTCCATGGTCAACAGTGGTCAAAATTGGTCTCTCATACCACTTAGCTAAAATATGTCCAGTTCGGAAGTCCAGGTTCTTTTTTATACTGGCAACGGGTTACACGTCCATTTTTCCTAAAATTTAGTGTGCTTAATCATGATTGAGTTATCTAGCTTATGGCAAAATTTCGTAGTATTTCTAGGAATGAATGAAGAGTTATGACATTTTCTTTATCTTTCAATCTGCTGCCGAGGATTGTTTATGCAAGAGGCTAAGTCACTTTCTTTGCCTTGTGGAATGAGATCCCACCGTCAGATTCGTTTAAAATTTTAAATGCTGATTCCTCATCAAGATACAGATCCATAGACTTTGATTTCACTTAGATCGGATGATCTTGAGTGAAGTTATGCTCTCATTTTAAAGCCTGCGTATGCTGCATTCTCATCTGCATGCTACAGCCGATTTTTGTGTCCATAATTCGTAATTTCACCGTTGGATTTGACTGATTTTTGACAGACATATATGTCATCGACCTATTTATTTAATGTGCGGTTGGATCTTTATTCTTTTGATTTCATAGGGACTTATGTCATTTTTCCGATTCTGAATCATTGCTTTGGTTTTGGAAATGAAAGTTAACTAGCCATGTTTACATTTTCCTTGCATGTACATTACACATGTGATGACGAGGACTCTCTCAAGGTTTCAACAATCTCGAAGATGAAGATTTCTCGAAGGCGTGTGTATCAAACCGTGTGGATCTACCGCGGCCTAAAAAACCGTCGGTCTGAAGATTAAAAGCGGCCCCAACCGTCACTAAAGGTACAAAGGGGAGGTATGGGCCTCCCCGAATCATTTTTTAAGACCACCTATAACGGGCTGCGGGCCCAAGTGGATAGGCCCGCAGTCATTGCCCTTCCCCATCTCTTTTATCTCAATACTTGCTTGTGATCGTGCACATGACTTAGGCTTTAGGATTTCTTGCGTCGTGTGTCGATTTTTAATCAAACAAACCTAAATTCGGGTCCAACGACCATAAAACGTCGATACGAGTCCGGCCTGACTCCCGGATCGGATCCAACACCCGTTAATCAAAAGCAAAATCTTTTTAGACAAATCGCCACTTTTTTCGCATGCTTAGAATGTAAGAGTTAGTAACTAGGAATCCCCGAACTAACTCTGATTTTTTTTCCGACTTAAAACAAAATATTTAAAAATTAAGTCGGTGGCGACTCCGAATAGTTCACCTAGGTTAAACAACACCTTTTTCGGAGCCATTTTGGATGGGTAACGGCAACACGAGCCGCTCCCAGAGCCTTCCCCAAAATTCACAAGCGAGGTCTTACGCAGCCTTTCGGCCGTCACCTTTAGGGAACTGAAGATGGTTGGCGAAATGTCGCACAGACCCGTTCGGGAATCAAGGGAAGGCCCAACCCGATTTCCTTCCGCAGCGTCCGACGCTCGAGTCGTGACACCAACCGGATTGAGCCTCGGGGGAGCAGACCCGGATCTTCGGGTTGCCCGAACCGCCACGCACGTGCTAGACTGGAGGGCGCGCGTACAAGGACAATACACGTCATCTCCACATCGAGTGGAGAATAACCATAGTAGTAGCCCCCCAATAGTATCATCATCCGGTTTTCAACGGTTTTGTTTATTCTTGATAGTATCAATAACTACCGTCCAACTTTGGCTTCCAACTTAGCCATCAAAATCCTAAAATTAAAAAGAAAAAGCACACAAAGGTGTCAATATTATTCAATATTATTTCCCATTTTTTAAAGTTTTTTCTCTTTTAGTCAATAAATGAAAACCGTCAATTAAGGCTTTGACTTTCGAAATCAATATAAAAATAAAAGTTGGTGACAAAATCGTACAACAAAGTTTTTGAAAAAATAGAATGTTCGCTCAAAGTTATATTTTCCCGAAAATTTAACCATTTAAAAGAACAATTCAAAAAATTGTTATTGAAAATTTCCTATGTTTTTTTGGTTCATTCTCAAAGCTTTATAAAAACTAAACTAAATTCAGATATGAAGTTTAACAAAAGGTTAGTAAACTTTAGAACCGAACCGGAAGTTTGTCTGAGTTTTTATAATTGTGAATACGAGAAATTAATTTTTATCGGGTTTTGATAAAGAAAATGGTGAAGATAGAACATGAATTTGCTTTAGGACACTACAAAATAATAATATTTTTAAAGAAATTATACACCTTTGGACAATAACTTGTTTCATTAATTTTCTTTACATTAACATAAGCTTTACACGTTAACCAGGGTATAAATTTAATTTAGAGTTTTATAATAATAATAAGCTTTACACAAACACACAAGGATTTGATATAAAACTGAGCATCATATGATTCTTCATTCAGCTACCACCATCAAACATACAAGCTGTCTCAAACGACTACATCTTAGACGTATTCGGGATACGGAGCATCAGCCCACCAGAGACTTGAGGGATCGTAGTTTTGCTGCGGCCACGCGGATGTCCATCCTTTCTCCAGGACACTCGCTACAACATGCGACTCCGATTTCGAACACCTTCGCCAGAGATACTAGAATCCTTCGCGGAGCACGCACGCTCGATCCTTCTCCAAACTCATTTGAAAACAGACAAGGGTCGGCTACTTCACCCGCTCTATCCGGCAACACCGCCTCGCACTGGCTCCGTAAGTTCCAAGCATCCTGGAACATGTCGTTGGTCGGTTTCTTTCCCGTAAACATCTCCAGCAGAAGAATTCCAAAACTGTAAACGTCGCCTTCCCTCAACACTTGCCTTCCCATTCCGTACTCTACAATATTTCAATGGCCTATATTACTGAGTGCAAGATAACAAATATCCAAAACCGCATTTACATAAAAATTCACGCACCTGGAGGGCTGTAGCCGACTGTCCCTCTCACTCCCGTCGAGCTTACTTGCACAACAACATCATCGGCAGAGAGAATTCTCGTGAGGCCGAAATCACCGACGTGTGCTGTCATCTCCGCATCCAGGAGAACATTACTCGGCTTCAAATCGCAGTGAATCGCCGGCACATCACACTCGTGATGCAGATACTCCACGGCACAAGCAATGTCCACGGCAATACTCAGCCTATGCCTTAAACTTAACTGTCGGCGCACTCCCTCGGGTGTAACTTTAGGATGCAACCAATCGTTCAGGCTTCCATTTTCCATGTACTCATACACAAGCGCCTTAAAATCATTACCTCGGAAGTCGATGGTCGAACAGACAGTTGAAATCTTAACGAGATTTCGGTGTCTGATTTTCTTTAATACCTCACACTCTGTCATAAAAACTTTTCGAAGCTGCTCGATTTCGGAGGTCGAGAACCTTAATGGCTACGACATTATCAGAATTACCAAGGATCCCTTATATACGGAACCAAAACCACCGGCACCGATCAAGTTATCTTGATTGAGCCCACCGGTCGCCCCAAGTATATCCTTGTACGAAATTTGTGGAAAAGGGCGTTTGGAAACCAGCCCAGACTGTGACTTTACGTTTCTTCTTTTTCTGTCCATGCAACGATACGATGCAAGAAACCAAAGCAGAAAAAACAGGAGTCCGATCCCACCGGCGATCGTGATGATGATCTTCGACAACATTTTTTTCCTTCCGCGCTTCAGATTAGAGGTAGGACATCTTGGTAAGTTCAATGCAGAAATCTTGCCACAGAGTTTGTAATTTCCCATGATCGAGATCTCTGTGGCATTTAAGAAAACTCCTTTATTTGGAACTTCTCCCTCGAAATGGTTGAAAGATAAGTTGAGGTATGTGAGCTGGAAGTCTCCTAAGAATTTCGGTACCCGGCCAGAGAAGTTATTCTGTGATAAATCTAGTTCTTGAAGTCCTTTAAGAGGAGATAGAAACGGGGTGATGTTGCCTTCAAACAGATTATTCCCAATGTCCAAAACCACCAAGCTGGTGCATTCACCGAGAGTTTTCGGGACAAGGCCAGACAGTCGGTTTCCGTGCACATCTATTTATGCTAAGTTCTTCAGATTGCCGACTTCATCTGGCATTGTCCCTGTTAATTTGTTCTGAGATAAATGGAGAAAGTATGATAAGGAAGAAATACCTAAGACTTGCGATGGTATAGTTCCATTCAGATTGTTTCTAGATAGACCCAAACTGATCAAGTTTTGGCAATTTCCGAGGCTTGCTGGAATACTCCCACTGAATGCGTTCCCCACAAACGACAGTATCATCAACATAGTCAAATTTCCAAGAGAAGATGGGATTTCCCCGGAGTAATCACTGTCTTGCGCTCGTAGGATCTTCAACTTGTGGAGGTTACCGATTTCCATTGGGAGCATACCCGTCAATGGGTTGCTGCCGATAAGTAGATATTCCAGGTTGTCAAGATTCCCGATGCTAGAAGGGAGGGTCCCCGTCAGCTGATTGGACCAGAATGCTAAATACTTCAAATTGGAAGACATGTTCCCAACAGACCGAGGCAACCCACCTCCGAAATTGTTTCCGCTGAAATCCACAACACTTAGCTCGGTGGAATTGAGGGACTCGATGAATTTCAAGTCCCCCGACGTGCCGCTTCCCAATTGATTTTCACCAATACCAAGCCACCTCAATTGTTCAGGGTCAACAGCAGGCTCCATAAGTTTGTTGCGTTCGCTATTGAAGGAGGAATAGGTCCGGTCAACTGATTACCACCGAAATGGAAGTTCAGGAGATTGGGAAGAGTGATTCCGAGATCCAGAGGGAGACCTCCCTTGAGTTTGTTTAACGATAGCTCTATGTCAATCAGAGAGGTCATGTTGAAGATCGAGGAGGGTACCGTACCAGAAAAGAAGTTTTCTGCGAGAAGAATCTGTCGCAACCTTCGCAATCGCCCAAGAGATGCTGGGATGGGGCTGCTGAAACCATTATAGTTTCCGGCAATGAGCTCCAGAGACGAGAAGTTGCTGAAGAAATCAGGGAACATCCCGGTGAAATTGTTTTTGCTGACCCGGAAGACTAGAAGCTTCGACAGAGCTGATAATCCACGAGGTATTTCTCCAACAAGCTGGCTGTTCTCCAGAAGGATAACTTGTAGGCTTGTGCAGCCAGAGATGTTCTCCGGGAGCTGTCCCGAAAACGAGTTATTACCCAGGCCCAACGCTGCCAGCCGACGCAAGTTCCCGATTTCAGGGGGGATTTCGCCCGGCAAAACCATTGTTGTTGAGGTTTAAGATCCTGAGGAAGCTGAGATTTCCAATGTAGGGTGACAAAGAGCACCAATTCGGTGACTCAGGGACGTCTCCTGCTGCAAGTTATGCCAGGCCAATGACAGAAGTGGATGGTGTCATTCCACGAGGTGAGCACACCGTCAGGGTCGTCGGGTATGCCGCGCCTGAACTCGAACAAGGCAGCACGGTCGGTTTTGTTGGTCTTAGCCGTGGCTGCTGAGAGAGAAAACAGCAGACAAGTGAATATCATAAAACCCATAATTTTGGACAATCACTGAATGTCCACTTTAAGCTTGTTATATATCCGAACACTCTCCCCATCCCATTTCATTCCATGACTATATGTAACTCTTATTCCATCTACACATAAAATTTGAAATATTATGTTAAATTTAACTACATTTTTAATTCATAATGTAAGTATGATTTTTTTAATATTTTTTTATGAATAGTGGATTACGCGTAATCCTTATTTAAAATGAACGTGAGTTTCGGGTTACACTGAAAAGCTACGACTGACTTGGACTCTTATGGAGATTATTACCTAACAAATCAAAATCACTCTTTTATTTTAACACTCGATTTCCTTAATCTTGTCGGTGGTTATGAAAACATTGCCTTTTGACCATTTCCTCCTCTGCCTCCACTACCACCTGGCTGAATGCCGTATCATATCTTTGTTGTGGGCTACTACTACTACGGGGCCACGGTGGGCCGAAATGGAAATGTCGTAAAAACACGTCGAGAATAAGCGAAACTCCGAATCAAATAAACAATTTTCAAAAGGAAAATCCCAAGACAATTTAACTGTTTCAAAGAACAATTTAAAAAATATTATTATTGAAAAAATTTTCTTCGTTGTTTTGGTTCATTTTGAAGCTTTATAAAAACTAAACTAAATTTAGATCTAAGGAAAAGGTTAGTAAATTTTAGAACCGAACCCGAATTTTTCCGAGTTTTTTTAATTGTTAATATGATTTTATCAGTAATTTTTTTATTTATAGAAGATGATAAAAGTATGAACGTAAATTTTTTTGATCGACCGTAAACTTGGATCCAAGGCCTTTGGACAATAACGCGTCTGATTAATTTTCTCTACAATTTTGCATGACACACGTTAATCAGGGTATAGATTTAATTTAGAATTTTATAATTATATATTTTATGTTGTTATATATGTACTCAAATATGTCACACTTTTAATCTGAATTATGAAAATACATATTTGAATCCATTCTTTTAATTCAATATTGATGAGATCAAAAAAGTCTATTATCCAAGAGCTTCGATACTTCTAATTTCAGCATATGATCGCCAAAATCGTCAAAAAATTAAAAAAATAAAAGAAGAATCATAGAAATCAAGCAGAGCATCATATGCCTCTTCATTCGGATCCGGATCCTCTTCATTCAGGATGGCAAATAGACAATATGTTATCGATTGCAGCCAGATTAACGATGAAAAGTAAACGAGAAAAACACAAACACCGAGGATTTTACGTGGTTCGGCCAAAATAGCCTGCATTCACGGACAGAGAGTATTTTATTAATTCAAGAGCCATCGTCCACTATTGCCTCGTCCCCACAATAACCGTTTACAAACCCACAAGTAACCCCAGGTCTAGAAAATTCCCATCTAGGTCCCTAAACTTTGGGTCGGGTCACAATTCAGGTCGACTAATAATAATTCAAGTCATTTAACAAACATCTCTGATGAAATTTAGTCTAACATCAATATGCATCGATCTTTCATGATAGACCAGGTTCTTCGCTAAACATAATGCACTTTGACTGTCACAGTAAATAGCAGGTTTCTGCACCTCCAAACCCAAACTACCAACAAGACCAAGCAACCATATGCCCTCCTTAACACCTTCAGTCAATGATATATATTCTGGTTCAGTTGTAGACAAAGCAACAGTAGACTATAGAGTTGCTTTCCAACTGATACTACCGTCAAACAAAGTAAAAATATAACTTGTCAAGGATCTTCTTCTCAGGAGATCTCCACCATAATCAGAATCAGTATATCCCATAAGACCATTAATAGTTCCACCAGCTCCATAAACTAAACATAAACCACTTGTACTTTTCAAGTATCGCATAATCCATTCACAGCTTCCCAATGAGTTTTTCCAAGATTACTCATAAATCTGCTAACCACACTAACAGCATGTGCTAAATCTGGTCCAATGCACACCATTGCATACATTAAGCTGCCTACGGCATTTGAATAGGGAACTCGACTCATGTAGTCTTTCTCCTCATCTGTATTCGATAATGCACTAGCATCAAATTTAAAGTGTGCTGCCAAGGGAGTGCTAACTGGCTTAGATTCCCCCATTTGGAAGACCTACAATAATTTTTCAATATACTTATTTTGTGACAAGTACAATAATCCTGCTTTCCTGTCTCTCTAGATTTACATGCCCAAAATTTTCTTGGGTATACTCAAATCTTTCATTTCAAACTCACTGTCCAACAAAGCCTTTAAATTGTTAATTTCAGCTTTACTGCGAGCTGCAATTAACATATCATCAACGTATAGCAACAAAAACACAAATGAGCCATCAGTCAATTTTCTAGAGTAGACACAGTTGTCAAACTGATTTCAAATAAAAGCATGAGAAATCATAAATGCATCAAACCTCTTATACCACTGCCTTGGCGACTGTTTCAAACCATATAAAGATTTTTTCAGCAAACACACGTGATCTTTCTTCTCAGGATCAAGAAAACCTTCGGGTTGCAACATGTAAATTTGCTCCTCCAAGTTTCCATGCAAGAACGCAGTTTTTACGTCAAGCTGCTCTAACTCAAGATCAAATGCACTCACCATGGCTAACAGAACTCTCATGATAATCAATTTCCTCCTTCTGCGAGAACCCCTGTGCCACAAGCGGTGCTTTAAACCTAGCTGTTTCAACCCCAGGAATACCTTCTTTCCTTTTAAAGACCCATTTGCATCCCACTGGTTTAACGTCGTTTAGTATTGGTACAAGTTCCCAGGTTTTGTTTTTTGACAATGATTGCATCTCCTCATTCATGGCTACCAACCATTTCGCTGCTTCCATACTCACTCCTCTTTATATGACCGAGGTTCATCCGAATTTATACTCTCAGCTACTGCCAGAGCATAAGCAACCGGATTAGTATCCACAACATTAACAAAATCTGCATACCTGGCAGGCCTTTTTGTTACCCTCCTAGCTCTACTTGTTGCAATACTTTCATATTCATTTTGCTGCATCTCTATGGGCTGATTTTCGGGATCTTCCAATATCCTATTCGAAGTTTCGGCATCAAACTTCACCTTTTGGACAATACCACGATCACTTTTCCCTGCAAGATCATCAAGTTCCCTTTTCTGGCCAAACATAGCAGATTCATCAAACGTAACATCTCTGCTAATAATAAATTTAGGAGTTCTATCATTTTCGGTGCACCACGATCCATATCCTTTAACCCCTTTAGCATATCCTAGAAATATGCACTTCATTGCCCTCGGCTCCCGTTTACCATCATTAACATGAGCATATGCAGAACAACCAAATATACGCAGGCCAGAATAATTAGAGGAAGTACCATACCATACTTCTTTCGAAGACTTACAATCAATTGCAGTTGATGGGGATCTATTCACCAAATAACTGGCAATATTAATTGCCTCAGCCCAAAATTCTTTAGGGAGTCTAGCGTTTAACCGCATGCATCGAGCACACTGCGTTAGTGTTTGGTTCATACGTTCTGCAACTCCATTCTGTTGTGGTGTATGTCGTACAGTGCGATGCCTCACTATACCCTCCTTCTTGCAGAACTCATCAAATGGTGCATTACAAAATTCTAACCCATTATCCGTTCTCAGAGTTTTGACCTGTTTACCCATACGTTTTTCAACCATAGTTTTCCACTCTTTGAACCACTCAAACACTTCATCCTTTGATTTCAGAAAGTACACCCAAACTTTTCTAGAGTAGTCATCAATGAACGTAACAAAGTAACTGCATCCACCATGAGACTTAACTCAAGCTGGACCCCACAAATCAGAATGAATATACTCAAGGATGCCCGTTGAAGTGTGCTTTCCTGAACTGAACTTAACCCTGGCCCATAACGCGTCGAGGATATATTCATGTCAAGGAACAAACTCTCCGGCGAGATTTCTGCAATGTTAATGCAGGTAACTTCCCTTGAGAGGTTTAACGTGTCGTACAACAATCTTTCCGGTCCAATCCCTGGAGGGAGTCAATTCAGCACGTTCGATAACACTTCTTACATCGGCAACCCGGATCTGTGCGGTTCACCTCTGACAAAGAAGTGTGGGAATCCAATGCAGCCCTCACCAAGTCCTGCACACAATCAAGAGCAGAAGTTAAGCCTGACAGTGGGACTGGAGTGGATCACAGCAGGGGTAGGACTTGCAGTGGGTTTGATCGTAGGGGTTGCATTGGAGCATGCGTTTGGTAATGATGTTGTGGATTTGCTGGCCAGGAAATGGCTCAAGTATCGAAGAAGTACCACCTGAGACACATTTGAATGATGTTGTATCTGGTTGGTTCGCTGCCCAGACCATGTGATTGTATTGTGTGACTAACAAGTAGATGAGAAATTGACGATTTTCTCATAATTCATTGGATTTAGCGTTTAAAGGAGCTCGGCGATGGATGTTAAAAATGGATTCTGCAAACTGCAACGCAGTGGAAAGATCTGACATGTTTCTTGGTTCGAACTATCCTCTTAATCATGGATATCTTCACGTTCTGGGGATGGAATCGGACTGCCTTAGTACCACAAGCCAAAAACGAGCAACACCAGATGGTTACGAATATAGATCGGTTAAGAAGCGGAAGCGAGGCAAATGGGCGTCAGAAAATTCCAACGATGAGATAGGAGTCAACAATTTTTTGCGGTATGTCTTGTAAGGTCGATATGGCTGCCCCGAGCACATGATGCGTCTTGGACGTCTTTAATGCCATAAAAATAAAATCATATTTCGAACTTCATAGCAAGGGCAAGCAAGGGCCAATTCCCACGGATAATTTCATCGACAAAATCCTTCTAATATTGCTCTCAGCTCTCAATTGAGGTCAATCAGAAAAGTTAAGAAGAGCATAACAAAATAGAAATTAACAAGTAAATTCACAATAATAGAATTATCTAGGACATCCAACTTCGCACCGCGTCTTATACATACCCTCTTTTTTTCAACTATCGAATCATATACATTGTGAACATATGATTCTATATTCTTTCCGTGTTTTCTCACTAACATAATAAGATGTGTCGACATGCATTATACCATAGGCACTAGGTGTGTAGTGCAGCAAAACACAGCAGTAGTAATCGTGCACGTCTGAACTGTGTGTAGGACGAATACCCTGAGAAGTCAAGTTTCGTTATGTGAGGAACCAAAACCCGTTTCTTTATGTTCTATGTCAATCTTCGTGGTTGTCTCTCTTGTGCTTATAGATAGATACTCATTACGAGAAGACAAGTGTTGTGTTTAAGCAATAAAGTGTTGAAATATTCCTCTGTTGTGAACAAGAAACGAGTTATTCCTTAAGAAGACGATCTGTCACTAAGGATTCATTATGAGGATTTATACTTTACTCTAGCTTCTATGTTGTCTTTGTACTTTGATAGGTAGGCTTACACTAAAGCCACAACATGCTGTTTGGAAAATCCTTTGAATTATTCACCGCTATGAGGAGCTAATAGTTGCCCAAAGGAGAATCTCCTATTTCTTTTAAGGATTTTAAATTTCACTTTGTGAGAGAAACTCAGCCTAGTGCAAGGGCAATATGCACTCATTATATTTATATTGTGGAATCATCTCATAGTCGGAAAGTGAACGTATGTGGATTAATGCCGTATCATTATAAAAATTATTGTGTCCTTTACGATCTCGCGTACATTCAACACAACGGAGATTTAACAAGAGATAAGATTTTTTATTTTTTATCTTTTCTCATTATATTAATGTATTTCACTCTAAATCTTACAACGACCCAAATTTCTTTTTCACAGGAAAACAACCAAATACACTCCAATATTGTGTTTGAAGAAGAGAATCGAGGGGTTTGGAGTATTTCCTTTTAAAATACAAATTTTATAAAAAAATTAATAATTCATATGTAGAATCCTTTCAAACCTCATAATTTCCTCCTCAATAACCTAGGACCCAATTACGGCCTGTTAGGAATGCCTCATTAGCATATTAAGGTCGACTTGACTTGACATAAATGAAAATGTAACGAAAATTAAACTAGTCGGTGACATGACTTTTGTAGAATATTGGGCCAATCTTCCGTTGATGAATTTTTTTTTCGAGTTTTTTATTGCATTCGGCTTACCTAAAAAAACGTTACATTCTACAAGGTTCGTACTCAGTTTCAGGTCTTACCGAGTTCGTTCCAATCGGGGAAGTTCGTACTCCAAGTACGTATCTCAGCTTCGTCCCTTTTCGTACCTCGAATTCGTTCGAACAACTGGCAGAGCTTCGCATCTTTTGAGATCAGACTGAAGTCGAAGTTTTTCTGAGAGTAAATTCCCTCGGTAATCTCCCACATGTCGGGCCTGTTCTCAGGTTTCGAGCATAAACATGAGAAGGCAGTCTTCATCATGGAGCAGACTAAGAGTTCCGTGTTTTCTATCTTTTTTTTTCTTTGAGTTTTATTCCGACTAATCCACTCTCGACACGAATAAAATACTTGGCTATATTAGATGAATCTTCCAACTACATATGATATGTTTTGAACCAATAACTTTCACGTATTCTCTACTTCATGAATTTCTCTGGACGGACAGATAGAACAATCTTTTTTATTTTAGGGTTGAGTTGTTTTTGGTAAATTTTTAAACCTTGGGAACTCTCCGATATAATCGAAAATATCACCAACCATTTTTAATATAAATAAATAAATTTGTTTCTAAGAGTTTACGCTAGTTAAAATTTTAATAATTCCCTATATCTTAAAATAATGAAAATTTCTATTTCTTTATTCTCTAGCTTGTAGAAATAAGAAAAGAAAAAAATATATATCTTCACAGAAATGGGTAATCATTAAAATTTCGTGGGATCAATTTTTTGTAGAACAAAAATTTTGTAAAGATTTGTAATTATACAAAATGGCCGTGCATGTCGACAATTTAAATGTATTTTACTTACTCTTTCGGTACATTTTTTGTAAAGACAAAAAACTGTAATTTATAGAGAAAGTTTTGATCCCTTTTTCGTCAAATTTCACAAAAATTATGTATCGTCCTTTATTTTTATTTTTTGAATTATATGTTTAATTTTGTTTTTTATTTGGAAGCAGCGAATTTATAGAGACAATATCCAGTACAATACGATAAAATTGTAGTAAGCTGTTAAATCAAAAGGTTGTCTAAAAAATTTACCAAAAGATTTTGTAGATCGTGAAAATTTTGTAAAAGTTTTTTTCATGACTTACACAACATGTTTGTTCATACCTGCAAAATGTTTTATATTCTCTACGAAATAGTTGAATATTATGTTCTACAGTTATTTTAGGAACAGTAACTGCGACGAAAATGTAAACAGAATATTTTCTACCGATCACAAATTTTTTATTTGTGTTTAAATTACGTAAAATACATCTAAATTATTGACATGCACGAAGCTTTTGTATTGTTACTGCACAGGAAAATATTGTACGAAATAATTGTAAATTTTTAAGAAATTTTTGTTCCACTGAAAAAGTTGATCCCACTGAAGTATGTGGAAAGAGTAAAGCTGATTTGTCCGTCTTTTGGTATCATTCAATTTAGTAACTTTTGTTCCACATTGGCTGACTGCGACCAATAACTAATCCATCTATTTCAAATGAAAGATTGTTCAGAAAAGATGATAAGAAGAAAGAATGGAATAGGAAGAGTCTTTTAAGATCACGATCAACTGGAGACGAGAGAAAAAAATTTCCATTCCGACGCCGAGTGATGTCGGAATGAAAGTTGCATCCCTACGCGTGAGGGGGCAAAGTCAAGTCAATCCCTTTTTTACTCTCGAGTCGATCTCCGATGAGGACGACCTGAGTGTTATTTAGATGACCCACATTGCACTAAGGAAAGGGGTTGAGTTAGTGCTTTCCACTTTTCTTTTAAAGATCTTTTCGATTTGGCAGAAGTGTTCACAATTAAATTCTAAAGTGTAACATGAATGTAGATGCTCCCTTTTTAGATTCAGACGGCATAAACACTCGGTAAGAGTGCAAACGACCATTACAACACTGTAGGTCGTTTTGTAATTCAGTTAGTTCTTTCATGTTGATTGTGTTATTTGTAATGCAGAATCTGATCACGGATACGTGATCGTACTTAACAGTCGCACGGATTTACAGTTGAGAAGGTTGGCTCTGTCTTACGAAAGGTCAAGTTTCTTATGGCTTATCATCCAAACCTTACCAACAATGTTAATTGATTTTAAAGCAATATCATACTAGAAGTTCTGAACTTCTTGGTCTCCAACTGGTCCCATCAACATGTTATGCATGCGGCGTTATGCAAGCTGAGTCCGATTTCGATATGCTTCTGTATGTAGTGTTCTGACCTCTACACAAAACTCATTGCATGGTTCCGGTTCGTACCACCTCAGGGGAGCGAGATTGAATTGTTTACATGCATGCTGACCCTGTCCGTGACAAATTGCAAAACAGAAAAAGGGCAGGAAGTTGTAAACTTTGAAAGTGGGTGCGGAGTTCCCCATCTTTCCCCGAAGAAGATTGCACAACTAGACAGGAACTGTCGGTATGATCTAGAGCTGAGTCGTAATGAATGTATATTCTCCGGTACCGTTTGTAAAGCAATGGACGTATCGTAATTTACTATCCGTTCCTTTACGGACCTTCTTTTACACTGTTCTCATAGCCATGGGACAAATTAGACAGGACGTTTCGTAATTTATGGGCAGTCACTTACTTTACAGGGTTATTTACGGACCGTGCTCACAAATCGTCTCATTATGCCCGGATCAAATCGAACCTGCATGTTTGAGATTTTATGTTGAACAATTTCCAGTTGTAGAAGGATTCTGCGGCATCAAATTGATCCGATCTCCTTTCTAATGGATACATGAACGCACGATACAGAAAATTGACTAATAAAGACTGGAAACCAACCTTCGTAAGAGTTTTAAGATTTCTCTTATCACAGAAGGAACTTTAGCTTACGTAGCGCGTGTACCATACGTGCCAAGCGGGCATCAAAAATACCACCGCCATGTATCTAAAAGCCTTGACAACATTAATCCTTCTCTTAGGCTTTTTATTTTGGATGGATACCTAGGAAATTATTTCTCGTAGAAAAATTCCCTCAATTTCCTCTCATTTTCACGTTTTCAAACAGTGTGTAGAAACAAAAGACAAGAAAAAGAAAGAAAAATATTTGGAGGGGACTAAATTTTCTTGGTGCTTCGGCTAAACCTGATCTTCAGATCAACATTCTGTATAACTTTATTAAATTTTTTGATAATCAGTGTTTGCCTTCGATCCTTTCTTTTGTTTTTTTATTCTTTCTTATAGGGATAGAATGAATACTCATAGCATTTCTTGATCAGGAGGGGGGGAGGGATCATGAGGATCATCAACTTCACCTGTTGGATTTCAACAATCGTTTTCATGGAGTAATTCCCATCCCTCTGGCGAAGTCAAGCCAACCCGAACCCCTTCTGGAAAAATGAGCTAAAAGGGAGCAGCCTAAACCGTGTAAACGGGGATGTGGGAAACCAATACAAGTGAGCAGCCAAGAAAAAGAGTGTAGCCAAGGAGAGGTTCATAAACCTCGTGAAGAAACATTAGTAAATTTTGAAGGTCTTGGAAATCATAACTCTGTGAATCTTAGCAGCTTTATACATCATTAAAGTTGTTCAAAGGGGAGAAAAGTGAATGCCGCACGCTATCATGAAACGTCTCGGAAAAAGTCGAAAATGTTTCAGACGATAAGACCAGAAATTAAAAGCACCAGGTGACATTAAAAGTCACTAAGAACAAAAGTAAATGTCACAGCGGTTTAGGTCGACAGTTAACGAAGCGATCAAGGAGCTCTAAACGCAGCCTCTGATGTACCTCGTCTTACTAAAACCTAAGCCATTTTACCCTCTCGGGTTGAGGGTTCATGATAACTCTACGAAAGTAGAGTTATATGATCACATTTGTGCCTTGATTTGAGTTAGTTCCGTCGTTTTAAGTGTTTAGATTGGTTGTTTCAAGCTGAATTGTGTTACCTCACGTTCGTTATTGTTCGTGTAGGGAATTGAAGATGAAATGAGGAACAACGAAGAGAGGAAGGAATAGTTGTGAGAAGGAAGCGAGGAGTGCAACCACAGAGACCTTCGCAGCTGCGGAGAGTCTCGACGCAGCTGCGGGCAAGAGGAAGTTCGCAACCACAGAGACTTTCGCAGCTGCGGAAGATTTCCTCGCAGCTGCGGAGAAGCCAAAGGGAGCAACCTCAGAGACTTTCGCAGCTGCGGAAGATTTTCTCGCAGCTGCGGAGAACCAGAAGATTTCCTCCCCTCCGAATTCTTATATTTTCTCTTTATTTCTGTTTAGGTCCTTTAGATTATTCCCTAGTATAAATACTCAAACTTAAGGTTTACTAGGGTTAGAGAGAGTGGTGGGAATTGGTTTTTCTTTGACGGCGAAAAGCTCGTGACAGGAGATTGGTGCCGGCGGAGAATTGCAAATTCTTTTCCTTTTTCTTTTAGATTTCAATTATGCTTTCATCTTTGATTTGGCTTTCGTGTTGCATCGCTATGAACTAATTTCTTTGTTCTAGGACGACGATGGAACCTCAGCCTGATCAACTGTTGATATTGATTCGATCACCTAGGGAGACTCGAGAGGGTAGTCTGGGTCAGATCGGGATTAGGATAACCTAAGGAACCTTCGAGTCGAGAGACCGGGTTTTAGTGTGAGAGTAGAAATACCGTGCACCTTGGGTAATCAAAGTAGGGTTAATTCGTAAAGGGCCTCCACTAGTTCTTTGCCTAGACATAGAGTAGAGAATTTGATACATGGGGGTATGTTTCCGGATATCCGAGAGGGTTATGGGGAGAGATTAGCAGCCTACAGTTAACAACCGATGAAATTCAATAGTAATAAGAAGAGGGGATATGAGAGCATAAGTCATGAGGGGAAATCGGTAGTCCTAGATCTTTAATTCTTATTGGTAATTCGATTCATTTTGCTGTTAGTTTAACTTCTCATCACTTGATTTGTTCACTTGACCTTGAATTTGGTTATCGAATTTGACGTTATAAGACCTAATTGATACTGATTCTCTGTGGGATCGACCCTTGCTTGCCCTTACTGCTTAGTTTGTGTGAACGAGGATTTATTTTTATTGCGTTGACGACGCGCATCAAATTTTGGCGCCGCTGCCGGGGATTCAGTTTTCTTTTAGTTGTCTTTTACCTCTATTTTCGATAAGTGTTTGACGTTCAAGTTTTTGTTTTTCTCTTTATATATTTCAGTTTATGCTACGGAGTCAAGGAGCTAATTTGACTCCATTGGACCCAGAAATCGAGCGCACCTTTCGGCAAAGGTTGAGAGCACAGCGAGTAGCTATGGCCGACGAGGACAACAGAAATCATATCATCGGAAACCTAGTCCCGATACAAGAGCGTGGAGGGAGGCCAGATGTTGATAACAGGCCGATGATGGACTTCACATCGGCCAGAACTTACGCTCACCGGTCATGCATAGCACCACCGCCCATTGCAGCTCGTGATTACGAGATCAAGACATCGGTGATGCAGATGATTCAGAATACAGTCCAGTTCCGAGGAACACCAATGGAGGATCCGCACGAGCATCTGAGTAAGTTTCTCAGCGTATGCGACACTTTCAGGCAGAACGGAGTGTCCCAAGATGCAGTCAGGCTGAAGCTATTCACATTCTCCCTAAAGGACAAGGCCTGGGCGTGGTTCAATTCACTCCCAGTGAATTCAATATCGACTTGGGCACAGATGGAGGAGGCCTTCCTGGATCAGTATTATCCGCCCTCGAAGATATCTCAGATGAGGAACGAGATTACCACGTTCCGACAGGACAGCGATGAAACTTTCGTGGAGGCATGGGAGCGATTCAAGAATCTGCTGATACAGTGCCCATATCATGATCTGCCTGGATGGAGACAGCTTGAGGCATTCTATAATGGACTCGCGGACTCGTCCAGGAAGGACGTAAATTTGGCATCTGGAGGATCCTTTTTGAGGAAGTCCTATGTGGAAGGACTGGAACTCCTTGAGACGATGAGGAAGACTTGTCTGCCGAACCAGTATTCGGATCGGATGAACAGAAGGAAGCCGCAGGGCGTCTTTGAATTGGATACCTTAACCTCAATTCAAGCACAATTAGCCGCTCTCACTAAGAAATTTGAGGAAGCGAACGTTAGTTCGGTTCAGAGCAACCAGCAGGGTTGTCAGATTTGCGGAGGAGCGCATCTTACAGATCAGTGCACCATGAGCATGGAGGAAGCCAACTTTGTTGGAAACCAGCGCAACAACCCGTACTCGAATACGTATAACCCAATGTGGAGGAATCACCCGAACTTTTCTTGGAGAGCACAGGCACCTCCGCCTGGTATGTCGAGACCACCAGCACCAGCGCCTCAGTATCCGCAAGCACAAGCAGAAGCCTCGGAAAAGAAGCCGAGCCTCAAAGAGATGATGCTCAAATACATGGCGAATCAAGACGCTTTGATGAAGAACCAAGCAGCGTCGATTCGGAACCTGGAGAACCAGGTTAGCCAGCTGGCTCAGGCGGTGAATTCGAGAGCCTATGGGACTCTCCCGAGCAATACGGAAATCAATCCAAGGGAGCAAGCCAAAGCCGTGACTCTAAGGAACGGCCGGTCACTTGAGGCAGAGGAAGCCGAAGCTAAGAAGGAGAGCAGTGGATCCAGTCCAGTGGAGAAAACTAGTGAGGAATCTCAGACTAGTCCTTTACATTCTAACTTGAACTTGCCGCAGGACAAAGGGAAGAAAAAGATGGAGGAAGAGAGAAAGAAACCGGAAATCGACATCTCGAAGCTTCCGTTCCCACAGAGAGCCCGAAAGCAAAACGAAGATGCTCAATTCCGTAAGTTCCTCGATGTATTTAAAAAGTTACACATTAACATCCCTTTTGCAGAAGCTTTGGAGCAGATGCCTAGTTACGTCAAGTTCATGAAAGACGTACTCTCGAAGAAACGGAGGTTGGGCGATTTTGAGACAGTTAAACTTACCGAGGAGTGTAGCGCCATCCTCCAGAAGAAGATACCACCGAAGCTAAAGGACCCAGGTAGCTTCACAATCCCATGCACAATTGGAACTGCATTCTCAGGTAAAGCTCTTTGCGACCTTGGGGCAAGCATAAATCTGATGCCTTTTTCGGTGTATAAAGAGCTAGGTTTGGGGGAGGTAAGACCTACATCTGTGTCCCTTCAGTTAGCCGATAGATCCATTACGTACCCGAAAGGGATTATTGAGGATGTTCTTGTCAAAGTAGACAAATTTATTTTTCCGGCTGACTTTCTGGTGTTAGACTTTGAGGAGGACAAGGAGATTCCTATCATCCTTGGTCGTCCGTTTTTAGCCACAGGAAGGGCATTAATCGATGTGCAGAAGGGAGAGTTGACAATCCGTGTCAACGATCAGGAAGTCATATTTAACGTTTATAAATCTATTAAATGGCCTTCTGAAAATTCTGATTGTTTCCGGATGGACATTGTTGATAGGTGCACTACCAAGTTTTCCCCTCTTGGTGATGAAGGTATCTCAGAAGATGAAGGAGAGAAGACCGACCCCGATTGTGACACCCAGGAAGCCCTAGCGTTATTCACACGAAGGATTCAACAATTTGACACGCTACAGCGGCCACTGAACCCGATGCGACCTTCAATTAAGGAACCCCCCACTTTAGAGCTCAAGCAACTCCCGGATCATCTCAGGTATGCGTACCTCGGACCATCAAATACTTTACCTGTGATTATTTCTGCCAGTCTTACAGGAGAAGAGGAGGAAGAATTGCTTGAGATCCTCAAGGCGCACAAGAAGGCATTGGGATGGACTATAGCGGATATTCGAGGAATCAGTCCGTCGGTGTGTATGCACAAGATTTTGCTTGAGGATGATCATAAGGTCTCAGTCGAGGCTCAGAGGCGACTCAATCCGAACATGAAGGAAGTGGTGAAGAAAGAGATCATCAAGTGGCTAGATGCAGGTATTATTTACCCGATCTCTGACAGTTCTTGGGTTAGCCCTGTGCAGTGCGTCCCGAAGAAAGGAGGGATGACGGTGGTCAAGAACGAGAAGAATGAGTTGATTTCGACTCGTACTGTAACCGGGTGGAGAGTTTGCATGGATTACCGCAAACTGAACAGAGCCACCAGGAAAGACCATTTTCCTCTTCCCTTTATTGATCAGATGCTTGATCGATTGGCGGGTAAGGATTTCTATTGCTTCTTGGATGGATACTCCGGGTACAATCAAATTTTGATTGCTCCGGAGGACCAAGAAAAGACAACATTCACATGCCCATTCGGTACCTTTGCGTTCCGCCGCATGCCATTTGGATTGTGTAATGCACCTGCGACTTTTCAACGATGCATGATGGCCATATTCTCTGATATGATTGAAAATGGTTTGGAGGTCTTCATGGATGATTTTTTTGTTTTTGGTGCATCGTATGCGGATTGCCTGTCGAACCTCACTAAGGTTCTAAAATGTTGTGAGGATGCTAACCTAATCTTGAACTGGGAGAAATGCCAGTTTATGGTTCGTGATGGCATTGTTTTAGGTCACCGAATCTCCAGCAAGGGCATTGAAGTAGACAGGGCAAAGATAGAGACGATTGAGAAGTTACCCCCACCCTCTTCAGTGAAAGGGATTCGGAGCTTCCTCGGACATACTGGTTTCTACCGAAGGTTCATCAAGGATTTCTCCAAGATCACGAAGCCACTGTGCAATTTGTTGGAGAAGGATGTTCCCATTGTATTCGATGCTGAGTGCCTTTCTGCCTTTACTGAACTTAAGAAGAGGTTAGTATCTGCTCCCATAGTCATAGCACCTGATTGGAATTTGCCCTTTGAGTTGATGTGTGATGCTAGCGACTATGCAGTAGGAGCCGCATTAGGCCAGAGGGTAGATAAGATTTTTCGGGTTATATACTATGCCAGCAGGACCTTAGATGATGCCCAGGTTAATTACACCACGACTGAGAAAGAATTGTTAGCCGTCGTGTTTGCATTTGATAAATTTCGCAGTTATCTGGTGGGATCTAAGATAATAGTGTTTACGGATCACTCAGCGATCAAATACTTGATTGAGAAAAAGGACGCTAAGCCCAGGCTGATTCGTTGGGTGTTATTATTACAAGAATTTGACTTAGAGATCCGAGATAGGAAAGGGACTGAAAATCAGATAGCAGATCACTTGTCTAGGTTAGAAAATTAAATGTGATTCGAGACAAGGTTTACATCAATGAGTTCTTTCCTGATGAGTGTTTGCTGTCTGCTGATGTGAGCGTGCCTTGGTATGCTGATTTTGTAAACTTCATTGTGTCGGAATTTATTCCTGAGGATTTCAATGCACACAAGCGGAAACGGTTTCTTCATGACGTTCGTCACTACTTTTGGGACGAACCATTTCTGTTTAAAAAGTGTGCAGATCAGGTAATCAGGAGATGTGTGCTGGAATCTGAAATCATGGACATACTAGCCCATTGCCACGCATCCCCCTATGGAGGACACTTTGGAGGAGATAGAACAGCCGCAAAAGTTCTCCAGTCAGGTTTCTACTGGCCGACTATTTTTAAGGATGCCTATCAGTTTGTTCTTCATTGTGATAGGTGCCAAAGAACAGGGAACATATCACGGAGAAACGAAATGCCTCTGCAGAACATCCTCGAGGTTGAACTTTTTGATGTTTGGGACATCGACTTCATGGGACCCTTCATCCCATCGAACGGTAACAAGTACATCCTCGTAGCAGTAGAATACGTTTCCAAGTGGGTGGAAGCAATTGCTTCCCCCACTAATGAGGCTAAAGTGGTTGTCAAGTTTGTGCAGAAACAGATTTTCACTAGGTTCGGTGTTCCACGCGCTATCATTAGTGACGAGGGTATACATTTCATCAATCGTCAGTTTAATGCACTGTTGAGCAAATATGGCGTGAAGCACAAGGTGGCCACGGCATATCACCCACAGACCAGCGGACAGGCGGAAATTTCCAACCGTGAAGTGAAGCGCATCCTTGAAAAATCGGTAAGTACAACACGAAAGGATTGGTCGTTAAAACTTGACGATGCTTTGTGGGCGTACAGGACAGCGTACAAAACACCGATCGGGATGTCTCCATACCGACTCGTCTTTGGCAAGGCTTGTCACCTCCCAGTAGAACTCGAGCACAAGGCATACAGGGCACTAAAGCACCTAAATTTCGATGCAACCCGAGCAGGTGAGGCTCGCCTTTTGCAGATGAACGAGTTGGAGGAGCTTCGTCATCGGGCATACGAGAATGCAATGATCTACAAGGAGAAGACAAAAAAATGGCATGATAGCTGCATCCTCAACAGGTCATTTGTGCCAGGTGAGTATGTATTACTTTTCAACTCACGTTTGCGGTTATTTCCAGGCAAGTTGAAGTCGCGATGGTCCGGACCGTTTAAAGTGGTCAGAACGTTCCCTCATGGCGCTGTAGAGTTGCAGTCGAATGATTCGGAGACCACATTCAAGGTCAATGGCCAACGCCTCAAGCACTATCATGGAGAGCCACTTGAGCGAGGAACTACTTCCACGCGACTCCAAGACGCGTAAAATCGTGCGAAAGTCGAGCCATCGACTCTAAACTAAGGCGCTTCTTGGGAGGCAACCCAAGTCTTTTCATTTTATTCCCGATATTTAGTTATTTTTAATCGTTTATTTGTTTTTGTTAGTAGATCAAGAAGCATGTCCATGAAAAAGACGGAGAAAGAAAATGAGGTAGCATCCACAGTAAGATCCGCAGCTGCGGAGAAGTAGATCGCAGCTGCGGAGGAACGGAAGGCAGTAAGTTTCGCAGCTGCGAGAACATCTCTCGCAGCTGCGGAAGGCGCATACACAGTCGACCCTCAGAGAGTTTCGCAGCTGCGGAGGAAATTCTCGCAGCTGCGAGAGACGTGTACCCTGCCAGCCTCAGAGAGTCTCGCAGCTGTGCTGGGATGTCTCGCAGCTGCGAGAGACGTGTAACCTGCGATCCTCAGAGAGTCTCGCAGCTGCGGAGGAAATTCTCGCAGCTGCGAGAGACGTGTACCCTGCCAGCCTCAGAGAGTCTCGCAGCTACGAGAGGACGAAATTTCAGACTAATTAAAAGGGGGCGAACTAAAACCCTAATTCATTTTCCCCACTCTCTCAGGGCGCAGATGCAACGCACTCATCCTCTCCAGGCGACGGCTACACCTCCAAACTCGCCGGCTACTCCCGCGTCAGCTGCGACGCCCTCCTCCTCCCTTGTGCGTCCATCCACTGCAGATCTACTCTCCGGTGCCACATTCTCCCGCAGCTGCGACAATCAGGAAAGTTCCTCATCCCTTAGTCCTATCGGTGATTTGCGTGCGGCTACGTCGTGGTTCACCCGGTGATTCAATAGTTGCCTTAGCTCTTAGAATAGCGCAGTTAGCGATGGCGCCCAAGCAACGCACTACGACCGGTGCCTCTAGTTCTAGGCAAAGGAGAGGGAAGGAAACGGCAGGGAGGGATAAGGCCGTTGTGAATGAATCATCGGCGGCGTACCAGCGATCCATGAAAAGACCGCTGATCGCTGAGCGGGTATTCGATACCACGCATCCCGATTTGATTGAATACCGGGCGCGTTTAGAACGTCTGGGGTGGCTTCGTTTTAGTACAGCGATAAAACGGGGCGTTGTCCCGGTGGTTAGGGAGTTTTATGCAAACGTGCATACCCTGGACAAGGATAGGCAGAGTATTCGAGTTCGGGACAAGGAGGTTAAGTTTGGTGAATCAGTGATTTCCACATTTTATGGCCTCCCTGTATAATCGTTTTGATAGTAACGCAGTTATTGCGAGAATTGCTAAGCCAGGATCCCAATGGAAATTGACAAGAAGCCGGGACCCTCTCAGACTCCACGGCAGCAATTTGACCACCGAAGCACGCATGTGGGCCTTATTTGTAGCCGCCCGGCTCATCTCCAGCAAAAACACGAGCGAGATCACCAGGGAACGAGCGGCGCTCATCTACTGTATCATGGAGGAGATGCCTATTGATTTGGGCAGGCTGCTGAATTGGATGATCCACCGTTGTTTGGACGACGCACGAGGTTTGTGGTTCCCTTGTCTTATTTCTGAATTATGTATCAAAGCAGGTGTGCAGTTTGACAGGACGGAGGAGCTTTGTCCCCCGGGCCAGCCTCTAGACCATCAATCGCTGGACAAGATTAGCGCAAGGCAGGGGAGTGCCTCCTCTCGCCCTCGACCAACCGCTGCGAGCGCTATGCCCTCCGAGCAAGAACGGTGGGCCCAGATGCAGGAGTTCATGCAGCAAACCAAGGACGCTCAGCAGCAAACTAGGGCCTTCCAGCAGTACACCATGGAATTCATCCGACACCAGATGGAGTACAACCGTCAGGCCGCGCCATCCTTTGGAGTAGATTTCAACGCGTTGCATCAACCAGTCTACCACCCACCGGGATGGGATCGACCCATGGGATGGAGTGATGCTGCTATGGAAGATGCAGAAACCAGCCCGGCGGAGGATGAAGATGTTGACTCCGACTCGGAGTCCGATTAGTCTGCCATCAGGGAGAGGATCCTGAGTTCAACCGGATATGTGCCAGGTTGTATCTCTTTTATCTTGACTTTCATCTATCGCATGCACTGTTGGAGATACAGTCTGCCACGAGGTCGTGTCAGGATTTAGGTTTGGGGGTGTTGATGTTATCCTTTATGATATGATTGCCATTGCTTGTTATTTCTGTCAGCTTGATCATGCTTCTGAGTCTATCTTTCGTTTTGTTTTTGTTATTTTCTTTGAGTCGATGCCCCTCAGTTAGACCTTAGGATTTCGAATTAGAAGAGTCGGATTCTAGGAGGATGATTAGGGTCGCACATTTAAGGCAGAGGAGGAATTAGTTCTAGCAAGCATGCCTAATTTCTTGAAAAAATAGTATATGTTGTTCCTGATAGGAAGCTAACTAAGCAGCGTCAGCTCTACAGTCTCTTTAAAAGCATAGTCATTAAGGAAAAGTATAGGCACTCGAATCATCCTTTGGAGACGAAATTCAGGTTAAAATGTGAAAGAGAAAAAGAGCAAGAAAAGAAAACGGTTGCCAAGGTTCTGAGCACCACTATTCAAGCTAGAAAAGGGTAAAAAAAAGTAAAAGAGAAAAAGAAAAAAATTTGATTTTGAGCTTGAATATGTGCTTGTGGTGTGAGTCTTCCTTGCGGCTCGAGTTCTCGTCCGAGGGGTGCTTTATCACCTAGTGCCTTGGTCCGTTTGGACCGGGAGTCACTGACTGAGAACTTGTTACATGAGCGTTTGCGGGAATTGATGAGCATTTAGAATCGTGTAACCAAATGAAAAGAGAAAAATGAGATGAAAAGAAAGACCTCGAATTAGTTGAGAAGGTAAGGAGAGTTGAGTCTAGAAAAGTACTTGATGGCTATGAAAGATTTGAGAATGTGGGGTTGACAACGCGAGGTGTGCAAATTGAGGGAACAAGTTTTATAAGAACTACAAAATCCGTGTATGCTAGCCTTGAACGAAGTCTACCTCTAAAATAGGTGTGCGGCCTTAGCTGAGAGTCGTTAACGACAATTCGAGTTCGGAAGACTTGGGTGAGACTGGGGAGTATAAATTATGATTCGTTTATTTTGTTTGGTTACATTTTCGTTTTGTTTTGGTTTTGTTTTGCTCGAGGACTAGCAAAAGATAGGTTTGGGGGTGTGATAACTCTACGAAAGTAGAGTTATATGATCACATTTGTGCCTTGATTTGAGTTAGTTCCGTCGTTTTAAGTGTTTAGATTGGTTGTTTCAAGCTGAATTGTGTTACCTCACGTTCGTTATTGTTCGTGTAGGGAATTGAAGATGAAATGAGGAACAACGAAGAGAGGAAGGAATAGTTGTGAGAAGGAAGCGAGGAGTGCAACCACAGAGACCTTCGCAGCTGCGGAGAGTCTCGACGCAGCTGCGGGCAAGAGGAAGTTCGCAACCACAGCGACTTTCGCAGCTGCGGAAGATTTCCTCGCAGCTGCGGAGAAGCCAAAGGGAGCAACCTCAGAGACTTTCGCAGCTGCGGAAGATTTTCTCGCAGCTGCGGAGAACCAGAAGATTTCCTCCCCTCCGAATTCTTATATTTTCTCTTTATTTCTGTTTAGGTCCTTTAGATTATTCCCTAGTATAAATACTCAAACTTAAGGTTTACTAGGGTTAGAGAGAGTGGTTGGAATTGGTTTTTCTTTGACGGTGAAAAGCTCGTGACAGGAGATTGGTGCCGGCGAAGAATTGCAAATTCTTTTCCTTTTGCTTTTAGATTTTAATTATGCTTTCATCTTTGTTCTGGCTTTCGTGTTGCATCGCTATGAACTAATTTCTTTGTTCTAGGACGACGATGGAACCTCGTGTTCTTTTGTAATTGTTGAACCTTTCTTATTATGAATTGAATTTCCGTTGGTTGTTTATCCAATCCCGTGTTTAATGCGTATTAGCAGCCTGATCAACTGTTGATATTGATTCGATCACCTAGGGAGACTCGAGAGGGTAGTCTGGGTCAGATCGGGATTAGGATAACCTAAGGAACCTTCGAGTCGAGAGACCGGGTTTTAGTGTGAGAGTAGAAATACCGTGCACCTTGGGTAATCAAAGTAGGGTTAAATCGTAAAGGGCCTCCACTAGTTCTTTGCCTAGACATAGAGTAGAGAATTTGATACATGGGGGTACGTTCTCGGATATCCGAGAGGGTTATGGGGAGAGATTAGCGGCCTACAGTTAACAACCGATGAAATTCAATAGTAATAAGAAGAGGGGATATGAGAGCATAAGTCATGAGGGGAAATCGGTAGTCCTAGATCTTTAATTCTTATTGGTAATTCGATTCATTTTGCTATTAGTTTAACTTCTCATCACTTGATTTGTTCACTTGACCTTGAATTTGGTTATCGAATTTGACATTATAAGACCTAATTGATACTGATTCTCTGTGGGATCGACCCTTGCTTGCCCTTACTGCTTAGTTTGTGTGAACGAGGATTTATTTTTATTGCGTTGACGACGCGCATCAGTTCACCTAGTTCTACAACAGCTGACTTCACTCTAGCGCTTTCTCGAGTTTGGACACGGACCTGGAGAAGACCTTCTCCCGCTTGACAAGCTTTTGTATCTTCCCTCGAACAACATTCAAGCGATGGCTCTTATGCTCAATCTACTCATCCAAAAGCTCGAGCTATTGTCGGTTCTGAGCTTCTCCTAGCGTTCGTCGAGCTTCAAAATCTTGAGCCGATCGCTTGGCAGACCAGCCCTTTTAGTCCTCATAATCCAGCCAATAAAGTTGTCGAGCGAGTTTGCAAGCGACTGATCCACTGTCGTTAGAGGAGAAAAGACAATTCTCTTCATAACATCTGTATATTGCTCATGTGTAGATAATAGTAGTGCAGAGGAAGTCAATCACAAACTGGAAGTCCGCTTGGAACTGTTGCTCCTCATTGAATGATCCTTCAGAAGCCACCTTCTCTGGAATGAGACTATCATCCACAACATCTTCGTTGGGACCATTATCAGGAAGATCTGTTGCTGGATCCTAACAAAAGAGGAGTAGGACTTAAAAAAAAATAAGAAGGCTCAATGGTGAGGGGAAGAAGAAATACTCGCCTACACTAGGCGGAATATCCTCTCGAGGGGCGCCTTCAGAAAGCGGCTCCCGTATATCTGACGTCTCCGTGACGCAGGAGGGACAGTTGTTGACTCCTCAACAGGTGGGCCACGAAGATCCCCGGTGTCCTTAGGAGGCGAAACATCTCCGGTCACTGGACTAGGGATGTTCTCTCGAGACGCCTCTCTATGCCCGAGAGGTTAGACGTCTTGAGTATTTGGCTTGTCTCGAAGAAGAGAGGGAATATCCCGAGACCCCTCGTCGGTTGGTCTCATACGAGGGTTGGCCTGCGATATTCTTGAGAATGAAAAATTTAAAGAAAACAATCATAGAATTGAAAACTGAAAGAAACAAGGGAATACCTCATCATTAGGAGCGGACGGATTTGTGATGGCAGGAATCCTCGCGGATGATAGATCCTAAATTGTTTCGACAACCGTCTGCTCAGGAGGAACTATGGTAGATGACACCTCAGGAGGATGTGAAGTAGACATATCCGCCTCCGAACTATGATCCCGAACCTGAATAATGGGTTCCTTGAGTACAGGCTTGACCTGCCTATTGAAAATGTGTTTTAGCCATTTAGAAGTTGGTGCTTCCTCACTCTGTGGCCTGGAGGGACAATATTCTCGAGCCTTAGAACGTTCTTCCCCAAGGCCACCTTCTTCAAGGGATGGTTGTACGTGCGCCCTTCCGTGATTTCGCGGCGCACAACGGTGGTTCGGACAACATGAGGATCCGAGGCCCGCTCTCCCGATGCTCATCCGGTCGGCGTCAAGACTCGGGCGTTAAGGCGCTACGAAGGAGTGGGATTGACCCACCTTGGAATCCTAATCGGGCTTACTCGGGCTCTCGCTCGTCGTCCGAAGGTGACGAGCAAGAAGCGGAGCATGATCCCAAAAAGGAATCTTCGGGAAAATCGGGAGCGGCTCGCGTCGCATTCCCTCATCCATGATGGCACCGTAAGAAAATAGTTGATGTTGCTTAACCTAGGTAAGCCATTACGAAGTCGTCACCGACTTATTTATAAAATGGTTTAAGTCGGAAAAATCGTTGGGTCGGGGATTCCTATCTTACTAACTTTTACATTCTAACAAGCGAGGTGGCGTTGCTCCAAAAATTGTCTTCGTTTACGGGCGTTGGACCCGATTCGGGCTTTAGGCCAGAAATCGTGTTCAATTAAAAAATATATCACATGCGACATAAAACCTATGAGCCTAAAGCATGCAAACACCCACAAATCAATTATTTAGATCAAAAGAGGCGGGAAAGGATGGTGACCATGTACCTATGCACTTCGGTCCACGACCATACCTCCCTCATGTACCTCAGGCAACCGGGATAACACCTCGTCGGTTGAAAAATGTTGGTCGAGGCCGTTGTAGTGAGGCCTTCCTCCGCGTCCCGTTTTGCGCTCCGCCTCCTCTGGCCTCTGGGATTTGTCGTGTTGAATTCCTCGAAGTTCTCGTTCGATATTTCATGAAAAATAAACGAAAATAGGTGGTCTAATTAAAACATGTTTAATAATTAGAATTTAATGAATAAGAAATACTTACGGGGGCTTTGTGTAGCTCGTTGAAGTCGATCTCCAGGGGCTATGGTCATGTCGTCGGATAGCCGTCGTTTGATGATTCCTCCTGTCTCTGTTTGTCCTACACATCTCAGTAGATCGATTAGAATACAAAACGACTTCTCGTGATGCTGATGTGCAACCACGAGATGTTTCAGGAATTGGTACTTGGTGACGATGGAGAACAAGATCAGCTAGGCTTGAGGTTTGTCATTGTCGCTGGTCTGTCCATCGTGACCGGAGAATCGTTATTGTAGGAACTTTGGTCGCTTCGGCACTGATGTGATGGAAAGTCTTGCTGCTGGTTGGGTCAGCGTTGGGGAGTTTCCAAGTCGCTACTGGACCTACCTTGGGGTCGCCGACAGGTAAGAGGAGCACAATCTCCAGAAGGATGCAAAAAAAACGGGTGTGTATGAGGGCTGGGTGTGACTTCTACGTGTGTGAGGGTTGAATGTATTTATAGGTAGTCAATGGTGCCCTCCTTTGTGATTTTCTGGATTTTGTGTGATATTTGATCATTATTTTGTTTCCCGATATCAAGGCTTTGGAAGATTTTTTCCTCCTTCTCTAAGTTATTGTTTGAAGATTTTTTTCTTCCTAAGAGGGATCATATTTTGAAGATTTCTTTTCCTTCTCCTATGATATTGTTTGAAGATTTGCAAATGGGATATTACAGTTGCCCCTTTTTGTGAGGGAAGCTTGGAAAGATTTTCTCGTAAAGACTTCAATAGTACCTCAAATTGTGAAAATTGTAGATTTAGGGTATCCTTGATAGACCTGTACTTTGGATCCCATCAAGAAAAAAGTCAGTAATACGAGAATAATCGAATATGTACGATTATGACATTCATGCATGCTGTGATTTATTTTGACAAAGTTTATTTGGATGGTTCTGAGCAACGTTGGAGAAGGGCTTCTGACATTTCTCACGGCTCACTCTCATTTATGAAAAGTGTCTGGGTGGTATTTCAGAATTCGTTTGACTTGGATGCTCATGTACCAGTCGAAGGAGACTTTATCTAGGTTGTAATGTGGTTCTGGTGTAAGGCTTTTAGATAGAGAATTTGTTGCAGGAACGAGGCTAAAGACCACATCAGAAGCTGCTGTACCATAGTGGTTCCACCATCCAAGCGAACTTTTCATTTACCAGATAGCAGGCTCGTTGAGCGCCGTTGGGGACATGGCTGATTACTTTGTAAATCTGTTTTGGGGAATTTCTTCTCCTCGTTTTATCCGGGAGGTAGCACATTTGCTTTTGTGAACGTTCATGTCGGCCCCGATGCTTTCATTTGCTCTTTTGTTTGTTGCGCTTTGCTTTTGAAGAGTTTGATCTCTCGCTGATTTTGCTTTTTTCTTGATGATTTTTGGGAAATGCTCCATTTTTCGTTCTTGCCTATTCTTTGTTGGGGGCGCTTTGGACTCCTTGGGGATTTGATTTTCCATTGATTTGATGAGGACGACTATCCTTGGAAACGTCTCAACTGGTGTGCATGTCTGTTGATGGTGCTTCTTCACTTGAACTTTGAGGAAGTGTTGCCTCTTTTATCCATTGTTTCCGGTTTCTTACTACAGGATCTCCATTTATCTCAATGTGAGACGCTCCTTAGACTCAGAAGAAGTAGTGCGTGCAGAAACTTCGACTTTGGCTTGGAGGGGTTAGCAATGGTCAATGTTCTGAGTTTGGGTAGAGAGTGAATGCTCGATCTTATCCTAGTCTAAGCATCATTGTCAAAGGATTCCACATCCGCCCAAACGCTTACGTGGATAAACTCTCATAGTGTTTGCGCTCGTCTCTCTAGCATGAGCCTTTAGGAGAGGGTTTTCCTTCTCTGTTTCTCGCCCAGAAGCATTTTCTTCATTTGATAATTTGGGTATGCATGAACACATGAATGTTTAAGGAGCGAATACCTTTGGGTATGCAAACCTGGTTGAAAAAACTCGTAATGGCACTCGAGTTGGTCTGAGTTCCATAGGGAAAGTGCTTCTAATTTCGTGCCCTAGTTCGTATCTTTCGAGGTTAGGCTCGCAATAACTTCCATCTTCGTCGTTGCCCCAGAGTTTATATCGTACCGTGTGGTTGCTCGTGTACCTACACAGTTGACAACAGAAGGAGATGGAATTAGCTCAAGTATTTCGACTCTCGCTTGGGGAAATATTGATAAGGTCAGGAATCTGCTGGGGAGATGAGAAGAGAATGTTCATCTCGATTGTCGTTGGGGAAGAATATGTTCGCACGTCCCACTCATGTTGGGGGATTTGGTGTGCTCATATGACGACTATGACTTGGGAAAATGGAAGCGTGACTCCAGTTGAGGAATGATAGGAAACTTGTTAGGGCATCATGTAAATGACAACGCCCTTTCATGTGACGATCTTTGGTGATGACAAAGGCAATCCCGAAGCTTTGGTTAGAAATTTTCCGCCCAACCGCCCACGCCTTTGCTCGTAATGCAGGATGATCGTGTACCTACAAACGCCAAAGGGCAAAGTACAAGTGGGCTCATGTAACTTGTCTCGATGTAGAAATTATTGGATTAATACTCCCCTTTTTGTTGCTTCGTCAGTGCGTCTTCGTCCGATGGAATTGAAGGTTTGGCAAGGGTTGAATTTGTCTGTTGTCTTATGTTTGTTGTGAGGGTTGAATTTGTACCAAGCAAACAATGACGAGAAAACATGTGAGTTTGTGTGACTTTCTTCTTTTAGAGTAGAAACGAAATTTGCTCATATAACTTCACATATTTGAAAGGAAAAGTAAAGTCTTGATACTTCCCTTTTTGTACTGTTATTGCGTCTTCGTCCGATGGAATCGAAGGATTAACAAAATTGCACCTTGCCGCCCTTCGTCTAAAGTAAAGTCTTTGTCTTGAAGCTTTGCCACCCTGCCACCCTCGCCTTTGCCACAGGAGTTTTGTACCTCTCGTGTGAGGAGCTCTTGTACCTACCTGCCCATGGGACGAAGAACATAAATTAAATAAGCTCATGTAATCTCGTTTAATTTGATGAAGAGAGTAGTAATTGTACTAAATAAGCCCAGTTAACTCCGTGGGGATATGAAGAAGTTTGCTGATGAAGTTCATTCTGAAGCTCCAGTTGAAATATTGACACCATTTAAGTAAGAGCATCTGCATTGATTGGTTGCGATAGTTCTCCTCCATCCATGTTCATTAGGATGGTTGCTCCTTCTGAGAAGGCGTGTTTGACGGAGAATGGTACCTCGTAGTTTGGAGTAAATTTTCCCTTAAAATCTTTGACGTTTGGAAGGATCTGTTTGAGGACGAGATCTCCTGGTTTGTACTTGACCTCTTTGACTTTTTTGTTGAATGCCCTAGAAATGCATCGCTGATAACATTGCATGTAATCCATTGCAGCAAGTCGTTTCTCATCGATGAAGGCGAGGTCGGTGAGCCGGTGATTGGCCTTCTCTTCTTCTGTCATGTTGCTTTGGGACGAGATTCGGAGAGTAGATAGCTTGACCTCTCTTGAAATGACTGCTTGAGTGCCATAGACGAGTTCGGAGGGAGTTACCCCAGTCAAAATGTGCATCGTCATCCGGTAGGCGAGTAATACGAAAGGGAGCTTCTCGTGCCAATCAAGATATGTGATTGTCGTCCTCTGAAGAATTCTTCTCATGTTTTTGTTGGCAGCTTCGACTGCACCGTTCATTTGTGGACGGTACTATGAAGAGTTGAGGTGTTTGATTCGAAATTCAGTACATAGAGAATTCATCTGTTTTCCGTTGAAGTTTGTGCCGTTGTCGGTGACGAGCAGCTATGGAACCCCATATCTAGCGAGGATGTTTGCTCGCGCGAAATATATGATGTTATTCATGGTGACTTCCTTGAAAGTTTGTACTTCGATCCATTTAGTGAGGTAGTCGATGGCGACTAGTATGAACCGACGTCCGTCTAATGCCTTCCGATTAACCGGTCCGATGACGTCCATGCCCCACATTGAGAACGACCATGGTTCGAACATTGAATAGAGCCTTGTTAGAAGGACATACACCTTGTTGCTGTAGATCTAACATTTATGGCAGGTTTTGATGTATTTGATGCAGTCGGCCTCGATTGTGAGCCAATAGTATCCCTGACGCATGATCTTCTAAGCGAGAGCATAATCGTTTATGTGTGGTCCGCAAACGCCTTCATGGACTTCGAAGATGATGGCTTGGGCTTCCTGTTCGGTGACGCGCCGCATGAGGGCTGTCGTGAAAGACTTCTTCTAGAGCACGTCGCCATTGAGGAAGTAGCTCCTTGCAATCATTCGGATGAATTTGCATTCGTTTCCTATGCTGCCTTGGGGAAATGCGCCCGTCTCCAGGTAAGCTTTGATGTCTGCAAACCACGGTGGTGAGTCCTCAGGTTGGCAAGGCTCGACGTGTAAGCAACTTGGGTCTTTAGCTATGTAGATGCGAAGAGGCTCGATGTCCATTTCTCCTGCTAATGAAATCATTGATGCAAGAACAGCAAGAACGTCAGCAAAAAGATTATCTGCCCGTGGGAGGTAATTGAACTTGATATCAATGTACTGGTGGGCTAGTGTATGTTGGTAGTCCTGATATGGGTGAGCTTTGGGTCCCGTGTGCGCATGCCCCATTTGTTTGAGGGATATGAGTGCCGAATCTCCATGAACGTCTAGAAATCGGACTCGCATATCGAGTGCACGTAATAGGCCGAGAATGCATACTTCGTACTCCGCGATGTTATTCATGCAGGGGAAGGTGACTTTAGCAGCTGTTGGAAAGTATTGTCCGTCCGAGGATATTACCACTGCTCCGATGCCTGAACTGGAAGAGTTGACAACACCGTCGAAATACATTATCCATCTTCGTTGTAACTTTCTAAGGAAGATGTTTTCGTCTGGTAATTTGACTTTCAGAGAGGAGTTGTGAGTTCTTGGATATTCTGCGATATGGTAAGTGATTGTTCTGCCTTTGACTGACATCGTCAAATAAAATCTCATGTCGAATTCGGCTAGCTGTAGTTGCCATTTGGAGACTCTTCCGATCAGTGTTGATTTGTCGAAGAGATACTTGAGGGAAACATTCTGAGATACCAACATGATCTCATAGTGGAGAGTGTACTGTCGGAGTCAGTGTAGCACTCAGATGAGTGCACAACAGGTATGTTCTGGCATCGTGTACCGGGACTCGCAATCCGTGAAATTCTTGCTTAAATAATAAACCGCGTGATCCTTGGTGCCTGACAGCTGTTGGGCAAGCATAGCTCCAAACGACTCATCTCGGACTGTGAGGTAGAGCGTGAGAGGGTGCCCCAAGTTTGGTGTGATGAGAACGGGTGGTTCTATTAAGTGTGCCTTTATCTGCTCGAACGCGGTTTCACAGTTGTCATCCCATTCAAATTCGACATCCTTCCTTAATTTCTTGAACAGGGGTTTGCACGCATCTGCCAAGGTTAGAGATAAGTAAACTAGTGTAACATGCTTTGCGAAGAAAGCATTAGTTAAGGAACGAATACTTCCCTTCTTGTTGTTTATTGTTTTGTCAACGGAGGATTCTCCAAGATTGATCGAAGTCTTGCTGTAGGATCGCTCAGAGATTTGCCTTAGGCTTGCTCGGCGATTTGCCCTGAGGATTGCTCTCGTGCATTGTTGTCTTCATGTGCGTAATTTTTGCCAACGAAGACTGTTTTAAAACTTTGGCTCGAAACATTTCCACCATGCCACCCTCGCCTTCGTTATCTCTTTAGGATGCTAAACGTAGGAGGTATCAGATCAGGAACAAATACTCCCTTTCGTGTGATTGTAATGCCAGTGTATATATGTGTTGATTGCTCGTAACAGTTCCTCTTCGTTAAGATGATTTCTTTTTGAAAAGCATGTTTGACGACGAACGATCCTTCGTAATTCGGAGCGGATCGTCTTAAGGAATTGGCCACTCATGTGGGGGGCCGGGGCGTTTATTTCTCGATAATGAGGTGTTGATTGAACTCTCCTCTTATCTTTGGGAAGAGGCCATGGGAATTTGGTACCGTAGATGAATTCGAAGGGAGTTGCCCCATTCGGGGTGCCCATCATTTCTTCGACAGGCTACATGTTCCTTAGTGTCGGGAAGTTGTTGTCCGAGAATTACTCCAGATGATTCGTCTCATACTGTGAGATAAAAAAGAATGCCCCGGTGTTGGTGGTTTGAATATCGGTGGCTCCGTCAGACATGTCTTGAGTTGTTGAAAGGCGAGTAATGTGAATGGGAGCTTCTGATGCTAGTCACATGTATTCGCCGTCCCTTGAAAAATCTGGTTCATGTTCATGTTTTGATCGTGAGGATGTTTTGGATCCTGTTATTATGATCGGTCCACGTTTGTGAAAGGTGGTAGAATCTGTTCCATATGATATTTACCCGCCCACTAAATTCTTTCAATGGATGGATATTGATGTCGTTTTCGATGGACGAGAAGCAATGCCACACATTCTTTGGTCTCAAAACAACCGTTGTAATTTTCCTCCATGAATTAAGTCTGTATGGTATGATTTGATAAGAAATGGGTACAACATATGGGACGAGGCTCTTCATCAAACCTCTCATGCAGATCGAGAAGGCCTTAGCGAAGAGTGACTTGTCCATAAAGTCGGCCTTGTTGCACATCATGTGGATCTTTTCAGGGAGCACAAGGTTAGCCTTTGAGGGAGAAAACAACATAATAATAATTGCAATAACTGGAGGCACCGATGTCCTTTCGGTTATCTTTGAAAGGCACGCGTGTTGTCTTTACCCGTATGTTTTTTGTTGGTTTGATACTTTTTGGAGGCATGAAATGTCATTGTTCGACGATAACTTTTTTTGGGAGGTATGATACTTTTAATAGTTCGATGTCATCTCTGGCGATCATCTTGTAACTTCTAAGGTATTCCAAATATGAAGCTAATTTTAAAGCCATCTTGAGTTGTCACAATTATAAGAGCCCGACGTCGGTAAATAAAGAAAGACCTTGTTGAACAAGAACGTTTTTTCACCATTAAACGTTGAAGTTTAACTATTAGCGACAGGCCGACTTGCAGTATCTGGAGGCGAACTTCACAACGCATTTCACAAACTATAAATTAAAGAATTTCGAAGTTATTTTATTTTACCAACGACAACTATTATATGAAACAATCCAACCAACTAAAACAATGATTTTTATAATATTTCTGTCTGTCAAGAGTTGTTAACGATGAAACCACATCAAGGATATAGCAACAAACAACTAATCCTAAGGTTAAAACAAAACCTTGGCCAAGAGAATGATGATAATCAGAGGCGGCCATACAAAGCATTTCATAGCTATAAAATTAAGAGTTTCAAAGTTGTTGCTATACAGACGAACCCACCGATCGATCGAAGAGAGTACGAGCCATGAATACAGCCCCATTGTGCACCGTGATTATGGTGACTCTGTTTGCTTTCCCCTTCCCTGGAGCCATCACTGATGCTTACACTCAGATTCCCAAGATGCTTTGCAACGCTGCCCAGTTCACAGATGGCTCGCTCTTCGATAAAGCCTTGTCTAACAGCACAAATACCTTGATGACGGGGATTGAATTGGAAGGGTTTGAATACCCGTTTTTAGCCTAGGCATGTGTTGCAAACTTTTTCATGGAGGCATATTGCAGGGAAAGTTTGGGGAAACAAGGATGCACCGATTGTTTCTGTTGGCCCAAAGATTACACTAAGAGGGGGGTAAATTAGTGTTAAGTCCAATTAAGGAATTCTTAAACACTTTTTCACAACCCTCGCAGCGGAAGCAAGTTGTTGTAACACAGAACTTGTGAAATGGACTTCAAAATAAATCGAAGAATACAAAGGATTTTATAGTGGTTCGGTGAATGCACCTACGTCCACTTTCGGTCGTTTTCACTAATACTTTGAAATAGTGATTACAGTGTAGAAGGTTGAACCTTCTATGATATAAGAAAATAGTTTCTTTAATCACGGTGTGGTTAGACTAGCTTAACCAGTGCAAGAAACTCTCTTGCTGAGTTTAGGATGAGTCTAGGTCGAATCACAAGGAAATCAACCTGACTTGCACGAGCATAGAACTTTGGCTGGATGCTTCAGCCTTCTGTGACGTTGTAGCGGACTGTCACTTTTGTGGATCAGCGAACAGATTCAACGACGCTTTCTCCAAGTGTTTGGACGTCTCTGATATGCTTTTCTTTTTGTGTTTTTGGTTTAATCTGCAAAACAAATAAAAATAACCCATCTACAGTAGGTTGCAGTTTCTCACCACTTAGGCATGCTGTAGAACCTTCTCTTAGATCTGTTGTACGCCCACCCGGCGTTACGGACAGCTTCCCCGGTCAAGTCCTTCGAATTCACAGCCAACGACACCTACGGAGTGGCTTCACCAATGCACACCTGTTGCAAACACACAGACAATAAAATAACCAACTACAGAAAGGTTGGAGGTCCCTCACCACTGAACGCCTGCTACGGACTCCTTCTCTCCGACCAACTCTGTACGCCGACTCGCCAACCAACGAACCTTTCCCCAGGCCCTGGTGCAAGCAGTCCGACGTCATGGACAAAGTTCCAGTCGAGTCCCTCAGATCCGTACGCAACGACGTCACCAGAGCGGCTTCATCCTCGCTCAACCCGCTGTAGTCACCTCCTGCGAGAACGCTCGTCTGGAGTCTACATTCTTGCACACTCACACACACGTTAAACAACCACTAACGTTACCAAATGTTAAGACTTACACTCTGATCTTCTTTTTTTTAGGTTTTTCTCTTATATAGAGGTTTTGTCCTCCTGTAAAGAAGAAAACTTATTTTACCAAATACGAAATATGACCAAATTCATCCCCAATATGTATAAATCATTTGGGGACAATCTCTGATTGATTTCAGATTAATCAGATCATCCAATCATAATATCTCGTCTTATAGAAGGTTAGAGCCTAATTCGGTCAGTAACCTTCTATAGTTGGAAAGAAACAATATTTCAACTTGAGAAATCTGATAATGGACACGTTTATTTATCTGTTGGAACTGTCCATAATTAATTTTGTATTAATTAGACG
Source organism: Melastoma dodecandrum (assembly GCA_029817715.1). Lineage (NCBI taxonomy): Eukaryota > Viridiplantae > Streptophyta > Magnoliopsida > Myrtales > Melastomataceae > Melastoma > Melastoma dodecandrum. Next base: position 3,445,114 of record JARUPY010000604.1, on the reverse strand, counting down.
TTTTATTCCCTAGATATTACATTATAGAAGGTTTAGCCAGTCACAGCAAGTTATCCTTCTATACAAGGAAATAATTAATCAATTATTTCCAAATTGACAGAATTCATTCCAGATAAGATTTTCATTATACCTGGACGAAATTGATCTGGAAACATTGTCTGAGAGTGGTTTCTAAATAACCTAATCTTTTACAGAAGGTTAGAGAGAAGTTGCCAAAAATAACAAAATAATTTCCTTGTTTGGGAAATATTTTATTTTTGATTTCAAACATTTATTTATCAAATAACTATTTAATATAAATACAAATAATATTCCTAAGAATATTCCTTTTTTGAATTAATAAAATAATTAAGATAATCAATAATTAATTAATTATTAAAATATCTAATTATAGAAATATTCTCTAATCACGTCTCGTATCTAAAAAGATCATTGGAGGGTGAAGAAAATATTTTCACGATATTTTTCCTTTATTACGAAGCATATCTTCGTTACAGGAGGTTACAGCTTTTGTAAAGTCATAGCAGGTCAAACCTGCTGTTTGACTCATCATCAAAATCTTGTATACAATCTCCCCCTTTTTTGATGATGACAAAACATTCATCCATAGGAGATTTGTTCAAGCAAGATGACGTATCAGACTCCCCCTAAGATAGAGATAGTAAGGGTTTGACACTTTATAGAAGCTTCAACACGCTTTTACTTTTGCAGAGTGCAAAAGCTTCTGTGTAAGCGTATAGCTTGAACAGATTATAGGAACAAGGCTCCTGTATATTTAGCCCGACAGTAGCATGTGCTTCTGCACTCCCAGCAAAATGAGTTATACTCAAATTTTTCATACCCTTATAGAAGGTTAATGTACCTCATAGTAGGTTTGTCCTTTTATCCCGCTAAAAATCACAAGAATGCTTGTGGTTTTGAGAATTAGCAAACGTTTAATCTCTGTGTTATCTCCCCCTTGATTGTTACTTACTATTTTTCAAAGTTCTCCAAAATCTCTCCCCCTTTTTGTCATATCAAAAAGAATGGAAGAAGTAAAGATCTAAGATACTGTAGAAGGCATTCCCACAATGGAAATGGAAAATAGTACCATACTATAGAAATAGTTCATCTCAAGACGGGGTACACATGTTATTATGGCCATTAAGATCCTACAGGATCTGGTCTAAGGTGTTGAAAGTAAACAAACACATCACTGCAGATTGTCACGGAGGAGCTGATCCTGACGTGCAACAATGGTGACTAACTCAGCAACCTTCTCCTTGAGGACCTTAAGTTCCTCAATTAGTGCAATAAGCTGTCGTTGCACATCTTTGATGAGATTAGGCAGTGAGGAGAAGGATGAACCTTCGCGAGGGTGATCCAGGGTCGAAGCAGGTGGAACAACAGCTTTCTCAGCAGAAGGTCCAGTCTTTCCATAAGTAGCAGATGCTTCCTTCTATCGACTCTCTTTTCCCTTAGATTTCTGGATCCAGCCACTCTGAGTCTTCACGTATTGCATATTTGCAATAATCAGTCGACCAAAATTTCCAACCCGCCATTTTTCAAGTGCGGTGGTAGGATTTGGATCAATTTCACAAATTTGGAGAAGAGCAACCACAACCTGACCATGGGGGAGGGCTTTGTCCTTTGCTTTTATACAAGCTTCCATGTGACAAAAAATCAGCGCCCCTAGGTTGAACGGCTTTCCCAACAGTAAGTGCTCCATAATCTGAGTATCCCTGAGACTTACCGCATCCAGACTTCCTGTCTGTGGTAGGAGGCAGAAGATCACTGATTGATGGAGAATCCTCTTGGGAAGCTCCAAAGCAGCAGATTCAAGGTACTGTGGCACTTTCACTTTTGATCCAAGGATCACACTGTATGACTGATTCTTGTTTGGCATGGGAAGAACAGGATATTCTGAGTAGCCGAACAAAGTGTCCACGTCATGGACAGAGTAGACCAGAGTGATGCCATCAACCACAGTCCTAACATACTTAACAAAATTGTTAGTTCTGTAGCAGGTGAGGTTTGCATAGAACTCTCGGATCCTCGTTGCAGCAACCTCAACATAAGTTTCACAGAAAACTTTCAAACCCAGCTTCTCATACATGGGTGTGATATCCAGGCCATTTGCAGTGAACCAGCTGAAATCCAAGCGCTTAATTGCAGCAAGTTGCCTACTTGCAACATCGCAGGAGGGTACAGCTTCTGCATTAACAACCTGATCTATTTTTGCTTGGGAGATAGAAGATGATACCTGAGGTGTGAAGACATTTGAAGGCTTGGTCTTTTTCATGACCTCCTGCTTCAGGGACTTACTCACAGACTTGGGGCTTTTGCGCTTGTGTCGTGTTCTAGAAGATACACTCCCAAAAACTATGACTGATGCCAAACGTTTGGCTTTTACAGGGACAGATTCCACGGTATAGGCCTTGCCCTTCAGCTTAGTTTTGGGTGACACAGAAGGTTTGGGAGCGACAGCCAAGGGAGTAACCTCCTGCGCTTCATCCTCGTCATCCTCAGAGGAAGCTTTGTCTCCGACAGGGGTTTCATCTTCCTGTCCCAAATCAGCATCCTCCAGAGGGTTCTCATCTTCCAAGACGAGATTAGTAGGGTCGGACACTTCGTCACCCTCAATGGCAGGTTCTTTCAGAGATTCCTCTGGTACAGGATTCTCCTTCGAAATAGGGGTTTCGTCCTGTAGTGCTTCGACAACAACGTTGGACATCTCCTTATCCTCGGCAAGCGAGTACTCGGCGATTTCCGATTCCAAGTGTGTGATTTCCTCATCAACAACAGGAATCACGGGGATGGCTGGTTGAGGCTCATCCGATGGAGGAGTGGCCGAGAGGGAGAATGAGCGGTGAGTTCCGGCCTTGCTCTTCGGTGCCATTTGCCAGGTCTGATTTGAGCGATTAGGGAGTAGGGAAGGAGCATATTTGCTTTTTAGGGTTTCTCAGGTGAGTTCGACTGTGGTAAGGAACCACGATTGAAAAAACGTGAGAACATATAGAAGCGTTATTCTGGTTTAGGAAAAATAAAATTTTATTTTATTTCCTAAAATTGATTAATTGAGAAAATCTTCCCAATAAAATCATAACTTTCCAACTGTGAAGAGAGATAAATCAAATAAGATTTTCTCAAATTTTCTTGAAATAAAGATTTGCTTTCAGATAGAAGATTTAATTTCTGTTTCAAGCTTCTATAGAGGATATATTTAAATATTCCTCCAAGATTTATTAAGAAAATCTGAAGAATATCACTTGAGATTTTTTTCATCATATATTCACTTAATCAAGGAATATATTTGATTAACATAGAAGAAACGGATTAACCCATATAGAGGTATAACCTTCTTTATGTAGTTTCTGTGAGAATCTAAGTTAACGAAAAGGACTCTGTAAGTATCCCTTGGGGACTTCTGATCCAAGGGAGTTTATCGGTTGGAGAATTTTGTGGTTTTGGTGATGTATTAACCAAAAATCGTTTCCACATCCGGGCACGGATTGAATAAAAGCTGTCTGTTTTCGTGTTCCTGGGCATCGAGCCTTTATGTTTCTTTTCCTTCTTGTTCCGCAATTGGCTTCTGTCGTATGGTTCATCTCCTACAATTCTATCTTTGTTACTATCTTTTTTCTTTCTTTATTAAAAATTTATCAAACATGGACTTGTCATCGACAAATGATCCACAACTGCTAGCCCCCTCTCACTCCCAGAATATGAAAACGTCGACGTACTTGGTGCCCTCGCGGGTCACCTAACACTTAAATAACTATTGTTAAAAATATGAGGAATTCAGTCTTAGTTAGATAACAATGTTTCTTCAGAATAATTTATTGTTTTATAAAAAAAGTAGATGGAATTCAGTCTTAGTAAGATAACACAATTCCCAAATGGAGGTTTGATTTCTCCTCTTGATTTTGCACTTGATTTGGAGGAGATTGTGGTAGATTCCCGCACTGCTTCGTTAGAGGACCTCCGCACAGCCCCGGGTTGCCGATGTAAGAAGTATTCTCGAAAGTGGTAAACTGATTCCCTCCAGGAATAGCACCCGAGAGATTTGTTCATTGATACATTAAAAAAAGTGAGAGAAGTGATCTGCGAGAATGCACTAGGGATCTCACCGGGAGAGTCTATTCTTCTGAAGATCCAGGACTTCTAGATTTTTCATGTTTGCCAGCAACAGAGGGATTGGCCTTGTCAAATCGTTGTTGGAGAGGTTCAAAGTTTGCCAACAATCACGCAGCACATGTGAAGTCCCCAGTGAAGTCGTCATCCGGGATTTAACAGCACCTTTCAGCCCAGCACGCACGTGGCGGTTCGAACTACATGAGAATCTGGGTCCACTCTCACAGAGTCATCTGGTCGACGTCATGACTCAGGCGCCGGACGCTGCGGAGGAAGCCAAGGTGATCCCTCCCTTAGTTCCTAACAGGGCTTGCTCGGGCCCTCACCGACCGTCTCCGTTTTCCAAGAAGGCGACGGGCGAAAGGCGGAGCATGATCCGAAAAACGAACTTTAGGGAGAAATCGGGAGCGGCTCGTGTCGCCTTTACCCCTCCATGATGGCTCCGTTGAAAATAAGTTATTGTTTAACCTAGGTAAACTGTACGGAATCGCCACTGTCTTATTTGGAGAAACGGTTCAAGTCGGAAAAACTGTTGGATCAGGAATTCCTATTTACTAAGCCATACGCATACACATGTAGTGGCGTTTGCTCACAAAAAGTTTATATTTATGGGCATTGGACCCGATCCGGGCGTCAAGACAATGACTAAGCATGTACAAAACCCCTGCCCAAGGTTTTCTTGCTCACACAAAATGTTATTCTATAGAAGCTGGTGAGTCCCTCGCCTTTGGTGCTCGTGGAGCATCTGCCCTTCTCTCCCGTCCACTGCACGTTAGCATGTCCGTTTCCAGCCGCACATCTCCGCCAACATGTGTCGTGGCTAACCAACGCTACAGCCTTCTGTAGCTCTCGTCCCTCGTGTGTGACTAACAACACTCACGACCAGTCACACTCTCTCTTTGTCAAAATATATCTTATGTACACACTTTACAAAGTGTCTAAATCCATATTTTACAACAACAAAAAAAGTTAATCATAGAAAGTAGAATTGACTTATATAGTTTCTTAACGTAAATAAAAAATGAATAAATTATTGATATTAATTCTTATAATATGTAAATGATTTGTGGTAAGTATCCTTTGGGAATGACATCTGATTAAGAATTTTTAATTTAATCAAATCTCTCTTGCAAAACGTTGTAGAAGGTTCTAGATTATAAATCACCTTCTATGAATAGAAATAATTAAAAACTTATTTCCACAAGTCATTCATTTTGTCAGATTCATGATGTTTATTTCGATAAATATGGACAAGTAACATGTCTTGCTATACAAAGAAAAAATATTAATGGAAGACATAGTAAGATATATAATCAATAATGTAGAACCTTCTATATGGGACATAAATTATTTATATCTTTTCGTTAGTATCCAAATAATTTGATTTGATTAGATAATTTCTTGATCAATTTTGATAATTCTAATGGAACATTCACTTTATTTTCGTTATTTATTAATTGCATTTCCTTATAACAGCTCTCATTAGGAGTAGTTTCTATAATATAGAGGATTGACTTATGTTTCACATCAGGCTCATCAATAAAATTATTTCAACAAAGTTGTGCGTCTATTGATAATAGATTTCGATTTGTGTATCCGTGGCTCAGAGCAATTTTTTTGATGAACATGGCTCTTTCAACTGATGTGATTGTAAGAAATGGGAATTCGATTTTTTATTTTCATCGAGGTACATCCAGGAACAAGAGGTTGCCCATTATAATTTCAAGGATAAAGAAGAGCAATTCACTGGAGAGGTTTTAGTTTTGACATTTTTCCATGTATTTTTTGAACCTTGGAATCCCTTTCTCCCTACAGGTACCATTTTCAATTGTGTTCAATTTGAGGTGGCGAGCCTACGCGAGAGATTTCCATTGTTCATGCCTCCGGTTTATCGATCAATGGCCTGTAGATCTTTAATTTTATTATGGAGGACATGGGACATTAACTTGCCGTTGCTCATATTGGTTGATCCGCTGAAATTTGAAAACAATATCAATGAGATTGCCAAATGAATCTAGACACTTCCTTAATATTTTCCTCCATATATCCCAGCCTTGGCTACACGATCAAAGTGTCTTTTTCCCGAGTCTCTGTGATCTATGTGCAACGGCGTGTGAGAGTGCCAAGGGAGAAGTCGGGTTCCGTTGTGTGAGGAACCAACCCCTTTCTTTCTATTCTAAGCGATTGTGGTTGTCTCTTGTACTTATGGATAGGTTCTTATCATGAGGAGATAAAAGATGTGTGGAAATCATCTGCTGAGCTATTAAGTGCCGAAGCAGTCCTCTGTTGTGAACTAGAAATGGGTTGCTCCTTGAGAAGTCGTTGTATCACTGTATGGAATCATTTTGTGGGTATTTATATTTTAATTTCAACATTGTCTTTGTGCTTTGATAGAGAGGCTTACGCTAAAGCGACAACGTGCTGTGTGAAAATCCTTTGAGCTACTAATTACTGAGCGTGACTATTCATACATCTGTTGGAAACGAGACGAAGTCCACTAAAGATAAGATTATGAGTCTGATATTAATAACCAATGAACTACAAAAATCATGAGAAGAGCTTACTCGTGTTGTCAATATGTTAGTTTCTATATCCGACACTTTGGACCTACATGGATGCCGGCAACCTTTCTATGAGTAGACATTATAATTTTGTGTTAAAAAATTATGACTCTACAATTGAAATGGGACAAAATCATATTTTATCTGCCTCAAAAGATAAATATAAATATTTCTCATAATTTAAACAATATTTTATGACAAAAATTGCTCAACATTATGAATATTTTTTTGTCACAAAATATACTTAATGGTAAAAAAATAAAAAAAATAAAAAGATGAAAAATTCATGGAGTAGTGATGACTGAGATGCTCATGTTGACAAATTTATTTATCATAATTGTCATAGGTAATTTTGTCACGATATGCTTAATAGAACGAGATAGACGCGACAAAGTCTATTAAAAATTAATTTGTCTAAAAAAAATATTTTGATAAAACTTAATGATATCATGACTAAAAAATTATATATATATATATATATGTATGTATGTATATATATAACAAAATTTTTGTTGTGTATTATATTTCATAGTAAAAAATTAAAATGAAAATTTTTGTTTTCATAGTAAGTCCCCAATAATGTTCGAAATTGCTCCTTGTTTCTTTATGTCTTTCGCTACAATTCATAATTTATTATGTAAATTTCGTACAATTTTGAATTCATAAAACATAAGTTATCAACACATTCATATTTAAGATTTTTTTATTGAAACTTCATATAATTTGTAAATCTAAGAACGCTTGTATAATTTTTACAAAGACGGTTGTTTAGTTATATGTCAGTCATTGGGGTGAGAACATTCTCTCAAAAGAAACTGATATAGATCAAAAGTCACTCCAGATTACTTATCCCAGCCACCGCGCGGACGCTTATCATCTTCTATGGAAAGAATGGGCAATGACCTTCGTCTACCTCCTCGTCCAATGACATTAAGAACAGCTGGAGTTGATTCCCCTACTGAAGATTTCAACAGTTTACATAGACTTCCTTCACAGCTCACATTGATAATGCTATAGCAATGCTCCTAGGGGCGATTGGCATTAGTGTTTTATGCGGTAATGTTATAGTTGCTCGTGTCCTAAAAGCTCATTCACCCTCGACTCTGATACCCTGTTGTACAACAGTCAAAGCTCGAACTTATAGGTGAAAGCATGACATACTATATTTTTCATTTTCAATAGATTTTTCCTTGGACACTGTTCTTGTGGACATGGCTAGGAATGTAGTTTTTTTTTAATATCAGTGGAGTTCTGGCGGACTTGCTTTTTGCGAGCCCTTTCACGAGGCTCAGAGGCTCTTTGACAAGCCTGCGAGCCTTAGGCCCAGGCCCACTACATCCCTTCTAGGCCGAACTTGAGGACTGCTCCCATTGTCGGTCCAATTTCAGTTGATGGCCAAAGGTCCATCAGGTGGGCGGCTCCTGGGCTTTATTAGCCATCACCTAGGTTCCTGAACTGAACTTAACCTCCAAGTAACATGAACAGAGGCAGAGTCAGTGCGACTTGTTGGGATTATGTGTGAAAAGATTGGATAGGAAGGGAGAAGATACTAGCAGAACATGAGTTCTATATTGCTGAAGACCTTTTGTAGTATAGAGGAAACCTTATGTAGAGCTGCTGCACCTACGATGAATGTATATTGGAGTGTTTTGGCTACAGAAATGATTTCTCTTTGTTAAAACTTTCTCTTTCCCTCTTTCTCTTACATGAAATGTCTAGCACGTTAAAATCATTACTGTGAAAGTCGATGGTCGAGCATACAGTAGAAATCCTAACGAGATTTCGGTGCCTGATCTTCTTCAATACCTCACACTCTGCCTTAAAACACTTTGAAGCCGCTCGAGTTCGAAGGTCGAGAACCTTAATGGCGACCACCTTATCAGAATTTCCAAGGATCCCCTTATACACAGAACCAAAACAACTGGCACCGATCGAGTTATTTTTATCGAGCCCACTGGTCACCAGAAGTATATCCCCGTAGAGCAGAAGGTGCTAAGTGATTGACTGATTATTATCTCTTGCAAGCTGCGTGTGAGAGTGTCAAGGGCTGAGTGCAACCTTGATCGTCGTGAGAGGGACTAGGTGTCCTCGGTACATTCAATGAGCGGCTAGTGAATTGTCTGATGGAAGCTAAGTGAATACATGTTCTGAATTCAGTAATCAGTTGCGGACCCATCAGCAAGAAGCCGTTCTTGTTATTTCTTTTCGCAGGAAAGTCTCGAACCGACGGAGTTTGAGCAGTGAGACACGCACTTGCGGGTGCGCGCCAGAAGTCTCGTGCCTACAGGGTAGAACAGGAGTTGAGAACGCCGCTGGAGTGAAAAGAGGTCCTCCCGAGTATGGGGATGCTGTGCAAAAGCCTCGACCTCCTGATGGACAGTAGAGCAGGTTGCGTGGAAGCCGCCGGAATAGAAAATTCCACCTTAGGCACTGGGTATGCAGTGTAGTGACTCACGGCTATGGTAACCGTACACTCCGAACTGAGTGTAGGACGGATACTGCAACTTCACTGATTGAGAAGTTAGGTTCTGCTGAGTAAGGAACCAAAGCTTTCTTCTACTTTTCTTTGTGAACTAAGTGGTTATCTTTGTAGTTGTCTCTTGGAAGGTTGCAACGTGGCTGCATCATGCTCGCCAATGTCTCAGGATCCACTCTTCCCGTGATATTCAAATGGTAGAACATTTGGTACTTCCTCAACGCAGACGCCAGGGCCTCGTCGTAGGAGCCATCGATCGGGGCATAATCTTTCGATAAGTAGCGATAGGCCTTGAGGAAATTCCTCGCCAAACATAAGGACATTGTAGACACCCCAAATCGAATTTTCGATTTTTTTTAATCTTAATCTAATATTTAATCTTGGGTTTTAAAAGAAATGATTTTGAAGCTTTCGTAATTTTCAATTAAATTCATGTTACATGGTTAAATGAGTAATTTCAAATTGAGAATTAGTTACATGAGGCTAATTTCTTAATCATTTTTAGTTAAAAATACATTTTAACACTTTTTGTCATTAAGATCAAGCTCATTCATTTTAATTTGAACTCCAAGCACGTATACACGGACTTAGGTTCTTAATAATAAGGTTAAAATGACTAAACTCTAATAAGACCCCATTAAAATAATTCATCATATAAAATAACGAATTTTTTTTAAATCCCTCCAAAATTTGTTGAAATTGAACATTTCATTATCATTTAACAAAATTTTCATCCTAATTTATAACAATTCATTTTAACTAATTAATAACAAACAACCTATTCTAACAACCTGACAACTACCCCACCATACTTTCACCATGCCATATATGAAGGGATAAAAAATGATAATAATAAATAAATAATAATAATAAATAAATAATAATAATAAATAAAAAATGAAGGAAATCCACCTGATCAGCCTAGCTCCCACGCTTTCCCACCCAAGTATAAAAGACAACTTTCTGTTTGGGGGACGGCGGGTTGTTGAAACAGAACAAGAAAGAAGAGAAACAAAAAAAAACAGAAAAGAAAACAGAAAGAGCCCCCCTCCCCGATCGTTTTTTTTTGGTGTGCTTCCTCCTCTGGTTCACCGACGGACGTCCTCCGGTCCCTCCTCCCACTCGTCTTCCCTCGTCGACCTGCCTTCTCCGGTCAAGGTAAGCAGAAACCCTGCGGAAACCCCCTGGAGCCAACTCCAACATCTTCGCCAAGGTCGGCCGCAGCCCCGCGGGAATCCTCTGGAGCCAACTCCAGCATCGTCGCCAAGCTCGGCCGCAGCCCCGCGGGAATCCCCTGGAGCCGGCCTTCTGCATAGCCACCAAAGCTGGCCACGACAAGTCGTGCTTCAGCTGAATCTCGCCTCTGTCCCGAGGCTGCTCGTAGCTCTATTTCTCCACCTAACCATGCGTCACAGATCCCTCAAAAGTCATCGAGGTGGCTGAAATCTGTCTCTATAAGACATTGAAGATTTCGAGACGATTTTTGGTGATTCAAACAGAGCTGAAGGTCCTCGGCTTCATGATTACTTTCTGGTATTGAATTTTTCGCTAAAGAATTTGCTACTGATCTAATTCTTGCTTGATCAATTTGCTGCCACTAGTCCGTTCTCACATAATTAGTTCGCTGCTGCTTATTTTTCCTCCTCGTGATTGCTGTAGTTTGTTGAATGCTACGACTAGACCTGTTTGTTTTGATTGATGCAGCTGAAACATTAGTTGCCAGTCTCTGCTGTTAAAAATGTTCCTATTACAAGTCACAACATGGATGTCGATGTATTTTTAATCCACTTGGAGGTTTTGATTTTACTGTTCATTCTTGCTTTGTGTGTTCTCCGTTTGATCTCACTGTAAAGATTACAAAATTGTTGTTACTCCGTCGTCGTTGCTTTTCTTTGTCCAGTTTTTGATCACAGCAGCTTCGAGATTCATCGATGCTCGATTATTACTGTTTCCTATTTGTCCACGATTTCGTGTATATTTTGGCTCCTGCTGGATGACATGGCTTTTTTTTTTGCAATATTCAATTGATTTCCATTTCTGCTTGCCGCAAAGCTCTGCTGGAACGTGTTCCTTATTAATTCTTCATTGATGATTTTTTTTTTTTTTTATGCAACTTGACTTTCCATTGTTGCGGCTGCTGTGAACATCTCTATTTTTCTTAAAGTTCAAATTTATAGCTGGTTGTATTATAGAAACTAGAAAGACAGTTGCAGAACATTGTTACGGCTTTAAGTTCACTACTTGTCTGCATTTCCTTCTCCTGTAACTATTACGTGCGCTGCTGGCTCGGCTTAATTTTCTTTTATGTTGATCGTGTTCTATTAGTTGTCTCTAATTCTAATGGCTTTACAGTGGCTCTTCGATCATTCTTTTGATTGCGACCCCCCAATCCCCGATGATCAATTCGTGACATCAATGTCCCGCCGTTAGTCTAAACCATTCTTCATTTTTCTTTGCTGCAATTATCACCGTTGGTTTGTATTTTCTCCTTATCCAATCATTGTTTGTTGACCTGTTCATTCTTTTACAATTTCGTAGCTGCTTAGAGCCTCATGTTGAGAATACGCTTGATTTTGTTCAAAACATTACATAGACGAATGCCTATTAGAGCAAACAGTAGCTACGTGATGCTACAATTTTAAGTTCGTGGTTGATCTGCCCTTCTTCTCATCTAGTTGTTATATTCTTTTCGTTGCTGGCTATTCTTTTTTTTTTCTTTTTGTTTGTCAAGGGTCCGCTTGTATTTTTTTTTCCTCTCTAGTTCATTTGTTTTCCCTTCTGGTTTGTTCAATTTTGCCGTTGCGGTGAGTGCTTCATCCCCGTGTGCTGCAATTTTAAGTCTGATGTTGGCTTGTTTGTTGACCTGCTGTAAACCTAGAGTAGTTGCACGTTGCTGCAACTTCAAGTTCACTACTTGGGCTTATTAATTGGTTCTTTCAAATTTGATTTCATTGCAATTGTTTTTTTCGTCTTCACTGCTGGTTGTGTAAGCTCCTTATCTGCAATGTCGTCGTTTGAGTAATCTCGCTAGTTCTGGGTTTAGGTACTAAGTCTGGCCAGGATTGATCATTTTAGTTGCTGATTTATTTAGATATAGATTCATTGCTCGTTTATACATGCTTCATTAATCTGCAATTCCCTCCACGATCGCTTCAGTTATATTGTTGATTTGTGTGTGTTTAAACCGATAAAGAACAAAGCTCCAAGCTTTACAGTCCAAGATCTTCTACAGTCAATTATGCAAACACATTAACAGTGAGCAATCTCACACTTTCTTTTCGCACCGGTTTCGCTTTATTTGTATGAAAATAATGTCCTTCTCTTCTTTATCTTGTCCTCTTTCTATTCTGGACATTTTTGGATATGACCGAGCAACCTTGGATCGAAATGGAGCACGTTCACTCTCGGCTGCAAAACAGGACAGCTCAACAGAGGTACGTACTTTCGCTTGTATCTTGAGTTTGAAATGTCGGATTGAGCTGAAATCTATGGCATTAGATCCGTAGCTTCGTTTTGAGTATAAGAACACGTGATTTCATGCTCGGAGCTGAAAGTTACGCTTCATTCTTCGTGGTTATCCAAATCTGCCGCATGTGTGCTTGTTTGCTTTATATTTGATTGAACGTTCTTTCGTGTTGGTTTTTACTTGCCAATGATTCATTTGATTGATTCTTATTACATTGAAATTTAGGGAGTGTCACCTATTTCGCATCTCTATCATTTATACATTCATTTTTTGTACGTGTTCTCATATAAGCTTACGTTTCACATTTATAAAATGATTTCTTCAAAATAATTTTCCTATGACATGGTTGTTTCAAAATAAGGTTGTTACTTAGCTTATGAAAACATGATTTCGTTTGCTACTCCACGCATGTTTCTCTTCTTCTTCTTTTCACATGTGAAAATCGACCCGCATCGATCCGATTAACGCTCGGGAGGCATTCACGGTCAAATGGGCTCAAAACGCCCCACGTAAGTCTCATTCCGACTTATTTAGAAATTCTAATTTGTTTACGTATTTCATATTAGAATTTTCTAACTCACTTTCCATTTTCCATTTTTCTATTCTCCCACTTTCTTCTTTTTCCCATTTTTTCCATAAACACTACTCGTGCGAGTTCGAAATTCCAACAAGTATGGAAAGGAAGCCTTGAAGACGCGTGTAACAGACCGCGTGGATTTTTCTCCGCGTGTGTAAAAACCGCGATGATTGAAGACGTTAAAGCGGCCCCAACCGTCAAACTTAAGGTACATGAGGGAAGGTGCGGGCCTTCCCGACTTTCTATTTTTCCACTTGTAACGGGCCGTGGGTCCAAGTGTATAGGTCCACGGTCATCGTCTTTTCCCCGCCTACTTTGATCTAAATAATTGTATGTGATTGCGCATGTGATCATCACATATGAGTTCGGGTCCAACGCCCGAATCGAGCCTAAGCTCGTAACCCAATGACATGAGTCTGGGCCCAAAAGCCTAGATCGGGTCCAACACCCGTTAATCAGAAACCTTTTTTTTTAAAGTATCGTCACCCCTTTTTCGCATGTTTGAATGAAAGAGTGAGTAATTATGAATCCCCGAACCCTCTTTGGTTTTTCCGACTTTATACCATTTTTAATGAAGTCGGTGGCGACTCCGTTTTTTTTCTAGCTTACCTAGGTTAAGCGACAAACAAAAATTTTTACGGAGCCACGAAGGATTACGGTCCTCCTTCTTGTTCTCATTCGGGAACGAGCGGGAGGGACGCACACGGATACTGCAACTTCACTGATTGAGAAGTTAGGCACTGGGTATGCAGTGTAGTGACTCACGGCTATGGTAACCGTACACTCCGAACTGAGTGTAGGACGGATACTGCAACTGAAAAGTTAGGTTCTGCTGAGTAAGGAACCAAAGCTTTCTTCTACTTTTCTTTGTGAACTAAGTGGTTATCTTTGTAGTTGTCTCTTGGAAGGGTTGCAACATGGCTGCATCATGCTCGCCAATGTCTCAGGATCCACTCTTCCCGTGATATTCACATGGTAGAACATTTGGTACTTCCTCAACGCAGACGCCAGGGCCTCGTCGTAGGAGCCATCGATCGGGGCATAATCTTTCGATAAGTAGCGATAGGCCTTGAGGTAATTCCTCGCCAAACATAAGGACATCAAACTCGAGACTGGGGCTTATCGAAAGAAATAGTAGGAAAGCAACTGAAAAGATGATGGAGTTTCGAGCACTCATTTATATAGGAACCGTACTTTCAAAATTCCTTAACTAATGCCCCTAAATCAGGATTTCAGTCATTAAGAAAATCGATGTTACAAACAATGAAGATTAGTGAAGATATTTTAGAACTTTCTACACTATTTCGTAAAATATATTGCACAAAAAAGTACCGACGAATTTCTCTTTATTCAAACCCTTTCAAGATTTCAAAGTAACACAAGGGAAACAATTATCTGTTTGCACAAAACTATCCTTCAGGATACAGATCATAAACGGCATTTATATCATCTTGTTGAAGAACCCTCTTAATTAACATGGCCGAAAATTCGGGGAACATCACGGCGCTTTTGTCAGAGCTGTGGACGAGCCCGAGGAGGTGCCCTATCTCGTGCAACGAGACTGATTCCAAGTCGAATTGAAAGCCTTTGGGGTCCACGCTCCAGTGCTCGTCCCCGTCAAAGTGAAACTGCCCTACCGGTGGGTAGGCCGCGTGAGCTAGGTAGCCGCCAGGGCCATCGAAGGGGCTCCCGTCCCCGTGATCCCGAACATAGAACCCTATATGTAGATCTGGTTTGGGCTCGCCCGATGATGCCTCGTGGAAAGTGAAAGTTGTCAAGGCCGCATATTTGGAGAACGCTCTCAAGAGGGCTGCCTTTAAGGTATCGACTGGTACAATCACTGGGGTAGTGAACTCAAAACTGAGCGACCTCTTGGATGACGGCCATACACTCGATAGCGTTATGTTGTGCCTGTGATCTGGAGGGGGATGGTCAGGGACACCGCAACGGGGCTGCGTCATGCTTGTCATTGTGCCGGGATCCACTCTTCCCGTGACGTTCAAATGGTAGAACGATTGGTACTTCCTCAGAGCAGTTGTCAGGGCCTCGTCGTAGGTGTCATCGACCGGGGCATAATCTTTCGATAAGTAGCCGTAGGCCTTGAGGTAATTCCTCGCAAACGTAAGGACATCAAACTCGAGACTGGGGCTCACCGAAAGCAAGACTAGGAAAGCAACTGAAAAGAGGATGGAGCTTCGGGCCATTGCCATTGATAATACGAAATCATTGTCCCAGACGATCATTTATATAGAGTGAAATGGATTGGAAAGCAGGGTTACTCTAAATAACCTTCGTTGGAATAGAATATTTTATATTTGGAATAAAATTTCTAAATGATAAAATTAACATATTAATTTTTATTACTTTCCTTTACTTACTTAATTAATATAAATATGATTTATTAATTCTTTTTAGATAGTACAACCTAAATCTTCTGCTGTTTTCTGGAAACCTGTTTCAACTTATTATTTTTTGTTACTCCTTTTCGCCATCACAAGAGCATTTGGCGTCTCAAGTTAACGGGTTAACTTCGTCTGGAATTCATTTTCTCGCCCGATTTAGCGTTTTCGATCTCCGGCCGAACCCAAACTACCCTCTCATCTCGCTTAGAAGGGTCCTTAAACCTCCTACCACCCTCGCCGCACTCACCCTGCGTTGCCCAAGAGGATAATACCCCACCCCAAGACGAGCATTAGCAACCAAAAAATAAGAAAAAAAGTGTAAAGTCGATCGTAAATATTTTGTAAAATTTATAGTCTATTTTTTAATCTACAAAAATGATATTGTGATGGTCTATTTATGGGTTCTTACCAAGCATTTCATAATTATATTGCCCTATACAATAATGTAACAATTTATCAATTTATAGGTCTTTTTTTACAGATTACGAAACTACTCTTATCAATTTATTACAATCTTCTTCAACATAATGAGAAAACAAAAATTTTAACTTCGGGTTTATTTTCAGTAAAACTTTTAGATATTGAATTTTCTTAGATATCCAACAACATTTTCACATTATTGAAAAGTGGGTTTATTTTGTTATTTTTTCTTTGTAGCAATAATTTGGTGTAGTAGATGGCAACTTTAGGAATTTACAAAATTTTAGGTGGCTTTTTATGTGTGTTTTGAAAATCTTATTTGGCTATTTTTTATATAAATTTTGGATTAAAATAGGGGTGAAAACAAAGCGAGCTAGTCTAGAACCGGCTCGGTCAAAGTTCAGTTCTAACGCGACTTTGACATAGCTCGAGCCAGCTCGATAACAAACCAGCCAAGTTCAAGCCTAAATACTTATAGCTCGTTAGATCGCGAGCAGTATAATATTATATAATAAATATTAATAATTTGTTAATAAATATGTTTTCGAGCCAATGGAGCCGAGTTCGAGATTGTCGAATCGAATTCCAGCAATGTATGCTTTCGAATCGAGCTCGAGATGTCGAGCTGAATTTAGGCTCGATTTATATTCGAGCATTGTGAGCCGAACTCGAACTCCCTAAAATTGAACCGAGCAGAACTCGAGCATAAACTTTGCAGCTCGATCGAGCTCGAATTCGAGCTTTGTATTAGTGTTATCCAGCCGAGCTTGAGCCTACAAGGATTCGGTCTTGGCTCGGCTCATGCCAAGAACGAATCCTTGGAACGTGGATACATAGACAATGAATTGTGATGCTATTATTGATATCAATTTCTTAACAATAGATAATTGGAAACTACAACATATCATGGAACCAACTTTTGATGCCGCGAACCAAACAAGTCCCCATGGTTGTACTCTTCGAATCGAAACAAGAGATCGATCGTGACGTAGACCTTTGCGATCAGCCAGATAACTAAGGACATATATGTGTCATGCAAATTTCATGATTCAAACATTCTTATGATATCTCTAAAGAATGCAAGTTAAACAACTATCCACGAGCATGAGATGTAATTTTTAATCGAATGAATAATTTATTAGAAACTTTATCGGCAAAAACTATCCATCTGGGTACAAAGCCTGAATGCCATAAATATCATCTGGTTGAAGTTCCCTTTTCAGTTCCCCCTTTCTGATTTTAGGAAACATCACGGCGCTACTTTCGGTGCTGTGACCGAGCCCGAGAAGGTGCCCTATCTCATGCAATGAAACCGATTCCAAGTCGTGTTGGGTGGCGTCGGGGTTCGTACTCCATGGCTCGTCCGCATCATAGTGTAAAGACCCCACTGTCGGACGAAAGGCATGCGCTAGGACACGGCCGGGCCCATCGAAGGGATGCTGATCCCCATGAGCACCAACATAGAACCCTATGTGTAAATCCTGGTCGTCCGTTTCACCATATTCGAAAGTGAATTCCGAGGCAGTCGACCATTCCCTAAATGCGCTATCCAGGAGACCCCTTAAGGTCGTGATGGGGACTATCACTGGTGAACTGAACCCATACCGGAGTGCCCTCTTGGAAGATGGCCAGGTGGGGCGTCCCTTGAAGAAAGAATACGTCGGCGTGATGTTGTGAGTATGATCCGTCAACTGAAAGTCATCGGTGACACCACAGCGTGGCTCCTCCATGCCCGTCAACGTGTCGGGCTCTATCCTTCCTGTGACGTTCAATCCAAAGAACGTTTGGTACGCCCTCAGGGCAGATACCAAGGCCTCGTCGTAGGTACCATCCACAGAGTCGTAACCTTCCGGCAAGTAGCCAAATGCCTTGAGGTGATTCCTTGCAAAGCTAAAGACATCTAACTCGAGACTGGGGTTTATCGAAAGCAAGAAAAGCAAGCCGACCGACCGGAGGAAGATGGATTTCCGGGCCATTGTCTTTGAATGGATGAATTAATTCAAAGGAACCAGCCCTAATTTATACACAGCGAAATAAATTCCAAAAATAGTATAATTGAAATGGTGGGACTTTCAAAATCAAAACAGATTTTCTTCTTCAAATTCGTAATATATCCTACTACAAATGAATATTGTCCCATGTAAGAGGGGATTTTATTTCTATTTCTAATCGTTTTAAATTAAGAAATTAATTATTTTTTAAATAATTAATCTGAATTCGATCTTCTACAATAAATTTCAGGTCGTGCTTACTCGTAGCGATTTCATGAACATTTTCTTAAGATATCAAAGGGCATGTGAAACTAACGGCTCGTTTGGTTTCCGAGATGAAACGAATCGACATGGCTGGATCGGATGGAATGAAATGAAATGATATACCTGCTTATTTTAGTGATACCAAACGTTCCAAATAATCCATTCCATTCCCGCAAACACTCCATAAATAAATGTATTGGATTTAGGGGATATGACAGTAATTGTTCATTTCATGTTTTTTGTTATGTGATTTTGATTATAACATAAAAAAAAATTCTTTTTTTAGTTGCTTTCCAAATGTCTGGTTATATTTTATGGAACTAAAGTGAAAACATTTACAAATATTAGTAATAATGACGGCTCATGTATTGTACCAATAATAAAAATAAGCAATTCGCTAGCAAAATTAGTAATTAAGCTACACTTTTAGCAATAACTATTTAATGTCAAAACGACGATATCTTATAAAAAAAAGTTTTAGTGACAAAAATAGATTTTGAAATATCAGTTATTAAAAATTAATTTTGGTGGCTGTCATATTTATGGCAGAAGAATTACAGGTTTTTTATATGAGCGGGGTTCATGGCGGATTACTTTTTGATAACACTCTCACAAGGCACGGAGGCTCTTAGACAAGCCCGCAAGCCTTAGGCTTGGCTCCTCTACATTCTCTTTGGGCCCGACTTGAAGCATACTCCCCCATCAGTCAAATTTCAGTTGACGCCCAAAGGCCCAGCAAGTAGGCGGCTCCAGGGCTTTTTTAGACATTGCCTAAGAGGCCAACCGTAAATCCAAGTGGAGTGTGCATGGTGGGGTTCGAACCAGGGATAATGACAAGGTTCTAAACACCCACCACCGCCTTACATTTGTTGCTAATCATTTACCCACAACGCATAAAGTTAGGAGCAATGAAACGTGCAACAGGACATGAGTTTTGTTCCTTAATAAGGTTGGTCCGCGAACTATTTTGTGAAATAGGATCCACAGTTTTAAAATTTTTTGACTAATGACCCTAAATCGGGGATTTTAGTTATTAAGAAAATCGATGTTTCAAACAATAAAGATTAGTGAAGAAATTTTAGAACATTCGACCATATTTCGCAAAATATTTTCACGACCGACGTTATATAGAAACAAAACTCCGACATGATATAAGTCAACCTATGAATATGTTATCTCGACACGGTGGATACATATGCGACCCATTTTTTAATGGGCAGACATAGAAAC
This sequence comes from Melastoma dodecandrum, assembly GCA_029817715.1. NCBI lineage: Eukaryota > Viridiplantae > Streptophyta > Magnoliopsida > Myrtales > Melastomataceae > Melastoma > Melastoma dodecandrum. Next base: position 3,425,614 of record JARUPY010000604.1, on the reverse strand, counting down.
ATTAGGCGCGAAATTATTTCATTTAAAAAGGTTTACTCCACATAATACTACATGATATACGCCATAATACTATTTGTTTAATTCAAAACAAATAAACATCACAACAAAACTTTGAGAATAATTGTAATTTGCATACAAAACATGATTCAAGCAATCTCACAGACAGAATCTCAAAATAAAACTAAGTTACCGTAGCAATATATTAAACATGGTGTTATGGTTTGGATTATAGAGTTAACAAAACGTTAGATACCTAAAAGGTGATTGACATAAGTTGTAAAATATGCAACAACAAAAAATTAAAGAAATTTGAGTCCAAATAACTGCTCTAATTGACAACACAAACAAACGTGACCCGAATTCGACCGATTATGTTATCATGTTTAACTGATAAAGATGATTGTGTCACTTACTCGTTAAGGTCTGATCTAGACATGAAAATAAGGTCATGTTCATGTCGTATTAGATTTTGGCCAACCCCTACTTTCGTGCCCTGTTTGAGAACAAAGGAAATGAAATAAAATAACAAATGGAAAAAGTATCCATTTGTAATACATTAAACAAAATATGTATTTTTTTTAACCAGTGAATATTGTTTTTAGATATTTTGTTGTGGAAAAACTATCTTTTTGGACACAGAGCATGAATGAAACACGCGAGATTATGTCTACTGCGAAATTCCTATTGGAGTAAGATTATACGACATATACGGCACAAGTTTGGAGACACCTCGCAGCGTTTGGCAATGTATTTGTTTCAGTAGTTCAATCCGGCTTTCTGTATTTCGCTTCTTGATCAGCAATGGACCAGCGTTTGTTCCCGAACAGCTGCAATATTTTCTATCTGCTGAACTGATAATATTTTACGCTTGCAGCTATGGAAATGAGGCCATGCCAGTTAAAGATCTGCAGAAGCTACAATTTTTCTTGGTAAATAGTTTCTATCAGAGAGGTCTAATAAGCAATATATTACCGAATGATTGTCTCATACAAAGAAAGTAGTTTGAAGTTATGGAACTTTATATTTTATTTTGTTGTTATGTTTTTTATAATATAACATTGTGACACTTTCTTTCCTATGTCTGGTTGAAAGCAGACGATTTCTTGACCATAACAAGTCTCCTTTCGGCCCATGTTCATTTAATAACATTGTCCGTGCTTGTCCATAACCATCCCATTTGTTGTTTCGACCTTTCCTCCAGCCCGTCCCTCCACATTTGCCTTATTCTCGGGCCTCAATTATATGCCAAGTTATACACTCCGAATGGACACACAAAACAATCCATTTTTCAGCCCAATGCACACACACAAACCGAAAAATTCTCTCCCGAACAGCCCACAGTCACCATGACTGTCCATTCATAATTCAATACAACATCCACCTCATGCATACGGATGAGTTCCCATATGGCCAGCCCCCACACGATTGTCATCAGACACACACACTCAACCGCAAAACACCGGCCACCCCACATGCGGTGAGAATTCGTTCATCCGTCGCATAACCGAGGGTCCGAGGTGCCATCTCCTACTATCCCAAGGGTCTGGCCAGCCCCTTTCCCTCACCAAATAATACATTCACAGCGAGCAAAACTCAATACTAACGAGTTTTATGACCGTTTCGCATGAAAAAAAACGAAGGGGACTGAGTACCGTACCTTTCCTCTCGTCTGAAGCAAAAATGCTCCAACTCTTTCCTCCTCCGAGTGAGTTCTCCACAAAGGGGTCTTTCCACTCTCTTCCTTGAAGATAATCCTTCCGTCTTGCTCCCTTCTTCCTTACCGAACCAGCCCTCTCCTTCTTTTTCTTCTTTTTCTCCTTTTTCTTCTTCTTCTCTTGCTATGGACGTTTTTAATATATGTTTCCCTCCTTTTTCACCTTAAGCTTCTTATTAGTATCCTCAAATGACGAAAAGTGCGCCCCATCAGCCCGATCACCACTAAATAATCACTCTTAATTAGCGCTAATAATTCAGATTAACTGATCTTAATTAATTCAACTGCTTAATCACTATTCTGTCTTATTTGACGAGTTTTGTCGTGCTTCTAAACTTATAGAATTTCAACCATTAATCCGCACGAAAGTGGGTTGTCCATGGGCGACATCGATAAGTATTTGGGGTAGCCATTCACGCACTTCGACCACCCTTTCTCCGCTCCCCATTATTCATATTTTCTCCACCTTTGGGGTTGAAATAATATTTGAATTTTCTATCATAATCGATACAGTTCTAAATTTTGAAGCTAAACACGGTTTATCTGCAACAACTCCAAGATTATCGTCATAACAACAAAAGTGTCAACCCGTCGTTCACACGGATACTTCCAAGTATTACTCCCTCAAGTAGGAGGCTATCCATATTGTTCATGGAAGTGTCCTTGAACAATGGGCATCATCGTTGAATATTATCTACACCAATTCATGCTTACATATTCGAAAAATCCTTTCACCCGTTCCGAATTCACTCTTGCAATATCATAAATTTTCCTTTTCATTACACATTCATACCATATGTATAAACATTAATAACTAAAAAAATTATGGGTTATCACACTTGCTCCTCTCATGATACATTTGATTCTTAGTCAAATATATTGCACTATAAATCTGCAGAATCATATCATTGAGGCAATCTTCTTCCTCGGCTAGTTCCAACTATTGCTGCTCAATCTGTACATCATCATCATTCTCCTTTCATACCTCCTCCATAGACTCAAAAGGTGGTTCGTTCAATACATTCATCTCTACACCTACATACCAGTTTAATGATTTTCTACAGGAAAAACAAAAACTCTTCCTTCGGTGAAGCATATAAGTCTCATCAAAAGTAAGATCTCTACTAGTACTGAACTGAGACGAATTAGGTCCAAGTCACCAAAGCCGATATCGATAGCCTTTCACCCAGATGTAAAACGCAGAAAGATACACTTTAATGCCCTCTTGCCAATCTTGATCTCCTATTGATGCGAATAACTAGGACGACCGAATCTCATCTGATCAGAATATTCAGTAGGTTTCCCAGACCATACCTCAATAAAACTCAGTCGCAGTGGAAGGGGACATATTCACTGCCTCTCCCCAAAAATCCTGCAATAGACGCGCATTAGAAAGCATACAATTGAGCTCTCTCCAATAGCGACCGGTTCATCCACTCTACCACACTTTTTGTTGTACCGTATAATGCACAAAGCGAGGTCTCACTGTCCCATGAGAAACACAAAAATCGTTGAACTGTTTACTACAAACTTCCGAGCTGTTATCTGTTTGGGGATGCTTGATCTTTCGCATGTCTGATTTTCGATTAGCGTCTTCTTCACTTGACGTTATCAAATACTTTTACTTAGCCTTAGAAAATACACCCAAACTTTGTTAAAAACAAACCATCAATAAACACTAACAAATAGCGAGAACACCTTTCAACTATACATGAGATGGACCCCAGAAATCAGAGTGGATGTAATCAATTGTGCCACAAATCAATATCATCACAACAATAAATGCAGCATACCACGAAACCTACATTTGATGCCGCTAACCAATCGATATCCTGTGATGTACTTGAGCGCAACAGCGAGATACACACATTGATGGTGGATATACTCCGTCTTGCGATCGGTCAGATTATCTCATGGAAACTAAGGTCATATATGTGCCTCGCGAATTTCATTATTCAAACCCTTTCATGATTTCTAAAGAACACAAGTTGAACAATCATCCATTTGTAATATACAGAACTTGAGATGTAATCTTTAATCCAATGAATAATTTATTAGATATTTCTATTGAAATCAACTATCCATCTGGGTACAAATCACGAATGGCTCTAATATCATCTGGTCGAAGGAACCTTTTAAGTTGGCCCTTGCTGAATCTAGGAAACATCACGGCGACTCCGTCAGAGCTGTGGGCGATCCCGAGAAGGTGCCCTATCTCGTGCAATGCGATCGATTCCAAGTCGTGTTGGGTGTCGTTGGGGTTTGTGCTCCATGGCTCCTCCGCATCATAGTGGAAAAGCCCTGATGTTGGACGAAACGCATGAGCAAGGACAGTGCCAGGCCCATCGAAGGGACGGTCATCCCCATGAGCACCAACATAGAACCCTACGAGTATATCCAGATTGTCCGTTTCTCCATAATGGAAAGTGAATTTCGAGAAAGACGACCATTGCTCGAATGCGTTCTCCAGGAGACCCCTCATGGTACTGATCGGGATTAACAATGGTGTATTGAAACCATACCCGAGCGACCTCTTGGAAGGTGGCCAAGTGGGACGTCCCGGGAAGAGAGAATACTGTGGCGTGATGTTACGCATATCATCCGATGAAAAAAAGTCGGGGATGCCACAGCGAGGCTCCGTCATGTCCTTCACTGTGCCAATATCTAGTCTTCCCGTCACGTTCAGCCCAAAGAATGTTTGGTACTTCTTCAGGGCAGATACCAAGGCCTCGTCGTAAGTGTCACTGGCGGGGCTATAATCTTCCGGCAAGTAGCCAAAAGCCTTGAGATGATTCCTTGCAAATCCAAAGTCATCTAATTCAAGACTGGGATTTATCGACAGAGAGAAAAGCAAGCTGATGATCGACAAGAGGAAGATGGAGGAGCTTCGGGCCATTGTCTTTGAATGGGATGAATTCACCGGAACCGATGATAATTTATTACAAAGAAGTAGAATTGCAAAGATGGGATTTTCAAATCAAAAATTGATTTTCTTCTTCAAATACATAATATATCCTACTACAAATATTTATAAATCTTTTCAAAATATAGAAATAAAATATTTTTTTTCGATGTCTTAATGTGATATCAATCTTCTAACATAAATTTCAGCATCATCCCAAGATATTGATAGCCGAACATATTCAAAGCGAGGAACGTCAAGAACATTGTCTTGGGTCGTGAGTTCTATTAATTTTCGAGTCGTCGTCGTCGTAAGATATCAAAGACATTTGGGTCATATGACCAAGAAGCCTCTTCATCCGTGGTGCGATAGACTATGCTCAACTTGACTTAGCCAATATATGACACTAAATATATTGATCCAAGTATTTATCAATCCTAAGTCTCTATTTAGAACCTAAAACGGTGATAACGATCATATGCTACCGATTCCAAGTTTTTTTTTATATCAGCGGTTCGTGACGGACTTACTTTTTGCGAGCCCTCTCACAAGGCTCGGAGGCCCTTTGACAAGCCCGTCTCTCGTCGGTCCAATTTCAGTTGAGGCCTAAAAGCTCAGCCAACAGTAATTCCAGGTAGAGTGTGTATGGTGGAGTTCAAACCAGAAATTATGATAAGGTTCCAAACACCCACTGCCCACCTTACGCCACTTGAATGTCGTCGAGTCAAAATAACAATGACTTATCATAAATTTAAGGGAGATTATATCCTACAAATATAAATATGATTTATTAATCCTTTCGATTATGCGATGATAAACAATCCGGGGATGGATGTTTCAGGTAAACTATTTATCTTACAAAGATTTTCACCTGACTGTTCCAAGATTCAGGAGCTTTGTACCACAAATATTTAAAAAAAATTACGAAATATACTTATTTTGTAAAAAATATCGTTTAATCGACCCTAAATCCCTGTCCCAAACAGCAACTTCCAAATTACAAAGAAATCGCAACCACTTCGGCATTCTTAGCATGAATTTTCCAAAGACGAGGGCTCCCTTGTATTTGGTAGACGTCGTTAAGGAGGGTCCAAGCTGGTCTTTCTCCGTAGGGCCTCGAAGCCCTAGTCAAAGTGCCAACCGGAAAGAGCATAGGGGAGCGGACATTGGATCCTCTTGTCGCCCGAAACGTCATTGCACTCAACTAGGTCTCAGAAGGGCGCACGTACAAGGAGTCCTTCCATCCTCTGTTGGCACAACAGATACACCATTGGTAGAAGAAAGTTGATTCGACCATTTTTTAGCAGGAAAGAAACACCAGCACAGAAAGCCAGTGATGATGATCTGTCAAATAGTTGCCCAGCGGGATCATAACAGTAGCAAAAGCAACTTCCGAAGTCTTAATCTTTGTGATTCCAACTATGGAAAGTAGTAGCTTAGACTAGCCTGAATGCAAGTGCTAACCGCATTCTCCTTAACGACTCCTACAAAGTATTCGATTCCCCACTCAGACCACTGAACAACTCGGTTGGTATAAGAAGGGTCATCACCAAAGAGCAAACCGGATTGCTTAAGTGCCCCCAAAGTGGCAGAGAATATGACTTTAGCCAGTGTGGCAGAAAATGTCCTCTTGCAGAGTGATGATGAAGGAAGAATGGCATCAATACTCCACTGAAGATGTGATAGACAGCCTTTGATTAACAATTGCTGAGCAGTAGGGCCTCTCCCAAGTCTAATCAAACAAAGTAAAGCTTTCTGTTGCCCAGTAAAGGTTGTTCCAGAAGCACGATTAGCTGATTCTCGACCATTTCCGTTCTATTCAACACAGCAGCTCTATACAAGCTTGCCTCCGTAGATAAATTGATTGCGGAGCCTTTCAGCTCTGGAGAATTCTTCTCTTCTGAAATTAAAGCCTCCACTACATGTACATCATATGTTCATCTCATCAATATATTACCTACTAGATCTCTCGACTTCAAGTCTCCTTTTGAAATTCTTTACAATCGATATCCCGATTGCTCCAACTTAAAGAGTTTTCAGTTGTTTGTGTTATCCTTATCTTCGTCCTTACACAGCCCATAAATTAGAACCATGCTCCTGTTCACGTGTGTTTCGGGATATCCTTATCACTATCAAGGTTGTTGGTGTCTTGATCCTTCCGCCCTAGTAATCTTTGATGAAAACTCGTTCCTGTTTCACTATGGTGTGCTTGACAGTTCCTTGTCCTCCTCTTCTGGCCATGCATCTTCTCCCGGTACGATGGCTAGTCTGCTGGTTTGGAGATACTAGTTACTGCTCCAGATGAAGATCCTAACTCTCAGAAGACTCATCAGATGATGACTTGATTCAAATATGGAACTCTACCACCTCACGATTTTCTATTACTCGACATCCCTCCACTTTCACTACTTCTATTAACCCGATAACTATCGGCACGGTTCTCTCCATTACTGTCTTAGTCGATGGCCCATCCGTCAGTTCGATGTGAAGAATGCCTTCATTCATGGGCATGAAACAACCTCCTGGATTTATTGATTCTTCTTAGCCTAACCATGTTTCTCGTATGCACCGATCTCTCTATCGGCTAAAACAAGCCCTCAGGCCTGGTTTCAACGCTTCAATGGTCATCTTCAACATCTTGGCTACCTCACTCTTCATTCTAAGAGGGAGTAACTACCAAGTCTATCTCCGTGTTTATGTCAACGACAGTAGGAGTTCACTGTGAAGGACATCGGTCCTCTTCAAGGGATGGAGGCCTATTTCGATTCTTATGGCTTACATCTTAGTTAGTCCAAGTATATAAACGATGTCTTCACCTGCAGTCCATTCTTAACTGGAAACCCATTAGTTCTCTCGTTTCTGCTAGTTTCTGTCTATCTCTTCATGATGTTTACAGCCTTAAGTATCTCTCTTTGACTAGACCTGATACCGCTTACTTGGTGAATTTGGTATGCATGTTCATGCATTGTCCTACAGATTCTCACCAGGCAGCAGTCAACCGTAATACATTCATCTTCCACCTCGATGATTCATGGTTTCTCTGATGCAGACTGGGCAGGTAATCCTGATTATTGCAGATCCGTCGGTGGCTTTGTTATTTTTCTCGACTAGGACCCAATTTCTTAGAGTTCCATGAAACAGAGCACGATAGCCAAATATAGCACGGAGTCCGAATATAAAAGCCTCGCAAATGCAACTACAGAAATATTGTGGAGGGTCATCAGCGTCATCTACTTGTATTTTGGTATGACAATGTTTCTACTATCTCTACAAGAAGACAAATCATGTCTTTCATGCTCGGACTAAACATATAGAGATTGATCACCACTTCGTTTGGGAACACTTTCTGTGCCGGCAACTCTCCAACTGGTTCATTGGCCCATCTGTCCAACTCGTCGACGGTCTCACCAAATGCACATCTTCAAATCAACACCACCCCAACTCCATCAGAAAACCACCAACCGGCACAAAACCACAACAAGATGTTCCCTTTACATTCCCCTTTTCCAAGCCAAAAATCGATCACCCGGAAGAAGGGGTGTGAAAGAGGGACCTTGTTGGTGGAGCATTGGTAGTGTCAATGTTGGATTGTTGGGTAGTGCTCAACATCGATGGGAAGTCATCCTCTTCCTCGCTGCTCTCTGTCGTCGACAGGATTTGGAAATCTCAGCTGGGCAAAGCCAAAGTTCGCAGCTTACCTCCTTCAGGAAGTGTCTTCTTCTGTTCTTTCATAGTATTGGGCATATCCGACAACCTCAAAATTGCCTTGTCCGAAGATGGACATATTATATTACCATCTGGATTTATCATCGTACCGAATTAATCGGATTCAAAACAATCCAGAAAGCTTGATCAGGGCTATTTCATTGTTCTATCGATTTGGAAACTTTAGGAGACAGTTTTGTAGGTCGTCTTTCTGTTGTTGAAGATCTCCTTGTGGGTGTATTGAAGTTTTAAACATCCTGAAGCAGCCTTTCTATGTCCTCGAACCGGAGCCCCCGCGTTTCGGGCACGAGGAAGTATATCCCCATCAACCCGACGGTGGAAAACCCCGCAAAGGCGAGGAAGGTAGCGTAAGATCCTAGTGTTCCAGTTGATGTAAGGAAGGTCTCGCTCACTATCAGGTTTGTACACCAGTTGGCAACCGCAGCGATCCCCCCGCATGTCCCCCTGTGCCTCAGGGGGTATATCTCCGAGTTGACGACCCACGGCACTGTCCCTATCCCGGGTGAGTATGAGATGATGTACAGCCCCAGGATGATGATAGCGAGGATACCGTACCTGCTCGGGCATCCGTCCTCAAACCACAACCAGCCTTTCTTTTGGCACGTGGTTTCGGACTCCTCGGTAGAAGCCAGGCATGCCCCTGAGCGATGTGGTCCGTTGCCGCAGAAGCCACACTGCTCTTTCAAGCAGGACCTGCAATTCCAACGTAACTGATATGGCTCAGAGGCGTAAGCCGGGCAGGTCGAGTTCCAACCCATGCGTGAAGACTCGAGCTGGCTGATTCCAGGGGTATGTAAGGAAGCTTGCGCAAATACTAGGCATAAGGCTACCAAGCACGTGGTGATTCCGAACATAGACATGATCATCAGCCTTCTCCTGCCGAGTTTATCCACGAATGCCATACAAATGATGGATCCAACTGTGTTGAGCCCTGAGGTTAAAAGCGACAGGGCCAGGATGGTCGTGTTCGAGGCAAAACCGGTGAACTGGACTATGGTTGGGCCGTAGTACATAATTGCATTGATGCCGACAAGCTGCTGAACAACTTGGACTGTGATGCCAGCACGCAGCCCTCTCCAAATGACCGGAGAGCCCAATGCCACCTTTACTCGGGCAAACAGACTTCCTCCAGCCATGCTCTCATCCAACTTCTCAGCTTCAATGGACTCCTGCAAGGCCTTCATCTCGTCTTCCACCTCATTTGGCGGATAGATCTTCTCCAGGATGCTCCTCGCTTCTTCAACCTTGTTCTGTCGGTACAGCCACCTCGGAGATTCCGGAAGTGATAACACGAGAAAGAATTGGATGACCGCTGGTATTCCTGCGATGCCGAGTACCCAACGCCAAGTCCCGGCAAACTACAGATATAATCTTTGGTTACGATTTGATGAGAAGAACATTAGAAAGTAAAAGAGCCTGAGGAAATGGGAATTTTATTACATTTGAGAAGGCCATGTTAACGAGGTCAGAGACGAACTGGCCTCCGGTGATAAGCAAACCATTCATGCTGACAAGAGCGCCTCGGATTCGTGCAGGAGAAGCTTCCGCAATGTAAAGAGGCGATGTCACGGAAGCCATCCCGATTCCCAACCCTACGAGGATCCTGCCTATGATGATTCCATGGGGAGACAAAGCGAAAGCCATGACCATTGGTCCGAGGAAGAAGACGATATCGGCAAGCAGGATCGACTTTTTCCTTCCAAATCTGTCGTTCATCCATCCGCCGAATCCAGCACCGATGATTGCCCCGACGACAGCCATACTCACGATGGTTTCCTAAGATCAATTCCAGTTGAATGAACTCTGTAAAACAGAGGAGTGAACGAGAAAGTTGTAGGATGTATTACCCGAAGCCTTGTTTTCTGATTGACATCTCGGAAATCCTCCCGGATGTAAAGGGATGCCCCAGATATGGCACCTTCAAAATCAAATGTCAGTCTTGATGGTGCCATAATCGGGAGTAAGACAGCGCGATGGATCAGTCACCTGTATCATAACCAAACAGTAGTCCCCCAATTCCAGCAGACAGGGTGAGTCTCAAAATGTATGCCATCTTCCCCTTCAAGCGCCAACATTCGGCAAATGGCGCCATATCATCGGATTGTTGTTCTTCCCCACCTTGCATATCGATCATTCTCCTACGGACCAACTTAAGGACTGGACACTTTTTGAAATGTCGCCAGAGTTACAAAAAAGCCAATTTTATCGAGTCTTTTACCTTCTGACCATTGGAAATTCCACCAGAAATCACTTGGCCTAGTTATCTTGGAGCATTTACGAGAATCCGACGAACGATGCTTGTCCTCAGTGTTACTTATACCAGACATGACTGATCACAGCTGGAGTTGACGAAACCTTCCACTTCGTCTTTAACAACTTAAGAGCGAGTATTGGTTCCTTTCCCGTACCAGCAAATTAGAAAGGGTCCATTCATTCTTATTAATTCCTGCCAAGACTTGTCCAAGAAATGATAATTTCCGAGCAGTTTCGCGTTCCCTCCTCTGTCACGATCGCTGAGACAGGGTCATTGGCCTTTCAGGGAAAGCTGTCGTGCCTCGGTTTTCCCGGCTGTTGCTTAGAATGAGCTGCAATGACCAAATACTTTTGTACTATTCTACCACAATTAATTGGAAATACTGGCTAATGCTCGGAAAATACAACAAAACATACTGGAATTGTCTCCCTTCCTCAATGCTGTACCGAGCTCCTGCTACCGCAAACTGCAGTAGTACGAGTCCCATCTGTCCACACAGCCAGCATGAACAATAAGACCGAAGGTGATTATGAATCTCAACATTATGTTCTTCTGTCTCATCGTTTTACCAAAGCTACCAGTGGAGCTGCGTGCAAGCTTTTCTTCTTCTGTCTCATGAGGATCAGATGGCTTCCCTTCCTGTAAGTCTGTTGCTGCCCGAAGCATGCTCCTAAGTTGGACAGGCTAGGATCCACAACTCGGTTGCCACCTTTAACCTGTAACTGTGTTGACAGTACAAGGACTGCACAAAGGCCATTGCAATCCTGACCACTGTCGCTAGTCGAACAAGGCAGTCGGTTCTCGATCTCGACTAGACTATTGGGAATTCGGTCAAAATACTCAAAATACGGCAATTATCTCACAGTTTGGGACCGCAACTCTAAAAATACAAGGACCGCTATTTTATGCTGGATGATTTCACATGTTATGAAAAGGCGATCCAAAACTTCAACCGCGACACTAAGTGCAGTCACAGATAAAATTGACCAGGACCAACTTCAGAGCCCATTTCAAGAAAGAGGAGAAATTTCTTGTTCGGATCAAAACGAAATAAAGTAAAAACATTTCGGAGGCCAATGAAAGGTCTCTAAACTAAAAATTATAAAAATGACACGGGAGGGAGACCGCCTCGTACGGCTCCGGAAAGGCTTGTAAGAGACGCTCCCTCTGCCGACTCTGCCTGTTCTTCAGCAGCACACTCCCCGTGAGATGGCTCGGAGCAAGGTTCAACCTCTTTCCTCTCCCATGTCTGGAATCTCATCGTTTGCAGGGCTTGTCTGGCTCTGCTTTTCGGTGGTCGTGGAAAAGACTGCCCTTTTATTGGGTTTCTCTGTTGTTTCTATTCTGGGTTTTGCCCAAAGGAAGAAAAAGTGGAACTTTCTCTTGTCTTCCAGTAGTTGAGGCTCATTCTGAGCAGACCCAATTCATGGTTCATAGGGAGGTTGATTATATGGGCAGGGGAGGGGAGTAATGGGGTGTTGCCTGCTATTGATTGGGAGCTAGAGGTTCCTGGAATGATCTTGAAGTTGGAAGTGAGAATTACGCGGAGGATGATAATTTGATTGGATAGTTTCGGCTTGTGGACCGATGCAGGGCTTGTTTATGGGGAGGAGTCCCTGTTTTAGGGGAAACATGTTGTTCTCTAATTCTGGGAAACATGTATTGTCAATTTTTCCAGCAGAGTTTCAGTTTGCATGTCCCTGTTCCGGTCATTTCTGCAAGTGTTTCGACTCACAATCAGTCTCGTTTATCTTTGAAAGATTTTAGCCCTGATCCATGAGACTATGCAAATGCAACCTGTTTTTGGTGGAATTGATGTCAGGCTAATTTGTTTGTTTTTCGAGGGAGGGGATGATCATCTGAGGTTACAGGGCTTCTTGCTTTATGTATTTCTACGGAATAGGGAGGGCCAATGCTCGCATTAGAAACTCAAACTGCATGGTTAACCTCAATTGTCTTGTCATGATTAGTAGTATTGGGGCATCTAAAGGGCATTGATAATGTTTTACTTGATGATAGGAAGCATTGGTGTTGTTGCTGGATGTGGGGCCAACGATGCATCACCTTCTTCCTGAAGTCGAGAAACTCTGTTCGCTGATTTTACAGAAGAAGGTATCTTGCACTTCATCCCTTGTCCATTTGTTGTCTTTATTTAAAAGATCTAGTGAGTTTTTTTCTTTTAGTTACTGGATTATTCTGGCCTTTAATTAGCTTGTGATTTGTTAGTCTGCTGACAACTTGCGCTCGAATCATGAACTAACGCGCTCCTTTCTGCCTTTTCAGCTAGTCTTCAGCAAATGTGATGAAGTCGGAATTGTTCTTTTCGGAACTCAAGGTAAATTTGGTGCTGTCTGCATTGTTTATTTCACAACTAATGCATGAAAGAGAGAAGTCAACACTTATTTCTTATATAACTTGTAGGATATATACTTTGCAAAATTTCTCTCTATTTTACTTAAACAGTGTTTGAGGATGGCAATTTTCTGTTATTCTTTCTTTTTAATGATCTCTGATTGCTGCATTTGATGGAACCATTTTTCTTGAATTCTCAGAAACCAAGAATGACTTAACTATCGAAGTTGGTGGGTATGAGCACGTGCGTGTTCTGCAGAATATTAGAGTTGTTGACAGTGATCTTGCTGACATGTTGCATGAGCTCCCCAAAGGAAGTGTTCCTGGTGATTGTATCCTAATCTGATCGGAAAGTTGCCTGTCGCTATGTGCATAACTTATCTTATCTTGTAAGAAGTATTTTTGCTGCTAATATCTTATTTTAACTCTTCTGAGAGAAAAGTTCCCTCACTCCACAAACATGATTTTGGATTCTCTCATGGCATCTATCATAAAGAAACTTATCTTTTAGTCTCGTTGTTGGTTCCTTAGCTATTGTATAGTTCTGGATGCCATAGTGGTTGGAATGGATTTGCTGATCAAGAAATATGACCGGACAAACAAGGGAAAGAAGAGGCTCTGTCTTATAACAAATGGTCTATCTCCCGTCAAGGATCCTTCTGATGGAAGTAAAGAAGACCAAGCAAGCACCATTGCTGAACAAATGACTTCATATGGGATGAGATTGGAGTGTGTAGTCGTCCGAGATAATTGGGCCAATAGTTCAAATGAGATCATCCTCAAAGAGAACTATTCCATCTTCAACTTATTTCCCCAAAAAACTAGTGCAAAGACAATGTATATTGAGAGTACCACCTCTTTATTTGGTGCCATTCAAACTCGACGCATATCTCCAGTCACAATTTTCAGAGGTGATCTTGAAATCAGCCCTGAACTCAAAATAAAGGTCCTATCTTTTTCTGAAGTTGATTACTTTCGTTTAGTTTGTGTGATGATATGCAATAATAGTGCTTGAAAGTATATCCTGATTGGAAAATTATAAAGTTGTGTGAAGATAAATTGAGTTGGCAATCACATGATCTGCGGTCATAATTTAGATTACCTTGGAGCTTCTCCTTTTTCTTGTTTTCTAAGTAGTATTTGCAAAAGTATATAGGGTTGGTTGATATAATTGAATGCCCCTTCGTTGAAATCTGCTTTGATTTTTAGTTACTTTGGTAACTTGATGCATAACCTACATGTAAGAAGTTTTGCTCAAAATGCTATGGATGCTTTATTTTACCTGGGTATTTTGTGTATTCTCGATTCTACTCACAAAATGGGAGAAGTGTTACCATTTGATTTATGTTCGATATACTCTAGGTTTGGGCTTACAAGAAAACATATGAAGAGAAGTTCCCAACCTTGAAGAGGTATTCTGACAAAGCACCTTCAACCGACAGGTATGCAACTCATGAAGTGAAGATAGACTATGAATACAAGAGTGTTCAGGACGAGAGCAAAGTGGTGCCGCCGGAACAAAGAATCAAAGGTTACCGTTATGGGCCTCAAGTGGTCCCCATATCTTCAGATGAGTGGGATACTGTCAAGTTTAAGCCTGAGAAGGGGTTAAAACTTTTGGGATTCACAAATTATTATAACATTTTTAGGTATGCGCCAACTAGATGTGAAGAACTATGTTGTCGTTACATGTATGAAGTTCCGGCAAATGTTTCCTTAACATTATATGGTGATATTTTTTTGTTTTCCAGGCACCATTACATGAAGGATGCAAACATCCTAATTGCCGAACCGAATGTTGATAATGCTAATGTTGCAGTTTCTGCGCTGGCTAGGGCGATGGAGAAATTGGAAAAGGTTGCCATCATCCGGTGCATATGGAGGCAAGGACAAACAAATGTGATGATCGGGATTTTGACACCCAATGTAGCCAAGGAAGACAACATTGTAGGTTTTCTCTTAACTGCATGTGATGGTTCTGAATCATTTCATCGTATGTTGTTTGTTGCTTGTATCACAATGTACTTTGTGTTTGTTTCGTTCTTTACAGCCAGATTCGTTCTACTTTAATGTCATCCCTTTTGCCGAGGACATTCGAGAATTTCAGTTCCCCTCGTTTGACAACCTTCCTTCGTCTATGCTGCCAAATGATCAGCAGCAGGAGGCTGCCAACGACTTTGTGAAAAGCTTGGACCTTGCAGCTTCTGACAAGGAAGAAGTGTTGCGTCCTGAGTTCACACCTAATCCCATTCTCCAGGTGATTGTTCTATGATTTCCATTTCTCTGCAATATATGGCATAATGTGTGGATTTGAAATCTTACCGCTTGGGTACGTTTATTTTAGCTTGTTTTGTTGCGGGAATACATGCATGTCACGTGAGATGGAGTTTATGCCAAGAGTGTGTTCAGAGTTCATAGTTGTATCTGTCTGTGACAAGCAAAATATCTTCGAACTTCCATTGCTTGGTCAATCTCATTTTTTTACTTCTGTGCTTCTATCAGCGTTTCTACCATTTCCTTGAGTTGAAGTCAAAGCACCCAAATACAGCCGTTCCACCATTAGATAAAACTCTCAGAAGGATAACTGAACCTGATCTAGAGCTTTTCATGCAAAAAAGGCCCGTGATCGATGCTTTCAGAAGACAATTTGAAGTCAAGGAAAAACCTAAGGTCAGTCTTTCTGCAAATCATTTCCCGACAGCATGTTTAGCTAATAATGATAATTTCCTGTGGTTTCAGAAGAAGTCCAAAAGACTGCGTGAGAGGCCGTCAGGCTCAGACGATGAAAAGGTTTCCGGGAGGCTGAGGTTAAATGAAGATATCCCTGCTTTGACAGAAAACGGTGGTAAGGCAGAGGAGATCGGAAATTTGACTCCTATTCAAGACTTTGAGGCGATGATTTCCCGGAGAGATAACCCCGACTGGGTCAATAAAGCTATAAAGGGAATGAGTAACAAGATATTCGATCTAGTCGAGAACTCTTACGAAGGTGATAACTTCCCTAAAGCGCTGGAACTGCTATCTGCACTTCGCAAAGGCTGCGTAGTTGAACAAGTACTCTCTCTCGTCCCTCCTGGGCACCCCTATTCTTTGTTCACCTGCTGTTGGTCGTGCATTCTTCAAGATGTGCATACATTTTTGAATGATCAACTACATACAGCATTTTTATCTACAGTGCGTATCTTTGTTTGGTCATGTTAATTGCGAGCCAGGTGACTGACTTTGTGTCTGTAATCTCGTCACTTGCAGGAGCCAAAGCAGTTCAACGACTTCCTTTGCTGTCTCTGCAGATTCTGCATGGACCACCATGACCTCAGAAGCTTCTGCGACATCCTTGCCTCTCGTGAAATCACATTGATCTCCAAATCCGAAGCTATAGATAGGTATAATCTTACTCTTTCTAAATTTCTTTTCCTGGGTCCTCAATTTATCTTGGCTGGTCTTGTGAGCAGTGAGGTCGACGATGAGGAGGCCAGAAGCTTCCCGATCAAAGCAGAACCGAAGTGTGAATCAGCACAATGACACCTCTCTCTCCGAATCTCACGTATTCAACTAGTACTCTGACTAGAGGGCTCCCAGAATTTCCTCATTCGGCTTGCGGAGAAGTTAAGTGCCCACGCGAACAATTATAATCACGGGACATGAATTTCCTCATTTGTCTGCCTTCACTTACTATCCGTACTTGGTCAGACATGTTCTGCTAACGAAATTAGTCCAATTTCCGATGATACTAAAGAGCACGAGACCGCAAATTGTCTTTGCCCTTGGATGCACTAACATAGTTAACGCGTCTTAGGACGTTTCTCGCACGAGCCATTGCCTTAGATCACCAATGTTGACTTAGCAAAACCAAAGAAGTCACAAGTGCGCCGGGGACCATCTTCGAAACTTCGGATATCGCACGTCACGATCGTGAACGACCTACGCTTTTTTTCCCGTGCCTTGTCGTGTCCGCGTCGTCATGAGAGATTCCTTACATTCTTTCAGAACGTGCGGTCAGTAAACTCCCAGACTGTTGTTCCATTTCCAATGAACCACACAATTTTAGTTCATGTTAAAAGATTCGTACACATGTTAAACTTACACCGACGAGGACTGGATGAACCCACCGCGGCGGACGAAGGAGCCCTCGGACGAAGAATGTCGCCAGACTTGTAAGTAACAGCTTCGCTCCAGGGCTGTACGAGTTATCGCAACCACCACCAAGATAGAGACAGGACTGAAATGGAATCAAAGCAAAAACCCTAAGGACAATCTTTCAAAGTTCCACATGTAGTTTGAATGAAGTGGGAATAGGTGGAATATTAATTTTCACAATGTGACATTAAATTGGGATGAAGTCTTTTCCAATGTCCCCTCTATATGGGCAAAAAGAAAAAAATATCAAATAAATGCATGATTTGTCTCTCAATTCTTAAAATAAATAAAAATTGAAAACTTGCTCACCCTATAAATCATGAGGTTCTCTACTTTTCTTCTCCTTTTTTTTTCTTTTTTCCTATTCAAAAGGTGGGTTCCATTCAATGAAGGTGGCCTTGATAATTGATTGCATGATCCAAGAAGTCCTCCCGACCCAACAATCAATAATGGGTCAAAAATACTGATCACACACACAAACTCACATTGTGGGGGCCAATGAAATTCCTTGTCACTTTCCCTTTGTAAACTTTACAAGTCCTCCACTCTCCACTTTGAATAGCCTAATCAGATCTGTAAATATATATACAAAAGAAAAATTATGACAACCCACTGTTCTTTCCACCTGGGAAAGAAAGTGAGAATCCCAAGTCCCATGTGAACTAGTCTATTCCAACAATTCTTCACTTTTGTCTCCTTGCTATGAAATTGCCTTGCACATCAAACCCCCCACATTTTCCTTGCTTTCTTTATTCTTCCCTACTTTTGTTTTTTACTCTTTCGGTAGAAATTTTAGAGATGGGTGGGCACACACCCCCACATCAACATCATGATAGTATCTTAGGAGTAATATTGGTAGGGACCAAAATCTGTCACTTTCCTAGGTGGTTGGCAATTGCCATAAAATCCACACCCCTTTGATGGGACAAAGAGAAAGAAAAAGAGAAAGATTTTATTTTATTTTATTTTATTGACAAAAACGAGAAAAAAGTACAAGAAAAAAGTTGAGGAGTGAGCGTGGGGAATGGATGCTTGGTGGCCATTTTCCCAAAAAGTATGTGACAACAACAACTCCCAAATTCTTCCCATCATCCTCCACTCTCTCCCACACAAATAACCCAACTCTTTTTTATTTTATTTTCAATTTTAAAATGTTACATAAATAGAAGAAACCCACATCAACTCACATGAAGCTTCATAGGAAAAAATCACGTCAAAAGGTGGTATCTACTTTTCTTTTCACTTGCTTCGATGCCTGCCTGCCTTGGTGGGAAATCTTTGGAAGTGGGTGGGACACATGGCATAGCAATACATAGACAAATTCTGACCTTCCCATTCAATTCACTATAATTGATTAAAAGGAAATAGAAAATCTGAAAGTTGGATGCTTATGAATGTGTCAAGAATTAGGTTGATTCCCCCAATCTCTCCCCATCTAGTCGATGTCTATTCAATTTTTAAATTGGGTTTTGTCATTAAATATAATTTTTAAATTTTAATATATTTTAAAATAAAATAACACTACGAAACATATTAAATGTAAAATTGCTAAACTTAAATCACATTAATCACCTCTTAACGAGTATACTAAAGACAATAGTTATCAAAATCCATTTAAATTTTAAATGTTGGATTAAATAAATATACAATGAAAAGGACTAGATGCTTTCCGTTTTCCTAGGGAATTTCAATTTAACTCCCACTACCAACCATGGAATTGAATTATTATTCATTTGCTTGATGTGTCACCCTCAAAAGAAGTTCATTCCGTGGGTTGGACTATTCAAAAGGAAAAAGATAGAAAGAAGGAAGAAACAAATGCCCAAGGTATTTGATGCTTGATAAATGGAGAACATGAATTGCCCTCCCCCCGCCCCCACACACCACCCCCCACCAACACCACCACAACCACAACCACACCACATCCAAGAATGATGAAGTTTGCCCACATCGCCAACTTCTTCAATCTCAAAAAAAAAAGGAAAAGGGACCAAATCTCTATGCAAGATATCAAATGAGTGTGGGGTTCCCATCATTGATTAAACTATGATGGTGACTTTTCTCAAGGCCAAAGATGCTTGGGGTTTTAGATTCATGGTATGCTTGGATTAGTTGCAAAGTAATGCTATTCACCTTATCTTATGAGACAAAGAAAGATTAGTAGTGCTTGTCATCTTGTGAAGGGATCATGGATTACTATTAACTTAGTGCCCAGTAAATAGTCCATCTTTTGAGGGCAATTGGAAAAAAAGGTGAGAGGGAGAGGCAACGTGCTTGTTGGGGAATCAAATAATACAAATTACCTTGAGAGTGACTAATGTGGACATTTTTTTCATTTCATTTTTTCCTTCTGTTTTCATCCTCCACTTCTAAATGTGTCATTTTCAATCAACACCACCCACAACTCCATGGAGAATTCAAGAAGAAGTTGGATGAGAATTTGGACACGATGTGGAGGGAGGGAGGGGAGGGGAGAAGGAGATAGGGAGGATGACCACCCCAAAGACTAGTCACAATAAATTAAAATAATATTGATGAATTATTCAAAAAAAATAAAAATGACAAATTGATGGGTCATGATGATAAATGCAAAGACACATGGAGGGGGCTCCTATCGTTTTTTCTTTTTGTTGTACCCTCTTTTTGGTTGGATTGTGAATGAATTTCTGGACTAGGGGGGTAGGGGAGAATTTGGGGCCCATCTAATTATCGTACAATGCAACATTTTAAGAGAGTGGGGATCATTGATTGATTTGATGTTTCTTTCTTGCCGCCCACAACTTAATATAATCATATATATCGATTAATTCGTGGAGCTATTTCGTTGGAATTTGGGATCTGATCTCTCTCGATTGATGATGAATAGGACAAGAGATATGAAATGACAATTAAGATTTGGATTCTCTCTTTTTAACATGTCCACACTAAATTGAGGAGGAGAAAGTTGGATTGGATTGAAAAGTATTGTTGGGTCCTTTTTGTTTTTTGTTTTTTCTTGGCTCAATAATTGTACCTTTCATTCATATTTATTATTCTTTGAGAAAGGGCCCTCTCGTTTTGGTCACATTATTGAATTATTTTGGTTAAGATTTCGATTACCCGTGATGTGGGGAAATAACCTAAAGTAGTGGGCAATCAGTTCTTTGTCGATTTTATTGTCGATTTCGTTCGATTTGACATGTCATTGTGGAGTTCCCATTTCACAAGGTTTGTGCGTAAGATGATAATGACAAACCCTTTGGAATTGAATTGTGTCGTGATCAAACAGTCTAACCACACATCTGTTTGTCCGAAAATTACACCCACTTTCAACAAAATGGTCCAATCTTGTTTCCTAATATATATAATTTTTTAAATAGAGATGACAGGATTGAATTGACTAATTGGTGGCAGATGAGGAACAATGACGTGACATTGTGTTCAATTTAATTAGATTTTTTTCTTGGCCTGCCTGTCGATTGAGACCATGAAAAAATGGATGTTATTATTATAATTACTATTATTCACTTCCATTTCTATCTAATTCTTAAAAATAATTACTCTAATTTAGGATATAAATTAGCCGAATTACCTTAATCCCCAAATAAAATCAAATAATATTTTAATTTGGCTAAAAAAATCAATTAGTTTTATCATAACCTAATTCATTATTTAGTCATTTACCTCCTAACCTAATTCATTACAATATTCATTATCAAAATCGACAGTATGTAACTAAATAAAATCGTAAAATGATGATATAAATATAATCAAAATTTTAAATTAATAGAATCGAAATTTCATTTATTTTTGTTGAACCGGGTTGACCCAGTGAATTTGTGTAGCCTCGTTTTTGTTTTTTAATTATTTTTCATTTTTTCGCCTTGTGGGTGCGCTCGAAGTTTTACTCTGACACCACTATTATATAGCGATCAAAGTCAATTACCTTAAAAACGTAAGCTTATAAATAAAAATATAATATATTATATATTTTTATTTTCAATCTCATTATTTAATATAATATTATGATATAAAAGTATTAAATAAATAAATAGTAAGGCAAGTATTTCTCGTAAACCACGTCATGCTATGGTCTGCTACTCTTGCCTCATTTACCGTCGATAAAACGGGGGGGAAACAGATAAATATATTTTGAGTTTTTAGATACATGTTAAAATATATAAATAATAATTTAATTATTAATATAATTAAATATAATTTTTTAAAAAAATTAATTTACAAATCATAAATATTTAGAAATGCAACTTACAACTTTATAAAATCCACATAATTCATGCGTAAATTTAGGACACGAAATTTATGTCGGGGCTGGGGGACGGATTGGTGGTTCCCGAGATGGCGTTCACGTGGTAATGACAGGTTTCAGTCACATGGCACACAACCTCTGCATTTAACAATTATCATTATTATATAAAATAATCTCTGCATGAGCCAAAACATTAAATATACATTTCTCATACCAAGTTAATTAACAAATTATGGAAACGTGTAATAATAATATGAGATCCGTGATGTTGGGGGGATATTTTTCTACATAAACATATCAAACAAGATTGACTTTTTTACAAATTTTCTAAGACTTTGTTGTTACACCCCAACAACGAATCTAAATCTAAAAAGATTTCCATGTGTGTATATATTCTTCCTAAGTCAATATTTTATCTAATAAATAAAGATAAAAGATATATTGATTTGAGCATACTGTAATAATATGTGTGTGTGTGTATATATATAAGAGTTTCCTTTCGTCTCCTACGAACTTCATTTCTTGTTACATACTTTCGCGAGATTTCGGAAGGCAGAGAGAAGAAATGGCGATTGAAGCGGGCCAGATCAATCACGGCTTCCTCCACGGGGTAGATCATAACTACTACAACGTCCCCTGTGCTCCGGCAACCTTGGACCCCCTCATCCTTTGCCAGCCTACCGCGGCCGCGGCAGGGGCCGTGTTCCAGTCCCCTTTCTGCCTGCCGATGAAGGCTCCCGCCGATGACGCCGTCCTTGCCCGCAATGAAAACGGGAAGAGGTGTAGGGAGTATTGTGAGTACTCGTCTTCGGTGCTTGGGCGCGACGCGTCCGTCCAGATTCAGAGCCAGCAGAGGGAGCTCGACTGCCTTGTATCCCTTCATGTGAGTTTGGATTTCTGCGGCGTGATGTATTTTTGGTTCTTTTGTCTGGCGCTGACGGGGTGTTGGAACCTGGGCAGACGCAGAGGCTGAGGATGGAGCTGGAGGAGCGAGCGTTGCGTCGGTCTAAGGTTTTGGCGTCGGCAGTACGGGAGGCGGTGATGGCCGCGATCCGGGAGAAGGACGAGGAGATATCCAGCCTTACGAAACTCAACTGGGCCCTCAATGAGAGGATCCGGACCATCAGCGTGGAGAATGACCTGTGGAGGGGGCTCGCGCAGAGCAACGAGGCTGCGGCCAACTCCCTCCGCACAGACCTCGAGCGCGTTCTGATGAGCTCCTGCCTAATGGAGGACCGTAAGGTTGTCCCACAAGGGGATGACGACGACGCGGAGTCCTTCTGTGGGAGCAGCGACTGTGCATCGGCGGGCCACGACGCCGCCGCCTCAGACGTGGCGGGGAGGGGTTGTAAGGGGAGTTGCGGGGGGAGGAACGAGGCGACCGTGTTGGTGATGCCGTGCCGGCATCTCTGCCTTTGCACTGCCTGCGGTTCGGGCAGCCGGGAATCGTGTCCGGTCTGTGGATCCGACATAACCGCTAGCGTCCATGTTAACTTCTCTCCTAATTAATCTCCTAGTGATAGTAGTAATTCTAATTATTTTTATTAGGAGTGAAAAAACGAGGCCGGTAAATACCATTTTCTATTCCTTTTTGGTATTTTGTTTTCACCTTGTTAGATGGGACGAAAGAATTCTGTACATATACTTTTCTTTTTCCTTAATCCATCATTTTTGGGAAATTAAATGGACATTTTGACTACAATTTCCATGCAATAATTTATTGGTTTCTGCCAGATTTTCATCGTACAGGGGGTGGAGTTTAGCCTTAATCTCAATTGGAATGTGATTCATGCCTTGCCCTTTTACTTTGGTCAAGCAATTCATAAAACAAAGGAGTTGACCCCAAAATTGATATTTTTAAGCAATTTAATTTTCATCAAATTTTAGATAGTAAGAAAAAGAAAGTATATTGGCTAGGAAAATGTTAGGCTACCAGTGCTTTTGGTCAAATATGTTTTTTTTTTTATCTTTTGTATCTTTCCTTTGCCTTTATTCCCCATTAAAGTAAAATAATGCCAAAGTTCGTTACTTATTCTAATTTATTAGAAAAATAATGGCCGTCAGTTTTCGTATCCTAACTTTTTATGCAACTTAATTGCTCATTCAATTTTTACATAATTTGGGAGTTAGTCAAACTAATGGGGATGTGATATTAAGCTGCATTTATGCAGAAGGATTTCGGTTAATGGGTCTGCCAACCATTTTTTTGGGTATGTATTAAAATAAGAGTATAAATGTAATCTCGATTATGACTTTACCATTTATATAGTATTATTTGGTTCTAGTGTACATAACCCTTATTTAAATTTTTTTTAAATTACCAATAAAAAATTAAGCCAATGTTTTTAAATAAGAAAGTCACAGGCATCGATTTTTCTTTAAAAGAAAGTATTGCCTGACCATTTAAGAGAAAGCAATCAATCAAATCATTCCAAACTCTCGAATTTTAATTTTTTTTATTCTAACACTATTTCTTCTCTTTTCATATATTTCTTTTACCTGGAGTCTGTTTTTTTTAGTTTAGCTATTTTTAATTCGGACTTGATTCGAATATAACACCTAATTACAATAAATGAGTATTTCAATAAAAGTGACTATATATAATAAATCTTGAACCTGAATCTTCAAAAAAGCAAATTCAAGCTCCATGCCATTTCAACCAAACTCTACTTTGATTTTCCTTATATTTTTTAGCTTTACACGTATTATCTCCTTTAACCCAGGGAAAAAAATGAAAAGACAAATAAAGCAAAAAAACTCCAATAACTTCTTAGTAAAGCAAACGGGGCAAAGCCACACCACTCTTTATTCATCACAACATCACAAATATATTTGACATCTTTATTGGGAAAGCAAGTTCTGACGACACAATTTCAAAATCAGGTCACTTGTCCTCTGTATGTAAACAGAGACAACATTATTTTTGTATAAAACAATTTGCCTATACATAATTTTGTATAATTAATCTGCAATCCCCCACCTTTCATTTTTGACAAATTTGAGAGGATTTGCCCCATTGCTAGTCAAGCAATTAAATGGTTTCTATAATTTCAAAAATTTAAATGGTAAGTAGATTTTCACTCTCACCAATTCTCATTAGGGAAAATTTTGGGTGGATTCGATTAGGATCGTACACATTTTGTATTTTCATAAATAAATTTTCACTTTAAAACACTCATAAATAAGAAATAAAATTCCTTGTTTACATAAAATAACCATCTACAATATTTTTTAAAAATGTGCATATAATAATATCCCCTACAACTTGCAAACAATTAATTAATTTCAACCGACTGCTTACCAAAAAAGTTGCAAAATAAAAATAGGAAGAAAATACATAAGAAAATCGGACAAATTTCCAAGTGGTTGAGCCATTACTCTCAAAAAAGTGGGGAAAGGCCTATGTGTACGAATGTGAGGTCATTTTCTTACAGACATATTTGAAATATTACGCGTTTTTCATGCATTTAATATGAATGACGACGTGCTTTTCGTACATGGATCGATGAGTTTTGTACATGAATTCATATAAATGTGTAATGTCCATTATAATTTTATTTTTATTTTATTATCCTCGATTCTCTCAGTGCCCCATATTATCTTAATACCAATTAAAATATGTGCCAAACTATGCATATGCGACCTTCATTGATTTAATTTTGTCCACCAAACAAATCAATTCATCCACACAAGTTAATGGTTTGACATACATTATTTTTATAATACCAATAAAGTCTGATTTGGAGTATATAGTCGGGGAAGTCGTGGGATGATGTGCACGAAGATTGATTTGACTAAAATAATTTAATCGAAAAGTGGACCGGCCATGGCAAATATAACCCAAACTAGTTGGGGGGACCAAAGCTATATTATTCAAATCCTCTAAATATTCAAATCCTCTAAATATTCAAATCCTTTGTTGGGAACATAATCATCAATGCCACATACATTTGCATGTGCCCCAACCAAGTTTGGGAGGTTTTAGAGCAAAGTATTAATCTTTTTTATTTTATATATATAATGTTTGATAAATTATGACGGATAGTAGTACCTTCAAACAAATACGAAGCCCCAATTCAATCAATCTTGTCTGCCCTTATTCTAATCAGGTCTTTCTTCCATGACTTAGTACTAAAATAAGCGTTGGAATTGTTAATTCCTCGAGTCCATATAGGATTTTTTTTTTCGTCCTACTCCGATTAATTCAAAATCAATTCAAATAAAATAATTAATTATGATAACTACGTATTATAAATTTCGAACTCGACGACTCTATAAATAAATCAAAACACTTTTGTCACTTGGATGATCAAGTTGATAGAGTTCATTACTCTTTATTCTATGAAAGACCTTTCTTTTTTGCTATTACAATCTTTTGTTTATTCTTTTAAGGCATAGGGGAGTGTCAAAAAGCACATGAAATGAAATATTCGAGGGTTTTGGCTGATTTTCTTTCGGCCTTTCGTAAAGGAAAGCATAGAGGGAGGGAGGGAGGGATTGATGATTCCGAAACGATGCGTGCGTTATCATCCAACGAATGAAATAAATTGAAGGAAATGGCGAAAAGCTTTTTGTCGGTAAATTTGACCGCTGACCCCCTTCAATTTCGGAGACTTCCCCTCTTTTCTTTGTAACACACGCCAAAGTTTGTATTTTATTTTTAGCTTTTTTGTTTTTTAAATTTGTAAGTAAAACAAAATCAATACATTATCTTTTTTAGAAAAAAAAAAAATAAACGCACTATCTCTAAATAAAATTACTTGGTTTTCATGGTAATCTCACCGCAATCGATGGAAAGGGAGGAGGAGACGAGGAATTCATGAACCTCGTTTTTGGCCCCAAAAAGAAAAAAGAAAGGTTTGATCTTACCCAGAAATGCAGAAAGAAATAAAAGGGTTCGTGATTTCCCAAGTCACACGTCTAGAAACGATCGAAGCTTAATTTCATAGGTTGGAGCGAAATATTCAACTTTAACGCCGTGTTTGTTTTCGTTAGAAATATCACATAAAAGAAAGGCTTAGAAAACTCAATTCCCAAAGTAACCATTTCTTTTCTATTCTTTTTCCTTAGGGTAAAACAAACACAACCTAAATGTTGGCGCAAATGAACGTGCTTCTAAACAGTACGACGTGTCTGACACCAACCACTTCGTGACGCATGGTAAGATGAGATTTCTCCGTGTATGTAATAATAAACATACATGCATTTGTTTATCTCCTTCACGCCAAAGTTTGACGACTTTTATTCAATTCCGAGGCTGACATGACGATGTAAATAGAGTTCCCATACGACCCGGGGAGGAATTAATTTATTGACAACTCTGATGCACGATCAACAGGCGAGGCCAGCGCCTTTGTTCTTTCCGATACGTATTATCAAAAAGGGTTTCGTTGAAAGAGACCGAAAGATATAATAAATATTAAAATTTTAATTCTTAAAGTGAGTAGAATCATAAACATGTTAAATGCGAAAAAATTATTTAATTTTTCACATACTTAAAGGAGTAATTGGTTAACAAAGTCATGGTTAAAATATCATCGGTTCTCGTTTTGAGCATTCTAAACACTCAATTAAACTCTTTAAGTAGAGCTATTTTTCATTTCGACCTCCCCCGACGAAGGACTTGGTACGAAGGTAGTAAGTAGTAGGTAGGTTCGATTCAAATGTCTCCTCCAAGGCTTTTTTTTCCTTTTCTTTTTTCTAACCCTTTTGTTGTCATTTTTATTACACTATTCCTTCTGACGCATGACATGGGATTTGTCTTAATCCGACCACTTGCTTCCCCCAATCCATCTCCTTACTCTGATCTGAACAGGTGAATTAAATTTTGGGGGGGAATGGTTGGGACTTGAACTACAAAACCCCACCACCACCATAGCCAACACCATGACACCACACAAGAGTATGGACAAGACAAGTATATGATTGATGTTTTTATTGGTGTTGTCAGAACTTTGAGCTGTTTCCTTTTCTTTTATTTGCTTTTGTGTTTGAGAGGGGGGAGGGGCTCTCATCAGTATCCACGGGACACGATTCTCCCCAATCACATCTACTCATCTTAATCGCAAAAAGAAACACGTGAACAGATAGATAAAAAAATAAACTACACCGAGTTTTACCATATCTAACACCAAGTCATCGGGAAAAATTTCTTTAAATTAATTTTAAAATATTGAATATGAAATCAATAGACTTTTCTATACTCTGCTGTATTACTCTCTCAAATGAGGTTTTGATATTATAAACATTTCAAGGTTTCAGAGTTCAAATCGTACCAAGGATTTTGACAAAATAAAAGCCTGATTAGTATAATGAAATATTCCGAGCACATGAGTTGTTGTTGGCTGTGAACCTCCCACAAACAAAAATAATAAAGAAAATCATCCCCAAATATGAATTTTCTAATATCGAAGTTTGATCTAGTTTAAAAAGGTCTCAAATTTAAAATTTATTATATAAATCACCCGTATTAAAAGACTCAAATATCCTACTTAAATTGAGTACTAATTAGTCATAACAAAAGAAGATTTATCTCTTATGGTCAGAGCATGTTACGCGATCTCCCCTACACAAAGTACATTTAGATTGGATGATGGCACATTGTGTACCCCCCTCCCTAGTTTTGGGTCACATGCACATGTCAGGCCCCTAATTTGCTAACCCCTAATTTTGGTTCAACCCAGAATAAAAATATTTTGGAAATCTAATAAATTTTTTGCTTTGTTTTATCTTTTGGGTTTCTATGTCACGAGCAGGTGGTGGAGTTTTGTTGTAATATATTAAAAATATTTTAAAAAATATGGTTATAAATTTTTATTAGTATTTAAAATATTAATTTAAAAATTAAATATCATATTTATAAAATAGTCCGTGGACCAACGTAATTAAGAATCCTATCTCGCTCTTGATGTAGGGTGAGTTCAGGAATCAATCAACATGTGTGTGTTGTGCACATGGGGGGTTTCGTCATACGATAATTGTACGTAGGAAAGGGAAAACGTCGAACGAAATTATCGACACGTGAAAATATTCATAGATTTACATCTTTTGCGACAGGACTAGTCCGTTTATTTATTTTAATACTATTGGGTGCATGATTTGAATGTTATGTAACATTATTTTTGCCTTTAGCAGCTGGATTTCTTACGGTCGAAATAATTAAAGGTAAGTAAGCTATACATGTAAAAAATTATGAAACTTTTTGTAGACCCTTAGGATAAGTCTCCTACACGTGTATCAATGACAAGAAAAATCAAATATTTTAATAAATTATGAGTTTATATACCAAATTTTGATATTGCCATATTGCCATACATTAATATTTTTGCTATACAAAGTGACATGTTCATGCTTTATCATGTAATTTTGACAGGTGTGAGGTGGGTAATAAATAATTGGGTTTTGTTAAACGAATTATTAATTTTATTAAATGTAATTTTATGATTTTAACTTAAATTAAGAAAATATAGTTGAAAATGAAAATATATAATATGTCACGATTTCACTTACGAGTTACAGCTTTTAGGACATATGTCGTTGACTGATGTACAATAAATACACCACTTATAAAGTATATAAAATATGTTAAATGTTAAATTATTAAATTTAAAGTAAATTTATCGTGTCTTAACAAGTGCCCTAAGGTCGCCTATTTTCTTTAATGTCCAATGTCTCCCGATAGCATAGAGTGGCCTAATATCCTTGTTGCGCGGTGATTATGGTTTTGACTAACTTCCAAATAGATAAATGTTAAGGGGAGTAATTAATTAAAGAGAATGAAGTTTGAACGTCACCCCAAAGTAATAATAATAAAAATTATTATTATTATTATTTTGTCAAAAAAATCATGAAAGCTTTTTTCTCTAATGACCCAAGTTATGAAAACGACACCCCCCATCTGAAAATAAAAAAGAGAATCCCACCAATAACAATTATATGAGGCAAACAACCTTTTTTTCTTCTCTCTTTTTACCTTTAATTAGTAAGCAAAAAAAATATCCAAATTAACTAAAAAGAGATGGACTCATTTCTTTATTTACAGGTATATCCAATTAAAAGTGATTTTAATAGGATTTGATTTGATTTTTCCTAGAGTCAAATACTAATTTATACTTCCCTTATGGCTTAGGGAAGTACACCTACGTAACCAATTAGGTTCCCAAGTCAAGCCTCTAATTTGATCTTCTTTCCTCCTCGTTTAATGACTTGACCTTATGGCCTAATATTGGATGATTTTTTAGTCATCATACAAATTTTAACTAAACATTTGGACCAATACCCATAAATTATAACAGCCATAATAATAGTAATTACTATAACAAATAAATAATGATATATATAATACTAATATTATGATAATAATTAGTTTAATATTTTTTTTTTAAAAGAAATGAATCCCTTCATTGAAGTAAGGAAAAATGTACAAAAATGTTTACCCTAAATTTCATAATCCCCACCAAGACCGCAATTTTATCTGACAACTACTTTTGACTACTCCTAATTCTAATTTCTTTTTACCTAATAATAAGCAAGAAATAAAATTTCATATTTTATATTATAGTTTTTTTACCCTATGTTGCTAGGAGAAAGATGAGAAATTGACATGGATGCTTGCGGTTATGGCGGATCCACAGACCGGACAGGATTGTCGGCTGCCGGAACCGCAGGCTGTGCAAAGGCAGAGATGCCGGCATGGCATCACCATCACCCCCGCCTCGTTCCTCCCACAGCAACCGCCCTTACATCCTCTTCTCACGGCCGTTGGCGCATCGCCGTCGTCTCCCGATGGCCCGTCGCTGCTGCCGCAGCAGGATTCCGCGTCCTCGTCCGCCGGGGCCTTACGGTCTTCGAGGATGGCAGGGCACGATAGGACGCGCTCGAGGTCCGTGCGGAGGGAGTTGGCGGCCGCCTCGTTGCTCTGCGCGAGCCCCCTCCAGAGCTCGTTCTCCACGCTGAGGCCCTGAACCCTTTCCTGAAGCGCCCAGTTGAGCTTCGACAGCCTCGAAATTTCCTCATCCTTCTCCTTCATGGAGGCCGTCACGGCTTCCCGTACCGCCATCACCAGAGCCTTAGAACGATGCCTTTCTCGCTCCTCCAGCTCCGTCCTAAGCCTCTGCGTCTGGTTCATAAAAAGAACGTCAACAAGCAAGTCCAAGCCAGTAAACCCGAGGGATCGAATTGAAAAAGGAACGCTTCGAATCGAGTCTACTCACATGTAGGGCGACGAGGCTGTCCAATTCCCTCTGCTGGTTCTGAAGCTGGACGACGACGGCATCCCGGTCCAGCAACGAAGACATCAACCTCGGCCTCCGTGGGACTGCGCCGGAGTCCTCCATCACGGAGTAATCATAATACTCTCTACCCCTCTTCCCGTTACCGTTGCAAGCGAGGCCGCCGTCGGCAGCTTCCTTGGTAGGCAGGTAAAGAGGAGATGGGAAGGCCGTTTCGGCCGCAGCAAGGGGAGGGGGGATGAGGAGGGAGTCTAAGGTTGTCGGGACAAGTGGGCTGGTGTAGTAGTTGTTGTTGGGGTGGCTGCCATGGAGGACTGGTCGTCCTCCGATATGGAGCTTCTGGTTCATCATGGAGACAGAACCGATCGAACACACACACACGGCAAGTGTCGGGGATGTGAACTCTCTCTTCCCTTCTTGTAAATAAAGAAAAGGGTTGGGAGGTGGCGATAAAATGTGACATCCAATTTACATTTGTCCCTTATATATGTATGAAAAAGATGGGGGGAGAGAGAGTGGATTTTTCTTTTTCTTTTGTTCATGTTTTTTTCTCCTTTTTATGGGGTTTTGGGCATTAGTGGGTGGGGAGCAATTAATTTGATGGTGATTCTTGACTTGGCTGGATTCGTGGGGAATTGTGGGCATTTTTTTGGGTTATTAAGGAAATAATTTATTAAAAATATTAACTGGGTATTGTAAATTGTTACGAAATTTTGTTAGTGTAGTAGTTTACGTGAAGAATTACTATACCAAAAATGTACAAAAATAATTGCAAAGGTATGTGTGTGTGGGGTTGGTGTCCATCAAATCTTTTTGGCATGCGAGGTGTAAAAAATTAATGATTTTCATTTCTATAGTTAGGGTTTTGGAGAATCATCGCTCCACGTCATGGATCTAAATATTTACAATTTCTCAAAAGTGACAGATATTTATTTTTTACTAAATTGGCGTTGTTTATTTTTTTGGGTTTGGACACAATGATTTAATGAGAAATATTCATGTAATAAGAGTAGGGTAGATGGGTAGCAAAAATTACTTTGTGGGTAAGGAATTTTCAATCCTCCAATTGTGACTTTTTTTTTTATAATTATGTGATATCATCCTTTTTAGCCTTTTCCCCTTCACATTCATTGTGAGTTATTCTAATTAGGCAGGAAATATTTATTTATTTATTTATTTATGTTTGGCTTGGTACTACTTTAGCATATGGACCATCCAACCCATTTGGGAAATTTCACAAAAAAAATAAATAGTAAAAATAAAAGTCTAATGTTAAAAAAAATGTGACCCATGAACTTTTCTTTGTTTCTGTCAACCACAGTTGTACTTTAATAATTTGGATTTATCATCCAATTAAGCCATCCTTCGAGGGCTTGGAGCCAAAATCTATACCACATGCTCACATGTGTACATGTTTTGCATACGTGATTGGAACTCACTAGGTCAAGTCCCCCACCCCTCCCACGCGTTGTACTCGTCCCTAGGACGGTCCTCGATAATCGTGTCGCGCGAGACATGAACGGAACAAAACACCCCGGGCATGCATGGACAAGGATTGTAACGTAACGAGATATACCAATGTCTTTCGTGTCGTATATGTCGCGACATGATACACGTTCCATGTGTCGAACGTACAAGCGCATTGGACCCGTCACCGATTTTTCTATTTCTTTTTTACATGACGTGCACACGATGAACTTGTGTCCGAATTCGAGGACAACAATTTCTGTATTATTTTTGGACAGTAATGGAATTGCGGGGGGGGGGGGACGGGAGGGTGTGCCCCACGTGTGACATATTTGGACCGACCCTAAGCATTTAATTTTTATGGAAAACTTATTGTACTCTGTACATTGAGATGGTGATGGGTCCCCTCTACACGACTAAAATATTGTCAAAATAATTTTTTTTTGGTGGAGTATATCTAAATATTTAATTTGTTGGGGTCCATATTTTTCAGTACCACCAGCATGCAAATTCATGAACTGATTTTTGACCCCACCATAAAAGCATAAAACCAAAACAGAAGAAAAAGAAAAGCAAGTGAAACATTGAAAAAAATTGGAAAAAGTGATGACATACATATACATTTATATATATATATATATATAAATGAGTTGGTACATGGTAAAAAAGTTTAAAGTCGTTTAAAGAAGTTTGGAATTTAAAATTTATTGTACGTAATTATTTTTATTCGAAGATTCATTCATTATAATTAGGTGTCATATTTGAAATTAGTAAGAATAAAGTTTCGAGAGGAAAAAAAATATATATTAAAAATTTTAATTTTCAAAATATATGAAAAAGAAAGAAAATCAAAGAAAGGTGGAAACATTCATGGCAGTCGTCTCCTTTATATGATGTGTTTGTTTCGTTCCTCTAGGGTTTTGTCAATAAATGTACGGACGAAATAAATCGGGGCTCATGCATTTATTATTTACACGGAAATTTTCTTATATTATCGAACAATACGTGCACGGCCTACCAGTTTTCGGGATCATTTTTTTAGTTCTGGACCTGCATCAAAACGAAAGTTAGTAAAATGTACCGATCGTCTCTATCGTTATCGAACGAGACGCGCATACAGCGATGGGTGGCGATTACTTTGAGAACAGATCCGTGGACGGTTCTCATGCTTTCGTTTCGTCCAGAAGACATGGCGCGATTTTGACGTTCCCTCTCCCCCTCCAACCGGTTAGCACCTAAAACGAACGGACAACACCTAGGGTTTGTCCGGACGTCGCTTTCTCGGCGAAAGTGGACGTGCCATCTCGATATTTCGTTCTCGAGTTCGTGTACAGACAAGCTACACGTAGTTGGCCCCGAAGACGTTCACGTCGTCAAAAGGGACGTCGTTGTCTTTGCAAATGAACAAAGTATAGATTGGCAAGAAGGAAAAGAATATCTTGCCATGATTATGAGAGGGATGATGGATTATATGACCCCCACCACCACAAACAAAATTCCAAGGGGATTTTAGCTGCTTTTTTCAAACTTTCGTGCCAACTCTATTTCTTTTATATTCCTCCCTTGGTCGTGTAGTGGGGAAGAGAGGAACCTTTCGTGATCGTGAGAGGGGGAGGCAGGAGGAAAAGAGAAGGAATCAAAGCCTTTGATTATGATTCCTTATCTTGTCCTATCGTTCGTCCATCGAATTGTGGTCAGACCCTCGATTCGGACAAACTTCCTCCCTCATTTTTATATATAAATGGGTTTTATCACGGGGGCGACAGGAAAGTAACATCCAATGCTGTCATGTTTCCCACCTCTCCCCACATTGAAATGAAAGATTTTATTCACAAAGTAAGGAATTCGAATAATTTTTTATTTATTTATTTTCAATACTTTTTTTATAAAATGAAGTAAAACCCTAACTAAAATTTTTAAATAAATAAAAGATAATTCTAACTTTAATTATCCTAAAAATTTAAATTATTAAACGGAACGTAATATATTATATATTTTTATTTTTAACACTATCAAAATTGAGCCGTCTCTTAACGATTTTCTGATCTAAATACGAATATTATAAAATAACTGTACTAAAAGCTAAAACCGAAGACGAGACATACTTTATATTTTCATGAGTAAAATAATTGGGGATCATATCGTATTTGAAACCACCAACGTGTCATGCATGACCCATCAAATTTGATTAATTATTTAAGATAAAATATTTCGTGTTTCTAGATTGACCCAATTTGGAATGTCACCCCCACCTGTCCAAAAAAATGCAATCGAACAAATCTTCTTAAATTCCCCCACCCCCTCCTCTTCCAGCACACTTGCGAGTGGGGACAAATCTTATTAGGAGAGGATTGAAATTGATGGATAGGATAATAATAATAATATTAATAATAGTAGTACTTATTTATTACCTAAAAATATAAACAATGTAAAATGGGTCATGAAAATGAGTTGCCTTGGCAACAAGAAAGAAGACAAAAAAAAAGAGAGTTGTACACGTTACGCTTCTCCAAATCAATAAGATTTAATCAATTTTTTTGAAGTTGTATTAATTTATATAATCCTCAAACATATGGGGCCATGTTGTGATTGACATAGCACATAATCACAAGCACATAATCATTGATTGCTTGGCTAAATGTCCCAAATTATATCCAAGTATTTGAAATGTGAGTCATCCCCTACTTCTTCTTTACAACCAAAACCAATCACATTCTAATTTGCCCCACCCCCCTTGTGAGTTGAGTCATAATCATCATCATGGTTTTGTTTGTTTTTTTTTATTAAATTAAGGGGAGATCATCCCCACCACCTTTATGATATCTTATGTGAAGATTTGGTCCTTTCATTGTTTCTTTTCTTCCCCTTCTCTTTATTCTATCACTTTTTTGAGGTGGGAAAATGGGCAAACCTCATCCTTAGGATGTGGGGTGTGTGTTGGGGATGTCAATTCTTGTTCTCCTTTATCTAGCATCAATGCTTTGCCACTTTTTCTTTCAGTTTTCTTTCCTTTCCTTTCCTTGTTTTTTCTTTTAAAATAGTTCACCACATAATAACAACCTCAAAAGTGAATGGTTCTAATCAATTGAATATTTCATTACCTTCCATCCCTTGAAGGGATCTACTTCCAAGATTTTGACAGTTTGCCCTTATTCAAAGTGTATTTCATGGAATTACATCAACCTCATTGTTGATTTCACTTATATGAAAAGACCCGAATGATTGTAACTAAAAAATTTTCAAGGGTAAAAACCCAACACATGTCATATGTGATTTCAATCAAAGAGTCCTCTTTTTTCTCCCTTTTGTCAAAAAGTTTGGGAGAGTGGAGTTGTTGCCAATTGTAAGTTTTATCCTTTTGAGAAATGGCCACTAAACATCAATTCCCATTTCAACTTTTCTTTGTTTTCCTTTTCCCTCAACTGAACTTTTCCTTTTTTCCAAAATTCCCTAGAGGGTTTGGCCTTTGGCCAACTTTGGGTGGCAATTCTATGCAAGGCAAGTGCCAACCACCTAGGAGAAAAAAAGAAAAAAGAAAAAAAAACATAAAGAAATATAGAATTGGGGGTCCCTACTCCACTACTACTTCTATGATCCATCATGATGGTGATCTCACTATGCATGTATATAAAAGAAAGTCTTCCTCATGTGGGGGATCCACAATAATCCCAAATTAGCACAACCCAAATAGTAAGAAAGAGAGAGAGAGAGGAATAAATAAATGGGTGGAAAAGGAAAAAAGGTTGATGTGCAATTTCATGGCCAATAAGATGACAAAACATTGCGCGTGACAAATGGAAATAGGGATGAATGAGAAATTTCTTACAAAGGTGATGGGGGTGAAACAATAGTGGTGGAACCAAAAAGGACCATGTCAAATCATATCTATTGAATGTTAGATGAAATGTGATGATGTATTTAGGTTTTGATTGAGTTTCTTGTGTCATAATGTGTGTAAGAGTTTCACTAGAATATCATGACAGGGTAGATTTGAAAAAGTGAAAAGGGAAAAATAAAAGCATAAAGATCAAACTTGTGAACGTGAATTCCTTACCCCCAATTCATTATTTGACTTGTCCTCCCACCCCCCACATGTGTGTCCTCATTTTATTTTGACTATCCTAATTATTTTTTTTGGTCCCCCATTTCCTGTTGATTGTCAGGAAAACTATTCCTTGGATCATGCAATCAATAATCAATGCCACCTTCATGGAATCATGCCCCACCTCCCCACCTATATATTAAAAAAAAAGTTGGGACATCATGATTTGGGCACATTTGTTCTTATTCGGCATTGAAATCACTCTTGTTATATGTTAAGGGGAAAATGGGGAAAGCGACTACACTACTATACACTTTATATTTGATATATTTTTCCTTTATCCACGCAACACAAACTTAAAAAAAAAGTTCTTTTTTTTTCGTCTTAGTTTCCGCAGCTTAATTAGTACATCGAGCTATGGTGAACGGATCTCTCAACAGGAGTGACCGTATATGACGAGTTTTGAATTTAAAATTTGCTTAAACGAATTCAACTTTTTTATCAGACGAATTCCATGCTCATAAAAAAAGGTTATTTATAAAATCAATTTTGATATTATTATAGTTACCCACTTACCTAACTAATCAAAATTGTCCAAGACTAATTGGTCAGTCCAAATTTTTCAATGTTATCATGGAATTGGAGTTGGATTCTTGAGAAGGCAAAGATATTCTCCCACTTGTAATTATCTTTTTGATTTGACAAAAAAAGTGGGTCATTTTCATTCATTCCCCCCCTCCCCCCAACACACCCTAAAGATCATAATTCAGTGGGAATAGTCATGGAATTTGACATGACTGACCAAATTAATGGTGTATCATTTCTGGAGAGTAATTGGAATTAGACCAAAACATTGAACTTGACTTTATGTTGTTGGTTTTCTGAACGTGCTGTTACTGATTTCCAATGTATAGTGATTGTTTAGAAATAAAGTGATGATTCTAATAGTGATTTGATGTGTAACAAAAGTAGTCAGTCTCTTAGTCTTTCTCTACATTGCTGCTGATAGTGATTGCTAAGTATGCAAAAACAGGAGACATGCTATATGATATGAAAATGCGCTAAACATGTTCTTAAGTCCGTGAAGAACCAGTAAACTATGACCATCGAATAAGTTAGGGTCTTGGCCTAATTGGGGATCGTGGTTCATTCTGTGGTGATAGGTTTATCAATGGGAATGTCGGACGATATGTGCACGATCCGACCCCTCATCGCAGCCCATTGTTTCCATCAAATGTTCAAAGGCATGGGGCTCAGCGGCTGCATCCTCCATGTAAAACCAAATAAACCCAGCAGCAGCTGCGGGAGCGTTTCACGACATTTTTCCTAATTATATCTGTTCCTCAGGCGGAGTTGGGGATGAAGCTGAAGGTGATCATGATGTTCTTCTTCCCGGCCACGACCCCGTTAGGGATAGCACTTGGGGATAGGGCTATCAAACTTGTACAGCCTGGACTCATCGTGGTGGGGCTGCTGAACGCGTCGTCGGCAGGGCTGCTGAACTGCATGGCGTGGGTTGACCTGATTGGCGCAGACTTCTTGGGCCGAGGCTGCGGGCGAGCATGAAGCTGCAAGAGTGGGCTTACGTCGCCATGCTCTTGTGTGACGGCCTAATGGCCTTGATGGCCAAATGGGCTTAAAGACAAGTCCAAACTTTACTGATCGTCCCCATTCTAAATCAAATTTGTTTCCGGTCAATTCTTTAATTTGAGTCGAGTACTCTACGCGCGCTCTCCGTTCTAGCATGCGCGTGGCGATTCGGACTACCCGAGGATTCGGGTCCGCTCTCCCAAGGCCCAACCGGTCAACGTCACGACTCGAGCGCCGGATGCTGCGGAAGGGAATTGGGTTGAGCCCCTCCCTTGGTTCCCAAATGGACTCGTGGGATATTTTGTCAACCGTCTTCAGTTTCCTTAAGGC
Organism: Melastoma dodecandrum; assembly: GCA_029817715.1. Lineage (NCBI taxonomy): Eukaryota > Viridiplantae > Streptophyta > Magnoliopsida > Myrtales > Melastomataceae > Melastoma > Melastoma dodecandrum. The sequence continues at coordinate 3,387,624 of JARUPY010000604.1, read as the reverse complement.
GACGGGCGAAAGGCTGCGTAAGGCCTTATTCGAGAATTTTAGGGAAAACTCAAAGAGCGGCTCATGTCGTCGGTTCCTCATCCAAAATGGCTCCGTAAAAAAGGTTGTTGTAGTTTAACCTAGGTAAACTATACGGAGTCGCCACCGACTTATTTTAAAAGCTTGGTTTAAGTCGAAAAACCACAGTAGGATTCGGAGATTCCTAATTACTAACTCTTACATCTAAACATGTGAAAAGGAGGCGTTTGCTCCAAAAGTTTGCTTTTGGTTAACGGGTGTTGGACCCGATCCGGGCATGATTCCGGACTCATAATGTTTTACGGGCGTTGGACCCGATTCGGGCTTTTTAGGCCGGAACTCATGTGTGTTGGTTTAGTAAGTAACATGCGACAAGAAATTCCTAAAGCCTAACAGCATGCACCTCAACCACATATCAATAATTTAGATCAAAGGGAGCGGGAAAGGGTGGTGATCGTGGGCATTTGCACTTGGGCCTACGACTCGTTACATGTGGAAATAAAGAAAATCGGGAGGCCCGCACCTTCCTCATGTACCTGAGGCTCTCCGGAATGGATTTAGATCGGCCGAGCTCGTCAGTTGAGGCCGCTTTCGAGAAGTACTTCCACCACGGGTTTCCCCACGCGCTTCCAGTCTTCGAAATTCGTGGCGAACGCTCGTGAAGCTCGGTTGATTTTCATGCAAATCAAACCAGAATGCTGTAGAGAAAATGGTGGTCAGAAAAATTCTAATTATGACATGTCAAATAATTGGAATTGACTGAGTGAGTAAGAATAATACTCATGGGGCGTTGTGTGGCCCGTTGATGTCGATCCTCTGTGACGTTGGAAGATAACGGGGCGTTATGTTTGATGTCGATCCTCCATGACGTCGGAAGATAATGGGGCACTGTATGGCCCGTTGATGATCCTCCGTGATGTCGAAATATAACGTTCCGTTTGAGGGTGGGGAATCGAGTCGACTTATGATCTTTCAATAATATCCCAAATAAATGGCTAGAGAGGTTCCATGTTCAATCAGTTGATCCATACATGTTATGAATCCTACAAGAGTAAAGGAATATCGAAAGTAGAATGTTCGAAACATATGACCAAAGAGACAAACATAAGTAGTTATGCCGTTGAAATGATAAAAATATAACCGGTCATTCAGTAAAAAGATTAATGACAAGCATGTTTGCGAAATTTGAAAAAAATCTAATGGTGAGGTCTTATTCCAAAAGGCAAAGAATGGTTTGGTTAATATTCGACCATTTACTCGAATTGCGGCAAACAAACGTTGATTAAAAAAATTCATAACTTGCAGTAAACTTCTCCAAAAAAGTGTACCATAATCTAGAAAACTTAAATCTCATCCATCATGTCAAATTTTAGGAAAAAATAACATGTGGTGTGTTGTTAGTAAAGCGGTGAATGGGGCTGCTCAAACTAGACATGTTCCAGTCGGACAACTTAAAGGGGTGAGATTGACCCCCATTGGCCGTGGGTTGAATTTGCTCAAAATAAGAAATGTAAAACATAAAAGTTATAAAAGATTGAATCTTCTAATTTTAGGTTCCAATTTTAGTCCATTCGGAGTTTATATGAGTAAGTTATGTCTTCTGGTGCACAGACTACTCATCCTGCCGCTAGAAGGTAAGAGGCAAGGGAGGGCCTTGTTTTCCCTGAATTGTTAGACAAATCAGATAGAGCCGAATGTAAAAACTCAAAAGAGAAAAGTTGTAGAAAACTAAAATATAATTCTAGATACACTAATTTCATAAAATTCCAATATATATTTTGAAAAATATATAATTTTATTTGTAGTAGTGTTTGTCTACTACAAGCTGCAATGGCGTTTTTGTGTCCGCTGCACTCCGCTAATGAGTTGACCAGATTTTTTTGCTTGAATGGAAATTTTCTAAACATAAAAGATTTAGACCAATAAAAGAAGTATCTGATACAATAAATTTTATGTGAAATGGAGCCTTGGTGTTAAAGTTGTGTCTAGAAAACCGAATCAGCCTTCCTGCTCATGTGTAGACCGAGGCTAACTCACAGTCCAATTTTCAATGGACGAAACTCAACCGAAGAGACCTCGAATGAACAAGTTCACACAAAATTTTTCGATAACTTAAAAGGAAAGTGATACCAAGTGGTTTCATGTAGATTCAAGCAGCACAGATAAAGTTTTGTCCAACAGAGTGCAACTGCCGCCTCGCGGATGAACGAAATATGTCAATTTTATTCGTCTACATTCAAGGATAAAAACATCAGTTAAACATATTTGTTTGGGAAAGTAGTCAACATGAAAGTTGTTCCTAGTCAAGAAAGAAATCTAAAAAGTCTAAAATCAGCTTAATCCATGCACTGAGAGAAGAGTTATGTATAAAAACATGAAGCAATGACGGGCTTCGCAAACTTCAGCATACGTCCATCTAAATAATTGGCCATAACTCAGGCTACACATGCTCAATTTAGACGCATAAGCTATCCGCACGATCAGGAGAGATAGAAAAAGAGGATGGATCTGATTAAGCTCGATTCCGTCTCTGGACGGAAGAACAGCTCCTGTAGAAGTGAACTGCGACATCATGCTTCGGGATTTCCAGCCTCCAACCATCCCGAACTCACAAATAATGGTGTGTTCATGCAAATTAACACCAAACACGAGTAGACAGAAAGCGGTTAGTGTAACGGACATCATGAGTGTTCGTTTATTGGGTTGCACGAGTGAGACTGAAAACTCACCAAGGGGTTGCGATTGCCCGGGGGAGGAAGAAGGACGTCGGGCAGTCCGTTAGGGGGCTGCCTTGGAGCCGGTCCTTGTCCATACTTGGATTGTGACTGTGACAGGAGGATGTCCGGAGAGGAGATAATTGGTTGGAATAAGACGGTTGATGTTGAGAGGCCTTGGCTCGTCAGAACTGGAAGGGGAGAGTCCTTGGCTCCGATTTGTGTACCTAGAGGAGTTGGCCTCCGGTTGTATGTGGAGGAGTTTGTCTCCGATTCCTCAGAAGGAGAGATGGAATCCGCGGGAGAATTGTCTGAAGGGCTATCGTCTGATTGGAGATCATGTCTGAAGAACCTAAAGGGATCGTGTCTTTTAGATTTTTCTTGTGAGATATATTTTTTGGGAAGAGGGAGTAAATATAGCGTGTGAAAGTGAGGAACCATATGAAAAGAAATCTTTCCCCTAAAATCTCAATTGATTGGAGAATTATTTATATTTTCCCATTTTTTTAAGAAAGAAAATAAATCAGGAGTGAAAAATAAAATAAAACAAAAATTCGTCACTTGAAAAGAAATAGAAAAAAATGGGATTTTAAATGGACCTTAACCATGTCATTCATGAAATTGAAGGCCTGTACCTTCAATTTTAAGAACGGGTTTTGTAATTTTTGACTTAAAAATTTAATAAAATAAATAAAGAAAACTCAATGGAAAAAATTTGGGGTATTACAAGTATTAGATTGATCATCCTCGACTTGATAAAAATCCTCAAAATTTTGAATTATTTTTCGATTGATTATCGGCTTCGATATAACTTTTTGTGTACATAACAGCTCAAAGCTCTACACGCGAAATCTCGCGGACGAAGATTTGGTCGGAGCTCCTTGCATGGCCCCTCGTGATTCTTCCGTCTCTATACACAGACATCCTCTTCTTTGATCTCTTCTTCGATCCATTGCGCCATATCGAGTCAAGAAGCCAATCACCTAGTTGCCATGCCATAATCGCTACAAAACAGCATCACTATCCAGGCCGGCAAATCGCTGCGCCGGCTAATGACAACAAACGAACTTTTCCTTGAATCAATCCCATCTTCTGCATTTGGCTACGCAATAACACCGAATCGGAGTCTTGTAAATAATTTCTGTTACACTCATCTGAGGTTCATACCTCCGCTAGTGACCACTTCGCTACTCGTGAGCCAATTCATGTTGACATTTTTCTTACGAGAACACGGATTTGGTGCGTCAGTTACAGCCTGTATCCGACGGGGTCCACGAGAGTTGTTGGTTATCGAAATTATGAAGGACAAGGGAATTGCGATTCCCTTGGGTAGGAAGAGATAATATACAGATATGCACTGATTCCTACATCTCCTTAAACAAGTTCGAATTTTGTATCTATATAAGAAAAATGAGATAACTAGAAACATGTTCCGTTTCTTTTTTTTTCCTCTAAAAATTTAGAAAAATATTTTTGTTTTTAAGTAATATGTTTTCTTTGTTTTTCATAGAAAACGAAAATAGTAAACTGACCTTGTTTTTTTTTACCAAACCGCAGTAAACTTTTAATTACATGGAAATTATTGCATTTTAGCTGTAAATTAATTCATGTACTTTGTTTCATTTTTTTAATCAAATTGAAATTATATATTTCGAGGTATTGATCAAAGATAAATGAAAATTTTGGAATATTTTTATGAACAAATTTTACTCGAATTGATTGCATTAGAGGAGGTGAAAAAAAAAGGATTGAAACATAATTTATTAGGATTATTTAATTTCTTTTTCTCTGTTAGAATTCTAGTAATGAGTTAAAGTCTCACCATTTAAGTTTCAGCAACTATCTTGAAATAATTGATCTTTTTAAGAATGTCTTTTTAACATATACTACTCAAAGAAAATAAAAAATAAGATAAAATTTATAAAAAGATAAATACACATATACAAAATCCAACATAGAATAATCGTTTTTATCGCATTATAACATCACAGAAATAGCAACATCAATATTAACTGAGAATTGAATTTCAGAATTACAATCCGATTTCGATTCGTTTTCATTTTTTTCTAAGCTCGAAAGTCCGAACTCGGTCTCGCACAAAATCGGGTGTTGAAACCATCTAAAATATTTTTCACATCTAATTTGGATTAGAACATTCGATTATTTTTAATTTTAGAGGATTCCGGGAATATTATCATTACATGTTCCCTTGCCGCATGGATTGTCGACCAAAATAAATAAATAAAATAAAATCCCCTCTCTCTTTCGTTGTCCCACCATTCTAACAACCTCAAAAACTACGAAGAAGAATTCCTTCTCCCTTCATCTTCTTCTTCTTCCTTGACCAAAAAGAAAAAAAAAAAAAAAACCAAAAACCCACTACTCAGAATTGAATCCGACGCTTCTCCCACCATCAAAGTTTTAATCTTTTTGATTTTCTTCGTTTACCCATCATCAATTATTACCCTTTACCTCACTGCCCCCAACCACCCAGCTGGAACACAAGCAAATTGATTTTGATTGATTGTTTGCCCATTGCCTCCCTTGTCTATTGCCTACTGGCCTTGCCTTCCTTACCCGCCTGTTTTGCTTTTTTCTCCCGGCATTTACTTTTACCTCTCGGGATCTCGGGAAGGATTTGTGGGTACCCCTTGAAACAGGGTAATTAATCCCTTTTAGTTTCTGGTGTTGGTTGGTGATTTTTGTTGGGTGTTCATCTGGATTTGTTATCGCTGTTGCTGCTGGGGAAGCTTTCTATGATGCTTGTTGACCTTGGGGATGATTGCGTTTGAGTTGGATCAGATTAGATGGCCTTCCCCATTTTCTCAGTAATAGTAGATCGTGGGTGGATCGATGATGCGGAGCTCCCCATTTGTTGGATGTAATGTTATTTTGGTTCCTACAGCGTGTTTCTTGTGAAACGCAATCTTGGGCTGTAATGTGCGTTAGGAGGAGGCAGAGGTGATGATAATTGGTATTTGGATTTGTACGGTCTGGGTTTGTGACTGTTTGTTTATCTAGATTCTAGTGTACCTGGTTCTGGAATTGTCCTTGTAATATGAGCGTCGTTTTAGGTCTGTATAGGAATGGTGCCTGATGTAGGCTAGTAAACTAAACGCTCGCAGCAAATCCGGGTTGGTTTGGTTGGCCCATGTTAGTTATGCAGAAGTTAAGAGCTTAAGCAATGAAACTTTGAGAAAGAAAGATCTTGGCTAATTCAAACTAAACTAAAAGGGAGGGAGATTATACAAGTTCATTTTCTCAGACCAATTCAATTAAGAAAGCTTTACATGATGGTTTTGGATCCACGATCATTTTGGTCATTGTTTTGCCTCCTCTGTCCCTAACGAATGCCCTCGCTTTACTCTTCTCTAAATTATGATTCACTGCTTTGAAAATGATATCATCTGAGGAAATAAAATGATTCCATCTGAGGAAATAAAAGCTATATTGATAGTTTTCACATGTTTTAGCTCTATCTGACCTCACTTATTTCGGGTTATGCAACTGTCTCTGTCATATGCATCTATATATCCAATCCTCCTAATGATCACTGCATCTTTTTTGTTTTCTTTAATCATGTACTGCACCTTAGTGTTGGTATATCTCTGCATTGAAGCTGCAGTGGGGCTTGTGCAATTCTGCGGTCTGAGGGATCATGTGCCTCTCCATTTCATATAAACTTCGTTCTTTTAACAAAAAAGCGTTTTTGTGCTGCCAGCCAAGTATTTGAAAGTTGTATACAATGGGCTTCAGAGCTTGGATATCTACATTAACAATTTTCATGGTTCGCAATTAATACCCTTGGGCTAATTGTTCCTGATTTCCAGGTTTTGGTAGCAGAAGCCAAGAATGTGGATAAGGTAGTTGGAGTAACAACTCATTCACAGATATCTGGACAGGAGCAACCGAGCTACATCATGAGGACGATCCCCCAAGGGACTGCGATGTCTATGGATGCTTATAGAGACCAGGCCAAAGTATTGGTCAGGAGCTATCTTTTGGCAGATCCGTACATACCTTACACGGCTGTTCTTAGTGGCATTATTGCCTGCAAAATGGTATTTTGTTGCTATTGATTGATTTTCTTTGACTGCAGTTACCTTTTTCACACAGAGTGGGGTCTTCTTGAGTGTTTTATACAAGTAATGCATTTTGATTCAACATGGTTTGATTTCTTTCTGTCCCATATCAGAAGTTTGACTATTTGATATGCTTGAGAAAGGATTTTTGTGGTAATGTTTTCCTGGGAGATCATCTTCAGGTTGATCTCGTCCTTTCTGGCAGTGTCAAACCCAAGGGTGAAATCGGAAGTTTACCTGTTAATGTGTAGCATTTTCATAATTAGGGCCATAAAAATGCATCGTTTGCTTTGCTTGCCTTAACATGTATGGCGATACATCTGATGGGAGAACTGATTTCGTTCTACAGGCCTGTGATCTTACGCATTTGATCAGCATCTTTTACTTCAAATGTTATTCTGGCCTCACAAAAATACAACGGACGGAGTGGAACAACCGGTAACCTTTTTGTCACCTCTTTCTATTATTTCGGAGTGAGTTATTTTGCATCTCATCTAGTTCTTTTCCTCCTCTTCTGGCAGCGGCATGTCCACCATTCATGCTATTTTCATCACGGCCTTGTCAGTCTACTTTGTATTTTGGTCGAATCTATTCTCCGATCAAGGTGTTGGCCTCATGACGTTCCGAAGTTCAGCGCTATCTACTTTTACCCTGGGGGTGAGTTCTTCTTTACTATCGAGTTTTGGGTCACAAATCACAAAGCCTATTTTCCTCTGTCACAGGAATGGAATTTGCCTGTGATTGCTTTTGATTTATTTATCCTCATGACAAAATTCTCAAATTGACAGGTGTCTGTAGGGTACTTCCTGTCAGATCTTGCAGTTATATGTTGGTTCTATCCTTCTCTTGGGGGAATGGAGTACGTGAGTAAATCTCCTTAAATGCAACGTTAATTTTCTTCGGTGAAAATAAGTTTTCTTGTGCTAGTTTGTACAACTCAAGCTCACTTTGTTGTAGACTTATGTGAAAATTTTCTCATGGAAATCGGAAAATAACTCCACCACTCTTCATGTGACTTGAGGAAATTGTGCTGACATAACAATGAACTCGCTAAGGAGAGCAAATTTGTTTGACCCATAAATCTTCATTGCTGATCGATTATGAATGTCTGCAGGTAATACATCATTCTCTGTCAGGAATTGCTGTTGCGTATTCCATGCTCTCTGGAGAAGGGCAGCTTTACACTTTCATGGTTCTTATATCTGAAGTGACAACCCCTGAGATCAACATGAGATGGTAAGTTTATCATATCTTCCAACCATAAAGTCAATTCAGATTGTATAATTCGGGTAACAAAATGTTCTAGGTTTCTTGAAACTGCCGGAATGAAGAAGTCCCTCGCATATCTAATCAATGGGGTGTTAATTTTTCTCGCATGGTTGGTAAGTAATGTGTTCCTCCATTTTATCTTGTAAATGGAAATGCTTCTGGAAAATCAAATTGTTGTAGGATGATGATGCTTTCACCTTCTCACTGGGGATTCTGTGTTCATCCGAACGATGCAGGTGGCGAGAATTCTACTCTTTGGCTACTTATTCTACCACGTTTACTTGCATTATCATCAGGTAAGAGCAAAAGTCAACATATTCCTGAACCCGTCCCGTATTGTCTATTTTTTGTTTGAGATGGAATGGTTTGAAAGCTCGAGGGATGACACCCATGTTCAGAGTTTAGAGGCATTGAAGTTCTTAAATCGCATCTTCCATTGTATTTTCAGTTAAATGCATAAGCAACGATGCAAAACGCACCCCTTATTTGCTTACCTGTCTAAATGTTGTCTCCACTTCTTCTTCCTGTTGTTGGGCAGATCATTCAAATGCACATCTTTGGGTACTTTTTAGTCTTTGGGGTGCCGGTGGCATTAGCAGTGATGAACCTGCGTTGGTTCTCGAAGATTGTGAAGGGGGTGAGGAAGACCCTCGCCCAAAAAGAGAGGACCGTCTCTGTCTGATTTTCTTAGTTGGGGGTTTATTTACAGCATCATTTCGCTCGGGTCTTCCACGCTGCACAGTCTATCATACCAGTCTCCTGTATAGTTGGAGATGGATACCCTTGAGAAATAGCAATACCCCTCCCACGACAACGATGCCGACTGGGTAATTATGTTAAGATTTTCCTTTTGTATAGAGTTTTAAGACCGATCGCCCCGGCAGAATCTAGAATCTTACAGCGCTGGTGGTTCGCCCCGGCTCCTGTTATCGGACTCATGTTTCGAGAATGACTTGGATTTTATGAATATCGAGAAGGTCTCGACCTCCAGGCTAGAATGATATTTGCAGTGTTCAGGGCTTTCTTGGGGCTATTCCAAAATTCTGAAGGCTTGTTTGGTTAGAATGTAAAATATCCAATTTTCAATAGTTGTTCGAGAGTATAAATTCCGCAAAATAGTTAAAAAAAATAAAAAGATAAAAAAATGGAGAAACGAAGAATTTCATCAATCCAAACACGGCGTAAAGATGATTGCGTCAAATTTACGACATTGTTAATTTCGCGGAGACGAGTTCGATCAATCCATAAAATACAAATCAGAAGCGCGTGAGTTTGTAATAATTAAGGTGGGAAGAACCGCGACGATGATGCACCTGGAAATGCTAATTTCAATTCAGCCTCCAATAACAGCACCGTCCAACACCACCTCCGACAACCCAAGTGCCAGAATTTTCCCCCCAACCTCCTACACACACTTCCAGACAGCAACAACCTTTCTCCCTCCCTGCTGTCACAGCAGCCTCTCTCTCTCCATAACAACCAAAATAAACTGACTCCCTTCCTTCCCCCATCGTGTCTGTTATAAAGAGAAAGATAACAGGGCCTAGTGGGCTTGCTAACATTCGGCCCTAGCCCACTTCGCTATTAACAAACTTAACTATCTCTTCATCCATCCTTCCTCTACAATTCCAGACAACCATCTTCTGCACTTCAATAACTCCCGTCCGCATCTGCCACCTTCTCAGCCATCCTTGCCGCATCAAGTGCCCCTCCTTAAGAACACTTGTCCTCAAGTGGGCAAACCGGAAAACGCCGATCGATGTCGAATAGAAATTCCCACGTAGCCTCCTCCAGAGATTAATTCTGCCACTGAATTAAGACCTTAGTAGCAGCACGGTTGCCTCGCTTGACCATTTTGCGAGCCAAAATAGTCACCGGTATGGATGAAAAAGGGTCTGCGGTAGTGGGCAGAATTGCCGAAGCGCGAACAGAATCAGGAATGCTGCCCCTCAGCTTCGAAACATGGAAAACAGGATGGATTGTTGACCCCTCTGGTAAAGCTACCCGATAAGCAACCTGTCCGATCTTGTCCACGATTTTATATGGGCCATAAGACAGGGGAGCTAGCTTATGGTTGCTCCTGCGTTGGACACTGGCCTGCCTATAAGCCTGCAACTTAATGTAAACCAGATCACCAATGACAAATGTTCATTCGGAGCGATGTTTATTGGCCAGCTGACGCATACGGTGTTGCACCCGATCCAGATGGAAACGAAGCAGGTGAATCAGGTCTTCCTTAGATCGTAATTCAAAGTCAACCTCTGCAGAAACAGCATCCGAAGGAAAATAGGGAATGTGCAGAGGCGGAGCATACCCGTACAGAGCTTCAAAAGGTGACATATGGATGGTGGAGTGATAAGCGCAGTTATACCACCATTCAGCCAAGGCCAACCACTTATACCAGTCCTACGGCCGATCACTGGTCATACAACGAAGATACGTCTCGAGGCAGCGATTAACCACTTCCGTCTGGCCATCCGTCTGAGGATGATACGCCGTGGAGAGGTGTAGTTCCACCCCCTGAAGATGAAACAACTCTTGCCAGAAGCGGCTGAGAAATATTGTATCCCGGTCACTAACAATGGTGATAGGTAAGCCGTGTAGTTTGAACACCGAATCAAAGAAGGCCTGAGCTACAAATTTAGCCGAAAAAGGATGAGATAAAGCAATAAAGTGGCCATACTTAGTTAGACGGTCTACTACCACCAAAATGGACTCTTTGCCCTGAGAACGAGGTAATCGTTCAACGAAATCTAGGGAGATGTCCTGCCAAGCACCACCCGGAATAGGAAGGGGCTGCATCAAGCCTGGACTAGCCACATTCTCATGTTTGCAACGAATACAAATGTCATAAGCTCGAACAAAGTTCCGCACATCGCGATCCAACCAACTCCAAAAGAAATACCTGCTGATAGCTTTGATGTGGCCAGTACCTCGGAATGTCCCCCCATTGCACTACAATGAAAAATCTTAATAATCTTCGTTCTCACAACAGAATCATTCCCCACTACCACTCTGGATCCCCTTTTAAGTAATCCCTGATGCCATTTATAGACAGGTGAACTAAAGGTACCATCCTGCAACCCCGTAAGCATTTTCTGCAGATTAAGATCAGTTTGGCACGACTGCTTGACCTCGTCCAGTAGGGTGGGACAGTCCTCCTGTAAAATCATTGAGAAGAGGTCTGAACTATGCAACCGAGAGAGAGAATCAGCCACCTTATTCTCCTTTCCTTGCTTATACAGAATTTCATAGTCATAACCCATCAATTTAGACAACCACTTGAATTGGCTATCCGTATGCAGCCGTTGCTCCAACAAGTACTTAAGACTCTTGTGGTCTGTTTTAATAATAAATCGGCGACTAATCAGGTAGTGGTGCCATTTACCAACTGCGTGGACAATGGAAAGCAATTCTTTTTCATAAACAGAGAGCGCCTGGTGCTTTACTGACAGAGGTTTGCTGATATACGCGATTGGATGGTTCCGTTGCATCAGGACAACCCCGATTCCAGTTGAGCACGCATCCGTCTCCACCACAAAATCAGTTGTGAAATCAGGCAAAGGCAAGATTGGAGCAGTAGTTAGCATCATTTTGAGCTGATCAAAAGCCTCCTGTGCCTCCGAATCCCACTGAAAGGCATCTTTTTTAAGCAAATTGGTGAGAGGACGGCATATGACACCATACCCACGAATAAACCTCCTGTAATAACCGCTCAAGCCAAGGAAGCCACGCAATTGCTTGATGTTAACAGGTGTAGGCCACTCCCGAACTGCCTGGATTTTCTCGGATCTGTAGACACTCTGTCTTTGTCAATGTAATGGCCCAAGTATTCCACTCTTGCACACCCGAAAGCACATTTGGTCCGCTTCGCAAAGAGTGTATGCTGCCGTAAAAAATGCCAGAATAAATTTGCGTAGATATGGCCTAAAAATGGAGTTCATCAGCCCTTGAAATGTGGACGGGGCGTTGGTAAGCCCGAAGGGCATAATCAGAAACTCGTAGTGTCCTTCATGGGTGCGAAAAGCCGTCTTGTGAACATCCTGAGGGGCCATACGAATTTGATGATACCCCGTGCGCAAATCAATCTTTGAATAGATGGCCGATCCGTAAAGTTCGTCCAACAAGTCCTCAATAATTGGAATTGGGTATTTGTCCTTGATTGTGAATTGGTTGAGCTGCCTATAATCGACGCACATACGCCAAGTACCGTCCTTCTTCTTGACTAGCACCACCGGCGAAGAAAAAGAGTTGTGGCTCGGTTGTATCACTCCGGAATCTAGCATTTCTGTCACCATCTGTTCAATCGCGTCCTTCTGTGCCGCCGAGTGTCTGTAAGGATGAACGTTAACTCCCTGCACTCCCTCCTTTAGTACAATAGAATGATCATGCCCGCGGAATGGAGGTAGGGTTTGAGGCTCTTGAAAAATATCCTGATAAGCCTCTAGAACCGCCGTTATCACAGGTGGCGTTAGTTTAGTCTCTGCAGACAGCTGATACAAAGAAATGGGTTCAGGCTTCCTCATCACCGTGACCATCTGATCAAGTCTCACCTTGTGCATAGCCTTACCATCAACCAATTGACAACACGTGTCAGAGAAATTTCCAGCATTGCCCTGTAATATGGTCTCCTGATTTGCCCAATTAAAAGTCATCCTACACAGTTGGAAATTCCACATAATATTTCCCAATTGCGCCAACCACTGAACTCCTAGGATCATCTCACATCCTTGCAAGGGTAGAATATAGAAATCAGCAGTAAAATTCTGACCTTGCATCTGCCAAACAAAACTCCGCATTACACGATTACTAACCAACTTCCTGCCATCCGCCACAATCACCTGTAGGCCAGGTTGGATCCGCAGTGAGATTCATCCCTTTTAAGACGCTAACATTCACAAAATTATGGGTGCTACCCGAATCGATTAGAATATGTAGAGGTCTCTTTCCATTAATTGTCCAGTAATGCGCATGGTTTGCACCCTCTGATCACCCGTTTCGCCATTAAGAGCGTGCAGTGTAACCTTCATGCCATCATCGCCAGCTTCTTCATATCTATTGATTAACTCTTCTTCCTCCACTCTGTCTTCCTCCAACTCTTCTACCAGGAAAGAAAAAAGTTGGTGCTTGGAACACTTATGGTTTCTGTTAAACGGTTCGTTGCAGCCAAAACACAGACCCTTCAGCCTTCGTTCCTCAATTTCCTCCTATGTCAATCTTCTCCTCACTCCATCCGTTGGTACTCCTCTCATTTCCGATGGTCGATTCAACGGTGGCCCTCCACCACCTCCCTTAATCAGCAATGGGTTCCTGTTCGTACCATGTGCGGCAACAAATGACTGGGTAGCAACCGAAGGCATCCTATTAATTCCCAGCATGCTGCTCTGAATGGAATTCGTCAACCGAGGTGCGCCTCTGCCCCATTTACTCTGTCCTGCACTACCAATCTTCGGTGGTACATCTTTACTGATTATCCTTGCATTGGCTTGCGCATTAAGTAAATCCGTAGGTTTCAGCAACCACAACGTGCTCCGATACTCCTCCTTTAAACCATTTATGAACAAACTAACCTGAAATGATATCGGCAATTCCACTTTCTCCAAGACCCTTCTCAAACACGCATCAAATGCTTCCATATATACATACAGATTATCCAATTCGCCCTCCTGCTTCAAATGTTTCATTCGACCCATGGGATCCTCGAAAACCTCCTTACCGAACCTCTTAGTTATGGCCGCAACATACTCTTCCCAAGTTAGTACAGATTCATGATTGCGACTTTGAATAAAAGTGTAATGCCATTGTAAAGCGGCTCCGAACATATACAATGAGGCGAGTTTAACCTTCTTAGCTTCGGGCACCCTTTCGAGTTCAAAATACCTGTTACTCTTATACAGCCAATCCTCCAAGCAAGAACCGTCAAAATTTGAAAATTCCACTTTGGGCATAGTGAACTAGTAAGCACTATCAGGTTGCAGCAAAGCCATCTCTTCTACACCCGTCCTGACACTCACAGGCTTCACTACCGCGGTCTCCGACTCCATTTCCCGGCTTACCAAGGTCCTCTCCAGATACTTCAGATTACCCTGCATTACCTCCCACTTGGAATCCGACTGGGCTTGCATCTCTTTGATCGGCTTAGTAAGCACCTCCATCCTATCTACCAGCCCTCCGACTAACTCGTTCGTCGCTTCTTGATCTTTTTTCAGCTCGAGTAAGTGTGTATCCACCATGGTTACCGGAGCTGTGGCCGCTCTGACTGTTAAAAAGAGAAAGATACAAGGGCCTAGTGGGCTTGCTAACATTCGGCCCTAGCCCACTCCGCTATTAACAAACTTCAACTCTCTTCCATCCTTCTTCTGCAATTCCAGACACCCATCTTCTGCACTTCAATAGCTCCCGTCCGCATCTCCCACCTTCTCAGCCATCCTCGCCGCATCAGACGACAACGACGACGACTGCGATTTTGATTGTCGGCGTTGTTCCCGATCAGCAATCGAAAGATCATGGCAACGTCCGGGAACAAGAACATCAACGCCAAATTGGTAAAGGATTGCGTTTGGTTATCAAAATCGGGGTTTTGACCAATTCTAGGAGTTGGGCTTTTGTGGTTTTAGTTGTTTGGGTTGGTTCGCGTTGTTGGGATTGCGGTTTAGGTGATATCTGAAGTGGATTGTGGCTGAGTGGAAAAGGGGTTTTAGCTTGATTTGTATACTGGGTCGGGGTTGTTTGGTTGTGGTTGTGAGATGCTTGTAGCTGCAGGTTGTAGTGGGATTGCTAGTCAAGGAATTGCATAGATTGTCCCTGTTTTATGCCGAGGGTTCGGTGGATTGTGCATTACGAGGATTGATTTGGATTAATTGTATTGTTTACCAATGATTGGAAGGGTAGAGCTTGCTGCTACTGTTACTGGTCAGATCTTTTTTGATTGATTACTCTGTCTTTTGTAACAGTTGGACGGTGGTTGAGTCGAGCTATTTGTGTCGGATTTTGACTTTTGGGTTCCCTTCTTATCGTTATTAGATTGCGAGTTGATTGAGAGAAACTTGAATTGGTAGTCCCCTTGTTTTCCCTGGATATAGAAGAATTTGTGGCTCTACTGTGGAACACAGACATATTATTTCTAATTTTGAGGGTTTTAATTGTCATTGGGAAGTGAGAAGGAGTTGCTATGTTTGCTTGTTCTGCTTCTCGTGTGGTAGGTGCTTCTTGGCGATGTTGGAGCAGGGAAGTCTAGCTTGGTGTTGCGATTTGTTAAAGGACACTTTGTTGAGTTTCAAGTAAGCCTAGCCATATCGGACCTTGACCTGATCAAATTGCTGTCCAATCACATGTGTGTGTGTATGTGTTTTAACTGAAGTTTATTGCCTTTGTAGGAATCCACCATCGGTGCTGCTTTTTTTTCTCAAACATTAGCCGTTAATGATGAGACCGTTAAGTTTGAAATATGGGATACAGCTGGACAAGAGAGGTACCATAGCTTGGCCCCCATGTACTATCGGGGAGCTGCGGCAGCAATTATTGTCTATGATATAACTAATCAGGTGAGGACAGTTTTCTCAATGCGATGACTTATTTTTATTCTCCTGTCTCATGCGGAAGTTCTATAACTGGTGTTTTGTTTGTTGGCAATGAGGCAATATGAAGGATAACAGCTTTTTGCTCTTTTATTTTATTTTATTTTTTATTTTAAAGAAAAATCAAAATTCACAATGGAGGATCTAGTTTATGAGTAGGTCTGTCTATGAGGATTGAAGTTCCTGCACACGGTGACTATATTGAGCCAAATTTTCAATTCAAATTGCTACGTCATTTTCTTTTACCCATTAATGTAAATTCTTTGAATCATTGCGGCCCAAAATATAGCTTAGACTGAAAAACCACCCTTCGTCCCCCTGGATTGAGCAGCCTTTTGCCTGATCAGGTGAAGATTCAGGATTCTAAAACCCTTTTCTCTCACCCCTTTTAGACATTCCTGTCTCTTTGTCATTTGGAAACAGACAAGGACAAAGAGAAAATATTTCCTTTAATATTACTCAATGGGTAGCTTAGCTGTTTGACTTGATATGCGAACTTCCAATTGTCAAGGCTGTAACAACAGGGGGACGGAAGCTTCTTAATATTTGTTGTCTGGTTTGTTAACTAGAATTCTTTCACATGGTTTCTAATTATAGGCGTCCTTTGATCGAGCCAAAAAATGGGTAGAAGAACTTCAAGCACAAGGTAATGGGCTATTCTATGATCATGTTTCTGACTTTCTGGTCTCCTTGTTGGATTCTAGTGAACATTTCATGAATTTTGGTAATGCTCGGATTTGTGATATGTCCTTCCTTTTCTAAATGAAGATAGATATGATTGACGTTCACTGGAATATTTAGACACACCTTTGTCTTAGATGATGGAACAGAAGAAGTTTGGTGTCGGATCTTTCATTATCATAATTAAACTTTTGCTGCTTTGTTCTAGGCAACCCCAACATGGTGATGGCACTTGCTGGTAATAAGGCAGATCTGCTGGATTCAAGAAAGGTGGAACCCGAGGTTTGTGTAAAATCGCGTTACACGATACATTGCATGTTCTTGTATTAGAATATTTACGCTCAAAGGATAACTAAAACATTCGTATGCAGGACGCACGAACCTATGCCCAAGAGAATGGCCTTTTCTTCATGGAGACCTCTGCCAAAACTGCTAGCAATGTCAATGACATATTCTATGAGATAGGTATTGCTCTTCTCCACTTATAATTCTTCTCATGAATGCATTGTTGTCGGTGCCATGCGAACATGAATGATAATTTTGGGTGAATGAGGTTGCTATCCATTTCTAGCCTGGCTAGAAGGGCGCTTGTTCTGTCAATGATTTTTATATCGATGGTGCTGCTTATAGTTTTAGCTTAGTTCCCACTGAGGTTCTTAAAAATTATTGGCTGGTGGGGCAAATGTACATAGGACGACAAAGTTATATCTTGTTTTATTGACGAATTTTAGTTTCCGTTTACTGATGGATACAGCGAAGAGACTACCTAGAGTACAGCCTGCACCAAACCCGTCGGGAATGGTACTCATGGATAGACCAGCAGAAAAGACAGGGGCCGCATCCTGTTGCTCCTGAGATAAAAACATCTGACAGGTGCATTTCTCCCGGACAAGTTCGTCGGATCGCTTGGTACTGCTTGTGAATTCTTATCAATATTGACTCTCCACCTGAAAGATGGACTAGAAATGTACATGGCTCCCCATAGTTTGCTTGATATTCTCATGGACAGTTTCTACTCATTATAACATTGGCTTGTCATGCTTCTGCATGTGCTTTGGGGTAATTCTTTACGAATTCCCTTGTCCGTGCTTGTATGTATATGTATTGTTTGCATCTTTTTTTTCTGTGAATAACTCGGTAGACTAAAGCTCTTTGGAACCTTGACTAATTTAAGACGGGTTGGCAGTTTCCATTGAATAAGTTTAGTCTTCTTGAGGATGGAATTCTCAGGGTATCGGCTTTTTCCTTTCACATTGGACTGGATGCCGATTTGTCCATCTGGTCACTGTGCATCTTTAATATTCCAGAATTGCAAATTCATTTAGCTATGCAAAGTGGACAATTTGATTGTGTAAGGATGGGGAAAAGCATAAATGTGCACTTGCTGTTCCTGAGTGGCGGCAAAGCCAACTGGGGTGGTCTATCTGACGGTTTATCATCTATTTGTAAGACAGAACTTTGGCTTTATTCATTTTGTTGGTTGATTCATGACAAGCTTCAGACATAGTGAGATTATTGACCGGAAATAGAAAGCAATGTAGAAAAGAGTGTTTAGCCTTTGTGGGCTATTATTCCCTGTGAAGCTGAGGCTGAGGCGCAGTCCATGGGCTGGAACCCAATCCTCTGGTTCTCCAAGTCGTAGACCACCTCGATGTTCTGCTGCTGGAAGCTCCCGTATACCCCGGCTGGCCCATCATTCTTGCTGCCCTCGTCATTGTCGTCCTCCACACTTCGGAACAACAAGCACTTAACCACGGTGGAGTTGAGAGGGGCGTTCATCGCGTAGAAGCAGTTACTGCTGGGGAGTGTTAGGCTTACGTTGTTCAGGAAGTGGAAAGTGATAGGAGGAAAAATGGGAGCGTGCTCCTCGTTGGGGATCACCGGCACTTTGTAGCATAGGTGAAATCCGGTTCGCGATTCCGTGTCATTTGCTCTCGCATAACTCATCATTTCCAATTGGATGGCCGTCAAGATTTGGGTGAACAACGGATCTGGGAAGTGGGTGTATGTTGTTCCTGAATCTATCAGGAACCCGCCATTTCCCTGGGAATCAAACTCTCTCAGAATGGTCGGAACTTGAATTCTGTCCGCATTTCCGACAGTCACTCCCTCCAAGCCAGTGTAGTAGTAGTTCGGATACATGGAGGATTGCAACATCGGTGTGTATTGCATGGTCTCTTTCGAAGAGAGAGCTGCTTCTCCTACAACTAATGGGCTTGAGAAGTTAGGGTTGTTTGCGTACTTGAAACCCAAGAAACAGTGGGAGAATCCCCTGTGGAGGAACCCCAGCTGTGAGGGAATGGAGAGCGGCCCCCTACCAAACCCTGCAATCCCAATAGGCTCGTGATAAGTCGAGCCGACGCACCCGAATGTGAACCTTGGCACTTCCCTTATAACATTAGCATTTGTCCCATGTAACCGTATAGTGTCCCTAGAAAGGGACCCGGTCACAATGCCACCGGCACCATAAGTGTATGCGAAGGAGGGGCATGGCCTCGCGCAGGTGCCCTTGATGGAAGTAGCCAGAGAGCACCCCGCAACGATACATGGGTCGTAAGGGTTGTCAGAACTGTGAACATTCGAGCAGAACTGGCTAAGGCAACTGTCCCTGAGGGCCGAAGAAGAGTAGGAGGGGGAGAAGGCAGAATTCACCCGGAAGGAACTACTACTACTGCTACTCCTGAAGTCGTCACAGTCAATGCAGTCGAAAGTAAGGTTACCGCATGGCACCCACGTGAGGTCGCTTCCCGTGTCGAGGTATACCTGGATGACTTGGGCTGGGGTCCCGAGGTTTAGCGACATGAGGTATCCATCCCTAATCTCCCTAAGTGGCTCCACCATGTCTGCTTGCATTTGCTGTGAGAATTTGGGGAGGAACGCCTTCGACGAGTTCCTAGGGATTGGGATTAGGGATTGGGGAGTTTTGTTTGTCCTAAGAGACAATGAAAGTGATTTTGGAGGTTGGTTTAGTGCAATGCAACCTTGGGATGATGTAAGAACTGTGAGGAGGAGGAGGATAGTGATTAGACTATTTGCCATTGTCTGTGTTTCGGTTGCGAAAGTTGGATTGTGACAAGTCTCGTTGTTTGCTTATTTATACAGTGATTGCCAAACGCTAGTGATGTTGCTTTCATGAAAAGAAAGAATGATTCATGGACATATATGTTGCATCACGTCACCTACACGAAACCACTCATCGACTCGCACAAACGGAGAATGTTCGACGTTTATGTAAAGATTTAGTTATTACTCGATCGTATGTCGGTAGAAAGGACAATATCAGTTTGGTATGATAACGACTGCGAATTAAGACCCAGTTAGAAACTATATGCCCCATGGACTTCATTCTTGAGACTTAATTATGTAAATATAGTTGAATTATGTTAGTTAAAAACGATAGTTTTTGGCTAAAATACTTTATGGTTCGGTCTAAAACGATTTTACTTCATGTACAACAATCTCGTGAAAGCTCAGAGGTATTGAGAAAACCTGCTCGAGACGATATGCTGATGGTTTCCGTAACCGGCTTACGAAACAAATCTTACCAAGCTCAGTGGACGAAATCATACCAAGGCAGTAAGTTGAAGTCTAATCATTCATGTTTATTTAATCATCGATACCGATTTTGAGTAGGTCAGATCAACGCAGCAAAAGTAACCAACTAAGCCTAATACTTTAATTGGACAAAGTACAAGGTTGCGAGAAAGCGTGATATGGACAGGCGCACTAGTTCTTTTCGAAAAGGGCTCCGATTCAGATTCGAAGACTAATCACATAGAATAAGGGATTTCTCCTTACTCTTTATGGCAATAAGACGACCGGGCGGCGCTTCCCGAATGGATAACCAGGACTTAAACTAAATGTCAGTTGGAGGTTCCAGATGCGATTCGGCCGCATAATCAAGAACACGTAGGACAAAGCAGTTAAGAAAAGATGAAGTGATATCAGTGCGCATGCTCTTCTATTATTAAGGCTTTAGAGGGCTTTTGCCAGTACAACGTTATAGTTTTAAATGTAAGCGGCCGTTTCGGCTTACGAGGATTGTATCTTGATCATGATAATGGAGTTTTGTTCCAAGTTAATGTTAATCGCGAAACTATTTTACGAAATATGATAAATAATTTTAAAATTTAACCAATAATTCTTGAAATCGGAGTTATAAAAATCGAATTTGCTTCTTAAGGAAGACGAGTTTATGAAACCCGAGCTTTTACGACTTAAAAGTGGGAAAAATGGAAAAAGCTCCGCTGCGTCCCTGTAAGAGAACTATAAGCTAGAGAACCCGAGTTCACTTAATGAGAAAAATGGGTTTCTATAAAGACGTTTTGAAAGTCTGGTTTTAAAAACTCGACTTCTTCAATGAACAAGTTCGGAGTTTCAACCTCCGATTTCATGGCATTATTTGTCGATATTTAAAACTATTTGCCCTATTTCGCGACTAACCTTACTTCGGAGTATAGCTCCATGTTAACGAGTTCCGTTAGAACATTATGCAATAAACTTTTGAATTTAGTAATGGTTTTTGATTGTGGGCCCCAAAAAGCTATTTTGGAAGTGGGGGACATGAGCAAATGGAGCATGTGGTGAATGGTATCTGATTTCCATCTTATTAGAGTCATTACATGTTCAATTAATTAATCTCGATGATTACAATCTTTTAGGGTCTCTGACGAGGCCATGACGAATCCTCGTACCAACCATCTTTCTCCAAAATGGCTCCTACTATGACTGCTTTTATCTTCAACTTTAACTTGATCGTGTATTCACTCCATTCCATCGACGTTCTTGTTTTCTCGCATCGGATGCGTAGTGGTTCGCTTGCTTGCCGTCATCATCTTCATCACGCATCGGCTCGCGTCGTGTTCGATCCATGATGAACAAAGTTCATCCGATCTAAGGCCGCATAACGTTCGAGCTGGTTTGTACAGTTTATACAATGGAAAAGGGGAGGCTTGTTGTAACCACGTGAGTCGGCTTTACCACTTTTAGAAAGAGTAATAAATCAAACGTCATTTGTATGATTGAGAATCTTACCAATCTATTCTTACAATATTAATTTTTTATGAAATAATTGTACATTGTGATAAGGATAATAATTAGGAACAATTTTCAATTATTATTTTTAATCAAGTTTCTATTGACTTTCTTAATTATTATTAGGAGATACCATCTGGGTAAAATATGGAACCGGTCGAAATCGGTACTATAGGTTCGGTATCAACGTAAGTTTTTGAAAAAGGCCGAGTATATTCTAGGTTTTAAATTTTTCAGAACCGGCAGTACTGTTTCAGGTTCTCACATCGAAAAAAACTTGACATAATATATTTTTAATGTATATACTTAATTTTTGTTAAATTCGGTGTATGTAACGCCGAGTTCCACCCAAGTTCCCAGCAACCTTAAGGAAGTCGAGCTTCCTAACACCGAGTTCCTGTAAGGCTTTTCAAAGAACTCGGGGTTAGAAACTTCTTCTAACTGCAACCGGTACTGGAATCGGCACCAGAACCGACATGGTAGGTTTTGGTTGGTTATTTAATTCGCAGGATATATTTTATGTTCTAAAATTAAGGAATTGAGTTATATATGATAGGTTTCAAGTTTCAATCCGGAACTTACCCACTCGGAAGCTGATCACCCCTGACTATAAAAGGATCGTTTATAAAATAATAATATACTTTTTATAATTTATTAAGAGGGCGACTCAAGAGTTATATTTTTTATTCAGAATTTCGAATAGAAATCGGTTTCAAATTGTATCTATATTCATTTTTTTTCTTTTTTAATCACTTTTACTTGTGAAGATCGTAAGTATCGTCGCATGGAACATAATCAGGTCGTGGCTACTAGCGAAATAACCATAGAATATGTGTCACTCTTGATGTCGAAGGCCCGAGACACCTTCAACCAATCAAAGCTGCAAACGAACTTCATGGCGCCCTCGAATATAGGCTTGGATCGGAACTTGTAGCAATTCAAAGGGGTTAGGACATGGTCACCAAGGTCGCGATCCTTGAGAGGACAATTGACAGTGAGGTTTTTACCGGAACTTGAAGTCACAAGCGCAAAACATTGATTTTCCTAGTGGCGGAATGGATGAATGAACCGACAAAAGGAAATCGTCATTGAAAACAACGGTTCCCTCATGGAGACTAAACAATTCGAAGTTGGCATGTTTGGGCAGACCCAAACAAGAAGTCGCTTCCTTGAAGTGCGAGTTTCGACATTCAAGGAGACCTTCCTGCAACTCCAAATATGCTAAGTCTAGGTAAATCACAATTTTTTAAACAACAATGTCATTATGTTGTGCGTAATATCGCGAAATCTTTCCGAAACTGACCTGATCATAGAGCTAAGCTTAACTCAAAAGAGTGTAGATGGATGCATATATGGTGTATATACTCGAGAAGATGTGCTCGGTATTGCATAGAAACGATTATATTACTGTGGTTACTTTTTGAAAGATCATAGTTGGAACAAATTCCAAATCATAACACAGATTACACTGCACACATTTATTTATACCACAAAACCTTGACAAGGAAGCATTCATTAACATAAACAACCCAGATAAGAAAAGTGCTTTAAAGAACATATCGACGGATTATATAGAGATTCAAGAAGTGTTTGTATTATTATGTGTTGGAAAGGGTGCATTAAATAAGGGCAAATCCAAAATCCCACGTCGGCTATAGAAACGACACCAACGTGGTATATAAAGCCTAGTAGCTACTCACTCTATAATCAATTGATTTTATAGTAGACTCCGTTGGGCTTGTATGCTGGACTTGGTAATTGAGTCGGTCCATTTAATCGGTTTCCTACAATTGATGTGGATGATCCATCACAAAGTGGGTCAAGCCGAATCAAGGTGGCGAAGTTACTTGAGACAGCATTGTCTACAACCGACTCTTCCAGAAGCCCTGCTGACGAGAGCTTAAGCTAAAGCTAAATACCTGCCAAAATGGCTTTTGCCGCGACTTCTTTCGGTGTTTTTGTGTAGTGCTGTGATCTGTAGTCATCAACCGAGTCGCAGTCCGAGACAATATATCTACAGAAATCCAGTAACCAAGGGGTGAACATAACGATACGAGAATGCAAACTTTATAAGTTACACTGTCAATCGGCATACCCATTCAATTTCCATTCACCCCGGATAATCACATTTAGAAGGTCCGGGTCTGCACAAGTTGGCTTTCCGTTAACCTATGATGCTCGCGACCTTGCCATCGAACACGCAGCTCCTGAACGGCTGCTGGTACGTGTCCTCCAGATCTTGTGGTGTTACCTAGCAAGGCAGAGACATGACCCACATATGAAATTCAGACATTTCATTGAAACGACTGGAAGGGATGACGAGTTTATCATATGATTGCGTTGAAGTGGTATCGATCGGTGCCCATCAAGTTATCGATATCATACGCCATTGTCGCTCCTCTGGAGTCCCCTCACATAATTAGCCGCATACTTGCTCGAAAGCGTCAGGTCTTCTCCAGGAGTCTCCTGGCCTCTTACCCATCGTGGGTCACGGAATATATTAACATTTGGCGACCTGAACGTCAGTCCCCCCAAACCCAACATTGTGCATTGATAACTTGTTATAAATATATGTTTTCATCCCTCTAATTGCGCGTATTAGGCTAAATCCTTGAGGTATATGGTAATATATGAGTATATTACTTAGATTGGGGTACTACTGGTAGTTTTATTAAATTTGTAGGTAAATTCGGAAGGAAGAAAGACAGATGAAGTTTTGCAGAAAGTTGGTGCAACTGCACCAAATTTCATTGCAGCTGCACCATTGGGTCAGAAGTGCTAAGAGAGTTGGCGCAGCTGCACCAGAAAGTGTTGCGGCCGCACAGGGTGGACAGAAATTGGACAGAATGCTTGGTGCAGCTGCACGTACGGACGCGAGGAAATATTTTATTTCCTAGATTCTCTCTACCTTCCAGATTTTGAAGATCCTCTAGGGTTTAAGCTTGGAGATATAAAAAGGGACGTCCCACCTTCTCGAAGAGGGGGCCGGGAATGAGAGATCACGCCGGGCCACACACGAAGACATTCGACAAAGCTTCGGGCGATGTTTATGTTGTCTTCCTTTTCTTCTTTAGTTTTGTGTTTGATTATTTTCAGCATGAACTAAATCTCTTTTCTAGGAATATGATGAACTCGGTTGTGGAGTTACTTTCTTAGTGAATTCCTTTAAACTATCTCTTTTCGTGTTTCGTTTATTTACTTCACTTGTTCTTAATGCTTGCGTGCGTGTGGCCGACGTTCGTATTGATCGCTTATGCTTGAGTAAGCTCAAGAGAGGAACTTAGGAGAAGAAGTAGTGGTGAAAGTAGCCTGGTTTGTGTCGTGAGAGCGAGCAGACTTAAGGTGATATAGAGATATACACCAAAGGCAACCAAGGGAAATCGGGATTTAACGCATCTAATTACTTGTGAGCCTAGAGATAGGGATCGGTTATTTAGGTAGTTCGGTGGACTTCGAGAGGAGCACGATAACTAGGGATTTCGGTTAGTAAACGAACACAGAATTGAGATAGGGAGTGAGAGACACGGGGTAGTAACGAAACAAGTGAGGGATTCATAGTCCTAGGCTTTCTTAGTATTGATTTCACTTTGCCTTTACTTTATTTACTTGCTTTCGTTTTTAATTTTAGTTACAATTCTCATTACTTTCGAGTTGACTTTGAAAGTGTTGGCACCGGACGATAGAAGGGATTTCAAGCACTGTCTCCTCGTGGGATCGACACTTTTCTTACTCTATATTACTTGACGCGTCCCGTGCACTTGCGGATTTAGCGACCATGCATCGCCCGAGCCTCAGTCGAAACAACCTTGATCATCACAACTCACTCTATTTAATCAATTCCAAAGGATGTACCATTACTTATTAACTAGAGACATTCAGGTCACGGTTAAAATCCCGTGTCCTGGATTCCCGTGAGTTCGGACATGACGTCTTTGGTATACATTTACAACTCAAATGGTTGAAGGAGGCAAAAGATTACTGACTGCTTCACATATTGGATTTGCGTTGTTGCATTACCTTTCCTATGGTCTGGAACAGGGTCGTGTTGAAGAAGGCCGTGGTGAGGATGACCTACGGGAAGCTCATGGCCCTAGGGACGAGGCTCGAGTAGCCCGTTAGACTATATATACTAAGCCGAACTCATTTATCTATTCGATGTAGAATTGAGTTTGCACGAATGTGATGCTACCATTTCAACACGCCCACTCAAACCCAAGGGGCACAAGCCGACATCCTTTCTGAGTTGAACCGGTCTACACACGGGATCCCGCGAGGGTTCCCATAATCGGTACTGGGTTACATCGGGCTCTAATACCATGTTAGAATATCAGGCCAGCGCAAATACCAAGTCCGACGGAGTTTCACTCTAAAACCAATTAGCTGTAGAGGGAATAGCCCGCCGACCTATATATATATACTAGGCCGGATTCATTTATCTATTCGATGTGGGATTGGATTTGCACCATTGCAATGCAACCCTTTTAACACGTAGGATACCCAGTGCAGCGCCTCTGACCAACACTCGTAATGCGGGATCCCGAGGCAGGTGACATTCCCGGTGGCATTTACGAGGAACGTGACCTTCTCGTCGAGCTTGAGCCGCTTGATGAGGTCAGCCGCCCTGGCAGATACCCCCTTGGACTTATCGCAGAACGTGAGTTGCTTGAGCCTCGACTCGCTGTCCATGTCAAAATTGGTTTTGTTGTGCCGAGACGGGCGACGGCCGAAGAGGAGGAGGAGGCAAAGGAAGATGATGTTGGGGTGTGTTGGGTTATCAAGTCCACGTGGGCCGGCCCGAAGAAATAAAACAAAAGGGGGTTGGGATTGTAATCCCACCGTGGCTTCCTACGGAAGCCGAAGACAAAGAAAAAGAAAATTGGGGACATCAATCCCAAGGTCAGACCACAATAACAAAGAGGGAAGAGGAGAAACGGAGAGAGAGCAAGAAAAAGAAGAAAAAGAAACGTCGAAGAAGGGTCGGTTTGAAGTTCGAATTCGTCCGTTATCGACGAAATTTTACGGTATCGATTCTCACGATGAGCTCTTCATGTTGATGATTGAGTCGTTGTGAGATGTCGTCATTTCTTTTTTAGATTTAGTGGTGTTCAAGAAGAACTTTCTTTTTCTTGATGTCTTTGGTTGTAATCCATTCTTACATGGCGATGGTTAATGTTAGAGTGAGCCGATACTAAGTTTCTCGATAGTGATAGTCTATTTTGGCTAGAGAAGAAAGACTTCTCGTGTAATCCATTCTTGTTGATAGTGGAGAGTTGGGTGAACTTCGGTATCGTAATTTTTCCTCTCACATCGAAAGGTTTTCCACGTAAAAATTTCGGTGTCTCTTTTGTCTTTCTTTGTGGTCGATATTACTTGCGTTTGGTGTCATTCGGAGAACATCGAGATATACATCTCTGTTTGAGTTGGTGTTATGGTGCTGATTGTTGTGGTATAGTCAAACTGTTGTTTGTTTCTGTTTGATCGGCATAGGTCTGTGACGGATTCTGGGTGGCACATACCCAACCCAACAGGTGTAGTTTGGGCATTGTGATGTTTGTTAGTTTGTAAGGGAGGGAATGAAAGGTGAGGTGAAAAGTGAAAGTGTGAAGTGAGAAGGAAACCGAGTGATTTGTGCTTTTTGTAGTTCAATTTTTCCTTTGTTTTTTTCAAGCTTTCCTCTTGGATTTTTTTTTTGCTTTAATGTTTCAGTTGAGGTTGTAAGAAAAGTGTTTGTTGTTTTGTAGCTGGCCGTGATCATTTTGGATTGATCGGACGAATTGGAGCTTAAGACAAAAACAAGAAAAAGAAAACCTTCGCTCGTGAGTCCGACATCGACTCGTCGTATCCTGAACAATAACAAAATGTTTAATCAATGTATGTAAGACTACAGTCCTTTATAACGTGTTCAACATCTTACGTTGGGAAGAATGGTAAACGGGGAAGCAGTCACTCCTCACGCGGATTGGCTTCAGGACACGACCGGAGATGTACGTCATCGATCTCTGATGGGTAAAGCCGGCGCCCTACGATTCACAAACACGGGCCAAACCAATTCGAGGCGCTTTGACCATCTCCATGACGTAGTCGCAATCTCTTACCGAGTTAAATATTTTAGTAACAGGAAATTAAATTTGGTTAATAATAATAATAGTAAACGACAACAATGGCAACATCATCAATCACTTGACAATTAATCACGGCGCAGTTCCAGTTACGATCACACGGCTACGCACCTTGATGTTGCTAACATGAAAATTCCATGTGAATTGGTCCCTACAAAATGTTCGATTAGGTACATTTTTCGAGATTCGACGATCCCGTATTCTATCGATAATTCAAGAGAAGTACTAAACGTGTTCTACAGCCAGCATGTCGTGTGTATACTATTAACACACACGGACGACCATTCGGGTAGTTTGCCGTCAAGTCACGGCGTCTCCGATTGATATTAAAATATCAATCCCATCTTATTCTTAATAGTAGGAAATGGAGTAAAGTTGGGGAAAACTCACTTGACGGGGTCATAAAATCCTTCCAATTCCTTCTAGGGGGGAAACTTGGACAATTCTATTACATTTTATTATTAGTCTCGGAGGAGTCCCGGACACGAGATTTTAACCCCAAAAGAAAGAGTCGGACAGAGAAAAAAAAAAAAACGACCAAATGGATGAGTGGACCCAAAAACACAACCTCCCCTAGCAGCTAACTCCCATCGCTTGCTTTTTACAAGGTGGGGTTTTTAAAATCGTGTTTAAAATAGAGAATTTTCGATCATATATAATAAATTTTAAAACTCGGTCCCTTAAACGTTATTTACCGAGGAAGCTCCAACTGGGTAAGGCTAGAATGACATGCACGTGTCAGCCGAAGGCCTCCTACGTTTCACAGAAAAATATTTTTCTCCAACTAATGAGACATGGTCGGTCAAGGCTAAAATTCTGTGTTTGAAACTCTCGTAGGTTCGAACATAATATGAAATCAGGTAAACATATTCGAACAGTAAAAAGATTTAGGACAAAAATGTGTATATGTCTAAATAAATCGCCGATATGTATAAATAATTGCCAATATTGACGGTTTTCGACTATTACTTATGCGAATTTATGCAAAGGATTTTAGCAGCGACGAACGTGTTCGTGAGACTACTTCTTCCTTTATTTCAAAAACCCACTTGCACGTCATTAATTTGCATTCAAAGCCTAGCATCATCAACCTACCTCCTTAAATTTTATAACAATGTTGTCTGTCATTGTCTTTTATGTAATAGGTTTAATGAAGATGCACATGAAGTGACATTATTTGATTACTGGAAAAGAAATGAGATCTTTATAAATAGAAACCGAATTCCCAAATCCTTAGATTCACTGGATGCAGATGATTTGAAAAGCATCTAGTTACAAGAGAAATTTATGGCATCCCTGTTTGAAACACGAAGGCGCGAGCCCGAGCTCATCCGTCCTGCTGGTCCGACGCCCCACAAATTCAAGAACCTTTCCGACCTCGACGACCAGGATGTCTTGAGAATCCAAACCAAGGTTCTGCTTGTCTATGGGTCTGATCTAGGGACGCCTATGGATCCTGTGAGGATCGTGAGAGATGGCTTGGCCAAGGCACTCGTGTTCTACTACCCTCTCGCTGGAAGGCTGAGGGAGTGGCCCCAGCGGAAACTAGTGGTGGAATGCACCGGGGAGGGCATTCTTTTCGTCGAGGGCGATGCTGACATTTCTGTGGATCGATTACACGATGAGCCCTTTGGTTCGGCACCTTACTTCCGCGAGCTGGTTCATGATGTCCCGAAACAAGATGGTTTCTTAGGAGGCCCGTTATTGCTCATTCAGGTAACTCGCCTCAACTGCGGGGGATTTACTGTTGGGATAAGGATGAACCACGCGATGCTCGATGCATTCGGTCTTGGGCAGTTCCTGAAAGCAGTGGCCGAGATGGGTAAAGGAGCAGCCGTTCCCTCAGTTCTTCCGACCTGGCGAAGAGAGCTTCTTTCTGCAAGAGTCCCTCCTCAGGTGACGCACGTGCATCACGCTTATGATTACAAAGAATATGATCAGCATTGGCACCAAAAAGGGGATAGTATAAGAGCGCTCGGCTCTGTTGTCTCAAAATCTTTCTTCTTTGGACCCATGGAACTGACTGCAATTCGGAGATCCCTCCCCAAACGACTAAGGAAATGTTCAACCTTTGAGGTGCTAGCCTCGTTCCTTTGGAGGTCTCGAACTATTGCTTTCAACCTTAATGCAGAAGACGAGGTAGGTTTGGTGACTCTGGTGGACGTTCGTACCAATGTCAATCCTCCTTTGCCCAAGGGATACTACGGAAACACCTCCATCTCATCCTGTGCTGTCACAACCGCCGGCATGCTATGCAGCAGTCCCCTTGAATATACAATTGATTTGGTGAAGAACACAAAGGCTCGCATAACGGACGAGTACGTTAGGTCGTTCATCGATCTGATAGTAGAAAGTGGCAAGCCACCAGTCATGACATCGAGTTTCTACCTCGTGAGTGATGTGACAAAATCGCCGCTATATACGGCCGATTTTGGTTGGGGAAAGCCAGTGCTTTCTATCCCAAATGAGGTCAAACCGCCAGAGAACTCGATTGGGGCTGTTAACTTCTTCGTCCGCACGAGGGGACGCGACCAGGTGGATCGCATCATGGTACCCATGGACTTGCCGGAGCAAGTGATGTTAAGGCTAAGTCACCAGATAGACAATCTCAAGGTCACAGCCTCGTCTCGTTTGTGAAATTCGCCCGACTAAGATTGCTTCTGTTCCAACCGATTTCTGGGCATCGTTACATGTCTGCTCAGTAAGTGCCGCAGTGTACAGGGTTAACTTCTTTATATGTAAATTTCTATCCAATCATTTTATAAAGTGAACTTCACCGGAACATAAGTGTTACGACTAGGTACTGAGCCCAAGTGAATTCGGAAATGAAATAAGTCTACCGAAAGCCCTTGGTACTTGTCTGATCAAAACCACTGATAGCTTCAATATTTTACTATCGCAAACCTAGGAGGAGCTTGCAAGTTATTATTGCCTTAGAGTGGTACCCAATTGTGCTTGTACATAGGAATGAGCCTGTCCGAGAAATCTAACATGGTATCATAGATCGGCGGAACACTATCCCACCCTACCTGACTCATATAATAAGTTACTCCACCAGCCTTACCTGACTCGTATAACAAGTTACTCCACCGCCCAAGTTCCATGAAACTTACTCCACCCCATCCATGTTCATCATAGTGCATGATGTTAGAAATTTCCGATTTTTGGGCTTCCATTAATTGTTTATTTTAATTTATTTTTACTTATTTTACTTTATTAAACTATATTTTATAAAACAGGTTGTGGCATAAAGACAATGCATGAAATCCCATAAGTCATTGGGATATGCGCATCTCGTTTGTCTAATATGGCTTACGGTTGGGTGTAGACCATTTTATAACCTATGGTCCATTGATGGATAGGACATATGCTACGGTATATTACGGATAGGTCCCTTCCCCTGTCCTTCAAATAATTAACTAAGGGGCAAAACTGACATTTCATAAAGGAAATCCTTTATTAGGTTTTCCTTATATCTGGGTTAATCACCCTGACAGAAAGACAGATCGTCAGTTTGTTTTATTTGGCCTCCTCCATCGAGAGCAGCCGTACGGGAAGGAAAAGGGGAAGAAGATCTACGCCGCCAGGTTACAATCATCAGGTTTACGGTATGACGAACGTGGCGAATACGGGTACGTCTACTTTTCCTTGATCTTTCTCGGTGACCGTAAACCCGCGTAATCGATCCAGTCTTCCGCTGTTTTCTTTGTTTGTTATTTCTGTGATTGTGTGAATTTCTAACATGTGGTATCAGAGCGGATTACGCGGATCTACGATCCCGAGAAAAGAATTTTCAATTTTATATATTAAACTTGTGTTATTTGGTTGATTGCGAAAAACCCATGACGGCTAGGGTTCTGTGAAACCTAATCGTTATGTTTAGATTATTTAAAGAATATAATAATAATAATATATTTTATATATAATATATTTTGTATATGCTCTAGTGGGCTTTACCCAAAATGGGCTACGATAATAATAATAATAAAAAAAAAAATGTGGCCCAAGTGGGCCAGGCCGAAATAAGGCCTTTCTTAGTCCAATTGGGCTGAGCCGAAAAAAAAAATAAAATAAAACAAAACGTGGCCGAAGTGGCCAGGCCGAAATAGGCCTTTCTTAGCCCATTTGGGCTGAGCCAATAAAAAAAAAAATTATATATATATTGAAGCCTGGCCCAAATGGGCCAGACTTAAGGGAAGGTAGGCCTGGCCTATGTGGGTCAACCATTGACAGGTCAAAAAAAAAAAATAATTAAAAATTAAAAACAAAAATTAAATTAAAATTAAATATTGGGGGTTGCACATATTATAAAGTGTAATATACGCAATCATTTTAATTCTGACTCGTTGAAGGAAATATAAAAATCATATATACACTAATTTTTTGGTGTGACGAACGTTATGAGCCTAGTGAGATATGACCATGTTGTGCTATGAACGATTGGTTACCAAAGTGACCCGTTTATGGTGACAGTTGGTTCTTATTCTTTATTAAGACATGCATTTATTTATTGAAGGAACATCATAATGTGCTGCAAGTGTTTGGCTACCAAAGTGGCTCGCTTGTACGTGACAGGTGGTGGTTCCCTAAAGGTGGCATGTATAAATTTCCACAAATTTTATTATAGCACATTGTGCTATGTATGATTTCACCAAAGTGGATCATGCATGGTGACACGTGATCGGATGTGGGAATTTTTTGATTCTGGATCATTGGATTAGACTATTTATTTCCCAAAGGAAATAAATTTGTCGAATCTGTTGTTTCTTTGTGATCCTTGTGGGAAGGTTTCTCTGCTTTGTGTTTTCTCTACCCAAAGGGGAGTTGACAATGGAGTTTGAGGATTCTTCATAATTGATTGATCTAATTGATCGATCTTATACGGCTCATGACACTTAATGGTTGCGTTATTTTTGTTCTACAGTTTCCTTTAACATGTTCAACAATGCTGCCACCATAGAAGTCTTAAGTGGTTCAAATTATAAGAGGTGGAAGCAGGATCTCGAGTTTGCTATGGGCTACATCAATCAGGATATGGGTCTTACAATTGATGAACCTGTGGTGCCCACTAATGCAAGCTCAATCCAGGAGAAGGAGAATTATGAGAAATGGACACACGCAAATAAAATGTGCATGCTGGCCATGAAAAGGTCCATCCCGGATCATCTTCTTAGTGGTTTACCAGAGACTAATAATGCAAAGGCTCTTCTTGTTGCTATTGGAGAGCGATATCAAGTATCTGATAATGCGGAGATCACACACCTGCTGGAGATGATGAATGCTTTGGCTTACAAGGATTTTGCCAATGTGAGGGAATACATTATGAGATGGGTGCATGTGCAGTCTAAGCTGCGTGCCCACAAGATTGAATTGCCGGAGAATTACATTATTCCTCGCATCCTCAGCTCTTTGCCTCCTGAGTTTGGAATGATCAAGACAGCTTTTAATACTCAAGGCGAGAGTTGGACAGTGAATGAGTTGATCACTCGTTGTATTGCTGAGGAGGAGAAAATTAAGAAAGATATGGGGCCAAGTGCTTTTGTAGTGACCGGAACTAGAACAAGTTTCCGTAAAGGAAAAGGATTTCAAAAAGGGTTCAAGCCACGGAACAGTCAGGGACATCAGACTTTTAAGAAGTTTGGTGCTGGACAGAGGCATGGCAAAATAGTTCAGAAGGATGCGCCTGTAAGTGCTAAAGGCGGCATTAAGTGTTTCTTTTGTGAGAAAATGGGACACTTGAAGAAAGACTGTTATTGGTATAAGAATTGGCTTGAGAAGCAAAAGAAGAAGAATGTGGGAGGTAAACCATCCGCTTTGGTTTGTTTCGAATCAAATCTTGCCGATGTATCTTCGAATACTTGGTGGATAGATAGTGGTGCATCTGTTCATATTGCTATGACCTTGCAGGGATTCCAGAGGCAAAGGATGCCAAATGAATATGAAGGCAAGGTGAAAGTGGGGAACAACGCAGAAGCTACCGTTGAATTTATAGGAGTTGTTAGACTTCCTTTAGATTCAGGCTTTAAACTTGTTTTGAAGAACGTTTTGTATATTCCCACTTTCAGGAGAAACTTAATCTCTGTTCCTGTGTTGGACAAATTTGGATTCAGTTGTTTATTTCAGAATGGCTTTATGCAGTTATCGTTAAATTCAAAAATTGTTGGTAATGCGACATTGTCTAATGGCCTTTATCGATTGGATTTGGTACCATCATATGGTGTTGAATCCTTATGTGCTGAATCTTCAGCACCTAAAAGAGTTTTGTCGAATGAAAAGTCTTCGATGTTATGGCATAAACGTTTGGGCCACATATCTAAAGAGCGAGTGGAACGTCGTATAAAGGACAATTTGCTTCCCTCTCTTGATTTCAGTGACATGGAGACTTGTATTGATTGTATCCGAGGAAAGTTAACTAAGACTCGAAAGAAGGGAGCCACACGTAGTACTGGTCTATTGGAGATTGTGCATACAGATATCAGTGGACCTCTTCAAACTACTCTATGTGGAAATAAGTATTTTATCACCTTCATAGACGATTTCTCTCGCTACGGTTACGTATTTCTCATAAAAGAGAAGTCAGAGGCTTTGGAGAAATTCAAGGTCTTCAAGTTGGAAGTTGAGAATCAATTGGAGAAAACAATTAAGATTGTGAGATCGGATAGAGGTGGAGAGTATTATGGTAGACATACAGGCTCCGGACAGCAAATAGGGCCGTTTACAAAATTTTTGCAAGAATGTGGCATTGTACCACAATATACCATGCCTTATACTCCTGAGCAGAATGGCGTAGCAGAACGTAGAAACCGAACTCTGATGGATATGGTAAGGAATATGATGGATAAATGCAACTTGCCTAACTATCTATGGGGAGAGGCACTTAAGATAGCTGCATACATTCTTAATAGAATTCCCAGCAAGTCTGTGCAGAAAACTCCATTTGAGTTGTGGACTGGGAGAAAGCCTAGTCTTAATCATTTTCGTGTTTGGGGTTGTCCAGCTGAGGTGAGATTATTCAATCCAGTCGAAAAGAAGACATATCCCCGAACAATTCGTGCCTTCTTCATCGGATATCCGGAAAGATCTAAAGGTTATAGATTCTATTGTCCCTCGAGGGGAAATAAAGTAGTGGAATCTCTTACTGCGAAGTTTCTAGAGAATGATATAGCAGATGTGCAAGATTTTCCTACTACTTCCTCTGATGATCGAAATTTTGTTGTCATTCCTGTGCCGCCTTCTACGAGAACCACAGTTGTAGCCGCTCCTATTGAAAATATTGATTCATCAGAGGGTGTAAACGGAGAGGAGCAAAATACGGTTGTTGAAAATCCTCCAGTTATAGCAGAAATGGTTCCTGTGAGGAGATCAACTAGAGTAAGGAGACCTGCTATATCTGATGATTATATTGTCTTCCTTGGTGAAGATTGCGGTGGATTAGTGAATGATCCCATAAACTTTGAGGAAGCTGTCGGCGGACCTCAAAGCAATGAATGGTTAGCCGCAATGAAAGATGAGTTGCAATCTATGACGGCTAATGATGTGTGGGAGCTCTCAGAACTGCCGATTAGACAAAAGGCAGTTGGTTGTAAATGGGTCTTTAAAACCAAGAAAGACGCGAAAGGTAACATTGAACGTCATAAGGCAAGGCTAGTGGCCAAGGGATTCACTCAACGAGCTGGTGTTGACTACACGGAGACTTATTCTCCAGTTTCCTCTAAAGATGCATTCAGAATTATGATGGCACTAGTTGCACACTTTGATCTGGAGTTACATCAGATGGATGTGAAAACAGCTTTTCTGAATGGAAACCTCTTGGAAAATGTTTATATGGAACAACCAGAAGGTTTTGTGGTTGAAGGATCTGAGCACATGGTTTGCAAATTAAAGAAATCCATTTATGGGTTAAAGCAGGCTTCTCGACAATGGTATTTAAAATTTGATGAGGTGGTATCATCCTTTGGATTTATAAAGAATCCGTTTGATCAATGCGTTTATATGAGGACTAGTGGGAGTAGTTTTATTTTTCTTGTCCTCTATGTGGATGATATCCTTCTTGCAAGTAATGATTTAACATTGTTACATGAAACTAAGGAGATGTTGTCCAGATCTTTTGATATGAAGGACTTGGGCGAGGCTGCTTATGTGCTTGGAATTGAAATTTGTCGAGACAGATCTCGAAATGTGCTAGGTCTGAGCCAAAGAAGCTATATTGATAAGGTACTTGAGCGATTCGCTATGTAGTCTTGCAAACCTGGAGAAGTACCAATATTGAATGGAGATAAGTTCAGTAAGGATCAATGTCCCAAGAATGACATTGAGAAAAAGTCGATGAAAGACATACCTTATAGCAGTGCAGTTGGTAGCTTGATGTATGCTCAGGTCTGTACAAGACCAGATCTTGCCTTTCCTGTCAGTGTTCTTGGCAGATATTTGTCTAATCCGGGAAGGGAACATTGGACTGCTCCTAAGAAGGTCATGAGATATCTGCAACGAACTAAGGCTAACATGTTGGTCTATAAGAAAGTGGATAACTTTGAGGTAGTCGGATATACAGATTCCGATTTTGCAGGTTGTTCTGATGACATGAAATCTACCTCGGGATACATATTCATGTTGGCTGGAGGAGCTATTTCTTGGAAAAGTGTTAAACAGACTCTCATAGCTTCCTCGACTATGCAGGCAGAGTTTGTTGCATGTTATGGGGCGTCTTCTCATGCTATTTGGCTCAGAAATTTTATTTCAGGCCTCAAAGTTGTTGACTCTATTGCTAGACCATTAGTGATCTATTGCGATAACAGTGCTGCGGTTTTCTACTCCAAGAATAACTGGACTACGGGTGGTTCTAAGCACATGGAGATAAAGTATTTTAAGGTTCGCGAGCTAGTAAAGCAAGGCGATATTGTTGTTGAGCATATCGGTACAGAGTCGATGATAGCAGATCCACTGACTAAGGGACTTAGACCCATAACTTTTAAGAAACATGTTGTAGACATGGGTGTCTTAGAGTCCTTTGATGTTTTCGGTTAGTGGGAGCTTATGATACTCTTGGTTGTATCCGACATTTATTTTATGAACTTTCAGTGTTTTGTTGGATATTGAGTATTTTACTGTCGACGTTATATATATATATATATGTATATATATATATATATATATATATATATATATATTGCATGCATGCAGTTATTTTCATACCATGTGCACATAACAGTTATTAAAGAAAATCTTGAGACTTGGTGCTTAGTCTCAAGTAGGACGGTATTGTCACTAACGTTTGTCCCTGATAAAGCACCGTAAATTTTGCGCGCATTAAGGTTTATGAGACATATAAAGGAGCATCATTTGCTCAAAGGTCTTTCTGGCTCGTTATGGGCGTAAGGTTACAGAAAGATTATGACCGACTGGATAATTTAGTTGGTCGGGGTTGTTTGAGATGTTGTCTTTATATTGGCCATACAGATGTCACAGCCTGATAGTCATTTTCTAAAATATTTTTCGAGTACAATTAATGTTGCCCAAGTGGGAGAATGTTAGAAATTTCCGATTTTTGGTCTTCCATTAATTGTTTATTTTAATTTTCTTTTACTTATTTTACTTTATTAAACTATATTTTATAAAACAGGTTGTGGCATAAAGACAATGCATGAAATCCCATAAGTCATTGGGATATGCGCATCTCGTTTGTCTAATGTGGCTTACGGTTGGGTGTAGACCATTTTATAACCTATGGTCCATTGATGGATAGGACATAGGCTACGGTATATTACGGATAAGTCCCTTCCCCTGTCCTTCAAATAATTAACTAAGGGGCAAAACTGACATTTCATAAAGGAAATCCTTTATTAGGTTTTCCTTCTATCTGGGTTAATCACCCTGACAGAAAGACAGATCGTCAGTTTGTTTTATTTGGCCTCCTCCATCGAGAGCAGCCGTACGGGAAGGAAAAGGGGAAGAAGATCTACGCCGCCAGGTTACAATCATCAGGTTTATGGTATGGCGAACGTGGCGAATACGGGTACGTCTACTTTTTCTTGATCTTTCTCGGTGACCGTAAACCCGCGTAATCGATCCAGTCTTCCGCTGTTTTCTTTGTTTGTTATTTATGTGATTGTGTGATTTTCTAACACATGAAACTTACTCCACCCACCCATGTTCATCCTTATCCAGAAACCCATTGCATGAAACCCGAACCCACTCCACTGCCCATGTTGCATGAAACTTACTCCATCTCACCCATGTTCATCCCTAGCCAAACACCAATTGCATGAAACTTGAACCCAATCTACTTACTCCATCCATTCAATAATCTTCTGACCCTATAATGCGAACCGACCATGTTCATCATTGTGCATGAAACTTACTCCACCCCGCCCATGTTCATCCCTAGCCAAACAGTTAAATAATCATCCGACCCGTATAATAAGACTTATACCGATGTAATTGACCCATAAACAATTCAATAATCACCTGATCTGTACAATGTCAAACAATTCAATAATCACCTGACCCATATAATGCCAAACAAGTCAATAATCACATAACCCGTATAATAAGACTTATACAGACGGAATTGAGTTGTCGTTAGAGGAATCAAAGCTCAGGTAGTTCACTTACGAGAATATACATGTCTAATTGTCAAAGTCAGGACAAGTTGTTGAATACTCCGTGAAATAAATCTTGAGTTTGTTTTTCTGCTCGTACCCAATCATCCAAGGTCACGGCTAAAATCCCGTGTTCGGGACTCCCGTGAGTTCGGACATATAACCGCCGACATTGTGCCCTTTATTTCTATATGTTTCATACATGTGTACCTGCTTTCATACTATGTCCGAACTCACGGGAGTCTCCGACACGATATTTTAGCCTTGAGCAATCATCCAAGAAGCATAGTGCCGACGAGTTCTCCTCGCTCAACATAAATCTACGCTGATAAAATGTGTTACCACCGGTTCAGAAACCATACTAGACTGGGAGAGATCGGACAAGCGAGTATATCTCTTGCAATTAAGGAGTGTATTGGATATGTT
Organism: Melastoma dodecandrum; assembly: GCA_029817715.1. Lineage (NCBI taxonomy): Eukaryota > Viridiplantae > Streptophyta > Magnoliopsida > Myrtales > Melastomataceae > Melastoma > Melastoma dodecandrum. Next base: position 3,349,106 of record JARUPY010000604.1, on the reverse strand, counting down.
CGTTCATTTCATCAAAGTATGATATTAAATTCCATCCAAGTCTCATCTTCACCAATGTTTTAAGCTTTCGAATAAAATAATTTTGGTTCGAAATTATTTAGCCCCCTTTGGTTGTTTTGAACTTGATATTATAAGCCAAGCAGTTGCACTCATTGTGCCTCCCCACACGAGCTAGCCCTAATAATGTCTTGAACCGAAGGAATTAGTTTAACATAACGAACACTATAATCTTCATACAACTTAATTGATAGTACCGAATTGGAGCTTACCGTTCGAGATTATGATAGATCCGAGTAATTTTGTTGTTGGAGCCGTACTTGGTCAAAGAAGGAATAAGGTGTTTCACACCATATACTATGCCGACAAGACGGTATCAGAAGCTCAACTTAATTATACAATACTGGAAAAAGAGTTTCTTGCTGTTGTTTATGCTTTTAATAAATTTTGTTCTTATCTTCTTGGTGCGCATGTTGTGGTTTATTAAACAGATCATTTGGCAATCAAATATTTGATGGCGAAGAAATACCCAAAACAAAGATCGATAAGGTGAATTCTACTACCCCAAGAGTTTGACAAAGGAAAGGGGTTGAGAATCTAGTTCAAGATCATCTTTCAAGACCGGAAGCTAGAAAGCCCGAAACCAAGCTGAGCAAAGGAAAGGATAAAGGCTAGTGAATGATAATTTTTCAAAGCAGCAAGTACTTCATAATTGCTCGTTTGACTTCAAAAGCACTCCATGGTACGCATATTTAGTCAACTTCATTGTATGTACTGGACTCCCTCCAAACTTAAATTCCCGTCAGCGTAAGAAATTTCTTCATGTTGTGCGATCTTATTTTTGGGATGAACCGTATTTGTTTAAGTTGAGAAAAGATAATCTGCTTTGCTGATGTGTTTCGGAAGAGGAACAACTCATGATACTTATAGGATGTCATGCAAGCTTGTATGTGGGCCATTTTGGGGGTATAAAGATAGCCTCAAAGATACTTCAAAGCGGATTCATGCTTATGAGTTATTCATGAAATGTGAAGAATGCCAGAGGGTTAAAAATATTTCTCGAAGGCATGAGATGCCATTGACTAACATTCTTGAGGTTGAATTATTCGATGTTTGGGGAATAGACTTTATGGGTCCGTTTCCCTCGTCGTTTGGAAATTCTTACATACTTGTTACAGTGGATTACATCTCCAAGTGGGTGGAAGCATGTGCATGCCCCAAGAAAGACGCACAGGCGGTGACAAGATTCCTGAAGAGGAACATATTCACTCGTTTTGACACTTCAAGAGCTATCATAAGTGATGGATGTATGCGTTTTTGTAACAATTGTTTTGAGAAGTTGATTTTGAAATATGGAGTTAAGCATAAGGTCACAACCGCATATCACTCACAAGCTAACGGACAAGTAGAGTTGACAAATCGAGAGATAAAGCGAATCTTAGATAAGATCGTTAATCCATCTCACAAGGGCTGGGCTATGAAGTTAGAAGTGCGTTGTGGGATTATCAAATGGCATTTAAAATTCCCATCAGGATGCCACCATACCAGCTAGTCTTCAGGAAGAACTGTCACTTACTACTGGAACTCGGACACAAGGCATATTTGGGCAGAAGAAAGTTAAATTTAAATCCAAAATTGGCTTTAGGAAAACGTCTTTTGCAGGTATATGAGTTAGAAAAGTTTCACCTACAAGCGTACTAGAGTTCAAGGATATGTAAAGTGAAAATAAAATTGTAGCATGACAAGGAGACCTTGACCAAAGAATTCAAAAAAGGGAAGCAAGTTCTTCTTCATAGCTCTCGTCTTAAACTTTTTCCTATAAAATTAAAACTACGGTGGTCCAGATCGTTTGTGAGTAATCGTGGGTTACCTTCCGGAGGGATCGGATTGCTGGAAAAAGAAGAACTTTTACAATGAATGGTCAATGTCTTAACCCACATTTTAGAGGAGTAATTGAGCGGCAACCCAACATAGCTAAACTTTACGAGCCAAATTATACATGAAAAGGGAGGCAACAGTTTAGCCGATGACTATAAATCAAACACTTTTTGGGTGGCAATCTGAGTCTAATTTCTTTTCGTTTCACTTTACTATTAAAAAATTGACATTTTTCGTTTTGTGTTTACAGTATACAGTCAAACACATCCTCAAATTTTGGAAGATGCGACCCTACCGGGCCTAGAGTTTGTAGAGAGAGAAGGACGTGTCCTCCGATTTTGAAGGACGTGACTTTGATGAGGGCAGTAAATCACATAAGCATGGAGGACACGTCTTCCGATTCTGAATGACGTGTCCCTTAAAAAAATTTCTTTCAAGATTTCACTCAATTGAAAGATACAAACCTAATCTCATTCTTCTGATGTTAGCTCGTTGTCAAACACAAGTCCCTAGAGAGATCAGACAAGTTGAGAGGTTGACTCGCCCCATTTACATAAGGATGTACGACTCCGACTTCGACAATATTGTCAAGCTACCCCAGGGGAGTATTATGTTCCCTTCATTTTTTTGCTTTTCATTTACATTGGGATGACACTTAGTCTAGGTTTGGGGGTGCCGACTCTTTTCTAGCCTGCTTTGCTTTGATTTGGTTTGAATAATGTGATTGTTTATTTTGAGTTTTGGATGATTCTTAGAAGTGTGCTTTGAATTTTTTAAGTCGTTTTTAGGTTGAGTCCAAGGGTGTCGAACTCCTCAGTGAACTCTATAAAATCTTTAAAGATCTGACTCTTATTCGAGGATGACTATTCCATGAAAGAGTTAAAAATAGATCTTAATTGTTGATTGGACTTGAATTGGTTTTAAAAATATAATAATTTATCGGTATGAAGTGTTAGTGATTGAAAATAATTTTAGAAATCTAATAACACATGATAGTTGGTGTGGAGTGTTGCTGGTTAGACATTGACTGGAAGCAAGTCTTGGAAAAAAAGAAAGAGCAAAAAAATAATAATTACCAAGGCTTTGAGTACCAATGTTTAGGCGAGTGAAACAAAATTGAAAAAAAGTTGTTTGATTTGCACCTAAATATGTACTTTTGGTGTGAGTCCTTTTTAGTGTACTTGACCATGAGAGGGGTGCTTCATCACCTAATGCCTTGGCCGATAGGACTAAGAGTCATTGATTGAGTACTCTTTATATGGGTGTACTAGATTGTGATGATACATTTAGAATCGTGTAGCCGACATAAACATTTTGTGTTAAAAAAAAGAACAACCTGTCGATGAGCGGACGGTTGGTGTTTGACTTGGTTTCCGCGAAGGGCCGATCTAGGGTGTTTTATTGAAAGTCTTTAATTGTTGATTTCACTTCATGACATACCGAGTTGATCATCTTGGAAAATTAAATAAAATTTTATTAATAAATGATGACTATGGGAAGTGAGTATATGCATTGCTGAGAACATAATGGAAGTGATTGGAAGAGATTGATTCGGTTGTCGTTGAGGAGCATCGTCTATTTTCTCTTTGTGCTTCGTTTCTGTGCATTTGCTCGAGGACTAGCAAATATTAGGATTCGGGGTGATGACAACTCTATGAAAGTAGATTTATTTGGTACTCTTAATGGGATTTTACAAGGCTAGTTAAGTGAATTGATGTTGGTTGTTTTTATAGTTTTTGTCATATTTTTTGTTAATTTAATGTTAAGTCGTTCTTTGTTATTTTATTAGAATTTGGGTTTATTTTGAGATTAATTGGAAACTAGTTGATGCATCTTAGATTTATTTTGATTTGGTATAGAGAAATAGGGAGATGAAAAAATGGAAAAGGGATAAAGAAAACGATAAATTGCAGAAATTCAAAGAATAGAGAAAGACGCGTCATCCAATCTTAGGGACGCGACCTTTCAGGACCAGCGCATCATATAGAGCAGAAGAATACGACCGTCGAATTTGAAGGATGCTTCCTTGGGGTTATCGTTGCCGGAGGGACATTACGGTTGTCAATCTATACAAGATCTTACACAACTACGAAATCGTCCTCAATTTTACGATTTGGAGAAAAAGAGCATCATTAATTCTCTTTAGTCTTTGAAGTTTCTATTTTATTTTCTTTTTTTTCTTTAGACATCTTACAATCTTTTAGAATATTAGGAAATCTTTTATCGTATTATATATTTTAGGTTTAAACTAGGGAGACGGAAGCGAACGGTTTAATAACTTCTAGGAGGTTTGATAGAGTTTTTTTCAACATACATCCGACGGATTGTTGCAATCAAGAACCAAGTTTATTTTATTACTTTTTGAAATGGATTGCATATTTTCTTCGCTGTTGCTGGATTTATTTGCCATGAACTAACTTTCTTATTTAGGATGCTAAGTTTACGAGACTTGTCGAAGTGATTTTGAAGGTGATTTAACTTCTTAGAGTCTGATGTTCTTTGATGTGCTTGCGTGTTTATTTTTCTAAAATACGATTGTATCTGAATTAACTTAGATTACCTTAGCATTAGAAGGTGTAAGACTAATTCGAGAGGAAAATCAAAGAACAGATTAATAGTAACTGTAGGGATATCACAGTTAATATTAATTGGATTGACTTTTGGGAGTATATTAATATTAATCACGGTTAATGTTAATTGAATTGAATGCTAGGTGTTAATTGAATATAGATCACAAGGATATGTCTAAATTATATGAGAGCATGATTGAAATCCTAGTACACTGTATCCAAACATTCAATTGATCAACGACAACTTAAGTAAATTTAGTTGGCCTAAACTTTCTTAATTGGGTTTTTCATATCATCTTGCAGATTTTACTTTCATTATTTTGTTTTCATTTCTTCATTTACTCAATTGGTCTAGATAATATTTAGGGTTTGATTTGGTACTCAAGAAATAATTAGTCTTCGTGGGAACGATATCTTACGTGCTATAATCGATTCGTGTGTATACTTGCGGTCAACGTATGTTTAGCAGGACAATATGTATGATAGAGGGTATCAAAGAACAGCCATGAGTGAAGCCAATAATCAAGGAAAACATGATGAACAGAGAAATCTTTCGTGAAACCATTTAGGCATAGCTTATTATCGTACATGAAATGACATCGATTACATCCTTATACCAGATGAAATCACTAATTGCGTGTTTGAGCACTTTGAAAGCGATTGCATCATCCCGTGAAAGATGTTGAGAGTTGATTAAGAAATAAGATAGTTGAATTTTGAGGTAAAGTGACTCAAGGGCAACATCCAAGAAAGGCCCACCAATACTGAGCCATGCCAAGTCTTCCGCGACGGAACACTTGGAATTCGAGCTTGGATTCTCCATGTGAAATACTAAGTTATCCATACAATTAGGGTCTTCCGAGGAGATCGCGGATGAGAATAAGCTTAGTGAGGCCCACCAATACTGAGCCATGACAAGTCTTCCGCGGCGGAACCCTTGGAATTCGAGCTTGGACTCTCCATGTGAAATACTTAGATATACATACCATTAGGGCTTCCGAGGAAATTGCAAATGAGAATAAGCTTATTGATTCTTTTATATTTTCCATTCCGGATAAGTGAAGAACATATATACTTGTTAGTAATATCGAATTGGCCCAAATATTAAGCCCAACCGGGTTCCCCTCTAAAATTAATTGGCTGAAGAGGGAGTGGCCCGCTTAGACTTACATACTAGGTTGGACTCACTTATATTTCCGATATGGGATTTTGCACCATTTCCAAATACCAAGCCCAACGGGGTGGCTCGCTTAGGCTTATATACTAGGTTGTATTCAGATATCAAATTGAGAAAAGCCTAGTGCTTTTCTTCCCGACATGTTTGTTAGGTAGCTTTATAAAGCATGCAAAATGTATATGCAATGGAGAGATCGCACGAAAACCGTTCGCAACTGAAACTTGTACTTATGTGTTCAACGGAGGGTTGCGATACTTGACCCCTTTCAACTCTTCCAATGGTATGGAGTACATTTATCTTGGTTTGATCCAGAACAAGGTCCACTGGTTTTAATCCACCACGTGCACTGCGAACAAATATAGTAATCCCTCTTCTCGTCGTAGATGTCAAAGTGGTGAGACTCTTCTGGCCAGCTGAAAAGGCAATAGAACAACGTGCCGCCGAAGAAGCTCGGCTTGAACTGGAACTCATACTGATCCAGAGGGGGAAGGACATGGACCCCGAGGTCGTCTTCCTTGGAACGACAGTGGACGGTCAGGTTCGCCCCTGGGATCGCGTTATGGATCTCAACATACGTCTTATCGGGGATGTAAGGCCAACCACGGATGAAGCCAATCGAGGAAAACACGATCACCAGGGAAATCACTGGCTGCACCATATCCTTTGCCTCAGGTTATCTTTCACCTCGGAAAGGTCTAAATTACGTCCTTAAATAAGATAGCAATTGGATAAGAAAGAATTAATTTGGAGACGTATATCTAGCGAGAAAAGAAATATAGCACGTCTTGTCATCTTAAAACAATATAATAATTATGGCGACCTCATGCAAGTGTCCATATCTGGACCTCATAACTGCATCCATAAATGTTGCATAAAGTAATGGTGGATTTCGTTCCAGTTTTGCCTATAACTTTATCAATTCACATGTTGTCATATTTATTTATTTATTTGTTTGTTTATTTTTCCAGTATTTTCCTTTTCGAGATAGTTACTGTTTAAGTTTCACGGATAATCGTTTGCTCTTTTGAATAATACATCACTAATTCATAATTTCATTCATTTATTTTTATGTAATTTATTAGACAACTATTGCAAAATGGTTAGAAAAATTCACATAAAAATAATTCTAGTGTAGAGAAGATTAAATTAAATGTTTTAATTCGTTAATAGTGAATAGTAAAAAATTGTCAGTTATGAAATTTTCTATGCATAATTCGGGAAATATATTAATTTTTTGTATTTTATTATTCATAAATTATGAATTTCGACTTTTTCATTGCCCCATGGTCGATGAAATGCAGGTGAAAACACATTACAGACGGACAAATTCATACTTTGGTGAAGATGTTTGCCCCTTCTGTCGAAAATGGAGATCGATTTTTCATCAGATTTCGAGCTCGATGGATATTATTGAACTGTTCCAGTAGTTGGATCGTTTCCAAGTTCATTTCCAGTAGAAATGGGAATACAAGATGCGAAGACACCAAGCAAACAAATGTGACATGGAGGGCCACGCCCTTTTCAATTCGTCCAAGGGTAAGGTCTACATTCACTATCATTTGGGCCGAAACAAGGACCGGCGCCCTTAATCCACCATGTGCAATGCGTACACCTTTTGCAATCCCGCTCGTCGTCATAAATTTCGAATAACTGAGACTCGTCCGGCCAGATGAACGAGCAATAAAACTCGGTGGTTCCCCAGATGTTCGGCCTGAACCGGAATTCGTATAGATTCAGTGGGGGAAGGACATGGACCCCAAGATCGTCGTCCGTGGAACGACAGTGGACAGTGAGGTTCACCTCGGGAATAGCATTATGGATCTGAACATGGACGACATGGGGGATCAAAGAACAGCAATCGGTGAAGCTAATCAAGGAAAACATGATGAACATAGAAACCATTTGCGGTCCCATTCTGGCGTAGCTTATCGTTGTAGATGAAATGACTAAATTACATTCTTATATACGAAGAAATCTCTAGTTGAGTGTTTGAGAATTTTCCTGGAATCGAAGACAACAAGAAGAACTCCAAATCAATTACATGTTCCCGTGAAAAATTTTGAGAATTTATTTAAAAATTAGGATACTTGAATTCTGAAAGTTTCTTTTCGGCGTAAAATTCTCCAACATACACGTAAATGATAACACAAGGATTTCTTTTTATCCCATGAAATGTAGTCGGTTCAACACGACCGGATCAATGACGAGCTTTGTCGATCTCGTCAAACACTCAACGACTCCCTCTTTTCACCGTCGGACGACCATAGGAAGAATCCTCTAAGTACTAAAATTGAAATCTGGTTGGGTTAATGATTTCAATTAATTTGGATGTTTTTTATTTGTCGCTAAGATGATGGATTTAATTCTTAAAAATAATAATTAAAAAAATCCCACGAGAGTGGCTGCATGGATTTACAAGATTAATTAAATAAATGTATAATTATTTTATCTTTTTTTAACCGTGGACATGATTTGTTCACGTAAGACTATTATTATTGAATACTTCGATTCATTTATTGTTTGGTGCTAATACGCAATTACATATTTGATTGAGCATAGATGAATAGGTCGACGGGGCTTTTTGATGAATCCCTCGTCGACTTTCTATCTACATTTATGGGTATTATTCGTAAATTTATGTGACTGAAAAATGTGAGATATTATTTTGCGTGAGTAAACATAGTGAGTTGCTCGCAAACATGTGCAAGTGGCTACGGAATTCGTACTTTTTGGGTTAGGTTAGGTTTTAATTTGATGGCTCATTTTAGTGTGCAAATGATTATAGTAAGTTTTTTCTTAAACATCTCTAGAAGAAATGTTGAGAATTGACTAAAAAAAATAAGATAGTTGAATTCTGAAAGTTTCTTTTCGACATAAAATTCTCCAACAACACGTAAATGATAATACAACATTAATTCTCTGACAAATTTTCCATAGGTTGTCTCGATCATATACTGGTCTAACGAGTTCTTTCGGATTTAATAACCGACGCGGAATTTTAACATGTTTAACGAGTAGACATGAAAAAGGGGTCGTGTCATCTTATTGTGACCAAACTTATCGGGTTTAAGATTTGGCACCAAAAAAAGTAAAGAATATCATAGGATAGAATTGGTATTTTCATCCTTGTCCCAATGATCTTTGTGATTAATTATTCGAATGTTACGAAAATCTGGAAAACGTGGATGGAAATACTAGATATGATTTGGGTTATTCTTGTACTGTATAAAGGATGCAGTAGTTCCATTGGGAGTCGAGCAAACACAAGACGAGATGGCCGCAGCGAAGATTTCTCTACTTGTGATGCTTTCCCTGGTCGGTTTCGTACATGGCTGGCCATACTTCCCCCTCTGGTACACCCATGTTCTGATCAATAACACTATCCCAGGGGAGTACCTCACCATCCACTGTCATTACAATGACGACGACCGCGGGGTCCAGGTCATCGGTCCCTCGGAACAGTACAAGTTCCAGTTCAAGGCGAACGTCTGGGGCAAAACGAAATTCAGTTGCAGCTTCTCATGGCCAAACGTCTCCCACAACTTCGACATCTATGTCCAGCCACGGGATTACAACAATTGTCCGAGAAACTGCAGGTGGTTGATTAAAAGCAACGGTCCGTGTTACATCAAAAACGATGATTTTTGTGATCTTTACCAATGGGGTTGACCGGAGAAAGGTCCGTCGGTCTTACCTCTTGGATGAATAAATAAAATCACGTGTATTTGTGTTGTCGAGTTCTCTACTCGCGATGTTTTCCTTGATCGGTTTCGTCCATGGCTGGCCGTACTACCCCTTCCGGTACACCCATATTTACTTGTCCACAAGAGACATTCCAGTGGTCGTATAGTGTAGATCCCCAGATCGTGAATCACCCCGACACGAGTATTAGATGAACTCATTCCGGCTAAATGGTAAAAAGTTTTAGCTAATTGCGGGGCTACTACTGTGCAAAACAAACCGGTTTTAGTTAAAATGAGCATCCATTTAATTAAGCATTATTAACCATGTTTTAGTCACATTATTAATCAAACCTGATCGATCTTGACTTGCTTTTTTAGATTAATATCGATTTTATAGTTAATAAAAAATATTAACCGTTTATTTTTTAATTTTTAATTATCCCTGGTCACGGTTATGTGATCGATTTTGAATAAGTAATTATTTTTTCTAAACACGATGTCGCGGGTGGATTCCGTTTCCGGCTCCATTTTGAATGGATATCCTTCCTTAACAATAAGGCTTTGAATTTTGAATCGGAGTCACCAGTAACTTATTTTAAGTTCAATTTAGAAAAGCTATAGAGATTCGTTAAGGTTCGGAAATTAGGGATTACCATCACCACAATAACTGCCACCATCTTATTGGCTGATTTTGCCATCGCCTTTTATTTTTTCTTGCGATCTATTTAAACAAGGAGCTTTTTTGCGACTGGTGATGATGATCTCCCAAGGCAAGGGTGCATATTTAGAGTTGTTTACACTCCGCTTCCGTCGATCCCAAGAATGCTCACACATTTTGCTATGGTAGTTTGAGCTGTACAAATCTTCTCCTTGCGAAAATTTATTAGTTCTTACAAAAAAGGCAACAGCTCACCCTAAGCGGATCGTTATCGTGCTTGTTGGCCGATCATTGACGTTATTCTCCTATTCGAACAGCTGTTAATGGCTGATTACAACTTAACATGCATTACATTAGGACAACTATGAAGTTGGGAGTTCTTATCCAACAAATGGATGAATTCCCAGCTTTTGCTGCTCTTCTTGCTCAAAGGATTAGTTAACTTGTACTGTTAATTTTAGTGCGGATATTGGCAGGAAAGAACATTTGTATTATTATCATCACTAATGCATATATTGTTTGTAACTCGACTTTAGGAGGCAGTCCGTAGTTAACCCAAGTCCTGCATATAAACAAGATAAACATCATCCCACTTAGAAGGCAGACGTCCTCTCGGTGGTAATAGCCTCCTGACGCATTTGCCGTTACAAATATTTAGTTATTTGATGTGGTACATGTCTTGATCAAATAATAAAAGCATAAACGAAGACATGTTGCCGGAGAGTGAAGGGAGTATTTCCATCTCTAATGTTGGTGTTAGAATACCAGGGGCGACCTGATATAAGCAAACTTTTTCGGTACGCTTGAGCTATTCGATGTATGACTTCAACACTTCCGTCCGTACATCATTATCAGACTCTGATACCATGTTTAAATATCTAGGTGAACTCGATATAAAGTCCAACGGGTTTCCCTCGAAAACCAATTGTCAATAAGGAGAATAACCCGTTGGCCTTATATCTTAGTCTGAAAGAGTTTGGCTATTCGATGTTAAACTTCAACATGGGCAATCCTCGTGAATGAAATTGGAGAGGGTATACAGGTGTTGCAAGCTTTGCAAGAAAGTCATGAGGGTTTCTCAACTTACAATTTCCAATTTTTGCTGATTGTATAGTGTTATTATTACTAATTTGTTAGGACTTTGATATTATGTTAGAATATACGGCCGATCCTATATAAGGTCCATCATCATACTCAATAATAAAATGGAAGAGCTTGGACAAGTGTTGCAAGGTGTCCGTCTAAGTCATGAGGCTTTCACAACTTATAACATACAAACTATTGTATATTATTACAAGGTTTGAAAAAATGATGCAAATATGTCATGTGTACCACGGGTTCCACCTATTTCCCTTCGAACTAAAGACCATTCAGGCCTATTCTTTGACGGGCTTAATTTATAAGCCTAGTATATAAGCTCGCTCAATAGGTTCCACTCGAGAATCAATTGTCTATTAGGAGTAACGCACTTGACTTATATATTGGCATGGAAGTCTTAGGTTGTGGGACTTGGGTTTCCATCCTTCAACAAGTGACTTCAGGGTTTGATCGCCGTTCATTTCTCGGCGACTGCAGTCTTCGTTACAAGAGACACCAGAGTGGTCATGGCACTAGGAATTCACTTATCTATCCGGGTTACATTTCATGTGACATTTTGAGTAATTTTTGTTTTGATAGAGTTCAAAACATACGTGGGGATGTAAGGCCAGGCACGGACAGAACAATCAAGGAAAACATGATGAACATCCAAATCTTGGTGAACCCGCCATTTTGAAGGTTTCAACATTTCCTAGGAGAAAGATAATGTCTATGATCTTGGTTAGGATAATTGGGGCTGCCATGTGTCCCCTTTTTAGGGTATCCCCCTTACTTTATCAAGTTGTCGGTGGGCTAATATTTTAATTTTTTATATTATTATCACCATCACTTCAGGCAGCGCCCTCTTCCCAAATCAGGCGATAAGGATATAGGGTGGAGATGGGGGCGTTTGGTGTTCTTCGTCCCTCTTCCTCTTGGGGACCCGGTTCCTCGAAACCCGGGGTAAGTGTTGGGTAAAATGGTTAGATTCTCGGTTATCGGGTTGGTTCCGAGGGAAGAACCTGGAACCATATTTGGTTTCCCGATTTTCAAAAATTTAGAATTTGAACCTATCCGATCTATTCGAGAACCTGTACTGACACCGACCCTATGGTACTAGTTTCGACCGGTTCCTGGTTTTACCCGGAACCTATGCTCACCGCTAATTAGTAGCACCTAAGACGTGGTTGGGAACCGCTTAATCTTTGTAAATTGAGTAGCGCGATTCTCGAACACACGCCTTAGGGAGGATATTTTTTGAGTTTTGCAAACTCGAATAGTATTTCTGTGAAAGGCGGGCTTCCCAATCCCGTCTTTGTCTTGTTGCACCCATAGTGCAGTTAAAAACCGCGTCTTCCGTGCAAATTGAGTGGCGCGGTTCTCGATCTCGCCTTGATCCATCAGGGGTTATTTATTCCCTCCTAGGAGGACCTCCATTGGGAGAAGAATGATCTGCCATCTTGATCGATCTTCACCACCTGATTTTCCTCTCCTGCTAGCTCTCCCCTGTTAATGTATGCACATATGTGTCAAGACACTTTGTAATATATGCGAATAGTTGTTAATAAAAGGTAAATATTTACTGTTTGTTAATTACTTTTCTGCTCGTAATTAACTTTACGATAAAGTCCCATAGATTGATTATTTGTCAATCTAAAATTGCCCTTGATCGGATATATGTTTAGATGGGACATGAACATCTAGATCAACGTCGAGTATAACTTAGGTCAAGTTAGACCAAGGGATGGATGTCCAAGTTATACTTGGGGGTGTCTAAGTTTAGGGTACACTGGGCACGATCCCTTTATAGATAATACCACATATTAAGCGTCTTTGGTCACTTCTCTTGTTTAACGAGTGTAACTGATCTCCTGACTTGAGACCTTCATTTATCTATTCATGAAGTTGTCGATTTTGATGCCGTTAAAAGCAGTCTTTAATCGGATTGTGAGTAATACGGTTATTGGGTGTGCATCAAATAGTAGAGAGGATAATGTTGAGTCAATATAGGATTCATCACTCTCTTGGATTAGCGAGTTGATATCCTGGCCTTTTGATTGAGATATTAGTGATTTTAATCACACGGCCATGGTGGAATGTTTATCATTCAAGTTAAGATCTATTATATCTCAGAAATCAAGTAAAATGATTAATTCAGTGATGACACATAATGCACTGAATTAATCAGGATGCCAGTGAGATGAAGAAATTGAATTACACAGAAATCGGTTCATAGTGGTTTTAGTTCATGACCAATATTCTATTACATTGGGTGGCTGAAAATTGTTGTTAGACGGTTACCTCAGTCTTTGTATGGATGTACAATGCCTTCATATATAGAACCTAGAGGGCCGCACGCAAATCCACGTGGACACGGACATTGATTATTTGATTCTAATGGATTAGAATTAAAAGTATAAATTTTCAGAATTAAAATTTGTTGGACTACAAATTTATTTTGAAATATCGGAAGTAATAAATTCTAGTTTTGGATTTAATTTAATCTAAGTTCTAAGACGAAGGATTTTATAATGATATAATATTATAATAATTATTATATTTTAATTATATTAATTAATTATTATAATGTATTATAGACTAGCCTAGCTGGTGAAAGGAGATAGCATTGCTACGTCCTATTAGGAAATTAAAAATAATTATTTAATATTATTGATTTGAGAGCGGCGGTATGGTGGGTTATGAAACCCATGTCATGCCAAAGTAATTGGGTATTTAAGAAGGCGATTCAATAAAAAAGATATGACGTTCTGTAGAAAAAGAATTAGGCTTCCGAGAAGATTAGAAAAAGCTCAGAGGGCTAGCACCGAGATTGAACTTGAGGCATCCGTCGAACGTGTGCGTGGATACTTTTAGAGGAGTCACGTTTGGGACTCTTGAAGACGATCACGTTCGTAAACGTTTCCGAACAGCAAGGGACGAGTTATTAAACCCATTTCACTATTTGATTTATACGTATCGCAAAGATTCGGGGTGTGTTTCGGATAGTATTTTTCGAAACGAGCTTCCGCTGCGCCAGGTGGAAACCTGTCATCCCCCTCATACACGCACCTCTCGCCGACGACGACCACCCTTTCACCCTCCTGCTTTCATCTTTCCAGGACGGTAGCTCACCCTTCCTCCATTCCTCCTTCCCATTGACCAACCAACCCCTCTCTCTTCCTTTCAATGTCTTCAAGCAGCCAACTGAAACCCCCGGCTCCGACCTTCCAAGGTAAGACGACGGCAACCACAGGGAAGCCCCCGGAAAACCAGTCCAGGTCCGTTATCAAATCTCAATGAAAATACATCTTCCAATCATAGAAAAGAACAGTAACGATGATACGAGTTAGAATTCTGTTCGGACATAAATTTATTTTATCTGTTTGACATATCTAAATACAGACCATATCAATAGAATCAAATTATGCATCTAAACAATTCAAACATCTGCATTTCTCCACCAACTCATCCGGACCCTGGGTGGCTAGACATTCCAGAGAGACAATCGTCTGGTAAATACTTCAGCCTCTCGCAGTTATTAACTGTCAAAGTAGAAGCAAAGCATATAACATCTAAAATCAAATTTTGCATCTAGTGAATATTAATTTGTGGGATGAGACGGAGGTGGGAATGCCAGTATTTCCCTTTTTCCTCCCTGCATTTCTTCGCCAACTTCGCTGTACATCCACGAATATCCAGATATTCCAGGGAGTCGGGGAGGCCGTCGTCTGGTAAATGCCTCATCCTGTCACAAAACGTAATCGACAAAGTTCGAAGGGAGGTGAGGTGGTGTCGGAGTCCCTCACCCACCCTCTCCAACTTCTTCATAAACGAAATATCCAAATGGACTAGGGATGAAGGGAGGATGCGACTCCAACCTGCATTATCACTAGGAGGAAAACACACCATCTCCTCCACGCGTAGCGACCCTCCCGAAATCCTCAATTCTCGTAAGTCGGTGAGGCCCCTCAACCCCCACTCAATTAGTTGATTCAGATATCTACATCCACCAATCTGAAGAAATTCCAGATTGGGAGGCAGACCTCCTCTCGGTAAGCTCTTGATGCCTTCACAGTCAATGATTGTTAGTGATCTGAGAGATGTGAGGTGGTGCATGTCTTGAGGCAAATTCTTCACCTTCGGACAACTATCAAGCTCTAAATGAGACAGATTGTAGGGGAATGAAGGGAATATCTCCAACTCTAACGCTGGGCATTCCCTGAGGATAAGCACCGACAGGGCGGACATGTGTTGCAAGTTGTCCGTCAAAGTGGTGAGGCTTCTGCAACCACTAATTTCCAAATTCCGTAGAGATCGAGAGAGGGGATTACTACCAACACCAACTAATTCTGTATTCGACAACAGTCCATTCAGCAAAACAAGATAAACCACCTCCGGGTTAGGAGGGAGACCTCCTCTCGGTGGTAGTCTAGTGAGGCCATCGCAGTTGTGAATATAAAGTGACTTGAGGGATGTGAGGTGGTGCATGTCATGAGGCAAACCCTTCATCTTTGGACATCTATCAAGCCATAAATCGGTTAGGTTGCAGGGGAGTGAAGGGAATATCTCCATCTCTAACACTGGGCAATTACTAAGGGTAAACTCCGAGAGGGCGGACATGTGTTGCAAGCTTTCCGTCAAAGTCGTGAGGCTTCCACAATCACTAATTTCCAGTATCCGCAAAGACTGAGACAGGGGACCACCAACACAAACTAAATTCGTTATCGACATGAGTCCATCCATATTAAAAAGAGAAACCTCCTCAAGAGAATCCGGAACTTTGCTGCTAATCAGTTGGGGCAGGCTTGTGCAGCCCGCGAGCTTCAATCTTCTCAATGTAGGAGGCAATCCCCCGCCAGGGAAGGAAAAGAGCTTCTCTGCACAATCAATTATTTCGAGAACCTTCAGCTTTGGTGGAAGTTGTTTCTCTCCATCCCCTTCCACCAAGGACTTAAATCGAGGACACTCGATAATACTCATCTGTTCGAGCGCAGCCCAAGAGGTCGACAAACTCCCCTCAAAGTGAACGAGCTCTGGAATGTTCCTAATATCCATCTTGGTCATCGAAGTAAGGCCAGCCAGACATTTCAATAATCCCCTATCGCACCTATCAATCTCAATCTTGACAAGGGATGGAAGGCTAAGAGTGCACCCTCCTTTCAGTTTGGGACACCCCGTCATGACTAGCTGGCGGAGACAAGGGAATGACAGGTCGTTCTCATCTTTTCCGTGGTACGTCCACTTTTCCCATGCATCCATGTACGCGAAGCGCAACCTCCTCAGTGACCGAAAAAATGGCCCTCTAGACCCGTAGAACTCGGGACCTATTGAAGATATCGCTTCAAGACCATGAATGTCCAACCTTTCCAGCGACGGAAGTTGTCCCAAAGGTGGCAACGAATCTACATTTCCACAATTTATCAAGGTTATGCTCAAGACATTTTCCATGCAACAATGATTATCAAACCAGGAAGGAAATCTTTCGGCACCATATCCATATATATCAAGGGATTCCATCTTCCTCGGAGGTTGCAGATGGTGGAGGAGCTCGAATTGATGGTAATCTTCACGAGAGATTCCAGAAATAGATTCCCAGCCTAAGCTTAAATTGAGAATGTTTTCCTTTCCTTGCAGATTGGCAAGTCTCGCATCTTGGACGTCTTCAACATCCATCAAATTACGAACGTACAACTCCCGCTGAAGGTGTCCGAGTGGTCCCAGCTGCTTCAACTCTTGATCAACCTCTTTTCCCACAACAAAGCGAGAAAGTATCTCGAGATTGGTTAGATCGCCAATACGTGGTGGCATCTTCTTCAAACTGAATGTGTCGGTTATGTCGAGGTGGAGAAGATTGGCCAGCTTGTGAATGTTTCTCGGCAACTTCAAAAGATTCTCACACCCTCGAAGTAATACAGATTGCAGTTCCACTAAGTCACATATTGATTCCGGCAACATTTTGATACATGTGTGAGAAAAATCGACCGAACGCAGTAATTTCATCTCTCCAATCTGGTCGGACACCTGCGTAATTAAAAAGTAACATAACGACAATATTTTCAGATTCTTCATACCCATGATCAAGTCTTGGATCACATCCTGAGAGACATGGACATTTGCAAATGGGTATCCTGAGGTTTGAAAATGCATAAACATTCTTAATTTCTTCATTGAGCGAAACACATCAAATCTCTTTGAAATACACCTTTCGCCAGTTTCTGTAACCATTGACGCATGACGCACCTTGTCAAGAAACCCTTCATTGAAGGTGGAACCCTCATTGGAACTGAAATATGACCGGGGGTCAACTGATTTTGCGAGATCATTGACAAGATCATGCATTGTATAGCGCGTCTTCTCCTCCCTTGCTTTCTGAAGGAACGACACGGCCTCCAACCAATGGATATTTTCCATCCCCACCACTTGGTAGGATTTTGCGGTCTCTTTTCGCAGCAAGCCTTGTATGATCCATAGTCGAATTAATTCATCTTGATCAAATACGTAATCCTTCGGGAATAACGCACAAGCTGCGAAACATCTCTTCAAGTGAATGGGAAGGTGGACGTAGCTCAACTTCAACGCGGGAGGGATCTTTCCCCCATCTCTGCCCCAAGAATCGTGAGCTAACAAAAGCTTCCATTTTTCATCATTACTTTCGAAACGCAGCATCCCTCCGATCGTCTTAATAGAAAGAGGCAATCCCTTACACTTTTTTGCCAATTGAACGGAAATCTCCTGAAGATGTGGGTGGCCATCAAAGTTGTTCTCGCCTATGGAGTGATGGGCGAGCAGACACAAGCACTCCTCCAACGACATGAATTCCAACTGCTTCGAATCTCGATCGCCCATCAGTCTGGCGACCTTAATGTTTCTTGTTGTGAGAAGAATCCTGCTTCCTTTACTCCCAGAATAGAAGGGCTTCAGCAGGGACTCAAGCTCTTCATAATTATCATTCCAGACATCGTCCAACACAAGGAGAAACTTCTTTCCAGATAACTTCTCTCTTAGAGAACTCTGAAGCTGATTAAGATCCTTCTCCGAGCCGGACGAAGACGGTGCTATTTGCTCCAATATGCTCTTGGTAATGGAGGCCATGTCAAATATGTCAGAAACACAAGCCCAGTCTTTGACTACGAAGTCCGCGTTTTTCAAGGACTTATGATTGTACAACTCTTGTGCAAGGGTAGTTTTACCGAGTCCGCCCATCCCCACGATCGAAATTACCAAAAAGGGTCGGGAGGAGTTGCCAGTTGCTGCTTCTGATCCGGTCAAACGAGCAAGCAGCTCCTCCATTTGCTTCTTCCTGCCCACGAACTTGGGCTCAGGCAAGGAAGTGGTTATGAAACATGGCAGGTCGTTTGGAGACCTGCTCCTCAAATTCTGGACTAGCTGAAGACTGGGGATGCGGCTGAGGACTCTCTCCAATCTTCGGTCTATGTTCTTGATCCCATTGGCCATATGATGACCCGAGATTAGGGTGCGTGGGCGGAAATGAGAGCAGCAAGCGATCAGGCAGCGAGGAAGTTTAGACGACCGTGATCTGGCCTGCACCTTGGACAAATCTCGCTTGGCATTGACAAAGAACAAGTCGAGCAGGTCTTCCATGTCGTAAGCCATGTCCCTGAGGTCAGCGAGCCAGAGGCCAATAGCACGGTCATTCTCGTACATCTGCTTCTCCTCGGCAGATTCCAAAACCGCTTGGATCGTGGGCAGCTTTTCACCCCACGACTTGAGCTTGTCGGAAATGCCGTGGATCCGGGCATACTCAGCGATGAGTTGAGAGCCGATCAGATTGAGGACAGGGGAAAGGAAATCCATTCTCTCCTTGGAAATTTTCTTTAGTTTTTGGTAGGGCAAGGCTTCTTTTCATTCTTTAAACTGATGAAGGAATAATCAAATCTTTTCCTTTAGAAAAGAGTCATTGGCGTGTCCCTCGAGTCCTCTTTATTTCATTTATTCTTTGCTTTTGCTCTGATTTCACGGCTACCCAAGCCACAAAAAGTCTCTCTTCAAAAAAGAGGATTCCTAACTTACATTTGAGACAATAAATTCGGAAGTCCTTCGAGGTGTACAAAGGATCGTAGCTAAGACCGAACCGTTCAATCATCATAGTCGCAATTACCGGCGGCATCGTTTATCGATCGACGCACCTTCTGGAGCATGGAATTCGTGGATCGCTGCCATGTAGACCTCGTCGTCATCCGAAGCTGAAAGCCTACCAAAGACAGGGGGAATGGAGTTTAGTGGTCGATGGGGAGGAAATATTATTTTTCAAAGTAGAAGTTCATCAAATCTTAATTTAGTTTAAATATTATAAATTTTTTATACTAATATATTTTTGAAATTAATTTTTTCCCTCGATTTTATATTAAATTACTTCAGCTTTTTTTGTTGCCCGCTTGTTTTCCGGAGCTTAGCTCCGACTAATCCGGACTCGACTTAGGTAGTACGCCTAGCTATGGTGGATGAGTTTTCCAACAAGGGTGGTTGCGTACGGTACCTTAAGCGAATCCAAGCTCCTTACCACTTGGGCCAACCCCACTTTGATAAGTTGGTTTTTGCTTCTGCTCATACCTCTTCTTATTTTGTATATCTTTTCTGTCCGTGTGATCTCCCAAAAAGCTAAAGGTTACATTATAACATACTTGGATAAAATTAAGATATCATTATCTATTTCGGCATGATCAAGTAATAAAAATTTCAAATATATAAAACTTAAAATGTTTAAATATGATTCGCGTTCATATCAATAGTCTCGCTTTGTTCTGTCTCCTAGTTTACTTAACAGCAATCTTAGATAATGTAATTTCATACATTTCTCAGAATGCCCTTAAAATTATTTTGTCTTCGAAATTGTATTCTCAATCAGCCAATTATTTTAATTATTTTTTGTTTCATATTTTATAAATTATATTAATAAGTTATGAGTTCGTGTTAGGAAAAAATGTATTTATTGATAGTTCAAATATTATGCGTTTTAAGACCAAATTATTGTTTTAATTTTAAGGACGTTTTTGTCATTGTGTTTACATTTTTTTTCGTTTAGTTAAAAATTACAGCTTTTTAGCATTTTCTAGTTGTCTTAATCAATGTCAAATTCCCAGCGAATGTAGAGATAGTATGGATGGGAATCTACGTTGCCCAGTATACAGGCACGGATACGAGGATACAACAAGATACGGACACGGAATTATGTTTCCAAATAGGGTTTCTCAGAAAAAAAAATTCTCAAAACAAGGTAGACAGCTTCGAAATTCCTGAAATAATGCATTGAAATCGAACTTTATAAATTCAACTTTGTCAAATAAGGAAGCCGAACTTATAAAATTTGATTTCAAAAATTCTCCTTAAGGAAAACTTATAGAGTTCGGCTTCTAAAAAATAATAAATAATAAATAAAAAAGAGTTTAACCTCCTTAAGGGGATTTTTTGAAAGTCGAACTTATAATGGGTAAAGAAGAACTTATATAAGTTCGACTTCGATGCATTATTTCAGAAATTTCGAAACTTTGTATTATATTTCATGAATTGTTTTTCCACTAACGTTAAAATGGAACAAAGTCCTACGGCGATACGTCTTATTATAAAAAAAAAGTTAAGACATGGATATGGTTCGGACAAGGCATACATTGTAATTGAAAAACATTTAAGACTTTAAAGACCACAGAACATAGATTCATATTATTTCATAACTACTGCAACGGAGGAAGTGTTCATAGTGGATTTTAATTACAAAAGAAAACCACTCGAAAAATTTACAAGTGACTAACTAATTACAAATCAACTGATAATAAAAAGAAATTATAAGTCCATGCTTAATTACATAGACAACGATCGACGCCTTCAAAAAATTTCTACGATAATTTACTGACACGATTCACTTTCGAAATGAATTTTTCATCCACCTTAGCATCAACTTCGCAGTCAACAAGCTCTTTCAAGAATAATGTTGCCTCAACTCCGGTTCATCGAGAGATAAACTATCGACTTCTAGACCGAGATCATCCATGACACCAAAAGAGTCTCCTGAAATGTCCTACATTTTGGTCTCTCCATGCATATAGTCCGATGCTTTCCTCGACGAGAGACGGAGATTTGTATGAACATAAACTAAATCCGTAGCATGTTCGGATAATTCATAATAATTTCAAGGTATTCGAAAGCTTGATCCGGGGATATAGTTTTTTTTTCTCAAAACTCTCTTCCATTTTAATACTTTCCTTAAGACAATATCTTCGTAGAAATGACAAGGTCTTTAAAAAAAAAATTCTTTTTTAAAATATGTGGACAAAAACATATAGTTTACTACTTTTACAGACATTAGAGATTTATGTTTCCGGATTTATTACCACATTGTAGGCATATACGGAAAAGCTTTTTGATTATAAAGGTTAATACGACCAAATACCCAAAAGACGTTATTTTGGTATAGTTCCGCGGTCGACCGACTACCGTTCATTTAATCGGCAAACTTAAAAGAAGTGCAATTAATGGAACGAACATCGGGGAGCTGCACCCAACGGTCATCTTCAGTGTATCCGTAACCGAATTGCTTTTCATAGCACAGACGCGTTGTTGATATCAATGGGAGTACATGATGAGAAAACATGGCAGGAACAAGGAGACGTAATGGGAAGTTAGGCTAACTGAGCCCCTTTGCTTCATTTCCATGGGTGGCGGTACGCTCCATGGAAATAAGGTCCATCGGGGAGAATCGCCCAGTCGCAGTACTCCGGGCATGCAGTGCGATCCCGTCTCTCGTCGTAGATATTGAAATAGTGCGTGTTGTTCGGCCAGTCGAACCGGCAGGTGAACAGCGTTCCGCCGAAGAAGTTCGGCCTGAATCGGAAACGAAACTCACCCCCAAAGGGAATGATATGGACCCCAAAGTCGTCGTCCTTGGAACGGCAGTGTACGCTGATGTTCGTGTACTCAATACCGTTTCCGATGATAACCTGCGTGTACAGTGTCTCCCAAGGCCAATGCCAGGCATGGATAGAACCGATGAAGAAAGACAAGAAGATGAATACAGAAATCACTGGTGCACCCATCTTTCGGTTCACCGTAAATTCTAACCCGGGAACAACTAAATCGAGTCCTTAAATAAGAACGAATTTCCCGTGTTTTTACATCAACAATCATTTTGAGTATTATTTCCTTTCCTTTTAATGATTGAGAGATAAGAATTTCCAAAAATGTCACCAAAATAAAATTGAAAAAGAAACAACATAAAGCAATTCATTTGCAACTATATCCTCCACGTCAATTTTACCGCATTTGGGATCGAGAGTTTTGATTAATGTTTGACGACAATGTCTCACTGTTGACATGATGAATTATCTTCTGCCTATTTTTCGGACGAGTTAAAGCCCATGAGAGGAATGTAAGGGATGAGAAGTAGTGTGGGCTCGTACCAAGTCCACAGCCCATGTCTGCACAAGTCACAAGTCTTAGGAAAACGGTTTGTTAACTCCGAGATCCACGGAAGGTAGTTTAGATTGGGAGGATCTTCGGAGAACGTGACAAACATCCTGGATCCATAAGAACGAATATGATAGGAAGGAGATCTTCCCAAAGAGGACACGATCAATTCAGCCAACAAAAGCTCTATTTGTTCGTCACCCCGTAGTTGTTAGGATTCCCCCACCTAGACAAACTCGCGAGGGTTCATTGGTCTTCATTTCCACCACCAGAGTAAGCAGTCGTAGCTCTAGTAGCAAATTTCCGCCCGCATTCGACCCCCGGGACGAGCCACCGTAGTCCCGACAAAAAATTCCTCCTTCATCCCGCCACCAGGGTGTGCAACCGTAGCCTTGGTATCCACATCCGGCACTACCTTCGACCACACTCCATCCACCAAGCCCCTGCAGTCGGTTTTCACCGTGCAAGTTCGCAAGTCTACAGCGCCCGACATCCGGTCTACGACGCCACCACCATCCAAATTCACAAGCCCACGGCGTCCAGCAGTAAGTCTACGACGTCACCACCGCCAAATTCACAAGCCCACAGCGTCCAGCAACAACTCTACGACGCCACCACTGTCCAAATTCACCAGTCTGCAGTGCCCAGCAGCAAGTGTACGACGTCGCACCATTATCCTTACTTTATTTTTCCTGGCTGCAAGCTTATCACTCTTATTATAAGACTTCATTTGATTAGCTCAATCTATTTCTTTCACTTACTGGCGACCACATCTAAAACCAAGTGAGTACTATTGCCAAATATTTCTAACGCCGCGAACACTTTTTTTGGCGACCACAGTGAGAGGACGAGAAAGTTTAAAGCTCACAGATGGCGAAGAATACCAGGAGTGGGGTTAATCGCGACCCTCCACCTCCACTAGATGAAGACGGTCAGTTTATAGCAGGAGACGTAAATGTGGAAACTGCGGCTCTAAGAAGCCAAGAAACAGCAGCTCAACTCGATTCGGGGGGGTCATCGGGAGGAAATGCGTCTCCGACATACATCCCACCGATGACTTTCGCCGCACCGGCAATACAGAGATCAACGGTGCCAATCGCTGCGTCATCCCCTCCGGCACCACCTGCACAGGCCCAAAGCGCCGATGACGATTCCCTGGGAAACAAAGTCGAATCACTCACCGCAGAGTTGTCATCTTTGAAGACAATGATGACTGTGCTACTCCAACGACAGATTACAGCCATGCCTGCTCCTGTTGTCACCCAAAACCCCCATCTTCCTCCTATCATGCCTGGATCTACCACATCTACAATGCCACCTTACTATCCACATTTTCAACCAAGTCTAATCGCTTCATCAAGCCTTCCGTCCCCCATAACCATGCTATCCCCGGATCCGCTATCTCCGCAAGTATAGCACCCTTCTATAACCCATACATACGTGGACGGCCTTTTCAGACAACTACAACACCTCCATACCTTCCACCATACTTCCCTCAACCATCCATACCAGGGCCAACTCCCTATCAATCAGCACCACTTGGGCCATCACCCTATTTACCTGTCACCCCTACTACTGCCGGCTTCGGGATCCCATACAGATCACAACGCCCTCGGCAGCACGTGCGGGACCGGCCGTGCCAAACCTAAGAAACCGTAACGCGGCCATCCGGGATGTACGCGCGCCTTCCGGCCTAGCACGCGCGTGGCGGTTCGAACGACCCGAGGATCCGGGTCCGCTCCCCAAGGCCCAACCGGTCAACGTCACGACTCCAGCGTCGGGCGCTGCGGAAGGGAATTGGGTGATCCCTCCCTGGGTTCCTAACTGGGCCTGCTCGGGCCCTCGCCGACCGTCCCTGATTTCCTAAGAGGCGGCGGGCAAAAGGCGGAGCATGATCTGAAAAAGGAACTTTCGGGAGAAATCAGGAGCGACTCGTGTCGTCCGTTCCTCATCCAAAATGGCTCCGTAAAAAGGTTGTTGTTTAACCTAGGTAAACTATACGGAGTCGCCACCGACTTTATTTATAAAAGCTGTTTAAGTCGGAAAAAACAGTTGGTTCGGGGATTACTAATTACTAACTCTTACATTCTAACATGCAGAAAAAGGGAGGTGGTGTTTGCTCCAAAGGGTTTGCTTTTGTTTAACGGGCATTGGACCCGATCCGGGCATGACTCCGGACTCATGTCAATGTTTTACGGGCGTTAGACCCGATTCAGGCTTTGGACCCGAACTTGTCTGTAACTTCGGTTGTCCCTTGTCTGTAACTTCGGCTATTACGACCTTGTTCGAAGGCTCATTCCTCACCCCATGGTGTGTATGGTAGGCTAAAAAAAAGAAAGGGAATGACAGTGTCATCATATTGAACATAGTAGAAGTATGCTAGAGTTAGCAAAGTGAGGGAAGTCTCACCGAGGGGGTTACCTCGCCCCGGGGTGGCCCGAGGAGGATGAACGATGCAGGGAGGGTGTCGGCTGGTAGGCTAGTCGGGAGGCTTTGGCTCGTCAGCACTGGAGAGGGGGAGTCCTTGGCTCCGATTTCTGTATGTCCGTCAGGGAGGAGTTGGCCTCCGATTGTATCTGTCGAGAGGAGGAGTTGGCCGCCGATTCCTCAGAGGGGAGGAGCGTCTCCCAGTAGAGGGACCTCTGATTGGAGATTCTCTGATTCAAGATTTTTGCCTGATTATTTTTTTTTCTTGATGTCTGATAAGGGATGGGGAGATTTTTCTCTAAGAGGATTCCCGAGATCATCGGGATATTTTGTTTAACGTGTGTTTTTGTCTTGATTGATTTTTGATATTTTTAGAGATTTTGGCTAGATATGTGAATGGGATTTTGTCTAGGTTCATCCCCTAATTGGACAAAGAAGGTAAGATATTTTTTAATGTGATATATTTTTTATTTTTTTGGAGTGATGGATGTGATTGAAGATTTTTCTCAAGATAATTTACGATGAATTATCGAAATCGTAGTTGATTTGAATGTGATTGCAATTTTAAAGGAAATCTTGATCGAGTGAAAAAATTTGGGGTATTACACGGGGCACATACCCCTTCTGAGTTCATATTCCGTAAAGAATTCAATGATATGAGGAGTTTGGTGGAAAGACATATCACTACAAGATAATATAACTCGGATACTTGAGCAACTTAGCGCTTTAAATAGGCCAAACACCACCGCAAAGCCAAGCGCCCTCGTAGATAAGGAGACTTCTTTTATGGGAGATGCCCGATGCACAGATAGGCGCAATGTGTCATTCCAAGAGGATGAGCCCTGAAACGGTGCTAATCAGTGCGTTACAGAGGCTTGCAATAAGGACAGGATATCCCTCTCAAAGCCTACTTCCTCTAGATCTCCCACATCTTGGAGGTCAAATGTTATGTATGCAATGAACCCGGTAGACGATGATTGCGAAGCTAGGGTGAAACAAACAGGTATCAAATTGCGTACCCCCTCGCTAATCTGGTAAAGCACTTGTAGAAGAGATACTGCCAGGGAAAACTCCGTTTATGGGAGGCCTACCTCGGACAGAAAGCTTCTACACGAATGTCTCGGTAAGCCCACAGCCATCTCCAGTAGCCGGAAGAATGCCTTATCCCCCATATCCCCCAGAGAGATGGAGCCAAGACCCCGCGCGAGAGCAGTTTGGTCATTAACCCCCGCAAAATTTGAGGGAGGCAATCGCTCAAGTCTTGGAACAGTGGTACCTGGAACTGTCAGGCAGGACGATCCTTGTTTGTACAGTAGTCCATACCCTGCTTACATCTACAGAGACTT
Organism: Melastoma dodecandrum; assembly: GCA_029817715.1. Lineage (NCBI taxonomy): Eukaryota > Viridiplantae > Streptophyta > Magnoliopsida > Myrtales > Melastomataceae > Melastoma > Melastoma dodecandrum. The sequence continues at coordinate 3,322,875 of JARUPY010000604.1, read as the reverse complement.
TCCCCTGCCTAAAGGATACCGAGTACCCAACTTCACCCGTCTTTCAGGGAAAGATGAGATGATGCCTATAGAACATATAGCCCGGTTCACCCATCAAGCCGGTGATGCTGCAGCCAATGATTTTTTGAAGCTGAAGTTATTCCCGAACTCGCTCACAGGGGGCCTTCACATGGTATGCGAGTTTGCCTCCCGGATCAGTCACATTATGGGCGGAAATGCAGTCTTTCTTCATGAAAGCGTATGTTCGACTAGACACGCCCATGTCAATCTTCGAGGTGATGCGGCTAAAACAGACCGCCGAGGAACATCCAGGGCAGTTCTTTATCCTTTCGCGAAAAGCGTTGCTTCGTTGTAGACCTGCAATTCCTGAAAGGGACCAGTTGATGTTCGCACTAAACGCATTGCCTATTCCTTTCAAGAAGAAGCTACAAGGGGAAAGGTTCAACGATCTTTATGACTTAGCCAGGAGGGCGACTGAGTATCATCAGTTGTTAATGGAAGAGGCCCAATCTAAGCGCGCATATTAGTTGGAAACCTTCGAAATAGACATGGCCGAGTTCGTAAAAGGCGAAGCAACAATTTGTGAGCCATTAGCAAGAAAAAATTCAAATGCAAGAGCATCTCAGAAATCTGGCGAAGAAAGAAAGTATTCTTTCAATAGACAAGGCATATGCAATTTTCGACTGGCTTTTCCAACGAAAATGGATTAAGCTAAAACCAAGTCATAGAGCTCCTCAGACGGAAAGAGAGAAAACTAGGAATTATTGCAAGTGGCATGGTTCGTTCACACACACGAGCAGGGACTATTTATCATAAAATTCAAAAGCAAGAGCATCTCAGAAATCTGGCGAAGAAAGAAAGTATTCTTTCAATAGACAAGGCATATGCAATTTTCGACTGGCTTTTCCAACGAAAATGGATTAAGCTAAAACCAAGTCATAGAGCTCCTCAGACGGAAAGAGAGAAAACTAGGAATTATTGCAAGTGGCATGGTTCGTTCACACACACGGGCAGGGACTGTTTATCATAAAATTCAAAAGCAAGAGCATCTCAGAAATCTGGCAAAGAAAGAAAGTATTCTTTCAATAGACAAGGCATATGCAATTTTCGACTGGCTTTTCCAACGAAAATGGATTAAGCTAAAACCAAGTCATAGAGCTCCTCAGACGGAAAGAGAGAAAACTAGGAATTATTGCAAGTGGCATGGTTCGTTCACACACACGAGCAGGGACTGTTTATCATTTAGGAACATAATTCAAGACCTCATAGAGTCAAAAGAGTAATGTTTCCCCAAAGTAGACGAAGTCACTATGGTCGACGACAAGCCTTTTGATGATGAAATCGTCATTCATATGTTTGATGTTTCCGATGTCGACATCAATATCATTGAAACAAATACCGACTTTTCCCTACGGGACACAAAGATCCACGGGGAGACCATGATAACAAATGCCCCTTTTCACCGTTTAGCAGATAAAGGTGTAGTCACCTACCCAGACAGAGAAGTGGCATGTAACCTCTGTTGTTGGCATATGGACGATACGCATACCACTGATAGGTGCAATACTTTCAGAAAGTATCTGCAAAAGAATCAGGGGGATGTCTGATATGATTTGACCCGCTTGAGGAGGTAACAATGGGAGTTCAGGAGCTCTCCCAGGGTGGAGCGCAGACCAGCTATCCGACGAGGAAAGGGTGGCCCCTATGGTCGGGGCAGAGCACCCGATCAACGTCTCCACACTTTGTAACGCCCTAAACGACATCTGGAATTTAATGATCCGTCCATCCAGCAAGGGGCAAAGTTAGGACCGGAGAAAACCGGTTACACTGGCGAGACGTGCCCCGGAGCTGCAGAAGGGAACGTTTTTGCAGAACTCAGCAGGTCGAAAGATCATAGGAAAATGGGGCCAAGCCAAATTGAACGCCTAAAGTGGACATTCAGGCACTTCCGACGGGACCACCAATAGACTCAGTTCCTAGACGAGAGGATGTATCAGAAATGCAAGCTAATAGAACAGAATAGGATCTTGATTACTCAACTCTACACCCCGTGCTGAGTCAACTATTTCCTCAAGCTGGTAGACCTGTCATCAAATGGGAAGACCGTGATCAAACCCGCTCACTCCGTAACAACAAGTACTTGTGAAACTAACAATTATCCAAAAACGCAAAAGGTACCAACGTGGACAGTAATGGGATATGATCCGTTCGCTGGAGACTTTGTCGAGGTATGTCAATCTTTGCTTGGTTCTAAGAAATCAAGGGTAATCAAAGCGGTTAACCCCTCAAAATATTGGTAGAGAACTATTGGCAAAACATTTTTGCCACCAAGGGCTCGTAAGAGAAGGGACAGACGTCTAAGTCACGTCACTAAGAGGCCCAAACCTACCCTCTCAGGGGTCACTTTACCTGCCAAAGTATATATGAAGGAATCAAACACTGAGGCAGAGCATGTCGAGTCCACGGACCATTCGGAAGAGACTGACTCGAGTTTTGATTACACCCCTCTTCGGAGTGAAATCCCAAGTGATGCTAATGGCGAAAGGAGACCAATTATGGGCTGTAACGCTCTCACATTGCCGGTAGACTTCGCCAATAATCTGAAAGTGGAGACTGTAAGAGGTAAGGTACCTCTTCCTTGTTCACCAGTTTATCCGACAGGTTTTCCACTTCATTGGTTGAAGAAACCGATAGCATGAAGCAACACATGCATTCTTTGTACATTACCGCTACCTTTGATGGTACTATGGTGAGTCGGGTCTCATAGTAGACAATGGAGCAACGATAAATGTGCTTCCACTGCCCAGGTTCAGAATGCTTGGATATAAACCTCACGATTTGGTTAAGACCGATGTTACTGTAAGTGGTTTTAATGGTAGGAAATCTGAATATTTAGGGGTCTTTTCTGTGCACTTAGAGTTGGGTCGCCAAGGAAAGAAAACTGCTTTCTTCGTAATAGACATAATTCCCACTTTTAATGCTTTGTTAGGCTTGCTCCATAAAGCTGCAGTCTACGTTGCATAGAGAGTTGATGTTATGGCTCGATTCTGAAATTGAGATTATTAGGGCTGATGAATATTCTTATTGTGACAAAGGTATCTTACATGCAGAAATGAGCAAGACTGTTAAAGACCTTACGCTGGAGCAACGATATAAGCTAGGCGACCCACTGTAGGGCCTCTCGGTCAACCGTCTGGAAATTTTGATTATATCGTGGATTACGGGACATCGCATCCCAAGCCGGAGATGGACCAAGTAGCTCCATCAGGATGGGGGAAAGAGCTTACTGCAAAAGACATAGAGGAAGTCCTACAAGAGGTCAATTCGGGTGAAAACCCTGCAAGGAGAGATGCAAACAGCCGAAATGAAGACGAAGGTAGTAAAGAAGAAGTTTTGAAGAACCAGCAGAACACCGTCGCGGAGTTGGAGCCCGATAGACTCCTAAAGGAAGGGACTTATGGACTAGAGTGAAAAAAGGAACGAAGCGGTCACTGATATCCTCCGACGACTCCAAGTCTACAAGGGGAATCATTGCTTTGAACAGCCTACATCTTGGCTCTCAATAAGTTCGGAAGCACTTAGAGCGTCCAATGCTGTAATAAGCCCGTGTCTACCGATTTAGGTGGCACCGGGGGCCGCGAATCTTTGATGATGTCGTGTGATCCATTAGTTAGTATCAATTTGGGAAGCGAGACTTTTCCAAGTTTCTTTTCACCAGTTCTTCAGTTAATAAGGAACTCTTCGAAGCGATTAGAGGGGTACTTAAAGAATTTAAAGGCTGCTTCGCTTGGGATTATACCGAGATGCCAGGCTAGATCGTAGATTAGTATAACACACTCTTCCCATCAAGAAATATTTTAAGTCGGTACAACAAGCATTAAGGGATATGATTAGGGAAGTAACACAGTTAGTCTTTGAAGAAGTTAAAAAGCTTTTTCGAGCAGGGTATATAAGGACGTCGCGTTATACGGAATGGATTTCTAGTATCGTACCCGTATTTAAAAAGAACGGCAAATTAAAGTCTGCATAGACTTTAGAGATTTGAACCGCGCTTCTCCAAAAGATGAGTATCCCATGTCTATTGCAGATGACCTTATAGACAAGACGGCAGGTCATCAGGTTATGTCATTTATGGACGGTTTCTCTGGTTATAACCAGATCTTTATCGCGGAAGAGGATATAAATAAAACCTCATTCAGATGTCCTTTAGGGATTTTCGAATGGGTAGTAATGCCATTTGGACTAAAAATGTCGGCGCTACATATCAGCGAGCAATGAACGCTATATTTGACGCTTCTCTTGGCAAGACAGTGGAAGTCTACATCAACGATATAATCGTTAAATCAACAAAAGATGAACTACATGTCGATTATCTCAGAAATACTTTTATTAAAAAGAGAAAACATCAACTTAAATTAAACCCACTTAAATGTGCCTTTGGAGTTAAAGCGGGATAATTTTTGGGTTTCTTAGTACATCAACACAGTATTGAAGTCGATCAAAACAAGGTAAAAGCTATTCAGAATTTAGCAGCACCAAGAAGTAAAAAGGAGTTACAGGCTTTCCTTGGAAGAGTGAATTACCTACGTAGATTTATTGGAAATGTCGCATGGAAGACGGAGGCTTTTACTAACCTATTAAGAGGAAAAAATGATTACAAGTGGACTGAAAAACACGAGGAAGCGTTCGACGCCTTGAAGAAATATTTTACACACCCACCAGTCCTGATACCCCCGCAGTACGGAGACCTTTCATTCTTTCTATGGCTGCCATTAAAACGACTATAGGGGTTATGTTGGCACAAATGGATGAGAATGAATGTGAAAGGGCTGTTTATTACATGTCGAAGCAATTGACACCAATTGAAGTCAGGTATGCTCCAAAGGAAAAGGTGTGTCGATCGGTATTTTATACTGTCATGAAACTTAGACATTACATAGGGAACAACGAAGTCTACGTTGTATCCAAGTTGCCCATTGTCAAATATTTCTTTGAGAGTCCATTATTAGGTGGACGAATTAGCAAATGGAGCTTAATTTTGTCTCCATACGATCTGAGATATAAGTCCCAACAGTCGGTCAAAGAACAAGCACTGGCTGATTTTCTAGCCTGTCCCGGTCTTGTCTATAGAACAAGAAGAAGCAACTGAAGAAGTCTGGCCGGCGTGGTTTGATGGCTCGTCCACCAAGAATAGAGCTGGGATAGGAGTTCACATAATATTTCCAATGGGTAATGACATCCGATTAGCTTTTCGTCTATAAGTAATACCTACCAACAACGTTACTGAGTATGAAGCATTTATAACAGTATTAAAGGAACTCATGGCACTAAAGGCAAGGCAAGCCCGTGTCAGGGGAGATTCTCAATTAGTTATTAACCAGGTTAACAAGGAGTGCACGTGTCAAGGCAAGTTGCTACCCTATTTTGAGACAGTACAGCGGCTATCGCGCGATTCGAAGATATACCTTTTCCATTTGTGGGACGTGATGAAAATGTAGTAGCTAATAGCCTACCGCAGTTAGCCTGAGGATACAAAAACAGGACCAAACGGGATAACGTACCCGAAATAGGATCGCATCTGTAGTCAGATGAACGTCATGGCCGTAGATAATGAGCCAAGATGAAGACCGGAGGAAACCTATAATAGATTTCTTATCGGAACCCGGTCGTGAGGCTAAACAACGAATCAAAGTTCAAGCATTATCATACATCCTCTTGGACAATGTTCTCTATAGAAAGGATACGAGCGGAGTTCTTTTAAGATGCGTGGACTTAGATGAAGCTACTCCAATAATGTTGGAGACCCACGAGGGACTTTGTGGGTCGCACCAGGTAGGGATCAAAATGTGTTGGATTATTCCTAGACATGGTTTTTACCGGCTATCAATGATGAAAAATTGCATTGAGATGGCCAAGGGATGCCAAGAGTGCCAACGACATGACCTGATAACTCGTGCTCCAGCAGCTGACCATACCCCAGTGATTAAACCTTGGCCTTTTAGGACTTGGGCTCTAGAAGTAATAGGGGAAATTCATCATCATTCTAGTCAAGGGGATGCGTTTATCTTGGTAGCAACATATTACTTCACCAAGTGGGTAGAGGCACAAGTCTACAAGAAAATTGACCATAATGAAGTGATTAGTTTTTTGTAGACCTTTATTATTTATCGATTTGGCATTCCCCAGAACATTTTCGTAGACAATGGAATGACTTTTAACAACACAAGAGTAAGAGAGTTTACCGAAGAATTTGGCTTCTCAATCCTGAATTTGGCTTCTCAATACTGAATGATACATTGTGGGCTCTAAGAGTTACCAAATGCGAAACCACCGGAGAAACTCCATTTGTACTAGTCTATGGTCACGACGCAGTATTACCCATCGAAATGAGATATAAATCGCTTCGTGTCAGCCAACCTTGTTTATAGGACGAAACTATGCTTATAGCCTTAGAAGAGTTGGAAAGAAAGAGATTAGAGGTTGTAGACAATATAGAAGTGCACAAACAAAGGATAGCCCGACATTACAACAAGAAAGTAGTTCATAAACACTGTCAAGTTGGTGACTTGGTTTGGAAGGCGACCTTACCCTTAAAGTCTAAGGACCATATTTTTGGAAAGTGGTCTCTAAATTGAGAAGGACCATATCAAGTAAGCGAAACCTTTTCAGCAAACAGCTATAGGTTGTCAACCCTTGACGGAGTTAGACAATCTCTAAAAATTAATGGTAAATACTTGAAACTCTATAGAAAAAACATTTGGGAATCTCACGAAAAAATTCTAAGGAAGCGCTTCCCAGTTATATGGGAAGAGATTACTAGCAAGTAAATTCATAAGAACACTACACAGTTATAGACGGATGAGTTTGTATAGAGAGTTTCATCCCTTTGGGCTTTATGTCTAGAGCTGGTAGATGTAAAGAAAATTGAGTTTGTTTTAAGGGTGTCATCCCTTGATACCTAAAAAGAAGAATAAAAATGGCGTCACTTCCTGGAGACCTGGGAGCTTGAACTCGCGGCGTCATTTCTAGCCACCATACGTGCCGCTTCCACAAATAGGAAAGTCAAAACCTTGGCCCAAGTTCGCTTCATGGTAATCTCGTTCCTCTGATGAAACTAAGACATTAATTCATCTTGGCTCTGCTGGTCAGAAGTATGAGCAGATCGTTCGGCGAGCACGGAGTCGACCACGGAAGCCCGGTCCTTGAGATCCTTCTCAAGAGCCAAGAGCTCTTCAATCCTAGGCTGGACTTGTGAAAGCTGACGGGACAAGTCGTCCCTCTGTCTCCTGAGGAGCCTCACGTCAGCCTCTCCTTCCGCTTGATTTTTTAGATAATCAGCAATCTTGGACTCCTACAAGATATCTGGAGGTCCTTTAAGTAAACCGGCCATTCAGTCCGGAATTACCCTTTGAAGTCTTCACAAGCTGCTAGCATCTGGATCGTAGCGGCAGGAGAACTCTCAATCTCCTTGATGCAATTCTGAAGGATCTTAAACTGATCTTTAGAGAAAGTTCAAGACGAAGGAGATCCCCAACGCGGTCTACGTTCTCCATCAGACGGTTATGATCACTGAAGCAGCTTGAAGTACCTTCCCCAAGATTTTCGCTGGCTGGCGGGGAGATTGGATGGTCGGCATTGCAGTTTGTTAATCTGCGAATCTAGAAGCATTAGTGCCCGTCGCGCCTATCCCCTCTTGAGTAGCAGCTTCTATTACAGCGGCAATAGCCTCCGGCTCCTCATATGCTGAAACTTCAAGACTTGGGGAAGGGATATTCTACAAATTGAGAAATCGTCAGTATCGAAACCGGAAAAGTAAAGTCTATATAGACCTGGAGTACCTCAGAAGAAGGCAGGTCAGCTTCATTGGTCCCCAAAGCTTCTTTAGGATCAGGAATATCGGAGAGATTTTGATCCTGAGGGGAAAGTAAAATGTTTTTCCTCTTGAGCTTTGAGAAAACAAAACAACATGGGTACAGGAATACATACCATTTTTCGAGAGGACTCTGCCGTTTGGGAATTCAAAGGGGGCGGACTCAGTTTCATGGTCGTCCTCCTGAAAGCAAGGTCCCAAGTTTAATTGGAAGGAGATCTATAGTATTTAGAGGTGAAAGGCGCCGTATACCTTGGAGAAGGGGTCCCTGAATACTGAGCACCTGTCTCAGAAGATTCAGGGGCCTTAAAAGAAATAGGGAGGATCTTGAATGGCAGCGCGACGATGATTAAAAGAAATTAAAATAGGTATATCCTCGGAGTCAGAAGACTGAGGGGAAGAAGCCTTTCGCTTGCTAATCACTCTCTTCTCGACCTGTTTGCCCTTGGAAGCAAGGGTTTGACGGCGGAGACGGGTCAAACGACCAGCCAGGGGAGGAGGGCTCCTTTCTGGTGAAGAATCCCCTGAGTCCACAATTGAAACTGTAATATATGTTAGATAGGAAGTTTGCAGTTCAAAGGGCAAGAAAAATAAGTTTAATCTATACCAGAAGGCATCTGTCCGGTCTTTAACATCATTTTAGAGGAAATGTAGAGATTTGGCTCTATGGAAGTCCAGAGGAAAGTCATTTTTTTCAAAAGGGCATCAAAGATAATTGCCCATTAAATAGAAAAGAACTCCGTAGCATAAACCGGAGTAGACTCAAAAGGGAAATCCATGTGACGGAGCTCCATCTTCTTGGACAGAAGATTCATGGAAGCCTGGAAAGAATCCTTTGAAAGAATGTTGTTCACCCGTGTATGAATCGAGATATTGAAGAAGTCAGAAAAAGGGACTGACGAGCTCTGGATGAAACCAATTTGTCTTGAACAGAGCTGGGGGTTGTAGACTTCGAAACCAAATCAACCCACTATCACACATATCAAGTCCCTACTGGTCAAAACAGTATCCCAATACAGGCCTGGGGTAAGCCTCTGCCGGCATTTCAAAATGAGGTGGCCGGCAGGGAATGGAACCCAATTGCGGCGTTCGCCCTGCCCAGTATCTACAATGTGCCTTATATGCCCCGTCACAGAGGCATATAACCATTTGTCCTTGGCCTGGCAGTAGGATTCCAACATAGCGTTTCATAACAACTGATCAGGGTGGCGCCGGAAGGCATCTAGTACCCCGTAAGTCCTGGCATCCATATGCAGGACCACAGATGAACGATCTAAAGAGGGCCGTCGGCGAGATTCCTCGGAAAGAGACTTGTACACGTACTAGCCTTGTGCAAACCTTGGTAGACTAAACCTAATAGGAATGGGGCCCAAGCTATCTTGCTGGAAGCCGAGCTTAGACAGTTGGCAATCCCATAAATAAGTTTTGGCACTCGCTTGCCAGTAAAACAGAAAACGTACTTGCTCAGCCAGACGCTGAAGAACTCAACCTCCTCGGCCTTCCCTAGACAGCAGTGGAATGACCTTCGATCATTTGAAGGTGTTTCCTCGGCGTACTCAAGATTTGGATTATCTCTTTGGGGTTGTGGTCGTCGTCTATAGGGTAAAGACGAACAAGGGTACCGGCCACGTAACTCCCCGCCAAGAAATTTATATCCTCTAGAGTGATGGTCATGGGGCCTTCAGGGAAGTAGAAGCAGTTTACTGAGTTGTTCCAGAAAGGAAGAAACTGGCACATACCTGGGGGTCGCAGCGCTTCGTAACCAAAGAAATCTTGAAGAAGGACCAGAGGCCACAGACTTTCAGCCTGGATTCCGGCTTCCCAAGCTAACTAGAAAACCATTGTTGAACCACTGGCTTGTCTACAGAGGGGAAGCACAAGAATCCACTTCTCTTTTCCCAGTTCAGGGGATCCACAAAGTCTTCCCGGCAGATAGGGATTTGAAACTCCGTGATCAAGTATTCATGAGAAACCAGATGGGGAAAAAGAAGAGTAGGGTCAAGAACAGGACCTAGGGTTAACCTGTCGTCGCCAGTCTGGACCACATCAGAGGGACCAGCACGTTGAGAGTGTCATTTGAAGGTCGCGAAGGAACACATGATCAAGAAGGAGGATAGGATTTTCAGAAAGGACTGAGAGAGTTTAGAAAGAAGGAGCGCTCGAAGGATAAGTGAAGGGAGGGAAACAAAAGGTTTTCTTAAAATCTCCAAAAGACTGACAAATATGCTCAGGCGACAGAAGTCACCTCAGCAAAAAGAGGAGGGCTTATGTTGACATGATGAATTATCTTGGGCCTATTTTTCGGACAGGTTAAAGCCCATGAGAGGAACGTAAGGGATGAGAAGAGGTGTGGGCTCGTACCAAGTCTACAGCCCATGTCTGCACAAGTCACACGTCTTAGGAGAACGGTTTGTTAATTCCGAGATCCAGGGGAATGTAGTTTAGATTGGGAGGATCTTCGAAGAACGTGACAAACTTTCTGGACCCATAAGATTGAATATAAAAGGTATGAGATCTTCCCAAAGAGGACACGATCAATTCAGCCAACAGAAGCTCTATTTTCTCGTCACCCCATAGTTGTTAAGATTCCCCGACCTGGGCGAACTCACGAAGGTTCATTGGTCTTCACGTCCACCATCAGAGTGAGCAGTCGTAGCTCTGGTAGTTAATTTCCGCCAGCACTCCACCGTCGGGATAAGCCACCGTAGTCCCCGCAAATAATTCCTCCTACGTCCCGCCACCAAGGTGAGCAACCGTAGCCTTGGTATCCACATCCGCCACTACCTTTGACCACACTCCGTCCACCAAGCCCCAGCAGCCGATTTTCACCGTCCAAGTTCGCAAGTGTACAGCGCTCGACATCAGGTCTACGACGTCACCACTGTCCAAATTCACAAGCTCACATTGTCTAGCAACAAGTCTACGACGTCACCACCGTCCAAATTCACAAGCCCACAGCGTCCAGCAGCAAGTCTACGACGCCACTACCGCCCAAATTCACCAGTTTACAGCGCCAAGCAGCAAGTATACGACGTCGCACCATCGTCCTTACTTTATTTTTCATGGTTGTAAGCTTTTCACTCTTATTGTAAGACTTCATTTGATTAGCTCAATCTATTTCTTTTACTTACTGGCGACCACATCTAAAACCCTGTGAGTACTATTGCCAAATATTTCCAACGTGATCCGTTTCGATGCTAACACTCACATTCTTTTACAAATTTAAAAATTTTTACTTAAATTTATCGGTACTTTTTGTTGAATATTTTAAGTCTATAGATATACTTCCACACTTTCCAATACAGAAAATCGGCTCCAATAGAAGTAAGAATATCGATCGTATAGAATTGAGAATTTTATTCTTGAACGTTGAGAAAAGATGGCAAATGGGTGGAAATAACCTGAAAAAAAAAAAAGATAAACGTCTACAAGTACATACTGAAGATTTTCATTCATAAGGACAGATGGGCGTGCGCGGTTCACAACTCTCGATGTTCTCCCTGATCGGTTTCGTCCATGGCTGGCCGTACTACCCCTCCCATGTTCTCCCTGATCGGTTAGGACCCGGGTCGTTGCAAGGTCTTTTGATGGCCCTAAGGGACGTGCTAGACCTCGGCAAAGTAGTATTCCTCATTACAAAGTAACCCAAATATAAGAATGATTTAATGAACATACTGAACCAGATTGATTATGTCTAATTGGAGGAGTCCTTCTATTATTCTTTAGAATGTCACTTCAAGGAAAAAAAATTGGGAAGGAAAGCTAACTTCAAGGAAAAAAAATTGACAAGAAAGAAAAAACAATCGAAATTCTCTTCGCTAAATATAGAGGGTTTAATTCCATGAGTAAGGAACATAGTTAGTAGGATCCAGACCATAACAAGATTTAATATATTGTATAAGTTGATTTATCTATATTGTGATTTTACATATAATTACGCCATTTAACATGATTTGCAATATTTGTCATTAAAAAAAATACACCAATTACCACCTCGATAGAAACTTTATCAAAGATGTTAACAAATTTTACAGGAAATATATAAAATATAAGGACATAAAATATTTTACAGCAAATATATCTTTTATAATTTATTTCTATTTATATATTTCGAGAATTTATTTCCATTTTTTATAATTAAAAGGTCCTTACACCGGTTTAAGGATTTTGAACTGATTCGGGCACAATACATCCTCCCTAAAACCCTGAATCATTCTTTCAATAATAGCTGAAAACACATGATTAACAAAAACAAAAGTATCTTAAATTTATAACAATGCATATGATTATTAGAGAGGTTATAACAAATTATCGAAATGATATTTACTTTAGGATCCTGCTGGCGGGATGCCGTAGAAAGATTACGGAACCAAAATGGTGTTCCGCCACACCGCCACCGCACTTTTCCGACGCGAAATTTTAACGAGTAGGCACAAAACAGACAAGAAAAAGGGGTCTAAGTTTGGCACCAAATACAGGTAAAGAATAGATAGGATGGGTATTTTTATCGTTGTCCCAATGGACTTTGTGATTCATTATTTGAATATTAACAAAATCTGGAAAAAGTGGATGGAATTACTACAAAATGATTTGTGTGATCCTTGCACTATATAAAGGATGCAGGAGAGTCGAGAAAACACAAGGCGAGATGGCTGCACCAACGATTTCTCTACTCGTGATGCTTCTTTCCCTGATTGGTTTCGCCCAATGCTGGCCGTACTACTCCTTCTGGTACACCCATGTTCTGATCAATAACACGATCCCGGGGGAGAACCTCACCATCCACTGCAATTACAATGAAGATGACCGTGGGGTCAATGTCATCGCTCCCTCGGAGCAGTACAGGTTCCAGTTCAAGCCGAACTTCTGGGGCAAAACGAAATTCAGTTGCAGCTTCGCGTGGTCGAACGTCGCCCACAACTTCGACATCTATGTCGAATCACGGGATTACGACAATTGCGATAAGTATTGCAAGTGGTTGATTAAAAGCGACGGTCCGTGTTACATCAGGAGCGATGATTTTTGTGAACTTTACCCATGGGGTTGACCGGAGAAAGGTTGGCCGGTCTTAACCTCTTGGATAAATGAACAGAATAACGTGTGTTTGTGTTATGCCTTCTTGTCATATATTTTCCAATGTCTTTACATTTTACCTTTAAGCGCGATGAATAACAAATCTCATGACCCTATTCAACTACGTGATCGTGCCAAACATTACAAACCCGAACCACGACGCAATTATCAAGCACGTGTTAACCTGTTCATTCAGAGACTCCGAAAATTCCCAATCTTTTCTCGGGAAAACGTACAATATTCGTGGCTACAAAAAGGATAATGTGAACTCCACCTTTAAGGACTTTATTTATGAATCACATGGTAACAGAAATGCATGCCCTGCCAGAAAAGAATTTGTAACTTACTATCTTCTGGTTTAGTAGGCAAAGGTTTCTCTCTGCGGAAAGGTTGATTCATTCACGAGACTCAAATCCATCATGACAAATATTACCAACCCGAACCACTTATCAAGCACGTGTTAACCTGTACATTCAGAGACTTCGAAAATTCTCAATCTTTTCTCAGGAATACGTACAATATTCGTCACTACAAAACAAAGATAAACGTCTACAGGTACATACAGAAGATTTTCATTCATAAGGCCACATGGGCGTGCACGTTTTTTTTGACAATTTCACAGCTCGCAATGTTCTCCCTGATCGGTTTCGTCCATGGCTGGCCATACTACCCCTCCCATGTTTTGATTAAATAGACTTGGAGTAAATGCACTTGTCTACAAGAGACACCCGAGTAGTTAGGACCCGGGTCGTTGTTAGGTCTTGAGATGGCCCTAAGGGACGTATCGAACTCGAGCAGGGCAAAACCTTTCAACCATTGCATAAATTTGTCACCGGCATGGTTTTGAGATGTCCTTCACCGGCACCCGATCAGCGCAACACCAAGGCGCATCGACATGATAACTCGTTCAGTCCAAAATAAACTAAATTAAAAATAAACAAAAATGAAAATGCACTAAAGACTATTGGAGACTAACATAAACTCGTCTAATTAGCCACGAAATACTCTGTGGAGAGTACAAATAACACTACTTCCATATATTTATCGGCTCGTAAAAATCATTTGTGTGAATTCACAACGAAACGTTTCCAAATTCAGAAATTCATCATCGTCAAATTGAATACATATACATCTACAAAATATAAACGAACTGGGGTGGGGCGAAATTCTAAGTGAAGTGTTTGGACAAGAATTCATAAGGTCTTGGACTCCATCACAAAATTAAAGAAATTAAAAATGTCTAGAGTGAAATTGCCATGATTTCATTCAATCAAAAATATGATGTAAAACTCAACTGTGTTCGAGTGAGTTTTTGAAACATTGTCGTTCCAATTTTTAAATGGATACTACTGATATAATCTTATTTTGATGATGACAAAATTTATGTATTGCTAATGTGTTATTTAAGTGTATAGAAGAACAGGTCTTTCGGTGTGGAAGCTGCTCTCTGCTATCTGTGCAATACGTAAAAGAGTTATGTGGAGTACTTCAACGGAGGAAACGATCTAGCCATCAAAAATTGTGTCCTAAGGACAAAATCTACTATCGAGTCTACTATCTCTGTTACAGAAATGAGAATATGTGTTACAGTTGCTATAACTCTCCTTGCTGGAGTATTTACTACAGTTTACAGAACGGTATTTCTATGAATGACGATTTCCTTATTGGAGATTGTTCAATATGCGAGCACGTTAGATATTTATCTCATACATCTTTCAGTTAATTCTTATTGAATTAACTTTGGCATCATGTTTAGGTTCATTCCTTGGACCTTGAGTTAGATTTATTTCCTTAACTAACGTGATCCCATAATTATGGAATTTGGCTACAATCTAATCATGTTAAAATCTCCCTTACACGGTGAGAATATTTTACGACGAGAATATTTTCATATTATGGAAACAAATCAATCCCAATGTCAAGTTCGTATAAGGAAAAGTGTTGATTCTGCTGTCGCAGAAAACAAATTCTAAGCATAAGACATTATTTCTTATTGGGTGATTAATCTGGTTTATTATTATCTGATATTACTAAGGATAATGTTTTGTGTTCTTGGAAGTTTTCCCACAGGATCGTATCATGGAGAAAATGGCAAGTAGATCAACTAGCCGTTGGTGATTAATTGGGAAACTCCTTTCTACGGACAAGCTTAAATGCAAGAGTGAAACCACAATTTCAACTTGTTGTTCTACCTGAAAGCTTACCAGAATCCTTGGGCCTTCACTGTTGCTAAAACTGAGATCGTCCATCATGCATTCACCGAGCCGATCACTGCTGAGAGAGAGCGTCTTCTGTGGCTGCAAACTGTTGGTGTTATAGTTGCTAATTCTGATTTATGCAGGTTGTTAGTTACACAGGTTGTGTGCAAGGGCAGGTGATAGCTATTAAGCCACGAGGGCAGGTGGTAGCCGTTAAGCCACGTGGGCAGGTAGTAGCCGTCAAGCCACGGGCTCAGTGAGGAACCGGAGTTAGTCACGTTGGGTTGCGTGCGGGTTGAGTTAGACACGTGAGTACGTGCAAGTTGTTAGTCACATTTCTGATAGAAGTGTGCATCTGTAAAGTCCCCTGATCATCAAATAGTAAATGCGCCCTAATTGGGGTGAGCGCTGAGAGAGTGGACGTACGCATTATTTACGGAACCACTATAAATCTTTGTGTCACACACATAAGATAACCAATCTCAAAATTGGGAAACTGTACAGCAAATCCAGTCTTTGTAATCTGACATAACCACGCTTCTGTGATCGAAAAAGTGTCAAAACTCTTAAGACACTAATTCAACCCCCTTCTTAGTGCATTCCTATACCAACAGATACACACACCTTTCGTGTCCTATGGTCGATTACGGCAATCCTGGATTGGATGATTATTTTTACATTAACCTCTTGGACTTCTCTACTCGCGATGTTTTCCCTGATCGGTTTAGTACATGGCTGGCCATACTACCCCTTCTGGTACACCCATGTTCTGATTAAATAGACTCGTAGTAAATGTACTTGTACACAAGAGACGCCAGAAGTGGTTAGGACCCGAGTCGTTGCAAGCTGTTGTGATGGCCCTAAGAGACGTACCAGACCCAAGCGAGGGCAAAACCTTCGAGCCATTCCATAAATCTCTTAGTTATAAAAAAGAAAATCCATTTATTTATTTATTTCGCAAAACTTTGGAAAAACTAGTATTCCTCATCACAAGACGACCCAGTTATAAGAATGACATCGAGATTGATTATGTCTCAGTTGGGAGAGTGTTTCTAATATTTCCTTAGACATGACACTTTTTAAACGAAAAAAAAATTAAATGAAAGAAAGAACAATCAACTCAATTTTAAATTGAAATATAAATATATATTTGGGATTTGTTTTTTAATTTTAGTAACATCGAGATTTTTGTTCAAAAATAATGAAAAAGCATATTTTAATCATTTGACAGATTGCCTAAAAAGGAATTATTTGTGCTATATTTCTGATCATTCCATATTTGGCACATGAATCAGACAAAAAAATATTGTTTACATTTCACCATAGGACATTTTTAAGCAAATTTTCTTTTGATATAGTTCAAAACCATAATATCGATTGCCACAAAATCGAAATTTTAATGGGCTCGGAACCAACCTCAACTACTTGCGCACCGCGGTCATAGTGTTTGGAGAATCCATATTCATTCACGGTACGACCCAAGTAAAGCACGAAAATATATAATGCGAGGGCATTGCGAGAACGACGACACGAACACGTGAATCCATAATTTTATTCGCAACATACAGAGGGTTCAATTATATGAGTATGGAGCACACAATTAGTAGGATCCAGACCATAACAAGCTCCGGCGCATTCAATCCACCAGGCGCAAAACGCAGAACACCTTTCGCCGCTTCTTGGCGTAGATGCCGGAGTATCGTGACTCATTCGACCAATTCAATGGGCGATAGAACGACGTGTTGCCCCTGAACTCATACGAATCCGTAGGAGAAACAACATGGGAACGACAATTTGGGATGACCATACTATTTGATTTCTCTTAGTTTGTTTATCAATTTGGGAGGAACTCAATCACATGCTTAAAAAAAGAATGAATTAATCAGTGTTAAAATCCACAATTATCGGGTCTAAAATTTGGCACCACAAAAAGGTAAAGAATATTATAAAATCGAATGGGTATTTTATCCATCTCCAAATTGTTTTTGTGATTCCCATTTGAATGTTAACAAAATCGGGAAAAATGGATGGAAATACTCCAAATGATTTGAGTGATTCTTGAACTATATAATGGATGCGGGATTCTCATTGGGAGTCGAGCAAACACACAAGCCGACATGGCCGCGGCGACGATTTTTCTACTCGTGATGCTTTCCCTGGTTGGTTTCGTCCATGGCTGGCCGTACTTCCCCCTCTGGTACACCCATGTTCTGATCGAACTCTATTTTTATCGGCTCCTAACAATCATTTGTTAGGATATACATCGAAATGTTTTAAGTCGTCAAATCATCAAATCGACTGCATATGCATCGGAAAAATATTAAAGAAGAGGTGGGTGAGGCGAAATTCAAAGTAAACTGTGTAAGAGTGTAATTGTCATGATTTCATTCGATCAAGAATATGATGTAAAACTCAAACGTGTCTGAGTGAGTTTTTGAGACATTGCCTATCAAAATATACCAATTTCTTAATAGATAAACACACCCTTGCTAAACTTTTATAGTTTGTAACGTGGTTACTGTTGAAAATGAAAATATATAGTATATAACGCTTCCACCTACAAGTCTGAGCATTTAGGACAATTGGTGTTGGCTGCTGTACAACTTTGGTGTCAAAGCCGAAGGTCGAGTTCACGCCCTGCCATTATTATTATTATTATTAGTATTATGATCATGTCAAAATTTAATCAAGTACAAAAATTTTATTATTATTATTAGTAGTATTATTATTATTAGTTTTATGATCATGTCAAAATTTATTCAAGTACAAAAATTTTATTATTTAAAAATTTTATTTTTTATTATCGTGACAGAATAATTTATAAGATTAATAAATTTCAAAAAATCATTACAATTTCAAAGTAAAACGACAAGAGATACCTCCACTACAAATATTTCCGTACAAATGAGCCTAGATAAATTTTTAAGAAATAATTTAGATATTTAATGCTTTTAAAAAATAACTCAATGCTTTCATGTATTCATTTCACTGAGATAAGAAGAAACTAAAATAAAAATTCCTTCAAGTTTTTAAAGCTAAAGCCACTCGGTCAACGGTAAATTATTTTGCGGTTGACCGAAGTCCAAAAAATTGAACAAGAAGCCATGCACGGATGCACGGGATTTTAGCCAGAGTCTTTGAATACGAGCTTCTCAGCCAAGGTTTGGAGCTTGTTGGTGGTGCCATGGATACGAGCATAGTCGTTGAGGAGGCGGGCATGAAGGTGGGCTTCCCTGATGAGTTTGAGGACAGGGGAATGGAAATCCATTCTCTCCTCGGAAATTTCTGCAATGTCTGTGTTTCTCTTTAGTTTTTAGGTATTCCAAGCTTCTCTTTAATCTTTAAACTGATGAAGGATTAATCAAATATTTTCCCTGAAAAAGAGTCATCCTCAAGTCCTCTTTGTTTCATTTCGTTCTTTGCCTTGCTTTCACGGCTATATATCCAAAGCACCAAAGTCCCTCTTTAAAAACGAAGATTCCTAACTTATATTTGAGACAACAAATTCGGAAGTTCTTGGAGGAATACAAGGGATCCCCTCATATCACTTACTGGAGTAACTCGACCGGACATCCCATTCAGTCATTTTGTCTGAGCAGAAAGTGCACATGACTATGATTGGAACAAGGGAGCGTGCAAGAAGAATGCAGCAGTGGACACAGGAGCACCAGCTGGGATACATTAGTTAGGAATTCCAGTGAATCGGGCTTGTAATTAAAGAGAAAAGAGGACCAACATATGTAAGAGGTCTTATATATTGGAGAGTTGTTGTAACAAATTAAGTACCAGAAATAAAAGTTTGTTTTTCTGTTCTGCATTTCAACTTCCACCTTCGTCTTCTCCGGTGACCTCAACTCTGCTTTCATGGTATCAGAGCTCACGTAATGGCAAAGTTATTGCCTGGATGGAAGCTGATGGTTGAATTAGATCCGTCTTCACCTTTTTTTGTTAGTACTTTCGATGTACAAGGTGTCAATCGCAGAAGGACTTAGTGTTTAAGTTCTTAAATGGTTTAAATGAAGAATTTGTTGCTGTAAGATCGCAGATTTTAATGAAGAAGCCATTTCCTTCTCTTGGGAAAATGTACAATATTATACAAAGAAGACTTTGTATAGTCCTATTGAAGGACATGCTATGGTAGTTGCAACATGAAAGTTACAGAAGCAACAAGGTGAAACAGAAGGAAAATATTATGATGATGGAAGGAGAGGTCGAATGGATTTAATGTGTGAGCAGTGTGGTAGAAAGGGAGATGCTAAGGAGCCATGCTATAAGTTGATTGGAATTCCAAACCAGGATAATGAGAGAGTTGGAAAAGGAAAAGCTGTACTGAAGCTGAATATCGTGTTATAGCAGCCACCACAACTGATTGTTATGGATAGTTACTCCTCAAGGGGCAGTAAGGTTATGTCTCAGCAAAAATCCTGTTTATCATAAAAGGATAAAGCATTTGAAGATTAATTTATATTTTGTGAGAGAAAAGGTGGTATCAGGAGAGATAAAAGTGGTTCATATTCCAACTCAAATGCAAGTAGCTGACATTTTAACTAAACCCTTGCATCCAGTGAGGTTTTATTTTTCGGAAAGCAAGATGGAACTTTTGCATATTCATTCCTCACAACTTGAGAGGAGTGCGACCAGAAAGTGAACATGACTATGCTTGGAGTAAGGGAGCGAGCAAGCAGAATGCAGCAGTGGACACGGGAGTACTCCATCAGTTAGGAATTCCAGTTAACTGGGCTTGTAATTAAAGAGAAAAGAGTCCCAACATATGTCAGAGGTCTTATATATCGGAGAGTTGTTGTAACAGATTAACTACCATAAATAAAAGTTTGTTTTTTTATTCTGCATTTCAACTTTCACCTTCGTCTTCTCTCGTGACCTCAACTATACTTTCATTTAGGACCGGAATGCCTAAGACAAAATTAAAACATTTATATAAGTCAATATTATATATGTATGTATTGAATTCAAGGAATGTGTTAAACAATGTAGAGCTGTGTTGTTCTTTCCCCATATATCAAGGAAAATCTTAAAAACAACACTCCAAACCAAAAGTCAATATATCAACCGAAGCACAATATCTCAGATGATAGGGTATTGAACCAACGTCAACTAAATGCAATCAGACTGATCGGCAAAGGTGACAATACACTTGGTATCTGGCTTTGGTACAGGAAATAGATTTACAATGTTCTTTCTCCAAGCTGTCCGCAGTTAAGCAGAAACAATTAATAAGAAATAATAAAGCGAAGCAGCAATGTCATGATACTAACTCACCCAACTGATTCTTAAGAACAACCCCCTACAAATGGGAGAGGATGACTGCAGTAAGTTCCCCATTTCAAATTATGCAGTGTCATCACGTTTATCATTTTAACAAATAATAGTCTTGTTCTCCTCCTACAAGCATTATAGAAAGTACGATTTACTTATCGAAAAAAAAAAGAAAATACGATTGATGATAGCGCATGATGTGTTAATGAACCTTTTATTAGGGCTGTTGTTGCCCTTAAAAAATGACAGGTTACGATCTGATTAAATGGAAGCACCATGCAAAGTGATATTACCACTGTTGAGAAGCAATTCAATATCAAATGGGGATAAGCCTCAGGCATCGTTCCGATAGCCTTTTTAGTCTTTAATATCGTGTCTAGTAACCTAAGCAAGATATGAAAGAAATGTCAGCTTTATGCTAATATATTTTATTATAAATTACTTCAATTTTTTTCTTGCATCTGCTGCAGCCTTTTCTTCTTTTGTATATATCATGTGATCATATTAGGTTATATAAGGCCAAAGGATTTAGAGTGTTTAGAATGACTACAAAAAGTTAATTTATATAGATATTATTAAAAAAAGGTATAAAAAGTAGGAATTACATAAAAAAAAGTGAAAAGAATAATTGATGGGATGTGTCTAGAAATAGATAAAAGAAAAGTAGGGCGTGGGAGCTAATTTTCCTACTTTGACAAAATTTGTTTGACAAAAATAAAAGGATAATGTTGTCTTTTGTCAATTTTATAAATTATATATATAATATGAATTTTTATATGTTTCTTTTTATTAGTAATTCTTTTACCAAAGTGACTAGAGAAAAATGGACCCCACCTCAGGTGAAATGAATATGATCCTTCGTATCTTACTCTCTCTATAAATAAGTCTTCCTTGTTTTTCACCCTCAAAGAAAACATGAAGGACATTTCCAACAGGAAGCAAGGGACTCCGTCGCCTTGCGCCGCGTGCAAGCTCCTCCGGAGGAGGTGCGCTCGGGACTGCGTCTTCGCCCCTTACTTCCCAGCCGACGAGCCCCAAAAGTTCGCCAACGCCCATCGGGTCTTCGGCGCCAGCAACATCAACAAGATGCTTCAGGTACCCCTCTTCTTTTTTTTTATCCTCCTCATCTACATCTTCGTTTCTCCTTGGGGCATTACGCCATCGTCTTTCGTCTTCGAAGTCTAGGAACTACGTCTAGGAATTCTGATGTGTTCTTGGAAAAGTTTATCAAAGGTGTTGGGGATGTTCAATGCTGACTAAAGCCTCTCTCTTTCACACTCAAAAGACCCAAAAACGAAACGGCATTGAATTCTGATTGGAAAGACAATATCATATGTGAATGCGATATTTAATGAGCACTAGACCAACACGTTTGCTCTGTCTCATTATGGACCCCAACCCTCTTTAAAACATTGTATGAAATAATTTACTCATAAATTTCGGCATGACATTAATTTTTATATGAAGTATGGGCTTAGCTTAATTAGATGCCATTTAAGGGCAAACATTATCTAAGGTTTGGGATCATCTTTGAAAAAGAGTATTTGCAGCCGTTTTGTCTTAGTTTTTTGCCTTCTTGGCTTGGAGCAGAATTTGATTTATTGTTCGTTAGGGTTAAGTGAATCTAACCCTAACAATTGGTCATTCGTAATCGTGCATAATTTCTTTTTCCCAACATTAAATTCAGTTTGTAAGATGGATACTAAAATAAAAAGACAAAGGTTGTAAGGAAACAATATGTACTAAGATTGGGTTTGGGGAGGGGCCATACCAAACCATATATTGTCTTCTTCTCAATCCTTCTTCTTCTTTCCTACTTTTTGGTCCTGTTTTCCTATTCAAAACTCTAACAGAGAAAACTTTATTGGGACAGTTTTGTTGTCAAATCACATCCACCCACAAACACACACAAAGTATTTGTTCTTTGGACAAAAGTCATTGTATACAAACAAAAGACCAACATGTGTGGCTAAAAGAATATTTCATTCTATATTCTTTCTTCATTTTTTAAATACTTTTTTCATGTGGACCCACTTAATTTCTTTGATTTTCCCTAGCTTTTGATTTTTGGGGTTAGTGGTAATAAATTTGTCTTGGTCAATTTCACTATGTTGTTGGGTGTTGTGGTCCACACATTTTGTTTTTTTTTTCGGAAGGAATAACGACCCAACATCCTCATGACCAGTCACAAATTTCAATAAATTGTTTTTTCCAAAGTTGGATGTGAGAAAAAGAGGAAAAAGAAATTGGAAAAAAATGGTAGGAATGAAATATGGTGCACATTATGGTCACTTATGTGATAAGGTCAATGTTCAGTAGTTGGTATTTTCGTGGAGCTATATGTTTGATCGAGATGTTGCACCATTTGCAGGAACTGCCGGAGCACCAACGAGTGGATGCGGTGAGCAGCATGGCGTACGAGGCGAACGCCCGGGTTCGCGACCCAGTTTACGGGTGCGTCGGGGCTATATCGTCTCTTCAGCAACATATCGACCTCCTCCAGGTCCAGCTCGCCATAGTGCAGGCGGAGGTCGTTCACCTACGTGTCTGGCAGAATGCTTCACGTTCCTCACCCAGAACTAAAAAATCAAAGAAATTAGTACACCATACGTGAACATACTTACGAGTACGTTTAACCGCTTCGGTCGGAGATCATGTTCCCTAGATTAGCAGGAAGGGACTTCTTCCTCGGGTGAAGCATATGAGTTGTCATAAAAAGAAATAGCATCTCTAATAGTAATGAACTTGTACGAATTAGGTTCAATACACCAGAGCTGATAACCACCCCAGAACTAAAACCCAAGAAGATACACTTTAATGCCCTCTTACCAAT
This sequence comes from Melastoma dodecandrum, assembly GCA_029817715.1. Lineage (NCBI taxonomy): Eukaryota > Viridiplantae > Streptophyta > Magnoliopsida > Myrtales > Melastomataceae > Melastoma > Melastoma dodecandrum. The sequence continues at coordinate 3,299,624 of JARUPY010000604.1, read as the reverse complement.
ATTGCTCTCCAAATGATGCAGGACAACCAAATATCTTCAAATTAGAATATTCAGCAGGTTTCTCAGATTCCGGAGTTTTCAATTCAATTGTAGCCGAACCGGGCGATATTCGAGCTTTGTTCTTTAATAACCTTATTTGTCAAATTATTTCGCCAAATAGCCTCGTAAGTTTGAAATTCCTCGACTGACCTTGCGAAATCGGACTTAACAAAGGCCGACTTCAATCACGATGGAAGTCGGCCTTTGTAAAGCCGACTTCGCCATAGCCGAATAGAACTAGGCCGACTTCATGCCATCCGTTTTTCCAGCATAAAGGTCGACTTCAAACACTTCAAATAAACAAAAAATGTTCATTTGAAGTCGGCAGACCGACGGCCGACTCCTTCAATTATAAAAAAAGAAAAAGATTTTCCTCTATTGTGATCTCTTATCCGTAAAAGAAAAAAATCGATAAAAGTTGTCATCTTTACCTTATATGATTTTTTTATGAAGGATTCTTATTTACGATCAAATCGATAAAAGTCGAGAGATCTTTTACCTTATATGATTTTTTTATGAGGGATTCTTATCTACTATCCTCCGTAAAAAAAATCAATAAAAGTTGACATCTTTTACCTTATATATATTAAAATAACAAAAAGATCTTTTACCTTTTTCTACGGAGGATTGTGGATAAGAGATCACAATGGAGAAAATTTTTTTTTATGATTGAAGGAGTCGGCTAAGGCCGACTTCCATAGGCCGACTTTATGAGAACAAATTTTTTTTATTTTAAATGTTGTGAAGTCAGCCTTATGCGGGAAAAACAGATGAAGGCCGGCTTCAATTCGGCTATGGCGAAGTCGGCGATGCCGACTTCCTTCGTGATTGAAGTCGGACTTTGTAAGGCCGATTTCGCAATGTTAGTTGAGAAATTTCCAAACTTACGATGTTATTTGGCGAAATAATTTGATAAACAAGATTATATTGGAACAAAACTCGCAGATATTCACCAAATGCCATGCCATGCCATATTTTACTACCTTTGCCCAAAAATCCTATGATAAGCATGCATTGGAAAGCATACATTGGTGCCCTCTCGAACAGTGACCGATTAATCCGCTCCGCCATGCCGTTCTATTGTGGTGTATAACGCATAATGTGATGCCTCGCTATCCCATGAGAGAAGCACAGAAATAATTGAATTGCCTACTATGACATTGCACGCGGTTATCTGTTCGGAGAAGCTTGCTCTTCTTGCTGGTAATGATTTTCGATTAGCATCTTCTATCTCTTGGAATTATCGAATACTTCATGCTTGGCCTTTAGAAGTACCCACAAACTTTGTGAGAAAAATCGTGATTAAACATTAACGAGAACGACCTTTCGACTGAACAGGAGATGGACTCCACAAATCAGAGTGGATGTAATCAGTTGTGTCTAGTCTTGTGAACAACGTGATAAGCTTCACTCTTCGTTGCTTTCCATAAACACAACGCTCGAAAAAATTCTAGCTTTCCCGTTTTCTGTTCGAGTAACTGAAATTGCAAGAGACAAACTGAATTGCTCCAAGAGCATAGGACATTTTACTAGGCAGAGATCTTTCTCCCTTCAACGCCTTCAATAACCCTCGTTGAATGAAAAGGGCTCGCATCTTCACTCCCACAAACCGACATCATTTTCCCCGTCAAACTTTTCGATCTAGAATTTCACCGTCATTGATCTGATGCCGGTTTATTGGAAATCGAGACTAGAAAAAAAAAAAGAACACAAAGGAAGGTTTTTACGCAGTTCGGTCAGTGTAACCTACATCCACGGGGAGAGACTGCTCAAACTTACTAGGATGAAAATGTCTATATAGTTACAAGTAATACTACCCCTTAAATTCTATTGATCGCTATCGAAATTTTCTACGGTAGCACCCTCGAACATGTCCTACCAGGACATCTCGTTCGACGAAAATGGAATACTAGTAGAACTTGCGGTTGTTAACCACTTTTTGGCTTTGGTGGGCGGAGATTTGTACATAATTTGCTTGCCATAACATGTGCCATCGACACTACAAGTAAAAAATCATTGATATATCATGTGATCATATTAGGTTATATAAGGCCAAAGGATTTAGAGTGTTTAGAATGACTATAAAAAGTTAATTTATATGGATATTATTAAAAAAAATTATAAAAAGTAGGAATTACATAAAAAAAAAAAGTGAAAAGAATAATTGATGGGATGTGTCTAGAAATGATAAAAGAAAAGTAGGGCGGGGGAGTTAATTTTCCTACTTTAGAAAAAATTTGTTTGACAAAAATAAAAGGATAATGTTGTCTTTTGTCAATTTTATAAATTTTATATATAATATTCTATTGATTTATTATGCATTGAATTTTTATATGTTTCTTTTTCTTAGTAAGTCTTTAACCAAAGCGACTAGAGAAAAATGGTCCCCACTCAGGTGAAATGAATATGATCCTTCATATCTTACTCTCTCTATAAATAAGTCTCCCCCGCTTTTCACTATCAAAGAAAACATGAAGGACATTTCCAACAGGAAGCAAGGGACTCCATTGCCGTGCGCCGCGTGCAAGCTCCTCCGGAGGAGGTGCGCTCGGGACTGCGTCTTCGCCCCTTACTTCCCAGCCGACGAGCCCCAAAAGTTCGCCAACGCCCATCGGGTCTTCGGCGCCAGCAACATCAACAAGATGCTTCAGGTACCCCTCTTCTTTTTTTTTATCCTCCTCATCTACATCTTCGTTTCTCCTTGGGGCATTACGCCATCGTCTTTCGTCTTCAAAGTCTAGGAACTACTCGCCTAGGAATTCTGATGTGTTCTTGGAAAAGTTTATCAAAGGTGTTGGGGATGTTCAATGCTGACTAAAGCCTCTCTCTTTCACACTCAAAAGACCCAAAAACGAAACGGCATTGAATTCTGATTGGAAAGACAATATCATATGTGAATGCGATATTTAATGAGCACTAGACCAACACGTTTGCTCTGTCTCATTATGGACCCCAACCCTCTTTAAAACATTGTATGAAATAATTTACTCATAAATTTCGGCATGACATTAATTTTTATATGAAGTATGGGCTTAGCTTAATTAGATATTATTTATGGGCAAACATAGTATAGGGTTTGGGATCATCTTTGAAAGAGAGTATTTGCAGCCGTTTTGTTTTAGTTTTTTCCTTCTTGGCTTGGAGCATAATTTCATTTATTGTTCGGGTTAATTGAATCTAACTCTAACAATTTGTCATTCGTAATCATGCATAATTTCTTTTTTCCCAACGTTAAATTCAGTTTGTAAGATGGATACTAAAATAAAAAGACAAAGGTTGTAAGGAAACAATATGTACTAAGATTGGGTTTGGGGAGGGGCCATACCAAACCATATATTGTCTTCTTCTCAATCCTTCTTCTTCTTTCCTACTTTTTGGTCCTGTTTTCCTATTCAAAACTCTAACAGAGAAAACTTTATTGGGACAGTTTTGTTGTCAAATCACATCCACCCACAAACACACACAAAACACGAAGAGATAAAGCACTGATAAGTATTTGTTCTTTGGACAAAAGTCATTGTATACAAACAAAAGACCAACATGTGTGGCTAAAAGAATATTTCATTCTATATTCTTTCTTCATTTTTGAAATACTTTTTTCATGTGGACCCACTTAATTTCTTTGATTTTCCCTAGCTTTTGATTTTTGGGGTTAGTGGTAATAAATTTGTCTTGGTCAATTTCACTATGTTGTTGGGTGTTGGGTGTTGTGGACCACACATGTTTTTTTCCGATAGAAATAACGACCCAACATCCTCATGACCAGTCACAAATTTCAATAAATTGTTTTTTCCAAAGTTGCATGTGAGAAAAAGAGGAAAAAGAAATGGGAAAAATGGTAGGAATGAAATATGGTGCACATTATGGTCACTTATGTGATAAGGTCAATGTTCAGTAGTTGGTATTTTCGTGGAGCTATATGTTTGATCGAGATGTTGCACCATTTGCAGGAACTGCCGGAGCACCAACGAGTGGATGCGGTGAGCAGCATGGCGTACGAGGCGAACGCCCGGGTTCGCGACCCAGTTTACGGGTGCGTCGGGGCTATATCGTCTCTTCAGCAACATATCGACCTCCTCCAGGCCCAGCTCGCCATAGTGCAGGCGGAGGTCGTGCACCTACGTGTCTGGCAGAATGCTTCACGTTCCTCATCCAACGACCAAAGCGGGTTTCGCGAGGCTAGCCCAAGCAACAGCGGGTCAACCTCTTCCCAGATCATGGCGCCCTCACACGGCAGTGCCATTTTCGACATAGGCATGGATTCAATGTGGTGAACGACATGTGTCTAACTAATACTTTGGGGAAAACAAGACATCTACAATCTTTTTGCAAGCTACTAATTTCACTTCTTTAGGAACTTTGTTTTTTTACCAAGAGGAATAAAGTCTATGGGAATCCTTCTTGATGTGTATATTTAGTAGTGGGCGGCGCCACCTCCGGGGTTGAGGGCTGAGCACGGCCGAGGTGCTTAGGAAGTACTACTAATGTTTTTTTATCCTCTCAACAAGAGAGTTTACTTGGATTGTAATCTTGTTTGGTAATGATTGTGTTGGCAATGTAATAGTGATCTATCTATCCATTACATGTATTTCGATTGTACGGATCATAAACCCATCATTCATGGCATGAAAATGAAAGTTCAACATTTCTTATTAATAAGCCGATGGCCGTCATATCCCACTAAGAGCTAACTAAACAGTTTCGAATTCTATTAAGGCGGCCTATGTAATTAAGATATTCCAACTACTAATCTATAAGTTATGACAATATAAGATTTTGACAAACTAGGAGAATTGGCTGCTTTCAACTAGCCAAGAAAAATGTCCCTCTTCCTAGGATTCTTCCAAAAGAGAAAAATTGGTATAAACCCCAAATGGCTTGAAGACTTTGTGACCAGAAAAAGCATCAGACACAATGCAAAGCCAAACAAAATCTAGACTATGTTTCTCATGCACCATCATCCCTCTCTTTTTCTTTTCCACTTTTATCGAACCCTCCATTCTTTGGCATGATTCAACAGAACCTACTTTGATAAAAAGGAAATGGAAATGAAAAGAAGAGAAAGGGAAAGTTGGGTATGGGTGAAAGTTTTGTCATGTAATGGATGTTGCTTGGAAATTTCCAAAAAGTTGTATGTTTTGTGGATAGCACAGTCATGAATCACAACCTAATTCGACCTACCTAATTCAACACGACTTATATCATGGTTTAGTCCATACTTGAAACACTTTTCCGTAATGGCGACCTGCTTCGACCGCAAGTGGTCAGGCCGAGAAGGTCTTGAGAGGGGCCTCATCTGCCTGTGACAAGGACCAAGTTGTGGCTGGGGCTGGGTTGGTGAAGATTCGAATGTTCAGCATGTTCGTTTCAATTAAATTTTAAAAGTTTGTGAATGTTTTTAAGACAAAGCAAAACTTTGGGAAACATTTCCTTTAAAATCGGAAGGATATTATAAAGTTCTGCCTTGAAATCAGATATTTGGGTGATTCACAATTCCAATACTTTGAACGCTCAAACCAGAAAAACACGACTTGAGATATGGCAGATAATTTGACACATAAACACAGCACCATGATTTAAAGCAGGTTCGAATTTAGAAGAATATGAATGAGTAACAAAATAAAATATATATTTAATAAATAAAAAATAAAAATATATATATATCTCAATGAAATCTCTCAAAAATTTAACAGAAAATATGTCACATAAGAGTTTATTTAAGTTAACTTATGGGGTCTCATCTAAACAAGGATTCCGGTTTTATGATTATGTTGTTAAAAATGAAATATAAAATATGTAGTGACCTCACGGTTAGAGCCAAAAAAGAATTATCTTTTTCATCCTGTTGGGGAAGATAATCCTATTTAAAAAACCTCTAAACTATTGGGCAAATATCAAGATAAGCCTATGTTAGTGTGTGCACGTATATGACAAGACACTTTAATGTATTTGTGGATAAATAATTAATAAAGGCGAGTATTTATCATTAATTATTTTACTTTTCTACACGTAAAATTATTAATGATAAAGTCCCACAGATTATTTAGTATATTAATCTGAAATAGTTCATGATCGGACAGATGTTTAGAGAGGACATAGACATCCAGATCATCGCTAAGTATAGCTGAGGTCGAGAAAGACCAAGGGATAGTGATCCATGTTATACTTAGGGGTACCCTAAGATTAGGGATACTGGACACGACCCGATTAAGAGGCTACCACATATTGAACATCATTGGTTAATCCTCTTTATGGACGAGTGTAACTGATCTTTTGACTTGAGACCTTCATTTATTCTATGCGTGGAGTTTGTGCACTTTGACGTCGTTAAAAGCAGTCTTTAACCGTATTGTGAGTAATATGATTGTTGGGTGTGTGACAAAGCGTAGAGAGAATAGTGTTGAGTCAATATAGGATTCATCGCTCTCTTGGATTAGAGAGTTGACATCTAGGCCACTTGATAGAGATATTAGTGACTCTAAAATCCATGGCCATGAGAGGAATGTTTTACATTCAAGAGAGTCTATTATATCTTGGTAATCAAGTAAAATGATTAATTTGGTGATGATATATTTTGCGCCGAATTAATTGAGATGTCGGTTAGATGAAGAGATTGAATTACACAGTAATCGGTTCATAGTGATTCATGATTTATAATCATTATCCTAACACGTTGGATGACTAAAAGCTGTTGCTAAACGGTTACCTTAGTTTGTATAAGGATTTACACTGCCTTCGTGTTTAGGACCTAGAGGGTCGCACGCATAGTACGTCGGCACGAACATTTAGTGGATGCTAAATATTATTTCAGAATTATAATTAATTGGATAATTAATTTATTCTGAAGTATCGAAAGCAAATAAATAGACCGAGATCGAATATGGATTTATTCGGGTCAATTTATTGTAAATAAAAGATATGAAATGAGCACTTAAATTTTATATCCTAGATATTTTATTTGATTAAAATTGTATAAGTTTTGTCACGGTTATATTTTAGATTATATTGATTTAATATTTTGTTACGTTAAAAATAATAATAATAATAATAAATTAATTTAAAATGTTGTTTGAGCATTACGTTACCTTTTGAAAAATCAAAAGAATCATTATAAAAGCGCAATCAAGGCAATAAATGAGATTGTAGTTTTGTTGTTAATGCCTTTTTTAAAAAAAAGGAGATTGACAGAGGAAGGATTATCAGCGATTTGTTTTTCTTTAAAAATAAAACCGTGACAAGCTGAGGTGGGTGCTGATGAGTTTTTGGCTTTCATAAAAAAAGGAAAAAAACACGTTTTTCCAAATTAGTGAAATATTGCTTTCGAGTTTTTTCCTTCGTCGATTTAAGAGGCTAGCACCTACCGGATCATCGAGGTATTCGTGATCGTGTGCGTGTAGATATCGCTAGAGGAGTCACACATGGGACTCTCGAGTGATTACGTTTTCGTTTAGCCGGAAATTATAAGGTACAAATTCCGGGTAAGATTTTTATTATATGTTCTTACAATATAATATACGTACCAAAGTCTTTTATTTTGGGCATAAAAATCTATGATTTTTCCGTTTCCGCTGCGCCCTTATTCCGACATCCTATTTAAGAAAAAGTTTATTAGTCATTCAACATTCTTGCTATTATTTCCCAAATTTGGGATTGATCACTATTAACTAACTCTATCTTCATCTTCTCCCGTAAACCATCAGCATAGTAGAATAGGTAAACTTATTGTCTTCCCACAGCCGGCAACATGCCACTGGGAATGTAAATTAGCCGAGCAGAGCCCAAATATGAATGGGTTCGGACTTGAGCCCGAAAAAATTATTCATGCTACCTCGAAAACATTTGAGGTAGTATGACTCGAGTCAGGTTCGTTTTTACATGAAGCTCAAGTTCGAGCTCGAGCTCGACTCGTCTTTAAGTTCAGTTCGAGCTCGAGTTTAGCCTCGAAGTATTAATATAGTATATTCATAATGTTCGTTTAGGCTCGCGAACTATTCGAACCGTTTATTTTCAAGTTTGGGCTCGACTTATTTATAATCAAACCGAGCTCAAACCATTCGCAAACGGTTGTGTTCATTTACACCCCTGCATGCCACCAACATTTGTTTTCAAGAATGTCCCTTCAAAACCAATCAGACACCCAACCCTGAGACGATTCCTCAACTCACTAAATTCAACATATAACTTTTAGAAGGGTTAGATCAATCCAACACCAGGTTCCTGAATATATCCTTCCGAGATAAGGTACGTACGATCCCAACTTGTAATGTTCTTCGATGGAACCACTGAGAATTTTTTTCATTCATGCCAAAATGCGACCATCGATCAATCATCTACACCCCAAAGTGGTAGTACTACAAAACAAATTGCTGGCAGACATGGGAATCGATTACAAAATTCATATAATCCACACAAAAGGGCATCCCATGATCTACAAACTACATATGACCTCGTCTGACAAGCTTCATCAGGACTGATTCATATTTTCACTTTCCGGATCCCTTTTTACACCCGTTATCTCTGCATTACTTCAGACAACTTCCCAAGACAGCTGATTTCCAAACAAATGCGTCTATGCTTCCAGCATGTGAGGCCAGAAGGGTAGATCGTGATCTATTGTCTAATACATGCCTTCGGTGCTCCCTCTCAGCTGTGTAACCATTATCCTGGTGCATGCTGTCTGTGCTCCTTTTCTGAATAACCAACCTGGCTCATTCCGTGCACATCGTCTCCCATGTTTCGTTTGTTAGAACCACCAGACTGGTCATGGCGTGTTTTCCCCTCCGTGTGCTGATCCATGGGGCTCCCTTTTCGTTTACGAGAATTCTGCATTGGCGAGCCGTCTTTGGGCATCTCCCCTTCCTCCACATTAATTTCACCTTCCACTCTCCTCGAGGTCTGTCCCTTCACGCCGACTTCCTGTCTTGCATCTCCGTGATCCTCAAAGTCGTTCCTCTTAGGCCAGCTTACCATCGACTCTCTCTTGATCTTCTCATCCTCTGCGGCGAGTTCAACCCCGTTCTCCAACTCACGCTCGATTAAATCATCTTCGTTCATCACATCATTCTTCTTAGTCATCTCAGCACGCTCCCTCCTCCTTTCCTTCAAGGCCGCTTTCACCTTGTCCTTATCAAACTTTACAGCCTCCTTTGTAGTCTGACGAACCGATCTATCCAGCAATTCCGAATTCCCCGCAGCCACACCATTTCCCAGGTTTTGCGAAGTTTCACCTACCTCAGTAGCATCATTTTTCTTTCCATCTGTTACGTTGTCTTCAGGCTTATATATGTCCCTTATGCTATCTGTGGCAGGAAAATGCTCCAGGGGCTGACTGTCTTTTTTGGACTCTGCATTGGCCTTATGGTTTGTAATAACCCTATTCCCATCATGTGCACCATGATGATCCAAGCTTTGACCGTTACAAGGTCTTGGTTCCATTCCATGACCATCCAAAACCACATTATCAGGAGCAACACCGGATGTGACCTGCCTAGAAGACTGTTCTTCGTTCATCCGAGGTAGCTTTGATGCCCGGTTAGCTGACCCCCCAACACCACTCCCATCAGCTTCACTTCCCTGTGATGTAGGCACCCTATTCTGCTCGTACAATTCCAGCATTTGATTGCTAACCTCTGCCAAAAACGTTCAAATACCTTGAAGGTTCTGAAATAATACAATAATCACTTATAAAAAAAATGATAATGATGCAATAATCAAGGAGCATAACTCAGGCTGAACCAAATGGCTATATCATCACCCCACAATGGTTCATGAATTTTACCCAAAGACACAAGAAAAAACTAGCAACAATAGTAAATCCATCATCCTTCTCGGTTGGTAGGGTCACTATATGGATCCTTCTTTGGCATTGCAACCAATCTCTAATCATAACCTCGAGAAATGCCTGAGTTCATCATATCTGTTTCTATTATTTCTTTTCAAAGCTCCTTTGGCCTAAATCTGCCAGTCAACATGCCTATCGATTACATCCTATGAACTCTGGTAAATGCACATTTTATGTGCAGAGCAGGTCCATCCCAAGGGTCTCTGTAAAAGAGACCCCAAACCATATCCTTACAGAAATATACAGGGAGAGGACACCGACCCTCCAATTGACGTGGGGTGACGTCAAATTCCTGCCACCAAACCACCTCACCCTCTGATGGGAGCTTCACATTGAGGAACTTGGCAGCCAGGTAAATGGCGCCTGCTGCAATATGGTGTGGCTTAAATTGCAGGCAGAGTGATGTCCTCAGCCTGGAAGCCACCTCACATGATATATAAGAAGATAAAGATGCAGTTGCAACAGGCTGACATCTGAAATATATATGGAATCATACCCATCATTCACGAAATTCCACGCCACTTGAGCAAGGGTGTTCTGAGCAACACGAAACTTTTTTATTGCATCAACAAGTGGCTTGTAAGGATGATGGACATTCAGGTCAAATCCTAAAGTGGCAAGTACAACCCTCTCGCCCGTCAAAATTATTTCCTTTTGCTGTTCGTAGACTTCCTGCAGTATGACATAATTCATCCATTAAAACAAGAGAAAGGTGAAACAAAGTACTTTGTAGTAGAATAAAACGACAAAAGTGATCAGAGTGACTGAAGAAAGTTATCAAGAAAGTCACTCAACAGCGGTTGAAGAGATTATTTACCTAAAATGATAAATCTGTCGTGTCAAAGAGTGTTCACAGACCAAGGTAGTGAATTTAAAGGGGACCAGGAGGAAATTTCATCTAGGAGCTGAAAATGTTATCAATCAGCCATTTTAGTTCTGCTATGAGATTTTTCATACCGCACATCATAAAGGAGGGAATCTTCATTTCAACTAAGTGCAGACAAAAGCTAAAGCACTTGGCAAAATAGGTACAAAATATTAATGAAGATCTCCCAACAGCAAATGACACACCAGGTGCGGTCAATGAAGAAGAAAAGTCTTGTGACAAGTCAAATGAATCAGCAATTAATAAACACCGGATTCCTCAGACGTAAAATTGAAAAAACCTTCTGCTTGATCCTTTGAGCAGCGGCAGGATCCTTCTTATGAATAATCTCATAAGAAACAACAATAACATCCTTCAATGGGCGAGGGGTCTCCTCTACTTTCCCAGCAAGGAACATGCAAACAGTAGCGATAGTCTGGAAAATAAAATATGAGATCAACATGGACGAAAAAGTACACAGGAATCAAACCAACATCAGTAATATGGTCCCGTTCAACTCAAACTTCTTGAGGACTACTAAAAACACGTACCCACGCAGGGAAAATCTTTCAAACTAAGGACAAGAACAACCAACAAGAAGACAATGCAAAACTGCTTCCTTGGTGCCTTTTACTGCAACCTGGAATGTGATACCATCTGATCAAAATACAACGAACCAAAGAAGACATAGCATCTTCTTTGGTAGGATCAATGTTCACGATAAGGGACTCTTTTTATAAACTAAAATTTCAATGAAATATGAACCTGTTATGTAGAATAACAAATGTTGATTTATAGCAGCCGCATAAATTACCAAGAGGGAAAGTTCACAAGCTCAGGTTATTCCCAGAAACCAATAAGCATTGACACAACATTTTCATGAATGGAGAATAATAGAGCGAAACAATTTCCCCCCACAAGGAAACGTATCTATACAATAAATAAGTCTGAGAAAATTCATATATATTCCTTATTACAGGGCACCAGGAAAAAGGAACATGTGTAAAAACAACAGATCAATAAAAAAATCACACCCATGTGAAAGCATTAATAACATCAACATATAAACACGACACAAAACTACCAAGTGAATAATACCTTCCTATCATTCTTAGCAAGCGACTGTCGAAGGAAGAACCTGTGACAGAAGATTATTGCTGTAGCTATTGTTACTTGAGGTCTGCAAGACACAAAAGAAACCACCAGGAGTTAGTGTTACCGATGAAAAGACAAGAATTGCATGATTAAAAAGGAAAAGGGAAAACCATACACGGACAGCAAAATAAATCCAACCTATGTGCGTTCCAGCATATTTAAATAACAAAATCCTAAAATGACGCCAAATCCTTCAATAAATAAATGTTGCAAAATGACAGAAGCGGAACCACAAAAAACCTATCGATTCAGGCAACTTCAATGTGCAAAGGATCATAGAACCAATCTGATCCCAAAACCAACCCACCGAAGAACAAAAGCCAGAGCAAGGGACCATAGAACACTCATCGACACTCCGCAGCAATATAACCCAATCCAGAAGCAACAATCGCGACCAGATGCACAAACACACTTAGAAACACAAAGCAACAGCTAAAACCCTAAATACCATGACCAATCCCCATCTCAACAATCGACGGATCACACGAAACCTAGCAACAACGAACAGAGAAGCTTCCGACACTCACACTTTGAGACGAATCCCCAAGTCCTGAAGGAAAGTGCAATAACCCTTGCCAAGGAAAGTCTCCTTCTTGAGGTCAATCCCGTCCCTCCTGGAAGGCGAGTTCTCCTCAATGTCCTTCCTGGACATGTACCACCTCCCCCCACCATCGCCAACACCCCCACTGTCACCATCTCCGACCATTCCATCATCGTGCGCGTGTTGTCGTTGGTGCACTCCGCTCCCAACCACGTGTCCCGACATGTATTTCCCAATCTGGGACCGACCCAGTACGGGCTGGCGATACGGGGGACCGCAGAACTGATCAAGATGGAAACTTGCTTTCTCTAGGGTTTGGGATTTGGGAGGCGACGTCGCGGATGAGGCCACGGTTTCTACATTTGTCTTTAATTAGGAGGAAAAACTTCACTAAATTTTAGAGAAAAGGAAAGTAATTTTTTGATTTTATAGAAATAAGATGATAAGAAAATTTTGCTCACACCTCTTAGCTTGTTTTAAAATAAAGTTCGTCTACAAAATTTAGGGAAATAAGTTAATAAGTTTTAAATTTGAATAAATAATATTCTTTTTTTCGTTGTTATAAATAACGAATTCAATTTTCAAAGGTTCCATTATTTGTAACACTAAGTTTGTTTAAAAATATTAGGACTTAGGTTAATCCACGAAATGAGATTATTAATTTTAAAATTTCTCCTCTAAATCGGTATTTAAAGCCTTTACTTTGTAAAGTTTGAGAAAGTAAAAAGTCAGTCTTGTACTTATAAAGTGAACTTCTTTTTCTAGAGCCTTAGCCTTTGAGGGGGCTAATGAGAAAGCCCATAACCCACTAGATCTTCGGGTTAGGGAAACTTGGAGTTTTGTACGGAAATACGGTTAGTTTTAAAAAAAATTTGCGAAATACGGTCCCAGTTTCGTAAAATACGGTTTTACCGTCGAGGTGACGCGTTCTCGGATTACAAAGAGGACGCGGTCCGGAAACGCGCCCTTCGTGTGCCCGAGTGCGGGTTTCCAAAACCCGCCCCTATTGCATGTAGGGGGTGGGTTTTGGAAACCCGCCCTCACGTAGACCGATTCGGGGGAAAATCACCGAAAAAAATGCTAAGTGTACAAGGGGCGCGGTTTCAAAACGCGCCCATTGAACGGCCAGCCCCCCGCGTTCCCCCCTTCCCCCCTCTCTCGTTTTGACCCGCCCCGTCCCCCCTCCGTCCCCTCCTGCCCCCCCTTCAACAGTTAAGACACTCCCTCATGTCCCCATTAGGCCACTCCCCCCATCCCCCCTCTCGTTTTGGAATGGTACAAGGGGCGGGTTTTGAAAACCCGCCCCTTGTGTTATTCCAATAAGGGGCGCGGTCTCAAACCGCGCCCCTTGTATGTCCCCAAGAGGGGGGACGGGGGGAGTGGCCTAAGGGGGACGGGGGGGACGGATGGAGTGTCTTAACTATTGAAGGGGGGACATGGGGGACGGAGAGGGGACAGGGGGGAGTGTCTTAACTGTTGAAGGGGGGGCAGGGGGGACGGAGGGGGGACGGGGCGGGTCAAAACGAGAGAGGGGGGATGGGGGGGACAGGGGGGACGCGGGGGGGGCTGGCCATTCAAGGGGCGCGTTTTGAAACCGCGCCCCTTGTACTTTTTTTCGGTGATTTTCCCCCGAATCGGTCCACGTGAGGGGCGGGTTTTGGAAACCCGCCATACATGCAATAGGGGCGGGTTTCCAAAACCCGCCCCTCACTCGGGCACACGGAGGGCGCGTTTTCGGACCGCGCTCTATTTGTAAACGCGCCCCCTCGACGGTAAAACCGTATTTTACAAAACTGGGACCGTATTTCGCAAATTTGTTTTAAAACTAACCGTATTTTCGTACAAAACTCGGGAAACTTGTCTCGAAACACAAATTTTACCCAAAAAAATTGGAAAAATCAATTATTAAAATACATATGTCAACCTCCCGAGAGAAGCTCATATTTTTTTATTTTTCTTGTGTAAAATTGACGTGTGAAATACTAATTTGAAATACGGACCAACGTTGTAGCATCCCTCCTCCCCCGAGGAGTTCCATTTTAGCATGCAAATTTTACGAAATATCTCAAATTTGAACAAATAATACTACTAATTCAGTGCTATAAACACCAAATTCATTTTATAAAGAACTTAATATTTCTATTCAGAAAAAATAAAACTCGATATTTCTATTCAGAAAAAATAAAACTTGATATTTATAACATTGAATCAGAGATAACCATGGATTCAGTGTTACAAACACTAATTTCTATTTTTATTAAGGAACTCGGCTTATGTAACAACAACCTAGGAGTGCGCATTAGGTCCTGTCTTCTCTTTAGTTAGAGATCTAGAACAAATATATGCAAAAAAACCGAGTTTATTACAATAACAATGCTAACGCCACTTGTTGCATGGATAATCCAGTTACGTTATCGCCAACTCAGAAACATCATAACCTATAGAATGAAGATCTACCGTACAATAGTGAGAGATGATGCGCCAACGGCTTACACTCGATATCTTCATCGGGCTTCCCAACTCAATCGCTCCTCTTCGTCTGCTCAAGCTAGTGTTGCCCTCTTCCCATTAGCGTCCCTCGACTGCAATCATCAAAACCATGTCAAAATATCATCAACACCTGGATAATCCAACTTGGCGAAATGTTTCTTAGTCAAAACAGGTCGCCGAATTGTTGAGTTGAAATTCACCTGTGCAGCCATCGACCTCTTGGAATCGAGAAACTGGCTGTAAATACCATACAGTCTTTTCTTCTCAGCATCTGTGACCGATGGCCTTGCCTTGGACGCGACCAACAAAAGAAGATCATTTGTAATGACGGGTGTTTTGCCACGCTGGATACTTTGTTCCGTGCTTTGATTATCCAGCAGTACATGGACAGCTTCAAGCTGAGCGTCCGAGAGCAGAGCCTGAAGATCAGCACCGCTGAATCCGTCCGTCGTGTTGGCTACCGCATCCAAGTCGACATCATCCTCCAAAGGAAGCTGCACCAAAATAGACTCGATCTCATTTGTTATTCTTTTGTAGGATATGCAAAATTCGAACGTGTTAATTCAACGGAAGGATGAAAACAATAACTACGAAGATCAACAAAACATAGATCTCCAACATGATCATCTGGAGTCATTACCTTCCTGGATAGAACTTTAAGTATATCCAGTCTCTCCTGCTTGGAAGGAAAGTCACAGAACAGAAGCCGATCAAGCCTGCCCGGTCTTAGCAGCGCAGCATCTAATAAATCTGGCCGACTACCTCACGAAACATGGTCCATGCCAGCATAAAATTAATGTAATTAGCAACGGAACAGTCGAAAAGGAACCAGAAACTTCTTGCATTCCAAAAGACATGACATATTTTAGATTTCTAAATAAATAAAAGCAAAAGGAAAGCTTTCTGTCACCTGGTTGCCGCAAATACAAACACCCCGGTCAAAACTTCGACACCATCGAGCTCTGTTAAGAACTGCACCAGCGATTCACAACATGCCAATTAGTAAACCGATAGGCGTAACTACAAAGCTATATTCAAACAGTAAGCCTACCTGATTGACAACACGATCAGTAACGCCGGTATTATCGTGTCCTCTTTTTTGAGCAATAGAATCAAATTCATCGAAAAATAGAAGGCAAGGTGCTGCTGCGGCTGCCTTGGAGAATACATCTCGAACCTAAGATTTTTCAGAAGTGTGAATGTCAAGGTAACCCCGAGCATCGCGTCACACAACCGCAAATCACAGGAAAGCTAAATACCAGCAGAAGGTTGCGTATATCATAGGACAAGTTTGCTACTTACAGCTTGTTCAGAAGCACCGATGTACTTATTCAACAATTCAGGCCCCTTGACTGATATAAAACGTAACGAAAATGAAGCAGCAGCAGCGCCAACAATGTGTGTCTTGCCACAACCTGGAGGTCCATATAAGAGCACATTTGACCGCAATCTCAGAGGAGCTTTTCCAAACACATTTGGGAATTTCGAGGGTAATTCAATCATCTGTTAACACAGAAAGAAATGTAAGAAGTTATTTGCGATTACGTTTCTGTTCATTCCTTGGGAACTATTATTTAAAATGCATTAAAAAATAGCAAAGTTATAAGTGTGAACACAACCTCTTTGATAGCATTCCGAACATCAAGTAGACCACCTATGTCCTCCCATCCAGAATGACCACTTTTTGGGGCGATTTTCGTGACATCACGCATGGACACAGGAAGAAAATTATCCATTGCTCGTGAAAAATCATCCTTCACTAGGGTAATCTTATCACATCTTTCAGAAGATGGCATTAAGCGGACAACAGATGCATGTATTGCTCTGTCCACCAATATTTCCTGTTCACAGAAGGAAAAAAAGATCAAATACAAATAAAACCCCATGAAGAAAGAAGTCCTAATGAAGCTAGACAACATAATAGGAATTCTCATTCATTCTGTATACAAAAACATGTGTGAATCTGTGTGCATGTGCAGTTTTGTCCAGACATCATGGCATGCATATGCAAACATGCAGATACAAACGCGTACATGTTAAATTGCAGGGCTTCAGCCAAAACGAAAACAGTCAACGCTAGCAATTCTAGACAGTCTTGTACCAGATCATAAGCATCATATCCATCACATCTGAATGCCACATCCTGCAAGATCTCATCAGCACAATTCAGGGATCGCCTCTGCATTTCATGCTTCAACATCGCTTCCCTTTCAGAAGCCGCAGGTGCTGGCAGTTGCACATGAAAATCAAATCTTCCTGAGCAAAAAAACCTCCTTCAGCACGTTGCATTGCGGAAAATGGGCCTTTCATTGCTTCTAAAGAAAGCTTTGCATGAAGAACAACCTGAGCTACTCAACGATTGAGGTATTTTATCCAACGATTTGATTGTCGCAAGGAAGGCAATAGGTCCGATACCACATTTGCTCTTTCGTTTCTCCTGAAAAGAAAAGACTGGTCATGACATAAAAGGAAAACAAAGACATTTATGGGCCAAGGTAATGATGGGGAAAAGCAGACTGGTAGTAAATATGCACGAGAAGATAAGAAAAGGAGGAAATCGCTGAAAGACTTCAAAAAGGTAATGATCGAAGACTTAAAAAAAAAAGCAATGCCCGATGACCCAATCAAGGTTTTGCAAAGAATTCATCATACCGCATATTCATCTATAATTTCCTCAAGAAACTCGGTTAGCTCCATTGAAGAAGATGAAGAAACTGGACCTTCTGAATCCGAAGGCAATGCGACAATGCTATCAAGATCATCAAAAACTACAACTGAAGGTGCATGATCCAAGGCATCCGAGATGTAGTTGGAGATCTTCTGACGGATGGATGAATTCTTTTCCAGGGCAAACTGAGAGCAGCTTATGTAATCTCTGGGAAGAAAAACCATTGTCTTTGAAATTTTGCGACTAAAACTCATGGAGTTGTTAAAATAATAGTTTCCAGTTTAAAAACATGTTTCTCCGAGAAAAATAGTAATTAAACTTCAGAGAATTAAGAATTTCATACACATGAGCCAAGATATCCACATGTTGCTCAAAGTGCTTAGCAACAGCTCTTGCCAACAAGGACTTCCCAGATCCCTATTTAAGCATACAATATAGCATATTTCAACTGAAGTTCACATTATTAGAAACAGAAACTATTACATCAATCAATGATTTTCAAGTGAAACCCAACCTAAAAGCAAATTTCACTAAAATCACGATCGATGCTTAGGCAATTTACTGACCGTTTATTTGACATCTCCTGTTAGATAATGATTTTGACAGAACTTTGGATCTACAAGGTAATGTCCTCTCGAAATTCAGCTGTGTCATTTAGCAGGATAATTCATGGTCACATAACTTGCGAATTTTTTACTTAGACGAGTTTAGTGTATTAGCTTTAGACTTCAACATGATGGATTCAATCTTTGCAGATCATTGATTTTATCAGATGCATATCACCATAAGATTAGAAAAATTACATCTCCGGTGACAAGTTTCCAAAACTAAATCACTACAGAGCACAGAAACTATGCCCAAGTAATGACTATTGAAAACAAACCAACTCACAGCAGGTCCGTGTATTAAGACGTGCCCTGGCACAGGAAGATCATGCAAGCTAAACCACTTCCCGGCAGTTGAAGATAGCAAAACCATTAGTCCTGCAGCATACAGTAAGTTAAAACATGGGGGGAACACACTTATCAAAAAAGAAAAAAGACAGAAAGATAGACAAACACTAAAGCCTTACATCCCACCAGGTTGGACGCTGAAATCGTAAATACTAATGATTTTGAAGACAAATGCGCCTTTACCAAATCAAGCCATAAATAATTCTAAGAGGAAGTACCTACGGTTAACAATATCTGAAGCGGCAGCCTCCATCCAGCTCAAAGAAGACAAGTCTGAAAATGGTTCCTTTTCAGCCTGCTTCAATGTGCTATAGTGTAGGGTTGCAGGGTGACCCAACACCACTTTTCGGTTCTGGAGCTCCATGTCTTCACATCGATCTCCTTTTCCTCCATTGAATGCCAGCTCATAGGCAGCGAACTTGTCGTTTGTTGGGACACATGGAGACAACAAAAAGAAAATCTGAAATGTCTGATCTTCAGTCCTCGTATTCCTCTCCATAGAACCATTTGACAACTGAAATTTTCCTGAAGATCTAAACTGGCATCTATCAATTTCAAAATGAACAACACTTTCACCACCCAAAGCTAATGACTTGATTTCTTTCCCACAATCCAAGTTGAAGGCGTTCGTATGTGCCAAATACCAAGCTCTCAATATAGCCAGTAAACCAACAACAGCCCTAGATTGGTCATCAGACGCGTCATCATCCTTCATGTAGTGCTGATCAGACAATGCATTAATAAGTTTGACATGAGTTGACCAGTCTTCCACGTCTCTGATAACATCCTCATCGTGTTTACTGTTGCCATTTTGCTTTCTTTGGTTCCCGCGGAAATCAAGCATGCTCTCGCCATTTTCACCATTATTCTTGTCTTTTCCTAGCAACTTCAAGTAAATAGGGGACATAGTTAGAGAAGAAGAATCCTTGATTACACGCCTATTGTACGTCTTCACATGGACCCCTGAACACAAAATGAGAGAGACATCATTGTTGCAATGTATCACAGCAACCCAAACCTCTCATGAAACACAGGGCTTATCCTCTTAAGTAATATGTGAAGAACCCAATATAAGAATAGAAAGATATAAGCAACAGCATACGCAATCTAATCTGATATGAAAATAATGCCCAAAACTTTCTGTATATCCCAAAGGAAGGCCATAACTTTTAGAATTTTCTTGTAGCACCCGGATATTTGCCATGGTTAAAATTGGCCAATGAATAGAAATACTTCTTCCAGATTTATAAAATGGCAGCGTGATCAATAACCAGATTTATAAGATATACATAATTTCTTCTTCAAGCCAAAAAGGGTGCCACAAGGAATAGTAACATGCTAGTGAAACACACGTATGACAGGTAAAAACATTAAGTGTATTTATAAAGAGCACATCTCTCAAAGTGTTATCTCCAGGTTTAGCTCGCATAATGTCCCAACAAGCAGCAGACAAGTTTAAGGTAGAAATTTCATTTAGCTGAAACAGCATGAAATGGTCAAAAAGCTGAGACTGGAGGTTTGGGAAGACTTACTTACATGAATGAGGACCAATTCCTAGATACATGCAAACAGGCCAAGAAATCATTATATGCCCTTCAACAACTGCATCTGACATCAATAGAGAAACTATATAATATCGCTCTACTTTCTTTGCAGCTAAGCTTCCAGTTGATCCTTCCTTAGGACCCGTTTCGCTTTTTACTTTCAACTGATTTTTTATGAGTTTGGTCTTCAAGCCTTTAGTAGTAGATGGTAAAACAACAACTGAGCAATGACTTCCGAAACCAAAGTGGTTTGCAGTTTCTGGATGAACATATGCGACGGCAGTAAGTGATATGCTGAGTGCCAGACTATTAATCTCCACTTTTCGAGTCAATGCATCATTTGGATCTTGTACACGCAGCAAAGCTTTTTTAATCTCCTCAGAAGAATGCTCTGCGGTATCTTGCTCAGTATTCGATCTTTGCAAGCGTCTCTTTGGGGCAACTGCTACTTCAGTTCCAGGCACAAGTTGCACTGAGAAACAACTCATCGGTCAAACTGTGAAAGCAAGCTATGCTGACACTCAAATAAAATCATCTACAAAGTAATCTAGTAGAAATGGCTTCATAAAACACTTTTTAATGTACAAACAGTGACCAAGAAAACAATTCTCAAGTGACGGAAATTGATATGAACAAACTGATTGGGAGATTAAAGTTAAACATACAAACCTAAAAATATCAAAGTGACTGCATATAATTTCAGAACTTCATGCTGAAATTTGGTCTAAGGAATTTGACTTTTTGGTGATTTTATTTTCAGTCAGTCCCAGGCACATACATGTAGTATGTTTTTCTGGACAAAATTATCTACTTAATTTAAAAGATGAAACTATAGGTCTGCAGAAGTTGAAAAATAACAGATTAAGCACCGACGGAGACATTCCAGATCACTTTTCAATCCCATCCTGAACAATGGAAAGGATCTGATATTGACAATAACATCTACCTCACACGGATTCTGATCTTCCCAGAAAGGATCACACTGACCACTAGCACACCATGGAATTTAAATGCAAGCTTCAGGTGGAAAATGACAAACTACAGACCACTAAAATGATTATTGCATCCCGACCCGATGATTCTCTATTTCGAGAATTAATATTATAATTCACTGGAGAGAGATATCAGTGATTTATTTATGCGTCTATCCAATTAAACTTTCTGACATGAAGTTTTTGGCTGCATACCAAAGGCCAGCTATTACCATTCTTCCTAAAGGTCAAAAAGAGACATTTTTGGTTTAGAGAGAACTGTTCAATACAAATCATAAGAACCGAAACGGGAGACTCAAATTTGACAGGATTACAACTTCAACACAAATCGGGAAGCAAAAAATGAGGACTGTGCAAAATGACAATTCACAATCAACAATCAATAATATTAGAATCAAAAGACCAGTCCCTCACCCAAGGTTTTTACTGGAAATGTTGAAACCACACGAAATTTAATTATAGCATGGCCATGTAACCACAGGGGAAAGTTCATTGTTTCATGAACAACCTGAATCTGCCACAAAACAAACAAGATGATAGCAATAAGTGTCACTACTGGCAGGAACACTCCACGTGAATGTATGATGTGAATCGCACCCTTCCCAGCAGGAAGTAAGGTAAGTTACCGCACATTATTTACCTGCTTCAATATGGCAGCTTCAGCTGCCTCAGAGTTCAGCTCGAGAACCTCCCAGTCATCTTCAGTTAGTGGCTCTACAGTCACAAGCGTAGCCTTGGGCAAATTGGAAACTACACGTACCTGCACCTTTATGTGATCTGGCAATGAAATGCACTGAGCAAATTGCTGAGAAATCTACAACACACATCAAAATTAAATTAACTAAGTCACTAGGCCATTAACATAACCCTAATCAAAATATTCCATTGCAAATATACAAGTTGAAACTGTCATACCACACAACACAATCATATAACATTTCCTGTTTTCTTTTCGGAAGTGGGACTTTAAATGTTAAAATTTCTCTACATTTAAAATTGTTAAAGTTAGATCCTTGTTCAAAATTCCCAGAAGAAATCAAGTCTAGAGGAAAAAATATCGCATTCTTAGGCCAACCATTAAATTCCATGTTAGTTATCATAAGAGCTTTTCCAAAGTCTCCATTTTCCACTGCATTTTTGTGCTCAAAGGAGAGGAATAAACCAGCTCAGTTCACTCAACCTTTTACTATTGCAGCTTACCATTCCCATAATCAGTCACTCTATGCAGGTACCCGACATAAAACTAAAATAAATCACCCAGCACAAAGCTTTGGCACATCTCCAACTTCCTTCCTCGAATATCCCACTAATCTGTCATCTTTGAACTGAAACGAACTAACAAAAGCACCAAGAAATCCTCCCTAGCACAAAACCCCATTCAAGAGCCCAAGATATTAGCAAACCATGATGCCAAAATTCCAACTTGGTAGTAATCCACCAATTTCCTGAGCACATCACCAACTTCGCAACGTAAGCTTTAAACATACCACCTATCTCCACCCAATCCATGATTATTCAGCTTCAAATTCCACTAAAGACCAGGAATGCTCCAACAAATATGAGGAGCAACACAAGTTTCTGAACCATGATACCAATAATTCCTCCTCGGACATATTTCCCACCATTTTTTCTTCCACTACACCTCAAATTCCTAAGAAAACCCGACATGTTAACCTTCAAACTTCGAGCAGAATTCACATTGAAACTTTGACGAAACCCGAATTGGGAACCCGAGCTTATCAACGAGCTAACAACACATGAATTCTGCTTCGAACTGGTTCAAACCAACTCGCCATAAGCACCAAAACAAAACAACGAACCCCACAAAATTTCTCCAAAAATTCCTGCCAACTCAACGCCAATAATAAACCTTAAACAGGTAAGAAAAACTTTGAAAAGGATCAGACAGCCCGCGGCCACCACGAACACTCCCACGTACTTCGATAGCGGAACCGGAGTTAGAAACATCCCCTGACCAAGCGACGGCCCAGGAATCTCCACTGGGAAGATGCCTCAGCTCCATGGAGAGCAGACCAGGTAGCAGCATCCCGGAAGGAGTGGATTGCTGGAGGGCTTGGATCAAGGGCAAGGGAAGGGAGACGAAGCAGCTCTCGATTCCCCCGACAGCCCTGATTTCGTACTCAAGGGTGAAGAAGGAATCCATCATCCCTCGATACCTCCCCCTTCCTCCTCCTTCGAAGAGGATTTGGTTTCCGCTGAAAATCCCGGTTCCCGATTACACCCCGACAGCAAGTTGTTCCTCCCTTTTTATTGCAGACCCTGTCGTTGTCCGATGACTCGATCGGTCCGAATGTTCGATGTTTTATCTGAATACATTTTCAATTTATATTTGTTTTGCAGTTTAGCCCCAATCAGTGTCCCTTCCCCCGCCGGCCACCACGGCCGACTACACTCCGGTGCCGCTGCACCCAATCATGGGGTGCTGCAATCCTTGTAACTGAATCCATAGGTGGATCAAGGTATTCTAAGACGTTTTGGTCGAATTCACAGGTTTAGTGAGATTGAATGGTTCGAGCGCAAATCTTTGCGTCTGTAATGCTTGCGATCACGTTGAGGTATAAGTCGAGCATGGAAACTCTTGCTTGATCTTGAATACTGAGTTATATGTCTATTCCAATTCAAGTTCTTTAAGGTATGAAGACATCTATTCGAACTTGAGGCGTCCATTCCTATGTTCGAATTTGATTTCCTTGTAGGGTGAAAGTTTTGCGTTTGACTGTCAGAAGTAGCCACGTTCGTCGATGCTTATATCATCTGGAGGGTCGAACTCGACAATGAAAGACTGAACTGGGATTCTAGCAATGCTACCTTGGCCTCCTGTTGATTGTTTGCAGTCTTTGATCCATGAACCTTTTATTATTCTACCCGAGAAGAACAACGCAGGATGTGAATTCTCCGAGATTCTATATTCAGCTTCGGATTTGCCTACATTGAACGTAATTGTAGAAGATTTACGTCAACTCTTACTCTGTTTTTGGTATTTCTATCCATATGATCTTTGAAACATAATCTCATGTTTCGACGCCCGTACTTTTAGGTTTCAGTCGAGTGAACCAGTCCTCATTGAATGCCCTTAAAGCGAGTTAGTCACGGGGCAAAAGTCTATTCTGGTAGGACAAGTCGCTTTGCAGTGATCATGGGGAACCAGCCCGAGT
The DNA here is from genome assembly GCA_029817715.1 of Melastoma dodecandrum. Lineage (NCBI taxonomy): Eukaryota > Viridiplantae > Streptophyta > Magnoliopsida > Myrtales > Melastomataceae > Melastoma > Melastoma dodecandrum. The sequence goes on along the minus strand of JARUPY010000604.1, from coordinate 3,275,360 downwards.
ATCGAATTAGGGGAGAAAACGAGTAATGCACATCCCAGTCCTTGATTGACGGCACGGCATCCCCTTGCTGCAACACAATGGCGAGTCATCGACCTTCTTAATGGACCGGAGAAAAAATGTCAACAGGATGCTTTTGATGCGGGTCTTGGGTAACTAGCTGTCTGAAATCGAGGATGGCGGTGGCATTGTTAGATCTGCTCGTTTTAGCATGATAACAAAGTTAACTGAGGGTTGAGCTCACCGAATCATGTTCTGGCGATCTTCTTCGCTGGTTTGGCATCGTGACATGTCAGATCCGATTGCCTCTAGGCCAACGCCACTGTTGGCGCGGAATACGTTCCTCGCAACACGTATCGAATTTTCTGTGATTCGTGGCCGTCATAAAGTAAAAGAAATGCAAATAGAACAAGAGAGCAAATACTTGAATTGATGAAACAACGTTGAATTATAAAGACAATGTTTTTACAACACTTACAAACATGGCTTGAATAAAAACACAACAAAAAGGGACCGAAAAACAATGACGGCAGGGCTTTCACGCGGACGGCGGACGAACAGCGGTTACGGCAGATTCTTTAGTGGAATTTGTCTTGATGAATTAGTGGTCTAATGTAGTGAAGATGAAGGTGGTTTCAAGACGCTTTCAGGACGTTGGGGAATAGAGCAAATGATGTTGACCAACTTAGATAAAATATGGGTTTGTGTTGAGTTAGTCGTGTAGCCTCCTTTAATGGAGGCCGCCTTGGACGAAATGGGGACGGTGATCGATGGAACTTCGCAGCAACTACCACAGCCTCCTTTAATGGAGACTACCTTGGATGTGGTCTGTGGATCGGTGGACGGTGAAACGTGGAGGATGGTGAAGGGCGATTTCAGGACATGGTTCAGGACGCTTTTCCGGACACCTTCAGGACGCTGGAAAGAGAGTAAAAGTTGTAGATCAATCTGCCGAATTTAGACTTAGTGATTGATCGTGTGTTCAAATGAAGGGATTAATACATATTTTTAATTAATTCATTAAGACAGTGGGGTACACAAAAAAACTATCAAAAAAGATGTGGGCAAAGGATATTAACTGCCATAGTTCGGGTGTTAATATGCATGAACATATTAACACCCATGAGCTCAGGATGACCGAAGGATGGGAGGATGAAGTGGGGCGTCCACAGTCCATTCCTGGAGGCATTACTCTTCCCTCCTCGGACGAACTCGAGCAACGTCAAATCCCTCATCTTCCTTATTCTCTTTCGATCGAGTGGATAGGTTGTGCATCTGAATCGAGCGTGTGTAGCCCAATATATAGTTAAAATACGGAATTGCCTACTCGAGCTGGAATGTCATTTCAGTCGACTAAGCATAACGTTGGCCACAAAGCCTCAATTTGCTCAAAATTAATTGTGATTGTTTCCTATGACTCATCTATAACTTTCATGTTTTGAGTTTTCTCATTCGAGACAATCTGGGTCGAGTTTTGATAGGTCAAACTCGGAAGTCCTCTGGTATCGAGAACAACAATACTCTTGTAGTATTTTTATCATAACTTTGACTACAAAGATCAGATTAACTTGAGATTACCTTGCGATAGTTTCTTTCTAGCTCAACTATAACTTTGATGTTTTGAGATTTTTCATTCAAGGTCATCTTCGACGTGTTAGGGCTGGTCGAAGTCGCAGCTGTTATGATCTCAAGATTAGAAGATGCATTCGGTTTTTTGAGCATATCTTTTGATTCGGAGATCGGATTAACTTGAGATAAGTTGGGTTAATCTCCTTTTTTCTCAATCTACAACATTTATGCTCTACACATTTTGATTCAAGGTCATCCTAGATGTGTTATGACCGGTCGAGTTCACCACTATTATGATCTCGAGATTAGAACACTCTCTCAGTCTTTTAATCATAACTTTTGCTAGACAGATTGGATTAACTTGAGACAAGTTGAACTTTTTGATTTGAGGTCGTCGTACATGTGTTATGGCTTGTACAAAGTCAAGAAACAGAATGCAAAGATTCCGATCTCGAGATGAGACATTGCTTTGGTTCTGACCATAACTTTACAAGTTTTTCTCGATTACTTTCTTGAGATACTCTTTCTTAAGAACCTTTTGAGCCTTATTTCGAGAAGATATTCATGCCTCTCTTGGCATTTTTTAACTCGAAAGTAAAGTACGTTAAATGAGCCTAAATTTATGTGTTAACAGCCACCCCGCAGCAGTCACTCCCTTCCCGGAATCCTTTCCTTCTGGTTTCAGCTATTGCTTGTTGATGCACTGAACATAAGATTAAGCACGGAGGCAAACACCATTCTCGACCTGCGAGGCCATGTGATCGCAGGAGGGTTACAGCTAAGATACACGAAGCTGATAATGTTCTTGGAATTAATATTTTTAAGTCTCCATTTTCGAAAAAAAGAGAAGTTTAAAAATTATAGAAGAATTATTTATAATAATATATATTTTTTTTTAATTTATTTCTTTGTTTCTTACGAAAAGTGACCGTTAGGAAACTTCGAACGTTAGGAATCAGCCCGTTCGGACAAGCTCGTGCTTCAAAAAGAACCTACGACCTCATAAGAATCACGCTACCTCTTTCTTCCCTTCATCAATTACTCCGAAAAATCTAGAAGTTCTATCGTGAAAGGGTAAGATGGGGATGGTGGTAGTGATCTCCCTTCCTTTCATCATCTTCTGCGTCCTCCTCGGTTTCGGCTGTTACTTCCTCGGACGAGCGAGAGGTAGGCGAGAGATGGTCACCAATCCCCAGGTCTACGGCGTCCCGACACCTCCCCCGGACCTTGAGGGCAAGCCCGATCACCCTCCCCGTGACAACCTTGTCTGATTCGATTCTATCCTTGTAATTCCGTTTTCTGGGTGGTTGTGATTGGATTCAAGGTTCGGTTGTTGCGGTATAGTATAGAGTTGTTTGTACTTTATGTATCTTGTCTGCTACGTTTCGACATGGAAAGAATGGGGTCGAGTGTTCTGCGGCCCCTGCAAGTGGAAGCCTGCACCTATACTGTAAAAAGCTATCTGTTATTATGATAAGATTCTTGCTCTTGAAGCGTATGAAGATCTGAAGCGTGAACTTTTGTATAATCCACGCATTCCGTGGAAGAATCTCCGACAGCTCAGCCTGTTATTCCGTTTGTCATCGTCGGATCAAATGAGCGGAATGAAGCAGAACGACGATGAGAGTCCAAAGTTGAACCCAATTGCTCGAGGATGATCAGACCTACGGATCTCTAGATCATGACATTTCTGTCGCCACCACAACTATGTGTCCTCGTGGGCTGCGGGTGTTACTGCTGCCTGCAGATGTGTACGGGAAATCGGCGAGAGCCTCCTACTATCCTCGGCATCCCGGAAGGCCCTCCAAACCTCGAGATTCCTGTATGTGCTCCTCCTCCACTCATTATGCTGATGACCTGGCCTGCAAGTCCCCAATCCGGCCATCCTCTTCAACCCCATCCATTCCCGTTCCCGGCCCCAGTGTTGGTTCGCCCTTGCCCGGTCTGATACCTGACCCGACCCGTTCCATTTCTACCCCCTCGTGTAATCCGACCACTTCCAGCTTCAGACATTCCTTCTCTCCACTTTCAACTCCACTTCGAGCCCTGACCCCACTTTCATCCAGCTCTAAATCCTTCCCATGTATCACAGAACTTCAATTTCCTTCTCCAATGGTGTCATTCCACGATATTCGTCGCAAGATCCCCGTGATCCAGGGAAAAATGAACGAGAAAAGTACCTACCTCGTCCTCAATGGAGCCAACTGCTCGAGCTTCGTTATTTTCACGCATTCAACCCCCTCAGTATAATACTGTGGTCTCCCTGCTTCGTTCGTCCTGAAAATCAAAATAACCAAACGGCCCTCGACGACGAGGATCTTCACTCTCACTCATCTCGAGATCATGATTTTGATGTTTGCGATCCTCCTAGTCAGCTTTGAAGACCTTATTCGTTAGTAACGTTAGTCGGAACCAAATAAGATTTTTAATTTTAAAATTTATTGACCGTGACTTATTTTTAAATTTAAAATAGAAAAGTTAATATTTTAAATTTAAAAATTTGATATTTTAAATTTAAAATTGGTCATTTCTGTTAAAACATTAGTTAATAAATTTTAAAATTAAAAAATATATTTGACAATTTTTTTTGTTATTAATTAACAAAACTCCAACTTTGAAGTATCCCGAGGGCGAGGACGCCTTAGCGGCAAGAGTTCTAAATTCGAATAGTAACAGTCACATCCTCAAATATTTATTACGCCTTAAAAGTTAATTAACAAATTGTACTTTAAATAAAATAAGAAAATAATATTAAATGAGTGGATTAAAATAAAAAACATTGTTTTCCCAATATATATATATTATATATATATATATTGCTGAGCTGTCCTATCGAGGACTTGATTTGGGGGCGAAGGGGAAGGGGAAGGGGAAGGGGGAGACGTAGAGGAAGAGGGGGGAATCAATGGGAGAAGAGCGGAACTACAGGAAGTACGGAGTTCCTCTCTACTGTGCGGCGTATGTGCCGTCTCGCCTCCTGCTGCTGCAGCAACGAGCGGAGGAGGAACCAGTGGAAGGCGGAGATCGGGACAAGGTGGACGAGGAGCTTGTCCATGGATTGGAAGCGGATCGCGACTACGTCCTCCTAGCCGGCGGCGGCGGGGAGGGCCGCAGCGGGATCCCTAACGCCGTCCTCCTCGCTGCGTTCGAGTATGCTGACAATTCGTTGTCGCGGGAGCCGGTACGTCGGTGGTTTGGCAGCGTGCGTCTGATAGTTTAAAGCTTTTGGTTGGAGGTGTACTGGGTTTCCTTGCACTGCGGATGATAAAAATGGCTTATTTGATCTGCTGTCTTCTTGCTCTGATGGGATAAACCGGTTGCTTAATTGTGGATGCGCCTAGTCTTGTTAAGTGGAGGGTCAGTGAAGGCCTATAGGATGCGTTTCCACAGCGAGGAATGACACAGTTGTTCTTAATTTTTTTGCAATTTTCATGCTCTATTGACGATCAGTTTTTCAGAATCAAAGGGATGTGCTTTGAAATTATCTCCTACTTCTACAAATTTTGCTTTTCTGTTCTCTGAAGTCATTTAATTCTTGATTTTTTCTTCTTTGCGACTGGATCGCAGATTGCTGTTTGATGGGGATTATGATGTCTTATTGCCTTTCAGCTCTTCGTATATAATTATTTTCTTATCAAGCTCCTTGTTTTTTTTTAATATAGGTTTGTAGACTTGGCACTGGCTCAGACTCGCCTTACCGGATGGCCGTGCATCCAAATGAAGATGGTTTCGTTTGTGCTTTCCCGAATGGTTGCAGGTACATCCTTTACTGGCATCATGAAACAGTCTTTGATCTGCAATACTGTTTCTTTAAGGGAATTTATAACAGTTTTAACTCTCATCCCATAAGTTTCTTGTCGGTAGCTGGTTTTTAGCTTGATTTAATGATTGTGGACCCCTCATTAGCACACACTTCTGCTAGAAATGAATAAAAATCACCCGTGCTGCCGATCTGCTCAGAACATTTTATCCCTTTAGATTTCTGTTTTTCCTCTTCTTAGTAGCAAGGCATAATAATGTGGGCATTTTAGATCCTCCAATGGAGGAATGTAAAAGGGCCTTACAAACTGCAGCAAATGTTGTTCTGTTTTGTCATTCCGTTTTTTAGTTTTAATAATGGATATTTTTAAAAAGTCACATTTTACTTGGTCATTGTTTGACTGTCTGATAGAGTTATTCTTCCCCTGATGTTCAAGTCGATTATGGCTTTATTGATTTCATTCTTAATGGAATCCTGTGGATTTGAAGTAAAAAGAAAACTAGGAAGATGTTGATTTTAGTCAAAGGATTCAGAAGCAAAACCACAGCAAATATCGGGGATGTTTGGGATGAGTTCATTGGTTTATTGCTCTGGCTTATATAATTTTATGCTTGAACAGATTTTTTGAATGGGACAACATCAAGGGCAAAGATTCTCATGATTATGGCCTTAAAACGTCTGAGAAAGTGCTTAAGGAGCTGGAAAATGTAGGACAACAATTAGCACTGGCATTTAATCATGATGGATCAGTGCTTGCTGCTGGCGGAGAGGTAGTAGGCATCAGACTTGCTATGAGAGCAGATGATTGTGTTTTTTTCACCCTTCAAGTTATATGCATATATATCTGAGCTAACTCAAAGAACTTATTCATGGCAATAGCTGAGCTAGAAATTTCCAGATCTCTTTTCTTTTTATAGTTTCTTAGAATAATATTTTAAGTCATTCTGGTGCTAACAATGTTCATTTTCGAACAAAATTCAGTGAAGCAACTTGCATTATATTACTGTTTTTTAGATTTTGGTTCTTAAATGGTCCGATTGATGATGATTTAATTCAACGTAATACAGGATGGCAAGCTAAGGATCTTCAAATGGCCCAGCATGGACATCATTCTTGACGAGGACCAGGCCCATTCTTCTGTGAAGGATTTGGATTTCAGGTTTTATGCTGTGGCAACATCTGCTTACGCAGTTGATCGAAGCATTACCCTTTTTAACTTGATACCATGCTTTTGCAGCCTTGACGGGAAGTTCATTGTATCATTGGGAGATTCCGGCCCTTGTAGGATTTGGGATGTTGCTTCTTGTGCTTCTGTAGCTTCCTTGGCTAAAGAAGCTGTAAGCGTCCAGGCTTTTTCTGTGCATTTGTTGAAATACTAGTGACTTTTGCTAAATTCCTGTTGTCTTTCTCCATATAATTCATCCATCCTTTTTAAGGAAAGATTTTATCGACAAATTTTTTGGTCAAATAGATATAAATTGTTGGTTACTAGAAATGAAGCAGTAAAAGTCATTAAAAAAAAACCATATGTGGACATATAATTGATCAAAATGAGACGTTCTTTAAGGCAGGTCTGCCTTCTTACTGGTTTTAACTAATGGATTCATATGTATCTTCTAGGGTGAGAGGTTTGGATATTGTAGATTCTCAACCAATATTGACGGAAGTAATATTCTGTATACCACTGCCATGGCAGGTGACGATAATTGGAGAAAGATGTTTGTAGTGGTTTGCACGCATTGAAATCTCTTTGAGTAGTTTGTTTGACTTCTAAATTAGGTGGGGGTGGTAGTATTATTACATGGGACGCTTCCTCATGGAAAAGGATGAGCACCAAACAATTAGTTCGCGATTCAATTAATGCCTTCAATGTGTCCTCCGATGGAAAGCTTCTTGCCATGTGAGTTCTCTCAGTTTCCCCTAAATTGAACAGCTGAATTTATGTTTTTCAAAAGGTTTCCATTTCCTCATTTGTTATGTGCGTTAGGAGAGTATTTTGATGTTGTTTGACAGGGCAGGAGTTTAAGTTCTACCACCTGCATAGTTTAGAACTATAAGAATGAGTGACCTAAAAATGAAGGGGTAAAACTAATGAAAAGTATAAAAAGTGGGAGTTCATAAGCTTTAAAAGCTAAATGAATGACCTGGCTATGAAGTATGGAGTTCGTAATTTTTGTCGGATAGTTGGACCAATGAAAGTTGGTAAACGCTGTAACGAAGGTAACTTTAGTGGCTTTCAGAAAACGGTTTACTTTCAAGAAGGATGTGAGAAAGGTTATGTAGTGTAAGATAAACTTGACGACTCCCAGGACGAATGGGGTAGTTCTTATCTGTTTTAACCAAGGTTAATGCACATGGAATTTGTAACTGGTAGGCAAATTAGGGCTGTCCGTACAGTGAAATTGTTTGGTAAGGACCACCCGGTAGAATTATGAGATTCAGCCGAACTAACCATTGTTTTTATGCTCAATAAGCTTGAAATAGGAGTGGAGCATTGTTAAGGTTCAGACCGATTTCATTAATTTTTTCTCGACATGCAGAGGTACCGGCGACGGAGATATACTGATAGTTAATTCTGCCAATATGAAGGTGGAAATGACGATAAAGAAAGCACACCTTGGTTTTGTTACAGCTTTGAGCTTCTCTCCCGATTCAAGGTTTTCTTCAGACTGCTGCTTTACTCCCTTCTATCCATTTAGCAGAGAGTTATGACATGTTTTTCTTCTCTCTTTCACAAAATTCAGGGCTGTAGTATCCGTGTCCATGGACTCCAGTGCGAGGGTGACACAGATTCACTACAAGAAACCTGGCGGTATTCAACTTCACTGTTAACGCTACATTTCAATAAACTATGCCGTTGCTTCAGGCAATGTTTTTTTTCCTATATTTCGAATTGGCTCCATAACCTTCACTCCAATAACTCTTTTGTAGGGGGAATGAACTCGTGGTTCGTCATCATCTTGATAATCATAGTTGCGATCGCCTTTTACTCAGTGCATCAACAAGGCCTTCTCCAATAATCATAGCAGTTGGTTCTGTAAGTAGCAGGGATCTTCGTATTCGTTTCTTGTATATACTTACACCATATTCGTAAAGTAGATGAAACACTCGCTTTCTACTTCCTCATTATTCAATCAATATTTACTTGCACAGTGTGAAGGCAATGTTCGTACGTGATTGTTTAAGTTTGTTATTTCGTCTATACGGCTAGCTGGGGAATATCAAGTGATAGGCCAAGGATGGGCAGGCATGCTCGCCAGAATAAGTCACAACATCGATTCCAGCAGTCCACGATCACCAACAGAAGCCTTGATCGCGACTTGTCTCGGCAACCGGAGCATCAGAGTGGTTGAGCATTGAAGTTCCTCGAGATGTAACCTTGGAGGTCTTCTAGAAGGAGCTCCTCGAGATGTCTTCTTGAGGTTGCTCGAGTTCTCTGCTTGACGGGCGCCTCGAGACGGCTCGTGCCGAGTTGGCGTTGATGCGCTTGACTCCGCATTAGCACGCCTCCTGTCCCATTAGTCTCTCGCTACACATCACCTTCTCGAGGCCCGGGTGGCTACGCAACTTCCATGTCGGCTTGTTTTAGCGAGATTTCTCTTTTCTAACTTATAATAATTTCTGATTTGTTAGTTGTATCTCTCCAAACGACACGCTCAAACCAATTCAATATTTGTTGAATAGGACACATGCTATTAAGATATAAAATATAAATCAATTTTCACCTAATAGCTTAAGCTTTTATGTCAAACGGTAATATTTTTATATGATATTAGAGCGGTCCTGTGTTAAGATGCTAGCACGTTTGACTTTAGGTCAAACTGTAAGGTTTTCTACACATATCTCGGGGCTTTTGTCCATAAAAAAATTAACAAAATAAGGCACAATCTTTCAAATTTGGATAAATAATGCCCGAACTCGGTGTTAGAAATAACGAGTTCATTTCCTTAAGAAATTCGGTGTTTCAAACATTTCTCTCAGAGGGGTTAGAACTCGGTATTTGAAATAGCGAATGTGATGTTACCGAGTTTGGGAAGTTATTTACCCAAATTTATTGAAAATTTTTTTTCGGACCTGTGGCAGTAAGCGACAAAACTCCATCTTAACGAGATCCGAAGTTGGGAACGTTTGTAATCCACGCATTTTAGTTAGAAATATCTGGTGGCTCCGCGTCTTTGTTACCTTTGTTATTACATGATATAAGGAAAAGGACAACGTCTGAGGACATGTTCATCACGCTATGTTCTGCCATGAAAGTTCAACCCAGCTCTCCCGTTTAAGACTGACAGTGTTTCTGGCTCCGAGCGTCCTAAAAGTTGGACGAGCAACCGACCTCGAGAAACAAGAGGATTATGGGAGTCGTGATTGTGGTTTCGCTGCCGTTGCTCCTCCTTTGCATCCTCTTGTGCTGCAGCACATGTTACTTTCTCGGGAAGTCAAAGGGGAAGCAGCGAGACCCTCCTCCGGTAGTTGGCATCCCCAAAGCCACCTCGAACCTCGAGGTTCCCGCCCACGCCCCTCCTCCTCCTCCTCCTCCTTCCAACCCTCAGGTCTGATATCCTCTCGCCTCGTTGGGCCAGTGTCGCAATGAAACGTCCTGTAAATATGGACTTCTCATGGAACTTGTTACTCTAATTAGCAACGCTCGTCGATAGAAGTGCAGGAAAGTGTTTGACGATCATTTGGGGGGAAAAAACTTCTCTCTTAGGAGCAGAATCCCTTGGTTTCTCGGTTTGTGCTGTATTAGCATACTCAGTAGTATTTGTCCATGGATGGAATGGGATTACCGAAGAAAATCTTCACGTGAATATCGTTTTTTTTGCGCCAAGACCTGTTTATTTGGCCGAGTCGCATCTCATAATACTAAGATCCAAAGCAAGAACTTTGTGATCAGCGCATTAACGTAGAAATATCATGCAACTCTGCATATTGTTCCCTTTGTTGTAACCTGATCGATTGTCTGTGTCCAAATGGAAAGAAGTCGACGTTGGGGACTCCAAGCTGAAACAGGTTACTGAGCTTTGTTATTCACGAATCCCGCCAGGGCAGTCCCGCCCTTCCCAGTAAAAGTCTATGGTCTTCCTGGCTCCTAGAGTCCTGAAAAATTGTAAAATCGGTATTGGACCTCGAGGAATAGAAGAGAGTCATGGGGGTTGAGATTGTGACTCAACTACCGCTGCTCCTCTTCTGCATCTTCATGTGCTTCTGGTGCTACTGTGTTCTCAGAAAGCCCAAGGGGAATGAGCAAGTCCCTCCTCCGATCATCGGCATCTCGAAATCCTGCTCGAGCCTCGAGTTTCATGTCAGTAGTCTCCTCGTCCTTCCAACACTCAGGTCAGATCCCCTGTTGGCTTCTCGGTCCAGTTTCAGTTTCCATCCCTCGATCAATTCCCGTTTCATGATATTAGCCGTGTTACTGTGTGTCACAACCAAGAACATTGAAAGTAAAATCCACTTTAGTGCTAAATGTAATCACTCGCCGCAGATTATGTTCAGTACGACTAAAAGTAGAAGGAGAATGTCGGTCCTTAAGTTATTTTACTATCATCGATACCCTCGCATAAGGAGTAAAGGTGCACGAATAGGCTATAGAATCTTGAAAGTTACGCGTCTTAATCACGTTGTGGGCTATAAGAAGCACTCACTATCTAAGACGATTATTATCAACACCGACAGTTCAACTACTGCGTTCGTTGATATGGAGAATGAATTGTCCGATGAAGCGATACGATGATTATCGACGAGAGTGTCTATCCAGGAAGTGAGCATAGTAAAGGTGGGCTTATAATCATGGCGGAAAGGATTAGGATCGGAGTCTAATGTAGTTGGAAATATTTACATGGAAAATTTGATACATATCATGAAAGAGTAGGAGGGATTTGAAAATCTTGCATATTTTCTACTTATTGTGATGATGTGGTTCATCACTATGTTTTTTTGCTAGGAATCTACGACCTCACCATCGAGTTTATCTTCGTCATTGAGTTCGTCTTCACCATCGTGTGTGACTTCGACGGCAGACATGTAATAGGCTTGGTAATAGGTATGCATATGCAGATTACTTTATTTATTATTCGAGAACAAGCATTTACGTCCTTCTCAGGAAATTTGTTATTTGAGTAGCGACACTCATCAATGGAAGTTCAGAAAAGTGTTTCACGATCGATAGAATAAAAGCGCGATCAGGATTTCCGCCCAGGGTGAAAAGATTCTGCTCCTAGCAGCTCTCCCTCTCAGCTATTTTGTACAGGATAAACCGAAGTTCTAGAGGCTGGCCGAGGCTCCTTTTAGTCTAATTCAGTTTATGTCTTCGATCTCCTTCTCCAGTACTCTGCCCTGCAGCTGATCGATCCATTCCCGAATCCTTTACTACTGGTTTTTTCGGCTTTGGATTGTTAAAGTCAGTGAATCTTGGATTTAAGGTCGAAGGGGCGCACGATATCTCGATGTCTCTCTCGTGGTCCTATGACGAAAAGCGGCTGAATGCAAGATTTGGCAAGAGAATTAATGGTGGTAGTGATCACCCTTTCACTCCATCGTCTTCTGCGTCCTCCGCGGTTTCAGCTGCTACTTCATCAGGGTTGCAAGGGGCAGGCAAGACACAGCCGCCGATCCCCAGGCCCTCGAGCACCCTCCCACCATGGCCGTGTCGGATCTGATTCTGCTCACGACCGTCATTTTTTTCCCTTTTGATTAGATTTTCCCAAACTCGGTTTGTTCTTTGTGTATGCTGCCGTGGTATTTGGTTTGCGGAATGGTAGAAGGAATGATTCCGTTCAATTCCTTATGATTTTTGGAAGTAATGCTTGGAATCGGATGAAATCCATTCCACGACGGTCATTTCGTGTTCCATTCTAATCCTCGCCAATTCCATTTCATTTCTTCCTTGAATTCGAGAACCAACTCCTCGCATGTGTATTTGTCTGCTCCGGTTCTTGATTGTTCACATAGATTTATGTGTCGAGACCTGTTTATTTGGCCGCATTGCAACTGATATTAGTAAGATCCAAAGCCAGGAATTTGTAGTCCATGAATTAGGCGAAGAATACCATACACTGTGCGGCCTATAGTTCTTTGCCATAATCAGAACAAATGACCATGTCCAAAGTGGCAGAAGTCAATAATGGGGGAGTCCGAGTTGTAACAGGTCACTCGAGCTTTGTTATTCACGCGTTCGACCATGGAAGTCCCGCCCTACTCCCCCATATAAGATGGCAGTCTTTTCTAGCTCCAAGCTTCTTCCATAATAATCGCTCGAGGAAGAAGAGTTAGTCATGGGGTTCGTGATCGTGATTTCGCTGCCGCTGCTCGCCTTAAACATCCTCATTTGTTACCTCTGTTACCGTCACGGAAAGTCCGAGGGAATGAAGCAAGCCCCTCCTCCAGTCATCGGCATCCCCCAACCTACCATGAACCACGGGAATCCTGTCCACGCTCCTCCTCCTTGTTCCACAGCTCAGGTCTGACACCCTCTTCCCTCGTCAAGCCGACGGTTGCAACCAGCGGGAACTTTGTTTTCCCTTGCTGGATCGAGAGGTTTCACGGTCTTTTGCCGTGCTACTGCGTATTGTGAGGAACAACTACTTGTAACACAATAAAACTTATGTGGTAAATAAATTTATATTAAATTAAATCTAGTGGAAGTATGCACCACAAAAACCAAAGATTTATATTTTATTTTCATATGGCATTCATTTCTCCGTTTGGTGTCTTATAAAAAAATCAACTTATTAAAAATATTTAAACAGGATTATATTTTAACTGCGTCGGTAAAAAAAAAGTAAAAAATTCGACATTTGTGTTAGATTATATGTAAAATATCGATTTATGGCCTTAATTTTAAACTAATTTTTTGTTTTGTCATTAATTTAGTTTGTTATATAATTTGTTAACAGCTTTTGTTTCTATTGATGAAGTTGCTCGATTGGAAGGTTATTGCTATGGGTAAAGTGGATTATGAGGCGAATGAATGAAAGGTTAAAATTTCACTATTATAAAACACAAGGCCTTATTTGACTTTCACTAGAAAAAATTCAAGATTTGCCAAATTAATATGAAAGTAAAAGTTGAAGACAAAATTATATAACAAACTAAAATAATGACAAGAGGCCATAAACGTGTATTTTGCCTAGATTATATATATATAAAAATAAATAAATATTTTGCCTAAATAATACAATAAATAGATGGATATTTCCTCAAATTCAATTAGTAAACATATAATAATTTCTTTTTATGTTAAGATATATTTGATTTTTTTTTTATTTTAATGGGTTACTTACTAACAAGCAATATTTCTGGAATATGACTGAACTTATATTAACCCAAAGGTGCTTTATGATTTTGATACTTCAGATATATTATTAATACAATTAGTTTTACTTTTAAAATTTATATTCAATCTCTTGTTCATCACATGGACATCCCCTCGTTTTGCTGAACTGAGGTCATGCATTCAGAATTCTCGTTTTGCTTTTCTCAAACTGATGTACATCCTCTGAGTGATGCCGTCGGCATCAGACCTTCTGATCACAATGGAACCGTAATCTCAACTACACACTGCGAACATGTGCGAAACGAGAGTAGCAGACGGAAAAAATGCGCCGCAGAAACGATCTTCTTGTGGAACTTGTTACACGAATACCAACACTCAGTTGACGAAATAGAAGAGAAGTGCTGCGTGGTCGTTAGGGCAAAACCCGCCTTCAACATTCGTTTATTGATGATCTTACTAAAACGCTTTTTTACTTAATAACCTTTCAAGTTAATCAACCTGATCATCCTAAATCTCATGGTTTCACCTTCCTCCATGGTTGCGTGGACCATTCTTGTCCGAATGGATGGACGGCGGCAAAGTCGTTCTTGTCCTGCGCCTTCTCAATTTCTCCAATGACTTGGTAAGTAGTGGTCGCAGACGCGGCTTGTTTTTAGTGTAGCTTTCGGGTCCGAACGGTTTGAAATTTCCGATTTAGGCTTCCATTACTTGTTTATTTTATTTTACTTTACTTTATTAAAGTATATTTTATAAAACGAGCTGTGACATAAGACGGTGCATGAAATCCTACTAAAGTATCATGATCATTAAAATTATTGGTATATCCGCATCTAGGTTATTTAATGTGATTTACGACTGGGTGTAAGCTATTGATGACATGACATAGGCTACGATATATTACGGCTAGATCTATTCCCCTGTCCTTCAAACTATTATTTAACTAAGGGATGAAATGGATATTTCATAAAAAGAAATCCTTTATTAAGTTTTTTGTAAATTTTCTAAGGACTACGCTCACGGAAGTTTAGTTTCGTTAATTTTATCTCCTTCATCGAGAGCAACCGTACGATAAGGAAAATAAAAATAAAATATGTGCTGTTCAGGTTTCTCTCTTCAGATTTACAGCATGGTGAATAAGGGTATGATTTCTTTTTATCTAATCTTTCTTGGTGACCGTAAATGCGCTTAATCTATTTAGCCTTCCGCGGTTTTTTTTTGTGGGTTGTTTCTGTATTTGTGTTTTTTTTCACACGAACAACTCAACCGTGTTAGAGTGAGAGGTGATCGCCTCAAGTGCCGGCAGCTGCAGTCGGCCTAGTCTTCTCGGATTATATCCAATGCGGGGACGACACGTGGACAATTGTCGTTGGATAGTTTCTAGCGGGAAGGTTTTTTCCGGTTGTGGACGGGAAGTGTGCCTAGTCCGTCTGAATTGAACCGAGGAATCTAATGCTCTTAGCAGCACAAGATGCTCAACCAATACCTATGTTTCGAACGTAAAACTATTTCACGAACAAAGTAATAACAACTTTCAAAATTTATTAAACAATGTCATTAATTAAATTGAGTGATTTATGTTTACCCAGAGACAGAGGTTTACATACGCATTATTTAAAGGATTTTTAAAATTATTAATTCATATTTATATAATATAAATGGGTATATAAGTTAAGAACTACGAGATTATTTAGGATTGCACATTTTGCGGCGTTAACTGAGAAATATCCCACCCATTATCCTCCTCCTCTGTCCAAAGTCCAACAGTCCAATCTCTTCTCCCCAGATTCCGTTGTCCAGAGAGGCGACTTACGGACGACTGGTGGGGTTAGTGGGCGAGGGAACCAGAAGGGGGATTTCTTTCCCCGAAGCCAGATCCCGCCGACCCACATTGTAGATTCCGGTTAGTTGCCGTGTTCGATCGTTGATATGGGGCTGTTCCTTGGAATTATGTGGATTGGGATATGGGTTTTGGGTTTGATGGTGGTTTCTGGGGTAAAGTTCGCAGATTTATGGTGAATTCGGGATGCATGGATGGATGTGTGGGTTTGTGCTTGGGAGTGTTGTGTTTTCTTACGGCGGATTGTTTGTGAAGGAATTGGCTTTCCTTTAGTTTGCTTCGTCTACAAGGTTTCATTGTGATGGATGGTGATGGCTACAATGGTTAAGTGCAAGTTTTTAGTCCAAGGTGGCGACTTTGGTGTTGTGTGAGAATGCCCCTTTCCCTGGTGGGTCCAGTTCCAGCTTGACCTAGGGATCACTGTTTTGTTTGCGTTGTTTTTGGTTTGAAGGTCAGCTGAAGGATTTTTCTAATCAAGACTTTGTGGATTGCTTATCTGGACTACATTTAATACTCTGAGTTATGTTTTCCATATGCTTGGCTTGTTGTGTATGTGGTTGTCATTGTGACGAGGTTAAGGAGTCAAATATTTGCTTCGGCTGTAAGGAAAAGAATTGTCTATAAATCAAAATTATTTTGTTTGTCGATCTTTGAATGGTATGAGGAAAATTTAACCGGTGGCCTCTTTCTGTTCGGCATGATCTTGGGCTGCTGTTTGAGTTTTTCTGCAATTGGGTGATGTTTGCTTAATTCAACATTCATCAGGTATTTTAGGCTAAGCATCATACAATAGGCAAAGAACATTTCTTTTGGCAATTTTTTAAGTTGATCATGTTTAGCATACAGGGGTAACTGAAAGCGAAACTATGTTGTGACTTCTTGTGGGAGTCATGGTAGAACCGATATTCTTTCGTTGGTATTCGGGCCATGTGTCTTGTCAGTTGTGTTACCCAGGTTAGATAATTTTAATGTCTCTTCATTTAGCAGACAGAAGAGTGCTTGTCTGAGTGTATTCATGTGAAATCAATGAAGGTTTGTTACATAATGGAGAAGATCCTAGAACTGAGTGTGTGGTGTGGATGCCGTCGAGATTTCCATGTTCCTTGCAAAAAATCTGACTACTGGGTAACGTCCACTTTTTTGAAACCCCACCGTGGTTTCTTCACTTGGAATTTACTCAAAATTCATCATATATATCACACTAGTTTTTGTGATAGGAGAGGAATTAGATGAATGTAAAACACGTCAAGAACTGGAACTATGAATGCAGTCAATTGTTCCCCATATTTTTTGATATACCGGGTGATCTTAATGTTATTACGACTTCAGGATGGATTTGTTTTTTTTTTTTCATTTTCCTTTTTGCCTCGTCTGATCTTTTATGTGGTTTCAGATTCAAAATAACTCATTGAAGATGGTTGTGCAAGAGTTTACCATTGATTTGGATAAACCCCTCGTATTTCAGGTGATCCACCTCTTCCATTCCATGCTAAATTATCATGATAATTGTTTGCTTACAATACTTGGACTCAGAAAAGTCAGCTGTTGATTATGTATTCTTAATCTCTGTTCTTCATGGAACATCCTACTTTCCTTGTTTAGTAAATTACCAATGGATTCATGATCTGGTATACACTAATCTGTCATTTAACCGGGCGTTACAGGTTGGCCATTTGGGCGAAGCTTATCAGGAGTGGGTTCACCAGCCTATTGTATGCAAAGAAGGACCAAGATTCTTTGAAAGTGACTTTTGGGAGGTGTTGTTGGTTCATTTCAGTTCTTTCATGAATCAACTCCCTATGGAGTGCCTCTGAAATCAATTCAGTCATATGCCTTTTCCGGGGCTTTTTTCCTTCTATTGATACAGTTCTTGACTTGTACGAAATGGTGGGTCATTCCCCTGATCTGGCTTCCTGTCGTATGTTGGTGCATCTCTATGTCTGTAAAAGCGAGCCATGCACCAGCTGAAATTGCCTTCATGGTGGCTTTGGGCATCTTCATCTGGACATTGCTCGAGTACACCTTGCATCGCTTCCTCTTCCACATCAAGACAAAAAGTTATTGGTAAACTGCTTATGACATGAACTTTTCGATGTCATTTTATTTTCTGGTTGTATTGTGGGTGTTAATTGCACTAGGTTTTTGTACTGAACTGTTAATTTGACCTTAGGGGAAACACGGCACACTATCTTCTTCATGGATGTCATCACAAACACCCGATGGATGGATTGCGTCTTGTGTTTCCTCCAGCGGCTACGGCCATTCTTCTTATCCCGGTATGTTTCACTTTGGCATGCTGTTGGTTGTTATATTCTTAAATAAGTAACCCCAATTGCATTGCGTTGATTATTATGCATTTTCTCTAACTGATTCGCAGTTTTGGAACGCGGTAAGCCTCTTGGCGACACCTTCAACTACCCCAGCTGTATTTGGAGGCGGCTTGCTGGGTTATGTCATGTACGATTGCACTCATTATTACCTGCATCATGGGCAACCATCAAGTGCGCTGCCTAAGGATCTCAAGGCAAGCTCTAAACTGAACTCTCATTTTGTTGTTTCCAGGTCCTTGTTAACCCCATCCTGTCCATGTAGGCTGACTAAAACCAATTAATATTTTTCCCAGAAATACCACTTGAATCATCACTTCCGTATCCAAAACAAAGGTTTTGGGATCACCTCATCCTTCTGGGATAAGGTATTCGGCACCCTTCCTCAAGCCAAACAAGCCTAGGGGAAGGTGGCCGGGAGGATCATATATTTCCATTTTTCTGATTGAATGGATTGTTGTTCGAAGTATTGAAATTGGTTCTGCCAAAACATTCTTCCTATTTATCATCGCGATTATCATCGTTGGCATCGGAACTTTTACTCCTGTATTTACCGCTGTGAAGGATCCCATGCTGATGCTCCCAGTTTAAGCATATCACAGAAATAATCTTTCTACTTTTGTTGGGCATAATCTGATGTTGTTGCTTCCTATGTTAACTGGTTAATACTCGTCTATTTGGATAAATGCTCTCTGATCGGACATGTTGATTAACCAAATGGTGAAGGATCAGGCAACCTACCATTATTTACTTACCAGTTCTGTATCCAGCAAGCATCACCATGCCTTGCTGCTTAAAGTATTTGATAGTTTCTATAGTTAGTTTCTGCGCATTTTCACCATACCTTCTTGTCTCTTTGCGAGTCCAAAGAGTGTTCTACATCGGTTAACCGAAACTGGCTGTGAATATTCCACCCAGCCCTTCGATCGGACACTCAAACCGGGTAGTAGTAACGCCATTGATTGGGGCATCTTTCCTTAAAAGTTGCAGCTTCATGTTGACACCAAGCTCACTTGTGGTTTCTTCTTCAAGTTCATCTGACTTGAACAACTTACCTCAAAAGGCCAAGTCAATACTGAACAACTACCTAACATCAATTTTTATAAAGAGAGATTGATATTGAAGCCCTCCCTTCATGCTCTTGATTGATTTTATTTGATATTGATATTGACTCGCTACTCACTAGCTCTTGAAATAAAATAAATAAAAATCATAGCCTCTAACTGCCCAATTCCCCAAATCATTAAGGCAGAGGACCCCATATGTCTGGGATAGTTATCCAAATCATCCCAACCCAAAAGGGGATAATAAAGAACAATTGATAGGAAAAGTGGGTTTAAAGATACCAAAAAAGTTTAGGGAAAATTAGAAACAAAATGTAGTAATTTATGTAGAATGTCTTGTTTTTCTTTTCAAATTTTTGTTTAACTTCAAACACTAATAATAAGCATGGGTCATTGGTACCTTCTCTTGTACATAAAGTTCTGTGACATGTATAATTCAGATGCTTAGGTCCAAGTGGTGATATAGTTCTTTTATAATTACCGGATCGAGTACGAATTCGAGACAAGAAAAATAACCATAGGTTATATAACATACCCCACAATCACCATTCTTATTATTTCATCTTTGGCTTTTGAACAGGGATCTTCTGTTATGATGTGAATAACCCATGAACAAAAATCATGCCTTTTACCCAATCATCCCACCTTCTAAGCTTTCTGATTGATGTAATAAAATATATAAAAAAATAAAAAGAGAAAAAAAAAGTCCATCACAATCTCACCACCCCTCAACTGCTTGCAGATTTCCTGTGGAACTTATCTGCCTTGTCTGATTATTTGTTGATTATTTGCTACTATTTATTATATGATATATGAGTGAGTAAAGTTGCAAATGTTGGGTTGCATGATCAACCTAATCCTTGTCCTAACTCCTTTTCAATCACTAGTTGCCTTAACCCGGTTGTTATCTTCTTCAACTTCCTTCACATGCATAGTTGGAGCAAAACTTAGACCATACCTTGTCATATTTATTCAGTGACATTCAATACCTTGTTTAGCATCATCGGCCTGCTAAACATGCCGGAAGTCATTACGGCAGACACGTTTGTCGTTCTCGTTCATGTTACGGGTCTGATATCGAACTGGGGGAGTTGTAGTCGATGCAATGGTTAAATAGAAGTAGTATAAGCCTGATGAAGACAGGACAGGCCGACACTCGTTACATCATCGTTTTGACATCCCTGGACCGTATGTTGCAACGACGGAAAACGAGAGAGCTCATTTCCTCAGGACAGGGATACTCTGTTCATGCCAGAAGAAGTTTGCCGGGTCTACACGGCTCTTCACCCTCACGAGCCTCAGGAAGTTTCCCTTGAAGTAGCGAACTCCCCACTTGCTCGCCTCGGCTACGTTCGTGTCGCCCTTCCTGTTCATCCCGAGGTCGTAGTCCCTGTAGTTGACGTAGGCCTCCCTTGGGTGCTTGGACGCGTACGAGCCCATGTACTTGTAGACCTTCCTCACCCAACCCATGTACTTGGCCTCGCTCTTCTCCCCATCTTGCCACGCCGCGACGTACTGGATCTTGTACAGAGTGCCGCCTCGGTGAGGGAATGGGATCGAGGACTCGGGTATCCGTCCCATCATCCCGCCGTATGGGTTCCATATCATGAAGGGGTTCTCGACCTCGAGGAAGATTTTCCAGAGGGCGTCAATGGCCATCTCTGGGAGCGGCTCCCTCACGAAGTCGGACTTCGCCTTGAAGTAGTTCCTGAACAGGGGTTTCCCCTGGAGGAGTACCTCGGGTGGGGTCGTGCTTGGGTACCCAGCGATGTAAAGGACTGACCCAAGCCAGCTCGTTTTGACGCAGTCGGCCCTCGTGAGCCCCATCTCGGGAAATCCTTTGGACATTATATTGAGGAGCTCGTCTGTGCTACCGAGGAACAGTGCCTGGTGTGATGTTGTGACAGTCCTGTTCTGGGCGGGGGTTGAGCTTGAGGCCTGGATGATCACCCGGATGAAGAGCCGGTCGTCGAGCTTCGGCGCCACCTGCTGCCATCTGTAGAGCAACTGGCTCGCACCTTCCTCGGGAGTCTTCGTAATGGTGAATACAGTGACTGTCTTGGGGACAGGGACCAACCTCAACTTCCACCAGAGGATCACGCCGAAGCTCCCACCACCACCTCCCCTGATCGCCCAGAAGAAATCCTCGCCCATCGCCTTTCTATCAAGAATCCTCCCCCTCGCGTCAACAATCTTCGCGTCCAGCACGTTATCGGCCCCGAGCCCAAACTTCCTCATCATCGACCCGTACGCACCCCCAGTGATATGCCCCCCGATGCCAAGGCTCGTGCACAGCCCCATCGGGAACCCATGAAGCTTACTCTTCTCCGCGATCCGGTAATACACCTCCCCAACCGTCGCACCCGCCTGGACCCACGCAGTCCCTGAAGGGATATCCACATCAATCCCCCTCAACTTCCCGAGGTCAACCACAACAAAGGGGCCATAAATCTGGGAAACGTACGAGGCGCCCTCATAGTCGTGCCCCCCGCTCCGAACCCGGAAGTTAAGCCCGAGCCTCCTGGAGCAGACCACGGCTGCCTGGACCTGGGTTTCATCAACAGGGGTGAAGATGATCACGGGCTTCGGAGCCGACGGGAGGAGGTAACGGAGGTTGTTGGCGGTGGAGTTGAGGACGGTCACGAAGGCCGTGCCGTTGTTTGGGGTGTAGTAGTTGGAGAGCGAGACGGGGACCTTTGAGTTGGAACTTAGGCAAGTGAAGAAGCCTTGTTGGACCCAATTGGGGCTATAACACGAGCATGGAGCTGTGACCATCACCATCATCAACAACATCAAGATCACCTTCGGACAAGACGAAATCGATGTCCCCATTTTCTTTTCCCCTTGGATTAAGGAAGTCATGATTTGTCGCAAGTCATGTAAGAAACCGATCGTTGTGTTATTTATAGTGTCAAGTCATTTCACATGGGGTTTTGATAACGTGGGTGTGATTCAATGCATGCATCATCGGACAGTCAGGAGAGTATTTATTTATTCTTGTTTCTTAAACAATGCGTCGATTTTTCTAAAACAATTTATAATATAAATAAAACAAAATAGACGTGAACTCGATTTCGACCAATTTTTTATTTCTGGTTAGACTCAAGTTTCTTGTAAGCGGCTAACGTTACGTGCACGTAACCGTTACGTAGTTTACAAAATTCGCTTATTTTTTTAGTAAAATTTACTAAAAAATAACGTTTTTAGTAAAAGGACGACATAATTAGTAAAAAAACTTGTAAATTTTTCAAATTTTGTTACTCCTCAGTTTTCGAATATTTTACTAAATCTGAGCAAAATTTACTAAAAAAATCATGTTATTAGAAAAAGGACGACATAATTAGTAAAAAACCTAGTAAATTTTACTACTTTTGTTACAGTTCAGTTTTAGTTAATTTTGCTAAGATTTAGTAACAAAAGTAGTAAAACATAGCAAAAGTGAACAGTAATAAAAGTAGTAAAATTTACAAAATTTTTAACTAATTATGTCGTCCTTTTACTAAAAACGTGATTTTTTTAGTAAATTATGCTCAGATTTAGTAAAATTTAGTAAAAGTGAACAGTAATAAAAGTAGTAAAATTTATAAATTTTTTTACAAATTACGTCATCCTTTTACTAAAAACGTGATTTTTTTGGAAATTTTGCTCAAATTTAGTAAAAGTGAACGGTGACAAAAATAGTAAAATTTACAAATTTTTTTACCAGTTATGTCGTCCCTTTACTAAAAACGTGATTTTTTTTAGTAAATTTTGCTCAGATTGAGTAAAATTTAGTAAAAGTGAATGGTGATAAAAGTAGTAAAATTTAAAAGTTTTTTTACCAATTATGTCGTCCCTTTACTAAAAACGTGATCTTTCAGTAAATTTTGCTCAGATTTAGTAAAATTTAGTAAACGGTAACAAAAGTAGTAAAATTTAGAAGTTATGTCGTCCCTTTACTACAAACGTGATCTTCCAGTAAATTTCGCTCGGATTTAGTAAAATTTAGAAAAAGTGAACTGTGACAAAAGTAGTAAAATTTATAAGTTCTTTTACCAATTATGTCCTCCCTTTACTAAACACATGATCTTTGAGTAAATTTTGCTCGGATTTAGTAAAATTTAGTAAAAGTAAATGGTGAAAAAAGTAGTAAAATTTAC
Source organism: Melastoma dodecandrum (assembly GCA_029817715.1). Lineage (NCBI taxonomy): Eukaryota > Viridiplantae > Streptophyta > Magnoliopsida > Myrtales > Melastomataceae > Melastoma > Melastoma dodecandrum. The sequence continues at coordinate 3,252,392 of JARUPY010000604.1, read as the reverse complement.
AAGTTCTTTTACCAATTATGTCGTCTCTTTACTGAAAACATGATCTTTCAATAAATTTTGCTCAGATTTAGTAAAATTTAGTAAAGTGAACGGTGGTAAAAGTAATAAAATTTACAAGTTCTTTTACCGATTATGTCATCCATTTACTAAAAATGTAATCTTTCAGTAAATTTTGCTTAGATTTAGTAAAATTTAGTAAAAGTGAACGGTGACAAAAGTAGTAAAATTTACAAGTTTTTTTACCAATTATGTCGTCAATTTACTAAATACGTGATCTTTGAGTAAATATTGCTCAGATTTAGTAAAATTTAGTAAAAGTGAACGGTGACAAAAGTAGTAAAATTTACAAGTTTTTTTACCAATTATGTCGTCCATTTATTAAAATCGTGATCTTTCAATAAATTTTGCTCAGATTTAGTAAAATTTAGTAAAGTGAACAGTGATAAAAGTAATAAAATTTACAAGTTCTTTTACCGATTATGTCGTCCATTTACTAAAAACGTGATCTTTCAGTAAATTTTGCTCAGATTAAGTAAAATTTAGTAAATGTGAACGGTGACAGAAGTTGTAAAATTTACAAGTTCTTTTACCAATTATGTCGTCAATTTACTAAAAACGTGATCTTTCAGTAAATTTTGCTCAGGTTTTGTAAAATTTAGTAAAAGTGAACGGTGACAAAAGTTGTAAAATTTACAAGTTCTTTTACCAATTATGTCGTCCCTTTACTAAAAACGTGACCTTTCAGTAAATTTTGCTCCGATTTAGGAAAATTTAGTAAAAGTGAACGGTGACAGAAGTTGTAAAATTTACAAGTTCTTTTATCAATTATGTCGTCAATTTACTAAAAACGTGATCTTTCAGTAAATTTTGCTCAGATTTAGTAAAATTTAGTAAAAGTGAACGGCGACAAAAGCAGTAAAGTTTACAAGTTCTTTTACCAATTATGTCGTCCATTTACTAAAAACGTGATCTTTCAGTAAATTTTGCTCAGATTTTGTAAAATTTAGTAAAAGTGAACGGTGAAAAAAGTTGTAAAATTTACAAGTTCTTTTACCAATTATGTCGTCTCCTTACTAAAAACGTGATCTTTCAGTAAATTTTGCTCAGATTTAGTAAAATTTAGTAAAAGTGAACGGTGACAAAAGTTGTAAAATTTATAAGTTCTTTTACCAATTATGTCGTCCCCTTACTAAAAACGTGATCTTTCAATAAATTTTACTCAGATTTAGTAAAATTTAGTAAAAGTGAATGGTAACAAAAGTTGTAAAATTTACATGTTTTTTTACGAATTATGTCATCTGATTTTTTAGTATATTTTGCTCAGATTTAGTAAAATTTCGTAAAAGTGAACAGTGACAAGTAGTAAAATTTATAAATTTTTTTACTAATTATGTCGTCCTTTTTCTAAAAACGTGTTTTTTTAGTAAATTTTGCTCAGATTTAGTAAAATTTACTAAAACTGAACAATGAGAAAAGTAGTAAAATTTACAATTTTTTTTACTAATTATGTCGTCCTTTTACTAAAAACGTGTTTTTTTAGTAAATTTTGCTCAAATTTTGTAGAATTTATGAAAACTGAATAGTAATAAAAGTAGTCAAATTTACAAGTTCTTTTACGAGTTATGTCGTCCTTTTACTAAAAAACGTGATTTTTTAGTAAATTTTACTATAACAAAAATGCGAATTTAGTAAACTACGTAACGGTTACGTGCTCGTAACGTTAGCTGCTTCCCAATTTTTTATATATTTTAGGGCTAAATTTTGTTTTTTATTCTAAATTTGACCAATCTTGAATTTCGCCGTCAAAGCTAAACGAGGCCTTAACACATGCGTCCTATAAGAAAGGACATCTAGCCTCTAGTCTTCGTGTTCTTCCACCAGATCGTCCGCCTTACCTCGTAGAAGCAGCACCACTGTTGAATCATTATCCGATCTTCATCGATTTTACATACTCTTGGCAACATCATCAACTAACGCTCTCGTCGAGAACTTCGACTTCCAACCCACTTAATCTGAATTTTTAAATCCTAAAATAAAAACCCTATGGCGAAGGCTACAATACTTGTTACGATTTTGTGGCCTGAAGTCACATATGTTGCGATTTGGAGTATATTAGATTCGCTCGTGAAATATACGGAAGGGGTGAGAAGAGGGACACACGAGTGCAAAGAGTGCCGTGGTAAAGAAAGGGTGTGTGTTGGGGAAACACGGGAAACACTTCGGGGTTATTTCTTACTGGAAAAGCGGGATCTTGTACTTGGGTAGGTCGAGGGGGTTAGAGAGGATCTCAAAAGTTTGTACTCCATTGTTATAGTGAAATCTTCTTCTCTGCCTGTGGACGTAAGTCGATTGACCGAACCATGAAATTCTTTGTCTTCTTATTTTTTGTTAACTTCCGATCGACGATCGAATCCAGTTCAACACGCTACCAAGGGCTTCCGCGTGAGCTAACAATACTCTTTCCCCTTTTCAAATTTTTATACAATGTCTATTAAGGCCTTGTCGATGAAATTCAAGATTGAGTAAAATCAATATAAAAATAAGAGTTTGACAACAAAAATCGATATAATAAATTAAGTTAAGTCCAAGTTAGAAAGTTGTCTCAAAATTGATGTCATAAAGAGATATTGCCAATAAATGATTTTCATTTTCATTTATATCATATAGTAGAAAGAAATGTAAATATTCGAAATAGTATAGTCAAATCATTGAAAAATAGTACATATATATGAAGAAAACTACTAAAATATTCATAAAATTTATCTATATATTATAATTTTTAACTTTCTTAGGGTGTAATAATATCATTATTTTAATTTCGAGTTCCCTAATTCACGAGAGGAAGCTTTTCCTACCAAGATATTCTAATTAGAACTTCTTTTCTTTTTTACAAAAGAAAATAATACTATATGAAATTTCCCAATATTCACAATGGCAATTAACTATGATTCAATGTGCAGTTTAATCAAAAGTTCCTATTGTATCATCAAATCCTATTAATTTGTTAAAACCAACATGATTGATCAACTAAATGTGGTGACATGGCTCTATTTCTCCTTTGGCATGAAGGCAAACATATGTCGATGTCATGTCATGGGACACACACCCACACATGATTTTTCCCTAAATAATCGAATTTGGACCTTGATGGAACATGTTGTTTACTTAATTCGTGTCTCTAGGGAATCTCCACAAGATCAATTACTTGATTTAGGAAAAAAGTCCATAGAAGAAGCCATAGGATATGCCTTACCCATATCATGTTATGTATAGAACTTTCTTACATCATCCATCCCTTATGGTTAGGATGATGCCTTCATTCTTAGTACAGATAAAAAGAAATCAATGGAGAGCAGCTCGTATAAACCTTACGTCGCAACAATTACGGATCATGCTTGAATCGGCTTACTCACGCCTTTTGGAACGGAAGGGTGTCGGACGGAGCGAAGAAACCGAAGCTTAAACCTGAGATTCTTTCAATACAATACTTTCGTAAAGGGGCCGAAACCGTCTAGATGATGCCCTCATCTAGTTAACTCTAAGAAAATATATTTTTGTGTCCATCAATGCTTGTCCGAGAATCTTAATTTTGTTCAACCGACAGGTACAAAATAATAAAGCCTAGGCTTTGGGAAGGAATAGTTGCGTCCTGCTCGCGTCCTTAGTAGCCGTAGTTTAAGTCATTCCTCATCATCCATCCGCGTTCATTTAGGTTAGGATACGGCATTGCGAGTGGGACATGAAGTACAGAGAGTGCCAACCCCTATGCCGCTCGTACCGTGCAGAAAATTCGGCATGCCACATGAAGGATCATAGGGTTTTGAAACGAGGGAAGTTCTTCATACGAGTCCAAAAGCTTTTATGACTTGAAGGGTTGTACAGGATTTGAACCAACAGTAACAAAATTCAAAAGAAGAAAGGATTTCTGCGAGACAACAATAAAATTAATAAATTATATTTCTTTAAGTATTTAAAATTCTAATGCGGCAATTGAATCGTCTAGACCTTCTTGCTATTGTAAAGTTGCATTTACATATTTCCTTGTTCCTCTTTTCAAATGCATTCAGATTTCAGTTTTGGCGGCCGGAACGGAGTTGACTAATTGTTTGGTTATACACGAACTTGTCTCGGCGCGGCTGCCGCGGCTCCACTATGCACTCCCACATAAATGTTGGGGTCCTGAGCGAAGACATTATTTTAAATTTATCGTGAACTTTACTTTCTTGTGGTAAAATCGAGAGAGATCCGAAGATTGTGGCCAGAACATCCGGCTTCTGATAAAATTTAAAGTTTTATCTCTTTTGCCGGATCCAAGGAGGCGAAGGGTCTGCAGGTAAGGAAAATATATGGAAAACTTGACGATAATTATGTTCTTGCGAATCCTTCGAAAAGGAAATGGTGGCGTGACCGTCATGAGTACTTCCGGACAAACGTATCTGAAGCTACGGTGTCGCTATGTTTGCGACTTATTTCCGATGAAACACGGCCGGCGCGGCAAAAACCCGACAGACCTTGCCAATTTGGTGGAACGTCATTTTCACTTGAGGTTCAACTCTATAAACAATTGCAGGCATGCATTGTGGGAAGAATACGTGAACAGATGATACAAAAGATGATTATTATTATCATTAGAACGTCGGTCACAGCGACATCGCCACTCATCCCTGCTTCCAATAGTAGGGATTATACTTTACAGATATTATTATTATTATTATTATTATTATTATTATTTATTGTAGTTTGACTTTATATTGTTCAAGAAACGTGGCCAAATAATTGGTTTGTTTCTTATAATATTAAAATGTGCTTGACCGGTTCAAAGGCATTATTTGACTCCGAACCAACACATCTCGTAAAGCCGTAAGACCTTGTAATCCATAACGATCGAGTAAGTAGAGCCTGACAGATACATTAAAGCACCGCTTCGACACAGAACCAACACATCTCGTAGAGCCTCACAAGACCTTGTGATCTATGATGATCGGGTAAATATGGCCTGACAGATAGATTAGAACGTCACCGTTAAGATCCTAACATGATCTTCAGCTGAATCCTTAATACCCTTACCATTGGCGTGTCTCTTGGTGACTAATATTTGGTAGTTGGGGAGAAAAAATTTTTTCCTTTTCAAAGAGACTCAAAATTCATCAGGTAATAGGAATTACATTAATATCAGTACAACATTAAATGTCGAATTACATGAATTATAATTAGAGATAATAAATAGTCAATTTATATATCACGAGTCTTCACGTTCGGTCATCCATCTGTTTCAAAAAAGCTAGTAAAATGTGCTCAAATCCTTTGGTCATTGGACAATATTATTGCATTTGTTGGACATGTGATGGTAGTTGTGGTTGTCTCTGTATGTCGGGAATATTTTCTTTTATTCAATTGAGAAATTATTTGTCTCCGCTGTCACCGTGAAATTGGCTTTTTTTTTCAAAAAAAAAATATTAATGATAATAATTGTAATAATATTTTCACGATTCCTTTTAGAGTCAACGTGTCACTAAGATTTCTTATTTGATACATTATCACGAGGTGATATGCGTGTGAATAGCCTTGTCCTCACACATGTATGCCCTGGTTGGCGAAGACATGCCCGACACATCTCGGTGTCGTGAGCGGTTTCGTAGGCGTGGAGGAGTCGCTTGGGAATATAAATACTTGGCATGATCTCGTCGCGTGCAATGGAATTCTCCCCATGTCACATGTGTTGGTTAATTTTCCCACCATTACTGCTGGCATGTGAATTGTTAGATTTAAATAAACAATGACCCAAGAAGAGTGACTGACTATTTAGAAAAAAATATGATGATGTAATGTAATGGATGATGATATGTTTGTAAAAAACGAAAGGTTTGATTGCAAATCCACATTTAATTGGGCCAAATATTTAACAATCCTATGGGGGCTCAGCTCAACCCAATACACACTATCTATGCACATGAAGACCCCCCCAAGGAGGAACTGGACTTAGTCAAATAATTCCCTACTTGTAGAAATCCCATTCACAAAAAGCTCGATCGAGTTTCCGAAAAAATAACAAAAAACTAAAACAAAATAAGGATTATTAAATCAAATTGGCTCGATTGAGTAGAATTACAATTAGTAATTGAAGTTTTTGAAACTATTCTCAATTTGTAGAATGAATTTTTATTTTAAATAATTTTTTATAAATTAACTACGCTAAAAATTCTTAAGATTTATAACAATTTCCCTGTCAACTAAAATAAGAATTAGTTAACATTAATATTTTTTTAAAATAAATTTATAGTAATTTTATGAATGTTGCTTGTATAGTAACTACAACTCAACATTTTTATATATTAGTCTCTCAAAATAATTACACTTGCAACTTAAAAGAAAACCATAATTGTTATTCTTTTCCGGATAAGAAAAGCATAATCATCTTCATTTTGGCTTGCTTTGAAGTTTAAAGCTATTTAATAGATGAAGGAATTATTCTAACAATTGTTTTAACCATTTCAACATTACATTATTAGATTTTACAAATAATTATACGAATTGATAATACTTTTTTAAAAAATAAAATTAATATTTACATGATAAATAATTAGATCTTGCCTTTTTACATTACAAAAATAACTATTGGGTTGTAAATTGTAATATCCAAATATCCACAGGGCGCCAATAACCGTTTTAGGGGGGTTTGGGGGGAGACTTTGAGTTCAGTTCCGACAATGTCGGGAGGAGTTGAGAGACTTCAGTTAGGGATTATTACCTCGTACCTTTCTCATACTTACTTGCAACCCAAGCCACTTACATTAAAAAAACAAAAAGCAATATTTTCTCAGCTATTTAATTTTCAACTCAATTGTTTTTTTTCTTTTCTCATATATGTATATATATCCATCGAAAGAAGAAGTAGGGAAAATTACTTTTACTTATCTTGATACAAGATTATGAAACTAAACATTTATTTACTTGTTTAAACCAGACAAATACATCTCTAATTATATATCATAAAGAGGAAATCAAATATCAATAGATAAATAGATGAAAGGGGGGAGTAAGTTGGGATTCAGCTGTTTCCATTCATGGCTGGAAAAAAAAAAATTGCATGCTTGCAAGGAGATTATTAATATTTTGGTCCATTTCATTTCAATCCCACATTTCTTTGTGCTTCCGCTCCATTTTCATCTCCTTCCCATCCAAGAGCTATCAACTGCGGTACCCGCCCGTGAAAACCCGAATACGACTTCCGCTCGTTCGGGCGGACATAATGTCGGAATGGATGTTCGCCCTCGTTTTCGGTCCCGCCATCAAGTTTAGGAGACGATGAAATTTGGCCAACAAGGATGCAAAACCTGGGTTTTCATGTTGAACAGAAAACTAAATTTGTTTCTTTTTTTTTTCTTAAAAATAAATATAAAAGGGAAGAAACAAATAACTCCCACAAAACCCTAAAAACAAATAAAAAAGTAAGAAAATAATGAATGTTTTTAGAGCTCGCGAGCAGCTAAATAATAATAATTATTATTATATTTTATAAAAAAATCTGTTAACAGAATTCCCTTTAAAAACTCCACCATCACCTGAAAAACAGGGGAAGTTAACCGCCCTTCCCTCCCTCCCACAGCTCTTATTAACTTCCCCCTCACTCCTTTTAACGTTTAACTACAAAACCGACAGAAACTCCAGAAGAAACCCTCAACTCTTCCGTACCTCTTTTCTGATCTGTTTCCTTGTATTATCTCTCGCTAGGTGCCTTTTGACATGGCCCTTGCTTCGTGCTCGGGTAATCTCATCCCCCTCGACTACATTGAGCCCGCGCAGCTCTTCTGGGAACCGGGTTTTTGCCCCGACAATGTTGCTTGCTTCGGGGACCCCTCCCTCGGAGGAGGGTCGCTTGAGGTTGAGGGGAGCTCGGGCATGAGTGATGCGAGCGGTGCTGCTGCTCCGTTGCCTTGGCATGATCCTGGATTGCTTGGTAATTTTGTGCTTGCGAGTGAAGGACTCGAGGGCTTGTACCCTAAAAGGCAGAGGACTGAGGGTTCCGTTAAGTTCCCGGAGTTTGTGCCGTTGCAGTCGCCTGAAGTCCAAGAGCTGTTTCCTTTCCCGAGCGAGTATGGGTGCTTCAGAACGGGATGTGTTGGCGAGAGTGGGAGTGGCACGAAGGGGAAGAGCGAGGGTAGGACTAGCCTGTCAGCGCAGAGCATGGCTGCTCGGGAGCGGAGGAGGAGGATTATGGAGAAGACGACGGAGCTCGGGAGGCTCGTCCCTGGCGGACGGAAGATGACCACGGCCGAGATGCTGCAGGCAGCTCACAAGTACATCAGGTTCCTGCAAGCACAGGTCGGCATGCTTCAACTCATTCATCTTAACGTCGACGAGGTAAAGCCGATAGGAACTTTTTCTTTTTCCAAGAACATCGACGATCCTAGTAACTGCTCACATTGCTCGCGGAAAACAAAACTGCAGGTGAAGGAGGAAGTTCCGCGATGCCGGTCCGTCGGTAATATCGGGACACTCCTTGGATCGCAGAGGATTCAAGAGAAGTTGTATGCCGAGGAGAAGTGCCTGGTGACGAAGGAGCTGGTCCGATCAATAGCAAAGAACGACTCGCGAGGCAAGGAATGCTACAAGATTTGGAAATAATCATCAGCAACTTTTGATTGAATCCAATTAGTAATCTCTTAGTTTAAAATGTTCATTTTTTTCCCATTCATTGTCGTAGTTCTTTTTTTTTTTTCAATTCATTATCTCATCAATTTTTATCCATTTTACATGTCCATGATAAGGAGAAATATTCAAGTACATGAAAACGAGTAGACTTACTCAATGGGCTAGCTCGGTGAAGTATTCGGGCCGGGCTCTCTCCGTTCTGGCACTCAGAGCTGGTCGGAGTCGACCCGGGGCCCATAAATCGATAATAAAACATAGCCTTCTAAGTAACATAAAACCAACCCAAACCAACTTGGAGCTAGACTATAAACCCCAATAGAACAGATTAATTTGACGATTAAAACAGAAATCATTCAAAAATTTTTCATGACACATATTGGATGTTTAATAGACTATCTTGCTCAAAGCCGGCACGATTAGCTTGCTTCCTAGACGCGATGATGGATTGATTATGTTACACTGTATAATCTTAACCCAAAAAGAAAAAGTTCCCTGCTGAAAACTCGAATAACAACTTTTTATAATTAAGAGGTTCTTGAGCCGGTTCAAAAGGTTTTGCCTTACTCAAACTCATTACATCACCTTAGGGCCGTCGTAAAATCCCGCAACCCATGACGATCTGATCAGGCCCCAGCTTCGAGGGTGAGGTTGACGGTTTCGTGAGTTTGATCTAGTGAGAGTTAGGAAATACAGTCAAGATTTCAGAGACTTGATCCCAGCGTAACTTCGAAAATGAAGCAAAGAAGAACTAGACCTCCAATAGCGGCAGCGGCCATTGTCGAGGAAACGAGTTGGAATGATTCGAGTCGTGTCGCCTAAGGCGCCAAACAAGTGCTAGGAAAACAATATTGTTAGGCTCGAAATCGAATAGAAGAGTAAGTTATATTTTTGCTTATGTTATGTAAGCTACCAACAATTTTTTAAGAAATGCATCTTTTTTGTTTACAACTCTCTCAAAATTCTAAAATGTATAAATTAGTAGAAATTCAAAGGATAAGTATTTGCAACAGAAATTTATCACTTATTCCTCTATTCAGCAAAATAGTCATCCAAGTCCGGGTCTCAAAATATGTAATACATGATTTGATATTTTATGTAAAGAATGATTGATGAATATAATTTTCTTTTTAAAACATTTATTTACACTTTTTATTTGGGACAAAATTCTACTCATGAAAAGAAGGGCATCACACTATGCATGGCATAACGAGAGAAGTATCTCATGATCCCTTTGCAACCACACACTTCCTAAAACTTCCTGCAACCGCATTGATCGAGAATACATATAACACAAATGTCATAACCCAATTTTTTTTACAATAACAAAAATAAAATAAAATAAAATAAAAATAAAATAAAATAAAATAAAATAAAATAAAATAAAATAAAATAAAATAAAATAAAATAAAATAAAATGGGGAAACATAATATTGCATTGCAAAAAAAAAAAAATACAAAAAGGGGGGAAGAAAGACAAAGAGACAGATAGAGAACGAAAAAGAACGCTTGAAGTAAAATTGAGATTTCGTCGTCGTTAAGGTAATGCTTTATTCTCGATTTTCTCGATAGAAATTGCATCAAGTTATATTCCTGTCGGCCGAGCTCCCGTCATCCATCGACACGGCCACCAACTCGTCTCTCCTGGAAAGTAGACGCTCGACAACTCCGTCTGCGACTTATGTTACCCGACAATCCGTAACGGCGGCGTCCATGGCATCCATCAGCCGCGAACGCTAAATATAAAACAATGGCAAGCCGAAGCGGATTGGCGAGGGACTCAGCATTACCCGACCTGTCATGATCGAAGGGGGCTCGCTCTGATTCATTCCCCACGAGCAATGGTCATCTCAATGAAGCACGAAGATTTTCCTGCCACTGCACGGAGCAAAATCCCATTTGCCCACAACTCGACTCCATCAGGAAGCGGGCGCCTACTCGATCTTGGCTCCAACCAACAGACGCCGTCTCGGCTCAGCCGACACTCCCAATTACTGGCGCATTCCCCAGCAAAGAGTTAGCTGCTCCTCCGAACAGCAGCAAAGCCCGCACCGGCTAGGAGACAGTTCCCTTCGTCATCATCGGCCAACAACAATCATCCCCAATCCAACTCCAGAGGCAGATCAATGACCATCGCCACCAAAGCCAAGGAATCCCGCAGATTCGTCGACCCGTCCAAGTCAGGGTCTTCCCCGAGCCAGGCGACTACACCGAGGCCCCCAAGGCGTGCCCTCCCTCCGGTCTTGGTTTCTTTGAACCCACAGCAAAGGTCCGAATCCAGCTGACCCACGCCCCAGGCTCGGAGATTCTGTCTTCGTGACCGCATCCCCAGTCATGTTGCTTACGCCTCCCTCGGCGACTTCTCCTCCGCTCTCTCCGATGCCCAGAAGACCTTCGGCCTCAATACCACTCCCAACGCCGCCTCCTATCCTGGCCCCATCACCTTCAGCATGTGGCCGCCCTCGCAGCGTACGCTGGACGCCGTCATAGCGTGCCTGGTAGAGACGCTTTCCATGCCCTCCGTGCTCTCGAAGCGTTACGGCACCTGTTGACATGGCAAATAATTTTGGGCCTGAGCTTAGAACAGAAACCCGGTAATCCCTCAAGTCACACTCTGAGTCGGCCCAAGATACAGTCGTCTAGGCCGACTCACGGTGAAGTCGATTAGATCGACCCATAACGAAGTCGACTAGGTCGACCCATAACGAAGTCGACTAGGTCGACTTACGAACGGAGTCGACTAGGTCGATTCACAACGAAGGAATATGGTAATCAAAGTCAACCAAGATGACTCAACGATAACTAAGTCTACTAGTAGAGTGAAGTCGACAGAATTCTGGATAAGTCGACCAAGTCGGTCGTAGTCCGTACAGATCAGTCAAGTCGACGAGGTTGGAATAAATTTATTCATTTTCAATCACGTTCGTTAAGGATCGTAACTGATCCTAATATCCAGGAACGTGATCCCATATATCAAGGAGGTTGTTGATACACTCCCACGATATTAGAGTTCACGGTCTATAACACGATCTGCAACACGATCTATCTGTTACGTGTTAAACACGTACATGTCCTCTATAAATAGCAGAGGAGTTTTCAAGACAAGATACGACCATACACAGCCAAAACTCTGAAGTTTGTTCGTCAACCTTAGGAATTAGATACCTTGACCCGGTTTATAGGTCAACTATCCTTCCACCGACAGAGTGAGCTCGTAGGGCCTTTGCCGTCAACCCCCCGCCAGCGACACCACCGACGGAGTGAGCTCGTAGGGCCTTCGTCACAGCCTCCCGCCAGCGACCGCCACCGACGGAGCGAGCTTCCAAGGCCTTCGTCACAAGTTCTCCGCCGTCACAGGATTTCACACCGCTGTCACCACTTGCTCCTTTTTCGTTATTTTATGGCCGTAAGCCCCTGTTCTTAATTTGTCAAGATTGTAAGACTTGCATTCTGTTTTTGAATAAAATTGTGCATCTTCTTACTGGCGACCACAATCCAATTCCTGTGAGTCCTTTGCCAAATATTTCCGACGTGATCCGTTCTATACGCGAACACGTTTTTGGCGACCACAGTGGGAGCAGGAAGAAAAATCTTAGTCTCAAATGCCGAGAAATACTCGAAGCCGTGAGTCTCAGAATCCCTTAGATGGGGAAGACCAGGAACTTCCTCCGGGAATGAACTTGGAAGCGCCGGCCCTAGGAGAATAGCATCTACAAACCAGTCCACTTTTGATTCACATGCCCCGTCCGAATTTATTTCGAGACTGGAGTTCCACAAGGAATTGGGGGATGTACGTCAGGAGTTGACTGATATGAAGGGTATTCTAATGGATGTCCAAACTCTAATAAGGCGTCTTTCTGGCTCAAGAGACGAGGAAAGAGTGAGACCTCGTATGAGAGAGGCCCCTTTTAGGGAGTCTACGTTCATGGCAGACGCTCGTCGGACTGCTCAAGGGCCACGTAACGTGACTTTTGAGCAATCTGAGATGAGGACGAATGCTCTCTTTGAACCCGGGAACCTGGTTCCCCCTGGTCGACCCTCTTCTTCGCGTAATCGACCAGCGAATACGTATTGGAATGAGGCGGAGGACTTCCAAGAGGAAACAGATCGGGGGGAGGATTTTATCCCGTCTCATCACCCTGGAAAAGAGCCAATGGTCGACGCAGCTGGAGATCCCTATGAGCCTGGACCCCGGAGTAGTAATCATCTTGAGGAGCCTTCAGTTTATGTAAGGGATCCAACGAGCCATACAATGGGAGAGAGGCCTCCGTATAGCCCATTAAGGTCAACGCGACTCGCAGGGCAGGGGCCGATAGGCGGCATACTCCCAGACTTAAGAGAGGCCATAACTCAGGTTATAGAGCAAGTCGTCCCCGGAATAGCTCGGCGAGATGACACCTGTTTATACAGGTCTCCTTATCCTGCGTACATTGATAGGGATTTCCCTTTACCTAGAGGTTATAGGGTGCCCGACTTCACTCGCTTCTCGGGCGAAGATGAAATGACTCCACTTGAGCATATTGCTCGCTTCACTCATCAACTTGGCGAGGCGGCCGGGAATGACTTCTGGAAACTAAAGCTCTTCCCGAACTCATTAACCGGGGATGCCTTTACCTGGTATGCAAGTTTGCCGTCGGGGTCAGTAGCTTCATGGACTCAGATGCAATCCATGTTTGTTAAAACCTTTGCTCGACTCGATACCCCTATGTCGATGTTTGAGGTTATGCGCCTTAGGCAGGCTAATGGGGAACACCCGGGGCAGTTTTTAATGAAACTTAGAAAAGCCTTGTTACGGTGTAGGCCTCCCATACCGGAGAAAGACCAGTTGCTCCTCGCATTAAATGCGTTGTCCATTCCTTTCCGGAAAAAGCTACAAGGGGAGCGCTTTGCCGATCTTTATGATTTGGCAAGGAGAGCCACTGAGTACTATCAGCTCCTAACAGAAGAGGCTCAGCTGACTCGAACCTACCAAGTCGATACTTATGAAGTCGACGTGGCCGAGTTCGTTAAGGGAGAGTCGACTATATGTGACCCCTTGACTAGGAAAAATTCTAAAGCTAAAGCCTCCCAGAAAAATGCCGAGGAAAGGAAATACTCCTTCGACACAGATAAAGTCGACGCCATTTTTGACTGGCTTTATCAAAAGAAAAGGATCAGGCTTAAGCCTGGTCATCGAGTCCCTCAGACAGAAAAGGAAAAAAGTAGGAATTATTGCAAGTGGCATGGTTCCTTCACCCATACTACCAAGGACTGCCTGTCCTTTAGAAATATAATTCAGGATTTAATAGAGTCTAAAGAGCTCTGTTTTCATGAAGTCGATGAAGTCGCCATGGTGGATGATAATCCATTTGGCGACGAAGTTGCCATTCATACATTTGATATATTTGACACTGAGGTTAACCTTGTAGAAGTCATTAACGACTCTGCTATATCCTCGCAGGATTTGCAAGCAACTGGCGAGACCTTGGTGGCTAATGCCCTGATGAAGCGACTGTTTGAGCGTGGGGTTTTCATCCTGCCGAAGGGAAGGGACAAGTGGCTTTGCCACTGGCACCTGAACGACACTCACACGACGGACCAATGCCACACATTTAAGAAGTACCTGTTGGACAGTAAGACAGAAGACTGGTATGACCTGACCCCTTTCGAGGAAGCAGCAATGTCATTGACTACCCCCCGAGGACCTTCTCACGTCCTCAAAAGTCCTCCTAGTGTGGATCGCCGACTGGCTTCGCGAGGAGGAAGAGGAGGTTCCCAGGGGCATAGGGGGAATGGAGAGGCAGCCACCCGGGGTACGGAACGCCCGGCACGGCGACTTGAGTTTATAGACTCGTCTGGCCAGAGAGTCGTCAAGCAGGGGTACACTAGGACTACCCCTGTCAAGGAGATAAGACCTACGGAAGAGTATAAGGGAGTAGACCAACCCCAACAGGCTGCAAGTCGCAGGCCTCGATATGCGTCACAGACAGTCGACTCCCAGAAATTGCGGAGGGGACCTGGACGAGGGATTGAATGACGGCCTACGTCCATGAGTTGTTCAGTGGGATTTGTGGGTACTCCCGAAGCGTCGTTCCTGTTTCGATGGAAAATAAATCAGTGCATGTCCTTTCGGAGGGGGATAATTTTAAAGAGATGATAAACTATGCATCATAGACAAAAGGGAAGCGCTGTGGGATCAGTCCTCAGCGGGGCCCTCTTCGTTTCCTCCGATTCGCCCTTTATCATCAACTGTCCGATCCCACGAGCACTCCAACACAAAAAGGGGTTGCGTTACATGTGGACATCCTCGCTAGTCCACGACCAAAATGTAGCAAGGTGACTTATCATAGACATGACTTATCATCTACATGCAGAAAAGTAAAGTTGGAAAAGGTTCACCCATTGAGCGGGACATCCGACTCGGTCGGGTCCAACGCTTCCAACATGTTGACTTCTTCTTCATGTTCTTGTGTCCTAGTCTTCTTGGTCCTTGGCCCTTCTTCATCAGAATTTGGTGTCGAGTTGGAAGCTGAAGATTCTGCTTGCTTTTTGTCCCTGGCCCTTCTTCATCAGAATTTGGCGTCGAGTTGGAAGCTGAAGATTCTACTTGCTTGTTTGGTGGTGGTATTTCGGTCCTTGGGGGCGTCCCTGAAGATGCTGAGACTGTTGGAGCTTGAGGAGGAGGCGCTCCGACTTGTCGAATGTACCTTGGCATTAAGTCCAGGGGGATGGCAACATTGGGGGGTATGAAGTGAACCCGCATGCGAGGTCGACGTCTCTGGCCGTGGCCTCCATCCGCCTGGATAACGTTGACATGCTCGTCAGTCACCCGTTCGCCCATAGGCATATTTACTTCTTCTTCTGGCCATTAGCTTGGATCTTCATGTTTTCTAGCTTCTCTACGAGGATCTCGTCTTCCATCGTCGTCGCAAATGAACGGACAAAACGAATGAATGACTTGCCACCGGTGTGCTTGTCCTGTTTACACTGTAATTCGCCCTCGAATCCAAGCGCCGTGGTCCCCATCGGAGTGGGAATTCTAATCGGGTGGGTCATGCCTTTCCCCTTGTCCCCGAGTCCTCGGGCCGGTTGGTATCCAAGCCTGATGAATTCTTTTGCGGCGCTGATGTTGCCTCGCGTAATCAAGGGGTAGGATTTATAATCACGCCTGACCATGTGGACCATTTCTAGCGTTTGGGCTGTCGATGGTTCTCCAGTTGGCTCTCCAAGATACGGCATGTCGATCTCATGACAGAGCTCCATTGTATTGTCCCCCCTCACTGTGACGAGTTTGCCGCCTGAAGGAAATCTGACCATCTGGTGGAGGGTTGATGGGACCGCTCCTGCCTTGTGAATCCATGGGCGTCCTAGCAGCATGGTGAAGGAGCCCGCTGTCTTGAGGATCTGGAACACGGAGGAGAAAAGGATTGGCCCCACCTTAATCTCCAAAGTGACTTTGCCGTGAGCTTGGCGCTTGGCACCGTCGAAAGCCCGAATGGATAACCCCAATTGCGGTAGGTTCTCCGTGTTAATGCCGAGTTTTTGTGCAATCACGATCGGTATTATATTAACCCCCCACCCACCATCTATGAGAACCTTGGAGATGGTGGTGTTTCTACACTTGAGCGTTATAAGTAGCGCATCGTTGCGATCGCGTCCCTGTTCCGGGTGATCATCTTCTAAGAAAGTAATTGCGTCGTTGGCTAATATCTGGTTCATGTACGTGTCTAGCACGTTTACTTCGACCAGCTCAGGCATATGCACCTCGGCAAGGAATTTCTCCAACATCTCCCTGTGCTTGTCGGAGGAATGAATAAGGTCAAAGAGTGAAATTTGAGCTGGCTGCTTCCTCAGCTGTTTTACAATGTTGTAATCGGTCTCTTGATAGCATAGATCACCTTCTATAAAGAATAACGTTATTCAGAAATCACTGTCAAAGAAAATTTTCACATGAATGTCGTCCAGATACAATGACAAATCTATTTGGAATGAATTATCTCATCTTGGAAATAAGTGATTGATTATTTCCTTTAATAGAAGGATGACTCTATATTCCGGCCAAACCTTCTACAATGAGCGTAAAATCAAAATTCTCAAGTTGGAAACAAAATAAATTTTCTTTCCAGCTATAAAAGGCTGTTGACTAAATATGGCGTAACCTTCTATAATGCAATATCTAATACTAGGATAATCTGATTAACACAAAATTAGATGAGATTGTTCCCAATCATTTTATTCAACATGGGAATGAATCTGGTCATATTTCGTTTTTATAAAAATAAGTTTCCTTAAAGAGAAGAATATAAGCATTGTATAAAAGAAAAACACATAAAAAAGTTAGATTTTGTGGTGGTAAGTCTGGGTAATTCATACAACGTTATTGTGGTGCTTTAACGTGTGTGTTGAGTGTGCAGGAATGTAGTCTCCAAGCAAGCGTTCTCGTAGGAGGTGACTACAACGGCTTGAGCGTGGGTTAAGCCGGTCCGGAGACGCCGGTGGTTACGGATCCGAGGGACTCGACCGAAATATTATCCGTAACGTCGGACTTCATGCACCAGGGCCTGGGGAGAAGGTTCATTGATTGGCGAGTCGGCGTACAGACTTAGTCAGAGAGAAGGAGTTCGTAGCAGGCATAAGTGGTGAGGGACCACCAACCTTCTGTAATTGGTTATTTGTTTGTCTGTTTGTTTGTAGCAGGTGTGCATTGGCGAAACCACTCCGTAGGCATCGTCGACTGTGAATCCGAAGAATTTGGCCAGCGACACCGCTCGTAACGCCAGGTGGGCATACAGTAGGTCCAAGAGAAAGTTTCAGCTGCCGGCATAAGTGGTGAGGGACTAGAGCTTCCTGTAGACGGTTATTTTATTTGTTTTACAGATTATAACAAAAACACAAAAAGAGAAATATACCAGACGACGTCTGAACACGTGGAGATAGCGCCATCAAACCTGATCGTTGATCCACAGAAAGGACAGCCTGCTACAACGTCAGAAAAGGCTGAAACTTCCAGCCAAGGTTCTATGCTCGCCAAGTCTAGTTGATTTCCTTGTGCTTCGAACTAGACTCATCTCAAACTCAGCAAGAGAGTTTCTTGCAATTGGTTAATGTAGTCTTACCGTCCCGTGGTTAAAGAAACTGTTTTATTAGTGAAAGCAGCTGAAAGTGGATGTAGGTGTATTCACCGAACCACTATAAAACGTTATGTTGCGATTTGTCTTTAAGCTTCTGTAAACCATAGAAGCTAAGTCTTCCACTGTGAGGATGTTAGTATGGCAAAACACGTCGCGATATATCGGGGACTCAAAGTGTTAAAAAAAATGTGGTCGCCAATAAAAGTAAAAGGAGAACGAATAAGGATTCACTAAGTGGAAAAGAAAAGACTTACAGCCAACGTACAACAACACTTGAAATGATTACGAACGGATAAGTTGACAATTAAACAGCCCTTCGGGGTCATGGAATGATTGTCGTGTGTTTACAATCGACCAGGGCTGACTTATTTATAGACCACTAACTAATAACCGTCAACCGACACACATTTAACACGTATTAAACAGCCTACGACTGACTGCTATTATTTACTAAGACAATTCCATCATCGATGCTTTGTGAGCCATGGCTGCGGTTCTTCACATCCAGCGTCGAAAGTGAAGTCAGTCGGTGAAGCTTTACCTTCGAGCGCCCTTGCTATTGAACTGTCCAATTCGACTAATTCTTAACTCCAATATCGATCTTTGCCTTGTCATATCGATTGAATATCTCGCAAAGGGCGACGATCTTAGGATCCATCAAAGCCCGTCGCAGAAGTCCAAAATGTCGTTTGCCTCATGTAAACAATTACCCCCTTCTTCCGCCGCGTCCGATTATCTTCAGGCGCCCCCTATATAATCCCCATCTCCTTCTTGTCTGTTTCCTCAAAATTTCCCTTGCTCTCCTTGCGCTGCTTGTTTTATTCCTTCTCTCAGTCCAAAGACTCCCCTCCTCAGGCGTACTACAACCATACACCTTTGGCAGTACATACCGTAGCTAGGAAGACAAATTATTTTGTCGATGAAGCAACGAAATCGAAGGGGCAAATGACTTTGGGCCCTCTCATCAGAGGTGGCAATTTCGGTGCTACAGCGGACAACAGGCACGTCCCTTACGATTATCTCCTTCCCGATGCCACGGTCATACCTATATGCAGAGGCAACTTCGTCGATCCATGTAATTGGAGTTGAGCCCCTGAAAAGAATCGATTCTCTAAGAAGACTCGATCTTCTGAAGCTGAACTGGCATCAGTCAAGTCTTGTACGGATTCCCCACTACAAGTGTAGGTAAGTTTCCTAAGTGGATAAACTCATGGACTAGGGTTCGACGCGAGAGGTGGGAGAAGATAGGGATCTATCACTTAGTGAAAGCATCGACTAAACCAATGAGGTGCAACCCTCGATTGCTTGCAGCACTCTTATCATTATGGAACATCTCACCCAACTTCTTCTACCTTCCAGAAGGCCCAATGACTGTGACCATTCCGAACATAACCTTCTTGATAGGATGTTATTCTATAGGCGATCTTGTTAGACTAATTGAGAAAGCTGATGATTTCAAGTTCGAGAAAGGGCAACGTATTGGCTTGGTCATCAAAGACCACCTAAAGAAAGACTTAAAGCATTGAGGTGATAAAGAGGAATTCCAGTTTATGATCGAGTGACTCTCGAAATACATTTATTGCAGTCGCAACAAACAGTTGCTGAAGTACATGGCACCGATAGTGAATTTCCTAGTAAGGGCAACAAAGCCAGTGGCGATGGCCCCATTCCTTGTGAGCCTGATCTATCGAACCCTCTTCGAAGCTGTTACCCTCGACTCTAAGAACCCAGGAGCATTCCCTGCCAAACTAGCATTAGGCCCTTTGTGAATTACCTTAACATGGACACACCTTTATTTTCCTAATCTACACCATTTTAAGCTGTCGATGGATGATGATGAATCAACATTTTATGGTTTGGAGATTGTTCACTTCTTTCGGCATGAGAACTGGGGAAAGAAGTTTGCTTCAGGATATCTTAATCGACTCCTTTACACCAGCAAACCCTGTTGGCAGCCCTTCGTCCAAAGCGCCGACCTATGCAAGCTTCGACAGTCTCTAGAGCTGCGTACATTCTGGAATCAAGTGTTGACCCCAAGAGCCTTAGTCTGTACCGATGCAAAAGGGTTTTTCATCGTGGTTTATAATCCCCAGTTCGCAGGGCGACAACTAGGATTTGCCTATAGTTGCCCTTTCCCTTTCATCGATTCTTTCAATACAAATAAGGAGGAAGGAGTTAGCATCGAACATCGATACACCGACAGGGTAAGACCAATGGTATATAATAAGCTACGTCACTAACCATCGACTAACTCTCCTGTTTCTCAGCTTTTTAATATCTTGAATCGATCCATTTGCAAAGTCACTTCTGCTGAGAACTTAAGAGGATGCAACGCGACCTAGGCGTTTAATTTTTGCTAGATGAAAACCTTCAGGAAGATAATAGCAAAAGCTGAATTTCCTAAGAAAGGGATCGAGTCGCTATTTGAAAAGGAAGACTTTCTTAGCGGTCTCATTGGAAAACATGAGAAATCACTGATGCGAGGTATTACTTCATCGAGGCTTGATATCCATTTGAATCGACAAACACTTAGAATTGCTTTCCCCAGGAGCCCTAGACAGTGCCACACCTACAGCGCCTGTCGAAAGAGGGAGGCAAAGAGGAAACGAGCACCTGTAGTGGCTACATCGAAGAAGCCAAATAATCGAACCTCCAAAGAGAAAAGGCCTGCTCCAATTCCCGAGGAAAGTCTTCAACACGAGATAACACAGTCGAAGATGACCTCCAATCACCGACCCTTCATTTATCAACTCCCCAACTGCTGAAGGAGAAGGAGTTCCTTCATAATCAGGGGAGAGGGATCAAGATTTTGATATGGTAAAATGAAGATTGATAAATGCACGCAAATGTGTTTGAACTTTGAAATAAACTTCGCATGTGTAGGTTGATTACGAAGACTTGTTCAGACCACCATCGCCTCCAGTAGGAGATCATCCTCCGATTGTTGAGACTGCAATCAAAGGGAGAAATGCTTATGAAGAAGGCTCAACTGAGGGAGCTACTGGGAACATCGAAGAAGCTGTTCCTCGAGACATGGATGTTGTGCAAGATGTGTAGGTATATTTTTCAGATTTACTTCGAGCAAACCTAGATTTTTCTTAACTTCACGCATACTCAAGTCTACTCACTCTCTTCTGATCCAACCATCGAAGATTCCCTTCATGAGCGAATCATACAAGTCACATCATTCGATTGTGACGATAACCCCGTTAACTCATATCCAGAAATATCTTCGCAGGTGAACATTCCTCATTCAAAAGAAACAGTACCTCTCAAAAATTTCAATGCAGGATGCCAAGTCCCTGCCTCGACAAACTTAGCACCCCCTCCGGCAAGTACGTTGCCACTTGAGAGCTTAGTTACAGGATGCCAAACACAAGCAATGTCTAGAAGATTAGACGATACAGCGGTTGCCGAGTTCTTCGACAAACTTCGGGTAAGAGATTTAATTATGCATTTTGCTCTAGAAGTGTGAACTGAAAGAGGTATTATTTTGAATAGCATGACTTAGAATTGTCACAAATGAAGGTCCGAGTGAACACTAGTCATGCCGCTTCATTGATTGACGCAAATCAAGTGAACGTTGATCTACACGATCCTTGTTCGCTTGTTTTAAGACTGCTTTAAGCACTGCGTCGTGAAGAACAATCAAATTCTACCTTTGATACGATAATCTAAGCCTTGAAGCTATAGAGAGACACTCCAAGGCGCTTATCAACCCGTTTGGGATTTGCCAATGCTTCAGGAGACATTTTGGAAATCCTGGGAAGATTGGGAGAAAGTTCTCTCAGATTACAGGCAGTGGAAGGCTTCTCTTCAAAGGTGACTTATGTCGACTCCGCTCAGCAAAACGTGACAGCAATTTCCATCGAGCATCGACGTCTGATTGAAGACAGCAACAACAAAAAGGCCCAAATTGCAGGGTGATCATCGAAGTTGGAGAAATGCGAAGCTGAGACAGCTATTCGCGAGAAGGAACTGGTAGAGGATAAGGCAGAAGTTGATGCCAATCGCATTCCCCTCTACGAGTTAAACAACATGGTCGCATTCGAGAGAACCATGAACATGCTTGCCGTGAAGGCCAACACTCATGCCCATTTTGCCAACCTGATAACTAATCTTCTGCATGGCTTGGGACAATAATTATTGTCGAAGCTAGTTTTTTGAAGTAAACCCATCGATCGTTCCTTTTGGATTAGTTTATGTGGTGAACCCCTCCGAATGAATGGAACGTTTCGACCAACTTCTTCTTGATCGATCTCATGACTTCGAACTCTTAATCAATGCACATTTAATACAATTAAATACAATCTTCAGGAACATCAAATAATTTAATGAGGTCGTTAAGATTTTTCAGGAACTATTGAGATTTATCGAAGACTGTTGAGATTTTTCGCGATCGATGTGGCTTAATACCTCTTCCTATAACTAGCAGACTCAGGGGACTAAAAGTTCACACGATCGCAAACAAACCCAACTGCAATGTCTCGTCGAGGATGCTTCTTCCCTACTTTTCAACTTTCCCTCTAAACACATAGCCTACGTTCTCAATCTTAAAACCCATGAAAGCCTAAGTCCTCAACCTTAGGTAGAGGGTTCACTTCCATAGCTCGACACCATGACTCAAGTATCACCTTGAGCCAAGTGACATAAAATTTGCCCAGGGTGCAAACGTCGCTTCACGGTGTCGGGTTATGGATCCTCCCTAGCCTCCTCGAATGTCTTTTCCGAATATTGCTTGTTGTTAGAACAGCTGTACTAGTGGACTTCCAAGGTAAGTCTGGAGCGAACGAAGCAGGGGAGATTGATGACATGGATGGCAACCCTAGCCGCGGATGCGCTCCAAACACTAAGGAGTTGGAGATGTCTCCTCAACGACCACAACTGTCAATCTTAGAGTCGACAACAGTGCTTGCGGCAAACGAAGATCGACGTGCCTAGTATCAAAGGAATGTGTAATTTTACTTACTATATATCGACCCACTTGTACTTGTAGTGTTTCATAGTGAATCGATTATGCATATTGACTAAGTCTCTTTCGAAACATCGATTATCCCTATTAATTGTCACCATAATTTAGGACATCGATGCTGAATTTCACTGAAATGTAAATCTCATAACGTTGGTCGATGGAGCTTTAAATGCTTGCCATTAATCTTTAAGGCGTGAGGTTCGCCATTCAAGTATGATAAGTGATAAGCATTTTTTGAAGACACTTCATCGACCCTAGAAGGACCCTCACAGGTAGGAGACCATGTTTCAAGGAAATAATCTCTCCTTCCAATCGAAAGGATCATTTTCCGAACCAAGTCTCCTTTTTTGAAGGACTTTAATATGACATTCTTATTATAACTTCGAGCGACCATTTCTTTTTGGACTTGAATTCTATTCAGAGCTTGAAAGCGTATCGCTACTGAGTTTTCCAATTCGACGAGCATCGATTCTTGATAATCGATAGGATGATCGTCTTGATGGGTCAAAAATCGCAACGATTTATATCGACGTAGACTAAACTGTATGGAGTTTGCCCGATGCTTTCTGGTTTAGTAACGCGTAACGCCCAAATAACATCTAATAACAAAGTATGCCAAGATCGAGGGTTATCATCGATCATCTTCTGAATGGTGTTTTTGATTATCTCATTAGTAGATCCAGCTTGTCCATTCGACTGAGCGTGGTAGGGAGATGAATTTGTGAACACAAATCCAAACTCAGACGCTAAATCTTTTATCAAGGTACCATTGAAAACAATAGCATTGTCGACCACTATGTTCTAAGGAATGCCGAATCTATATATGATGTCGGATAGAAGAAAATCGATCAGTTCGCTCTAGGTGATATTCTTATAAGCATTTGTCTCGACGCATTTAGTAAAATAATCGGTAGTCACAAGGATATAAGAATCTCCGTTACTTGAGCTTGGTCTTATTTCTCCAATAATATCCATAGCCCACGATCGAAAAGGCGAATGTTTAACTACTGGATGTAAATAAGTTGTTGGTGCATGTGAAATGGCCCATGCTTTTGGCACTTTTCACATCCTTTGGCCATATTGATGCAATTTTTGATCATCAAAGGCCAAAAGAAGCCGTGCTTCTTGATTGACCAACACATATTAGGTCCAGCATGATGAAGGCAACAAAAACTTTTGTGTGTTTCTAACATGATAGAGATTGCTTCATCCACATCAACACATCTTAAAAGGACACCATTATTCTGCTTTCGATATAGCACGTCATCGATTATAGCATAGAATCTTGCCGATAACTTTACTTGGTGGGTCACCCCCTTCCCAAGATTGGAGAAAAACTCCATGAATGGTGTTCTCCAATCAGTTGTCGATAGGAAAATGGTAACGGTGTTCACACGTGTAAAATTGTTGTTCAGTACAGAACGTATTGTTTGTACTTGTCCTCCGACTTCTTGTATCAATCGATGGTTTATTTTAAAACCGGAGGCATGTTGTGCCAACTCACTCGCTATGAAATTGTCTTCCCTAAGGATATGTTCGAATGAACTTCTTAAAGAAAGAAGACAACTCGTGGACTTTGTCCAAGTATCTCTGAAAATGATCGAAGGTACACATACTCGATCCTTTGACATGATGGATGACAAGTTGTGAATCCCCTCGAATGATTGCATAAGATACTTTAAAATCGATGATGGCCCGTAAAGCAATTATTAGAGCCTCATATTCGACGGAATTATTTGTTAACATTTCGTTGATTCTATAAGTTATTTTGTGTTTTACTTTCAATTAGTATATATATAGACAGACTCCTACCCCGACTCCTTCATTGGATACAGACCCATCAAACCAAACTTTCCAAAATTCCTTCGGATCTTGAGAATTGGTTAATTTAGAATCTGTGTATTGGGCTAAAAAGTCAACCAATACATGTCCTTTGACCGACTGGTCGATATTGAAGGTCAAAAGGAGACAAAATAAGACTCCATTTGCTGAGTCTTCCAGACAACACAGGGCTATTGAACAACATCTTCAAAACAGGAGCATTCGATACTACATAGACTGTTTTACTCCTAATATATTGTCAAATTTTCATGACAGCGTAATACAACGAAAGGCATAGTTATTCATTATTAGTATACCTATATTCGACGGGAGTAACGATCCGAGACAAGTAGCAGATGACTCGCTCTTTATGTTGGTTATCTTCTTATACCAACATGATCAAAGAACCTTATCGCCTGCAGCGATATACAACGAAAAAGGTCGATCCTGCCTCGAAAGGACCAGGACTGGTGGGTTGATAAGATACTTTTTAATAGCTTCAAAGGAGTCTTGATGACTATCAGTCCATTCGAAACTACTTTCTCCTTCCAACAAGTTAGAAAATGTCGTCGTTCGACCGGCTAGATTACTTATGAATCGCCTTAGATAGTTAACCCTTCCCAAGAAAGCATGAAGATACTTTTTAGTCGTTGGAGGAGGTAGATCCGGAATAGCTTTAATTTTGCCCGGATTGATCTCTATACCCGGTAATGAACTAAAAATCCCAAAAACTAATCAGCGCGAACGTCGAAAGCACATTTCATGGGATTTAGCTTCAAATTGTGCTTCCTCATTTGAAAAAAAGCTTTTCGAAGATCGTCGACATGATAATGGTCTGCCAATGGTTTTACCACAATGTCGTCGATATAAACCTCGACCGACAACCCGATTAATGGGTTGAAGATAAGGTTCATTGCTCTTTGATAGGTTGCGCCATCATTCTTTAAACCAAAAGGCAGACCAACCCATTCAAAAATTCCAAATGGACAACGAAAAGCCATTTTATTAACATCATCCTCAGCGATGAAGATCTCTAAAATCGATGCAAACTCGAATCTTTTCATTCTTTTTTTTTACAGGGACAATGGAAGAAATCCATTATGTGTATCGAGATGTCCTTATATACTCAACGTCGAATAATTTCTTTACATCATCGAAGACTTGTTGTCTATGCTCATTTCCCAGTCCACAGAGTGCTTGTCTTACAGGTTTGAAGTCTCGTTTAGTTGGTAAAGTATGTTCGACTAACTATCAATCCAAATCAGGCATTTCAGTATATTTCCATGCAAAACAATCTCCGAACTCCTTTAAAAGGGTCAAGATCGATTTGAAGAGATCTTTGTCAATCGAAACACTTATAATGGTAGGCCGCTAGATTTCATCATCACTCAATTCACAGTTACGCGAGGATCTCAATGCATCATTAAAGTGCATCAATCTTCAGGGGATTTAGCTATCGATTTATCACAAAACGTTATTTTATTCATAATAGGACGACAGACAACACCAGTCAAATCAACACACTTTCAAGCCAAGATTCGACCCATCCTCTTCATCACGCTTGTCGGGACTATCTACGTCCAACGAACTGGTTTTTAGACACTTTTCTTGACTAACTACAGGTCTAGTTAGCTTATAAACTTGTAATCACTCTAAGACATTAGCGACTACGTATTGCTGCTAATTTTCAAGCATCTTCCTCCTCCCGGGGCAGTCTCTCGGGCTCCAAGTCGGAGTTTTGATCGGGATCCTCCTTTCCATGTTCGGTCTGAGGATTCACTTATCCATTTACGATGTCAAACTTATTCGCCGAAGACATGACGATAAGCTTCTGAAGGTAATTATACGAGCAAAGGTGACACAGTTGAGAGATCAATATCTTGTTCCTTGGAATATGACTGTATCGACGACAACTATCAGCTTTCTCGAGAAACTATGCGATGAGAGGTCCATCCTTGATGGCTTGTTCATCGGGGCAGGGGGAAGGTCGAAGTCGATCCTTAACATTGCCCCTCTTAACGGTCTCCTTAGACAGATCGCTTGACTTAACGGAGGAGTCCATATCGCTATTGATAGTTAGCGGAGTTGAATATGCTTCAGGACATCGAGATGATGCCTTTGCTTTTTGGACAACATGCCCCTTATCAAGAAAGACCTTGTGAGCATTTGGTGCAGATCCTCTTCCCCTAGGATTTTGATTGAATGCCTTCGAAGGTTCTTTGCAAGAAATTTCAATAGCAGCTCTCTCGACTGTTGACAACAGATCGAACCAGTCCTCCTCTGATGTGATTGAGAAGCTTCTTGAAAGTGAAGCACTTGTCAGTAGTATGAGTCTCATTCATATGCCACCAGCAAACTTCTTTCTTCAGCTTTGAAGCAGCTAGAGGGCAAGAAACAACTCCTTTGTCGAGAAGCCTCTTGAACAGCTTGTTGACCACATAGGTCTCTCCAGAAACATTGGATTCCTGAAAAACATGTCCAACAACATCAATCATGTTAATGTCAAATGTATGCACTTCACAATCAGTAAAAGATTTTCGGTCGACAGTCGCGAGTAACGCGGGTAAAAGACCCATGCCATTTACAATAGCTCTTCTTATCCTCCCTGTCAGTTTGTGGCAGTTGATGACCGGGTTTCAGCTTGATTCGATCTCGCTTATGGAGCCAGTCAAAGATTTCATCAGCTTTCTCAATATCGAAAGAGTATTTTCGCTCTTCATTCGACTTTTGATATGCCTTGCCTTTGAAGTTTTTCTTCGATAATGGATCGCAAACAATAGCTTCACCTTTGACAAACTCAGCCATATCGACCTCAACAAGTGTGGTTTCGAGTTGATATGTTGTGCGTTCCCTTGACTCTTCTCTGAGTTAATTTTCATACTTGGTAGGCCTCAAAGAGTTCATAGAGATCTCTGAACTTTTCTCCTTGAATTTTCTTTCGAATACAGATATCCAGAGCATCCTGGGCTATGTTGACCACTCATCTTCACTGACTGATGTCTTGCATCTGAGTCGAGCCTTTCGAAATTGCTGCAAGAAGGTCGCCGCATGTTCTCCAGGTTACTGTCGCATCTTAGTTAGCTCGACCAATGAAATGGTCGAATCAAGAGTAGTAAAGGCCTGCATGAATTGTGTCTGCATATCCTACCAGGTAAATGCTAGTCCAGTAAGTGAATTAGGGAAGAGTCGAAGCTTCCAATGGTCATTGCTCGATGCCTCACCCGTCTGGTGAGTAAATCGAGCTATGTGCTCCATCGGTGTCTTCCCATCCTCGCAAGAGAAACTAATGAAATCAGGGATCTTATAGCCCCTTGGATAAGGATAATCCCGATCGATGAACTCAGGGTAAGATGTCCTGTAGAA
Source organism: Melastoma dodecandrum (assembly GCA_029817715.1). Classification (NCBI taxonomy): domain Eukaryota; kingdom Viridiplantae; phylum Streptophyta; class Magnoliopsida; order Myrtales; family Melastomataceae; genus Melastoma; species Melastoma dodecandrum. The sequence goes on along the minus strand of JARUPY010000604.1, from coordinate 3,224,477 downwards.
GCTAACCTCTTCCCTGTGCACAGCACCTGGGACCATCTGTTCGACTATTCGAGCAACCTTGTCCTTGTAACCAGCGGGATCGAAGGGCATCGGAGGGACTCTAGCGACTTCCCTTTCCTAGGGATTCCTATCAGTTTCTCTGTCGAAGTTGGGCACGTCCCTATGAACATCGCTAAAAAGGTTCCTCCTTGGGAGATGACCTTCCATCGGTGGTCCGCAGACAGGATTATGGACCATAGATCGCATATAATAGCTCTCATGTAGATGATCAGGAGGTGCATAAGCCTGCAGTCAGTAAGGATCATGCTCATCATCATCGAGGTCAACAAAATCATTATAACGATTCAATCGATCAGACGTAGTGATAACTCTACGAAAGTAGAATTAAATGATCACGTTTGTGCCTTGATTTGAGTTAGTTCCGTCGTTTTAAGTGTTTAGATCTAAGGTTTCGAGTTGAATTGCGTTGCCTCACGTTCGTTATTGTTCGTGTAGGAAATTGGAGATGAAATGAGGAACAACGAAGAGAGGAAGGAAGAGTTGTGAGAAGGAAGCGATGATATTACCACAGAGACTTCCGCAGCTGCGGAAGATTTCCTCGCAGCTGCGGAGAAGCTGAAGGGAGCGGACCACAGAGAGTTACACAGCTGCGGCCGTCAACCTCGCAGCTGCGGAGTACCAGAAGATCCCCTCCGAATTTTTTTTAGTTTCTTTCTTTTTATTTAGGTCCTTTAGTTTATTCCCTAGTATAAATACTCAAACTTAAGGCTTGCTAGGGTAAAGGGGGGAGAATTGGTGCTGTCTCGTGACAGGAGATTTGTGCCGGCGAAGAATTGCAAATTCTTTTCCCTTTGCTTTTAGATTTCAATTATGCTTTCGTCTTTGCCCTGTTTTTCGTGTTGCATCGCTATGAACTAATTTCTTTGTTCTAGGACGACGATGGAACCTCGTGTTTCTTTGTAATTGTTGAACCTTTCTTTATTATGATTTGAATTTCCGTTGGTTGTTTATCCTATTCCGTGTTTAATGCGTATTAACAGCCTGATCAACTGTCGATATTGATTTGATCGCCTAGGGAGACTCGAGAGGGTAGTCTAGGTCAGGTCAGGATTAGGATAACCTAAGGAACCTTTGAGTCGAGAGACCGGGTTTTAGTGTGAGAGTAGAAATACCGTGCATCTTAGGAAATCAAAGTAGGGTTAAATCGTAAAGGGCCTTCACTAGTTCTTTGCCTAGACATAGAGTAGAGAATTCGATACATGGGGGCACGTTCCCGGATATCTGAGAGGGTTATGGGGAGAGATTAGCGGCCTACAGTTAACAACCGGTGAAATTCAATAGTAATAAGAAGAGGGGATATGAGAGCATAAATCACGAGGGGAAATCAGTAGTCCTAGATCTTTCATTCTTATTGGTAATTCGATTCACGTTGCTGTTAGTTTAATTTCTCATCACTTGATTTGTTCACTTGACCTTGAATTTAGTTATCGAATTTGACGTTACAAGACTTAATTGATACTGTTCCCTGTGGGATCGACCCTTGCTTGCCCTTACTGCTTAGTTTGTGTGAACGAGGATTTATTTTTATTGCGTTGACGACGCGCACCAAATTTTGGCGCCGTTGCCGGGGAACCAGTTTTCGTTTAGTTGTCTTTTACCTCTATTTTCGATAACTGTTTGACGTTCAAGTTTTTTTTTTCCTCTATATTATATTTCAATTTATGCTACGGAGTCAAGGAGCTAATTTGACTCCAGTGGACCCAGAAATCGAGTGCACCTTTCGACAGAGGTTGAGAGCACAGCGAGCAGCTATGGCCGATGAGGTCAACAGAAATCAGATCGACGGAAACCTAGTCCCAGATGTCGATAACAGGCCGATGATGGACTTCACATCGGCCAGAACTTACGCTCACGGGTCATGCATAGCACCACCGCCCATCGCAGCTCGTGATTATGAGATCAAGACATCGGTGATGCAGATGATTCAGAATACAGTCCAGTTCAGAGGAACACCGATGGAGGATCCGCACGAGCATCTGAGTAAGTTTCTCAGCGTATGCGACACTTTCAGGCAGAACGGAGTGTCCCAAGATGCAGTCAGGCTGAAGCTGTTCACATTCTCCCTAAAGGACAAGGCCTGGGCGTGGTTCAATTCACTCCCAGTGAATTCAATATCGACTTGGGCACAGATGGAGGAGGCCTTCCTGGATCAGTATTATCCTCCCTCGAAGATATCTCAGATGAGGAACGAGATTACCACGTTCCAACAGGACAGCGATGAAACTTTCGTGGAGGCATGGGAGCGATTCAAGAATCTGCTGATACAATGCCCATATCATGATCTGCCTGGATGGAGACAGCTTGAGGCATTCTATAATGGACTCACGGACTCGTCCAGGAAGGACGTAAATTTGGCATCTAGAGGATCCTTTTTGAGGAAGTCCTATGTGGAAGGATTGGAGCTCCTTGAGACGATGAGGAAGACTTGTCTGCCGAATCAGTATTCGGATCATATGAACAGAAGGAAGCCGCAGGGCGTCTTTGAATTGGATACCTTAACCTCAATTCAGGCACAACTGGCCGCTCTCACTAAGAAATTTGAGGCAGCGAACGTTAGTTCGGCTCAGAGCAACCAGCAGGGTTGTCAGATTTGCGGAGGAGCGCATCTGACAGATCAGTGCACCATTAGCATGGAGGAAGCCAACTTTGTTGGAAACCAGCGCAACAACCCGTTCTCGAATACATATAACCCAGGGTGGAGGAATCACCCGAACTTTTCTTGGAGAGCATAGGCACCTCCGTCTGGTATGTCTGGACCACCAGCACCAACGCCTCAGTATCAGCAAGCACAAGCGGAAGCCTCGGAAAAGAAGCCGAGCCTCGAAGAGATGATGCTCAAGTACATGGCGAATCAAGACGCCTTGATGAAGAACCAAGCAGCGTCGATTCGGAACCTGGAGAACCAGGTAAGCCAGCTGGCTCAGGCGGTGAATTCGAGAGCCTATGGGGCTCTCCTAAGCAATACAGAAACCAATCCAAGGGAGCAAGCCAAAGCCGTGACTCTAAGGAACGGCCGGTCACTTGAGGCAGAGGAAGCCGAGGTTAAGAAGGAGAGCAGTGGATCCAGTCCAATGGAGACAACTAGTAAGAAATCTCAGACTAGTCCATTAAATTCTAACTTGGATTTGCCACAGGACAAGGGGAAGAAAAAGAAGGAGGAAGAGAGAAAGAAATAGGAAATCGACATCTTGAAACTTCCGTTCCCACAGAGAGCCCGAAAGCAAAACGAGGATGCTCAATTTCGTAAGTTCCTCGATGTATTTAAAAAGTTACACATTAACATCCCTTTTGCAGAAGCTTTGGAGCAGATGCCTAGCTACGTCAAGTTCATGAAGGACGTACTCTCGAAGAAACGGAGGTTGGGCGATTTTGAGACAGTTATACTTACCGAGGAGTGTAGCGCCATCCTCCAGAAGAAGATACCACCGAAGCTCAAGGACCCAGGTAGCTTCACGATCCCGTGCACAATTGGAACGGCATTCTCAGGTAAGGCTCTTTGTGACCTTGGGGCAAGCATAAATCTGATGCCTTTTTCGGTGTATAAAGAGATAGGTTTGGGGGAGGTAAGACCTACATCTGTGTCCCTTCAGTTAGCTGATAGATCCATTACGTACCCGAAAGGGATTATCGAGGATGTTCTTGTTAAAGTAGATAAATTTATTTTTCCGGCTGACTTTCTGGTGTTAGACTTTGAGGAGGACAAGGAGATTCCTATCATCCTTGGTCGTCCGTTTTTAGCCACAGGAAGGGCATTGATCGATGTGCAGAAGGGAGAGTTGACAATCCGTGTCAATAATCAGGAAGTAACATTTAACGTTTATAAATCTGTTAAATGGCCTTCTGAAAATTCTGATTGTTTCCGGATGGATGTTGTTGATAGGTGCATTTCCAAGTTTTCCCCTCTTGGTGATGAAGGTACCTCGGATGATGAAGGAGAGAAGACCGACCCCGATTGTGACACCCAGGAAGCCCTAGCGTTATTCACACGAAGGATTCAACAATTTGACACGCTAGAGCGGCCACTGAACCCGATGTGACCTTCAATTGAGGAACCCCCCACTAATGAGGCTAAAGTGGTTGTCAAGTTTGTGCAGAAACAGATTTTCACTAGGTTCGGTGTTCCACGTGCTATCATTAGCGACGAAGGTACACACTTCATCAACAATCAGTTTAATGCACTTTTAAGCAAATATGGCGTGAAACACAAGGTGGCCACGGCGTATCACCCACAGACCAGCGGACAGGCAGAAGTTTCCAACCGTGAAGTGAAGCGCATCCTTGAGAAATCGGTAAGTACAACACGAAAGGATTGGTCGTTAAAACTTGACGATGCTTTGTGGGCGTACAGGACAGCGTACAAAACACCGATCGAGATGTCTCCATACCGACTCGTCTTTGGCAAGGCTTGTCATCTCCCAGTTGAACTCGAGCACAAGGTATATTGGGCACTAAAGCACCTGAATTTCGACGCAATTCGATCAGGTGAGGCTCGCCTTTTGCAGATGAACGAGTTGGAGGAGCTTCGTCATCGGGCATACGAGAATGCATCTATCTACAAGGAGAAGACGAAAAAATGGCATGATAGCCGCATCCTTAACAGGACATTTATGCCAGGTGAGTATGTACTACTTTTCAACTCACGTTTGCGGTTATTTCCAGGCAAATTGAAGTCGAGATGGTCCGGACCGTTCAAAGTGGTCAGAACGTTTCCTCATGGCGCTGTAGAGTTGCAGTCGAATGATTCGGAGACCACGTTCAAGGTCAACGGCCAACGCCTCAAACACTATCATGGAGAGCCACTTGAGCGAGGAACTACATCCACGCGACTCCAAGACGCGTAAAATCGTGCGAAAGTCGAGCCATCGACTCTAACCCAGGGCGCTTCTTGGGAGGCAACCCAAGTCTTTTCATTTTATTCCCGATATTTAGTTATTTTTAATCGTTTATTTGTTTCAGTAGATCAAGAAGCATGTCCATGAAAGAGACAGATAAAGAAAATGAGGTAGCATCCACAGTAAGTTCCGCAGCTGCGGAGAAGTAGATCGCAGCTGCGGAGGAACAGAAGGCAGTAAGTCTCGCAGCTGCGAGGACACCTCCCGCAGCTGCGGAAGAGGCATACACAATCCCTTCCCAGAGAGTTACGCAGCTGCGAAGGATTCTCTCGCAGCTGCGAGAGACGTGTAACCCGCGACTCTCAGAGAGTCTCGCAGCTGCGGAGGGATGTCTCGCAGCTGCGAGAGGACGAAATTTCTGACAGATTAAAAGGGGGCGAACTTAAACCCTAATTCATTTTCCCTACTCTCTCAGGGCGCAGCTGAAACGCACTCCTCCTCTCCAGGCGGCGGCTCCTCCTCCTCTCCACATCGCCGGCTACTCACGCATCGATCTCTGACGCCCGCCTTCTCTCCTGTGTGTCCATCCGCTGCAAATCCGCTCTCCGGTGCCGCCTGCCAACCACCCAACCAACCTCGCCGCCACCTCCCTGCCGTTGGTCGACCACACTCTCCCATAGCGGCGATAATCAGGAAAGTTCCCCATCCCTTAGTCCTATCGGTGATTTGTGTGCGGCCACTTCGTTGTTCACCCGGAGATTCAATAGTTGTCTTAGTTCTTAGAATAACGTGATTAGCGATGGCGCCTAAGCAACGCACTACGACCGGTGCTTCTAGTTCTAGACAAAGGAAAGGAAAGGATAAGGTCGTAGTGAATGAATCGTCGGCGGCGTAGCAACGGTCCATGAAACGACCGCTGATCGCTGAGTGGGTATTCGATACCACGCATCCCGATTTGGTTGAATACCGGGCGCGTTTAGAACGTCTGGGGTGGCTTCGTTTTAGTACAACGACAAAGCGGGCCGTCGTCCTGTTGGTTAGGGAGTTTTATGCAAACGTACATACCCTGGACAAGGATAGGCAGAGTATTCGAGTTCGGGACAGGGAGGTTAAGTTTGGTGCATCAGTGATTTCCACATTTTATGGCCTCCCTGTTTACAACACTGAGGCATATTTCGATTATCTTAATAACCGTTTTGATAGTAACACAGTTATTGAGCGAATTGTTAAGCCAGGATCCCAGTGGACATTGACAAGGAGTCGGGACCCCCTCAGACTTCACGGCAGCGATTTGACCACCGAAGCACGCATGTGGGCCTTATTTGTAGCCGCCCGGCTCATACCCAACAAGAACACGGGCGAGATCACTAGGGATCGAGCGGCGCTCATCTTCTGTATCATGGAGGAGATGCCTATTGATGTGGGCAGGCTGCTGAATTGGATGATCCACCGCTGTTTGGACGACGCACGAGGTTTGTGGTTCCCTTGTCTAATTTCTGAGTTGTGTGTCAAGGCAGGTGTGCAGTTTGACAGGACGGAGGAGCTTTGTCCCCCGGGCCAGCCTCTAGACCACCAATCGCTGGACAAGATTGGCACAAGGCAGGGAGGCGTCTCTCGCCCTCGTCCAGCCACTGCGAGTGTCATGCCCTCGAGCAAGAACGGTGGGCCCAGATGCAGGAGTTCATGCAGCAAACCAGGGAAGCTCAGCAGCAAACTCGAGCCTTCCAGCAATACACCATGGGCTTCATCCGACATCAGATGGAGTACAACCGCCAGGCCGCGCCATCCTTTGGAGTCGACTTCAACGCGCTGTATCAACCAGTCTACCACCCACCGGGATGGGATCGACCCATGGGATGGAGTGATGCTGCTATGGACGATGCAGAAACCAGCCCGACAAATGATGAGGATGTTGACTCCGACTCGGAGTCCGATTAGCCTACCATCCGGGAGAAGATCCTAAGTTCAACCGGACTTGTGCCAGGTTGTATCTCTCTTAGCTTTACCTTCATCTATCTCATGCACTGTTGGAGATACAGTCTGCCACGAGGTCGTGCCAGGATTTAGGTTTGGGGGTGACGTTATCCTTGTGAATTTTTTTGTTATTTCTGTCAGCTTGATCGTGTTTCTGAGTCTATCTTTCATTTTTTGTTGTTTTCTTTGAGTCGATGCCCCTCAGTTAAACCTTAGGATTTCGAATTAGAAGAGTCGGACTCTAGGAGGATGATTTAGGGTAGCACATTTAAGGCGGAGGAGGAATTAGTTCTAGCAAGCATGTCTAATTTCTTGGAAAGAATAATCTATGTTGTTCCTGATAGGAAGCTAACTAAGCAGCGTCAGCTCTACAGTCTCTTTAAAAGCATAGTTGTTAAGGAAAAGTATAGGCACTCGAATAATCTTTTGGAGACGAAATTCAGGTTAGAATGTGAAAGAGAAAAAAGAGCAAGAAAAGAAAACGGTTGCCAAGGTTCTGAGCACCACTGTTCAAGCTAAAAAAAAAAAGTAAAAGAGAGAAAGAACAAAATCGATTTTGAGCTTGAATATGTACTTGTGGTGTTAGTCTTCCTTGCGGCTCGAGTTCTCGTCCGAGGGGTGCTTTATCACCTAGTGCCTTGGTCCGTCTGGATCGGGAGTCACTGACTGAGAACTCGTTACACGAGTGTTTGCGGGAATTGATGAGCATTTATGTCGTGTAACTAAATGAAAAGAGAAAAATGAGATGAAAAGAAAGACCTCGAATTAGTTGAGAAGGTGGGGAGAGTTGAGTCTAGAAAAGTACTTGATGGCTATGAAAGATTTGAGAATGTGGGGTTGACAACGTGAAGTGTGCAAATTGAGGGAACAAGTTTTATAAAAAAAAAAAAAAAAAAAATCGTGCATGCTAGCTTTGAACGAAGTCTACCTCTAAAACAAGTGCGCGTCCTTAGCTGAGAGTCATTAACGACAATCCAAGTTCGGAAAACTTGGGTGAGACTGGGGAGTATCAAGTGTGATGTGTTTGTTTTGATTATTTACATTTGCGTTTTGTTTTGGTTTTGTCTTGCTCGAGGACTAGCAAAAGATAGGTTTGGGGGTGTGATAACTCTACGAAAGTAGAATTAAATGATCACGTTTGTGCCTTGATTTGAGTTAGTTCCGTCGTTTTAAGTGTTTAGATCTAAGGTTTCGAGTTGAATTGCGTTGCCTCACGTTCGTTATTGTTCGTGTAGGAAATTGGAGATGAAATGAGGAACAACGAAGAGATGAAGGAAGAGTTGTGAGAAGGAAGCGAGGAGTACTACCACAGAGACTTCCGCAGCTGCGGAAGATTTCCTCGCAGCTGTGGAGAAGCTGAAGGGAGCGGACCACAGAGAGTTACGCAGCTGCGGCCGTCAACCTCGCAGCTGCGGAGTACCAGAAGATCCCCTCCCAATTTTATTCCTTTAGTTTATTCCCTAGTATAAATACTCAAACTTAAGGCTTGCTAGGGTAAAGGGGGGAGAATTGGTGTTGTCTCGTGACAGGAGATTTGTGCCGGCAAAGAATTGCAAATTCTTTTCCCTTTGCTTTTAGATTTCAATTATGCTTTCATCTTTGTCCTGGTTTTCGTGTTGCATCACTATGAACTAATTTCTTTGTTCTAGGACGACGATGGAACCTCGTGTTTCTTTGTAATTGTTGAACCTTTCTTTATTATGATTTGAATTTCCGTTGGTTGTTTATCCGATTCCGTGTTTAATGCGTATTATCAGCCTGATCAACTGTTGATATTGATTTGATCGCCTATGGAGACTCGAGAGGGTAGTCTAGGTCAGGTCAGGATTAGGATAACCTAAGGAACCTTTGAGTCGAGAGACCGGGTTTTAGTGTGAGAGTAGAAATACCGTGCACCTTAGGAAATCAAAGTAGGGTTAAATCGTAAAGGGTCTCCACTAGTTCTTTGCCTAGACATAGAGTAGAGAATTCGATACATGGGGGCACGTTCCCGGATATCTGAGAGGGTTATGGGGAGAGATTAGCGGCCTACAGTTAACAACCGGTGAAATTCAATAGTAATAAGAAGAGGGGATATGAGAGCATAAATCACGAGGGGAAATCAGTAGTCCTAGATCTTTCATTCTTATTGGTAATTCGATTCACGTTGCTGTTAGTTTAATTTCTCATCACTTGATTTGTTCACTTGACCTTGAATTTAGTTATCGAGTTTGACGTTACAAGACTTAATTGATACTGTTCTCTGTGGGATCGACCCTTGCTTGCCCTTACTGCTTAGTTTGCATGAACGAGGATTTATTTTTGTTGCGTTGACGACGCGCACCACGTAGCGAAGTCACCGTAATCATCAAGGACAAAACAAGGCTTACTAGACTGAGCGCGTCAATAGTATTGAGTCAAATGGATAGGATCTTGGTTTGTTTCATGATCAAAGCTTACCCTGCGCTTCCCATCACGAACAATAGCCCTCCTTGCCGCCGTTTATGGAGAATAGTCAGCATCGACTCTGGCGGTTAATCCCTGAAGTTGTTTCTGTAACTCCAAGAAACTCTCCTGATTTTTTGCCTGAGTTTGTAGAAATATGTCTAAAGTGATTGTCTCTAGCGCATTTGGCAGGACGATCAACATAGGCGAAGTCCCTCGCCCCAATGTGTGGAGATTTTGTTGTCAAACATTCTAAGCATTTTGTTGCCCATTCCGACGGCTCTGGTCATTGTTGGCTGTTTGGTCACGCCCAGAATTGGTCTCCGATTCACCATAAATATCAACCATTCTGTTTGTCGCACTCCGAATTGTTGGCATTCCGTGTTATCACACAAAACTTCACCTCCGGTTCCCATTGTGCTCGTCAAAAAATGTCTTCGCGTGGCAAAACACGTTGTGATATATCGGGGACTCAGAGTGTTGAAGAAAAATGTGGTCGCCAATAACAGTAAAAGAAGAACGAATAAAAATTCACTAAGCGTAAAAGAAAAAACTTATAGCCATCGTAGAACAACACTTGAAACGATTACGAATAGATAAGTCGACAATCAAGCAGTCATTCGGGGTCATGGAATGATTGTTGTATATTTACAATGGACTGGGACTGACTTATTTATAGACCACTAACTAATAACCGTCAACCGACGCACATTTAACACGTGCTAAACACCGTAAGACTGACTACTACTTATTGACTAAGACCCATCGTCGATGCTTCATGAGCCATAGGTTCGGTTCTTCACATCCAGCGTCGAAAGTGAAGTCATTCGATGAAGTTTTACCTTCGAGCACCCTTTCCATCGAACTACCCTGTTCAACTAATTCTTGACTCCAGTATCAATCTTTCTTTGTCATATCGATTGAATATCTCACAGAGGGTGTCGATCCTAGCATCCATCAAAGCCCATCGCAGAAGCCCAAAGTGTCGTTCGCCATGTAAACAGAGGATTATGTGAGTTTGTTGAGAAAGTTCTATTCGAGCAAAAAGACTAATTCACCTCCCCTCTTAGTCACGATCAAAGGGCCAACAACCTTCCGGGAAAGCTGGCATAGAGAATCACGCTAATGCATTTCTCCACAGCATAACTGAGTTCTTAACGGAGAAGCACGGTAATAAAGACAGCAGCTCATGTGGAGGTGAGTGCATAATTCGCATACTAACTAAAAAGTAGAATATCCATCGAAACGAGAGACTGTTTATCGTGACAATACATATGGACCGACAATATGAAATATATGAAGCTCAACGCTTCAGGAAGCTTATTTTAGTTGATCCTAATCATTTGATAACTACTGACACATATGCAGCCAAGATACAACACTTCCTCTTTCTTTTCATCACCGCACTTCTTATCCGTGTCGTTCACGTCCTGCTAATGATAAGAACATTAAATGAAGCTTTAGCACATGGTAAAAAGCTGTTTATTAACTGCAACTTGATTTGGTTTGGTTCAACATCCATACCAATACCACACGTTGTCAATACCATTGTCGCCTTAAGTCGATATAATATTTGAACGATGTTAAATGAATTTATGTTAAAGTATTTGGATTATAGGAAACTTATCTAAAATGTTTTTATCCATGTATTAACTATACAAAATTACACGTCTTCGATGATAATTACGGATCTATGACACGATGAGCAAAGCAATAAAAAAAAAGGTCATGTAGAATTTCTGTTGCTGTTCAGAATTCAAGTTCTCGTATATCAATGTTTGTACAGAAGACACTAACAAGAACATTCTTCTGTGATGTAGTTTTTTTATCTTTCTGAAAGTCCAGCATTTCCTGGTCAAAGTAGCATATTTATCCTACAAAGACCTAGTAACAAAATTTTTTAATTTATTGTCTTAAATGACAAAGTTCAGATTCATTCATTCCAACAGGTCGTATAAATTAAGCATGTTAAATTTCTCACGAGTTAGATGTGATGATGCAAAATACTTGAAATATATCTCTGATGTTTGTATAATCCGATGGATGGAAATTTGACCAAGATCTTTTAACAGCAGTAAAAATCTCATTTTGAGCCTACAACTTTCTGTTGATAGTGCTGTCAGTGATATGTTTTCCTTCTTCAAGGGAAGGGATACTCACCATGAGGAGCACGTGACGGATTAATAATGCCAATAGCTGCATCGGTTCCACCGTTACTTCCTGCATCATAGATATAGAAGAAAATCACGGTCAACTCAGCAAACTGACGTTGTTCGGCCCAAGGAATAATTTACTAGTATTTCAGTATTTCCTGGAGGCGTAATTCAGCGATTCGAGACCAAATTCTGTCCCCCCCCAAAAAAAAAAAAGAAAGAAATTAATTTGGTGGGGCTAAAAACATTTGAAAGAAATGCATGGCTATCTATCTGAGTTTAAGGGTGGTAAACGTTGAAGAAAGAAATTTGTCCAGTAGATTAAATGGAGTAGTGCGTGTGTTTATTTACGAAGTTTGTTGATTTTGGAGAAGGCAGGCACTCATGATGCAACAACCCAGAGAGATTTAACACGGGGACGATTTTAGAAACAAGTAATTGTGTGGAAAGGAGTCAGAGTTCATATCTATGGAAGCAATTATTATTGGAAAGACATCAGTCCTCTTCCATTTGGATTCCACGAGATAATCAATCATAAAACGAACGAACCTTGGTAATCAATGGCATTGCCCATGGACAATGATAGAAATCTCGCATATTATCATATTCTTATTTACTGTAGAACTGAAGGATGAGTTCATAGCCAAGATTACTTTACCTCCGCCACCACTATAGCGCCGGACAGCCACATGAAGAATTACGAACAGCAGAAGGATCCAGAACCTATTGATGGCAATTTTTCGTGATGGTTCCATGGCTTAATGCCTCCTCGATTCTGTGGTGCCTCTTCTCTCGGGCTTAATGATTTTTCTTCAAACTTTAAATAGAGGCAAGTGTTTGAAGATTTTTCCTAGAAGCATAATCCTGTTTGGGCCGACTTAACACGTCGCAATTTTTCACAGGGACTAAAAAGGTTCAAGAAATGTGGTCGTCAACACTTTTAAAAGGACAGTAATATAAAGAACAAGAGTACGATTACGTAAACAAAAGCACTTACTTCCATTTCTGGAAAACAGAGTACAAGGAGATAACCAAGCAGTTCTTCGGGGTCTTTGAATGATTGTAGTGTGTTTTTTTTTTTTATAAATGACTGACCGCATATTTATACTAACATTTAATTCTATCTAGATGACAACTGCTAATTAAACGGCTAACGTAACTGCTAACACAACTGTTATCCACATTTTGCACATGTTTTATCTACATGAACTATATACCATTTACTCCGACCAAGTCCTGATGAAGTTCCTAGCGAAAATCGACTAAGTCTCGAAACCTCAAATGAGACTCTTTCTTTGATTGCTACTTCCTTCAACGGAATCTTGATTGAACTTTGCCTTGTACGTATTTCGACGCACACTATTTCGACGAGTCATGTTTCGACGGTCTCGAATTTTGACCGAGTGTTCATCCGATCACGTCACAATGATGGGTCTTGTCATTATTGAAGTTTTGGCCGAGTTTAGAGAAGATATTTTTTTTAAAGGAATCTTGAAAGCGATTATGATATTAAACTTTAAAGTCAATCCGCAATTTGGTTTTAAGTCGAGCCAGAGATACACGTGGAATGGCCGGGAGAGTGAAAGTGATTTGATAGCAGTCCAACTCATTTTCAAAGTTAAAATTTCTATCTCTAAATAATTTTTAGCAAACATCGGGGGGGGGGGGGGGGGGGGACAATGATCCGTCGAAATAGCCTGAACTGTCACTTCATGTCAAAATTATGTGAATTACGTTCATGTTACGTAAATAAATTCTCCTCTTCATGGATAAATTATGATATTGTCTCATCGTATTCTTATAAAATGTCATGGTCTCATGTCTTATTTCGGTGTCATTGTCAAGTGATAAAATAAGGGAGCGGGTAACGGTACGTGCACGTAAGGTTTACGTAGTTTACTAATTACTACAAAAAAACTAGTAAATTTTACTAAAAATTGACCGTTACAACTCAAGTCAACGCAAATTTAGTAAAAAAAAGTAGTAAAATTTACTACTTTTTACTCTACGATTTCTATCGATAATTAGTAATGGTTTACTACTTTTGGTGTGACTTTTTAGTAAAACAGTCTAGAAAGTAGTAAAATTGTCAGTAAAATGTTACGTTTTTTCATAAACGTTTACTAATTTTGACATGTTTTTACTAACAAATTTACTAATTGCAACAGTGTTTCCGAACCTAACTCCGAACCTAATTTTGATGAATTTTGATGTGAAATTATCGTTTTACCCTTGTTACTAAACTTAAAGTGTAAAATTGACGGTTGAAATTGTTATTTTAAACTTGGACAAGGAGAAACTACAGGTATTAGCTAGCAAGAGAATCAAGTTAGCTGTGGTCGCTATTAGTTTCAAACTGTGATTTAAATTTAGATTATCTCGTCATGTTTGGCATACACGAACGAAAATTTCAGAAATGGAATACCGAGTCGATTTTTGCAAACCACAATACCAACATCGAATAAGAAATACAATTCCAGAGTTTGATAAAATATATCGAAAACAATAAGATTATGTATAGGGGAATCTTTCACGAGATGCTGCTTGGCTAGGATAAGCAGTGATGGTACAAATTCACCCAGTGTCTTCTTCTCTTGATGTAGAGGATTGTAAGATTCTTCTTCAGATCCTGAATCTATAAATCCTTCAAGACAACAAACTATTTGTGAAGACGATTCATCATCTATAGAGAAGACTGATTCAACATCATCATTATCTAACGAAACTCCAGAGAATCGTTCTATCTGAGCTATGAGATTTTTCTGTCTCTTTGGACAGCTCTTAGTAAAGTGACCTGACTTATTGCAGATGAAACATTTGGAGGACTTCTTTCCAGGGGTCCTCTTTCTTCTCAAATAGCGTTTCCAACGCTTTGGAGGAATTCTGTATTGTTTAGACCTCTGTCTGAATCGTTGGTTCTATTTCTTTCTAAAGAGCTTTCGCTTTGTGGGTTTAGAACTTACAATTCCTGAAAAATCACACAAGTCTCGTTTTGTACACTTAATTTTGTACCTTGTCGATTTGTTCTGGCAAACTGTTTCCGGTCTTTTGTCCTGTTTGAGGAATCCTCGAATGGTATCTCTCCTTTGGCATAATTTATCGAGAGCTGAATGGATCTCTTGTTGTATATGTCCGACTTGTGAGATCAGAAACCTTCAAATTCTTGTTAGTTAAACTCTTTTCAACAATCGAGGATATCGGAGAGGGTATTAAAGATAAAAATACTGGCTTTAAAGAATCATCACCTCCAAGGTTTATAAAGAAGTGTAAAAGTCTTTCGTAGAGTCTGTCAAGATCTTTCAATTTGTATGAACAACACTTTCTCTGAAAAAACTCTAATCTTTTCTCTTCTAAAACGTTGTAAAACTTCCAATAAAATGAGTATAAAGATTACCCATAAATTCCTGAATGGGGAGCTCATCATTTGTACTTGGATTGCTTTTGGAAACAAACTCCACCAAATTAGGAGTGTTCCTGTAAATCTAGAAGTCAGATCTGCAAGGATGACAGATGTGGAGAAAACTGTTAATCTCTTATGCAAGCACCAAGCATAAAAGTCCTGAATACGCTGGGACCATTTTGCATAACAAATGTCATCGAAGGTAAACTTGAAATTAGCAGTTCCTTCATTTGCTCTCTGACGGGGACTTTGTCTTTCTGCATATTGATCTAAAAGGCTTTCATCTATGGGTTCATCAATTATGGGTCCTTGATCACCTCTGTCTGCCATAAAAATCTGAGGTGAGTCTTTTGATTCTTCTGGCAAACTTTCTTCGTCTATACCGGGCTTACCTGCCATCAAAATCTGTGGAGAATTCTCAAAGTAATATCCAATGGTGGATTCATTTTCATTCATAGAACTTTGAGAAATATGGTTAGTAGACTCTAGTTCTAAATAATCCTCAGAGGGTGTAGAATCTGAAGAATCATTTACTGAGACTGAAGCAAGGGATAATGTTACCCATTTTGGTACTAAAATCCTTGGGTGTTCCTTTTTCCTTAATCAAGAGCTGGGGAGTCGAATGGGTTGGACTCCGAGATCTGTGAGATCTGTATTGTGACGATCTGTATTCTGGAGGGGTTCGTGGCTTAGAAGAGCAACTCTGTTTTCTCTTTCCTTCTCGAATTTCTTCACGTCTCTGATCTTTTCTTTGTTACTCTCGTATTAAGTTCCTTAATTCAGCAACATCTTTCTTTCCTAGATCTCCAAAGATATTGTGTCCTATTGTATAACCTTTTCTAGAGGGACCATAATACCTCATGCGTTTTATTATGTTGATCTTCTAGCTTTTCAGATACCTGTAAATGGTCCTGCACATAGTTTATCTTACTACAAATGGTGTTTAATGTTGAGTTCTGTGCCAATGCATTCTGGCTCTGCCGCTTTGCCAGTTGAGGACTGTCCTAGCAATGTTATTCCTTACCGGATGACATTTTCTGTCAACTTCTGTGGGAATAGGAATTTTTACAGAATAACGAACGTTATCTATGGTGTGTTCATCATCAGGTGGAAAGTTAAAACCTATTTGACCCATCATCATTATGCTTGGTGTTGGCGCCATGAATACGGGTTCCATCTTGCGACGAGCTTCTTGTGTGCAAGAGGTTAACGATACCTATTAGAAATTGTTTTTTCTTCCTCAAGGTGAGACGACTATTCTAACTTGGCTTCATTTTCCAAAGCAACCTAAACACAGTAAAATTTAAAAATTTATTACAGTTTCTTTGTCCGAGGTATAATATAACTTTCTTACCTTATCGAATGCCATCATTGCCTCTACCAGCATGGTTGTTTCAATTTTGGAATTCTTTTGTTTTATTTTCAAAAACTTTTATTAATGAATTTCTCGGCGATGGAAAACTCTTTTTAATAATGATACATGGTACCTTCAAGTTAATTCTAAGTTTTCATAGTTTCTCCAAAGAACTTCATGTTTTTAAATCATTTGATTACTCAAGTGACTCAATTTCCCGGGAATGAATTATCAATTACATGAAGTAAACTCTAGTTTCCCCTATTGTGATTGGCATCTATGCATATTTTAAGATGGGGACCAATTTGTGTGTTACTGTTGACCTTAATTTTGATTATGACGTATGCGTGAGAAACGTGTAATTACTCACGCATCAAAAGGTCACGTGAGAAATGTGTAATTACTCACGCATTGATTGGAGATATTTAGTAAATAAAATCTCTAACTATGGTAACATATTTTATCTTATCATATCTATACTATTGTTAAGGATTAGCATTATACCTGATTAATCATTGCAAATGATTCAAAAACAATCATATGATATTATTCTAATCATGATTGGAATAAATCATAGAAAGTTGATAAAGATTACTTTCCTTCTTGGTCACCATGACTGTTAAGCAGCTGTCCTCGATTACAGCTTACTCAAATTTGGTAATTGTAAAAAAAAAATCATATGATTCATTTCTTATTAAAATCAAATGACATCCATGCACCAAGATAACGACTCTGTGTGGCCTATGTTGTTGTCCAAAGCCTATGGGATCTGTGTGAAGCTTTGAGGAGTTTTGTGAACGGCGGAGAACGGAAGGTGCTATAATCACCTGGTTATTACCTCTCGCAACTACGTGTGAGAGTGCCAATGGTTGTGTGCTACTTGGTTGTCGTAAGAGGGACTGTGTGTACTCGGTACTTTCTACGAGCGGTTGGCAAATCGTCTGAGGGAAACTAAGTGAATACCTATGCTGATCGTAGTAATCAATTGCCTACCCATTGGCAAGAAGTCGTTCTTGTCGTGTCTCTTCGTACGGAAGTCTCGAATCGACGGTTTGAGCAGCTAGACATACACTTGCGGGTGTGCATCATAAGTTTCGTACCTATAAGGTAGAGCAGGAGTTGGGAATGCCGCTGGAGTGGAAAGAGGTCCTCCACAGGGTACTGTGCAGAAATTTAGACCTCCTAATATAGAGGGATAGCACAGCAGGTTGTGTGGGAGCCGCCGGAGTTGAAAATTCCACCCAAGGCACTGGGTGTGCAGTGCAGTCATTCACGGTTACGGTAACCATGTACGTCCGAACTGAGTGTAGGACTTCACTGTGTGAGAAGTCAGGTTCCACTGTGTGAGGAACCACCCCTTTTTATCTCTTTTGTTCTCTGACTCTTTGTGGTTGTCTCCTTGGTGCTTACAGACAGTATCTGTCTGAGAAGAGACAAAAGTTGTGTCGAAATCTGCTACTAAGCTATTAAGCGCCGAAGCATTCCTCTGCTGTGAATCAGAAATGGGCCGCTCGTTGAGAAGTCGTTTTGTCACTGTAAGGAATAATCTGTGAGGACTTATATTAACCTGACTTCTACTTTGTCTTTGTACCTTGACAAGATAGGCTTAAGCTAAAGCGATAAGGTGTTGTCTATAAAATCCTTTGAGCAATCAACCGCTGAGTGTGAGCATCATTCTGCTGAAAGCAAGAAGATATCCACTGTGTAAGAAGCTAATCGTTGCCCAAGAGTCATCTCCCTTGTAAAATATTTTGATTACACTTGCTGAGATATCGAAAGCCTCGTGCAAAAGATTCATTTGTACCCATTATATTTATTTAGTGGAATCACCTCTACGATGGAAAATGGACGTAGGTTGATTAAGGTCGAACCACTATAAAATATTTTGTCCATTATAATAGCGCAAACACTCGTACGAAAATCTATTTAATTAAATCGTAACGCTTACAGTGAACATATCTCATTTTCTAGTAACGTTTTGCTATGACACAGTACGCTTCCGCATATGTTGAGAATGGGCGAAATGGTGATAAACATTATTTCATCCCCCTCTTAATGTACATAAACAATCCAACAGTTACATTCATGAGGTAAAACTGTTTTCCCAAATTAAACAAACTAATAAAATGCTACATCATAACAATTTAGCGAGTAGTTGGAAGAGAAGAGAGAAATACTGGATGGTGCCTTTCTCTATGTGCAGTAGATATTTTGTTTTCTAGACTCAGCGACTTGTTGGAGTCATATGCTTTTGCGTGAACGGGTAATGAAAATTAAATATGACAACGCTAGCTTTAAAAAATTATAATAAATGATAGAGTAATTCGTTTCTTTTTCTTTTGTAAATAATTCGAAAAATCATGGCTCTAAGTCTATGATGCAAGCATACCTCACTTTACGATCATGTAAAAGTGTCCGAGTCGGACAAAATAATAATGAAAAATAAATATATAATACATACTTAATATTCGGTGTTCGGTATATTTTTTTGGTATCCAAACCATTATCAACTGTACAGTTATATGATTTTTTATTTGGTTTGGTTTAAAAAAATGAAAGTACAAGAATAACATAAAAACGAAAGTAGTAAAATCAATGCCATGGAAATTAAAATGAAATACAAAATTATATGTTAGAGATATAATGTTTTTTGAACATTTCTTATTTATACAATTTAATACAAAAATGAAACAAATGAAGCTATTTAGACGTATGGTATCATGTCGTATGCCCGTGTCCAGGCATTGCTCTAAAGTTTTTCTAAAATTTTTAGTATAATATTATGAGGATTGAAAATATTTTAAAATTTTTCACTACTAATTTTATTATAAATAATAAATCTTAGTTTTTAGTATAATTCATTATTGTTTTTTATAATACATGAATGAAAAACAATTATAGTTTCATTCAATTAAACTAAGTCACAAGAATTTTCTTGTAAGGAGTGAAGTAAGAAAAAATGGTGGAGTGCAATGGGGGTGTAAGTGTACGTGCATATTATTTCAGCATCAGAACCGATGCATTTTGGTTTTTCGTTACATGTAGTCATATGTTTTACCCAATAATAAAAAAAAAATATTAAGTGCTGTATTACTAATTTAATGTGTTTCTTCATGCATTTAATCATATATTATATGTTAACATCTTATAAGAAGGGAAAACTAAAAACATAAATTCTTCTCAACATATAATATAATTAAGTTAAAAATATTAACTTATAAACCTTAAGAAGAAAAAAGAAATAACAAGCGTAACAAACGGAACAAAAGTTTTTATTGATTTAACATGTAAATATTTTTAAAAGTGGAATTAAAATTTAGAAATATATTTAAATTTTTATGAAAGGGGAGAGAAAATTATAAAATGTTTCACCATCTCGATTGTGTTTAATTGATAATGGAGGGAAATATATAGGATTTGATGTTGCACTTATCTTAGTAAAGATAAAAAAATAGATTTTTGAGTTTAAAGAGATTTATTAATTTGAATTTATGGATTGGCGATTATAACTTATCTATTTGTTAAAAAAAAATATTCATTCGGAAATTTTCTTGGTTTTAGACCTTGGGCCTCGTAATTTGTTTCCATAATTTATAATGTCTAATAATATGTGATTTTTCTCACATATTAACATTTACAAATTCTTAAATTTCTACGTGTAAAAATATATAAAATGAACTTATGAAATTTAACGAATCCTTGAACCGCATTTGATAGTAATTTGTTATTAAAATTTGTTATCCATTTAACCTTTTCTTTTCCGAGTTTTCTTTAGAATTGGCTACTGGTTTAAGGGGTATATAGGTAATTATAGTGTTATCACGGTACCGGGCGGTACTCCTGCAATTTCCTCATCACCCAACGGAGGACATCGTTACCAAATGCCTGCTCCAACGCTACCCCCACGACTAAACCTCCCGCTAGTCCTACCAGTGTCACGATCCACACGATTCCTCGAGCCAGGGTCGACTTCTCATATGATGGACTAGCTGGGGATTCTAGTGGATCCCCACATTTCCTGGTCAGGGGATAGCCGCACAGCCACGGATTGTCAGTGTATGAAGTATTCTCGAATGTGCTGAACTGATTCCCCATGGGAATGGGTCCGGACAGATTATTCCGCGATACGTTAATATAATTGAGGGAAGTGATCTGTTTCAGCTCCCCGGGGATAGTGCCGGATAGTTTGTTCAGACAGGTCCAGAACTTCCAAACGGTTAAATTTCGACAAGGACAGAAGAATTGGACCGCTTAAGCCGTTGTTCGAGAGATTTAGAGTGTGGAGCTTCTGTAAATAGTGTCCGATTGTTTTGGGAATGGTGCCGCTGAAATTGTTGCTGGACAGATCTAACAGCTTGAAGGTTCCAGGGTCTTTCCAAACTCTCTTTCTATTCCTTTATCGATGATTGTCATCATGACCATCCGAAGATAAGAATCGGGGTATGTGTCTTCATCGGGAGAGAAATGTTTCATAGCCCGCCAACGAGCAAAATAGCCGGCCGGTAATCTGCCCTCCATGTTATTCTCGGACAAAGTCAAGACTCTCATACTAGGAAACTGAGAATCAATGGCGGGTGCTTTCATCACCCCATGAAACTTGTTAGAATGCAACATGAGCACTTTCAGCGAAGGAAGTGATCCTAACCATGCAGGGAAGGTATCCAAGATCTTATTCTTCCCAAAATTAACATACCCAAGCATCGGACAATTTGCAATTGACCTTAGCAAAGCCCCTTCAAAAGAGTTTGAACTCAGGTCCATTGTGATTAGCCCACATTGCCCCTGATAAAACTCGGGAATCTGCCGCTGAAGTTGTTTCCACTCAAACTCAACGCGCGAAGAGAGGCGTTAAAGTTGCCAAAGCACCATGGCAGTCCACCATCCAAGCGGTTATCAGACAAATCCAGCGCTTTTATATTATTCTGCAAACATATGGATGGTGGGATTTCTCCAGATAGCCTGTTGTTAGAGATGAGGAAGAATGAGACAGAGTATGGTGGAATTGGAACCATTCCTTCTATATCATTGAAACTGAGATCCAAATACCACATTGTCGGCTCAGAAACATTTTTTTCAAAACGAGGCATGCCGATGAGATGATTCGACCTAAGATTGAGAATATTTAGATTCTGAAGCCAAAAGATCGAGTCGGGAAGCTGACCATGAAGCATATTGTTTGCCAGTCCCAGGAAAATCAACTCAGTGAGATTTCCGATCTCTGGAGGGACATTTCCTGTAAACATGTTGAAAGCGAGGCCTAGCTGAAGTAATTCGGGGAGCTTCATCAAGGCAGATGGAATTTCACCTGAAAGTTGGTTGGAGTGAAGAAATAAAGTTTGGAGCCGCGTAAGATTTCATAGTGACGGTGGGATTTCGCCTATGAGTACATTGATGCTGATATCCAACTCAACCATACTCATGAAATTTCCAAGCGTAGAAGGAATTTCGCCAGTCAGTCTATTGCCATGCAAATCTAATATGGAAAGACTGATTAGATTCCCAAAAGAAGCGGGGATCCGGCCACGGAAGTTATTGGATGCTAGATTCAAGTTTTCGAGCTTTGTCAAGTCGCCCATGGAAGATGGTATTTCCCCCAAAAATTCACACGAGTTGACAACAATTTCGGCTAAAGAACTGAGATTTCCCAGCCAAACCAGAAGGTTGCCGGAGAAGTTTGTCTTCGAAAGCCTAAGGGACTTTATCGAACTTCCTCGATAGAATCCTGTCAATCGGCCCATCAACCCATGATTCCAGCTTAAGTCGAGGTACTCCAGCTGTGGCAGTTCGAAGACGGAATCAGGGAATCTGCCGGATAAACCACACCCATGGAGCACTAGGGACCTAAAAGAATTCCCCAAGCTTCTCGGTACTTTGCCATCCGATACCCTGACTTGAGTAAGATCAAGTTCCTCTATCTTGTTAAGACTTTGAAGAAGCTCTTCCAGGCTGGAAGCATTCATGGCCCCATTCCTGGAAAGATCCAGGGAGGACAGATTCCGCAGCTTGGTCAACTCCGGTACAACCTCCCCAGCAAAGCCGGTTGAAGACAGATTCAGCCGCATCAATCTCGTGAGACGGCGCAAGGCAGTTGGAAACGGAGACCCATCGAAGGAATTGTACACGAGACTCAGTTCCTCTAGGTGGACGAGGTTGAAAATGCTCGCTTCGGGGTCAATCCTGCCCGAAAGGCAACCCTCACTGAGGTCGAGACCAATCACATGTCCGCCTTCCTCTTCACATTTGATGTCGCCCTAGTTGCAGCAGTCCCCTGCCTCTCGCTCCTCATCCTTCCCCGTCATCATCTTTCTGGGATGGCTGTCGTCATCAGAGAGGCAGTGGCTCTAATTGAAGAAAGACTCCTTGAAACCCAACAGAGCTGACCGCTCCTCCTCGTGGCACATCAAAACTACACCCGAGGGTGAATATCAGCTGAAGGAGGAGCAAGCAGGCGAGGACGAGCAACGCTCCTGGCCTTGCTCCTCCCATGGCTAGTCAAGCAATGAGTGAAATCCGGTGAACAAAAATGAACTCCACCAGGTTTACGCTAGTTGTTTAAGTAAGCTTCTTCACGGGAAAGCATTCAAGCAGAAATGCGACGAGGCAGGTCGTTCTGGTATTGCCAGCCACCCAGATTTACGAAATTGTTAAAACGTCGGTTATCAGCAAAGCAAATCTTTTATTTAAATAAATCAGGAATTGCAAAACAAACAAGGCCGGCATTGACAGCTTAAACAGCATTTATTCTTAAAGTTGGCCGTCGTACGGTTGGTGTGATCCGAATATCCGAGCGAAAATTGCCGAGGGGATGTTTCGACTCATTCCATCTTTCCACTGGACGACATCGTCGGCATGTTTCGAACTAGCCAGTGGATGGATGCTATTCATAAGAAGGGAAAAAAGAAGTTCAAAGTCTAGAAAACCATAAGGTGCGATCGGGTGTAGAATAAGTTTCTAATCAAACTTTCTCCTATAGATTTTCTTTCTACTTCCTTAAGTTTCTAATTTACTACATACACGATCGGCACGCTCAAATGGCCTCGTTTAACTCACATATTGTATCTTTCATTTTGTCTCTTCTTGTAAACTCCTCGTTAATTCACGAATTCCCTGTTGATTTGTATTTTGTCGTTGTTACTTGTCCATGATTAGTAATCTACTAAGTATCCGTTTGATTGTGGAAAACTTTTTCGGCTTTCGGTTTTTCATTCCTGGTGAAAAAAAAGGAAAATTTTTTTGGCTGAAAAAGAAGGTTAAAAACTGATGAACATGAAAACATTTGAACTGATTTTTATTTTTGTCCATTTAAGTGAAAGCCACTTTACCCAACTTTTTAACTTTCCTATAAAAAAGCAAAAGAAAAAAAAAACATTTCCTGTCTGATGCGACTTAGATCAAAATAGGCCAAGTCGAGAGTAACGCTCGAGACGGGGAGCACCTTCACGGTGTTGAAGCAGTGGAGTTAACTCGTCAATTTGAGAAGGCAGAGTTCGTCTGGGATCAGGTGTCAGCTCGCCCAAGGAAAAACTCGAGACTGAGAACTCGAGAAGAACTTTAGAAGGGCCCAGCAGACACAGGCCCAGAATGTTTAATTTAATAATGTTGGACATGTTTTTTATTTGTTTTTTGTTTTGTTCGTTTTGGGCTTAATTGGGGTTTAGGGATAGCCCACTTTAGGTCTTCGATATATAGGACTCTTGTGTTTAGGTTTAGACAGAACCTTTTGATCATTTTACTAAATTTGACAACCATCATGTTCTTCTTGAACTTTGCACAACTTCTCTTATCGTTAGGTGGATTCCAGGCATGGCGAATCTAAGCGTCCTCATAATCGATGGTGCTTCTGTAGCCGGTTGTGCGGCATTCAACCCTGGTGACAATCTTGGTGGTGTTTAGGCTGTATCCATGGCAATCCGAGCCTTGTTCCTTTCTTTAGTTTCGTAGTTTCCGTTTGTTCTCTTTCACCGTCATCATAATATTTCCCGTTTTCGCGGCTGACAGCGCATCGGTTAGTATCAAAGTGCATCAATTTGTATCACACTGCACGGTTGTTGGAGAGCGTTGGTTGTTGAGAGCGTCGGGTTGTTGTTGAGCGTATGGTGAAAGTAATGGTGAATAGATTCTGACGTTAGATGACATTGGAAGAGGCTCGTTTGGCTCGTTTAGAACAAGAGGTTGGGGAGTTACGTCGTCAGATGCAGCAACTCCTAGAAGAAAGGAGGCAACCTGAACCACAGTCTCCTCAATTGAGGACGCGGAAGAAAATTCATTTTTGGATAGAAATGTGGACAAGGGGAGTCCTAGGAGATCAATTCAGGACGAGGAGTGTCCCAGGAGGCAAAGTCGAGAACGTCAACCCACGCGTCCTATCAATATGTGAATAGACATTCCCGAGTTTGAGGGAAAGATAGACTCTAAGGAATTTCTTGATTGGCTTCGTGCAATTGAGAGGGTATTTGATTAAAAGGACATTCCTAAGGAAAGCCAAGTTAAGGTGGCAACCTTTCGACTTCGAAAGTACGCTAGTTTATGATGGGAGAACTTGAATCAGCAGTGTCTTTGAAAAGGGAAAGAGAAGAATCGGTCGTAGGATAAAATGAAAAGAGAGATGAAGAAGAGGTTTCTACCGAGCGGTATCGATAGGACTTGTTCATGAGATCGAACTCGCTTCAACAACCTTTGAGTGTTTCTGAGTGCACCCTCGAGTTCGAGCAATTGATGCCCCAGTGTCATATACCCCTTGACAGACCATTACAAGGTATATTGAAGGGTTGAAAACCCATGTGGCGGATGCTGATGAGTTGCAGCCTTATTAGAGTTTCGCAGATGTTTGCAACCTAGCCTATAAAGTCGAGAAGCAACAAGCTAGGAGAACACTTGTAAGGTTGGCTATGAGGATGACTCCTTTCAGCAAAAGGAGTTCGTCATGGAGACTAGTCTCGAGTTCGTCCTCAAGAACTCCCATCTCGAGTAATGATAGCTTCTGAGTGCCCTCGATGCATCGGATGATGACCAGGTATTTGATCGAGAAGGAGAGTCCATTTAGGATGTCAAAGAAGAAGAAGTGGAGGAACACGATGAGGGTGAATTGTTGGTTATTAGGAAAGCACTTAATGAAAATGTGTTGCCTGATGAAGTCGATCAGCAGGAGATAATATGTCAAACCACATGCACCGCACAGAGGAAGGTGTGCCATGTGATTGTACAAAGTGGGAGTTGCACCAATGTGGCGTCTACTACCATGGTCAAGAAACTAAAGTTATCGACTAAGCCACATCCTCGTCCATACAAGCTTCAATGGTTGAGCAAAGAGTGTAATCTTAGGGTGACTAAGCAGGTGTTGGTGTCGTTGAGTATTGGTTAGAGCTACACGGACACGGTGACTTGTGATGTCGTACCCATGGATGCGTGTCATTTGTTGTTGGGAAGGCCTTGGAAACATGATCGGCGAGCAATTTATGATGGGTACAAGAATACATATTCCATCTCTCCCGACTAGAAGAAGATTATGCTTCTTCCCTTGACCACATAACCACTAACCAAACCCTCGCAAGGAGATCATAGTCAAGAAGTTAATTCAAAGTTGCTGGAATTGACTCGGGAGATTTGAGAGTTGAAGTACGTATACCTGTTGATGTTATTCGAGGGAAGAAAGGAGCAAGCCTCAGCTATGTCCCCTCGAGTTTGAGCCATTCTAAGAGAATTTAAGGATGTATTTCCCGAGGAGAAGCCGAGAAGACTTCCTCCGCCGAGGGAAATACAACATCAGATCGACCTCATTCCTGAAGTGTTGCTGCCTAATCGACCTACGTATCAATGTAATCCTGACGAGGCAAGAGTGCCGCAACGACAGGTCGATGAGCTCATGCAACAAGGCTTTGTTCGAGAGAGCCTCGGCCTGTGTTCCATTCCTGCCATCTTGGTTCCCAAGAAGGATAGCTCATGGCGGATGTGTGTTGACAGTCGAACAATCAATGAGATCTCTATCAAGTATCGATCTCTCATTCCTCGACTTGATGATATGCTCGATGAGTTGTAGGGCTTGACAGTTTTCTCGAAGGTGGATCTACGAAGTGGCTATCACCATATTCGGATGAATGAAGGAGATGAGTGGAAGGCGACATTCAAAACTAAATTCGGGTTATACGAGTGGATGTTTATGCCATTTGGTCTCTCGAATGCGTCGAGTACCTTCATGCGACTGATGAAGTAGGTGTTTCGTCTTTTCGTCGGCAGATTAGTGGTTGTTTATTTTGATGATTCTTGTATATAGCCACAGCGAGAAGGAACACATTGACTACCTTAGATAGTTGTTCAAGAAGTTGAGGGAACAACGTCTATTCAGAAACAACAAGAAGTGTCAGTTCTTGACTTCCAATCTTGTCTTTCTGGGGTACATCATCTCGAGAGAAGGTATTTAAGTGGATGAGAATAAATGAGACAAGGACCATCGATGCACCATCGATTAGGGCTATTGGCTTGCTTATCGTCGATTAACTGTCAAAGCAAGAATTGGTCGAAGTAAGGAGCCGTCGAAGTAGAACCAACTCCACATTAAATGCATCTCAAGTTCCCAGATCATTCATACATTTTCCAATTCATGCATTAGCATTTATGTTTGTTGCATTTCCATTAAGGCATTTAGGATTCGTCTATGAATTTGGCCATGCATGCATCTTATCTAAGTTCATTATCTTGTATTTATGTTCTTGTTCTAGTGATCACTATATAATAGGTGCCCTTGAAAGCATTTGAACAACTTTTTGATCTGATTATAAACCCACAAATAGACTTGTGTCGTTCTATCTGAAGTGAGTGAATTCTCCTTCAACTTCGTTCTTCAATTGGTGGATTCCAAGTGTGGATTGAGTTGAGCGTATCTATCGGTAGTGGTGTATCTGTATCCTCCGCGTTGTGCCTTGCCCTCGTCTTGTTCGTGGTGGTGTATCTATATGCACGGCCAAACGAGTCTTTCTGAGTCTTCTTTTACGGTGGTCTTTCTGTATCCGTGGAGATTGACCCTCGACTTATCCTTTTTCCCTAGTATTCCGTTCCTATTTCCAGCCGCACCCCTAAACACAACCTTCAGTCCAGACCCCACGTCACTCCATTCTGCACCCTTAGTGGCGTCCCCTTCATTTTTAGTATTGAAATCATCAATTCCTGGTCGTCCCCTTGTCATCTTGGTATCAGAGCGCATGGTTGACAATGACAGGAAGATTCCAACACGGTATGACTCTAGACGAAGTACAAGTTGCTCGGCCTTACGAGCAGATCGCCGATCTTCAACAGCAACTATAGTCGTTGCGGACACGTCATGCATCGACTTCCCGCAGTCGATTGGACAACGACAATGAGGAGAACCCATGGCATGAAGAGTCTCAACAAGGATCTTCATCGGAGTATCGTAGACAGGAGAGAAGAGCCCCAACGATGAGTGCTCAGATTTTGGAGTTCGAAGTAAACTTGGACCCCGAGGATTTCATCGATTGGATGCACATGGTAAAGAGCATCTTCGACTATGAAGAGGAGCCTGATGAACGAAAGATTAAGTTGGCTGAGTTAAAATTGAAGAAGTGCTCCAGCTTATAGTGGGAGAATACCAATCAGCAACGTCGAAGAGAAGGACGTGATAAAATCCGAATATGGTAAAAAATGGAAAGGGCTATGACTAAGAGGTTTCTGTCGGAGCATTATCAACGAGATCTCTATCTCAAGCTGTTGTTGCTTCAGTAAGTTTCAAGTGTATCGGAATATACGAACGGAGTTTGAGAGACTCTTGTTGTAGTGTGATGTCCAAGAAGCCCAAGAGCAAACCATTGTTAGGTATCTTCGAGGACATAAGCCCCAGATCGCGGATGCAGTCAAACTTCAACGATATTTCAACTTCGATGATGTTAGAGCGCTTGCCCACAAGGTTGAGCAGTAGCAATCCAAAAGATCTAGTACTCGCTCATTCGTGATGGTTCCGCTTTTCAACAAGGAAAGTAGCTCCCAGGCAACGCCACCGTAAACGATGTTAAGAAAAACTCCACCATCGACTAACAGACCTGAAGTCAAGTCGAACGAGCGACCATGTTTCAAGTGCCAAGGAATAGGACACATTGCTTCTGAGTGTCCGTCGAGGACAAACATTATCATTAGAGAGTTGTCCAATTGAGAAGAAGAGTTCAATGAGAACGTCAATCCTATTTGGGTTGTAGAGAAGATTTAGGAGTACCTGGACGAAGGAGAGTTGTTGGTCGTTCGAAAAGCCTTAACCGTGACATTCGCTAGAGAAGAGAATCAAAGGGAAAGTATTTTTCGCACTAGATGCACAGTCGAATGAAAAGGTTGTTTGGTGACTGTGAATAGCGGAAGCTACACCAATGCCGGTCGAGAACAATGGTCGAGAAGCTAAAGTTGCCAGAGCTCATCCTCATCCCTATCAACTGCAATGGCTCAAAAGGAGAATGATGTTCGAGTGACCCAGAAAGCGAGAATTCCATTCTCAATTGGGAAAAGCTACAAGGATGAAGTCGTTTGCGATGTTATTACAATGGATGCGTGCCACTTGCTCCTGGAAGACCATGGCAGTTTGATCGACGCGCATAACATGACGGATATCGCAATACATACTCAATCAGCATCGACGAGAAGAAGGTCACCTTGATGTGCCTGACCACTCAGCCTATGATAGCGCCACATAATCGATTTACCAATCAGCGTCTCAAAGGAGTTCAATTGGTTCGAGCGATCCATGAATGTGAGAAGGCATAATTCTGGTTCTTGTCGAAACAACCCAGGATCAATCGACGAGCCATTCTCGAGTTATATCCATACTTAAAGAGTACAATGATGTATTTTCGGAGGAGTTGCCAGTCGAACTACCACCTATGCGAAGCATTCAGCACCAGATCGACTTGGTTCCGGGAGCGTCCCTACCTAATCGACCAGCTTATCGATGTAATCCATAGGAAGCTAATGAGCTGCAAAGGTGGGTGGATGAGTTAGTCAAGAAGGGCTTGGTTCGAGAGAGTTTGAGTCCTTGATCAGTCCCAGCCATATTGGTGCCGAAGAAGGATAGCACTTGGCGATTGTGCATGGATAGTTGAGCGATCAACAAGATCACGGTGAAGTATCGTTTCCCTATCCCTCGACTAGATGAGTTGCATGGAGCGTTGGTGTTCTCGAAGGTAGATTTGAGAAGTGGTTATCACCAAATTCGAATGAAAGAAGGCGACGAGTGGAAGACGACCTTCAAGACTAAGTATGGATTGTACGAATGGTTGGTGATGCCCTTTGGTTTGTCAAACGCACCCAGCACATTCATGTGACTGATGACCCATGTCTTGTGACCTTTCATGGGAAAGTTTGTGGTCGTCTACTTCGACGACATTCTCGTCTACAACACTAGTCGCGATGAACATGTTGAGCATATTCGCACAGTGTTTTGCACACTTCGTGATGAGAACCAATATGGAAATCTTAAGTAATGTGAGTTCTTTCAGCCGAGTGTGATATTTCATGGTTTTGTAGTATCTGTTGAAGGAATCAAGATCGGCGAAAGCAAGATCGAAGCAACCAAGGAGTGGCCGACGCCAAAGAACTTCCACGATGTTCGAAGCTATCATGGCATAGCGTCGTTCTACAGAAGGTTCATTTGAAGTTTTAGCTCGATCACAGCCCCACTCACCGAATGTTTGAAAGGAGACAAGTTCGAGTGGATTTCAGCCGCACAAGCTAGTTTCGAGCGACTGAATGAGTGTCTAAGTAAAGCACCCGTTCTAGCCTTACCTGACTTTGCGAAGATGTTCAAAGTCGAATGTGATGCATCAGGAGTTGGGATCGGAGGAGTCTTATTGCATTAGGGGAGACCCATTGCATACTTGGGCGAGAAGCTCAATGGTGCCAAACTGAATGACTCGACGTACGATAAGGAGTTCCTAGCCATCGTTCGAGTACTCGAGACGTGGAGCCATTTTTTGCTGCCCCGAGAGTTCGTGTTACCCACCGACCTTGAAGCTCTCAAATACATTAATGGTCAGCACAAGCTGAGTAACGACATGCGAAGTGGGTCGAGTTTCTACAAGCTTTCACCTTTGTATTGAAGCACAAACCTGGAGCAAAGAATGTAGTCCCTGATGCTCTCTCGAGGAAGATGACTATACTATCCATGATGGAGACAAACTGATTGGATTCGAGTACCTGAAAGATCAGAATCAGGACGATGAAGACTTTGGAATGATTTTCTACAATGCACCAATCAGGCCGTCGGTCGATTTCCTCTTGTGAATAGATTCTTATTTAGAGATTCTAAGTTATGTATTCCCAGGAGTTCAACTCGAGAGCTGCTTATTCGAGAAGTTCATGGAGGAGGAATAGCCGGATCGGACATTTTGAAGTCGACAAGACACTGTTGATGATGCAAAAAAATTTCTACTAGTCTCGAATGGAAATGCAGGTGCGGGGTCTTATTTTGAGATGTGCTATTTGCCAATAGGCAAAGAGTCGAGTCCAACCCCAAGGCCTTTACACTCCACTGCACGTCCTAGAGCGTGCTTGGGAGCATGTAAGTATGGATTTTGTGCTAGGATTGCCGAGACCGCAACGGAGGAAGGATTCGATCATGGTGCTGGTCGATATATTCTCAAAGATAGCACATTTCATTCCATGCCAGAAGACGAACGATGCAACCATGTCGCAGATATGTATTTTCAAGAAGTCCTAAGGTTACATAATGTGCCGAAGTCGATCATATCAGATCGAGACGTCAAGTTCCTTAGTTACTTTTGGAAGATGTTGTGGCACAAGTTGGGAACAAAGCTCGTCTTCAGTACAGCTTATCATCTGCAGATCGATAGACAAACGGAGGTTGTCAATCGTACCATGGCTGCAATCCTTCAAACCTTAGTCTCGAAGAACCAAAAGGATTGGGATGTGAAGATCGCTCATGCGGAGTTTGCATACAACAGAGCCCAAAGTTTGACAACGAAGTCATCACCATTCGAGGTAGTTTACGGACTCATCCTTTAGTCCCTGTCGAACTAGTGCCTATGAATGAAGCGAGATCAGTTAGCCGGGATGTTGAAGAGCACGCAAAGGAGATGAGAATGTTTCATGAGAAGATTCGAGTCCAGATCGACAAGGCCAGCAACGCTATGAAGAGAGGGCCAATCGAGGATTTAGGGAGAAAAATTTTTAGCTAGGAGACTTAGTGTGGATTCATCTAAGGAACAATTTCTAGCAAAGAGGAAAAACAAGTTGATGCCTCGAGCGGAAGAACCTTTCAAGATCGTCGAACACATCAAAGATAATGCCTACAAGGTCGATCTGCCGGAGACCATGGAGTTTCTGCCACTTTCAATGTCCAAGATCTCATTTTGTTTGTGGAGGATGACGACGATGGAGTTTGAGGACAAACACTTTTCAACAAGGGGAGGATGATACAAGGACCATCGATGCCCCATCGACTAGGGCTATGAGCTTGCTCATCATCGACTAACTATCCAAGCAAGGATTCATCGCAGTAAGGGGCCGTTGAAGTAGAAGTAACTCCACATTGAATCCATCTCGAGTTCCCAAATCATTCATGCATTTTCCCATTCATTCAGTAGCATTTATGTTTGTAGCATTTCCAATAAGCCATTTATGGTTCATCCATAAATCTGACCATGCATGCATCTTATCTAAGTTCATTGTCTTACATTTATGTTCTTCTTCTGGTGATCCCTATATAATGGGCGACCATGTAAGCATTTGAACAACTTTATTATCAGATTACAAACCCAGAAATAGACTTGTGCCTTTCTTCCAAAGTGAGTGGATTCCTTTTCAACCCCATCCTTCATTTGGTAGATTCCAAGTGCGAATTGAGTTGAGCGAATTACTGGTGTTGGTGTATCTGTATCCTCCGTGATATGCCTCGCCCTCGTTTTGTTCGTGGTGGTGTATCTGTATCCATGGCCAAATGCGTCTTTTCGAGTATTCTTTCATGGTGGTGTTTCTGTATCCGTGGAGGGTATGTCTCGACCTATCCGTTTTCTCCAGTTTTCCGTTCCTATTTCCAGCCGCACCCATAAATACAACTTTCCATCCATACCCCATATCACTCCATTCTGCACATTTGTGACGCCTTCTTTTTTGGTATGGGAATCATCTATTCATTGTCGTCCCCGTATTCGTAAAGTTGATGCTATTCGAGATTGGCCTATTCCCAAGACAGCTCATGACGTACGGAGCTTTTATGGCCTAGCATCATTCTACAGAAGATTTATCAAGGACTTCACTTCGATTGTAGCCCCGATGACGGAGTGTTTGAATGGGACGCCTTTCGGGTGGACTCCCGCAGCTCAATCTAGTTTCGAGTTGCTCAAGAGTCGTTTGTGCAACGCGCCTATATTGGCCCTCCCTGACTACGACAAGGTGTTTGAGTTCGAGTGTGACGCCTCAGGTGTAGGAATTGGAGGCGTATTGTTGCAAGAGGATCGATCAGTCTCATACTTTAGCGAGAAGTTAAATGGATCTCGACTGAATTACTCGTCCTATGATAAGCAGTTTTATGCTATCATTCGTGCACTCGAGACATGGAGTCACTATCTGATG
This sequence comes from Melastoma dodecandrum, assembly GCA_029817715.1. Lineage (NCBI taxonomy): Eukaryota > Viridiplantae > Streptophyta > Magnoliopsida > Myrtales > Melastomataceae > Melastoma > Melastoma dodecandrum. Next base: position 3,191,699 of record JARUPY010000604.1, on the reverse strand, counting down.
CCCAAGGAGTTCGTTCTTCATACTGATCATGAGTCTTTGAAGCATATTAATAGGTAGGCAAAGCTTAATCGATGACTTGCAAAGTGGGTGGAATTTTTTCAGTCATTCACTTTTGCCTTGAAGCATAAGTCGGGAGTAAAGAATATCGTAGCAGATGCATTGTCAAGATCGTCAACTCTTATGGCCAGAATGGAATCAAAGTTGATAGGATTCGAGATGTTAAAAGAGTTGTACTCGAGTGATGCAGACTTCGGAGAGGTGTATAAGGAATGTCTCGATAAGCCTATTGAGCATTATCATCTGTCTAATGGATTTCTATTTCGAGGGGTTAACTTATTCATTCCTTGAGTATCCACTCGAGAGCATCTTATTCGAGAGGTGCATGGAGGAGGACTCGCTGGACACTTGGGAGTTGGAAAAACTCTCGAGATACTTCAGCAACATTTCTACTAGCCTCAAATGGCTAAAGACGTACACAAGTTGGTCCACGTTACGCAATCTGTTAACGCGCAAAGAGTCACGTCCAGCCCCAAGGTCTCTACACATCATTACCTGTATTTGAACGTCCATGGGAGCAAGTGAGCAAGGATTTCGTCCTTGGATTGCCCCGAACATAATGGTAGAAGGACTCGATCATGGTTGTTGTGGACCAGTTCTCGAAGATGGCACACTTTATTGCTTGTAAGAAGAGGGATGATGCTTCTCACATGGCAGATCTTTATTTTCAAGAGATTGTTCATCTACATGAGGTCCCATTGACGATAGTGTCTGATCGAGATGTCAAGTTCTTAAGTTACTTCTGAAAGACACTTTGGCACAAACTTGGGACAAAGCTATTGTTCAACACCACTTGCCATCCACAGATAGATTGGAAAACCGAGGTCGTAAACAGAACTATGGGAAGCTTACTTCGGGCTATGGTGTCTAAGAATCAGAAAGATTGTCATATCAAACTGCGACAAGCCCGAGTTTGGCTATAATCAAGCCCCTCATTCAACAACTCGAACTACACCGTTCAAAGTGGTGTATGGTGTCAACCCAAGGATCCCAACCGAGTTGCTACCAATGCCTAGTAAGGGTATTCTCGAGAAGGATGCTGTTTGACGAGCTGAAGAGATGTGAAAGCCTATCGAAGATTCAAACCCTTATTGAGCAGCAAAATGAGAAATATCAATCTAAGGCGAATTGAGGTCGAAAGGAGATAATATTCCAACCAGGAGATCTTGTCTATGTTCACCTACGAAATGAGAGATTTCCAGTAAGAGGAAGAATAAACTCATGCCCAGGTTGATGGTCCTTTTCGAGCCGTCGAGCGAATCAACAACAATGCTTATAAAATCAACTTGCCAGGAGAGTATGACATGTCGACGACATTCAATGTCCAAGATCTTGCATTATATCAGGATAATGAATAACCCCTTGATTTGAGGACAAATCTTCTTTAGCAAAAGGAGGATGATGCGAATTGGATCGAGATAGGCCAAGTCAAGATCAAGTCGGGAGGAGCACTCGAGACGGGGAGCACCTTCACGGTGTTGAGGTGGTCGAGTTGACTCGTTAACTCGAGAAGGCAGAGTTAGTCTCGAGATTAGGTGTCAGCTCGCTCAAGGAAAAATTCGAGACCGAGAACTCGAGAAGAACTCAAGAAGGGCGCAACCGACTCGGGCCCAGACTTTTTAATTTAATAATGTTGGACTTGTTTTTTATTTCCTTTTGGTTTTGTCCATTTTAAGCTTAATTGGGGTTCACGGATAGCCCACTTTAAGTTAAATTGTTTATAAATAGGACTCGTTTGTTTAGGTTTAGGCAGAATCTTTTGATCATGTTACCAAATTTGGCAGCCGTCAAGTTTTTCTTGAACTTTGCGCAACTTCTCTTATCGTTTGGTGAATTCTTGGTGTGATGAGATTCTATCCGACGTTCCCATAATAGGTGGTGTTTCTGTATCCGGTGTGCGGCATTCAACCCTCGTGACAGTCCTAGTGGTGTTTAAGTTATATCAGTGGCGGTCCGAGTCCCATCCTGTTCGTTTCTTTCAATTTGTTCGTTCATTCCTTTTTATCGTCGTCGTGGTGTTTCCGTTTCCGTGGTGATAGCACATCACTCTCCTCCTCTTTAATCGATTGCTCATCTTTTTCTTTGTTTTATCGCTCTTGTCCGCTTTTATTTCTTCTTCCTTCCCACGATTTCTTACCGACTTTTTCACCTCCGGCCTTTACAGTTAGGTTGTGTTTGTTTTTCCTGAATTTACTTTCAATTTTTTTTTTAATTCTGTCGATCGTAACTCATTTTGTGCTTAATAAGTACAAGAAGTTCGTATTCTTTTCAATTTTCTTTTTAAAAACTCCGGTCTATCGCGAGTTGTTCGGCAATCTGTTGCAAAAGAAGAAATTCTTTTTATTCAGGGTTTCTAAGCTTAGATTAACCACCTATTTATGCTCAAGAGTTTGTATCGGAAGATTCTTGAACGAAAAATTATGTAACGATTACACGAAATCTTCATTATGTTCAAGAGTTCGTACCGGGAAGATTCTTGAACAAAAATTTTTGTAATAATTAAATGAGATGTTCATTATGTTCCAAATGAGATGTTTATTATGTTCAAGAGTTCGTATCGGACGATTCTTGAATGAAAAATTCTATAATGATTACATGACATGTTCGTTCAACAAGATGTTCGTTTTGTTTATATAAGTTCATACCGAAAGGTTCTGGAACGAACTTTTCTAGAATGAACTAACCTGAAATGATTATAAGGAGTTTCGTTCCATAAAAAGTTCATTATGTAAGAGAAAGTTTCAGGAGGCTATAGAATTAGCTTTATCTAATTATTACAAGAATGTTCGTGGAAGTTCGTTTTATTTAGGAGGGGTTTGTACCGAAAAGCTCTAGAACGAACCTTCTTGTAATGATTGTAGACGGGGTATGTACAAAATCTAGCCAACTTGCGGTCGATCGAAATGTTAAAAGAAAATCAAAATATGAATTCTTTTTATAAATTTTTATGTTCGGCCCTCGTCGAAAAATTGCGTGCAAAATAACCAAATTACAATGATGGATGGTTCCGGTCCAAAATAATCAAAATCATATATCATTTATCAATCAAACCACAAACTATTTATGGATAGATCGAACAGGGGAATGTGTTGCAGTCGACTGAATTGGAAACAAAATTAATTTTTGTTTCGGTCGACTGGCAAGTCGTGGACGAGAACAAAATATTGAAGACACAGAAGAACATGGAACGCATTACTGTTTAGCCTCTCCGGAGAAAGCAGTATCCCAAAACAATTTAAACCTTTGGCTTTTCTTTTCTTATCATTTCCCTTATCATTTCCCAATACACTGTCATTATCCAAGCAAATAACACTGTATAATTATGTCAACATTGTTATACAAACGCACAACTCCAAATAAATATTACTGAGATGTCAACTTTTTGGGGTTAGAAGTCGATGGTCAGGATGGGATAGTTGTTAGGGATTAAGGGTCGAAGTGAGATTGTGGTCGTGTGCCAACGTAGGTTTGGTCGGAAGTATGATTAAAATATTCGTTAAGAGAGATTAAAATATATTTGGAGCTTTATTCGGGGTTTATAGTTTAATTTGAGAAAAATAGATTAAACATGGAGCTGATAATGTTAATTGACATATCAACGTTACGCATGACTCCGTTAGTGTTGACCGCTAACATATAATATAATGATGATAGCTGCTCAACGTCGGGATGTAAGATAATATTTTTCAAATATTAGGCTAAATTGAAAAAATGTCAAAGTTTAAGATATAATTTATTATGAAGAAAAATAGATTAAACATGGAATTGACGGGATTAACTGTCATGTCAGCGTTACGTAGGACTCCATTAGCGGGGATGGCTAACATGTGATATAATTTAGATACGGATACAATATTGAGATGTAAGAAAATATTTTATAAATATTAAGTTAAATAAAAAAATCAAAATTTAAAATACATTTAAATATTTTAAAAGTTTCAAATACAGTAGATAATCAAGTAATGGATACGGCTCAAATGTTCATACAGTAGCAGTTCAGGCCAACTCAACTCAGAGGGGAGGGGTATTGAAGTCAATCCAAAAGCCAATTAATAATTATTTAGAGAATTAAAAAAAAAACTTTTTCGCAAGAGACTTCTCGAGTAAGAGAATATAGGACAGAAAGAAGGGAAGGAATGATGATTACTTGTGGGAGAAGTAGTCTGCAGTTGCTAAGAAGGTGAAACGCTTGCAACTCGAGACAGACTCACGTAAACCTCCAACAAAAAGACAAAATCAAAAAACATGAGAAAGAAATGCACTCTCTATTAAGAGTAGTCCAGTAGTTGTGGCTCCTGGTATTCCGTTTGTCAAGAACCAGATCCTCCCGAGGAGGCAGCACCAAAAGCCAAAAGCCTTTCATTTTCTCCACTGCTTCCGTCCTCCTCAGCCACCCCAACCCCCCAGGAGAAGTTGTTCCGGTTGGCTTTGGCTTTTTTTTACCCCGCAAGCATGAGGAATGATCAAGTCGGGTTGACCGACGTAGTCTTCTCCTGGACCCTCCACCATATCACCGACGATCGACACTACCAAGGCCAGGTCGGGGTCTTTGCTTTTGTTTTGGGTCGTGTTGTTGTAAACAATCCGAGTTCTTTTGGTGGATAAATGACCATTGAACCGGAGTTTCTCTGTAGGTGAAAAGCATCCCGGACACGTTTGGCTCGGCGGGGGAGTATCTACGATCCTTCATATATCCCTTGCTCGAGGATACCCGAGCCAGTCTTTGTTCCAGTTTGGAGACCATCTCCACCCTACCTTTCGCCCAACTCACCAGCTTTACCAAGTGTACGAGGGATGCAGGGAATTTTTTTGACGCCAAGGTTGATGCCTGGAGAAATGAGTCGAGCGGCTACGATGATCCGTACGCAACATCGCCCGGGGATGTCTTCATACTCGCCAACGGTAAGCCCGAAACCGTGAAGGACTTGCAAAGGTCAGGTTGGAGGTGGACGTTCGCCGAAGTTGTGGGCGTCATCCACGGGATTGATGATGGGGCTGAAGACGACAATGCCGCTGACACGACTTGCAAGAGCTTCCGCGTCAGGGTGGCGTCCGGAGATGAATGCAGAATCTGGAAGTCGGTTTTCGCAGTGTATGTGATGAACCTAACCACAAACAAAAGGATCATGAGTGCCCTGCTCATGTCTCGGAACTTGGACATGATCAAGGAGGTGTCTTCTATGGGCGGGGCGGTAAGATTTAAGTTCAGTTACCCCCCAGTATGTTTGATAAATTTTCATGCTGTATTTGCACGGTCTGAATATTTTGTGTCGATATCAGGATGCAACAGGTTGCTGCATTTGCCCTTCGGGATCCAGGTCGTCCAGAAGCCTGAATGTCGAAAGGAGCCTGTTGGACGACATGAATGAATCTCAGGCAGAAACTGCCAATGCCATTTTGGATAGGATGGTGTGTCCACACAGATCTTTCGTGGAACTGATTTGGGGTCCCCCGGGAACTGGCAAAACTAAAATAACAGCAATGATACTATTCATTCTGTTGAAAATGAAGAAGCGTACGCTCGTATGTGCTCCCACAAATGTTGCCATCTGGGAACTGGCGTCGCGTGTGGTGAAGCTGGTGAAGAATGCACAAGGTTCTCTCCCTTGTGTGAGCCAGATGCTAATCTTTGGGAACAAGAAGAGCCTGAAGATGGATGATATGGAAGCGGAAGAGATCTATTTGGACTATCGTGTCAAACGGCTGGTAGAGTTCTTCGCTCTGAGAACCGGCTGGTGCCATTGTTTTTCTGCCTTGGAAGATATCCTTGTGGAATGCAACTCTCTGTACCAAATGTTCTTGGACTGTCAAAACGATAACGAAGTCCACGGAAGGCCCACTTCATTCCTGGAGTTTTTCAAGGAAAGATTTGTGGCAGCGGTAGAGCCGGTTAAACGATGCCTATTCATTCTGAATGATCATGTTCCTGCAAGTTACGTGTCGGAGGAAATAGCACAGGCAGCAATGTCCCTCCTGATTTTGTTTGATGCTTTCCAAACAATGTTGTACGAAGAGGACTTGGATTCTATGAAAGTGGTATTAGCTTTTTCGCTCTCAAATGCAAATGCTCCTTTGTCGGGAAATGCCTCTGCCGTGGATCCTCTACTGTATCGCCTTTGTTTGAAGAGATGGGAATGCATCTCAAGCCTGAGAGCACTCATCAGATCTCTGAACGAGCTAAACCTTCCGCAATTTACTTGCTCAGAGTCCATAGCCGAATTCTGTTATCAAAAAGCACCATTGCTCTTCTGCACGTGTTCGAGCTCGTTTAGGCTGTACAATAAGGTTATGGACCCATTCGAGGTATTGGTCATCGATGAGGCTGCTCAGTTGAAGGAATGTGAGTCTGTGATTCCCTTCCAACTTCCGGGAATAAGGCATGCAATTCTTGTTGGGGACGAGCGCCAACTGCCGGCAATGGTCGAAAGCAAAGTATGAACAAGCTGAAATCTAACTAGCGATCTTACTTGTGTTTTATTTCTATGACACAGTCGTTTCGGTCATTAATTCGGGTTCTTTCCTGCAGACTTCTTCAAGTGCTGGGTTTGGGAGGAGCTTGTTTGAGAGACTGAGTGTGCTTGGCCATCCGAAGCATCTGCTAGATACTCAGTACAGGATGCATCCTGAAATCAGCCTTTTCCCAACCAAACATTTTTATCAAAATCAGATACTGGATGCTTCACTCGTCAGCGGCAAAACATACAGCAAGTGTTATTTGCCCGATCCAATGTTTGGCCATTTCTCATTTATCAATGTACCCGATGGACGAGAAGAAACTGGTGAAGGTGGTCTTAGTTACAAGAATGGTGTTGAGGTTGCTGCTGTTTTAACCATATTAAGGGCGTTACACAAAGGTATGTTCCACTTCTCATGTACATATACATCTTCATGTTTAGTTACTGCATTTTTTGTTGGACCATCCAGTTCGGTGCAAGTCTGGAGAGGAGGTAAACATCGGTGTCATATCTCCTTATGCGGCACAAGTTGCAGCTATAAAGCAAAAACTTGGGAAGACCTACAAAAATACGACAGGATTTGTAGTGAAGGTGAAAACGGTAGATGGTTTTCAGGGCGGGGAAGAGGACATAATCATCATCTCTTGTGTTAGATCGAATGTTCGTGGATCTATCGGATTCTTGGCCGATCCTAGGAGGACTAATGTAGCTCTCACTCGGGCAAGGTACTTGTTTATCCCCCTCAAGCATTGGTTTTCAAGTTTCGCAAGTGTTTCAGAGAAAATAAGTGTAAGGCATCGGTTGTCGGGTGCAGGTACTGTCTTTGGATTTTGGGCAATGAACGAACCTTGATGAGGAGCAATTCAGTGTGGGAAGAAGTAGTACACAATGCTAAGGTTCGCCAATGCTTCTTCGACGTTGATAGTAACAAAAAGCTGTATAAGGCAATTGTTGATGTTAAGAAAGAGAACGATCAGCTTGATGATCTGCTTAGCGGGGATAGTGTGCTTTTTCGAAGTGCAAGGTGGAAGGTAAGTCACTTTACCATATTTTTGTTGTTACTCTATCCAAGCACTTGAACCTTTCGGTGGGTATGACATGTTTAATTTTCTCGTTCCATTTTTTCCAGGTTACCTTCAGCGACAATTTCCTAGCGTCTTTCCGAAAGTTGACATCCCTCAGGACAAAGGCGTCCTTGTTGAACTTTCTATTGAGAATTGCCAGCGGCTGGAGGCCGAAGAAAATAAATGTGGATATAACTTGCCAGAGATCCACTCATGTTGTGCAGAAGTACAAAGTTGAGAACTATTATGTGTTGTGCAGCATCGATATCATAAAAGAAGTCCGATACACCCAGTGTCTGAAGGTATGGGATGTGTTGCCATCGGAGCTTGTTGCTGGGGCGGTCAAACGTCTTGATAGCATATTTGCGGCATACACTGAGGATTTTATCAGGCACTGCCGTCAGAAATGTCTTGAAGGGTAAGGGCTTGATTTTCTCAAATTGCTCTGTAGTCTGAACTTTTTGATTCAACGTATGACGTTGGTTCCTTAATTTGTCGTTGCTTCTAGGGACCTTGAAGTTCCACGATCGTGGGATTTTCCCTATGGTTTGATCCGGGAACGCAGATTGGATGTCCAGGCTGAGAGTCCTTTGGATAGCAACGTTCCGGAGGATAAACTGTACGTGGAGAACACAAGAGTTAGCGAGAGTTTGCTCTTGATGAAATTCTACAGCTTGACACAGGATGCCGCCAGTTGCTTGCTCTCAAGCAACGGTGACGGTGAACTGAGTCTACCTTTTGAATTGACAATGCAAGAGCAGGAGATTGTTGATTTTCCCCAGAGCAGTTTCATTCTTGGTCGATCTGGGACTGGTAAAACGACCATATTGACGATGAAATTGTTTCTTAGAGAAAAACGTTTCCGCGAAGCAAGGTATGGATCTTTTGCAAGTCATAACAACACAGAAATAGATGTCGACCGGAGTCCTGAAGAAAAAACTAGAGATGTCCTACATCAGCTTTTTGTGACCGTCAGTCCAAAGCTCTGCTTTGCCATCAAGAAGCATATTTCTCAACTGCAAAGGTTTGTCGATCTCTGCCAGATATTTGCCTTCTGCATGTGTCGTAAAATTCACCATTGATGCACTGTTATTGACATTACCAACGTCTGATGCTCCGTCTCTGATTTCCGCATTATGTTCATGTAGCTTTGCCCTTGGTGGAAAATTCCAGACAGAAAGTTCCTCCGTCAATAATGACCTGGACGACATGGCATTGTTCAAGGGCATCCCTGATAATTTCAGGGATGTCTCGCCTGACTCGTATCCACTTGTCATAACATTTCACAAGTTTTTGATGATGCTTGACGGGACAGTTGGTGAATCATACTTCAACAGATTCCCTGATCTGAGGGAGCTTCTCTGCGGAAAGTACGCGATATCCAGTACCTTTGGTTTGCATAGTCATATCAAGGCAAAGGAAGTGACATACGACAAGTTCCATGCGATCTACTGGCCTCGTTTCAACAACACGCTTACGAGGAAGCTTGATCCATCTAGAGTATTCACAGAGATCATATCTCACATCAAAGCCGGTGCTCGATCAGGAGACAGCTATGTTGGAATTATTAATAAGGACGCCTATGTATCTCTTTCCAGAAGCCGAGTTTCCACTTTGAATGCTCAGAAAAGAGCTGATCTATATGACATATTTGAGGAATATGAAAAGCTGAAGAAGAAAAACTGGGAATTTGACTTGGCTGATTTTGTGAACGATATCCATTGTCGCCTTCAACGAGAAGCTTTCAAAGGGGATGATATCGACTTCGTGTACATTGATGAAGTCCAGGATCTTACCATGAGTCAACTCTCTCTGTTTAAGTATATATGTAGGAATGTCGAGGAGGGCTTTGTTTTCTCTGGTGACACGGCACAAACCATCGCAAGGGGGATCGACTTTCGATTTGAAGACATCCGTTCGCTGTTTTACAAGGATTTCTTGTACAAGTCGGGGGAGATGTCGGATACAAGAACTTAGAAGGGGCAATTGTCCAAGAGAATCAAAATTTCCGGACGCACGATGGTATTCTCAAGCTGGCTCAGAGTATCGTTGACCTCCTGTACTATTATTTCCCATTGGCAGTCGATGTTTTGAGCCCTGAAACTAGCCATATTTGTGGGGAAGCTCCAGTTATACTTTTATCTGACAATGATGAAAATGCAATAGTGTCAATTTTCGGAAACAGCAACAAACCAGACAAAGCCTTTGTCGGGTTTGGAGCTGAACAGGTTATACTGGTCCAGGATGATCATGCTCGGAATCAAGTTTTGGGTGTCGTGGGAGGACGAGCACTTGTTTTGACCATAGTTGAGTGCAAGGGCTTGGAGTTTCAGGTGGCTTGTTTTCCCAAGTCTCTTCCTTGTTTTCTCGATTAGATCAGGCGAAAGCGAAACCATTTTCAGCTGCAGTTATGATCCTCATTGAAAGTCATCTTACAGCCCACATTAACTTTGTATCTTTGTTTTTCTTCTTTTATCCATAGGATGTGCTCCTGTTTGACTTTTTTGGTACATCTCCTCTTAAAAGTCGATGGCGAGTGATCTACGAATTCATGAAGGATAAAGACTTGCTTCACGGTTGCATTCTCGGGACATGTCAAAGCTTCGACGAGGAGAAGCATGATATACTTTGCTCCGAAATAAAGCAGCTATATGTTGCTGTAACTCGGACGAGACAGAGGCTGTGGATATGCGAGAGCAGTAATGACATGGATAAACCATTCTTTGACTACTGGAAAAGATTGTGCCTGGTTCAGGCAAGGGTGGTGGATAGCAATTTGGCGGAGGCAATGCAAGTCGCTAGCACTCTGGAACAATGGAAGGCCCAGGGTTTTAAGGTTCCTTTTCCTACTCATCTCTCACCACATTCATTTACGATTTTACCAGCAAGTGTCGTTATTGTGTACCTTTCGTAAAGCTGCATCCCATGCTCTTTCCCATTTGTCCCTTTTGAAGCTCCTTCAAGAAGGAAACTATCCCATGGCAGTTCTCTGCTTTGAAAGATCAGGATATATATATGGACAGAAACTGGCAAAGGCTTCAAGTCTAAAAGCAGATGCAGATCTGAAGCACACTTTGAGTCCTCAAGAAGCTTTGGGTCTCCGAAGACAGGCTGCTGAAATTTTCGAAGCCATTGGAGAGTCCCGGTCAGCCGCAGAATGTTATCATATGATAGGGGAGTACAAGAAAGCTGGTAAAAACTTTGTATCTATGTCCTTGGAAATGGAATAATCCATTACTGGATTGGCTTTGTGTTGCGATCCTATTGATTTTTGTTAATATGCAGGTACGATATATATGGAAGAGCGTCAGTATGCTCAAGCTGGGGACTGTTTCCGCCGGGGAGGTTTTTATGCTCTCGCCGCTGATTCTTATGCAAGTGGTCGTGTGTTCTCTAGTTGTATGTTGGTTTGTGTGGAAGGAATGCTCTTCGAAGTGGGTCTTCGACACATAGAGTCTTGGAGAAGCCAAGGTCTGACGTCAACCCAAGATATGCTCAAACTTGTAATGGATTTCCTCAAAACGGCTGCTCAGCATTACCACAGCCGAAAAGATAATAAATCCATGATGACGTGCGTCAGGGCCTTCGATTCTTTTGGTGACATGCGTGAATTCCTGGTCAGCATGGGATGCCTTGATGAGCTTATTTGCTTGGATGTGGAACATGGTAATTTTTTGGAGGCAGCTTCAATTGCTCGGATGAAAGGTGACGTCCTTCTCGAGGCAGACCTTCTCGGCAAGGGTAAGTTCTTCAAACGTGCTTCTATGCTTATCCTCGGATACGTGCTCTCGTGTTCTCTATGGGGGAATGGAAGCAAAGGATGGCCTTTGAAGACGTTCTCGCAAAAGGAAGAGATGCTTCAAAAGGCAAGGACACTGGCCCAGTGTGAATCCGATGCCCATTTTCGCTACATTGATTTGGAATCAAGCATTCTACTATTAGGTAAGAATCCTAGTTTTGCTCAAATGCAAAATTATTTGAGAGCATGTAAGGGATGTTCTAACATTGCCGGTGAAGCATCATGCCTTCGAACCATTCTAGATGTTCATATTTGTGCAAACGCATTGGAATTCCAGTTGGAGGATGGTTCGATCCTCGAGGAATTGATATCTGCCGACTGGATGAGTGGTGAAACTCTGTTTTACTACTGGAGTTGTTGGAAGGACTTGGTAGTGAAGATAATTCAGTTGTTTCGAAGTTCAGAAAGCCAGGAATTAGCAGAAGACAAAAGGAGATACTGGCAGTTCTGCCTGGATTACTTGGGTGTTCGGGAGGAACATAAGATCATGCAGACGCGTTATTCCCTCCTCCACAAGAATGCCGATTGGTGTAGAAATATCGAAAACAATGTTCCCGAGCAAGCATGGCTTCTGCAGCTGAAATATATTGGCGCGGCCAGCTGATGTCTGTAGGAATGGAGGTCCTAAAAAAATTGAATAAGGTTTATCAGTTAATGATAAGAAGCCCCACATCGAACTTCTACCGGTGTAGGGGCCTCATTCGTATCTATGAGGCAGCGAGTTTTCTTTTGGAAGCCAATTTCTCGAGTCCCTCTTTTCACGAGCGGAAGACTCTACAGAGTTACTTTGAGGCATCGTCTAAGTCCTTTTTCGTCTCCGTATTTCTGAATGGATGGCAGCCGTCTACAAAAGACATGATTTCCCTGAGGGAAACCGAGTCGTCCACAATACTACTGGCAAGGAATTTCATTGATAATGGTAGATTGAAGTACCGAATGTCAAGTGGGCAGATGGGCCGTATTGCAATGTTTATTCTCGGATCTGGTCGCCTCCATGAAGAATTTGCGGAAGTAATCGGAAAACATGTTGGTGCAGATTCTGCATGCGAGGCATTAATCAGGCACCTTATAGAAAATTTTGTCGTTCGTCCGACATGTCTGCTCATTTCAAAATTGTGCCAAGCATTGGAAGAGACGTACAAGATTGATTGGAGAAATGAGAGGGACTACATGAACCCTACTTGCTTCATGTACTTGATCGAGCGCCTCCTGATTCTTACGTGTAGTGCGGAAGGGCACTTCTTTGCTGCCAAGTCTTCCCTGGTGGAGTTTCTCATCTGCCACCATGGGGAATTTGATGTCAGTCCCATCCCTGAGGATCTGTTAGCTAGATGTCTTCAGTTCATTTTGCGGGTGTCCTTGGGGCTTCTGAGTGATATGCACAGTCTGCAGGAATGGATCAAGAGATCAAACCTCAACTTGAAGGAGTACTACTGGCAATTCATGCGGAAGTTGGTTCTCTTGGTTTGTAACCTTCTGTTGAATTTCGGCGACAATCCTATCGTACGGTTTCATTTGCATGACTTCGAACTGATGTCAAGGAAGTTAGCCCTGGAACTTGGCTCTGTCCTTTTGCAATTTCTATCAAAGAGCTCAAGGAAAGCCAAGGCCGACATTCTTGCTGGGGAAATGCAGAAAATTGGCGACACGTTGGTTCTGGTGAGTAGCCATTATGACTGCTCGGGGCTGGTCTGTCCGAACTCCATCTTTCTTGACACCAGGGTCAATAAAACTGAGGAAGACATGGTTCAAGTTCTCTTCCCCAACTTCCCAGTCCACAAGCCAACGGAGGACGTTGCGGAAGTTCAGGAGCATCCTGTGGTGGCCAAGGTAATTATGACGGAATCATTCTTTCCCCAATGCGAACAAGTTGGGTGTTAGCATGTTCTAATGGTTGTTCCTGCTGAGCAGGGGGGTGTAGTCCATGAGGAAGAGTCTGTCGAGGAGAAGTGTGGGGAGGAGGAGGTTGCCGTACCACCAGCGGAGAAAGGCGGGAAGAAGGGGAAGCTGAAGAAGATCAAGGGGGGTGGTAGTAGGAAAAAAGGAGGCCGGAGGAGGTGAATGAAACAAAGGATGTTGGTTCGTCTGTAGATGCTTTTTGTGTCCTCTTGATGATTTCTGGAGCCTTCATCCTTTTACCCTTCGAATTTAGGAAATACTGGTTTACTCGTGTTCTTCATATGATTTCTCTACATCGATCGAAACTTCTTCCCGTGATTCACTGTAAGTTTCTTTGCTAAAGCAGGTCGGTTCCGGTGATTCCCCACAATCATAAATGTATCAGGACATAAACTCCCACTATCTTAAACCCAAACTGAGTGAAGCCAAAATTCTAGAAGACGAGCTAATGCCTGCCTTGAGGGAGAACCTGGCTCCTTTGTCCTGAACACTTACTTTCAAATAGACTCAAGCAGTGGGACGTGGATAGATTTCGGGCCCTCTTTCTTTGCCTCCTGAAGCATACCCTTCTGCTGCATATGGTTAAGGTTGTTAACCTGGCTTTGTACAAAAACTTATACATCCTAGAATGTACAACGCAAGATTCATTCAGTTCAGGAACAGCAGGCAGAAAACCGACCTCAGCCTCACCATTTGGTCTCCTTGAATTCTGGGACTTCTGCGATCAACTGTCGGATTCATAAACTCATGTGTCAAACACAAAACCACGATCTACTCCTCCGTTTCCCTTAATTAGTTTTTTTTTACTTGATTATGACTTTATCAAATACTGTTGGATATGTTTTGATTTGAGCCTTGACCTTATGTGAACAGAAGTCAAACATTTACATTACAAAAGCTACTCACGTTGATAACATTCTATATGAAATGTTTTTGTAATTAAATGATTATATAGTAATTGTTTAATTGCGAAAATAAAAGGATTTGATCAAGATAGTAATCTTATTAAATTCTCCAGAGAATATTTTCAAATAATTATAACAGGAATTATATTTTCCATGGAAGGAAATATATCACCTATTTATGGAAAGAAACTCTAAGGATGCCTCCAATCTTTTGTGGATTAATCCGACCACAAATGAACAGTTATTTGGGATGATTATCCACTTCATTCGTCTAGGTTCGTTGAATTAAACATCTAGGACTGAATCAAATCGAAATTCATAATAGTGGAAATTAATCTTGAATTATTTCCATCAGCAGGTACTGATCGGATTCAGCGAGAACCTTTTATATCGCAGTATTTGTGGGAATAATTATCAAATCATAATCTTATTGATATGATATGATTATCTAAAGAATATATGCCTCGGTGTGACGTGTTTATAAATATTATACCGTAATCTTATCTAATCTTTTGTTTCCTTTATGTGCAGAAAGTTGATTTGTCAACCTTCTTTTTCTATGTTTAACCTAGATTGTTTTGTATAATTAGGACCATTCAGCAACATTCTCGAGATGTATCATTGCGTAAATTCTTGTGGAACACTGAGTGTGATGAGAGCTTGTAATCTTTTCGTTTGAGGTTTGTTAGTGACACACAAGAGACGCAGTTGCAGAAGGCCGCATCGTTGGTGAAGTCTTCTGGGAAAGTGATTAGGGGGCCACGAGGGAATCTTGGTTGGAGGCTGCCGGAGACGTTGGTGGAGGCGTGCAGTAGGTTGTTGGCGTGGCCAACGTGTAGCGGGCCGGAGAGAAGGGCAGATACTTCGAGAGCACAGAAGGTGAGGGACTAACCGGCTTCTGTGGTGTAACGTTATGTGTGTGTAGGATAATCTTGGGTAGGGGTTTCATTTCTGCTTAGCTGTAGTCTCGAGGGACCACGCAGGAGAACCTTGGGCAAGGGTTTTGTCATTGCTCAGTCGAGATCTCGAGGGATCGTGGAAGGGAAGTTGCAGCTTGGTTCTGTGTAGGTGGGGATGCCGTAAGAGAAAAAAGTTCTGTGGAGACGTTGGAGACGTTGTTGGAGTGAAAAGTCACGTTAACGCGTAGCGAGTTGCTGTGTAGGAGACGACACCGTCTAAGGGAAACATCTGACCATCAGTTCCTTTGTTAGTCACGTTAACCCGTGCACCGAGTCACTATGGTACATAACCTTTTGGTCGGTGCTGTGAAAATCAGTCACCTTTAGTAAATAACCTTTCGGTTTGTGCTGTAAAGGGTTGACACATTTGGTACAGAACCTTCTGGTTTGTGTTGTCCAACTCAATCACTCTAGTACAGAACCTACGGGTCTGTGTTGTGCAACGAGTCACCTTTGGTGCAGAACCTTCTGATCTGTGCTATAGAAGGTCGATCTCACATTACCATTTGTAATCACTACTATGTTGCGTATCACCTTATGTAATGGCTACTACATTACGTATGAGTGATAACCATCAAAACTCTGGGTGAAGAGTGGATGCAGGCAAGTTGTCAAACCACTATAAAAACCTTGCGTTCATCAAACAAATCGCAATCACATTCGAACATTCTGTCTTATAGAAACATACACAAAATGTTCTGTTTTACGGAAGCTTTCTTCCGCTGTGGTGTTTGTTGATGAGGGGTTAAAAATCCTTAATTGTACCTTAACACTAATTCATCCCCTCTTAGTGTAACAATTGGTATTAGAGCGGGTTTCAACGGAAGCTTAGTCGCTTGTTGTAGATCCCACAGAAGCTCGTGCCAGCAACACGCTTTAAGTATCTGTTTGGATAATTTCACTTGGTATTCTTGTTTTGGTTAAAAGAAACTTGACTACCTAAAGTATCATATTTACTCCCACATAAGCTTTAAGCCTCGTGAAAATTTATTGGGCTACTATTCTACAGAAGCTTATGCTCTATCAGAAGTCAATTTCTATTCAATAGAAGCTTACGCTTATTTGAATTTAACGACTGGAATAAGTTGTCTACCCAAGAGAAGCTTGAAGCTTGTTGAGGTACTACGCTATAATCGTCAACGTTCTATTCTATAGAAGTTTAACACTCTGTACGAATTGAACTAATGGCTGATAACTATCATATATCAAAACCACATATTAGGAATTCTCCCATATTTGATGGTAAGAATTTTGCCTATTGGAAAATTCAAATGAGTGCATTTCTCGATGCAATCGACGATGACTTGTAGTCCTATATAGAAGATGGTCAACCTTCTATACCAAGGAACCAACAGACTGATCGAGATAGTAATCCTACACGGGAATACCTTAAGATCAAACGACTCACTAGGACTACAAAGTACTTAATGTTTAGTGCTATGTCTGAAAGTGAATTCGTTAAAGTTTCTACTTGCACTTCGGGCGAGGAAATCTGGGATAAACTTGTCACCATACGTTGGGACAAACCATATTAGAAAAACTAAGATGAATTTCTTAATTCATCAATATAAAAATTTTACTATGAAAGGTGATGAATCTGTAGAATAGATGTTCCAAGACACAATTTTCTAGTTGATGTATTAACACATTTAGATAAACACTATTCAAATTCTGAGCTAGTTCGAAAGGTTCTGCGTACTCTACCCAAATCTTGGGAAGCCAAGAAAGCGGCCATAATATCACATGAGATGGAAAGATCCTCTCAATCTGATACAAAGAGAGTCACAGTAGCTTTCAGAGCATCAAAAGAACTAACAGAAGGTTCTGCTGATGAATCAGAAGCTGATTCGAATGACGAACTCGCTATACTAACTAAACGCCTTATGCGGTTCTCCACCAAGAAACGCTTCAATAAGAAAAGCCAAAATCGTGATAAGCAAATTGATCTTAAGTTGGTCATATGCTCTGAATGCAAAAAGAAAGGGCACTACAATGTCCTTTACTTAAAAAGAAGGAAAAACCTTTTGCACAGTCTAAAGGCAAGAAAGCTGTGCTTGCCTGGGCTGATCTTGATGATTCTGATGATGAGGAAGAGGAAGCATTAATGTGCCTCACTGGTCACACAGAAACTCAAAATGAAAGACATACTTGCTTTCAAACAGAAGCTGTGGAAGACGAATGGTATCTAGATAGCGGATGCTCCAGGCACATTATCAGAGATCCATCAAAATTTTCTCAGTTAATTCTACAAAATGGAGGGTCTGTAAAATTTGGTGATAGGCTCTGCCATCGGTAAAAGAACCATTGGATGTCCCGACACCGTGGCTATAGACAAGGTTCTATTGGTTATAGAACTCAAACACAATCTGCTGAGCATTAGCCAACTTTGTGACAAAGGTTTTACAATAACTTTTGGTCATGATAAGTGTTCCGGTATCCTAGACAATGAAGTTTGCTTCATTAAAAATCGTAAAAAGAACATATATACCTTGACACAGGCGAGCTTCTATGCTAAGAATGAAGTTTCTACAACACAATAGCTAGAACTACTATTTGGTCTTACTAGAGTTCAAAGTGTTGATGGTAAAAGATATTATCTAGTTGTAGTAGATGACTACTCTAGATACATGTGGGTTAAATTTCTAACTCATAAAAGTGATGCTTTTGAAAGTTTCATAAAGCTAGCTAAGAAATTACAGAATGAAATAGGATCTTCTGTAAAATCTATAAGGACAGATCATGGTATTGAGTTTGAAAACCATGAATTCTCTACCTTCTATGACGAAAATAGTATTGATCATAACTTTCCTGCACCATACACTCCTCAACAGAATAGAGTAGCAGAAAGGAAAAATCGAACACTTATAGACATGGCTAAAACCAGGATATGTGAGAGCAATGCTCCACGGAACCTTTGGGCAGAAGCAGTTAATACAGCCTGCTACATCTTTAATAGGGTTCTACTAAGACGCATACTAGAGAAAACTCCTTATCAACTATACAGGGGGGAACACTTAACATTTCCTGTTTTCATGCCTTTGGAAGTCCTGTTTCATCTTGAGACCTTCTAAGGACAATCCCGGAAAATTTGAAGTTAAGATAGATGAGGGTATCTTTCTTAGATACTCTTTGTCTGGAAAAGCTTATATAGTCCTTAACAAAAGGACATCTACTATACAAGAGTCCATTAATGAAAAAAATTAATGACCCACCTACAAAAGATACTACAAGAAATGTAATATCTCTAGAATCTACAGAAAGCTTTGTGGAACACCTACCTTCTTCAAAGAGGTGGGAGAACCTTCTGCTCAGGATTCACAAAACAAACTTGAATAAATAATTGATAATTCTAAAGAATCATCTCAGAATGATCAACAAAATGATTTTAGAGCACCAGCTCTATATAAAAAAACAACATCATATATACCAGGTCATTGGAGATTTTAAATGAGGCATTCAAACGAGACGCTCTGTAAATGCCTTCAACGAACACTCTACTTTTCTTTCACAGAAAGAACCAGAGGGAATTGATGAAGCTTTTAATGATCCAAATTGGATACTTGTTATTCAAGAGGAGCTTAATCGATTTGAAAGCAACAATGTATGGACACTTGTTCCTAAACTTGAAAAACCGTTCCATTATAGGGACTAAATGGGTTTTCAAAAATAAGCTCAATGAGTCAGGTGCTATAGTGAGGAACAAAGCACGTCTCGTTGCCAAAGGGTACTCTTAAGAAGAGGGTATTGACTTTGATGAGACGTTTGCTCATGTAGCATGTCTAGAGGCAATAAGACTTTTATTAGCCTATGCTTGCTACAACTATTTTAAGTTGTATTAAATGGACGTAAAATGTGCTTTTCTCAGTGGAGAAATCAAAAAAGAGGTATATGTAAGTCAGCCTCCTGGATTTGAGGATCAACAGCATAGGAACTATGTTTACAAACTATTCAAGACTCTGTATGGTCTAAAACAGGCCCCTAGAGCATGGTATGATAGACTTAGCTCATTTCTCATAGAAAAGGGCTACAAAAGATGACGAGTAGATACTACTCTCTTTCTCGAAAAATAGAAGCAATCATCTAATTGTTGTCCAAATTTAAGTCAATGACATTATCTTCAATCAACTGATGAAAAGCTCTGCAAAGAATTTTCCGAACTCATAACAAGTGAGTTTGAGATGAGCATGATGGGAGAACTCACATTCTTCCTTAGTTTGCAAATTCAGAAGACTGCAGAAGGTACATTCTTACATCCAGAAAAATACTCTAAGCAGCTTCTGAAGAAATTCGGCCTAAAAGGCATGAAACCTTTATCTACTCCAATTGGTACTAATACTCGGATAGACAAGGATTAGAATGGCAAAGAAGTAGACAGTAAGCTCAACAAAAGCATAATAGGTTCTCTTTTGTATCTCACAGCTTCTATACCAGACATACTATTTAGTGTATGTCTCTGTGACATATTTTAGTTAGCACCGAAAGAATCTCACATGACAACAGTCAAGAGAATCTCTTGATATTTACAGGGTTTTGTGAACCACGGCATTTGGTATTCAAAAGAATTAAACTTTAATCTTATTGGATATTCTGATGCTGACCTCACAGGATGTAAGGTTGACAGAAAAAGTACAAGTGGTACTTGTCAGCTCATGGGAACCATGTTGATATCATGGTTTTCTAAGAAGCGGACTTCTGTTGTCCTTTTCACTACAGAAGCCGAGTATATAGCAGTCGCAAGCTACTGTACTCAACTTCTATTGATGAAACAGTAACTTGAAGACTATGGTCACTCTTTTGAAAAAATTACGATCAAATGTGATAATACAAGTGCGATAAACCTAGATTGCAATCCAATATATCACTCTAGATCGAAACACATTAAATTCAGCCATCATTTTCTGAGGGATAATGTACAACAGGGTTCTTTAAATGTAAAATACGTTAACACATGACACTAATTGGCAGATATTTTTACTAAGCCTCCGGATAAGAAAATTTTTTCTTTTTCAGAAGTGAGCCAGGGATCTGCCATCCAATATAATGTCTTACATAAGACAAACAAAGTTGTGTACGTACTTTATATAATACATAAATTTACAACAGAAGGTACAAATCTCAGTTCACTTCACTATAGAAGGTATAACGAAATGTATACCTTAATTCGAACTTTATCAAATATTTCCTAAACTTTGTCACATTTTCTAATTTAGCGTAACATTTGAAAAATATTCGCTTACATCGCAATGTTGAATTGTTATCTCCATCATATAATCCGTAGCCGTCTCCAATACGAACAAATATTGTAATAGATTTATTAGCTATTATGAACAAATTATAGTTGTTCTAATTAGAGTCAAAGTTATTACAAATTATATGGTAATAAATTTCAGGACATGCCCATGCAAAAACATTGTCGTACATTATCTAGGTAAATACACATTTATTATCCAAGCAAATAACACAGTATAATTATGTCAACATTGTTATACAAACGCACAACTCCAAACAAACATTATTGATATGTCAACTTTTTGGGGTTGTGAGTCGAGGGTCAGGGTGGGATAGTAGTTGGGGATTAAGGGTCGAGGTGAGATTGTGGTCGGGTGCCGCTGTAAGTTTGGTCGAAAGTATGATTAAAATATTCGTTAAGAGTGAAATTAAAATATATCTGTAGCTTTTTTGGGGTTTATGGTTCAATTTGAGAAAAATAGATTAAACGTGGTGCTGACAATGTTAATTGTCATATCAACGTTACGCATGACTCCGTTAGTGTCTGCTAACATAGAATATAATGATGATAACGGCTCAATATCGGGGATATAAGATAATATTTTTCAAATGTATACTAAATTGAAAAAAATGTCAATGTTTACAATATATTTGATAATTTATTATAGAGAAAAATAGATTAAACGTGGAGTTGACGGCGTTAACAGTCATGTCAGCGCTACGTAAGACTCCGTTAGAGGGGACGGCTAACGGATGATATACCTTAGATAACAATCCAAAGTTGAGACGTAAAAATATATTTTTTAAATGTTAGACTAAATCAGAAAAAAAAAAAGTCAAAGTTTAAGATACATTTTAGCATTTGGCATTCAATTTAAAAGGTTAAGTACAGTAGATAATCAAATAATGGATACGGCTCAAATGTTCATACATTAAAGATACCGGTTTTGCTTTCAAATTGTTTTTAAACAAATTCGGTGAATCGTTTTTTGTCTATTAGTATGAATCTTTTTAACGATTGGTAATTTACGTAACATGAAAATTCATAATACTATTGATATAAACTTTACCTGAAAAGCCAATTAATAATTATTTAGAGAATTAAAAAAAAAACTTTTTCGCATTTGTTTAGGACCAACCAATGGGAGCAGTAGATTTCTCGAGGAAGTCTCCCTAGTAAGAGAATATAGGACAGAAAGAAGGGAAGGAATGATGATTACTTGTGGGAGAAGTAGTCTGCAGTTGCTAAGAAGGTGAAACGCTATTAAGAGTAGTCCAGTAGTTGTGGCTCCTGGTATTCCGTTTGTCAAGAACCAGATCCTCCCGAGGAGGCAGCACCAAAAGCCAAAAGCCTTTCATTTTCTCCACTGCTTCCGTCCTCCTCAGCCACCCCAACCCCCCAGGAGAAGTTGTTCCGGTTGGCTTTGGCTTTTTTTTACCCCGCAAGCATGAGGAATGATCAAGTCGGGTTGACCGACGTAGTCTTCTCCTGGACCCTCCACCATATCACCGACGATCGACACTACCAAGGCCAGGTCGGGGTCTTTGCTTTTGTTTTGGGTCGTGTTGTTGTAAACAATCCGAGTTCTTTTGGTGGATAAATGACCATTGAACCGGAGTTTCTCTGTAGGTGAAAAGCATCCCGGACACGTTTGGCTCGGCGGGGGAGTATCTACGATCCTTCATATATCCCTTGCTCGAGGATACCCGAGCCAGTCTTTGTTCCAGTTTGGAGACCATCACCACCCTACCTTTCGCCCAACTCACCAGCTTTACCAAGTGTACGAGGGATGCAGGGAATTTTTTTGACGCCAAGGTTGATGCCTGGAGAAATGAGTCAAGCGGCTACGATGATCCTGTTGACAAGATTTTGATGATGAGTCAAACAGCAGGTTTGACCTGCTATGACTTTACAGAAACTGAAACCTCCTGTAACGAAGATACGCTTCGTAAGACAGGAAAAATATCATGAAAATATTTTCTTCACCCTCCAAAGATCATTTCAGATCAAGAGACGTGTTTAGAGAATATTTCCATAAATAGATATTTCAATTAATTAATTATTTGATTATCTCAATTAAATTATTAATTCAAAAAGAGAATATTCTTTGGAATATTATTTGGATTAATATTTCGTCCAGATACATTGTTTTACTTGTCTGGAACGAATAAATTATTTTGGGAATAAATCGTTGATTATTTCCTTATATAGAAGGTCAAGTTGCTGTTACTGGCCGAACCTTCTGTAACGCATTATCCGGGAATTTAATTGTCAAAATAAGACAAAATTAAATCTGGAGGTTCCAACCAGATATTTGCGCGACCCCATCATCATATTTCTCAAGTTGGAAATAAAATATTCTTTCTTTCCAACTATAGAAAGCTGCTGACCGATTTAGGCTCTAACCTTCTGTAAGATGAGATCTCGTGATTGGATGATTTGATTGATCTGAAATCAATCAAATATTGTCCCTAAATGATTTTTACACATTGGGGATGAATCTGGTCACTTTACGTTTTTGGCAAAATAAGTTTCCTTATTTACAGGAGGACGGAACCTCTATATAAAAGAAAAACCTAAAAAACATTAAAAAAATATAGATCAGAGGTAAGTCTTGGCATTTGGCAACGTTAGCGGGTGGTTAACGTGTGTGCGAGTGTGCAGGACGGATTCTCCAGGCGAGAGTTCTCGCAGGAGGTAACTACAGCGGGTTGAGCGTGGGTGAAGCCGCTCCGGTGACTTCGTTGCGTACGGATCTGAAGGACTCGACCGGAACTTTGTCGGTGACGTCGGACTGCGTGCATCAGGGCCTGGGGAAGGGTTCGTTGGTGGCGAGTAGGCGTACAGAGTTGGTCGGAGAGAAGGAGTCCGTAGCAGGGGTTCAGTGGTGAGGGATCTCCAACCTTCTGTAGTTGGTTATTTTGTTATCTGTGCGTTTGCAGCAGGTGTGCTTTGGTGAAGCCACTCCGTGGGCGTCGTTGGCTGCAAAACCGAAGGACTTGGCCAGGAGTGCTGTCAGTGAAGCCGGGTGGGCGTACAGCAGGTCGAAGAGAAGGTTGTTGCAGCAGGCGTAAGTGGTGAGGGACTGAAACCTACTGTAGTCGTATTATCTTTATTTGTTTTGCAGATTAAACCAAAAACACAAAAAGAGAAGCATATCAGAGGTGTCCAAACACTTGGAGAAAGCGTCATCGGATCTGTTCGCTGATCCACAGAAGGAATAGCCCGCTCTAGAGTCACAGAAGGCTGAAGCTTCCAGCCAACGTTCTGTGCTTGCTCAAGTGTGGTTGATTTCCTTGTGATTCAACCTAGATACATCCTAAACATAGCAAGAGAGTTTCTTGCATTGGTAAAGCTAGTCTTACCGTCCCGTGGTCAAAGAAATTGTTTTCTTACACCACAGAAGGTTTTACCTTCTACACTGTAATCTCTATACGAGTTATTAGTGAAAAGTGACCGAAAGTGGACGTAGGTGATTTCACCGAACCACTATAAAATCCTTTGTGTTCTGCGACTCATTTCGAAGTCAAATTCACACGTTCCATAATTACAGAAGCTTGAAGGCTCTGTAAATTACAGTAAGTTACTTCCGCTGTGAGGGTTGTGAAAAAGCGTTCAAGAATTCCTTAATTGGACTTAACACTAATTCACCCCCCTCTTAGTATAATCTTTGGGCCAACAATTGGTATCAGAGCAAGGTTCAACGGAAGCTTAACCGCTCGTTGAGATCTTACAGCAGCTCGAACCTTCTGTACGCTCTCTGAGTACTACTACCTTGCTGAATTCAACAGAAGCTTAGTTCTCTATTTGAATTCAACATTTAGAACAAAAGCAGTTTCAACAAAAGCCTTATAGCTTGTTGATTTCTTATAGGAGGTTGTACCTTCTATTGCTCTCTGTCTCTGCCTTACAGAAGCTTGTGCTCTGTAATTGTCTCAAGTTTATTTTAATTCTACAGAAGTACTATACTCTGATAGAATTCAAAAATTTGTGATTCAACAAAAAGTTTAACAGCTTGCTGAGATTCTATAGCAGCCTGTACCTTCCACGCGATAGATTTCTACTATACAGAAGCTTACGCTCTGCTACTATCACTATCTGTCTCTCTTCTACAGTAGCTCATTGCTCTGCTAGAAACCATTCAGTTATTTTTAGACGGGATTCAACAAAAGCTTGAGTGCTTAGTTACATCCTACAGAAGGTTATACCTGCTATACGCATATAACCGATTGATGCGCTGTTTTCTTCTGCTGAAAACTTAAGGTTTCTGCAGAATTGAACTAGTTAGCATTTTTACTCCATTTTACGGAGATTTGATTGCCAGCAATATCTGTTTCAATTTAACAGAAGTTTGTGTGCATTAAGAATCAGTACAGTACCGTAAAGGTTCTACTATTCTGCACAGAAGTCAAACCTTCTGAAAAATTGTAAAATGGGTGATAATTGCTATATACCGAAACCACACATTGGGAATCCTCCCATTTTTGATGGTAAAAATTTTTCCTATTGGAAAATTCAAATGAGTGCCTTTGTAGATGCAATCGATGATGATTTGTGGTCGTTCATTGAAGACGGTCCACCTAGTCTACCGATTGAACTACAAACTGGTCCTGATGGACATCCTACACGGGAGTACCTTAGGATCAAACGACTCACTAAAACGGCTAAGTACTTAATGTTCAGTGCTATGTCGGAAAGTGAATTCGTAAAAGTCTCTACTTGCACTTCGGGTAAAGAAATCTGGGATAAACTTGTCACCATGTATGTTGGGACGAACCAGATTAGAGAAACCAAGATGAATTTCTTAATTCATCAATATGAGAACTTTACCATGAAGAGTGAAGAATCTGTAGAACAAATGTTCCAGAGACTTAACCTTCTAGTAGATGCCTTAACTCACTTAGGCAAACACTATACTAATTCTGAATTAGTAAGAAAGGTTCTACGAACTCTGCCCAAATCTTGGGAAGCCAAGAAAACGGCTATTGAGGAAGCTAAGGATCTATCTACTCTTCGATTAGATCAACTAATGAGCTCCTTAATGTCATATGAAATGGAGAGAACCTCTCAATCTGATGTAAAAAGAGCTTCAGTAGCCTTCAAAGCATCAGAAGAATCAATTGAAGACTCTGACAATGAGGCAGAAGTCGATTCGGATGATGAACTCGCTATGATTGCTAAACGCCTTCTGCGGTTCGCTTCCAAAAGACGTTTCAACAAGAGAAATCAGAAACGTGAAAAGCAGAATGATCCTAAGATGATCAAATGCTATGAGTGCAATAAGAAGGGACATTTCAAATCTGATTGTCCTTTACTTAAGGAGAAGGAGAAACCTTCTGTACAAACAAAACCCAAGAAAGCTATGATTGCTTGGGCAGATATTGAAGATTCTGATGATGAGGAAGAACAAGCACTAATGTGCATAACTACTCACACAGAAACTCAAAATTCTGTAGGAAATCAATTCTGTTTTCGAACAGAAGCTACAGAGAATGAATGGTATCTGGACAGTGGCTGCTCAAGGCACATGACCGGAGATCCATCCAAATTTTCTAAGTTGACTTTACAGAATGGAGGTTCTGTTAAATTCGGTGACAATAGCAAAGGCTCTGTCATCGGAACAGGAACTATTGGAAGTCCCGACTCTATGGTTATAGAAGAGGTTCTGTTGGTTACAGAACTTAAACATAACCTGCTGAGCATTAGCCAGCTTTGTGATAAAGGCTATACTATAACCTTTGATCAAGATAAATGTTCTGGTATCCTAAACAATGAAGTCCGCTTCATTGGAAATCGGAAAAGGAACATCTACACTTTAACACAGGAGAGCTTCTATGCTATAGAAAGCTGTGTTCTGTCTGTCAAAGACGAAACTCATCTTTGGCATAGAAGGTTAGGACATTCCAACCTTCAGTTGCTATCCAAGCTTGCTAAAAAGGAATTGGTAAAAGGCTTGCCTAATATCAAATTCGAGCAAGACAACTTCTGTGAAGCTTGTTCGCTTGGTAAGCAAACTAAATCCTCATTCAAGTCTAAGAATGAGATATCTACTACTCAGCCCTTGGAACTTCTACATATGGATCTATTTGGTCCGACTAGAGTTCAAAGTATTGGTGGTAGAAGATACTGTCTAGTAGTAGTAGATGACTACTCTAGGTACACCTGGGTCAAGTTCTTGACTCATAAAAGCGATGCATTTGAGTCTTTCATAAAGCTCGCTAAGCAATTACAGAATGAGAATAGATCTTCTGTAAAAGCTATTCGAACGGATCATGGTACAGAGTTTGAAAACCATGATTTTGCTATCTTCTGTGATGAACATGGTATTGATCACAACTTCTCTGCTCCTTACACTCCTCAACAGAATGGAGTCGCAGAAAGGAAAAATCGAACTCTTATAGACATGGCTAGAACCATGATTTGTGAGAGCAATGTTCCACAGAACCTTTGGGCTGAAGCAGTAAATACTGCCTGCTATATCTCTAATAGAGTACTACTGAGACCTAAATTAGAGAAAACTCCCTATCAACTATACAGGGGGAGAATACCAAATATTTCCTATTTTCATGCCTTTGGAAGTCCATGTTTTATACTGAGACCTTCTAAGGACAACCTCGGGAAATTTGATGCTAAATCAGATGAAGGTATCTTTTTAGGATACTCACTGACTAGCAAAGCTTATCGAGTCCTTAACAAAAGGACTTCTACAATAGAAGAGTC
This sequence comes from Melastoma dodecandrum, assembly GCA_029817715.1. Taxonomy (NCBI): domain Eukaryota; kingdom Viridiplantae; phylum Streptophyta; class Magnoliopsida; order Myrtales; family Melastomataceae; genus Melastoma; species Melastoma dodecandrum. The sequence goes on along the minus strand of JARUPY010000604.1, from coordinate 3,164,611 downwards.
AATTAATGTAAAAATTAATGACTCACCAACAGAAGATAATACTAATCAAGTAATATCTTTTGAACCTACAGAAATACCTGTAGAACCCAAATCTTCTAAGGAAGGAAGAGAAGGGAACGAACATTCTCTTCACAATTCTGGAAGAGAATCTGAACAAACTGTTGAAAATTCTCCAGAAGCATCATCTTCGCAGAATAATCAACTGAATGATATAAGAGCACCTGCTTTATATCAAAAACGACATCCTATTGATCAAGTCATAGGAGACTTTGATAGAGGCATTCAGACGAGACGTTCTGTAAACGCCTACTATGAACATTCTGCTTTTCTTTCACAGAAAGAACCAGATGGATTAGATGAAGCTCTAGATGATCCAGATTGGATCCTCGCAATGCAAGAGGAGCTTAATCAATTCGAAAGGAACAAAGTGTGGACACTTGTTCCTAAACCTGATAACCGTTCCATTATTGGAACTAAATGGGTATTCAGGAATAAACTCGATGAGTCAGGTGCTGTTGTAAGAAACAAAGCACGACTTGTTGCCAAAGGGTACTCTCAAGAAGAGGGTATTGACTTTGATGAGACGTTTGCTCCTGTAGCACGTCTAGAAGCAATAAGGCTACTGTTAGCCTATGCTTGCTACAACAACTTCAAGTTGTATCAAATGGACGTGAAAAGTGCTTTTCTCAATGGAGAAATCAAAGAAGAGGTATACGTAAGTCAACCTCCTGGATTTGAAGATCCACAGCACAAGAATCACGTTTATAGACTTTCCAAGGCTCTATACGGTCTAAAACAGGCGCCTAGAGCATGGTATGAGAGACTTAGCTCCTTTCTTATTGAAAAGGGCTATAAAAGAGGAAGAGTAGATACAACTCTCTTTCTCAAACACAGAGGTGATCATTTAGTAGTTGTCCAAATCTATGTCGATGACATTATCTTTGGATCAACGAATGATAAACTCTGTACAGAATTCTCTGAACTTATGACAAGTGAGTTCGAGATGAGCATGATGGGAGAACTTACATTCTTCCTTGGCCTACAAATTCAGCAGACTGATGAAGGTACCTTCTTACATCAGGAGAAGTACACTAAGCAACTCCTGAAAAGATTTGGCCTAGAGGGTTCTAAACCTCTGTCTACTCCAATGGCTACAAGTGCTAAGATAGACAAGGATGAAAATGGTAAAGAAGTAGATAACAAGCTCTACAGAAGCATGATTGGCTCTCTTCTGTATCTTACTGCTTCTAGACCAGACATACTATTTAGTGTATGTCTCTGTGCTAGATATCAATCAGCACCTAAAGAGTCTCATCTGATAATGGTCAAGAGAATCTTTAGATATTTACAAGGTTCTGTAAATCTTGGCATATGGTATTCTAAGAGATCAGACTTTACTCTCGTTGGGTACTCAGATGCTGACTTTGCAGGATGTAAGATCGACAGAAAAAGTACAAGTGGTACTTGTCAGCTAATGGGAAACATGTTGATCTCATGGTTTTCCAAGAAGCAGACATCTGTTGCTCTATCCACTGCAGAAGCCGAGTATATAGCAGCTGCAAGCTGCTGTGCTCAACTTCTATGGATGAAACAGCAACTTGAGGACTATGGTCTTTCATTTGCTGAAATTCCGATCATGTGTGATAATACTAGTGCGATTCAATTAACGCGCAATCCAGTTTATCACTCACGATCAAAACACATAGAACTCAGACATCATTTTCTGAGGGATAATGTACAACAAGGTTCTGTAAGCGTGAAATACGTTAATACAGACCAACAATTGGCTGACATTTTCACTAAACCCCTTGACCAGGAGAAATTCTTCTATTTCAGGAATGAATTGGGGATTTGTCATCCATTTTAATAATAGAGACGTTGTACAGCAAGTTCAACGTTCTGTATTAAATATCTTTCGAAAATTTAATTCGAAATGTATTTTTCAAAAGAGTACTCTAGACAATATTATTCTAATGAAAATCTTGTCAAGAAAGAGTCCTTCTTATTAACGTAGATTCTTACAGAAACTACGCATAGAAGGTTATACCTTCTGTACAATGTTAATTCGACTTTACTGTTTCGAATTTAACAAAATATATTCCTTAATTTTGAAACAGAAAGTTAAACCTTCTGTTCCAAAGAATATTTTTGAAAAATCAGGGAGAATCTTATATGATTCAACTCCTATTATATCAAGAATCGATGATCTTGATAAAAAAATTGGGAATACATGATCTTATTGGGAGATTTTGTCCCAATTAATCAATTTAGGGAAATAAAATAATATTTTTCCAAAATTAAAACATTACCTTCTTCTATATCTTCTCACGGTGTCACTCGTGGTTCTCTATCACCATTGATACTCCTCCGAGAAACCCTAGAAGAAAATTTGTCTTTCCAACTCAATCTCTTAGCCAAATCGCTCTACCCAAATCCGATTATGGCACCTAAGAGGAAGTCCGAAGTTCGCCGCTCGTTCTCCCTCTCCGCCACACCTCCTTCGGCTGAGTCTCAACCAGCCAAGCCCGTGATTCCTACTGCTGATGAGGAAATCACACCCTTGGATCCAGAGATCGTCGCGTACTCCCTCGCTGAAAACAAGGAAGTCGCTGACGCCGCTACCGAAGGGCAGCAGGACAAAGTCCCTGTTCTGAAAGAGAACCCTGTTTCCGAGGAATCTCTGGAGGAACCTACTGGTGAGGATGACGAAGCATCTCATCCCACCGATGATCTCGTCTTAGAGGACGAAAACCCTCAGGAGGATGCTGATCTGGAACAGGAAGCTGAAACCCCTGTCAGAAACAGCGTCGTCTCTGATGATGATGAGGACAAAGTGCAGGAGGTCACTCCTCCAGCAGTTGCTGCTCCTCAACCTACTGTGTCACCCAAATCGAAGGTGAAAGGCAAGGCTGTTGCTGTGGAGACTATCCCTGTTAAAGCCAAACGATCGGCCTCGATTATCGTCTCTGGAAGTGTATCCTCTAGGACACGACACAAACGCAAAAGCCCCGAGTCTGTGAGTAAGTCCTTAGAGCAGGAGGTCTTAAAAAAGACCAAGCCTACAGGTACAATCGCAGCTCAGGTAAAATCTACTGTTTCTCAGGCTGAAATAGAGCAGATCATGAACGCAGAAGCTGTTCCCTCCTGTGATGTCTCAAACAGGCAGATTGCTGCATGCAAACGGCTAGATTTTAGCTGGTTTAGTGAGAATGATCTTGATATTCTGCCTCTATATGAGAAGCTGGATTTAAAGGTGTTCTGTGAAACTTACGTCGAAGTCGCTGTTACAAGGATTCGAGAATTTTATACAAATCTCACCTGTTTCAAGATTAACGACATTGTTAAGTATGTCAGGACCATGATTGATGGCGTCTTCCTGGTATTTTCAATTCATGATGTCAACACCTTGTATGGCTGCAAAGAGCACCCTGTTCTTCCTGTGGTAAACAAGAATCAGTCATACAGCGCCATACTTGGATCTAAAGTGAAGGTGCCGCAGTACCTTGAATCTGCTGCACTGAACCTTCCTAAACGGATCCTCCATCGATCTGTCATCTTCTGTCTCCTACCAAGGACAGGAAGTCTGGATGCTGTCACAACCAGAGATGCTCAGATTATGGAACATTTGTTGCTGGGAAAGCCATTCAACCTGGGGGCGATGATTTTTGCTCACATGCAAGCTTGTCTTAAAGCAAAGGACAAAGCTCTCCCCTATGGTCAGGTTGTAGCTGCTCTTCTTCGTCTTCGCAACATTGATCCAAATCCTCCCACCGCACTGGAAAAATGGCGAGTTGGAAATTTTGGTCGACAAATTATTGCAAGTATGCAATATGTGAGGACTCAAGGAGGCTGGATTCAGAAATCCAAAGGGAAAGAGAAACAGCAGAAGGAAGCACCTGCTACTTCTGACAAGAGTGGACCTACTGCTCCAAAAGCTGCTGTTCCATCGTCTTCAACCCTGGAACAACCTCGAGAAGGCTCATCCTCCTCTTTGCCTAATCTCATCAGAGATCTGCAGCGACAAATTGCTGCACAGACTGAGGAACTTAAAGTCCTCAAGAATACGGTCGCTGAGTTAGTCATTACTGTTGAACGTCAGGAAAAGCTCCTCCGTGACAATCTCCAGTAATGTGTTCTGCTTATTTTTCAGCACCCTAGACCTACTGTAATGGTCTTAAATAAGTGACTGATGATGTGTACCCCTTTTTGGGATGAACTATTTTAATATTCTGCAGTTTGGTTTCATTCTCTACATCTATTGTGAGAATACCTTCTACAGGACCTTAGATCTCCGCTTTCTATCTTCTATACTTTTTGATATGACAAAAAGGGGGAGAGATTTTGGAGAACTTTGAAAATTAGTAAGTAACAATCAAGGGGGAGATAACACAGAGATATAGCGTATGCTAATCTCAAACCCACAAGAATTCTTGTGATATTTAGCGGGATAGAAGGACAAACCTACTATGAGGTTTATTAATCTTCTATCAGGGTATGCAAAATTTGAGTATAACTCATTTTTGCTGGGAGTGCAGAAGCTCATGCTACTGTCGGGCTAAATATACAGGAGCCTTGTCCCTGTAATCTGTACAAGCTGAATGCTTACACAGAAGTGACTGCACTCTGCAAAAGTAAAAGCTTCTATAAATTGTCAAACCCTTATTATCTCTATCTTAGGGGGAGTTTGATACTTCATCTTGTATGAACATATCTCCTATGGATGAAAGTTTTGTCATCATCAAAAAGGGGGAGATTGTTGACAAGATTTTGATGATGAGTCAAACAGCAGGTTTGACCTGCTATGACTTTACAGAAGCTGAAACCTCCTGTAACGAAGATACGCTTCGTAAGAGATGAAAAATATCATGAAAATATTTTCTTCACCCTCCAAAGATCATTTCAGATCAAGAGACGTGATTAGAGAATATTTCCATAAATATATATTTCAATAATAAATTATTTATTAATTAATTATTGATTATCTTAATTAAATTATTAATTCAAAAAGAGAATATTCTTAGAAATATTATTTGGATTAATATTTCGTCCAGATACAATGTTTTACTTGTCTAGAACGAATAAATTATTTTGGGAATAAATCGTTGATTATTTCCTTATATAGAAGGTCAAGTTGCTGTTACTGGCCGAACCTTCTGTAACGCATTATTTGGGGATTTAATTGTCAAAATAAGACAAAATTAAATCTGGAGGTTCCAACCAGATATTTGCACGACCCCATCATCATATTTCTCAAGTTGGAAATAAAATATTCTTTCTTTCCAACTATAGAAGGTTGCTGACCGATTTAGGCTCTAACCTTCTGTAAGATGAGATCTCGTGATTGGATGATTTGATTGATCTGAAATCAATCAAATATTGTCCCTAAATGATTTTTACACATTGGGGATGAATCTGGTCACTTTACGTTTTTGGCAAAATAAGTTTCCTTATTTACAGGAGGACAGAACCTCTATATAAAAGAAAAACCTAAAAACATTAAATACATATAGATCAGAGGTAAGTCTTGGCATTTGGCAACGTTAGCGGGTGGTTAACGTGTGTGCGAGTGTGCAGGACGGGTTCTCCAGGCGAGAGTTCTCGCAGGAGGTAACTACAGCGGGTTGAGCGTGGGTGAAGCCGCTCCGGTGACTTCGTTGCGTACGGATCTGAAGGACTCGACCGGAACTTTGTCGGTGACGTCGGACTGCGTGTATCAGGGCCTGGGGAAGGGTTCGTTGGTGACGAGTAGGCGTACAGAGTTGGTCGGAGAGAAGGAGTCCGTAGCAGGGGTTCAGTGGTGAGGGATCTCCAACCTTCTGTAGTTGGTTATTTTGTTATCTGTGCGTTTGCAGCAGGTGTGCTTTGGTGAAGCCACTCCGTGGGCGTCGTTGGCTGCAAAACCGAAGGACTTGGCCAGGAGTGCTGTCAGTGAAGCCGGGTGGGCGTACAGCAGGTCGAAGAGAAGGTTGTTGCAGCAGGCGTAAGTGGTGAGGGACTGAAACCTACTGTAGTCGTATTATCTTTATTTGTTTTGCAGATTAAACCAAAAAGACAAAAAGAGAAGCATATCAGAGGCGTCCAAACACTTGGAGAAAGCGTCATCAGATCTGTTCGCTGTTCCACAGAAGGAATAGCCCGCTACAGAGTCACAGAAGGCTGAAGCTTCCAGCCAACGTTCTGTGCTTGCTCAAGTCTGGTTGATTTCCTTGTGACTCAACCTAGACACATCCTAAACACAGCAAGAGTGTTTCTTGCATTGGTAAAGCTAGTCTTACCGTCCCGTGGTCAAAGAAATTGTTTTCTTACACCACAGAAGGTTTTACCTTCTACACTGTAATCTCTATACGAGTTATTAGTGAAAAGTGACCGAAAGTGGACGTAGGTGATTTCACCGAACCACTATAAAATCCTCTGTGTTCTGCGACTCATTTCGAAGTCAAAATTCACACGTTCCATAATTACAGAAGCTTGAAGGCTCTGTAAATTACAGTAAGTTACTTCCGCTGTGAGGGTTGTGAAAAAGCGTTCAAGAATTCCTTAATTGGACTTAACACTAATTCACCCCCCCTCTTAGTATAATCTTTGGGCCAACAGATCCGTACGCAACATCGCCCGGGGATGTCTTCATACTCGCCAATGGTAAGCCCGAAACCGTCGAGGACTTGCAAAGGTCCGGTTGGAGGTGGACGTTCGCCGAAGTTGTGGGCGTCATTTTTCTCGATTAGATCAGGCGAAAGCGAAACCATTTTCAGCTGCAGTTATGATCCTCATTGAAAGTCATCTCACATCCCACATTAACTTTGTGTCTTTGTTTTTCTTCTTTTATCCATAGGATGTGCTCCTGTATGACTTTTTTGGTACATCTCCTCTTAAAAGTCGATGGCGAGTGATCTACGAATTCATGAAGGATAAAGACTTGCTTGACGGTTGCATTCTCGGGACATGTCAAAGCTTCGACGAGGAGAAGCATGATATACTATGCTCCGAATTAAAGCAGCTATATGTTGCTGTAACTCGAACGAGACAGAGGCTGTGGATCTGCGAGAGCAGTAATGACATGGATAAACCATTCTTTGACTACTGGAAAAGATTGTGCCTGGTTCAGGCAAGGTTGGTGGATAGCAATTTGGCGGAGGCAATGCAAGTCGCTAGCACTCTGGAAGAATGGAAGGCCCAGGGTTTTAAGGTTCCTTTTCCTACTCATCTCTTGCCACATTCATTTACGATTTTACCAGCAAGTGTCGTTATTGTGTACCTTTCGTAAAGCTGAATCCCATGCTCTTTCCCATTTGTCCCTTTTGAAGCTCCTTCAAGAAGGAAACTATCCCATGGCAGTTCTCTGCTTTGAAAGATCAGGATATATATATGGACAGAAACTGGCAAAGGCTTCAAGTCTAAAAGCAGATGCAGATCTGAAGCACACTTTGAGTCCTCAAGAAGCTTTGGGTCTCCGAAGACAGGCTGCTGAAATTTTCGAGGCCATTGGAGAGTCCCAGTCAGCCGCTGAATGTTGTCATATGATAGGTGAGTACAAGAAAGCTGGTAAAAACTTTGTATCTATGTCCTTGGAAATGGAATAATCCATTACTGGATTGGCTTTGTGTTGCGATCCTATTGATTTTTGTTAATATGCAGGTACGATATATATGGAAGAGCGTCAGTATGCTCAAGCTGGGGACTGTTTCCGCCGGGGAGGTTTTTATGCTCTCGCCGCTGATTCTTATGCAAGTGGTCGTGTGTTCTCTAGTTGTATGTTGGTTTGTGTGGAAGGAATGCTCTTCGAAGTGGGTCTTCGACACATAGAGTCTTGGAGAAGCCAAGGTCTGACGTCAACCCAAGATATGCTCAAACTTGTAATGGATTTTCTCAAAACGGCTGCTCAGCATTACCACAGCCGAAAAGATAATAAATCCATGATGACGTACGTGAGGGCCTTCGATTCTTTTGGTGCCATGCGTGAATTCCTGGTCAGCATGGGATGCCTTGATGAGCTTATTTGCGTGGAAGTGTAACATGGTAATTTTTTGTAGGCAGCTTTAATTGTGTTGATATAATCTGGTTTTGATGATGACAAATGTTATGTATTACTAATGTGTTATTTAAGTGTCCTGAAGAACAGGTCTTCGGGTGTAGAAGCTAGTCTCTGTTATCCGTGCAATACGTAAAAGAGTTATGTGGAGTACTTCATCGGAGGAAATGATCTAGCTATCAGAAATGGTGTTCTGAGGACAAGATCTACTATCGTGTCCACTATCTCTGTTACAGAGATGAGCATCTGTGTGACAGTTGCTATAACTCTCCTTGCTGGATGGCATTCCTGGGAGTGACGATTTCCCTATTGGAGATTGTCCTATATTCGAGCACGCGAGATATTAATTTCATACATCCTTATTGGATCACGTCTAGGTTCATCTTTGGACCTTGAGTTATTTGGAAAGATTCATTTCCTTAACTAACGTGATCATATATTTGGTAACAATCTTATCAGGCTAAAATCTCTCTATATGGTGAGAATAATTCTACGAAGGGAATGTTTTCATATTTTGGAAACCTATAATCCCAATGACAAATTCGTATAATGAAGAGTGTTGGTTCTGCTGTTGCAGAAAACAGCTTCTGAACAGAAGACATTATCTCTTGTTGAGCGATCATTTTGTTTTATTATTATCTGACGTGACTAAGGGTAACGCTTTATACTTTTAGAAGTTTTCTCGCTGGATTAAATCACGGAGATTATGGTAAGTGAATCAACTAGCCGTTGAGATTGATTGGGAAACTTCGTTTTACGGACAAGCTTATATGCAAGAGTGAAGCAATGGTTCCAAGTGGTCGTTCTACCAGAAAGTTGACCAGAATCCTTGTACCTTCACCGTTGCAAAAGCTGAGAGCGTCCGTCGTGCATTCACCGAGCCGATCACCGCGGACAGAGAGCATCTTCTATAACTACAGACTGTTGGTGCTGTAGTTGCTAATCTTGCTTTGTGCAGGTTGTTAGTCACATAGGTTGTGTGCAAAGGCAGGTGGTAGCCGTTAAGCCACGTTTGGCGGGTGGTAGCCGCTAAGCCACGGTTGGCAGGTGGTAGTCGTCAAGCCACAGGCTCAGTAAGGAGTCGGAGTCAGACACGTTGCGTGCGGGTTGTGTTAGACACGTGATTACGTGCAACTTGTTAGTCACATTTCTGATAGAAGTGTGCATCTGTAAAAGTCCCAAATTCTAATCATAGTGAATACGCCCTACTTGGGGTGAGAGTTGGGAGAGTGAATGTAGGTATTATTTCCCGAACCAGTATAAATCTTTGTGTCTTACACATAAGATAATTCATCTTAGAACTGGGAATCTGTTCATCAGATCCAGTCTCTGTGACCTGACAGAACCACGCTTCTGTGAACGAAAAAGTGTCATAACTCTTACGGCACTAATTCAACCCCTCTTCTTAGTGCAATCCTATACCAATAATTAGTATCAGAGCAGGCTCAAATAGAAGTGATCTGATAGGATGCAAATGGGATATATGCACGTTATTGGACTCAACAGTAACAGTCCATTATTTGATGGACAAAACTTCTCTAGCTGGCGTAGCAGGATGGAGTTCTAGATTGCATCTCGTGAACCGAGGTGTTTAAGGATCATCCGAAATGGTCCTCTGCTTCACAGAGGACAAGATCTGAAAGTTGAGCATGGCAGCACGACTTCACTTTCTGATCAGGAAGTTGAAATCATCAAGCTGAATGTTATGACTGTCAACTTTCTTCACCGTGCTCTATCTCCTATGGAGTACAATCGGATCTCTTCCTGTACCACAGCAAAAGATATCTGGGATCGACTTGTTCTAACCCATGAAGGGACAGATCAAGTCAAAGAAACAAGGATAAATTTGTTGGTTCAGCAGTATGATGCCTTCAAAATGAAGCCTGATGAGTCTATCTCTGAAATGTATGATAGACTAAATACAATCATCAACAGCTTAGCCCTTCTTGGGAAGAATTATACTAATGTTGAACTGGTGAGAAAGGTCCTCAGGTATTTGCCCATGAATTGGGACGCTAAAAAGACCGCAATTGAGGAAGCCAAAGATCTAACAACTCTTAGGCTGGATCAGCTTATGGGTTCTCTCCTCTCCTATGAGGAAGAGAAATGGTCATCTGTGCCTCAGACGACCAAGTCTATTGCCTTTAAGACATCAGCTTCTACTGATAATGAATCAGATGATATACAAGCAGAAACAGATGAGGAGCTTTCCTTGTTAGTAAAGGGTTTGAACGAACTTCTTTACAAGAAACGCTTCAAACGAAGTGTTAAACCCAAGTCTTCTAACATAGAGAATAAAAAGGGACCAGTATGTTACGAATGTAAGAAACTGGGACACATGAGAAATGAATACCCTTTGTTGCTGAGAGGCCGAAGCCCTCTCGAAACAAAAGAAGAGCCTTATTGGCTTGGAGAAATGAGGAGGACAACGAATCTGAGTCTGAGGAAGAGCATAAGACAATCCTTTGCTACATGGCTCGTTCCAAATCAGAATCTGATTCAGATGAAGATGCAATCTCTACATCTATGTCTAAATTATCTTCTATTGACTTTAAAGGTTTTCTGACGGAAATCCTTGAGAGAGTAGAAGAGCTATCCTCGAAATATCGCCGGTAAAAAAGCAGAACAAGGTTCTGCAATCACAACTCACTTCTCTGCACAGGGAAAAGATTGCCTTGGAAAATGAAGCTGAGATCTTCTGCACAGTAGCATCTCCTCTGATCAGAGAACCTCATCCTGAGGTATGGGACGAGTTACTTGTTCGTGACAAAGTGGTTTCTCCACTAAATGAGTCTAAAACAGGTTTATTACCTGAAAGTCAGTATCATAAATATCACAGAAATAAATCTGAATGTTCAGATGATGTATGCTATGTGACACAAAAAGCATGTTCTGTGATAAGTCCCAAAGTTGCACAGAAACAGAATTATGTGGTGCCACAGAAATCTGAGTCTGTGAAACATTACAATTCTGAGCAGAAGCGTAACAAATCTACGATTAAAAACCTTGTCAAATTGATAGAAAAGGTTAAATCCGGTCACTATTGTGGCATTCTTGGACATATGATCGGACAATGTCAGATCAAAAAGTCAATAAGCATAACCAATGTGATTCTCCCTCGGAACAAGTCACAATCTTATGGAACCGGCTTAAGGTGGGTTCCTGTTGTAACTTAACTTGTTCTCAATCGCAGGTACACTTGAAAACTAAAGCCATGAAGGATGAATGGTACGTGGACAGTGGGTGCTCATGCCACATGGCAGGGGATCCTTCTAAGTTTTCAAGTTTGAAGTTACAGAACGATGGTTCTGTGACATTTAGCGATGATAGCAAAAGCTACATCAAAGGCATTGGAACTATCGGTAGTTCACAAACAATGTAGATAGACGATGTTCTGCTTGTTACAGGATTAAAACATAGTCTATTAAGTGAGAGCTAACTCTGTGATAAGGGTTATAGTTAACATTTAATGCAGAAGGATGTTCTGGATCCACATACGGCAAAGTCTGTTTCGTTGTTGAACGAAGAAAGAACATCTACATCGTTTCTCAAGACAATCTTTTGTCTTATGAGAAATGACTTGTTTCCTACAAGGATGATACAAATTTCTGGCATAGGAAATTGGGACACATCAATTTTTAATTATTGTCTAAGATTGCCAAAAAGGGGCTGGTACGAGGTTTGCTGAAGCTCAATTTTTGAATAGAACAACTTCTGTGAAGCATGTTCTTTGGGAAAACAAACCAAGGCTTCTTTTAAGAACAAATGTTACATTTCCATCACAAAACCACTTGAACTTCTACACATGGACCTGTTTAGTCCCACTAGAACACAGAGTCTGGGTCTCAGACGCTATGCTATGGTGGTTGTGGATGATTACTCAAGATATACTTGGGTAAGTTTTTTGGCTCATAAGAGTGATGCATTCAGTGCGTTCAAAAGCCTCGTCACAAAGCTACAGAATGAGAGAGGAGCCTCTCTTAAAAGCTTAAGAACTGACCATGGTACAGAATTTGCAAACCATGAGAACCAGTCCTTCAGTGACAGAAGTGGCATAGAACACACATTCTTTGCTCCTTATACTCTTCAACAGAATGGAGTAGCTGAGAGAATGAATCGAATCTCTTCTTCATATGGCCAAAACGATGATGCATGAAAGCAAAGTTCCACAGAATCTGTGGGCTGAGGCGATTAACACAGCATGTTATGTGTCTAACCGTGTACATGCATGAAAGACACTTAACAAAACCCCTTATGAGTTGTACAAGGGCAAAGTGCCTAACATATCATATCCACCCTTTTGGAAGTCCCTGTTACATACTAAGACTTCCTAAGGATAATGTTGGAAAATTCGATGCAAGATCAGATGAAGGAATCATCCTTGGTTATTCTGACTCCAGCAAATCTTATCGAGTTTTCGACAAAAGAACTCTTGTTGTTGAGGAATCTATTAATGTCATCATTAATGACTCTCAATACACAGCGGAATCTGTCTTATCAGACAAACCAAGCTCACAGCTGATTGCTGCTGATGCACAGAAAGAGAGCGCTGCCCTTCTTGAGACTGATTCTGTGCAAACCCAGTCCATCATTCGACGGGAAGCAAACTCCGAGGCTACCTCAGAGAATAATGATTCTGAGAAGAATCTCTTGGACAGAGTGCCCACTCTTTACAAGAAAAGACACCCCATGGAGTAAGTCATTGGGGATGTACAGAAAGGGATACAGACGAGAAGTTCTGTGAATCTCTTCTGTGAACATTCTGCATTCCTCTCCCAAAAGGAACCAACAAACTTTGATGAAGCTCTTGCAGATCCTAACTAGATTATTGCCATGCAAGAAGAGCTTAATCAATTCGAACGAAACAAGGTTTGGACACTTGTTCAGAGACCAAATGATCGTTCTGTTGTTGGAACCAAGTGGGTCTTCCATAATAAGCTTGATGAATCAGGCTCTGTGGTTAGGAACAAGGCCAGACTTCGCCGGAGAATCTCACATCTCCCTTGAATGAACCTCTTGCCTCGTCGGAGAAACCTCCATCTCCTTCGAAGGAACAAATCGCTACTGTTGTTGAGGCTTTCGATGACATGCAAACTCTCTCTAAGGACTTGGGACTTCCACAAGCCCAGCTCCAAGAGGAAGAGAAAACCTTGGCGGTAACTTTGATCACTGTGACGGAGAAGGTCTCCGTTTATGAACTCTCTGCAAAGGTTCCCCTGCGGCAGATGACGAGAAAGCATCAGATGCTGCTGATACTAATGAGGGTGCTAAGTCTGATGGGGAGGATGAAGAACCCCTTGTTTACAAAGCAACTGACGAGGCGGTTGAGGAAGTTCTCGCTCTCACTGTCTTGCTCTCCCCTGATCTGAAGCAGAAGGGCATATCCTGTGCTCCTAAGAAGGCTGCCTAGAAGCCTGTGGCAACCTATGGCTTGAAACTTCTCCATGATGCCATGAATTATGAGTGTCTCCTCCCGGACCCGACTGAAACGAAAAGAACCTGAGACGGTCATCACCTCTATTGCAAAAGTTGATGCCAAGAAACCTAAGTCTTTGGAGAAATCGATTCCCAAGGACTACTTCGATGAGGAGCTGGATACCTTCATCCCTCCGGTAAACTCTTGTCTCTAAAACGGAGATTGATGATGTGCTTGCCAATACTAGATTGCCTCGTTGTGATGCTGCTGATAGACAAATTGCTACGTTCAAGCTGATTGATTTCAACTAGTTTGGGACTAACGATCTTGATATTGCACCTCTATATGAAAAGCTTGATTTGAGAATCTTCTGTGAAGCCTATGCAAAGTTGCCTATTGCTAGGCCGAGGGAATTTTACGAAAATATTATGTTCCATGATGATGGACCTCATGTCAAGTTTATCAAGACCGTGATTGAAGGAGTGACTCTTGTGTTCTCCGCTCATGATGTGCGAGAAGCTACTGTGCCAGAAATGCAAGCTGATCGCTCACAATCGGATACTTATTACCCAGCTCTGCACAGCATGATGCGTCAACTATTTCTTGCGGCTGGTCGACTTGTCCGCGAAAGGGGAGATGTTGGTGAAAGCGGTCCACCCCGAGGGTACAGGTAATTCGAACCCTAGCAAACCTTCCTCGAATAGACCAGGAAATACTCTAGTGCAGGTGGGATATGACCCAGTCGACGGCAGATTCGTGGTGGTAAGCCGACTCCTTTTTGGTTCTAGGAAACCAAAATTCGTCAAAGCCCTTAACCCTTCGTCTCAATGGCAGAAGGTGGAAAGGAAGGTTGCGCCCCCCTTAAGGGCTCAAAAGAGAAAGGAAAGGCGTCTAAGTCACGCCCAAAAAAGACCTAGGATGACCCCTGTGATGCCACCCTCGGAAGGGAATCAAGCTGCAGAGAAACAAGTCGCAGAGCCTGAACGGGTCGAGTCTACTGATTACTCAGAAAACCCGGGCTCAATCTTCGACTACACTCCTCTACGAGGAGACAGGCCCTGCGACTTCAACGCAGAACAAGGGCCCCTTGTGAGCTGTAACGCTCTCACCCTCCCCACGGAGTTCGCCTGCAACGGCAAGGCGGAGGCGCCGAAAGGTAAAACCCTGGACTCTAAGGTCACTTCTTTTCCATCTGGTTTCCCTCTGTACTGGCTGAGGAAACCATCGGATCGCATGAAACAGCACATGCACTCGTTATACATCGCAGCCACCTTTGACGGTGTTTTGGTGGGTCGAGTCTTAATAGACAACGGTGCCACCGTCAATGTTCTCCCGCTCACCAAGTTTAGACTACTTGGGTACAAGCCCAGTGAGTTGGTGCGAACCGACATGGCTGTAAGCGGCTTTAATGGGAGGAAGTCCGAATGTCTGGGGATATGCTCTGTGCATTTAGGCGTTGGAAGACACGAGCAGGAAACTGCTTTCTTCGTAATTGACATAGCCCCTTCGTTTAATGCGCTTTTGGGACGCGATTGGCTTCATAAAGCCGCCGCGATCCCATCGACTTTGCATAGGGAGTTGATTTTATGGCTTGACTCTGAAATAGAGATTATCAGGGCGGATGAATAATCTTGTTGTGACAAGGGCATTTTACATGCAGAAACATGCAAGACGATCAAGGACCTCACCCTGGATCAACGCTACAAGCTAGGAGACCCCACTGTCGGACCCTTAGGTGAACCCTCCGGGAAGTTCGACTTCATTGTGAGCTATGGCACCTCTCACCCCAAGCCTGATGAGGGACCAATCGTGCCGACAGGATGGGGGCCCGACTTCACGGACAAGGACATAGATGAGGTCCTGCAGGAAGTAGTCCCGACCAAGGATGGAGGCGAGACAGACAACAGTCCTAATGGCGACAAGGGGGAGGCGCCTAAGAGCCAGGAAAGTGCTGCGACGGAGTTGGAGCCCGATAGACTCATGCACGAAGGGATGTATGGACAGTGACGAAGGAAGAAGCTATGCAGTCGCTGATATTCTCCGGCGACTTCAGGAGTATGTTAGGGAGTCTAGGAAATTAGGTTGCCAAATAAGCAATGTAAATGCTGAGGCTAGCTTATCTAAGTCCATTGATACCGACTTAGGCGGTGTCCAGGGGCGCGAGTCACTTATGATGCCATGTGACCCGCTTGTAAGCATCAATTTAGGCGAGGAATCTAGCCCTCGGATCGTTTTCGTTAGTTCTTCAATGAATAAAGAACTTTTCAATTCTATTAAGGCTAATCTTGAAGAATTCAAGGACTGTTTCGCCTGGGACTAGACTGAAATGCCTGGCCTAGATCGCCGACTTGTAGAACATAAGTTGCCAATCAAAGCAGGATTTAAACCAGTCCAACAGGCACCAAGGAGAATGACTCATGAAGTCACTCAGGCAGTATTCGAAGAAGTCAAGAAGCTCTTTAAAGCTGGGTATATAAGAACATCGAGGTACACCGAGTGGATATCCAGCATAGTCCCTGTCATCAAGAAGAATGGCAAGATTAGAGTCTGCATCGACTTCAGAGATCTAAATCGTGCTACTCCAAAGGATGAATATCCCATGCCCATTGCAGACGACTTAGTCGA
The DNA here is from genome assembly GCA_029817715.1 of Melastoma dodecandrum. Classification (NCBI taxonomy): domain Eukaryota; kingdom Viridiplantae; phylum Streptophyta; class Magnoliopsida; order Myrtales; family Melastomataceae; genus Melastoma; species Melastoma dodecandrum. The sequence continues at coordinate 3,148,541 of JARUPY010000604.1, read as the reverse complement.
TAAGACTGCAGGGCACCAAATTATGTCATTCATGGATGGTTTCTCAGGATATAACCAAATTTTCTTGGCTGAGGAAGATATCCATAAAACCGCGTTCAGATGTCCCTTAGGCATTTTCGAGTGGGTAGTCATGCCGTTTGGGCTTAAAAACGCTGGTGCAACCTACCAACGAGCCATGAACGCCATTTTTGATACTTCGATTGCCAAAACAGTCGAGGTATACATAGATGATATAGTGGTCAAATCAAAAGACGAGAGGTTGCATGTTAATGATCTTAAGAATGCTTTCATCCAAATGAGAAAGCATCAGCTCAAACTAAACCCTCTCAAATGAGCTTTTGGAGTAAGAGCAGGACATTTCCTAGGGTTCCTAGTTCATCAACGTGGCATAGAAGTCGACCAGAACAAAGTGAACGCCATTCAAAGATTGAACCCTCCGAGTAACAAGAAGCAGTTACAGGCTTTCTTAGGAAGGGTCAATTATCTCAGGCGATTTATTGGTAACGTCGCTGGACGGACAGAAGTCTTCTCGACTTTACTAAAGGCAAAGGGAAACTTTGTGTGGAGCGACGAACACCAGAAAGCATTCGAAGGCTTAAAGGAGTATTTAATGAAGCCGCCTGTGCTTGCCCCTCCTCGGATAGGAAAGCCCTATCTGCTTTACGTGGCAGCGACTGAATCAGTCATCGGAGCCATGTTAGCCCAAGAGGCGGAAGACAAAACTGAGAGGGCGGTCTACTATTTGTCAAGACAACTAACCGCTACAGAAAAACGCTATACAATTAAGGAGAAGTTATGCCTATCAGTCTTTTATACTGTTACTAAGCTAAGGCATTACATTGGATCCCAAGAGGTTCATGTCATTACCAAGTCTCCAGTCATAAAGTACTTTTTCGAAAGTCCCCTGCTGACTGGGAGAATTAGTAAATGGAGTTTAGTGCTATCCGCGTATGATCTACGATTCAAATCCCAACAGTCGGTGAAAGGACAGGCTCTAGCCGACTTCTTGGTGAGTCACGATCCATCTGTATCAATCGATCAAGAAGAATCCCTTGAGGACATCTGGCAGGGTTGGTTTGACGGATCTTCGGCGAAATCCGGCGTAGGTATAGGCCTTCGTATACTTTTGCCACTAGGGAAGGATGTTCGTCTAGCGTATCGCTTGACGGCAACTCACACCAACAATGCGACTGAATATGAAGTCTTGATCACGCTCCTGAAGGAATTATTAACCTTGGGAGCCAAAAAAGCCACAGTGATGGGGGACTCTCAACTGGTGATTAACCAGATGAATGGTACTTCTATATGTCAAGAGAAACTCGCACCCTATCATCAAGTCGCCCGCAAGTTAGTCGAGCGAGTTGAAGCGATCATTTTCCTCTTTGTAGGTCGAGAGGAAAATACCATTGCTAACGACTTAGCCCAAAAGGCTTCAGGATACAAGGCTAAAAGAGGAAGCGATTGTATCCCAGAAATAGTTTCCCACCTAGTTCCCCAAAGCGACGCGTTCGCTCTGGACATAATGACAAGCGATAAGGATTGGAGGAAGCCAATCACCGACTTCCTTTTTGACCCAACACAAAAAGCGAGCCAAAGGACTAAGACTCAGGCTTTGTCGTACACCCTTATAGATGGGGTACTTTACAGAAAGACCAAGGAAGGAGTCCTGTTAAGATGTGTCGACTTTGACGAAGCGACCCCAATTATGTTATAGACTCATCAGGGGTTATGCGAATCTCACCAATCTGGCACCAAAATGTCTTGGACTATCCAAAGACATGGTTTTTACTGGCCATCAATGCTAAAGAACTGCATAGAAATGGCTAGGGGATGCCAAGAGTGTCAAAAACATGGTCCGGTGACAAGGGCCCCAGCGTCCAACTTGGTCTCAGTCATCAAGCCTTGGCCATTTAGGTCTTGGGCTTTAGACATAATCGGGGAAATCCATCCACACTCAAGTAAAGGTGACGCCTATGTTCTAATCGCCACCGATTATTTTACTAAATGGGTCGAGGCTCAGGTTTATAAGAAGATCGATCATAAAGAAGTGATCGATTTTCTCAAATCATCCATCATCTATAGATTTGGAATTCCCTAGAATATTGTAGTGGACAATGGCACCGCTTTCAATAATGAGAAAATGCGAGAATTCGCTACGGAGTTTGGTTTCTCAATCACCAACTCGACACCTTATTATCCTCAGGCGAATGGACAGGCTGAAGCTACCAATAAACTCATAAAGAACAATATTCAGAAAATGGTTGGTGCAAATCCAAGAGAATGGCACAAACTATTACAAGACACTTTGTGGGCTTTAAGGGTTACTAAGAGAGAAAGCACAGGGGAAACCCCTTTTTCACTAGTATATGGGCAAGATGCCGTCCTACCTATTGAGGTTCGATACAAGTCGCTCAGGGTGACTTACCCTGATTTACAAGACGAAGCAATGTACCTCGCTTTGGAAGAATTAGAGAAGAAGCGACTTGATGTAATAGACCGACTCGAGGTGCATAAACAAAGGATTGCTAGGCATTATAACAAAAAGGTTGTCCATAAGCACTGTAAAGTGGGCGACTTGGTTTGGAAGATGGTGCTACCCCTTAAATCGAAAGACCAAGTTTTGGGTAAATGGTCCCCTAATTGGGAAGGTCCATATGAGGTATGTGAAACATACTCATCTAATAGTTATCGGCTTATGACTAGAAGTGGGGTCAGACATCCATTGAAGGTTAATGGTAAATATCTCAAACCCTATCGCGCGACTATCTGGGAAGCTCACCATAAAATCCTAAAACAAAGGACTCCATTAATTTGGGAAGCGCTTAATTCCTAAGAAATCGCGCTAGACGTCAGTAACGCTGTCTGGAAAAATGAATTGTGCGTAGTGGGCAGAAGTTCATTTGAAACACAATTGAGTAAAACAAAAACAATGGAATTACATTGTTCCTTAATTACAAACCTAATTTCCATAACCCGCCAACTTCTTTGAAATCAAGGACAAGGGATTCACGAGCTCGTCGCTTCGCGTTCACCTTGTTTCGCTGGGCATAAAGGTCGACGACCTTTTCTCTATCCTTCTCAGCATTGGCCTCCAGCTCCTCGATTTCTTGAGTATTGATCGACGCGAGCTGCCGAGTCAGGTCATTCTTGAGGTTCGTATAGAACTCTATTTGTCTCTCTGCCTCGGTCAGCTTCTCTTGCACGTCGACCAAACGTTGGCGGGCGTCCTGCGCAGCTTTAGAGGCCTACCCTCGAGCTTCATTAATCGACTGAATCTTCGAGTCAGTCGATTCCAAGGTGAGCAGGTCGGCGTCGTAATCCCTCCAGCGGGTCCAGTACGTCGACCTGAAGCTCCTGCAGGCCCCCAATATTTCGTCTGTAACCCGAGGGGATGCCTCGATTCTCTTTAACAGCTTCTGCATCCTCCTAAACTCGTTGACGCCTAAGGGGTCGATGAGCAGAAGTTGGCAAAGTTCTTCGATATCCTCGTGAAGCTTCACCCACGGGTCTTTGGTTGACCTAGAAGTCGCTGCAGCAGGATCCTGAAGAATAAGAGACAAATGTTGTTAAACAATACCCTAAAAACGCCAAGGCCAACGACCTCGTGTGATCGAGTACTTACCTCTGGAGGCAGTATATCCCCAGAGCTCTCGTCCGAAGAAGAAGGGGGGGTAGGAATCTTTTGTCGGCCAGCAGGCACCTTCACCCTCTTCGGACGAGCCTATAAGGAAGGATACAAGTACCCCAGTTAAAATCGCAATGATAATACTATGTTCTGTTCAAAACAAGAACACATACCATTGCTGGTGTAGGAGTTTGAACTGGAGGAGAAGGAATAGCTTGCTTTTCCTCCTCATGAGTCGACCGGGTCGGTAGGTCGACCAGGATCGCGACATCCAGAGTAGCTTGTTCTTCTTGAACCAAGGCCTCAGGGATGTGTTGTTCCTGAAACAGAGTATGATGCGGAACCGAAAGAACTAAAGTAATGATACACCAGTTTAGAATTAAACTCACCTTGGCGACGGAAGCCTTTGAACTTTTGTCTAAGGCGTGGGAGATAAGCAGGTCGGCATCCTCATCTGAGGCCTCTCCCTAGACAATATAGTATGGGTTAGATATGAAAACTCAAAACAAAAATTTGAGTCATCAGAGTCATACCTCCGCGGCCGGCCTTTGCCGAGCGTCGACTGCAGCTGACGACACTGGCACCGCAGCTGGTGCCTTGGTAGGTCGCCGCTGAAGCAGCTGGCGACCTGGACGGGGTCGCCGCTGCAGCAGCTGGCGTCCTGGACGGGGTCGCCGCTGCAATAACTGGCGACCTAGGAGAGGAAGTCGCCGCTGGAGTCAACACCCTCACCAGTCTCTTCCTCTGAGATAGAGGTATCTCTTCAAAATCTTCTTCCTCGGCCGTCTTGCGCTTTGGTGCGCTTTTAGATCGAGCCTTAGAGGGATCACCTTTGGCTACTTCCCTGGAGCTCGCAACTTTTGCCTTCCCCTTGCTGGTTGACTTGAGTTTAGAAGGAGCAGGGGCAAGGGGGGCTTTAGGCTTGGATTTTCCCGAGCCCCGAGGAAGCAATGATCCTGAAAAAGGAGAAAAACTTATGATTAGTATTAAGAACCCAATACTCTTAAAACAAAGCTAAGTCCTTACCTTTCGCTTTAATATGCGCGTCATCTGTGTAAAAATCAGGTTCCTTGGAGACCTCCAAGAAATGCATCAAGGCCCGCAGCTCTTCGTATGTAGTCGACCACAGCACGGTGAAGAACTGTGTGGCGAAACAGGAAGAAGTATCAGATGGGAATTCCATCTGGGAGAGCTGCGCCTTGTGATTGAGCAAGTCGAGGATCTTCGAGTCGATCGACTTGCACGCAATCTTCTTCATTCTGTCCCCATATAAGCCGCCGGCAGGGTCAGCGAGTGGAACTGCTACACTTTGGATAAACCCAAACTGCCTTGCACACAGTTGAGGGTTGTAGACTTCAAAGGTCATGCAGCCATCGAAAATCATTAGCAGATCTCTGCTGGTCAATGCTCCATTCCAGAAGCCACGAGCAGTTTGAGGATTGATTTCCTGAGCAAGTGTCTTGCCGCCTGGAAAGGGTGCCCAGTCACGCCGATCTACCCTGCCGAAGTCGACTATGTGCTTTAGATGGCCAGTGATCGATGTCATAAGCCATTGATCCTTACGCTGGCGGCACTGATCTAGGATGGTCTCCCCATAATAAGAGGCTTCAAGGGGCGAAGAAGGGACCTTGAACCCAGTCAATCCCGGCATCCACATGGCCGACCAAAGATGAACTAGCCAGAGCAACCCTCCTGCTGGATGTTTTGGAAATGGCTTGATTTGAGACGTTACTCTGTCCAGATCGTGATAAAGAAGACCCAAAATGAAGGGACCCCAGGAGATTTCTTCATTGGTCTTCCTCAGAAAATTGGCCACCGCATAAGAAGTGTGGCTAACTTTCTTCCCAGGGAAGCAATAGACGAATTTGCTCAACTAGGTGCTGAGGAACTCGACCTCTTCCTGGGCACCAAAACCTTCAGTCGATAACCTCTCATCTGACCTCTTGCCTGCTGAGGCCATCTTCAGATGCCTATTCACCACCTCCATGTACTGAAGGGCGCCCTTGGGATTAATATCATCCGCCTGGGAGTACTGTCGAACAGGGCGGCCATTGATTTTGCACCTAGTCAAAATCTTCACATCTGCCAATGTGACTGACATAGGGCCTTCCGGGAAATAGAAGCAGTTCACGGCAGAATTCCAGAAAGGTAGCATGGCCGAACAAACCCTGGGGTCACAGTTCTTACTTGCTACTGACATCCTAAAGAACCTCAAAATCCTCTGGTTCCTAAATCTCTCATTAAAGTGCTCCTCCCACATCTCAAGCCAGTCTACCATCTCAGACTTAGATGCAGACGGAAAAGAAAGGAAAGATCCCTGACCTTCCCAGTTGAGCGGATCGATGAAGTCGGGATGACAAATCGGGATGGGCTTCTCAGTGATGAGATAGTTGAGCGGCACCGTCTCCGGGAAAAGACGCTCTGGCAAGATAGGTCCAAGAGTGACGCCCGATCCCTGATCCTCTGCGACCGGAATGGGTCCGGTTGGCCCCGCGCGCAGTTTATGGAACTCGAAAGACTTAAAAGTTGACATCTTTTTGAGGATTGAAGGAGTTTTGGTAAGGGAGGGTTTTCTGGGAAACGAGGGTTTCTGGTTTCTTGGAGAAGATGGAGAAGTGTTGAACAAGGAAGAAAAGTGCGGGAAAAGAACGATGACTCTCCCTTATATATGGTATAATTTTTGCTGAGTCGGCATAGCCAACCCAGCATAAAAGGGGGGCTTATGTTGACATGGCAAATAATTTTGGGCCTGAGCTTAGAACAGAAACCCGGTAATCCCTCAAGTCACACTCTGAGTCGGCCCAAGATACAGTCGTCTAGGCCGACTCACGGTGAAGTCGATTAGATCGACCCATAACGAAGTCGACTAGGTCGACTTATGAACGGAGTCGACTAGGTCGACTTATGAACGGAGTCGACTAGGTCGACTTACGAACGGAGTCGACTAGGTCGATTCACAACAAAGGAATATGGTAATCAAAGTCAACCAAGATGACTCAACGATAACTAAGTCTACTAGTAGAGTGAAGTCGACAGAATTCTGGATAAGTCGACCAAGTCGGTCGTAGTCCGTACAGATCAGTCAAGTCGACGAGGTTGGAATAAATTTATTCATTTTCAATCACGTTCGTTAAGGATCGTAACTGATCCTAATATCCAGGAACGTGATCCCATATATCAAGGAGGTTGTTGAGACACTCCCACGATATTAGAGTTCACGGTCTATAACACGATCTGCAACACGATCTATCTGTTACGTGTTAAACACGTACAAGTCCTCTATAAATAGCAGAGGAGTTTTCAAGACAGGATACGACCATACACAGCCAAAACTCTGAAGTTTGTTCGTCAACCTTAGGAATTAGATACCTTGACTCGGTTTATAGGTCAACTATCCTTCCACCGACAGAGTGAGCTCGTAGGGCCTTTGCCGTCAACCCCCCGCCAGCGACACCACCGACGGAGTGAGCTCGTAAGGCCTTCGTCACAGCCTCCCGCCAGCGACCGCCACCGACGGAGCGAGCTTCCAAGGCCTTCGTCACAAGTTCTCCGCCGTCACAGGATTTCACACCGCTGTCACCACTTGCTCCTTTTTCGTTATTTTATGGCCGTAAGCCCCTGTTCTTAATTTGTCAAGATTGTAAGACTTGCATTCTGTTTTTGAATAAAATTGTGCATCTTCTTACTGGCGACCACAATCCAATTCCTGTGAGTCCTTTGCCAAATATTTCCGACGTGATCCGTTCTATACGTAAACAGCACCCTTCCCCAGGATTAGGCCTCGGAATCCGCCCACGCCATCGAGGAGGAGGCCTTCAATGCCGCCGGGGAAGCGTCCACAGCCGCCTCCCATCGTGGCGCTTCCCGCCGACGAGAATCCTCGCAGCCATCTCCCATCTTGTAACATGCCCTTTCCCCTTTCTGTGCGATGAACGGTTTTCAATTTTTAATTAATTTATTTATTTATTATTATTCATTATTTGTTTAATTGCATTTAGCGTTGTTGCGTGCCTTGCGTGCGAAGATTTTTGCAATTGAAAAAAAATCTCTTTTTGTTGCTTTTGGGGACGCATTCCATTATGGTTATGTTTTATTATTATTATTATTATTATTATTATTATTATTATTATTATTATTATTATTATTATTATTATTATTATTTTAGATTTTAACTTAATAACCTATTCATGGTGTGGCTTGTCTTTTAAAAAATAAACCATTTTAATTATTTCCTCCAAACTTTCAAAATTTATTTTCTTAAAAAATATTTTCAACCTCTTTTTAGTTTGTTTCTTCTCAATTGACTTATAACATACGATTGTTTTAATCGTTACCAGTCGGTAATTATAGTTGCATGCATGGAGTTTATTGCAAGTTCTCTTTCATCAAAATAACTCCTACAATGTTATTATTAATCACGTTTTAATCCATTTTCGAACAGTTTACTTTGTTTATTCGACATTTACGCAGGCATCTCGGGGGCGTGCCTTGCGGACAACCAAGGCACGGACCCTATTCAACGCGTTCAAGACAAAGGAAGTTATATTCGAGGATTTATTTTGAATTCTCGAAGATCAAGACCCTCTGAAGATGGCTTCGCACTCACCAGCGTTACGGCATCAGCGGCTCGCCAGGTTCACCGTAAACCTATTCTAAAAACGGCACCGTGAGGTACAAATGCCAACGGATCGTTCTAAAAAAACAGTGAGAAATGATACAAACACCCGGTTCTCCCTTGAATTTGTTTTTTGGCTTAGAAACTGTTAAGGGCATTAATAAATCCATGATGCCTGCATTTTTGCCCGAAAAATCAATTTTTAAGAAGAAGTATTTTCTAAAAAATGATTCATATAGATTTTTAGCATATTGGGCTCGTGATTATTTTTAACAATTTTTTTTTCTAAAACCGAGCTCAATAAAATCGGACATCGAAAACACACGATAAAAGCCTCCCTTTTCTTTTGATGCATGCGATTTAGTAATTCCTAATTCCCGAACCATAACGAATCTCTACAGTTTTTCTAACTTGAACTTAAAATAAGTTAGTGGCGACTCCTTCACATTTTCAAAATCCGAAGCCTTATCGTCAAGGGAGGATATCCATTTTAGATGGAACCGGAAACGGGATCACCCGCGACAACAAACATCCTCTAAAACATTTTCCAAGCATAAGACTTCAATTAATTAAAAAAAAGGAAAATGAAATTGGCCTTTTTTTTATATATCTAAATCCCATAGTTTATTTAGAAAATGCATCTACTCAGTACTAACAAGTGGGATGAGGCGGAGGTGGGAATGCCAATATTCCCCTTTCCCCTTCCTGCATTTCTCCACCAACTCCGGACATTCCCAAGTGTGGAGACTTTCCAGGGAGTCAGGGAGACCGTCGTTGGGTAAAAACCTCAGACTCGGACAGTCACAAATGGTCAAAGATTGAAGGGAGGTGAGGTGGCGTCTGAGCCCCGCACCCACCCTCTCCAACTTCATCATTGTCCGAATATTCAAATCTATATAGGGATGAAGGGAGGAGGAGACTCCATTCTCTTATCATAATGAATGCACTCCATCTCATCCACGCATCCCATCTTACCCCTAATCGTCAAATCTCGTAAGGCGGTGAGGCCCCTCAATCTCCACCCCTCGGTTGATTCTAAGAGATTCCAAACCGGGAGGCATACCTCCTCTCGGTGCTAACCTCGTGATGCGGTTGCAGTTGAAAATAGTCAAAATTTTAAGGGATGTGAGGCGGTGCATGTCATGAGAGGCAAATTCTTCACCTTTGAACATCTGTAAAGATATAAACGGGACATGTTGCAGGGGAGTGAAGGGATTGTCTCCATCTCCAGGCAATTACCGAGGGTAAGATCGGAGAGAGCGAACATGTGTTGCAAGTTGTCCGTTAAAGTCGTGAGGCTATTACAATTCCTAATTTCCAATTTTCGCAGAGAATGAGTCAGGGGACTACCAACACCGACTAATTCCGAAATCGACACGAATCCATCCAGATTACCGAGAGAAACCTCCTCGAGAGATTCCGAAAGTTCGCTGTTAATCAGTTGTGAATGGGGCAGGTAGGCTTGGGCAGCCATGAAGCTTCAATATCCTCAACGAAGCAGGCCAAATAAATCGTCCGGCAGCTTCTCTATCTCTCCATAACATCTCCAATACGTAATCCTCTGTCCCAACAACCGCGAATTAACACTCGCTTCCATTGTTCATCGTCCCTTCCAAACCGCAGCAGCCTCCGATTGCCTTAATAGAAAGTTGCAACCCCTTGCACTTGCTTGCCAATTCAACGGCAATATCTTGAAGATTAGGATGTTGTTCAAAGTTTTCTTCACCAATGGAGTGACAGGCGAGCAGAGACAAGCAATCCTTCGAAGACAACAATTCCAACTGCTTTGGATCACGATCACCCATCCGTCTAGCGACGTCGATGCTTCTTGTAGTGAGTAGAATCCCGCTTTCTTTACTCCCGGAATACAGGGGCTTCATCACAGACTCGAGCTCGTCGTAGTTATCATTCCAGACATCGTCCAACACAAGGAGGAACTTCTTTCCAGATAACTCCTCTTTCAGAGAATTCTGAAGCTGATCCAGATCCTTCTCTGCACCGGACGAAGACGGCGCTGCCTTGTCCAGGATGCTCTTGGTGTTGGCGGCCATGTCAAAGACTTCGGAGACACCGACCCAGGCTTTGACCGCGAAGTCACGCGTTTTTCAAGGAATCATGATTAAACAACTCTTGTGCAAGGGTAGTTTTACCGAGTCACCCCATCCCAATGATCGAAACAACGATAAAGGGTCGGATGGAGCCGTGGGTTCCTTCGAATCTGGTCAATCGAGCGAGCAGCTCCTCCATTTGCGTCTTCCTGTCCACAAACTTGGGCTCGGGCAGGGATGTGGTTCTGAAACGGGGCTGATCGTCGCGAGACTCGCTCCTCAAGTTCCAGACTAATTGAAGCAAGGGAATTTGGTCATGGACAGCATTTAATCTTTGGTCGACGTCCTCAATCTCGTTGGCCATACGATGATCAGAGATCAGGGTGTGTGGATCAAACTGAGATAATTTGGAGATCAGGGAGAAAGGACGTTTCTTGGATGCCTTCTGCTTGGCATCGACTGAAATGTGGTCGAGCAGGTCCTCCATGTCGTAGGCGACGTCCCTGAGGTCAGCTAGCCACTGGACAGTAGCAGGGTCATCATCGTTCATCTGCTTTTCCTTGGCAGAGTCCAGCCGGCTTGGATCTTGGGCAGCTTCTCCGCCCACAGCTTGGAGCTTGCCGGAGATGCCGTGGATCAGGGAATACTCGTCGAGGAGGAGGGAGCCGACTAAGTTGAGGACGGGGGAGAGGAAATCCATTTCTTCTCTTTTGGGATGGCTTGTCTTCCTCACAAACGGACCAGAGACTTTTTAACCCGAGAGAGTCGGTCGCTTATTCATTCATCCATCCATCCTACACAAACAAACAAAAATGAAGTGGGTGGTGGATTCCATTAAATTATTAATGACCCAAAAAAAAAAACAAAAAGACCTTTTTCCCTTCTTCCCAAGTCGTCGTTCTTTTATTTTCATCCTCCCCACAAACAGCCAACATCTATTGCAAAATACTTACCTATAAAATATTATCTATAGAAAAATAAAATTTAGCTTTTTTAAAGAAAATATGAAATATTAATACTAAAATAAAATTATTTGTGAATAGAATTTTACAAAAATATTTGAAAGAATGAAACGAATGAAGAGTATTTTCTGTTTAAATGGTAAGTCTCGTCCTTAAACGAACGTTAGTTACCACTTGGATCAACTCATGTTGGCGACCAACACAGAATAATTTCCCCCACTCTCGTAGCGTGAGTCTTCGTTTAATTCATCTTCAGTCGTATTCATTTTCTTAAAAAATTCACCGAGAAAGAGTACAAGGGATTGCTGTTAGTCTCATTGGACAGACAAATGTTGCTCCCATGACTCGAGGACTTCCCCCGAGTCTATTTCGAGCGCGTTCTCGTACCGACTGAACAAGTTTCGTTGGTAGTTACACAGCGGTTACACACCATTTAAAAAAATGTTCTGAAATTTTCATGTCTTCCACTGCTGTTATTATCCAGGTTGCTTTTCTTCACAAAGTAGGAAATTTTCCAAACTTTAGCACTTCGACTGGGGTTGTTTACACCCGTTGACTGTGAATACGATGCAGGTCGTGTCCGGGGGTGAGTGGGCGCCCTCTTCTGCGTTCTTGGATGGGGCGAGTTGGCGTACCTTGCTACGGTTCTTGTCCGAGGAGTTGGGAAGGGCGCACCCACTTGTTGGAGGACGAGGCTTTGGCTCCAATTTGACGAAGTAAGGAGGAGGTTTGGCCTCCGATTCCTCAGAAGAACGTCTGTTTTTTTGTTTTCTGTTTGCATGAACAGTAAAATAACATAGAATATCAAACCATTTGAATCAAATGCATCTACTCAATATTAATTTTTGGAATGAGTCGGAGGTGTGGCCAATATTCTCCTTTCACCTTTCTGCATTTCTCCTCCAACTCTGGGCATCCCCAAATGTTGAGATACTCAAGGGAGTCAGGGAGGCCGTCGACTGGTAAACACCTCAACATCTCACAGTTATAAATTTCCAAAGATTGAAGGGAGGTGAGGTGGTGCCTGAGTCCCCCACCCATGCTCTCCAATTTCTCCATTTTCCCAATGTACAACCTCAAGAGGGATGAAGGAAGGTGGTGACTCCAGTCTGCATCATCGGCAGGAGGAAAACTCTCCATCTCATCCACACATCCCATCCCTCCCCAAATGCTTAATGTTCGTAAGGCGGTGAGGCACCTCAACCCCCACTCCTGAATTGGTTGATTCAGATTTCTGCATTCCCCAATCCAAAGAGATTCCAGATTTGGAGGCAGACCTCCCCTCAGTGGTAACCTTGTTATGCCTTCGCAGTTGTAAATAGATAACGATTTGAGGGATGTGAGGTGGTGCATCTCTTGAGGCAAAGACTTCACCTTTGAACATCCGGCAAGCTTAAACATGGACAGGTTACAAGGGAGTGAAGGGAATATCTCCATCTCTAATGCTGCGCAATCCTGGAGAGTGAGATGGGAGAGGGCGGACAAGTGTTGCAAGCTGTCCGTCAAAGTCGTGAGGCTTCTGCAATTCTTAATTTCCAATTTCCGTAGAGATCGAGAGAATGGACTACCAACAACAACTAATTTCGTAATCGACACAAGTCCTTCCAGATTAACAAGAGAAATCTCCTCGAGAGAATCGGGAAGTCTGCTGCTGATCAGTTGTGACTGGGACATGCTTGGGCAGCACTCAAGCATCAATCTTCTAAGCGAAGCAGGCAGTTTCTCATCGGGGAAGGAACAAAACTTCTCGCAATTAACAATCCTCATCTCCTTAAGAGATGAAAGCCCAAATAAATCTTTCGGCAACTTTTTTATATCTCCACAACCACTTATCTCAAGAACCTTCAGCTTAGGTGGAACTTGTTCACTGCCATCCCCTTCCACGAAAGACTTAAATTGAGGACACCAAACAATCCTCATCTCTTCGAGCGCAACCCAAGAGGTCGATAAACTCCCCTCAAAGTGAACGAGTTTCGGGATTTCCCTAACTACCATCTTGGTCATAGAAGTAAGGCCCGCCAGACATTTGAACAATGCCCCATCGCAGCCATCAATATCAATCTCGACGAGGGACGGAAGGCATAGAGTACTCCCTCCTTTCAGTTTGGGACACTTCTTCACGGTTAGCTTGCGGAGACATGGGAATGACACGTCGTTCTCATCCTCTCTGTGGGACAACCATTTCTCCCAGGCACCCATGTACTCAAGGCTAAAGCTCCTTAGTGACCGAAAAAATGGCTTCCTGGACCCGTAAAACTCGGGACCTATGGAAGATATCCCTTTAAAACCACTGATGACCAACCTTTCCAGCAAGGGAAGTTGTCCCAAAGGTGGTAATGAATCCACACTTCTACAACCTGTCAGGGTTATGCTCAAGACATTATTCATAATGCACTGATTATCAAACCAAGAAGGGAATCTTGTGGCTCCATATCCACCTATAACAAGGGATTCAATCTTCCTCGGAGGTTGCAGAAGGTGGAGGAGCTTGAATTGATGGTCATCTTCACGAGAAATTTCAAAACTCCCTCCCCAGTCCAAGCTTAATTCGAGAACCGCTTCCTTCCCGAATAGATTAGCAATTCTCGCGTCTTCGATGTCATCTACATTTAGCAAATTACGAATGTGCAACTCCCGATGAAGGCATCTGAGTGGTCCCAGCTGCTTCAACTCTTGACCGACTTCATTTCCCACGATAAAATCCGAGAATATCTCGAGATTGGTTAGATCGCCGATACGCGGCGGCATCTCCTGTAAACTGTGAGTGCCGGTTATGTCGAGGTGGAGAAGATTAGACAGCTTGTGAATGTTTCTCGGCAACTTCTTCAGCTCCGTACACCCTCTAAGCAGTAGAGATTGCAACTCCACCAATTCACAAATTGATTCCGGTAGCATTTGGATATTTGTATGAGAAAAATCAACGGAACGCAATAATTTCATCTCTCCAATCCGGTCAGGCACCTGCGTAATTTCAAAGTAACGCAACGACAACATTTTCAGATTCTTCATATCCATGATCAAGTCTTGTATCACATCCTGGGGGACGCTGACATTTGGCTGTGGGAATCCTGAGATTTGGAATGGCATAAACGTTCTTAATTTCTTCATCGAGCGAAACGCGTCAAATCTCTTCGAAAGACAACCTTTATATCTTTCTGTAACCATTGCCGCATGACGCACTTTGTCGAGAGACACTTCATGGAAGGTGGAGCCTTCTTTATACTCATCGGAGCTGAAATATGAGCGGACGTCAACCAATTTTGCGAGATCGTTAAGGAGATCATGCATTGAAAAACGGGTCTTCTCATCCCTTGCTTTCTGAAAGAACGACATGGCCTCCAACCGACGGAGATTTTCTATCCCCACCTCTTGGTAGGTTTTTGCGTTCCCTTTTTGCAATAACCCTTGTATGACCCAAAGTCGAATTAACTCATCTTGGTCGAATATGTAGTCCTTCGGGAATAATGCACAAGCTGCGAAACATCTTTTCAAGTGAATGGGAAGGTGGATGTAGCTCAACTTCAATGCCGGAGGGATCTTTCCTTCTTTTTCCCAAGAACCGTGAGTTAACACTCGCTTCTATTGTTCATCGTCGCTTTCAAAACGCAGCAGCCCTCCAATCGTCTTGATCGAAAGAGGCAGCCCCTTACACTTGTTTGCCAATTCAACGGCGATATCTTGAATATTAGGGTATTGTTCAAAGTTTTCTTCACCAATGGAGTGATAGGCGAGCAGAGACAAGCACTCCTTCGATGACAACAAGTCTAACTGCTTTGGATCACGATCACCCATCCGTCTGGCGACTTCGTTGTTTCTCGTAGTGAGCAGAATCCTGCTGCCTTCACTCCCGGAATACAGGGGCTTCAGCAGAGACTCGAGCTCGTCGTACTTATCATTCCAGACATCGTCCAACACGAGGAGGAACTTCTTTCCAGATAACTTCTCCTTCAGAGAATTCTGAAGCTGATTCAGATCATTCTCTGTATCGGACGAAGACGGCGCTACCTGGTCCAGGATGCTCTTGGTGATGGCGGCCATGTCAAAGACTTCGGAGACACAGACCCAGGCTTTGACTGCAAAGTCCGCATTTTTCAAGTGCTCATGATTAAACAACTCTTGTGCAAGGGTAGTTTTACCGAGTCCCCCCATCCCCACAATCGAAACAACGGTAAAGGGTCGGACGGAGCCGTTGGTTGCTTCGGATCTGGTCAATCGAGTGAGCAGCTCCTCCAATTGCTTTTCCCTGCCCACGAACTTGGGCTCGGGCAGGGATGTGGTTTTGAAACGGGGCTGGATGTTGCAACACTCCCTCCTCGAGTTCCGGACTAATCCAAGACTGGGGATGCGGCTGAGGACTCGCTCCAATCTTCGGTCGATGTCCTCGATCTCGTTGGCCATACGACGACGAGAGATCAGGGTGCCTGGGTAAAACTGAGATAATCTAGAGATCAGGCAGAAAGGACGTTTCTTGGATAGCATCTGCTTGGTGTCGCCAGAGATGTGGTTGAGCAGGTCCTCCATGTCGTAGGCGACGTCCCTGAGGTCAGCAAGCCACTGAATTGTAGCAGGGTCATTGCTCATCTGCTTTTCCTCTGCAGAGTCCAGCAGGGATTGGATCCCGGGCAGCTTCTCAGCCCAGACCTGGAGCTTGTCGGAGATGCCGTGGATCCGGGAATATTCGTCGAGGAGGAGGGAGCCGACTAAGTTGACGACGGGGCAGAGGAAATCCATTTCATCTCTCTGGAATGGTTCGTCTTCCTCACACGTTTTCTCACGGTGGCGTCAAATAACCAACTGACCAAAGACTTTTTTGGCCTCTTCCCGAAAGTCTTCCCTTGTTCATTCATTCATCCTACACAAACAAAGAAAAATAGGTTTCGACTCATTAACACAAGGCTAGCCTTACCCTTCCGGATGCTACCAGTCACAAATCCTGTTCATACAACCGGCCCTGCAAGGAATGCTGGAATCAACACCAACGGACCACATAACGTCACGCCAGGTTGCAACGGACATCCCGTTCTCCTGGGGTTCTTCTGCCTTCTTCACACACCATCAATCCCCTATCCAACATCCTTCATTGGCCGCACTTCCCAACTTCCCCCAACAGCATGGGGAATGCGACTCAGCCCATTTGCAGCAAGTTCAGCAAAATATTGCGGCATTCCCTCTAACCAAGATCTGCGGCCAGCCTGCCTTCTTCCCAAAGAGATCCTCCTCTCCATATCTCCTCCTTCCATGGACTAAACCAGGCGTTCAGCCCCTACCCCTTTTCCTTGAGCCATAGCCTCCCTCCCTTTTCTCCTTTCCTCAACCTTCTCTCCATATCTTTGGCCGTGGTCCAAACAGAGAAACTCCAACCTCCTCCATCACCCAGGTCGCTACCTGGGACAGAGACTTCCCCCAAGCTTCAGCCAAGCTCCCAGCCTGAAGCCAACAGCGAATTCCATACCTCGAACAGCTCCATCCTGGCTGCTCCAGCGGCCGCATTCAGCTGCTCCGGCCTCGCCGTGCTGCCAAATTCAACTTCCTCCCTAGCGCTCTCCGAGCCACAATTCCGGCAGCTGCACCGAGCTCTTGGCAACGCCGGTTCCAGATCAATGATTCCTAGATGTTGCAACACGTGCGCCAGAATACTGTCTTCTGCTTCCGAAGCTTATTCGGGTCGAAGCAGCTGCATCATTCCCAGATGGATGCGATTTCATCTTATCTTCAGCCGGTTGATGGTAGTCACATTGGACTCCAGGGTCTGGTTGCCCCGATCCTTGCTGCCCTCAGCATCCCCCAACAGACGACACCAGCCGTTTCCAATGGCGCTCCCTTCACGCCAGATCCCCAGCACATTGGTCATCTCGCAGCAGAACTCCCAGATGATTGCCCTTGTTCCCGACAGCAGGGCGTCTCAACCCAGCTACAGCGCCTCCGGCTCAGACCAGCGGAGCCCAGTTTTAGCATCCACGAGCTATCCTCCCTTTGCGGCGGCAGCAATCAGCAATTAGCTGCCTGCTTAGAATAGCACCCCGGCACCGACAACCAATGGCGACCTCCCCGTTCTTCCAGCCGCCCTCGACTGCTCCGGCCCAAAGGAATTGAACGCCGGCAGATCCCAGACCAACCGCCTCCGTTGCAGCCCCTGCCGTGGATGGGCGTGCTCTAGCCCATGCTGCCGCCCTCCGGTTGGACTCCTCTGCCGCGGCACACCCCAGCATTACTGTCAGAACTCCGAGATTCCCCGGCCGCAGCCACGGTAGCTGCACTCCTCTTGGAGTCAGCAATCTACGAGCTCTTCCGCAATAAGGGCTGCAACGAAACAAAGGTTTTCTTTGATGTTTAATTTTGATTTTTGTTTGAAATACCAATTCCATAAGGAATAAAATGTGTTTCAAATATTGATTTTTATAAAAAGTTAGAAGATCGATTATTGAAATTCGACTTTCAGGTTGAAATCATTATTTTAAATACTGATTTTTTTAAGGGATAAAATCGTTGTTTCATACACTAATTTTCATAAAAAATAAGAAAATTCATGTTTGAAGCACCGACTTTCCACTAATAAGTTGAAAACGGTTTTTGAAACACCGATTTCTCGATTTATTGATACTAGTGATAGAACTTTCAACCCTATTTCGCGAAATAATATCCTAATCAACATTATACCGAAAATAAAACTCCGAGTTTATTTACTTGCTTAAAAGTCCATTCTTGATGAGATTCCTCTAAATTTTCAAAATATATGAAACCAATAAATTTGAAAAGAGGATAATATAATTCTTTTAGGTTCTCGTTCTGCGATGTTCGTCAAATCTTACAAGTTCGTTTCTAAGTGGTTCCTACGTTAGAAATATTGCTAAACTGATTATGCGTGTATTTCTTCATACTCGGTCATTATAAAAATGGGCATTTGTGAGGGGTAAAATGATTTTGCACCACTGCTACGAGGTTGGTTCAAGTGGTAGAAGGTATTAGATTTGCTTAAGGTATCGTATTTGAAATATACCGTACGCTGCCATCTTTATAGAGGAAGAGGCTATTCTTCGACGGGTGGAAGCTTCACCAAAGTTTCGTACTTTAAGAAACTTTTACAAACCTATTCGTACTTCCGTTCGTAAATATTTCGTAACGTACGAAATTCGTTTCGTACGAACGAGTTTCATACTTTACAAAATTTTTATGAACCTATTCGTACTTCGGTTTGTGCTCGTTCGTAAAATACAAAACTTGTTCGTAAAAGTTTCGCAAAGTACGAAATTGTTCGTAAAAAAGTACGAAACGCGAAACTTCGACGATATTTCGTAAAACATTACGAAACTTCGGTGAAGTTTCGTACTCGGATGGAAGCTTCCAACCCTGGAAGAATAATCTCGTCCCTCCTGTGGAAAGACCCACCCCTTAGCTTTGTTTGCTGCTTTATGTCGGATCATCCGTATTTCTGCCTTGTCGAGGGAGATGTCTTTTAAGTCGTTGCACAGGATCAAGAAGAAGAGGTTCAACGAGAAGGCGTGCTGTCGCTGTAGAGACACCATAAAAGCAGTGTACTGCAGTCCTTCAAAGGGGTTGGAAAATTCCGGGAGATGGAAAAGGAACTCCTGTGGCCTTCGAGAATGACATGTTGCCGGAACTTTGGGCTTCTAGTCTAGCTTGAGCTTTTATATGTCATAGTTGTTCTCCGATCCATGAAAGATTTCAAAAACTATCAACTTTTCTACTCATCTCAGTTTCTTGGCAATTAAATCGAACTATCAACTTTGTTCTGGGATCCAACAGGAGGGGGTAAAAAAACGACGGACGATTTGGGGTCGAACTTCTATGAAAGAGGCGAGATGGCAGCGATCTCACTCTGCATCAAAGACCTTGGTTTCCAACTGATAGGCATAGGTGAAGAAGTTTGGCCAACATAGGAATGTTGACATCATGCAACTGGCCGTGGATGCTCCAATCGTCATGTTCATAACCACGATCTGGAGCTGAATGGCTTCTAACGGGGAAGCCCCTCCCATAATCATGCCAGTCATTGCACCGGGGAGTGAGATGACCCCGCCGGTCTTGGCGCTGTCAAGCACGGGAGTTAGTCCGATGACCAATGCTCTCTTCACCTGCGAGATGGTCGCTTGCTTGGGGTTCGCTCCCAGAGCCAACGCTGTCTCTACCTATAATGAAAGATTTACGCAAAACACACCCCTAAGCATTGCACAAAATAAACCACGGTGAATTCTTAATATTAAGATGATGAAATAACAGTTAGAAAGTTTCGTCAAATCAATGTGTGCCGTAACCAATTCATGTTTCCAAGATCCTATCAACATGCAGAACAGAGCAACATTAGAGTAGCCTTCTTAGCCCCTCTCATATTTATGGCCACAGCTGAAGGCTGACCTGGTCCTTCTGCATCTTGACATCATCTCGGAGCCTTTTCATGGTGACACCAGTAGAGGTCATCGCATTCCCGACCATCATGCCAGCGACTGGAATCACATAGCGGGGAGTGAAGGGAAAGACTTTGAGCAGCAGAAGCAGCGACATCGTGACTGACGTCCCGCTCAGAATTGAAATCCCCGCTATGTACTTCCCCTTAGGCACGTGCTTTGCTCGCTGACCTGCCGTATGACCCGCTACGCATACCTGAAACCATTTCCCAGAATCCTCACAATATATACTAAAAACGATAGTAATCATCGGGAGACGATTTAATAGTGTTCATGACCATTAGTTATTGGACTGTGAAGAATTCTCCATAATATTTGTTACACATGGAGGTTAGCGTTAACAGTCCGGAACGTTCAAGAGTCCGGAACGTTAAAGAGACAGGGAAAGGTGGCCCAACCATGAAGAGATAGGCAACGAGGATCCAGATATCGTTGGTCTGACGGAAGATGAACCCAAGGACAAAACCGACGACAGAGAGCTGAATGAAGCCTCTGCAGACGGAGTAAAGCATGTCCTTCTCGATGCCGAGGTTCTGGAAACGGGAGAGGGAAACAGCCATGAAGACCACCGCAAGGGCGGCCAGCGGCTTCAGCATACCCTCCATGTAATCGGCTAGCATGGTGTTGGATGACCCCAAAGAAGGGTGCGAAAAGCTGGCAAAGGGCAATCACACCATGAAACTAATTCCAAAGGTTTTTTGAAGACTCGCCTTAACAGTTGTGACGATCTTTGCATTGTGGAGTGCAATTGCAATCACCTCCTTATAACTACGTTGGAAAGCAAGTCAAACTTAAAAGAGCCAATAGGATTTGGTTTTCCCATAAATCACATATTTTTTTTTTTCAAATTAATGACTATACTAATGGCCTAAGAGAAATTTAGATTTAATGTTCTAATTGGTTCGAAGAATATTTTTTTCTAGTGAAATATACCGGGGAATTTTGTAGTAGTTCGATGAATAGCCTTAAGTACACTTTTCACTCTTATAGGATGCGCTATCGAAGACTTTTAGTGACGATAGAAGGCACAACGGCTCTTCTACGAGTACGAATAATGTCATAAGGTACTAAGACTCTCCTGCAAAAGGTAATGCTGATAGCACAAAAGCTTTACCACAAATGATAACTCAACAGGTCGTGTCTTGAATGTTCGGCGCTTCACCAAGACTTTCACTCAATTCCTCGTTGCTTGCTCCACGATCCACTACAAATCCGCAAAACGAACAGTACTTGACTCTAGGAGGCCCTCTAGTTGGGTGTCAGACCTCTCCCTCGAGAGGTGTCCTACAAGCTAATTCACAAAGGCTTCTGTACGAAACAACTAACCAATTACATAACGTTTGATGTCAGTAACTCACTGTGTTGGCCACCGTGCGTCAACACATATAAACCTCGACTTTTCTCAAGGCTAATTCACGAATGCCTCGCCTCCTGTAGTGCGGCCACGACCTTGAAGCCTTTGATGGTCAGGCATGTCTTGTACACGAGAACACCAACTTTCAGCCTTTGAAGGGCGGATAGAAGGTTTTGACGATGCCTACCGACACACTTAGGAGATTTGACTCTCTTGAACATAAATCATCAATCAAATGATTTTAGATCACTAATAAACTACAGAAATATCCTCATCATCAACCAAGTGAATTATGGTAAGTTTGAATCTCAATCCCATACTCTTACTTGTACATAAAAATTATATTACTCAATGCCCCTACGATGATAAATTGGCCATCGGCATGCGCTACGAATATGGATTGATCTCAGTTTAATGTAGTGATCAAAGTTTGGAGTCAAATATATTTCGATACCGAAAATCGGCCAACAGCTAAGTACTTCAATAAATACCAGTAGCATTTGGTTGTTTTTTGTACCAAACGGTCTAATTATAGCAATTTTATAGCTCATTGGGCTGTTGATAGTCACATCAAATCTTCTTATAAATGTCAAACCACTAAAATTGCCAAGGAAACAATGGACGACCCTTCAAGTTAGTGATATGGTGATTAAACATGTTTGTACTGGACCTTGTCCCGTTTCTATGGAATCGAGTGTAAAGACCCGTAAAATAATATATACATAATATATGATGGTGATGATGCGTAACTTCTAATAATTAAAACGCGAGTCAAATAGTTGGACTTGGTTAAAGTTCGACGTGGACACGAGAATCTAGTATTCTCGTAGTTATCGACGTTTTGAGCGAAACAATATCGATGCTTGGGTTCAATTACGTGCGATTATATCACGCGAGAAAGGGGACGCCCTGACTCAAACGTAATCGGGTTCAGGTAAGGATTCGCGATTGCTCATTAAGTTAATATTTCGGAAGGTGAGCTAACAAAAAGGACCTAATTGTTATAATGTTATAAATTAGAGGATGCAATAGCATTAACTAGGAAATAAGATAAAAAGAAAAAATTAATTAAACAAATAAGGGATGAGTTAAGGGGGCATCATTCTCCTTCGAGGGTTAAAGGAGAAGAAGATCCCGACCGTCATCCTAAACAAAAGGGAGAAGCAACAGATTCCGGGGATCGCGGAGAGTATGAGGGACTCGGGGGCGAGCTGGAGCTCGCTGATCGGTCGTGGGGTGTGTAGACTCGGGGGAGACGGTGAGGCGTTAGGGTTTGATGGTCCAGGCACGGCTCACCCCCTTCCCCTGTCTTCTGTTTCTTCGTCTGTGTCGATTTCATAAGAGTTCTGCTGTGTTTGGGGGTTTTGAGCGTGCCCCGGGGAAGGTCGGGCAGGTTAGGCGAGGGTCGTGGCGTCTGAAGGTACAGATGGTTGTGGGTTCGTCTGTGGTCTGAGTGGATCGAGATTCCGTGCCGATGTTTGTGTCGACCTTGTGCCTGAGACCCGGTTGATATTCGACTCGTTGCCGATGTGGGGCGTGGTGTGGTTTGTGGGATCCGTGAGGATTGGTTACGCGCGGTGGCTCGGGGGAGGAATAGTTGGGCTTCGCCCCAGAGAAGTGGAGTTGTTCCCCCGTTGGAGTGGCTTCGCTCTGGTCGTAGGTGGAGCCGGTCCTCAATTTGGACGAGCAACTCCCCTGAGTTACCGAGTTTGTTTCGGAAATGTGAACCCATGACACTCACCCCCACACGCATAAGCCGATGGGGAAATTGAAATGGTTGGAAATTGCAAGTGGTGATGGTAGTACTTAGGGGTTGAACCACCGAGGCTCGTAGATGTGAAAACTGGATTAAAGGAAATGCTATGCAGTGGGTGTGACTTGTTGCCGTCTGTGTCTGTGAGTTTGCCCAGGGGTTGTATGGTCCTGTGGTGGAGTCGATTTCGTGCTGAGTGCAAAACTCTCGATTTCGCGGGCGCTCGATTTTATCGCTGTGTCGGTGGTTCTGGTTGTGATGATGTGTGGAACCGTACCTTGCCATGACTCTGTGGACAGCCGGATTTGTTTGGTTTGCGTTTGTCTTGCTAATGCTGGATTTCTCTATTGCTGTCGTTGGACTATTCACTTATCTGATAGATCCTTTGGGACGTAGTCCTTCGTCTGGATTATTGCGATGCCGCGTGACAAAAAGAATGAAACGTGATTTGATCGGAAACAGAACTGAGCTCCGCCCCCGGGGTGAGGAAATCCCTTCCGTACTGTAATGGCACCACTTAACAGCGGGGGAGTCAGTTTTCCTGTTCTGTGCCTTGTTCCTGGATGATTTCGTAAGATGATGGTGGTAGTGGAGGCTGTGATGGACAGCCGCTACCTTGAGATAAAACTTCAATCTTCTGCCGTGGTTGAGACTCTGGATAAGTTTGTGGTTGTTAACCGTTAAATGGATCGTTTGTTGAGTTGTGTTACCCGACTAAGAGGTCGGAGGAGAACGGGGAGGCGACGTCCATTCGCGGTCGTGCCTGCTACTGTTATCCAGGGCGCTCCCGGAGGAGTGGGTGAGAACGTACTGCAGTGATCCTAGCACCGTACGAAGTGTTGATATGTGGAATGACGGTGAAATGAGGGAGTTGCATCGTTTATTTACCGTTTATTTGGTTTGCGAATCTGTATGTCTCATTTGGTTGTGTTATCTTCTGCTTGTGGTGATAATTGCTTTTATTTGAATTGGATATACTTCTGGGTTGAGCTATTTGCTGCTGTCTGGATTTATATGTGTTCTATGAAGTTCGTCGCATCTTCGCATGAAAATTGTTTTAAAGGAAGCATGATAGGTCGAGTCTAGTGGTCGCACGAATTTCGTATGTGCATGGGTGGGGCGTACTCAGCGTTTATCGCTGACCCCATTAGGGATATTATTTTTAGGCTTGCAGAGAAAGGACACGTGGCGTAGAAGTACGGAAAAGAAATCGGGAGAAAGATGCCACGGTAGAGATTTAGAATTTTGTCGACTTCCGCTGTGTTGACTAGTCAACGGTGATTAAGTTTTTGAAAATCGTATGGAAAAATGCAGGTCGTTACATCAAGACTCCGAGGCATCGCCAGAGGCAGATGTAGTAATGGCGGTGATAGGATCTTGAGCGGGCATCATAATGTTTCGGAAGAAGTCGACTACTGTGAACACAAAATTTTGCGAATACGACTATGTTGATGCCACTATGATTCACGGAGTAACGAATACGACTATGTTGTTGAGATTCTTCGCTCGCTTTATCATTATTATGAATGTTACATCTGCATTCCTTTGAACAGACGAATTTGTAAACAAGTTGTGATGATTCGATTGAAAGGATAAAAAAGATAGTCTCCCGTTTCTCTGTTCGTTCTTTCCTGTTCTTTATTTTTTTTATCTGGATACATCTCGATCAGTTTTCTGTTAGTATTAGGTTGGAATATTAGCTTCGAGTGAACTCTAGATTCGAGTTTTAAACTCTTGGGTTTGCTTTTCGATTTTTTTTCATATATATTATGCCAAACTATCTAGCTATCATCTTGTACCAAACTATCTGGCTTTAGCATTTTATTGCATAAGGTTGTTGCCAATTTACATTAAAATTGTCAAACCTCTTAGTTGCAATCAATAAAATGGATTAGCAAGGATTAAAGTAATGATCTTCAGACACAATATATTTGGAATAAATAGTTATAAAAATAAAATCGACATATCGCTCTCCACAATGAAATGATGTTCAACTAAATGGAATTCAAATTTCTTTATTCCATATTTTACTGCCAAAATTTCTTTTATGGTTGAATGATAGTGTTGTTCAGCTTGGTTGAACTTACCAGACTTATATGCACAGATTCATATTTTTCCCTCTTTCTCCTCAATCAAGATTGCTGTCCAAAATTGATCACTAGCATCTCTCTGGAGTATCCTTATTCCATATGAAGGAATCTGCAAAGGAGGAAGCAGCTGTAATTGGGCTTTCAAATATCTGACTGCTTCTGTCTGGGCTTCTCCCCAGGGGTGAGATCCTTTTCTCAGCTGGGCTTCCAGTGGGCTGGTGTACCTGCTAATGTTGGGCACAAAATCTCTCAAGTAGTTAACAATTTCTAAAAACTGTTGGACCTGTTATATGGTCAATTTAGAGTCTGGGAATTTTAGAAGTTCTTGGGCTATATGAGGTCCTGGATGATATTGTCCGTCTGAAAGTCTCATTCCCAAGAATTCAATGTTGTTCTCAAATAGTTTCACCTTTCTCTCAGAAAGCATTATGTCGTACTTTTGCACAAGGTCTGCAAATTGTCTTAGCAAAAGTTCATGTGAATCCTTGTCAGGACTAAATAGTAAGATGTCATCTATGTATATCAATGCAGAGTCCTGAATAGGCCAAAAAATCTTAGTCATAGCTTTCTGGAATAGAGACGGGGCAGTCTTAAGTCCGAAAGGTAATACCGTCCATTGGTAATGTCCGCCTGGGATACAAAATCCCGTTTTCCATCTTTCCTCAGGGTGTATTCCAAGTTGCCAAAACCCGCTTTTAAGGTCAAACTTAGAGAATAGTTTTGCCTTGGCTAGTGAAGCGAATAATGCTGTTCTATTTGGCAAGGGAAACTTATCATCTTGTATGAAGTGATTCAGAGGTTGGTAGTTGATAACTAACATTTTCTTACCTCTGAGTTGTTCTGAGCGCTTGTTAACATAAAATGCTTCGCATGCCCATTGTGAATTTGACTGCTCAATTAATCCCTGTTGCATCAAAGAGAAACATTCTTTTCGAGCTAGTTGAGCACTTTCAGGATTCATACCCGAATGACTAGCGTTTGTAGGATTGATGTCTTCATTCTGCTTGAAGGTTTGCTTCACAAAGAACTCCTGATTTTTCCATAAGGGATGCGGCATTTCAGCAAAAACTCAGTATGGTTTTCTGCAAAAGATGAGCTAAATAATTGCTTTGCCTTTTCTGCAGGCTCAATGGAAAACATCCGTGTAATTGTCGTGTATGGCTTAAAGTTTCCATGATACTTGAGTCCTATAGTCAAAATGGTTAGCTCAGGTAGCTGCTGCATCAGATTCCAAACTAGCACTATATCTCGTCCAGGAAGATCAGTAGCAAATAGAGAAGCTTTAATGGTGCAATTATGAAAAAGCATGATCTTCAGGTTTTTGGTCTTATAGTGTGTTTAAAATTAAACTGATAATATTATTATAAGATATAATGGTTGTATTATTGTCTTGCCTATGGTGTTAAATTCAGGCAAAGTGCTGATTTCATTGAATGCTAAATTAGTTGTATCAAGTTAGTTGTAAAGAGTGACCGGAGTGTAAGAAAGAGAAAGACATTGTATTGTACATTATTGTGAGAGTGGATGCAAGATAAACGTACAACATGTAGGGATATATTTTTAGTATATGGATATGCGGAAGTGAAAATACGCTCCAATTTTATTTCTGAAAAACGAAATTACGTTCACCTCTCTGAATAAATATATTCATAACCTAAAAACATAAAAACCAATATCTCCTAAATATCTTCAAAGATATTATTTTAGGCGTAAAATCTAAACTAACCATAACAAAAATATCATAATAACAACAATCTCCATGTTTAGCTGCCAATACCAAGATTTTCTCTTATCTAGATCTATTCAAATTTTTCTACAAAAGATCTTCAAGATCTTCTGAATATCTTAGAGCTCTTCTTCGAATCTTTGATTATTTTAACAATTTCTTGAAATCTTACTTGTTTTTCCTCTGAGATCCTCCGACATAAGTGCGTTTTCTTTTTTCCACACGATAGGAAAACTTTTCTTTTTTATTTTCACGGACATAAACTCACGACCATCAAAATTCATAATAGTGCAAGTCATATCCTTAAAATGCAAAGCATAATTTTTTTCTAACATTTGACCCATACTCGACAAACTCTGTCTGATTCTAGGGACAAATAAAACATCTTATATATATATTTGGTATATGTCATTGTCTTTACGACAACTGTACCTTTGCTTTTGACATCTAGGAATTCTCCATTCCCAATCATCACTTTAGATTTGCTAGCTTTGTCCAGCCTCACAAAACTGCTCAAATCCGACGTCATGTGATTGGTATAATCACTGTCTATCAACCAAGTATGATCTCGTACCTTTGTCGAGAAATAACAAAAAACAATCTTGCTCTAATTTTATTTCTGAAATCAGATTTACATTGACATTTCTTGAGAAATATATTTATAACCTAAAAATATAAAAACCAATATCTCCTAAATATCTTAAAAGATATTATTCTAAGCATAAAATCTAAATTAAACCAGCAAAAATATCATAATCCCAACACAACACTCATTGAGAAAATGCGTTACTCTAGACATGTACAAATTGCAGAGATTCAACCAAGCTTTAAATACCAATTTGCTTAAATATCATAAAGGTATAAACATATAAAGAAATATTCACCAGAATTTATTGGTCGAGTATCTGAAGTGTTGAATTTCATGTAAAATATAACAGTTCCGGTTTATTAAAAGATGTTGTACATTCTATTAGAGAGTAAAACCCTTGTTCTGAAGACTCACTTGTTATACGGTTTCAGTTTTCGAATTTAAATCTCCCAAGTTTGAGCTGAGCCGACGAGCTTTACGCCTTAGGTAGGTGGATTCTGTTGTACAACAGCGAACACTAACTGTTCTAAAAGTTCGAACTGTTAGGTGAAAGCGTAACATACTATATATTTTCATTTTCAACGGATTCAACTTGAGATATGTTTGTAGTAGACTTAAATATTTAGGAGATATGTAACTACAAAATTTACTTCAAGAAAAACAGTTTTAGTTTTGAATTGAGATTCAATCCTATTCGTAAAAAAGTAAAAAAAAAAGTAGGAAAATTAATGTTTAAGTAGGGGCGAGCATAGGTTCCGGGTAAAACCGGGAACCTGTCGGAACCGGCACCATAGGGTCGGTGTCAGTACAGGTTCTCGAATGGATCGGGTAGATTCTAGGTTCTAAATTTTACAAAACCGGCGGTACTAAGTACGGTTCCAGGTTCTCCCCCCCGGAACCAACTCGGAGAACCTGGAACCTAACCTAAATATTACCCAACCCAATATCCTACCCTAAAATTTACCCAACCCAATAACCTACCCTAAATTTTACCCAACCCAATAACCTAAATTAAACTTTACCCTACCCCAAACAATTGTCCCGGTTCCTAACCTTTCTATTCCCAGTCTCTCCCCCCTATTCACAACGTCTTCATCAAACGGTTCCAGGGGTTACGGTTTCTTATGGTAAGTCAGTTCATAATATGTTTTTTCCTTCTTCCCCGCCTTGCCTTGTCAATTTTTATTTATAATTCTTTCTGGGTTATGATTTTTTGGAGGATTTTAGGGATGGGTTAGGTTGATTGAGCCGTGGGTGATGAGAATACGTTCTTAAAAGTTCTTTTTTCTGAACATAGCCGGTCAGGGGGTGATTCTGTGGGGTTTGGATTTTGATTTTGATGTAATTTGAGGCGTTGGTGCTCTGGATCATCTGTTTAATGATCTATTGTTTGATTTGTTAGGTTGTTCGAATTAGAAGATGAATCCCGATTCTGACAACAATGAGGCTCAAACAACTAGTGTCAAGCGAACTTTAGCTTCAACAGCGGCCAATCTTCCTACTGCTCCTAAGGTAACAGGCAAACAAAACATAAAGTCTAACGTTTGGGATCATTTTGTGAAAATTCTGAATAAGAAGACTCATAAGGCAGAGAATGTGAAGTGCATTTACTGTAACAATGTGTACAAGTATAATCCTAATTGGGGCACTTCAACGATGTGGAAGCATATTAATAGTTGTCGGAAGTTTCCTCATAATATGGATAAGCGACAAAAGATATTTACTAGCAGCAAATCGGAAGGATGCACAAGTCGTAATGTTATATCTACTTGGGTGTTTGATCAAGAACGTTGCAGAGATATGCTTGCTAGGATGATTATTGTCGATGAACAACCTTTTTCACTTGTCGAGCATGAAGGTTTTCGCGCGTTTGTTAATGTTCTACAGTCTGCTTTCAAGCCTGTTTCTCGATTCACTGTTGCTAGAGATTGCATGAAGATTTTCATAAGTGAGAAGATAGTGCTCAAAACTTTTATTGGCTCTTTGAATTCTCGAGTGGCACTTACAACTGATACATGGACTTCCAATCAGAACTTGAACTATTTATGTCTTACTGCTCATTTTATTGACAATGAATGGAAGTTGCATAAACGCATATTGAGTTTTGTGGTTATGTCTAGCCATAAAGGGAAGGAAATTGGCAGAATGGTTGAGAAATGTATTATTGATTGGGGAATACAACATCGTATTTCTACAGTGACAGTTGACAATGCAAGCTCTAATAATATTGCAGTGAAATACTTGAAAGATAAGCTCATTGAAAGCAACTCCTTGATCTTAGGCGGTGAGTTTTTTCACATGAGATGCACTGCACATATCTTGAATTTAATTGTGAAGGATGGCTTGAGTGATGTTTGTGAATCTATAAGTCGAGTACGGAAGATGATTCGTTATATCTGGAGCTCTTCATCTATATTTGATCATTTTCAAAAGTGTGTCGTGAAAGAAAGAATTCCACATAAAGGTTCAGTTTGCCTTGATGTGGTAACTAGATGGAACTCAACCTACTTGATGTTAGAGACTGCTGTGAAATTTAGGAAGGCTACATGAGATACATGGAGGAAGAGTTGAATGTAGGAGGTAAATCAGAATTGGAGCGATACTTGGAAGACAAATGTGAAGAGTGTAAGGCTGATTTTGATGTTTTAGGTTGGTGGAAAAGTAATGCCAAAAATATTCCATTTTGCCTTGTATTGCGAGGGATATTTTAGTTATCCCCGTATCAACAGTTGCTTCTGAATCTGCTTTTAATACGTCGGGCCGTTGGATTGCTACTGTAGTTCACTAATTCCTAAAGTTGTTGAGGTATTAATATGCGTTCAAGATTGGCTAAGATCCCCTTTATCTCCTATTAATATAGAGGAGAACCTGGAAAATGCCGAAAGATATGAACAAGGTATCTTAATTATTTCAATTTGAGTCATGATATTTTTGTGTATCATTCGCTCACGTTTTGTTTACATGACTTGTTTATGCAGATTTTGCCGAAATTAATTCAGATATTACGAATGTTTGAAGGCTTTGAGCTTTGGAGACGTTGATCCGGATTGAGCTTTGGAGGCGTTGTCGGATTGTTCGTAGATCATTTTTGTTATGCGAACTTGTCGAGTTGGTCTTCATTTTGGGACAATTGATTTGGTTTGTGGATATCTAGCATGTTTTTAGGACTTTTGGTTTGGCTAGTAGATACTTGGCATATTGGTACATAATTGGGATGAATCTCTGTATTCTCTGCTAGTTTGGTATGCTAATTGAAAGTTCTAATAGAAGACACCGGAACCGGAACCGGTAGATTGATTCCTGGGTGGTTCTTTAAACTACTGGGTAGGTTCTATGTTCTAAAATTAAGGAACCGGCCATTACAGGGTAGGTTCCAGGTTCCACGTCCGGAACCTACCCACCCGGAACCTGCTCACCCCTATGTTTAAGTGTACTGTCCCTCGCTTAGATTAATGAATCCGAAAATTATTATATACTCGTATCTAGAAAAGATATGTATTCAATAATCGATACCCGGTAAGTCACTTCACTTTGGTGGGCGAGTCCTCCAACAGAGGTGTCTATATGCGGTGGGTTTCGAACTCGAGATCTTCTTAGGCGAAGCTCCTCACTACTTAGATAAGCCATATGTTGGTAAGTTTCATCGTTTCATACATGTAAGAATCGATTTAATCAAAGTTACCGAGAAAAAGATGATCCGATCAGGTTTCAAGCCTTATATCAGCTACTACAACACCACGGTTATAAGACTGGAAACTTGATCGTCGAAGTCGTTTCCTTACAGCATAAAACACGCCCCCAGAAGTTTTCTTCTTCTCGACCTCCTTCATCCCCTCTGTGGCCTCTTCCGACATGCTCCAGGCGGATCGCTCCGGCAATTATGTGTCTCTTCGGAGTTGCCTTTTATTTGCCACGGCGTTGCTGTAGAATTAACAAAATAATGAAATACATTTATACCTTCATAAATTTTTATATATTAAACTAATAATTCAGTAAGTTAATTATAATAAATAATTGTTTAATACCTCTTGCATTAAGCAAAATAATGGTGTCCAACTCATTGTTTGGTATATACTAAACGACAATTTCTGAGCAGGGAGGGGGACTTTATAATATATAAAGGATTCGGTAGACCTGCGTTGGATGACATGACATTATCTGTCGGCCTAAAATTCCGTGTCCGGGATTTTCATGAGTTCGAACACGTAACCGTCGAGAATCGTCGAAATATTGGCAACTGTTCAGACATATTGTTTTACAGTTCAGATATGTGCATACTTTTTTTTCTTACATATCGTTTTACCGTTCAGACATGTCTATCTACTTTCATAAATGTCCGAATCTACGAGAGTATCAGACACGGCATTTTATCGTTGACCGAAGTTATCCCTAAGACAGACGAAACGTGCCGCACGCTTAAAATATCATCCACAAAATGACAATTTGTAAGTAGTTGGTGCCTATAAATTTAAATTTCTTTACTAGACGACATTTTCTATGTAGATGGGAGCTTTATAATATTATAATTAAGGTAGAACAAGAGAAATGATTAGGGGGGGAGGGAGGGATGTTAAATATCTTACTCCATTTTGGGTCTATACTTTTAATCCACCTTCTTCTTTCTTCTCCTTCTTCCTCTTTGCCTTGCCCTCTAAGGCCATGGATTATACCTTCATAGCCGCGACACTGCAGACCCAATGGAAGTTGTGGAATATACGGGGTTTCATGATCCTTAGCCTATTCGTGCAGCTAGTTCTCGCAATCGCTGCCCCTTTTAGGCAGCAGAAGTCCAACCGTTTCGTCATATTCGTCGTCTGGTCTGCCTACTTGCTAGCTGACTGGGCTGCAATGTTCGTATTTGGGCTGATCTCGAATGCCGGATGCCGGAACTTGGAATACGACGACACTCAAGTCCCCCCTGATGTTCTGGCATTCTGGGCAGCTTTCCTTCTGGTCCACCTGGGTGGTCCCGACACCATAACTGCCTTCTCTATGGAGGATAATGCTCTGTGGACGCGTCACCTCGTTGGCCTCATCGCGCAACTTTCTGTGTTTATGTACATCTTCGTGAAGACACTATCAAACAACAGGCTCTTGGTTCCCACTGTCCTGATATTCGTGG
Organism: Melastoma dodecandrum; assembly: GCA_029817715.1. Lineage (NCBI taxonomy): Eukaryota > Viridiplantae > Streptophyta > Magnoliopsida > Myrtales > Melastomataceae > Melastoma > Melastoma dodecandrum. The sequence continues at coordinate 3,116,234 of JARUPY010000604.1, read as the reverse complement.
CTGGTGTGATTAGCTACGGGGAGAGGACCCGGGCTCTGTATCTCGCGAGCTTGGAGAACCTGAAGAAGGCTATTAAGAAAGATAGAGTAAGTGAACAAACTGAGGGCACCGACATCTTTCACAACATACTCAAGGGCCTCGTTGTCGATATCAAGCCGGAACTTCAGGAATGTAACAAGAGCCGGGCAGTCATCTTGTGTGACCCTCCTAGTATGATATTACGTAGAATCTCGTCGGAACAAAGTCTCCTGTATGAACTTCTCTACACAAAAATAAAGGCGGCAAATTCCACATGGGGAAAGATTGTCCGAGCCATCGCCCTTTACAGCACAATGGTGGCTTTCATTTTGTTCTGCATTGGAAATAAGCAGCAGTTTCATGGAAGGGATCTCGTAATTACATATGCGCTATTTGCAGGTGCTTTTGTTCTTCATGTAGCCAACACGATGACGTTAATCACCTCCTCTTTCCCACATTACAGCTTAAAGGATATCATTTTGGTGGCCTTGGGGCAGGGGATTTTTCCTCCTCTGGTGATAATTGCGCTGCGTATTATTGCTTCCATCTTAGCACCAGGCTCAGCTGTGGGTCTCATTTTCCATAGGGAATGGTCGAGTAAAATGGCTTATTTCAATATATTGTCCCATTGCTTTAATCAGAACAACCTAAGGAAAGGTTGGAGGCTAGGTAAAGTACAGTTTGTCTTCCACTACTCTTGGTCTGAAATTCCTTATGTTCTGGTTTACCGATCGATGCTTGTATAATGATAGCAGGTTTTATATGGAACAAGCTAGTCGGGGAGATACGTGTGTCCCAGGAAGACAATGATTTCTCATTGTGGAAATCTGTATGTGAGGAGATCCAAGGAAATGCTGTGGAGGCCATCAACGAGGAAAGAATGAGAGAATTATATGAAGCGAGGGGAGATCAGGCCCTCAAAAGAATCGGTTATGACCAACTGATGCCTTATATCAAGGGCTTCCAGTACGAGAATACGCTTTTGATCTGGCACATTGCTACCGAAATCTGCTTCAACATGGAGCCAGGGGAAGAAATCTGCATCGAGGCAAGGGTAGAGCTCATGGACAGTAATATCCAACGGAAGTTGATGAAGATATACAGCAAGAAATTGTCGGATTACATGATGTACCTTTTGGTCAGGCGACCAAAATTGATGTCTGCAGTGGCTGGAATAAGCCACATCAGGTACAAAGACACCTGCTCAGAGTTGAAGCTGGTAGGGAGGGAGTTGGAGGTTCCTACAATGCGGGAGTTCTGCGAGTTAGTTCTTAGGAAACATGCCAACATCAATGAACCTGTCATTGAAGTGAACAATCATGCCATCGTCATTGAACCCAACATCATCAGAGAGAACAACCATTCTGACATCAGTGAACCGGCCATCATGGTGAACAATCACGCAAACATCAGTGAACCCGCCATCGAAGGGAACAATCATGGATTCTCGGTATTGAAGGACTCATGCGGGTTGGTTGAGCTTCTAAGAAAATACAACAATAGGTGGGAAGTCATTTATATGGTGTGGGTGGAACTGTTTTCATTTGCAGCAAGTCATTGCAGAGCAGACTCCCATGCCCAACAACTGAGCGAAGGCAGCGAACACATCACTTCATTATGGATTTTGATGTCTCTCTGTGGCATCGGCGACCAGTTCCCCGTCGGTCTCCGGGCAGCAGGATGGGCGGTGACTCGTAAAGCAATAAGCTGAGGGAAAGATCAATAACCTCGTTTTGTTTTTCCTTTCTTTTCTTACTCCTTTCTGCCAGGAAGATATTTTCGGGATGATGGCGAGGCCTTCTAGTTTTAGTAATCTTTCTCTTTATTAAAGTTCAATAATTGAAAATCTCGCTTGTCACGGATCAAAGGTGCGATTCAGATCTTCAATATGTTGTCCCATTGCTTTTAACAGTGCTCTCCTGATAAAGGTCAGAAGCAGTTTCTCATGGACTACTCTCCGCTCAAATTCCTCGTGTTCTGGAGTTAGTTGGTGTTGGTAGCCCATCTCTCGAAAGCCTCATGACTTTGAAGGACAGCTTGCAACACCTGTCTGCCCTGTCCGAGTCTGCCCTCATTAATCCAATGTTTAAAGCTTGCCAGTAGTCCGAAGGTGAAGTCTTTGCTTCAGGACATGCTCCACCTCACATCCCTCAAATCTCTTGCAATGAATGGCTGTGAAGGCATCAAGAGCTTAACGAGAGGAGGTTTGTCTCCAAACCCGGGATATCTTCGGATTGGGGGATGCAGAAATCTGAATCAACCAATTGAGGGGCCTCAGCAGATTACGAAGATTGAGCATTGAGGGAGCAGATGAGATGGAGTGTGTTAACAGAGTGATGCGTGGAACTCTTACCATGCACACAGAAGGAGAACAGAGGAAGGTCTAGCGGAGACAGAAGAAGAAAAGAAACAAGAGGAATGAAGAGATGCAGGGGCCGAAGACTGGAGTAAGAGCCGAGGAAGAGAAAGCGTGTTGGGGGCCTTGTTATTATCCAGGCCTATTAGTTATCTTATGCTGGGATAAAATTGTAAAAGCAGCTGAGTTTGTTACGATGATAGCCCTTAAAACAGAAAGGCTGTACAAAAACGTTTTGGGTACGATATACAATGAAACAGTTTTGTTCTTCCTCATTCTTCTTCTCTCCTCCTTTCTTCTTCTCGTTTCTGGGTATGCACAGGATGAAGCCATAGTCGTAGTCCTTCTGATTTCATGGTATCAGAGCGCTGCGGAGCGTGATGGAAGGACAGAAGACAGACTTGGCTGTCATAGAGAGCACTCAGTCGCCGTTCTTCATCCAGCAGGCTGATAATCAGGCTGGTGCCATCGTAACCCCAGAACTGACAGATGGGAATTACAGCTCCTGGAGTTCGTCGTTTGAACTCGCCCTAACTATCAGAAACAAGTTGGGGTTTGTCGACGGAAGCATTACGAAGTCAGAGCTGCAGAGCCCACTTTACCCAGCCTGGAAGCGATGCAATGGTCTGGTCAAAGCTTGGCTACAAAGGTCAGTGTCTGTACCGATTGCTTCTACCATCTTTTTTCTGGAATCCGCAAAGGATTTCTAGGATGAACTCAAAGAGCGATATGCTCAACCGGACGATTCAAAGATCTGTCACTTGCAGTCTCGGTATTGTAGCTTGGAACAGGGCAGTAGGTCATTGTCTGCTTACTATAATGAGTTGCTGGCGATAGTGAGGAAGTTGAGAACATACAGACCACTACCCTGTTGTGAATGTGGAGTTTGTAAGTGTAATTGGGCAAGAACATACGCTGAGCAGGAGCAGAAGGATATGATGTTCAGATTCTTAAATGGCTTAAATAGTGATTATGCTCCACTTCGTTCACAGTTGCTTATGCGAAAACCCTTGCCTACAATTGGAGAGGCATTTAATGCTGTTCAAAGAGAAGAATCGCAGAAAGAGCTGAAAAGTGGCAGTAGCTCGTTTTCAGAGGTACCTATGATGGTGGCTTCATTGCAAGTATCTCCCAATATGAAGGAAGTAAAGCCACAAGCTGTAGTGCAGCAGGATACTCACATAGCTGCTGTAGTGACTGATAAAAGACAGGGAAGAATGGAATGGATCTGTGATCATTGCGGAAAGCGAGGTCATTTGAAGGAAAGGTGTTTCTATCTTGTTGGCTTTCCACCTAATTCAAGGGGTGGGAGAAGCAGAGGAAGGGGTTCTTTTCAGCAAAGGTCACCAGAAGTGACAGAGAAGAGAACAGTAAACATGCTGGATAGTATTGGAGGACATGAAGTGCAGAGAAGGGACATATCCTCTTAGTTGGGGCTCTCAAGGCAGCAGGTTCAAAAGCTAATGGCTCTTCTTGGTGAGGCAGATATTGTTCTGCCGGTTCATGAGGTTCTCCAAGGACAATCCTCCAACCCAATGCCAATCTCAACTGCAAAAACACCTTACCCTTCTGGTAACATAACAGGTTGCACCAAAGTACTCACTTTTCACTCAGATCTTTCAAAAACATGTAGCTCCACTTGGTATCTTGACACAGGGGCTACAGACCATGTTGCTTCACACATTGATCTATTCGATTCATATACCAAACTTTCTGCTCCTTTACTCGTTCAACTACCAAATAACATCAAAGTTCATGCCACACACATTGGGGTTGTAAGACTAAACAGCAACCTAGTTCTGCATGATGTTCTTCTCATTAGTTCTTTCCATTTCAACTTAATTTCCATCAGCAAGCTCACTGTCTCAAAACAGTGTTGCTTCATTTTCTCACACACTGATTGCTTTATTCAGGACCTGGTTACATGGAGGATGATTGGGCGTGCTGAATCTAAGAATGGACTATACGAACTTCTTAACACTGAGGCCAGAGGAAGTGCTCCTTATCATGCAGGAAGGATAGTTTCTGTCACTGAAAAACCAAATAAACCAGAAGTATCAAGTTCTGCTCTCAATCATACACTGGACATCTTTGATTTGTGGCATCTTAGGCTTGGTCATATCTCACATGACAAGTCTCAGATTGTACAGGCCATGGAACCCACAATACACTTTCTGAAACACAATGTTTGCACCAACTGTCACAAGTCCAAACAGAAAAGACTCCCTTTTCCATTGAGTAAAAGTTCTTCATGTTCTGCTTTTGATTTAGTGCATTGTGATATATGGGGACCTTATTCCATATCAGCTTTAGGTGGCTTTCGTTTCTTTCTCACCATAGTAGATGATTACACCAGAGTCACTTGGGTACATCTTATGAAACACAAATCTGAAGCTCAGGGGCTAACCACACAGTTTTGTACTTTTGCTCAAACTCATTTCAATTTGAAAGTTAAAATTATTAGGAGTGACAATGGTGGAGAGTTTCACATGACAGATTTTTATCATTTGAATGGAATAATGCATCAAAGAACCTGTGTTGAAACCCCCCAACAGAATGGGGTGGCTGAGAGAAAGCATCAGCACTTGTTGCAGGTCACCAGAGCCTTGCTCTTCCAATCTCAGCTACCTCTTCACTTCTGAGGATATGCACTCCTCACAGCTACTTACATAATCAACATATTACCAACCAAAATACTATCTCACAATAGATCCCCTTTTGAGGCTCTTTATCACAGACCACCAGACTATCACATATTCAGAGTCTTTGGATCCATTTGTTATGCAAATACATTAGATCATAACAGAAAGAAATTGGATGCAAGGGCTGTGAAATGTGTTTTTCTAGGTTACCCACGTGGGATAAAAGGTTATTTTGTTTATGATTTAGAGGCTCACAAGGTGTTTACTTCTCGTGATGTTGTATTTTTTGAGTCTATATTTCCATTTGCTCTATCGGCCCAGCCTTCTCCTGCACCCAGTTTCGATTTTCCCATTGCAGTTCCTCCTTCCTTAGAGTCACCCATTATACCTTCTGTACCCTCTGCTACTGATCCACATGAACTTTCTTCTGCTTCACCCTCTTCTCCTATTACTAGTCCCAATGTCCCTGAATCTTCCACAATGACTGCACCACCTACTGTTCTGAGAAGGAGCACCAGACCTCGACAGGCCCCGGGTTACCTTCAGGACTATCATCATAGTCTGTTCTTGGCCTCAGCTACCCCAATCACCTCCAAGACACAGGTCCGTTCAAGTCTTTCTCAGCACTCTTCACCTCTGTATCCTATTGATCCATACATTGCTTATACTAAACTGTCCAAACCATACTATGCTTTCATTCTGTCCTTGGAGAGCAATTATGAACCACAATCCTATAAGCAGGCTAAGGGTATTCCTCATTGGGAAAAGGCCATGGCCGATGAACTCGCTGCCTTGGCGGCCAACCGTACTTGGGAGTTAGTGTTTCTGCCACAGAACAAGCATCTTGTTGGCTGCAAATGGGTCTATAAAATGAAGTTGCGTGCTGATGCCACAGTTGAAAGACACAAAGCTCGGTTAGTAGCAAAAGGGATACACCCAATGTGCAGGCATTGATTATCACGAAACCTTCAGCCCTGTGGCCAAGCATACTTCCCTCCGGGTGTTCTTTGCCTTAGCCGCTGTCAAGGGCTGGTTTCTCAGACAATTTGACATCCACAATGCCTTTTTGAATGGCGATATGAATGAAGAGGTGTTTATGCAGCTTCCTCCGATTTTGCAGCTGCAGGGGGAGTGCGAAGGCATGGTGTGCAAACTTATAAAGTCCCTTTATGGTCTCAAGCAGGCAGTGGAATTGCAAACTAACCGATTGTCTTCTTGTTGTTGGTTACAAACAGTCAAGAGCAGATTACTCCCTATTCACCAAGAATGATACAACAGGTTTTGTTGCAGTCTTGGTTTATGTGGATGACATGGCTGTAGCAGGGTAAAATGAAAAAAGCTATTTCTGCTCTAGAATCGCATCTACAAAGGTATTTCAAGGTAAGAGACTCGGGAGAATTGAAATATTTTCTTGGCATTGAGATAGCAAGGTCCAAGAGAGGAATTTGCTTGTCTCAAAGAGGATACACCCTAAGGTTGTTGGAAGAACAGGGTAAGTTGGCAATCAAGCCAAGCTCTAACCCTATGCTGCCTAATTAAAACTCAGCACAGCAGGTAATACGCCTGGGGTGGATGCAGCCATGTACAGACAATTGGTAGGTAAATTGATTTACCTGGGAGTGACAAGGCCTCACATTGCCTTTGCTGTACATAAGTTGGCGCAATTCATGGATAAGCCGAGATCTGATCATTGGCAAGCGGCTGTGCAGGTTTTAAGGTATCTGAAGCAATCACCAGGAAAGGGACTCATGCTATCTAGTTACTCACAAATCCATTTGCAGTCGTATGCGGACAGTGACTGGGCTGGTTGTGTGTATACAAGGAAGTCAACAACGGGGTTTTGTGTCTTCCTAGGAGATTCTCTAGTTAGCTGGAAGTCCAAGAAGCAAGCCACGGTTGCAAGGAGTTCCACAGAGGCTGAATATCGATCCATTGCGGCTGTGACAGCAGAGTTGATGTGGATAAAGGCATTGTTGAAGGATTTCGATATTAAGTTGAACTTGACAATGGCTGTCTATTGTGATAAATGGTCAGCCATTCATCTCAGTAGAAACCCGGTGTTTCATGAGAGGACTAAGCACCTAGAGATAGATTTGCATTTCGTGCGAGATAAAGTAATCAATGGGGAGCTGGATGTTAGATATGTGAAGACGGAAGAGCAGACAGCGGATTTTCTAACTAAGGCCTTGTTTCCTTCGAGGTTCAATTACTTGATGAGCAAGATGGGATTGTATGATATCCATACATCTCATCTTGAGGGGGAGTGTCAACAGAGTGATGCGTGGAACTCTTACCATGCACACACAAGGAGAACAGAGGAAGGTCTAGCAGAGACAGAAGAAGAAAAGAAACAGGAGGAATGAAGAGATGCAGGGGCCGGAGACTGGAGTAAGAGCCGAGGAAGAGAAAGCGTGTTGGGGGCCTTGTTATTATCCAGACCTATTAGTTATCTTATGCTGGGATAAAATTGTAAAAGCAGCTGAGTTTGTTACGATGATAGCCCTTAAAATAGAAAGGCTGTACAAAAACGTTTTGGGTACGATATACAATGAAACCGTTTTGTTCTTCCTCCTTCTTCTTCTCTCCTCCTTTCTTCTTCTCGTTTCTGGGTATGCACAGGATGAAGCCATAGTCGTAGTCCTTCTGATTTCAGAGTGCTTTTCTCTTGGTGATGATGCAGACTGGAGTTGTTGGAATTGGCTGTTTCTCATATGATGAAGTCGAGAGTGTGGGTGGGGGACTCAGACACCACTTCACCTCCCTTCGATCTTTGAATATTGATTATTATCCGAGGCTGAGGTGTCTATCAGATGACGGCCTCCCTGAGTCCCTAGAATGTCTCGCCATTAGGGGATGGTGTAACATCCCGAACCTTTATCAATAAATATATATATATATATATATATATGTACAGATATATATACAAATAAGACCCTTAGGAGTGCTCGAACATGTATTGTGAATGTACATTCACGATGGAACGAAATATATGTACTTATGAGCGCCTGAGCGAATGAGATGTGAACGTGGAAACTCTCACACGCTCTAGAATGCATATTTATAGAACCAATGCGTGGACGACGCGTAACGAATAAGCATACGGATCGAAATACTAAGTACGGAGAGAATACTAGATTGCACCACGTTGAAAGGACTCCCGAAGTGGGAGGGCATAAGAGAATTTTCTCCCTTCCATAAAATTAAACGTACACTTGAAAAAATTACATGAGAATGAGAAGAATTTGGTTATCTTTCGATGATTCCCTAATACCTTTCTTTAATTCACTTGAGAGAGGAAAAAAAGAAGAAGAAGAAGACATTATCCACCGTTGATTTGAATTGACCATTTGACTAAGAATTGAAATTGGGCCCTTGAATCAATTTTGGTCTCTCAAGTGGGAAGACTGTGCTCAAGAATTGATGAGGAGGAGACGGGTGGACTCGGGAGAAATAATTTCCCCACTTGTGTCACACGTGGAGAACAAGAAGAAGAGAAAGGAAAGAAATAAAGTTCAATTCCATCTTGATGGGGAGAGGGGAGGGAGAGAAAAGGAAGAAATTGATACGGAGACACTACCTTCTCACACCCGGGGGATAGAAGGAGAAAGGGAGGTACGACCAAGATAGATTTTCAAGCAAAGTTGCCTCGAGGCGAAGTATTGCGAAGGAGGAGGAAGCTGATGGAATAGGGCGGGGACACAAGCACAAGGTACAACCCTTTGTTCCCTCCTCTCTTGTGTTCCTTTTTAGCCATAAAAAGGTCCATCACCTTAGATGTATCATGCATGTGGAAGTTTGTTGATGCATGTGTAGTGTTGTGGGTGTGTTGGTTGGAAGGGAAGGGAATTTCAGCCCTTGGAACTTAGGGGAGGGTTCTCGGCCCTTACGAATGATGAATGACCGGTTTCCCCTCGAAGAAGGAGGGTGGTCAATCGGTCTCCGATTATCGGGGAGGTTTTCTTCTGGGTTGATAGGACGAGCCTCGGTCATTGCGTAAATTAGTCTAATGAGCTGTTCAAACCATCGGAGATGATTGATATGTGAGTGTTCCGGGTATTTGTTGTGTTCGTGGGCAGGAAATGCTCATGGTTGAAGTCCTAATAAGGATGGTTGGTGAGAAGGAGATGGTCAGATGAAGGTTTCCCTCCTTGGTAACGTGTTAACAAGTAACCCTATATAATGGGTGGTGAGGTGGTGACGGTCATAGTGGGGAGGACATGTGACGGTGTGTTCGAGAGTGGTCAAGTGCATGTACCCGTGGCATGAGTATCGGGTAGTTTAGTGTCTTGGAATGCATATGAAGGAGCCTTCATGGCCGGTTGAATTGGTTTGGAATTAGAGCTGGAATGGCGGGACAAATGAGGGTTGCAAGTAATACGTTCAGACGGGATTTAGTCCGGAAATTACGGGGATAAATTCATGGAAAGGTTGGCAAGACGGAAAAGTCTCGAGAACACTTTTGGAAGTTGGGAATGAGAGCTCCGAAGGTGTGTCCACAGGTAGGGAGAGTATTCTTCGCATGAGTTAACTCGATGAGGAAGGGTAACGGTCTAGAATGAACTAACTCGGTGAATTTAGGGAAGGTTCGGTGGCGAAAAGAGTTACGAAAAGGATAGTATAGTCATACTTAGTCTTATTTGACTAACGTGTAAAGTGTTTTGCAGGTTAATACCGGGCTTCCATGCATTTACATTTTAGTCGTACAATTAGGAGATACAATTTCATATATTAATGGATTATAAAAACTTCCCTAAATGTTTCTTTTTAATATTAAAGAAAATTCGACTGTGTTTCCTTAATCTGCGAAGCGGTAGGACCTTTCAGATGGATGGCAGAGTTTGTGGGGGAAATGCAGGAAGGGCAAAGGAGAATATTGGCATTCCCACCTCGGGCTCATCCATTTGTATTTTGGCTGAGTTTTGATTTGATTTTTTAGTTACGTTTTAGTTTGGTTGATTTGTTTTCCTTTCCCCTGTCCTCAACCTGAAATAGACACGGAGCAGCTCGCAATTCTGGGAATGGCGTATACCTTATATGACGATCTGTTGCCCAAGACAATTGGAAGACTGTAGAATTCATCCAATGAAATCATTGCTGGAGCAAACGAAAAAATCCTCCACATATGTGTTCTTCCCCAAAGGAGATGAACGCGAGAAATGTCTTCAATATTCTTTTGACAAGCTCAAGGACCATTTTTTTCAGCAGTGATGTCCTGAGTTTTATTTATTCAAGAGAAGGACATACACGCTTGTGGCAACGAGGATGATGCGTTTCGTGATTCTGACCATTTTACCTTCTCTGCTATTTCAGGTCCAATTCCTTCTGCTGACAGTTTCTTTTTTTTTTTTATCTTTTCACCATCATAAAACTGGTGGTATCTAATACTTTTTATGATTGATCTGCTCTCGCTTTTTCTGGTAGGTTTTTCATTGGCCTATTGTTTCCGAAGTACGCGATCGGCAAGATAGAAAGTGGGCAATTCTAACTTTACATATAACCAAACAGAGACTTGATATCTTCCCTTTCAACTTGCTCGTGGTAACTCTGTTGTTACAGAAAAATGAACATGCTGTGCTGCAGACCCTGTTTGCTAAATGAGTCATAATACCGTGTTTATGACTGGGATGCTTTGCCGCAGACCCTATTTCCAGAATCTCTCGAGGTTTCTCTTTTTAATATGGATGGACTGGTGTCGATTTCAGAATTAGTTGGTTTTGGTAGTCCTCTCTCTCGGTCTCTGCGGAAATTGGAAATTAGGTATTGTGATAGCCTCACGACTTTGACGGACAGCTTGCAACATATGCCTGCCCTCTCGGAGCTTAGACTCAGTAAATGTCCAGCATTAGAGATGGAGATATTCCCTTCACTCCCCTTTAACCTGTCCCATTTATGTCTTTACAGTTCAGACACCTACCTCCCCTCCAGGAGGAGGTTTCTTTGCTTGATCTGGATGGACTCCTGCTTGATTACGGAATTAGTTGGTGTTGGTAGTTGTCGCCTCTCTCGATCTCTACGGAATTTGGAAATTAGTGGTTGCGAAAGCCTCACAACTTTGACAGACAACTTGCAACACATGCCCGCCCTGTCCGTGCTTATACTCAGTAATTGCCCGACATTAGAGATGGAGATATTCTCTTCACTCCCTCACAACCTGTCCCGTCTCAGGTTTGCAGTTGTCCGAAGGCAAAGTCTTTGCCTCAAGACATTCACCACCTCACATTCCTCAAATCACTGGCGATCAATGACTGCCAAGGCATCTCGAGGCTACCACCGAGAGGAGGTCTGCCCCCAACCTAGAATCTCTTTGGATTGAAGGATGCAGAAATCTGAATCAACCAATAGAGGAGTGGGGGTTGAGCGGCCTCACCGCCTTACGAGAATTGAGGATATGGGGAGGGATGGGGCGCGTGGATGAGATGGAGTAGGAGTCGCAGGCTGGAGTCACCTCCTCCCTTCATCCCTGTTGGAATTCTATTTTTATCCGATGATGAAGTTGGGGAGAGTGGGTGGGGGGACTCAGCCACCACCTCAGCTCCCTTCGATCCTCGGAAATAATTAACTGTGGGAGGCTGAGATAGTTGCCGGCGGACGGACTCCCCGACTCCCTGGAATTGCTGGACATTTATGGATGTACGGCGGAGTTGAAGGAGAGATGGAGGAAGAGCAAAGGGGAATATTGGCATTCCCACCTCCGGCTCATCCCAAAAATTTGCATTGAATAGATGCATGTGGTACAACTAATTTGGTCTTAACTCTTTACGGTGAACCAATACATAATTAAGTAATACTAAAATAGTTACTATTTTACAGAATTCTTTTTTTTTTCTCCCAAAAATATCTGATCGAAATAACCTCGCTAAGTATCTGTACTACCAAGAAAAATCTTAAATATAAACTTTTTTTATCAAAGAAATTTTTATTTTTTTGTCTCTTTTTATTTTAGTAAAAATAAATACTTGTATGTATTGAGTTTAGTTTTAAACTAAATTATTCCTTCAAATTTTAGCTAGGCTTATTTGGATGTTATTATTTGTAGTAGAGGTATTGGGGTAATTTTTACTTGTTTTACCTTGAGATTATCATGATTTTCCTAAAATTTTAAATCTTATAAATTATTCTACAAAACTTAAAATATAATTTATAAATAACAAGAATTCCATTGATTTTATATTCAAATGGAAGTAACTTTCCCCTCTACTAAATAACAGGCCACAAACTGGTAACTTACCAAGAAAAAGAAAAACAACAGGAGAACTTTTTCCGGAACAGAATATAAGAAAATTGAATTTCCCCAAAAGAAAATGGTATTAGCATCGGACTCATTTCAGTTTTACCGAGTCCGCCCATCCCCATTTGAGTGCAATCGTCTCATTCGAATGATTCCCTTTCTTCGATCATCGAAGCGAGGAGTTTGGTTTATGTGATTTCACATTTCGCAGCATGTTGAAACCGATTAGGATACATTCACGTACGCGCGCCCTCCGGCCTAGCACGCACGCGCGCCCTCCGGCCTAGCACGCACGCTACGGTCCGGGCGACATGAGGCGCTACGGAGGACACATGGGTCGATCCTCCCTTAATTTCTAGTTAAGCCTGCTCGGGCCCTCGCCAATCGTCTTCATACTCTTTAGAAAGGCGACGGGCGAAGGGAGGAACATGATCCGTACAAGAAATTTTTGGGAAGCCGCTCATGTTACCTTCTCTCATCCATGATGGCTCCGTAAAAATGGTTGTTGTTGCGTAACCTAGTTAAACTATTATGGAGTGGATACCGACTTAATATTTCTAAAACTGTTTAAGTTGGAAAAATAGTTGGTTTGGATATTCCTATTTACCAGCTCTTCCATCTTGCAAAAAGATGGCGTTTGTTCCAAAAAGGCTTCTGGACACGGGCATCGGATCCAATCCAGATATAACTCCTGACTCATGTTATTGTTTTACGGGCTTAGGACCGATTCAGGCGTTATACTCGAACTCAGGTTTGTTAATTTACACCAGCATGCGACTAAACACGTAATGACATACTTACGAAGTTACACAAAATTTATGAATAGGTTGCCGATTTTACTAAAATACTTTAAAAAATAATTAATTTGAAATACCTAGTTGTTTCTTTATTAATATATTGAATTAAAAAAAAGGAGATTTTAAAATTAATTGGTGATGTCGATCACAAAGTTTATTGACGTTTTTGTTGAAAATTTTTAGAGAGATAAATTCCCCCGTTACACAAGAAAAACACTCCCATTTGTCGGGTAACACCATCTTTCACGCCTTATTAATAGCATGTCGCGCGGGGGGACATCGGGCCCGGGGGAACACGCGTCACATTGTCAGTGGCTCGGCGATCACGCAACGAATGTACTCCTTGAGGTTGGTCTTGGAATAGCTGAAGTTATCTTGGTCCCCGTACATCATGTGGATCACGCTTGTGTAGTTCAGGATCAGAGTGAGAAGCGGCATTGCGATCGGTGTTGGACGGAGACACTCCTGGTTTATGTCCTTCCACGCGTCGATGACTCTGGCATAAAGCGCCTCTTTGGCTTCCTCCTCCGTTGCGTCCAAGTGCTCTTTCATGTAACACGAGACTGCAGACACAAAGTGGCCTCTCTTCTTCTCGAGCTGTCAAAAGCAACGCGTTCGGACATAAATCTAGATGACCGTGATTTCTTTCGTGTGATCCCGGGAGAACGAGTAAAGGATGAGGCCGGTACCCTTACCTTATGGCCGCGTAAATCATCCATTATCCGGGCAACGACCTCCAATGACCTCAAAATCTTAGGGCGCTCAGCTATCCATTTAAAAGTGTCTTCAGTCGCAACATCTCCCATTCCAATGAAGGATGTGAGCACCATCAATTTACTTGCTGTTGTAATCAATGTGATGCGCAAGTACTCCTCCAGCGGTGGAACACGACCATTGTAGTACAATCTCGCCTCCTCATGGTATGCACTCACCACCTCTTTCATCTAAACAAACAGCATTTTTGTGAGAGACCATTTTAGGCACATATCAAAAGCAATTTAATACTCACTGCTGGTACTGCATAGTCGTGACGATACGTTTGTCCCCCCATGTTAGCAGTCTCTTCATAAATCCCGTCGTACATATCCAGAAATACGGTGAAGAACAATTTCAGGTAATCTAGCAATTCTTTTGCTGCATCTCGATCCCATCTGAAACATATGTTTGTGGGGTTGCAAATTAACCTCTGAAACTTACACTTAATGTTGATGTTACGGCAATAACGTGGCGTTCAATCGGTTTGTACCTTTGTACCGCTTGATCAAACATTTTCAGTTCTTCCATTGTACCATAATCATCGTAAATGTCATCGACGACCGTCAGCATCATGATGATTTTAGCGAGCACACTTCTAGCAAGCGCAAATGCCGGCTCGAAGTATACGCCTAATGACCAGAAGTAGCACTCTGCAACCCGATCTCTCGCCCAAGGCAGCTTTCTAGAAATGTCAAGGTTCTTCCACCACCTTGCATAACCAGATATTCCTTACCACTTCACCACAAGAATTGATGGAAAAATGAGTTCAATCCGTGGAAATATACCTTGAGAGGATCCCAAGCTCCTGCCGATGTTGTTCCTGTAGGGAGTTAAAATCAAGTACAGCCAAGGAGTAGATGGTGTTGTCTCTTGAGGGATCTTCCCTGTAGATAGGGATGTACTGCCTCATCTCGAGCCGCGGGAATCCCTTTCGTATCGGTGTTCTTAGCGCGTGGCGGGCCTGCTTTTTTAGAAGGTCATCCCCAGGGCAGGCCTTAATTTCATGGATTGATTGGAGACGTGCAGTGGTGAACTTGTTTGCCTCATTGAGGATATCTTCTCCTTGGACCCGTAAATGACTAGCTTCGTAGAGAGTTAACAATCCTCGGAGATCCGAATGCAACAATTCGCAAAACCCCTCGGCTGTCCTGAACTTTGTGAACACATCTGCAGGCCGCGGACATCCTTTGAACATTCTTTCTCAGAAATTTAATCAAGTGAAAAATCTTAAATGAAGAAGTTCATACCACTGGAGATTGGATAAACCTGTTGCCGCAGCAACCGAAAGAGAAGAGCTGTGGCATGAAGGTCGTCCACGCACTTCCCGAAGCAATCATGGCTGCCCTCATACATTCTGTCCAAGTGCTCCAATATCGAAGCTTCAAAAAGGTAGGCAATGCCCAAACGCTGCAACTGATCGATTAAGTTCAGCTCCTCCAAGAGGCTGCCTTTGTCAACCTTGGCCGACAGCATGGCTTCAACCTCGGCTACAAGTCCCTCGATCTTGCGTCGATGTTCCTCCTCCAAGGGACCGAAGTCCTACAGGGACACGAACAAGCCATCAACTAGAGAAACCTCGTTACGTTCCAATGAAGAAATATCAAGACTTTTGGTTACGGCACGGACCAAGGAATCATCCTCGGGGGCATAACGGATGAAATGGTCGCCCCATACGGAAGGATGATAATCGGAGGATAGACGCTCCTCGGCTGCATGTTTGGCTCCAGTAATGGAGGAGTTGAAAGGAGTCGCTGCAGACATCGTCGCCTGTTGTCTAGCGAAGGTAAAGCTAACTTTGGGCCGTGGTGGTGGTCGCTGGTGCCGGCATCCCAACTGTGGCGGGGCTTCTTATAGGACTGGAAAAACATGGTGATATGGCCTGACCTACTTCCCATCCACGCCTTAAATTGTCCAAAAATAACCAAGTTGTCCGAGAAGTCCTAGCAAATAGAATGGACACTAGTACTTAATATCTCATACCAAACGATCGTAATTAACATTAATATCGATCAAAGTCAACTTACAAAGATATGTTTCAAAGTACGAATAATAATTCTTTTATATAATTTTGTCGTGGAAAAGTGGAGGAAGATTGAAAATTTATTCTTAATAAAATCATTTATAGATGTGAACAGATAGTCAAAAGTTTTTATGGAACATGCCAAATCAAGCTATGTAAACCTAACAACCTACTAACATTACGACACTTGATAAACATGAGACATAAGTTTGGAGCCGTGCACAGATTGGGTCCAACGCTTGTTAATCAAAAGCAAATGTTTTGAATAATTGTCGCAGTTTCACGTACTTAGAAGATAAGAATTAGTAATTAGGAATCCCCGAATCTTCGACTCAAACTTATTTTCATACTAAGTCGGTGGCGACTTCGTAACAATTTACCTAGGTTAAACAATAATAACGTTTTTACGAAGTCATTTTGGATGACAGAATGGCAATACGAGTAGCTCCCGGGTCCTAAATCACGGGAGTCATTTTCGACGATTACATGTCGGAACTCACGGGAGTCCCGGACACGGGATTTTAGCCGTGATCATCTTGTAAGTGGTTCTGCATAACCACGAATGTCATCGGACCCATAAACAGAGGCGGAGGGACAACCTTCACTTTGAATGGCGTCCCCATCGCTGCCGCACAAATCCCCATTTCATGAAGTAGTATTATTTGTTGCATGGAGATTTAGGGGGATGGGGAGAAGGTGCTCCTGGCTGTAAATCTGTCTGTAGAAACGTTTCAGGGTGTCAAACGGCAACAGCTCTGCAAACGGTGAGACGCCAGAAGTTGAGAAATTAGATCTGCTGATGGGAGTCTCAATCCGATTTGTCACTCGTCTGCTTTCCTTTCCGGGTGGATCATGATCAACATGAATTCCAGAAAGCATCAGTTAACTCATCGGTGTTGTTTCCAGATTTTACTTTAATCATGATTACTTATTTTGCAGGCTTGCCATATTCTAAAACTAGCAAAAGGACGAAATATTATGGCCATGGTGCTGAACAAGGACAACCTCAATGGTCAAAATTGGATTTCCGTAAGTTCGTACATGTCTCCCCAAATGTCGGTGCACTGTTCATACTAGTTCTGTTCTAAAACCAGTGTAATTCAGGAAAATAATTTGTGAAATATGGTAGATAGTTTTGAAATTCCGAAAATAAGGCTTTGAAATTAAACTTATAAAGTCCGATTTTACATATGAAGGAAATCGGACCTATAAAATTCGACTTCCAAAAAATCAGCTTAACGGAGTCACACTTTATAAGTCCGATTTTGAAAAATAAAAAATAAAAAAGGGAAGCCAGATTTATAATGTCCGACTTCCATAAAGGTTTTTTTTTTGAAGTAGAGCAAACCTCACATTAGAGTATTATTTTTGAAATTTCGAAACTGCTTGTTCTGTTTTATATTTTTCTCCGGACTAACGTTAAAATGAAACAATGTCGCAATATATTATACAAAGAAAAAAGCTCATACACTATTCACAAGTGGGGTCATTCAGGGTCAAATCCGTAAAATGATTGGTAAAAGTTTACGGTTCAAATTCGAGATGAAATCTAGGCATCGTGACGAGATACAATGTATGGACAAGTAATCAATTTTAAAATTAAAAATAGGGTTTTGTTATGGATAAGTAATCAATTTTAAAAACATAATTATTAATATTACTAAATAAAATTTTATAATTTCAATATATAATAAAATACGATAAAACACAACTTGTGAAAATTAAATACAAAAAACACCGGTTATGAAACATACCAAATTTTGAATCATTAAATTTGAATCACATTAATTGCGCTGCTCCAACACACCATAAATAACAAAACTCCTAAAAAATAGGCAAAATATACGTGTATAGCCTCAACTTTGAGCCAACTTTCTGTTTTGTCATTAACTTAGTTTGTTATATAATTTTGTCACCAACTTTTGTTTTTATTTTGATTTTGGCCAATCATGAGCCAAACAAGGCCTTAATATAGTTTGACCCATGTCCTATAATAGTGGAGTTTCGACCTCTCATTCATTCGTCTTATAATCCACTTTATCTGTAGTAGTCGCACCCCTAATAAAACATCATCCGACCTTCATCGATTTTTCATATTTTTTGACAACATTAGCAACTATCGTTAACTTCAGCTTCTAATTCACTTGATTTGTCCATCAAAATTTTATAATAAGAAAACAAATGAAAGGTTTCAATATTATTTCCCATTTTTTTATTTTTTTTCTTTTTAGTCGATAAATGAAAATTGTCTATTAAGGTCTGTTTGACTTACGCGCGATAAAATTCAAGATTGGTAAAAAAAACATTGATGACAAAATTATATAACAAACTAAGTTAACGACAAAATAGAAAGTTGACTCAAAGTTGAAGGGTTTTTCTTTAGTCTATTTATGCAATCTGATGCATCACGTATCAATCTATAATTCTATCTTTCAAAATCTAGAAACGGGCATTTGTTCAAAGTATAGTTTGTTTAGATTTGGCATCCATCTACATAAGGTTCTACGTTACAGAAGCTAGCGTCTGCAGAAAGTTCTGTTGTTCTCTGTCTCGCTTCTGTTGTAGTTTCCGCTATTGATGTAGGTTTTTTTTCCGCAACGTGAGAACCTACAATTGGTATCGGAGCCCCTGATCTTTCGGGAGCTGTAGAAGTCTTGTGAAGTTTTTGGAAAGTCGTTTCTGTCCTACAGAAGGAGATAAAAGCAAGCGGGAGCGGTTTTTCTTCTACGACGCCTCCTATGTTTGATGGGGAGAACTATCAAGCGTAGGCGGTGAAGATGAGCGCTTTCATGGAGGGTAGTGACTTGTGGGAAGCAGTGGAGGATGATTATGAAGTGGCCCCACTCCCCGACAATCCTACAATTAATCAAATACGGTTTCACAAGGAAAGAGTCACAAGGAAGGCGAATGCGAAGTCATGCCTCTATGCTGCAGTGTCACCTTCTATATTCAATCGGATCATGAAGTTTCCGACCGCAATAGAGATTTGGGATTTTCTGAAGATTGAGTACGAAGGTGATGAGAAGATAAGATGTATGAAAGCTTTAAATCTGATGCGAGAATTTGAGAGACAACAAGTGAAAGAGAATGAGGCTGTGAAGGATTTTTCGGATAGATTGATCAATTTGTCTGACAGAATCATAGTTATGAGCACATATATGTAGGATGATCGGATCGTGCAGAAGATTTTGGTGTCGTTACCATAAAGGTTTGAATCTACGATTTCTTCTCTGAAGAACGCCAAGGATCTATCCGATATAAGGCTGGCGGAGTTGTTGAGTGCATTGGAAGCTCAAGAACAGAGAAGGCTTATGAGAAGGGAAGTTCCCGCAGAAGCCATGGAAGGAGCCTTACAGCGAGGTCACAGTTGAGAGCTAAGAAAAGAAGCCATGGAACCAACAGAGAGTGTATGCAGAAAGTTCAGGCAATAACAGAGGTCCTACTAAACAGAGGCATCCTTCTGAGAGTGGTTTTACTTATCAGATAGAAAGGTTTGATCCTTGCAAACACTGTGGAGGCACAAATCATCCACATTTCAAGTGCTGGAGGAGGCCAGATGTGAACTGCAATAATTGTCAAAAGTTCGGGCATATTGCAAGATTTTGTCAGAAGAAGGATTCTCAGCAAAACGATACAGAAGGTTCTGCAAATAACGAGGTAGAGTTGATGTTTACAGCTTCTTGTTTTGCTACAGGTATGATCGTAGAAGTTGGTTGGTGGATAGTGGATGCACCCACCACATGTCGTACGATGAGATGTCATTTGTAAGTTTAGATCGAAATTTATGTGCTAAAGTGAAGATCGGAAATGGTGATTACATCGATGTTGAAGGAAGAGGAGAAGTAGTCGTTGATGGTCCAAAAGGTAGAAAGTTGATAAGTGATGTATTGTATGTACCTAAGATTGATCAGCATCTTTTGAGTGTTGGTCAACTCGTGCAGAAGGGGTACAAAGTGATGTTCGAAGAAGGGTTCTGTTCGATAACAGATTCTTCTGGGAAGGAGATACTTAAGATTCAGGTGAAAGAAATGTATTTCTCCTTTGATCCCGTGTCAGAGAGTCAACAAGCTATGTGACTCAAGTTAATAAAACAGAGGTTTGGCACAGAAAGTTGGGGCAATTTCACAGCAAAGATCTAGAGTTTGTGCAGAAGAATGAGATGGGAATAGGACCTCCTGTTCTACAGAAGGTTGCATCCGATTGCAAGATATGCTAGCTGGAAAAGTAAACCAGACTTTCTTTTGAGAGTTCAAGTCTGAGAGAGACTGAAATGGTATTTGGGGGCATATATGTCAAGTTCTTTGAAGAAGAGAAGTGGAATTGGGCGAGTAGAAGGTCTGATTCTGAGCAAACTTGGCTTATGTCACAGAAGCCTATTTTGGAGGAACAGAATGTTCAGGAACGGAATGTTGAGGGACAGAACGTCGAGCAACAACTCAGTTATGAACAACAGGCTGATGATCCAGTGCAGATGGGATACAAAGTGATGTTCGATGAATGGTTGTATTCGATAACGGATTCTTCTGGGAATGAGATACGTAAGATTCAGATGAAAGAAAGGTATTTCTCCTTTGATCATGTGTCACAGAGTCAACAAGCTATGGCGACTCAAGTTAATGAAACAGAGGTTTGGCACAGAAAGTTGGGGCAATTTCACAGCAAAGATCTAGAGTTTGTGCAGAAGAATGAGATGAGAATATGACCTCCTGTTCTACAGAAGGTTCCATCCGATTGCAAAACAGGCTTGCTAGAAAAGCAAACCAGACTTCCTTTTGAGAGTTCAAGTCTGAGAGAGAATGAAAAGGTATTTGGGTGCAGAGATGTCAAGTTCTTTGAAGAAGAGAAGTGGAATTGGGCGAGTAGAAGGTCGGATTCCTAGCAAACTTTGCCTACGTCACATAAGCCTGTTCTGGAACGAAATGCTGAGGGATAGAACGTCGAGCATCAACTCAGTTCTGAACAACAGGTTGATGATCCACCGATAAGAGGTACACGATCATTAACTGATGTTTATGAAAGATGTATTGTTGCAGTATTGGAACCTGCTAGTTTTAAGGATACAAAGGAAGGTAGAATGTGTCTAGCAACAATGCAGGAGGAGATTTGTGAAGAGCAATGTACGTGCGCCTTCCGGCCTAGCACGCACATGGCGGTTTGAACGACCCGAGGATCCGGGCCCGGTCCCCAAGGCCCAACCGGTTGACTTCACGACTCGAGCGTCGGACACTGCGGAAGGGAATTGGGTGATCCCTCCCTGGGTTTCTAACTGGGCCTGCTCGGGCCCTAGCCGACCGTCTCTATTTTCCTAAGAGGTGGCGAGCGAAAGGCGGAGCATGAACCGAAGAAGGAACTTTCGGGAGAAATCGGGAGCGGCTCGTGTCGTCAATTCCTCATCCAAAATGGCTCCGTAAAAAGGTTCTTGTTGTTTAACCTAGGTAAACTAAACGGAGTCGCCACCGACTTTATTTATAAAGGCTGTTTAAGTCGGAAAAAAAACAGTTGGTTTGGGGATTACTAGTTACTAACTCTTACTTTCTAAAATGCGAAAAAAGGGAGGTGGCGTTTGCTCCAAAAGATTCAGGCTTTTTCTTTTGTTTAACGGGCATTGGACCCGATCCGGGCATGACTCCGGACTCATGTCAATGTTTTACGGGCGTTGAACCCGATTCAGGCTTTGGACCCGAACTCATGTTTGTTGATAGCAAACAACATGCGACAATAAACCTATGAACCTAAGGCATGCGGAAAAGCACAAACAATTATTGAGATCAAAGGGGGCGGGGAAGGTTGGTGACCGTGGACCTATGCACTTGGGCTCACAGCCCGTTACAAGTGGATTTTATATCTTTTCAGGGAGACCCGCACCTCCCCTTTTGTACCGCATGTGGTGGGAGCCGCTTGATGATCTTGACATCGCAAGCAGAAAGATTCACGCGCCTTCGACAATCCTTCGAGAAGCTTGGGCCGGGCCTTTGAAATTTGTGCATCCGTTGTACATGCATAGACCAAAAGACGAATTATAAGTTATACGATATTAGAGCCTAAGAATTCATATGTGTTTTAAGTAAATAAACAGATGATCATGTTCATCAAACACCTTGTAACTTAATCATATTACAAAGAGTTACTTAATCACGAATTTCAACTAACACTAATTGCACACAATTCAGAAAACGATTTATAACTTTGGCTGTGATTGTCTAATTCAATCAAAATTTAAACCAACAGATCCGAAACTTAATGACGAATTTGCATATAAAATTTCATGAAAATCTCCCAAAATCAATGAACAAAAATGGCTGCCCAGAAAAGTGGAACAGTTTGCATAAACGGTGTTGTTCCTATCATATCTTGGTCCTTGAATGTCCATCAAAGTGAAAAATGTTTTCACAGAAATGTAAGGCGATGAAGAATGCACATATAAAATTTCACATGGATCCAACGGTTGGATCGTAACATATACACGTGCAAAAAGTCATATTATTCTGTAGACTCGATCTGACTCCGACCGGGTAAAGTTCCAGGAAAATGCAAAACATGACATACACAGAACGACAAAATGTATATGATATGTCAAAATTACCAAGATGAAATGAAGACCATATCTATAAAATTTTGCAACGATCCAATGGTGGGATCTGCAGTTATTGAATAAAGAACATGATAGCGACAATCAGGAAATCTTACGGAGTATACAGTCTGTTCGTAAGATTGTTTCATATTATGCTAGAATCTTCAACGGTTGATATAAAATGTATAGAACAATATTAAAGTCTAATTTCACTTCAAAAAATTTGAGTAAGATCCAACGGTTAGATCTCACGAAACTTCCCTGGAAGCGATAATGCAACAGGCTGTCCTGCTGCGGCCAGCAAAAGTGGCGACCGTTTCAGGGGAAATAACTCGATCCTCGATTGTCCAAAAATTAAAACAAAACTATTCCCAAAATCATCACTCATTGTAGATCATTTGATCTTTTGGGGTCTAGGTTGGAAAACGTTCGTAACCTCATTGAAAAAATCAGCCTTTGGAGGGGTTGCCACAGAAAATAACTGAAATAGAAGACCGGGAGATGTCCCGACACTTCAGTGCCACAAATGAATGCAAAATCGACCCCCAAAGCTACTGTGAAAGCTTTGAGGGCTACAAGACATACGAAAGTGTGTTTCGGGAGAAGTTTAAATTATTACGACATTTTTCCGCCGTGATCTAATATCGGATGATGGTGGCGCGCCGGTTGTCCCTTGTCTGTAACTTCGGCTGTTACGACCTTGTCCGAAGGCTCGCTCCTCACCCCATGGTATGTATGGTATGCCAAAAAAGAAAGGGAACTACGGAGTCAGCATATTGAACATGGTAGAAGCATGCTGGAGTTAACAAAGTGAGAAGAAGTCTTACCGAGGGGTTACCTCGCCCTGAGGTGGCCCGAGGAGGATGAACGACGCCGGGAGGGTGTCAGCTGGTAGGCTGGTCGGGAGGCTTTGGCTCATCAGCACTGGAGAGGAGAAGTCTTTGGCTCCGGTTTCTGTGCATACATTGGGAGGAGTTGGCCTCCGGTTGTATGTGGAGGAATTTGTGTCCAATTCCCCGGAAGGGGAGGTGGAATCTCTGGTTGATAAAGAGGGAGGATCAACGTCTGAGAGGAGAGATATCTCCCGGAGCCTCTGATTGTCTGATAGGGGATGGACGAGGCTTTGGCTTTTGGGGAATTTCAGAGATCCTCTGATGGAGAATCTCTGATTTCTTTTTTTTACCTCTATGATTATCTGATTGAGATTGCATGAAGTGTCTGAAAAATGTCTAGGTTCGTCCTCTACTTGATGGGAGACGATCGTTTCTTTCCCAAATCTCCACTTTTGATTTCCCTCTTTTTTAAAAAAATTTTGATGAATTAATTTTTTAATTTTTTCTAATCGCCCGATTGCCAAATTTATTGATTGCCCCAATTTATTATTATTTTTTCCAATTTGGGGTATTACAAGCAACGAGAAGGTTTCGGCTATGCAGAACTTGAGCATAAAGTGAAGTTCTACTATCTTAGAAGAAGATTTAAATGGCTCAAGAAGAAGATTGGTGTTTATCAGGGCTTGATCCAAGGAAGAGTTTGTTGGTGATAATAATGGAGATTAAATGTTGATGTTAGTGGAGAGTTAATGAGTTGGATGGTGACAAAGATTAAATAAGGTTTAGTGGATTAAAGTTAATGTGTGCTACTTAATGGTGTAATTGAAGGGTTTTTTTAGTCTATTTATGTAATCAGATACATCACGCATCAATCTATCATTCTATCTTTCAAAATCTAGAAACGGGCATTTGCTCAAAGTGTTGTTTGTTTAAATTTGGCCTCCATCTACATAAGGTTTTGCGCTACAGAAGCTAGAGTCTGCAGAAGGTTCTGTTGTTCTCTGTATCGCTTCTATTGTAGTTTCCGCTATTGATATAAGTTTGTTTCCGCAACGTGAGGACCTACAGAATCATCCTCGGGGGCATAACGGATGAAATGGTCGCCCCATAGGGAAGGATGATAATCGGAGGATAGACGCTCCTCGGCTGCATATTTGGCTCCAGTAATGGAGGAGTTGACAGAAGTCGGTGCAGACATCGTCGCCTGTTGTCCAGCGAAGGTAAAGCTAACTTTGGGCCGTGGTGGTGGTCGCTGGTGCCGGCATCCCAACTGTGGCGGGGCTTCTTATAGGACTGGAAAAACATGGTGATATGGCCTGACCTACTTCCCATCCACGCCTTAAATTGTCCAAAAATAACCAAGTTGTCCGAGAAGTCCTAGCAAATAGAATGGACACTAGTACTTAATATCTCATACCAAACGATCGTAATTAACATTAATATCGATCAAAGTCAACTTACAAAGATATGTTTCAAAGTACGAATACTAATTCTTTTATATAATTTTGTCGTGGAAAAGTGGAGGAAGATTGAAAATTTATTCTTAATAAAATCATTTATAGATGTGAACAGATAGTCAAAAGTTTTTATGGAACATGCAAAATCAAGCTATGTAAACCTAACAACCTACTAACATTACGACACTTGATAAATAGGAGACACGTTGGCATAAGTTCGGGGTCATGCCCAGATCGGGTCCAATGCTTGTTAATCAAAAGCAAATTTTTTGAATAATTGCCACAGTTTCGCATGCTTAGAAGGTAAGAGTTAGTAATTAGGAATCCCCGAATCGTCGACTCAAACTTATTTTCAAACTAAGTCGGTGGTGACTTCGTAACAGTTTACTTAGGTTAAACAATAATAACCCTTCTACGAAAAGGTGAAGAGCGTCTCGAGAAAATCTCTGTTGAGCATATAAATATTATATTAAAAAGATACTCAAGATTCAAATATATTAAAATATATTTTCAGCAAATATTTAATCAGTTTCTTCCTTAAAGAACATTACAACTGCCAAACAATCTCATAAAGTGGAGAATGTGATCAAGAACCACCGAGGAGAACCTGTCGATTGAAGACGTCTATAAAAATCCCAATTGGATTATCTACAAAAAAAAACACCAACACAAAAAACAAAAATTCAGAGTCTTTTACCTTTTCCCTAAAAAAAAAACCAATACAACAAACAAAAACTCAGATTCTTTTACCTTTTATTCTTGTTCAGAACCTTCCAACCACAGCGCTGTCGATTCTGTCTAGCGTTGTTGACGCACTTCCGTCCAGTCATTGCCGTTGATTCTGTCCGGCAGTGTTGACACGTCTCCGTCCATCATCTTGATTCTATCTGGCGCTGTTGACCTGCCACCACTTCGAATCCACCCTCCACCCTCGGTGCCGTTGCATTAAATTTCGGTGTCGTTGACGTCCGACCGCCGTTTCACAAGGGTGAATTCCATTAAAGGAGTTTGCCTCGATCGCCGTTCATCCGCCGTTGATCGTCGTGAAGCGTCACCAAGTCATTCATGTTGTTTCCATTCAAGTCTTGTAAGTGCAACGCTGTAAACTCGATAGTATTGCATTAAATTCCTTTGTTGTGTTTGCTCTTTATATTTGCACTTGTTCACTTTGCGGTGACACACTAAACAGTGTAAATCCAGTACCGTCATATTATGTTTTGGTATTGCGTTTACTTTCACTTTACGACGACCACACTATCACTGTAAAACTCGATACGTGTTGTGAGAAACACAAATTCCGTGTTAACACGTTTTTGACGACCACAGTAGGAATACTTCGATAAAATCACTTCCTACACACGATCTGTAAAATTCGATACGTGCTGCGGGGAACAAATTCCCGCGCCAACACGTTTTTGGCGACCACAATGGAAACCAATCCAGTTGAAAGAAAGCAGGATGTGCCCATTCGGCTAAAACCAAACAAGAGTTTGGTAGTGCTATAAGAGTCTTAAAACTGGAACTGGCAGAAAGTCATAGGAAATTAGATTTATAAAGTCCGATTTTGCTTATGAAGGAAATCGGACTTATAAAATTCGACTTCACAAAGCACCTTAAGGAAGTCATACTTTATAAGTCCTGTCATAACCCAATTTTTTATTCTACAAAAAAAAAAACATTAAAAAATAGAAAATCTTCACAAAACACTAAAAGATTGCAAATCTTTTAAAATCAATAAAAATCATCAAAAATCTTTTAAAATCCATAAAAGTCATAAGAAAATCATCAAAGATCAACAAAGATCCACAAAACTCTAGAAAAAAATCATAAAAAGATTCAATAAAATATAATAAATAGTTACACACAAATACTTAGAGGGGAATTATTCAGAAAGACAGAAGAAGGGAGAAGAAAGGAACGCTTGAAAGAAAATCGAGACTTCGTCGCCACCAAAGACGCTCAACGACTCCGTCCGCGACTCATGCTACCCAATAATCCGGTAAATTCTTTCCTTTACTTCCTTATGATTAGACGGATTTCTCTACTTTGATTCTTTCTACTTTTTTTTTTTTTATTTTTCGCAATCAGCAACGACGGCGTCCGCGACATCAACTCTGCTGATTTCCCTGACAAGCAAAACGATCAGGACATCTTTGAGGGAGCTCATAGGGCGGGGCTCAACATACGCTACGAGATCATCGACGATGGATTGCCTGTAGAGTATGATCGGATGAAGAATATCGGCCAACACTTTAAGACACACATCCACGTTTTCCCTGCCCATGCCGATTTTGGATGAAGAAGATCGTACGGCGGTCGGATCCACCAATTAGCTTCCTGATATTAGATACGTTCTACACATGCTCGGGTGACCTGGCTAAGATCAAAACGGACACTACGCTTGCAAAGAAAATCGTAAGGACCCGATCGACTACATTCCAGAAGTGCGGGACATCAAACCCACGGACTTGCCATCGTACTTACAAGATCCTGATGCATCGAACATGGGCGCTCAATTTATACAAGCAGTGTTTGATGACGAGAAAAGACTTCGGACATTGTCATCATCAACACAATCCAAGAGCTGGAACTGGAGGCGATTGCGTCAATGCTGAGGAGCAAACCCACCTATGTAATCGAGGCAGCGATGGAATGTCAGCTCCAGCTTTTGCAGTCCAAGTTCCTTTCAAATTTGGATTAATGACGTCAATGTCTCCTGAGACCCCTGCCGTTGCTCCTGTTGAAGATCAGAACAAGAGGGACGCAGGCTCTGTGAATGCTTTGGGGAACCCTTTCTCAGTGTCCTCTTCTGCCAACCATAACACCACGAGTAGCATTTTTGGATTTAATGTACCAGCATCGAATGGCACTACATCTGATACACAAGGGTCCATATCATTCGGTGTATCCAATGGAACCTCTCAAATTCCTGCGTCTACGTCCAGTTTGGGGCTGTCATCTTCCACCCCCCAGACGGTTCCCTTTCAGTTTGGTTCTTCTGCCTCCACTTTCTCTTGTGGATTGGCTGGGAACACAAACACCTCATCTGGGAGTTCCCTGTTTGGTTCATCTGCCGACGTCAAGTTCTCCACGGGGACATCTTTGGGGATAACTTCTTCGTCCTCCTTGGAGAGTACTGTTGTCAGTTCAAGCAGCAGTGGCAGCAGCAGCGGCGGCAGCAACAGCAGCAGCAACCATCACAGCAATCACTCCTCCGAGATGCCGATGAGCTCCATTTGAGTTGGAATACGCCAACAGAAGGCAATCCCTTCCTGGAGCGGTTATCCTCCAATCGCGTGGATTCGACAATGATCCCAGGGTAAATTCGTTCCATGTCCCTTTATAAATACGACAAAGACGCCCGATGTTGCTTTGTTTTTCTCTCTTGTTTTG
Source organism: Melastoma dodecandrum (assembly GCA_029817715.1). NCBI lineage: Eukaryota > Viridiplantae > Streptophyta > Magnoliopsida > Myrtales > Melastomataceae > Melastoma > Melastoma dodecandrum. The sequence goes on along the minus strand of JARUPY010000604.1, from coordinate 3,088,163 downwards.
GCAGTGGAGGAAGAACGAGGAAGTCTAGTTGTATTCTTTTAGCATCTACTTCCAGCAGTTCGACCCGGTTGAAGGTATTGGAAAATTCCTCGGATGGCTTCCACTTGGCTAATATGGATCTCCTCTTGCACGGACCCGGGGATTTGCTCGGAAAGAAACAGTCAGGACATCTTCCTGAATTCCCAATTGCCCGACTGGAAATCGATGGGAATGTCCTTCAAGATGTACATCTCGCTGTCTTGAAAATTCTCGGCCGATCTCCAGGTCACTGTTGGCATCGGAGAACACCGTCCCCCACAAGCAGTGTCAGAATCAAGCTCGTCACCCACGGCGTCACCCAGCCCGGTAGCGGCGAACCCACACGGCGACCCACCTTCGCCGACAAACAGTCTCATGAGGGCCCTATACGTCGCTGCTTTTGTGGTTTCTGGATATGCTTCATCCAAGGGACGGCCCTACAAACCATTTAACCCTTTACTGGGAGAAACTTACGAAGCCGACTATCCAGAAAAGGGAGTTCGATTCATTTCCGAGAAGGTCAGCCACCACCCAACGCTCATCGCTTGCCAATGTGAAGGTAGAGGATGGACATTCTGGGGCGACGGCAACATCAAAACCAAGTTCTGGGAGCAGTCGATACAGCTCGATCCAGTTGGCCAACTTAACCTCCAGTTTGATGATGGGGAGACCTTCAGGTGGAATACGAGAGAATCGTGAATATTCTTGCAGTCTGAAGTTCAAGGACCCTTCGATATTCGATCGGCATTCCCACGAGGTCCATGGATTTGTCGAGGATGCAAACGGAAGAAGAGCAGCAACCGTATTCGGGAAATGGGATGAAGCTCGTGGATTGTCAGGCTGACGGTGTCCTCATCGTCTTGCTTCCCTTCCCTCGGACGCCACACGAAGTCCTGTACCAATCGTCCAATTGCAGCGCAAGAGATCAATGAGGCTTGCAGAGCCCCGGCGCACACCCTCTTCTCTCCCTCGAAAGTCATCGTCTTGAAAAGATGTTGATCGCGATTTAGAAAACACAAGCCTATGGTCATGAACGTGTACCCAAGCTACGAGACGTCAAAGAGTGTTGTGGAAGAGAACCTTACTTGACTTCCTGCAGGAACAAAGTATCCTCCCAACTCGGTGTCCTCGTGGGCATACTTCAACGGAACTACCGGCATAGGACTATGCTTCCTGAGTGTCTCGTGGAAGACTGCAGTCATCTCACTGGAGGAAGAGCAACAGCAGAGAAGAATGCCATCTTCCTGGATCGACAAGGTGCTGCTCCCCATGAAGATCTTCGGACCGCAGCCGCCTGCCTCCGCACCATCTCCCATGAAGAAGCCGAAGAAGAAGCCAGCGGCTGCCCTCGCCCCGTCGGCCAAATCCGTCCCGGTCAGCTCCCATCCATTTCCCGTATTTGATCTTGGGTCTGACATCAATTTCCTATTTCAACGTTTTATTTAACATCTTTATAATTGTCCTCAAAGCTTGGTCACCTTGGTAAAGTGCACCCCGTAACACTTTCATTTTAATGCTTTTATAATGATGCTGGCAATGTGTTTTGACGTAGTAAAATACGATGCATTGATGAAATCTCATTGTTTAATTCGTTTCATGGTTGTAAATTATTAATCCACGTGACTATTAGAACATGATGCACATAATTAATGATTTATTGATTATGCATTTTTATCAAAAACTACATTCCTTTGGAATCTTCGATTATTGACATTCCTCGAACAATTTACTTCGTTGTTTTGATGTTTATGCAGATATTTCGGGGGCGTGCCTTGCGGACAACCAAGGCACGCATCCCATTCAATGCGTTCAAGAATCAACGGAGGATATATATATATATTCGAGGGTTTATTTTTGGATTTTCGAAGATCAAGACCCTCTGAAGATGGCTTCGCACTCACCAACGTTACGGCATCAACGGCTCGCCAGGTTCACCGTAAACCTATTCTAAAAATGACACCGTGAGGTACAAACGCTAACGGGAGCGTTCTATAGAGCGAACAATGGTACAACACCCGGTTCTCTCTTGAATTTATTTTTTGGCATAGAAACTGTTAAGGGCATTAATTAATCTATGAATGTTTGCATTTTTGCCCCAAAATCAATTTTTAAGAAATATTTTTTAAAAATTATTCACGTAGACATTATAAGCATTATTGAGCTCGAGATCATTTTTTTTATTTATGTCAAACAACTTCTTTTCTAAAACCGAGCTCAAATAAATCGGACATCGGAAACACACGATAAAAGCCTCCCTTTTCTTTGTGATGCATGCGATTAAGTAATCCCTAATTCCCGAACCTTAACGAATCTCTATAGTTTTTCTAACTTGAACTTAAAATAAGTTAGTGGCGACTCCGACACGTTTTCAAAATCCGAAGCCTTATCGTCAAGGGAGGATATTCATTTTAAATGGAATCGGAAATGGGATCCACCCGCGACAGATTTGGCGACTCCGCTAGGGACACTTGGGTAATTTTCTAGAGGATTAGGGTCGAAAAATCGATTTCAAAATTGGGGGGCAGCCTAGCTTTGCGTGGAGTGTGTTTGCGCTTTACTTTTCTGATTGTCTCTGCTAGGCATATAGTGAGTCGTCCTAAAACCCAGGGACACCTAAGTTTAGGGGTATACCTGCCATATGAGAGAGGTTGTCTACCTCTTTACCTGCGGCATATACCAACTCATCCTTTTGTCCGAAGGTGAGTCAAAAGCCAGTCTAGATAGGCATGTATTTGAAGGCCATACAAACTGTTATGACTCTAACAATTTATTTCTGTGCATGCTTTGTTCGATGTCACATGATCGATATTTTTCAATGCTTGATTTTTCCTGTTATATGAGCCTTCATCCCAGGCGCCATAGGATTAGTTCGGGTATACCATATGCCGACGGGTATTGGCCGTTTGCCTCTACCTTTAGGTGGGTACCCACCTGTTTACCAGCGGACGAATATCCGAGTCCTTTCATTTAAAATGGACCCAGACTCGGATTTCTCCGTTTACGGTTAATGAACGGGTCCAAGCCACATCCGTGACGGTAGATAGAATCATTTGATGGGTTACCCTCTGCATGATTTCATAACTCGTGTTTTTTATCTTACTCTAACCCCTTCTTTTCTATGTGTTGTTTAATTTAGCTCGCTTCGGTGAAGGAGGTTGTTCTTTTCTCTTGCTAAATTTATTCATATGCATTGTGCGCTTGCATCCATTTTAACAATTTGCATATATTATTCTGTGTGCATCTTAAGCACATTCTTGACATGTCTTTCGGATCTATTTCTCTAAATTCAGGATGCCTATAATAAACTTGACATATAATTTCTCATCTGGCCACGCGCTAAAAGATTGGTTCAAACCTTTATACCCGTCTAAGCAAGATTTTGTTCGGACAAAGCTAGGAAGCCTTGTTGACCTCATTGATATTGAACTGGATTTAGGATTTCTACGTAACTTACTAGAAAAATGGGATGCGAACACTTTTTTGTTCAAATTCGGAGACTTTGAGTTATCACCAACATTAGAAGAGTATATCCAGCTTGCGCGACTCCCCCACATCCCTGGTTTGCTGCCTCTAGAGCTGCTTCATTAAAGAATGATCTTCCAATTGTTCTCAATATTACACCGACTGTAGCACCGTCACTAATTACCTCTCATAGCCATGTGAATATTGAAGAGCTTCTTCTCTGTGAAAAGAGTGTTTACGTGGCTGAAAATGAAGAAGGCTTTCATTCTTGCCGTCGTCGGGATGATTATCTTTCCATTTACCAAGAGTCCAATTCATGCACGGGCTGTCCATATCACAAGAGCATTATTATCGGGCAAACCCTTCATCCCCACTATCCTCGGCGAAACACTCAGCGGCCTCACGAAGATCAATATCCAAGCTAGAGGAGTTCGTAATCACGACATAACGTTTTGCTTGCTTCTTCTCCTAGCATGGTTTTCTTCTCACTTGGGGATTAGTGCCTATAAATATCTTCATGATCAAGATTTATTGCGACACTTTTCTCACCGCATATCTCTTCCCCCCAGGGATTCACACACTGGAAGTCTTTCTTCGAAAGTCTTACGAGTAACCATTTTTTCCATATGTCTTGACATTTTAAGACAGGTCCGATCATGCTTGCAGTTAAGAGAAGCGCCTATATACCGATTCTCGGTCTTCATGGGAGTTCTTATTATGTACCCATCCGAGTCGCGCACCAATTCGGAGGATTCCCGAAAGTTCCACCACATCAGCATCTTCACAAGTCTTTCTACGCGGACGACTTACAAATCCATAAAGAGTGGGAGCAGCCGCGGATCATCGAGTTTACTTCTCCGATCATCGACCTCGACGAATACAATCTCATGATTGCAACCTTCAAGCACCAACGTCTAGCATTGGAAAGGAGCCTCCCATCTACCTCACGCTCAGCCTAAAGACAACTACCATTGATTGTCTAATTCAATAAAGCTAGTAAATAATGTATTTGATCGAACTAGTCGCAATCTACATTTTACAGAAACTACTTGGACAATTAAAGCAAGTGCTCGCAATCATTATAAGGTCCAAGAAAAGAGCTTGACAGACTCGACACCCACCAATCATGTAGTTGACAAGCCTCATCGAACCACCAACATAAAAAATAAAAGAAGCAATAATCGACGATTCAAAAGCAAGTGTCGTGATTTCTTATCAAGGTAAAGGAAAACTTTAGAAATGCAAAAAGAAGTCGCGTGGGTTTGGATGGAGCTTTCTCGGGATTTCTCTTTCGAGGTCTTTCGTGAGGGTTTCGCCATGGACGACGCCGCCCCGAGCATTTCCAGTCGACGTGTTTCGATCCAACTCTTGTAATAGAGGTTATTGGGGTTGCGACCCAGTCCAGCTGATGTTATACACATTGCCTTTGTTAGGAAAATATTTCGCATCAGGTGAATTGTGACCACGCGATTGCAGCCCCGATCAGCTCATATCTCATCCCTTTCACCTTTATTGCTGTGATCACCCTCACGAAATGGTCGATCCTAAGGATTGAGACATCCTCGAACCACCAGTCTGGTGGGACCTGCATGTTTCTGCTGGGGCTCAACTCCTTGACGTCGCCATTCCACTTCGGGCTCGAGACCTTCGGCGTCTTCCTTGTGTTCTCTGCCCATGTCTTGAACATCAGGTTGCCTTCCTCTAGGTCCTCCGTCATCTCAAGATACTCCGCCGTGCAACGCAGGCCCGAGGTGTTGGCTGCTGTTAGATCAACTGCGATCCCATAGCAGAACTTTGCAGCAAGCTCAAAGGACTCTGGCCCACCTGGTAGGTCATCCAGCACGACCTTACACTCCAGGTCACGGGCCTCATAGATCATCGGGTTGAACTTCTCGCTCCTCGAGACAGAAGATACTGCAACAACAACACCGACGATCCACAATCATTTCCCCGAAATCAATCCGACAGTCATTTGAATAAAAAACTATAAGATAGTGTCATTCCAATCTCAGTTCCTGCATTTCCTGTGAAACAAATAGGCATCAGGCGGTCATACCTTGTGTAAATAGAAATTGATTTCTCCAACCTGGACGAGGAGGTCTCTCGGGATTATCAATCGCAACATACCTAGGAATTGGAGTGCTACTTCGTCAACCATTTCTCAAAAATGCTCAGGCAAGTCGACCAAACATAGAAACACAGAAACATTATCCATTCGCAGCACAGGCGAATGCACCCAAACACGCCAATCGCTGCAAGAGAGATTTCTTCCCAAGACTGGTCACGGAGTTCGAACCCATCTGTCTTGACCCCCTGCCTGTTCGAGGTAAGAGCCCCGTCGTTGCCATAGTCCCGGCCAGAGAATGACTCGCTCTCGGATTCCCACATACCGCGAGAAATCCTCATATACCCCTTTGCTAAGATTTGAACATCAAAGGCTTCTGGGGAAGAGACATTCAGAACGAACAAAAAAAAAAAAACAATCCAAACAGGGAGTGAAGACAGAAGCAGAAGCAAGAGCAGCAGCAGCGATAGGCTTGATGAGGAAAAAAGACCCACGTATGCTTTTGTTTAGTCCGTCTGCAAGGGGCAGTTTATTTCCTCCCTTCCGTGGTTATTATACTTTCACAGGTTATGATAAGAACGAAAACGCTAAGTATGTCTTACAGCGTCGTCTCGGAAATGGTGGCATACCATTATGTTCCTCTCAACCGATCCAAAGAAAAGGAGGTGGCACTAACTTGAGAGTTCCTTCGTTAAGCTCAAACTCATCCCTTTTTAAAGGCGATCGAAATTAATGATGTCTTCCTCAATTGAGTCACAACATACTTCCAGCTCCTTCACACATCCAGAGCTTAGACGACCGATCCCGAAATTTTCATTTAGAACTCACGAGAAATCCCTTGATCCGAAAGACGTGTCAAGCATGGTTGCTCATTCGTATGATGCATATCACGTCGTTTGCATCGTCCTCATTTATTTATTTTTATTAATACAATTGTTAATCCAAAGGTACCAAAGTTAATCTCCCAGGGACACGCCCGTTCGAGCTACACAGCCGGACGATACACATGGCTAGCTCAGGACTCTCTCTGACGGACACAACACTGCCCAGTTTGGGAATGTCTACAGATTCCACTCCGCCTCTCATCAGACATTCGATGATTAATGACCACCAGTTGAGATCAAGTGGCGGTTTGAACAATTCATCAAGCATTAGGGGTCAGGGACACACTCCAAATACACGTTTGGGGGGATGGCGCTTCAGGCGGATATGAAGATCCATATGAAGAACAGCATGATGACTCGACGCATGACCAGAAGTGGCTTGATGATTATTACGACTTTGAACAAGAACTCAAACGTCATGAAGAACCCAAAGAAGCAACAATCCGCTGCACATCAAATGCATGTCAAGAGCTTTCCAAAAAAGTCACGCCGATTCTAAAGAGGATTCTTTCGAATGTCACGGATTCCAGAGGAGAGTTTCTTCCGCAACTACGACATTCCATATGTTTTCAAGCAAATGCGCACAAGAGGCGCTCTCATCCTAACAAAGATAGACGGAGCTGTTCCATTCCAACCGGATCGATAAACTAGAGGAATCATCCCAAAAGGCTCAACCTATGGGGTCGCAAGCCAAGTCGAATAAACGATACTTTTACTGGGATACTTTAACTGGGGCAAGAACCAATGGTAACCAGTAAAGGAAGTATCGTTCCAGCTCATATATTACAAAATCAAAAACTAATCAATGTTTCATTTCTTTGCAGATACTTTAACTAGGGCAAGAACCAATGGTAACCAGTAAATGAAGTATCGTTCCAGCTCATATATTACAAAATCAAAAACTAATCAATGTTTCATTTCTTTGCAGATATACTTTAACTGGGGCAAGAACCAATGGTAACCAGTAAAGGAAGTATCGTTCCAGCTCATATATTATAAAATAAAAAACTAATCAATGTTTCATTTCTTTTGCAGAGGCCTTTACTGGGGCAACGAGCACGCGTCGTCAGGGAACTGGTAAAGAAAAGTATCGTTCCAAGTTTAAAATTTTTCTCACATTGAACTTGATTGTACATCCCCCCTTTTCCCTATAGGGCATCAAGTCAAGGCGAACATCACAGGTAAAATTATCATTTCATAAAACATGTGTTGTGTTTATTTGTCATGCATTCTCACTAAACGATTTTATTCAAAAATTTGAAACACTTTCCCTAGTGAAACACTTGTGTGCTAGAGATAGAAAGGCAAAACTATCCCCAAGCACATACCCTTTTCGAGAGTTGAGTGCAAACACTTGTGAGAAATCCAGACATGATAGCATCGGAGTGGGAAGGAAATCCCTTTGACGGAAAATGCTCTAGCTAGGATGACATCGAGCATTCTTTCTTATCCCCAAACACTTTACCATTGCTAGCCATTCCTAGCCAAAGTGGAGATTTTTCGAAACACAATTCCCCTTTCAAGTCAAAGAGTCGCCTCACATCGAGGTAAAAGGAGTTCTGTAGTCTAGATTTCCGAATAGGACTCAGATGGAGATGCGTTACTTCCTCAAGTTTGAGTGTGAAGTACATCCCTATGGATCTCGCAAGTCGGCACAATACTGTACCATCTTTCAATCATTCGAATGCATCTAAACAATTCCAGGGAACCGAGCCCGTTGAATATTTCAAAAGAAAAATGAATGAAAATAAAAATGACACAGGGGCAAACAAGCAAAAAAAAGAAAAGAGAGCCCTTTCATGTCATTCAAAGAAAAAGCAAATTTTGACACAAGGGCCAAAAGACGGTCGCAAAAGCAAAGTGTCAGAAAGAAAAAAGGAACAAAAGTTTTAGAACTCTGATCCCGATTTGTCAATCTGGGCAAAACGCTTTAAATTCAAAAGCCTCATTTCCCGAAGGAAAAGATAGAGAAAATTATTCCTCTACGACATTTCCCCACAAATTCACACTCTCATATGCCATCATGCCCATACCCTTGAGTATTGTGTCGGTGAGCAAGTCCACATTGGGAAAACCACGCTTAAAGGTGACGTCCTTACATTTTGAGTCTTATTTGATGAGATTCTTTGACTTGCTTTCTTTCTTAAAGATCAAGCCTTCTATAAATATGGTCTTACACCAAGCCCACATTACAACCAGAATCAAAGTCTCTTTCGACTAGCCCTTGAGCATTCATTTCAAAGGAATCGAACTTCCCACTCTGATAGCATAGAAACATATTTGAGTGAGCCTTGAGAGATGTAAGAAAGACCTTTCTTTATTCTCTATCGCACAAGAGTTTCTGTTTTTCAAAAAAAAAAAATGAATGATAATTAAGTTTTTGTGCATGCATATAGAGCATCTTGCCTTCATATCATCCACAGTCAGAAATTCGGCAAGTACAGATGGGAGATGCAAACAATCACAATCGTACTTCATGATTCCAAGGCTCAAGCCTTTATGCTAAGGTATGACCTTCTTCACTGCTGTTAAGCACTATTGTGGTGTGATATCACTCAAAGTCAAGTTATCCATTTCTCAATTCTTTCGGTTAAGCGTCTACTAACAGACGTGACACCACTTCTAGTTTTCCTTTTTGGTTAAGCATTTACTAATAAATGCGACACCATTCGATAAAGCGCGAACAAGCGTGATACCCTCCAGTCGGTTAAACGTTTACTAACAAACGTTATACCACTTCCAGTCGGCTAAGCGTTTATTAACAAACGCGACGCCATTCGACCGAGCGTTTACTAACAAACGCAAAGTCCCATTCAATTCGGTTAAGCGTTTGTACAAACGCGACACCACCTTCAATTCGGTTAAGCGTTCGTACAAACGCGACACCACCTTCAATTCGGTTAAGCGTTCGTACAAACGCGACACCACCTTCAATTCGGTTAAGCGTTCGTACAAACGCGACACCACCTTCAATTCGGTTAAGCGTTCGTACAAACGCGACACCACCTGCAATCTGGTTAAGCGTTCGTACAAAAGCGACACCACATTCAATTCGGTTAAGTGTTCGTACCAACGCGACACCACATTCTTTTCGGTTAAGCGTTCGTACCAACGCGACACCACATTCTCTTCGGTTAAGCGTTCGTACAAACGTGACACCACATTCTCTTCGGTTAAGCGTTCGTACTAACGCGACGCCACCTTCTATTCGGTTAAGCGTTCGTACAAACGCGACACCACCTTCTTTTCTGGTTAAGCGTTCGTACAAATGCTACACCATCTTCAATTCGGTTAAGCGTTCGTACAAACGCGATACCATTTTCAATTCATTTAGATTAAGCGATCGTACAAACGCGACACCATCTTCAGTTTTCCTGGTTAAGCGTTCTTACAAACGCGATGCCATTTTCATTTCATTTCGATTAAGCGTTCGTACAAATGCTACACATCTTTCCACCGGCTTTTGGTTATGCATTTTCTAACAAGTGCGACGCCATTTCTGGTCAAGCGTTTATTAACAAACGCGATGTCCTAGCTATCCTTTCCAAAAAAATTGGGTTCTTAATAATTCTTTGTTCGAACATTTTACCAAACATTCTCACAAAGAGGGGCAACTGTTATAACCCAATTTTTTCTACAAAAAAAAAAACATTAAAAAATAGAAAATCTTCACAAAACACTAAAAGATTGCAAATCTTTTAAAATCAATAAAAATCATCAAAAATCTTTTAAAATCCATAAAAGTCATAAGAAAATCATCAAAGATCAACAAAGATCCACAAAACTCTAGAAAAAAATCATAAAAAGATTCAATAAAATATAATAAATAGTTACACACAAATACTTAGAGGGGAATTATTCAAAAAGACAGAAGAAGGGAGAAGAAAGGAACGCTTGAAAGAAAATCGAGACTTCGTCGCCACCAAAGACGCTCAACGACTCCGTCCGCGACTCATGCTACCCAATAATCCAGTAAATTCTTTCCTTTACTTCCTTATGATTAGACGGATTTCTCTACTTTGATTCTTTCTACTTTTTTTTTTTTTTTTTTTCGCACTCAGCAACGGCGGCGTCCGCGACATCAACTCTACTGATTTCCCTGACAAGCAAAACGATCAGGACATCTTTGAGGGAGCTCATAGGGCGGGGCTCAACATACGCGACGAGATCATCGACGATGGATTGCCTGTAGAGGATGATCGGATGAAGAATAGCGGCCAACACTGTAAGACACACATCCACGTTTTCCCTGCCCATGCCGATTTTGGATGAAGAAGATCGTACGGCGGTCGGATCCACCAATTAGCTTCCTGATATTAGATACGTTCTACACATGCTCGGGTGACCTGGCTAAGATCAAAACGGACACTACGCTTGCAAAGAAAATCGTAAGGACCCGATCGACTACATTCCAGGAGTGCGGGCCATCAAACCCACGGACTTGCCATCGTACTTACAAGATCCTGATGCATCGAACATGGGCGCTCAATTTATACAAGCAGTGTTTGATGACGAGAAGACTTCGGACATTGTCATCATCAACACAATCCAAGAGCTGGAACTGGAGGCGATTGCGTCAATGCTGAGGAGCAAACCCACCTATGTAATCGAGGCAGCGATGGAATGTCAGCTCCAGCTTTTGCAGTCCAAGTTCCTTTCAAATTTGGATTAATGACGTCAATGTCTCCTGAGACCCCTGCCGTTGCTCCTGTTGAAGATCAGAACAAGAGGGACGCAGGCTCTGTGAATGCTTTGGGGAACCCTTTCTCAGTGTCCTCTTCTGCCAACCATAACACCACGAGTAGCATTTTTGGATTTAATGTACCAGCATCGAATGGCACTACATCTGATACACAAGGGTCCATATCATTCGGTGTATCCAATGGAACCTCTCAAATTCCTGCGTCTACGTCCAGTTTGGGGCTGTCATCTTCCACCCCCCAGACGGTTCCCTTTCAGTTTGGTTCTTCTGTCTCCACTTTCTCTTGTGGATTGGCTGGGAACACAAACACCTCATCTGGGAGTTCCCTGTTTGGTTCATCTGCCGACGTCAAGTTCTCCACGGGGACATCTTTGGGGATAACTTCTTCGTCCTCCTTGGAGAGTACTGTTGTCAGTTCAAGCAGCAGTGGCAGCAGCAGCGGCGGCAGCAACAGCAGCAGCGGCGGCAGCAACAGCAGCAGCAACCATCACAGCAATCACTCCTTTGAGATGCCGATGAGCTCCATCTGAGTTGGGAAACGCCAACGGAAGGCAATCCCTTCCTGGAGCAGTTATCCTCCAATCGCATGGATTTGACAACGATCCCCGGGTAAATTCGTTCCACGTCCCTTTATATATACGACAAAGACGCCCGATGTTGCTTTGTTTTCTCTCTCTTGTTTTGGCAGTGGAAGAAGAACGAGGAAGTCTAGTTGTATTCTTTTAGCATCTACTTCCAGCAGTTTGACCCGGTTGAAGGTGCTGGAAAATTCCTCGGATGGCTTCCACTTGGCTAATATGGATCTCCTCTTGCACGGACCCAGGGATTTGCTCGGAAAGAAACAGTCAGAACATCTTACTGAATTCCCAATTGCCCGACTGGAAATCGATGGGAATGTCCTTCAAGATGCACATCTCGCTGTCTTGAAAATTCTCGGCCAATCTCCAGGTCACTGTTGGCATCGGAGAACACCGTCCCCCACAAGCAGTGTCAGAATCAAGCTCGTCACCCACGGCGTCACCCAGCCCGGTAGCGGCGAACCCACACGGCGACCCACCTTCGCCGACAAACAGTCTCATGAGGGCCCTATACGTCGCTGCTTTTGTGGTTTCTGGATATGCTTCATCCAAGGGACGGCCCTACAAACCATTTAACCCTTTACTGGGAGAAACTTACGAAGCCGACTATCCAGAAAAGGGAGTTCGATTCATTTCCGAGAAGGTCAGCCACCACCCAACGCTCATCGCTTGCCAATGTGAAGGTAGAGGATGGACATTCTGGGGCGACGGCAACATCAAAACCAAGTTCTGGGAGCAGTCGATACAGCTCGATCCAGTTGGCCAACTTAACCTCCAGTTTGATGATGGGGAGACCTTCAGGTGGAATACGAGAGAATCGTGAATATTCTTGCAGTCTGAAGTTCAAGGACCCTTCGATATTCGATCGGCATTCCCACGAGGTCCATGGATTTGTCGAGGATGCAAACGGAAGAAGAGCAGCAACCGTATTCGGGAAATGGGATGAAGCTCGTGGATTGTCAGGCTGACGGTGTCCTCATCGTCTTGCTTCCCTTCCCTCGGACGCCACACGAAGTCCTGTACCAATCGTCCAATTGCAGCGCAAGAGATCAATGAGGCTTGCAGAGCCCCGGCGCACACCCTCTTCTCTCCCTCGAAAGTCATCGTCTTGAAAAGATGTTGATCGCGATTTAGAAAACACAAGCCTATGGTCATGAACGTGTACCCAAGCTACGAGACGTCAAAGAGTGTTGTGGAAGAGAACCTTACTTGACTTCCTGCAGGAACAAAGTATCCTCCCAACTTGGTGTCCTCGTGGGCATACTTCAACGGAACTACCGGCATAGGACCATGCTTCCTGAGTGTCTCGTGGAAGACTGCAGTCATCTCACTGGAGGAAGAGCAACAGCAGAGAAGAATGCCATCTTCCTGGATCGACAAGGTGCTGCTCCCCATGAAGATCTTCGGACCGCAGCCGCCTGCCTCCGCACCATCTCCCATGAAGAAGCCGAAGAAGAAGCCAGCGGCTGCCCTCGCCCCGTCGGCCAAATCCGTCCCGGTCAGCTCCCATCCATTTCTTCATATTTGATCTTGGGTCTGATGTCAATTCCCTATTTCAACGTTTTATTTAAGATTTCTTATAATGGTCCTCAAAGCTTGGTTGTGTAGTCCGCGACACACCTTGGTATAGTGCACCCCGAAACAATTTCATTTTAATGCTTTTATAATGATGCTGGCAATGTGTTTCGACATAGTAAAATACGATGCATTGATGAAATCTCATTGTTTAGTTCGTTTCATGGTTGTAAATTATTGATCCACGTGACTATTCGAACATTATGCACACGATTAATGATTTATTGATTATGCATTTTTATTGAAAATTACATTCCTTGGGAGTCTTGGATTATTGGCATTCCTCGAACAATTTACTTCGTTGTTTTGATTTTTATGCAGATATTCTGGGAGCGTGCCTTGCGGACAACCAAGGCACGCACCCCATTCCATGCGTTCAAGAATCAACGGAGGATATATATATTCGAGGGATTATTTCGATTCTCAAAGATCAAGACCCTCACAAGACGGCTTCGCACTCACCAACGTTAAGGCATCAATGGTTCGCCAGGTTCACCGTAAACCTATTCTAAAAATGACACCGTGAGGTACAAACGCTAACGGGAGCGTTCTATAGAGCGAATAATAGTACAACACTCGGTTCTCCATTGAATTTATTTTTTGGGTTAGAAACTGTTAAGGGCATTAATAAATCTATGATTGTTTGTATTTTTGCCCCAAAATCAACTTTCATGAAATTTTCTTCTAAAAATGATTCACGTAGACATTTTAAGCATTATTGAGCTCGAGATCATTTTTTTTATTTATGTCAAACAACTTCTTTTCTAAAACCGAGCTCAAATAAATCGGACATCGGAAACACACGATAAAAGCCTCCCTTTTCTTTGTGATGCATGCGATTAAGTAATCCCTAATTCCCGAACCTTAACGAATCTCTACAGTTTTTCTAACTTGAACTTAAAATAAGTTAGTGGCGACTCCGACACGTTTTCAAAATCCGAAGCCTTATCGTAAAGGAATGATATTCATTTTAAATGGAACCGGAAATGGGATCCACCCTCGACAAGTCCGATTTTAAAAAATAAAAACAGAAAATGGAATCTGGATTTATAAGGTTAGACTTTAGTTTCCAAACTATTTGTTTTATTTCATATTTTTCTCCATACTAACGTTAAAATGAAGCAATGTCGCAATATTTTCTACAAATAAAAAAAATCGTACACTATTCACAAGGGGAGTCTTTCAGGGCTAAATCCGTAAAATGATTGGTAAAAGTTTACGGTTCAAATTCGTGATGAAATCTAGGCATTGTGACGAGATACAATGTATGGATAAGTACTCAATTTTAAAAACATAATTATTTATATTACTAAATATAGTTTTATAATTTCAATATATAATAAAATACGATAAAACACAACCTATGAAAATTAAATACAAAAAACACTGATTAGGAAACATACCAAATTTTAAATCACTAAATTTAAATCACATTATTAGGCTGCTCCAACACAACAAAAAAACATAAAAAATATACCTTAACCTAATTCAAATAACTTATTCATTAATTCGATTTTTAATTTCTTGCTGAATAATAATGACATAATAAACGCATCATTCGATTCCTCGAGAGTAAAATCTCATTGCGAAAAGCATTTATTAATTCCTCTGACAAAGAAGGAACTTGAAATATATTATCCTCATTATTTTTTATTTTAGTAACCAACTAGAAACATCTTCTCGCGTATTTGAAGGTTCGTGAATTTGGGTTCATATTTTGCGTAGACATTCTAATAGTGGATTCACCTTTACTAATATGTGGATATACCGTTAATGTGCGATTAGTTTGCGAAATGACGGAAGGAATGGAATTGAATGATTATTTAGTTTCACAAGAGTTATAGTCAATGTTAAACTATATAATATAAATCAAGCATCACCTAATAACTTAATTTTACAGATCAAACGATAAAGTTCCACGAAGTATTAGAGCGATCCCGGTTCAAATCTCGCGCATGCAAAATCTCAAAAAATTATGGCAAAAGGCCAAAATGACTGCCTAGCCTTAAATCAAGGGCCCGTAGCAAAAAAAGATCCTAGTTCGGTTCAGGTTGAGAGGCGTGTTAAACTATATAATATAAACCAGTAAGCTTTCTACAGCCACCAAACGAAAGAATTTATTTCGGTCATGGAATACAATTCCCTTCTCCATTTCAGTTCTCCTCCCATTCCATTTCCTCTCTGATTTTGCGAACCAAACACCCGATTAATGTTTTGTTAATTTAGAAGGTTCAATGTCATCCTCTTTAATCATTTAATGTAAAGAGTGTTTTTTTTAACCAGATTCTTTGATGTCATCCTCGTCCCTTCTGCCCAATTCTCTTCTCATCACGCAACTCCCGGTTAAAATGGGAGAAAAGGAAAAGATTAAATCTGCTGGTTAGTGTGAAAAGACGTTGCTTAAATTATATGTTAATATATGATCCAGTTCTAACCGTCCAGAAAAATGATTCAATGGGCCGGCGGCAGAGCGGTACATGATGAGGCCAGACGACGGTCGTGTCGTGATTTTGGCGTCGTCATAAACCATTCTTGGTCACTTCAGAGAATGACACGTCATCGTCTTCGTCCGCCCAATCTAGGAGGTTGAATGTATCCAATGATTTGTTTGCCTGTCGTGATCGGTAGTTCCCCATAAACCCTTGGTCGAAGTGCAGCTCGTAAGGGTCGGCGTCGAGTTCCCCAAGAGGAGTTCGTAAGGGATCCGATCCGTGCTCCATCGATGGCCGGTAGCAGTGTGCAAGACCGTCGGCCACGAGCTCCATGTCCTCCATATCAAACTGCTTATCCTCAGCCTCGTCCTTCTCTTTGTAATACCTCAAAATTATTACATAGGCCATAAATTACCATTTCTTAGCCCATCATCACATAGGTTCAGTTTAAAATAACATAGTTTAAGCCCATAGGTAGGTCCAACCTTCATTTTGAAACTAACAAAAGGGCCGAAGCCCACTTCAAGCCCTGTCAAGGTTCTTCCACCACCTTTCATTACCAAAACTCATAATCCTTTTCTCTATTATCCAATTTGAAACCCAATTTTCAAATGAAAGAAAATCATCTTATCGGTCATTTTTTTCCTGGGATTTGAGCAAAGATTTCAATTTCCAATTTGGAGCAATTACCAATTATCTTATATAATTGAAATTTTCAGTTCAGATCTGAAAGGTGACTCAATTTGGAATATGCAAAACTCTGGCAAGAGGATAAAAAATGTAACAGAAGTTCCAAATTTATTTCAACATATTACTTATATAAAATCTTGATCAATATTTTGATGAATGCTTCTGAGGATTCGATCCATGTTCACATGTCAACAAAGAAACTAAGAGCTCAAAGAAACTATTTCTCAGATCTGCGCCATGGCGAACTCCTAGGAAACCCCAGAACTAGACATCAGTACAACTATATAAAAATCTCTTGCAAATTTTCAAAAATTTTGCCCCTATTTTGATTAGGGTTTTAATTAATTTCGAGGTGATGATGCAAGGAGGGTATTATTTTAGTATTTACCTTATCTTCATGACTGGATTCCTCGGAGACGAGATCTGCATCATCCCGGCCATGCCGCAGTCGACCATCACGGTGCTCCCTAGTAAGGTCGACCGCAGTTATTGTAATTGTAGTCGCCATTGCACTTGAACCTCCCTAAGGAAGGAGGAGGGGCCGGCTCCCGCGCGGCCACGAGTGGAAAAGTCTCACACGTTAGCATCTGCGAGAACATCTGGCCCTGAGAGGATGGGGGCCCGACCCCGTCGTTGCTCTCCTCCTCTCCGTCGACGAACTGCAGCCCGAAAGTTGGGGGCTTGTTGCTATCGTGTCGTGAGGCGGCATCCAGCTCAGTCCCGTCGTGAAGGAGGGGGTCCCCTGTGTCGGAGAACGGATCGCCGAAGCGCTCATCCCTAAGGGTTGCACTGTCGTTATCCCTAGAGATCGTAGCGAATCCTCTTGGCCAGTCAGGGACGGACGTCGGGGGAAGGGAAACGATGTTTGAGCCGGAGGAAGACACGAGCGGACAACGTCAGTGAGGTCCCCAGCAGCCTGGAAGCTATCCATCATCAAGATTTCCCTGTTACTACAACATGGGATTTTTGCATGGGTTTCTTAGGTTGCATTAAAATCGAAGTGGCTACGATTAAAACTATTTTGGGATTTGAGATTTGGACTCTTTTCTTTGTCCTTTCTGGGTGGATTGAGAAGAAAGGAATTGGTTGATGATGAAGATGATTCAAGAGAAATAGTCCAGAATTTAGACAAAGAAAATTAAATAAAAATATAAAAAGAACACAAGGTTGGCAAACGCGCTGACTTTAGTTTAAATCTAATTTATTTTGCTTAGGGCATCAAACTAGTGGTGGATTCGTTTCGTTAATCTCCCTTCGAGTAATAACTATACGACCAAGAATTACGAGCCCTCAAGTAGTTAAAGGATAATGTGGGGGGATAATCTGCGTCGTCGGCCGTGCACAGAACTTGCTCGTCGCACATGCCATTGCAGGGTACCTTAACATTGATTTTGGATCGAAATTTCGTGTGTTTATGTTAGCAAGTAGTCATTAGGATTGGAACGTTGTTTTTTCTTTCTAATTAAATATGTGATTAGTGTAAGTAATGAATTTTTATAGGGATTTGTGAGACTGACCCAAACCAATCACTGACCATCTTAAAAGGGTCAAAATCCAGCTAACGGTCTTCGAATTAGGAGTGAGAAAAAAATTCCGAAATTCCAAATACTGAATCGAAATTTTGGCATTTCGGTATTTGGAATTCGGTATTTGGTTCGGTTTTATGTTTTCGAGAAAGTTCGGTTTTTGGTTCGATTTCGGTGTTTTTAGATAATTAATTCGATATTCCAAACATATTATTGGCCCGTTTTATTATTGGGCTTTTGGCCTATGGTCTATGGTCATCTTTTTTTCGGCCCACAAAAATTGTCAAGACGGCCCAGGATTAGTGTGCCACTCCTCCTCTCAGTCTTCCCCAATCCGAACGGAGCTCCGATCCGTGCTCCTCTCCCCGATGGCGACAGCTCCGTTCTTTCATCGACCGCTCTGTTCCGACCACACTTCTGCTCTTGTCTGATCTATCTCGCTACCCTCTTTTCCCGGGTTTGATTACTCAGGCGTCGTCGAGGTGGTCGGCCTCGGGGTGTGATTTGATCTTATCCATTTCAAATCAAGGTTAGGGTTTTCTTTTTTGACTGCTGATAAAACAGTGGTGACTAAAAGGAATGTGGCGCACTCGAGGAGGCATACTTGAAGGGGAAGAGGGTGTTTGTTAGGGTAGATCTGAACGTCCCTCCTCGATGACAGCCTCAACATCACCGATGATACCAGGATCAAGGCCGCTATCCCTACCATCAAATACCTCATCTCTGACGGCTCCATTGTCATCCTCTCCTCCCACTTGGTCTTTCCCCCCTTTCTCTTTTGTCCTTTTTTTTCTCCTTTCTTTTTCGGCCTTGTGTCTTACCCCTTTGATGTTTCCTTAAATTCAGTGCCGTCCTAAGGGTGTCACCCCGAAGTACAGCCTAAAGCCCCTTGTGCCCCGGCTGTCCCAACTCCTTGGTGTTGATGTCAGCCTTATCCCTACTCACGACCCCTTATCCCTACGTCCCCGGCTGACCCCTAACCCTTTCCCTCTCATCACTTTTTCCGCAGGTTAAGAAGTTGAGAAACTTGTTGTTGAGGCCCTCGAGGAAGGAGTTCACCTTCTTGAAAATGTTAGGTTCTACAAGGAAGAGGACAAGAATGATCCTGAATTCGCCAAGAAGCTTGTTTCTCTTGCAGATGTCTATATAAACTATGCATTCGGGACTGCCCGTAGGGCGCTTGTTTCCACAGGAGGTGTAGAGAAATACTTGAAGCCCTCCGATTTAGGATTTCTTACGCATAAGGTTTGTAGCTCTAATTTATGGGCTTGGATTTTTTTTATTGGCTTTGGATTTATAATTGGCCCAACTGAAAATTCAGAAGATCCAAATAAGGAACCGGAATACTGAAATAATTTCAATGGTATTTGAAATTTTAAAATTCGGTTCGGCATTTGGAGGATAAAAAATTAAAAGTTTGGAATTTAAAATTTCGGTATTTGATTTGGTTTAGGTTCTCAATACCGAATGCTCACCCCTACTTCGAACACAAGAGTCGGAGACGATCGGACAAATAGCTATGTAGGGCCATTTAGACACGTTCATGGATTAGTCTGTAAGTCGTATAATCATGGACATGTTTTTTTTTAATGTGTTTTGATAAGTAATTCGAAATAAAGATGTTTAAATAGAAAAATAAACAAAAATATAGTTTAATGTAAGCAAGTCATCCGACTTCTCACGTAGTCGAATCCGTGAATTTTGGAAAAAAGAACTGGGCATTGCACTCCACAGTGCTCACGTTTAAGTTAAAAAAAGTAATAATTATTATAGTTATAAACTGATTATGAAATGATAATTCAATAGCTTAATCACACTTGAATTTTAGATAGATATAACATCTTAATCAATCTTTGAAAGTTTATCGTAACATACCTTAACAAATGGGTGCACACACAATAACAGCAACTTGATAACATTTCGTAACATAATTCAGAGACGTTGGGCGAGTAACACGGTTGCGGCACAATAACATGTTGCGGAGACTTTGGGACGACAAACACGCGTCACATCACCAGTGGCTCGTCGATCGTACATCGTATGCATTCCTTAAACTTGGTTTCAGGATGGGTGTAATGATCTCTATCGTCGTACACCACATGGACCATCTTCGTCAAGTTCAGGATCCGGGTGAGGAGCGTCATTGGAATTGGGTACGGACGGAGACACTCCTCATTTATGTCTTTCCATGCTTCGAGGACTCAGGCATAGAGTTCTTTTTTGGCTTCTTCCTCGTTTATATCCCCACGTTCTTTCATGTAACATTCGACTGCAGATATCGCTTGGCCTCTCTTTTTCTCTTGCTGTCAAAAACAACGTGACGGACAAGAAATCAAGAACATCCTGATCGATGAAAATGAGTAAAACCGAGGCCTTTGTTCTTTACCTTATGGCCGGCTATATCATCCATGAGCCGAGCAATAAACTCAGATGTTCTCAAGATCTTTGGGTGCTCGGCCACCCACTTGAAAGCGGATTCCATTGCATCATCTCCCATACCGACGAAGGATGTAAGATACACCATATGATATGCAGATGAAGGCATCGTGACGCGCAAGTACTCCTCGAATGGTGGCACATAGCGCTGGTGGTACCATTCTGCCTCCTCCAAGGGACGGAAGTCCTACAGGGACACGAACAAACCATCAACTAGGGAAACGTTGTTACTATTCAGAGAATATAGAGATTTTGATTACGAGAGTGACCAAGGAATCATCTTCCGGAGCATAACGGATGAAGTAATCGCCCCATACAGTAGGATGATGATCCGCGGATCGGCGTTCCGCTGCAACATGTTTGATCCTGGGGATCGTGGAGTTCACCGGAGTTGGAGCAGACATAGTCGCATGGATATCTTTTCAAAGGGTGATGTATAAGTTATATTTGGGCAGTAGTTGTTGGTGCGAGCATGCAAATTTTATAGAGACGAGTTGGGTCAAGGCTAAAATCGCGTGTTCAGGACTCCCGTGAGTTCAGACTCAGTATGAAAGCGGGTATACATATCTGAACAGTAAAACGACATGTAAAATAAATTGCACACATGTCTGAATAATTTTCATTGTCGGCAGTTACATGTCTGAACTCACAGGAATCCCGAACACGGGATTTTAGCCATGACCGACGAAAGTTGAGGTTCACCAGGACTTCCGTGTGTTAATTTGTTTCATGTAAAAAAAAACTCAGTTTCTTTACTTTTATTTTCTAAACAACTATTGTTATTCTTTTCTTTGCCTGATATAAATGATAGGGCTATCAATTTAAGTGTTAATATGGACACGACTTGATAAGACAGCTACTTTAGTGGGCGGCTTAACCGATAACCCCAAAGCATTTAATTGATGATGGTTCAATCAATTTAGCTATGGATGATAGTATCACATCAAATTTATTTTAAGTTACCTCTTTTAAAATTATTTTAGTATTCATTTTCCAGTTTTGAAAAATCTTTATTTTTTATTCCTGATAACAATGAAATTATCTTATAATTTATATTTGATATTCAAGTGATATTTTTCAATTTTATACTTTTGAGCGGGTTGAACCGTATACATGCTTACTGAACGATTCAGAGATGGGGCCTCTCCATTTTCCATGATTAATTAAGTTGGTCGTGACCCACCTTTGAAGTTTTGAAATACAACAAGATAAAATATTATGCACTCGGTCGTGGAGTAATTAACCGTTTGTTAGGAGGAATAGAGTTTCTATGTTCAAGTACTTGATTGATGAAATCTCAAACAATCGATCGTGGCAGACTAGCGTTGAAGGATGTCGGCATGTTCCCGAGGTGCGTCTCCAATTGATGTCTACTGTTGTTCTCGAGTACTTTTAGAGGCAGAAAATGACTGTAAGAGGAGCCTCATAATAGCTCGAGGGAAGAAGCTCGGTACAACTCTCTCTCTCTCTCTCTCTCTCTCTCTCTCTCTCTATGGGACTCACACCAAGATGATTAAGGCGAGTGAATGCAGTCGAAGACTCCTTCTGGGAATCGTGTCATAAGAGGCTCGGTCATTTGAGTGAGAAAGGATTGAGCATTCTAGTAAAGATGCAGCTGCCTCCAATGGTAGGTGTATCGCTCCAGACTTGCACGACTGTTTGGTAGGCAAATTACACAGATGTAAGGCATTTGCACATGTTCCAAAAGATGAACGAGACAAACTTGATCAAAAGTCAAAGCAATATATTTTCTTCGCCTGTGGGCGAGAAGAGATTAGTACAGGCTGTGGGATGTCGCTGACAAGAAAGTCGTCAGAAGTTGAGATATGGTATTTCTCGAAGACCAAACAACTGAAAATTGCAAGAAGCCGGGAAAGGAGAAGCTCTCGACATAAACAATTCCTCCTTTCATGGTCAACAACCATGTGAGTAATGACGTCGCGAGCGAGCCATCGGCTGAAACTCGAGAGGACATAGTCGAGCATTCTCTCGAGGTGCAACATTCTACATGGAAGCATAGACCATCACAAAGATACCCCCACATGATTGTGTTTTGCTTGCTAACAGGAGAGAGCTTGAATTCTATGAAGAAGCTAGGCAGGACAAGCATAGAGAGAAATGACAGGCTGCCATGCAGGATGAGATGAGATCCTTTCATGAGAACAACACCTTCGAGCTAGTGAAGTTGTCAAAGGGCAAGAACGCACTCAAGAATAGATGGGTGTATTGAGCGAAGACTGAAGAGAACAGTTTGGTACCAAGGAACAAAGCTTGACAAGTAGTGTAGGGGGTTCAGTCAGGAGAAAGGTGTTGACTTTAATGAGATTTTATCTCCTGTGGTCAAAATGTTGTCAATTCGAACTATTCTCAGTCTGACAGCAAGCAAAGACGTCGAGATTGAACAACTCGACGTAAAGACTGCATTTCTGAATAGTGAGTTAGATGAAGAAATCCGTATAGAGCAACTAGAGGGTTTTGCTGTCACGGGAAAGGAAAATCTCATCAGTAGGCTTAAGAAGAGCTTGTCCGGTCTAAAGCAGGCACCTAAGCAATGTTACAGAAAGTTCGACGCCTTGATGACAAACCATGGGTATGAAAGGACTTATTCTGACCATTGTGTTTATGTGAAGAGGTTTAATCAAGATGATTTAATCATTCTCCAGCTGTATGTGGATGACATCTAAGGAAAGGGTCAAAATTTTTAGTTGAGATGTCTCTCAAGAAGACTAAGAAAATGTCGAAGCATCTAAATCATATGAGCGACACCACTTGGGGAAATTGGTCTGCCATGTTAAGAATTCATCGAGTGTTCATATTTCAGCGGAGTGAATGCGATGAAAATGAAAGGACAACGATTGAGGGGAGGTCGTCACAGCATTGAAACAAAACGTACAAGAGCAAAGGTTCTTATACTTGTTCATTCGTCCTTCACTGTCCTTCACGTGCAAACAGATCCCATACTTGTTCTTGACAGTGTTCTTTTGGAATGTAGTCTCGTTCTACGGACACTACACCGGATAGACATCTGTGTATTGACCATTAGAACAAAGGTACAAGGTTTGAGAGACTATTAGGCACCAAAACTATGACATTAGTGGAAGTTAAGGCGAATATTTATTTTCCCTTTCCTCCTATGTTTATTTACCATAGACTTACATCATCATCATCATCGTTAACCAGTTATGAATTGTCCATTTCCTTTGGTTTTGTAGAGGAACTCACAAGCAAAACCTTTCTTGGCCTTTTGACCATAAACGTGCTTTTGGGTTGATATAATGCCTTCCCGAATAACTCATTCAGAAATGTGGTTGTATACTTTTGAACGATTAGATCTCGGGTTTCTCAATTTGTACGATTAGTTAAGTTGATTGTGACCCGTCTTTGAAGTTTTGAATTATGACTTTTAGATAAGACATGAGACAAGGGAGTGGGAAGGGCACCCAGAATTTATCTGGAAATTCCATGTTCGAATCTCAGCAGCTGCGTCCAGGGTGTCGACGTGGGAACCTCACTGACAACCTATGTCGCTCGGTAGTCATTTGGACGGGAATAATTTTATGTAAAAATGCATTCCCATAATTGATATATAAGCCGGATAGTCTATAATTAAGTATAGATTATAAATATTAGGATAAATATGTTCGAAATTCTAAGGTTCATGCGGCTGAGATTCCAAACTATCCCATCACTCAAATATTATAACGTATTACTGTCACGGTAGTCAAATGTCGATACCCTAATTTTTCTTCTAAATTCTTCTAAACAGTAAAATTATAAGAACAAAACCTAATCACGAATAATCTAATCAATTATCCCTACAAAATCCCATTAAATTAAATTAAGTTAAAAAATCCATGTAGACAATCAAATTAAATCAAATATCGTTTAATCAAAATAAATCAAATCTCAATTAAATCCTAATTAATCAATTAATCAAGTAGAAAATCAAATTAAATAAAAAATGAAACTAAATCAAATCTCAATTAATCAATTAGACAATCAAATTAAATCAACTATCATTTTGGCAATCAAAATAAATCACATCCCAATTAATCAATCCGACAATCAAATTAAATCAAGACGAAACGTGGATGACATGTTGATTTAATCAAACTAAATCAATCCCAATTTTTGTGAAGAGGTTTAATCAAGATGATTTAATCATACTCCGGCTATATGTGGATGACATGTTGATTTTCGGACGTGACACAGAGATGTTTAAATCAAAGAAGCTCAATATAGTTTAATGTAGACTAGTAAACAAGGGGGAGAATTATCCGAGAAATCTCATTCTACTTTAGCCGCGGCTTATATAGGAGAATCTATGGAGGGTCATCAGTGACTTCACTTATAAATAGTTGTTTTTTGAATTTGTTGAAGTTACCATTTTTTTATTTAAGATTAAGATCACCCCATTTGAGGTTTAAAAAAATGGAGGGTAAATTGAAGAAATGAGCTTAAATCTTTGTCTACTAACCCCTAATCGAATTTTTTGGGATTCAGCCCGTGCTTTTTCTAGCTGTTCAATGGCTCCGCCACGAAAAAAAAAGAGAGAGAATAGATTATCCTTTTTTCAGGCAGGCCTATACTTCTTGGTTTCAATAGGACTTCTTACAAGCGTTATTTCTATTGATAACTCTATGAAAGTAGAGTTATTTGGTACTCTTAACGGGGCTTTACATGGCTAGTTAGACGAGTTTATGTTAGAATTTTACAAGTTTTCACCGTGTTTTTTTACTTCGGTTTAGTTTTAAGTTACTTTTGTTATCTTGTTAAATAATTGTAACCTAGTTGATGCATCTCAGATTTGTTTTGATTTGATGTAGGTAAATGAAGAGAATCGTGAAAAATGGACGAAATTTGATAAAGTGCTGAAAACCTACAGAGAGCAGAAGGACGCGCCCATGAGGAATCAGTAAACCTACAGAGAGTAGAAGGGCGCGTCCCTCAATCTCAAGGACGCGACCTTCGACAATCTGCACAAAATCTCGCAAAGTCACTTGATTCCTTCATTATTATGATTTGAAGAGAGAGAAGGCATCAATTAGTTACTATTTTTATTGTTCTTAGGATATTTGGTATTTATTTATTTTCTTAGGCTACTTAGGATCTTTGAGAATATTAGGAAATCTTTTAAGGGAATAATATATTCTCTAGGATAGCCTAAGGAAGGGGGGAGAGTTTTTCATAGAGTTTTTTTTTTTGGCTCTAAGGAAGAAGGGGAGGTGCCGACTAGGGTTCGAGAGAAGATCCGGACAAGGCGACTACCAACCAGATCTGGAGATCGGGAGGGCGTTCCGTTTCTATTTTTCTTGAGTTTTATGTCGACGTTATTTTCTTCTGAACCTTGGATGTTTTCTTATTTTAGTATGAACTAATTTTCTTATCTATGGTGCTAAATTTGTGAGACTTGTCAAGGTGATTTTGAACGCGATTTATTTTATTTGAAAGTATGATGTTCTTTGATGTGCTTTCGTGTTTATGTTTCTGAAATATGATTGGTGTCGGTTTCTGAAATATGATTGGTGTCGGTTTCTGAAATAACTCGGATAACCTTAGCATCGGGAGGTGTAAGATTAATGCGAGAGGAAAATCAAGGAATAGGTTAATAGAAACTGGATATAGGGATATCACAGTTGATATTAATTGGATTGACTATTGAGAGTAGATTAATAGAAACCGTAGATAAGGATATCACGGTTAATGTTAATTGAATTGAATGCTAGGAGTTAATGGAATATAGATTGTAGGGATACGTCTAATATATAGAAGTGCATGATTTAAATCATCGGACAGCTTTATCTAAATGTTCAATTGATCCACGACAAGTTAAGTAAATTTAGTTGCCCTAGGCTTTCTTATTGATATTTTCTCGTGATCCATAGTGCGTCCCTCCCGCTCGTTCCCGAATGAGAACAAGAAGGAGGACTGTAATCCTTCATGGCTCCGTAAAAATTTGTTTGTCGCTTAATCTAGGTAAGATAGAAAAAAAAACGGAGTCGCCACTGACTTTATTAAAATATGGAATAAAGTCGGACAAACCAAAGAGGGTTCGGGGATTCCTAATTACTCACTCTTTCATTCATACATGCGAAAAAGGGGTGACGATACTTTTTAAAAAAATATTTTTGATTAACGGGTGTTGGACCCGATCTAGGCTCTATGGGCCCAGACTCGTGTCATTGGGTTACGAGCTTAGGCCTGATTCGAGCATTGGACCCAAACTCATATGTGATGATCACATGCGCAATCATATACAATTATTTAGATCAAAGTAGGTGGGGAAAAGTGTTGACCGTGAGCCCATACACTTGGACCGTGGGCCTATACAAGTGGAAAAATAGAAAGTCGGGAAGGCCCGCACCTTCCCTCATGTACCTTAAGTTTGACGGTTGGGGCCGCTTTAACGTCTTCAATCATCGCGGTTTTAACACACGCGGAGAAAAATCCACGCGGTCTGTTACACGCGTCTTCAAGGCTTCCTTTCCATACTTGTTGGAATTTCGAACTCGCACGAGTAATGTTTATGGAAAAAATGGGAAAAAGAAGAAAGTGGGAGAATAGAAAAATGGAAAAAGGAAAGTGGGAAAATAGGTTAGAAAATTCTAATCGAAATACGTAAACTAATCAGAATTTTCTAAATAAGTCGGAATGAGACTTACATGGGGCGTCTTGAGCCCATTTGACCGCGAATGCATCCCGAGCATTAATCGGATCGATGCGGGTCGGTTTTCACATGTGAAAAGAAGAAGAGAAATATACGCGGATTAGCAAATGAGATCATGTTTTCATAAGCTAAGTAGCAACCCTATTTTGAAGCAACCATGTCATAGGAAAATTATTTCGAAAAAATCATTTTATAAATGTGAAACGTAAGCTTATATGAGATCACGTACAAAAATGAGATATATAAATGAACGAAATGCGAAATAGATGACACTCCCTAAGCTTCAATGTAGCAAGAGTCAATCGAATGGACAATTGGCAAGTAAAAACCAACGCGAAAGAACGATCAATAAAACATAAGCAAACAAACGCACCAGAACATACAGCGGCAGATTTGGACAGCCGCGAAGAATGGAGTGTAACTTTCAGTTTCGATCATGAAATCATGTGTTCTAATACTCAAAACGAAGCTATGAAAGATACGAATCCGATGCCACAAATTTCAGCTCAATCCGACATTCCAAACTCAAGATATAAGCAAAAATATGTGTCTTAGTCATGCAGGGGAAGTCGAATTCGAAGCAAAACGAACTTATTTTTAACACCAAAAATGCACAACTCCACGAATATGGATTATTAAGCCACCAAACAAAATGGACTTATAATACAATGGGTTTTATGCAAGTTTAAATCAATCCGCGAGCAAAAAGATCAACATAAGCATACGATTTACTCGAAATGGCCGAAACCGATACTGTTTTAGTATTAAATTCGAAAATCATAGCTCAAGAATCCAAATCACGCATGGTCAGTCTTTTTAGTTCCGAATTTAAGTTACGTATCTAATGCAAGTGGTTTCATTCAATTTCGACAAGCGAGCGAAAAGTTAGATGCAAAATACTAACCCTAGTACGAGCTGATCCGAAGCTCACCTCCACTTACCAACGTTGTTTTAGTCTAACGGGAGCTCGAATCATGTTCCAACGTGCAATGAAGGAAAAGACAAAGACAAGAGAAAGACACTCATCAAATCCATAATAATGAAATCAAACTTGAAATAGATAGTGAGATTGTTCACCACCGTGGGAAACTTGTTCTCCGATTATATAAGTTCTTGGGAATTCAACTTCGATTTGTTTTGAAATAATATACGGAAACCAGCAACCAAACGTGTTGAAATCAGAAACAAGTCCCGAAAAACCACATAAGGAACTTCTAAAGCAATTAAAGACGCAAACTTAGAACAAAACTCAAAATTGACATGAAGAGGTCACTAATGAAACTTGATGAAACAACGGCTTTAAATTAGTGAGCTTTAAACTAAGGCGAGAAGATCACAGCCAAATCAATCTAACACAGACTAAAAATGATAAAAACTTTAACACGTGAATGTACTGCTAGCAAGAATTATAAGCCAGTGAACTTTGTGAATTTATGACAGCAACCTGTTCTGCACGTCAGAGTATAGAGGAAGAAGAAAAACACCCTTCAGTTCATATATCCGTAAACCCTAAACCACGATTGGAATCATGAGCATTAGTTGACAGCCGCGAGAAATTTAAACATGGACAGTTTAGCCGCCAAAAACAATAGAGACTCGCACTGAATCACTAATAAAGAATATCGCAAATCAGCATCAAATAAAGATCAAAGGATGATCGCAAAGATAAAGCTCCCTGTTCTTCATCGTTTCAACCATCTCAAGGTTTGCTCGAAGTTTTCTGTCCAGACTCATATCATCGTCAAGCTAGCTTTGGCAGTCCTGTTCGGCCAGGAAGATGGACAGGTTGTAGCCGGAAAGCTTTGTTCTCGCTCTGTCTTGCCGCGATCAACCTTGGCGACGCTTGGAGAGTTGGATCCAGGGGGTTTCCGCAAGGATTTCTGCTTACCTTGTATGGAGAAGGAAAGATCAGCTAACGAGAAGCTAGAGGACGTCGACTGGTGGATGAGGAGTTGCTCTTCCGATCGATTGACCTAAGTAGAAAGTGGACAAGAACAGAGGAGAGGAAGCGGAGTTAGGGGGGACTTTTCTGTTTTTGCGGGGATTGAAGTTTTCTTCGTTTTCTTTTTCTGTTTCCTTTTTTGTGACCCCCCAAAAAATTCTCTTTTTATACGTGACATGATTAGAGTGTGTTTGGGTAGGTAAAAAAAAGTTGTTAGGTTGTTAGTTTGTTAAAATAATTTGTTAGGTTGTTAGAATAAGTTGTTATTAATTTGTTACAAATTTGAATTAATTTGTTATTAATTTGTTACAAATTAATTTGTTAGAATTTAAAATGAAATGAAAATTTGAATTAAATGTTAATGAAATGTTAAACTTTAATGAAATTTCGGAGAAAAATAAAAAGAATTTGTTATTTTTGTTGATTAATTATTTTAATGGGCTTTGTTGGATTTCAATCGTTTTCACCTTACAATTAAGAATCTAAATCCATGCACACGTGATTGGACTTCAAATTAAAATCCATGAGCTTGATCTAAATGACAAAAAGCTTTAAAATGTCATTTTAACTATTATTTTATTTTTTATTTTATTTTAACTATTATTTTATTTTTATCTTTTTAAGAAAAGTTAAGAAATTAGTCTCATGTAACTAATTCTCAAATTGAAATTAATCATTAACCATGTAACATGAATTTAATCGAAAATTACGAAAAATTCAAAATTATTTCTTTTGAAACCAAAGATTAAATATTAAAATAATCGAAAATTCGATTTGGGGTGTCTACATCCATGCTTCTTTTATTTTAGCAATTTTCGTTTAATCCATTATTTATTCGATTAGTCTAGATAATATTTAGTGGTTTAATTGGTATTCAGAAACAATTAGTCCTCGTGGGAACTATATCTTACGTGCTATTATCGATTCGTGTGTATACTTGCGCACACCACATTTTTAGCAGAACAAGTTTTTGGCGCCGTTGCCGGGGACTAATTGTTATTTCTTGATATCAATAGCAGACTCACTGATATTAGACTAGATTTTTTTATTTTTTTCATTTCACTTTTCTTTCTTTGATTTTTTCAGGATTACTCTCGGTGGATGCGACGTAGTCGAAGTGCTAATTCTTCTGAGTAAAACCCCGAGATCGAGCGGACGTGTCGTGCTCTAAGGAAAGAAGCAAAGCTTAGAAAACAACGAGAAAAGATGGCTCTTGAAAATAGAGACATGGAGAATCTTAAGGCACTTGGAGACTATGCAATTCCATCAGTGGGTGATGTCCAAACAGGTATTCGAAGACCCGCAATAGCAGCAAATAATTTTGAGATCAAGCCGGCCATCACCCAGCTAGTGCAGAATCAATTTCAATTTGGTGGAAATGTCAGCGATGAGCCGAATGCCCATATTGCGAGTTTTCTCGAGATCTGTGATACGTTTAAGAGCAATGGTGTGTCAGATGATGCGATCTGACTGAGATTGTTCCCATTCAGCTTACGGGACAAAGCGAAGGCGTGGTTATATTATCTCATGACAGGTTCAATTACGACATGGGATGACTTAGCTCGAGAGTTCCTCACCAAGCTCTTTCCACCTATGAAGACGGTGAAGTTGAGGCGAGATATTACTACTTTTATGCAACTTGATGGAGAGAGCTTGTACGAGGCATGGGAGAGATACAAGGAATCACTCCGGAAGTGTCCACGTCACGGCCTTCCGAAGTGGCTGATCGTGCAGACATTTTATAACGGATTGTTACCTACAGTTCGGACATCGATTGACGCAGCAGCTGGTGGAGCATTAATGGCAAAATCAACCGATGAGGCGTACACTTTGCTGGAAAATATGGCGATCAACACCTACAAATGGGGCAATGAACGAGGACAGATGAGACAACAAGGCATGATGAATGTGGATTCGCTGACAAATATAAACGCCAAGATTGATGCTCTCACAAAGATGATGCAAGGGCAACTGAAGATGAATATTATAAGTTGCGAGGTCTGCGAAGGTGAACACAACTATGGTGAATGTGTGGAAACGGAAAATTATATGGGTAACTTCAACCGATGGGCAGGTAACCATTTTCTAATACCTACAATGCAGGTTGGAGAAACCATCTCAATTTTTCTTGGAGAGAGACACAACAACATGGACAGCCTACTGGACCAAGCTTAAACATGCACATGAAGCAAAATTTTGAGCCTCCGGGGTTTAGCACAGCCACAACAAGTTGTAAAGGAAAAGGTAAGCATTGATGGCATGTTACGATTGATTTCTTTACAAAACTCTTCTATAAAAAGTCTTGAAGCATCGATGAGGACCATGGAGAACCAGATGGGTCAACTTGCATATGCGATCGCCTTGAGGCCATCGGGAAACTTACCGAGTGACATCGAGATCAATCCAAGGTCAAAGGAACAATGTAAGGCAATGAACCTCAGAACCGAAAAGGTAATCAACGGATATATTGGTTCCTCAAGCCAGGAAAACAAGACGTCGTTTGAGGAGGAACTCGGAGAAGAAGACATCAAGCAATCTGTAGATGAAAGAAGTGCATATGAGCAAACTCTTCCTGAGGGTTCTCCTTCAGAAAATCAACACAACAAGGTAATAGCTGATCCCAATGAAGGACAAAAAGAAAAGAGAAGTCCCGAACTCATTAAGGAGCAGAAAGCATGGAACCGTGGATGGCGTAAGAAACCAACTCAGCCGCAACAAGTGACCCGCCACCACCATTTCCACAATGATTGAAAAGAATGGAGGACGAGAAGCAATTCATGAGATTCCTGGAGCTTTTCAAACAGCTACACATCAACTCTCATTAACGGAAGCAATCGACAAGATGCCAACGTACGCAAAATTTCTCAAGGATATTTTATCAAAGAAGCGAAGTTGGGAGAAATTTGAAATGATTCCGTTGTCAAAGGAGTGCAACATGGCATGGCATCAATCACTTCCGCCGAAGCTTGCCGATCTAGGGAGTTTTACTATCCCATGTCGCATTGGTTCTAAAAGTTTTAGTAAAGCTTTATGTGATCTTGGTTCTTCAATTAATTTAATGCCTTATTCGATTTTTCAGGAACTAGGACTTGAATGAGCAAAGCCAACAACAATCACACTACAACTGGCGGATCGATCAATTACACACCCATGAGGAGTAGTGGAGGATGTGTTGGTTAATGTAGCTGATTTGATTTTGCCAGCAGATTTTTTAATTCTAGAGATGGAGGCTGATAAAGAGGTGCCGATTATACTTGGTTGACTGTTCCTTGCAACTGGTTGAACGTCCATTGATGTAGCAGATGGAATTCTAAAAATGCGAGTTCATGATCAGGAAGTGAGTTTCAATATTTTTAATACTCTGAAATGCATTGATACTACTGATGAATGTTTTACTATTGACCAAGAGCAGAGTTTCCTGATTCAAGAGAAAGAGCATGATGACTTCTCGCCGATGATAGAAGATGATTCCATGGAACTGAAGTACATTCAACAAATTGAACCTTTCGAAGTTGATCTCTCAAAATCTTCAATGAAGCCATCCATCATAGAGCCTCCCGTGCTGGAACTCAAACCCCTGCCTTCACATTTGAAATATGCATTTTTGGGTGAATCAAATACTTTACTAGTAATTGTTTCTAATCGTTTCGATGACATGTAGTTGAATCAATTGTTGGACTTATTACGAGCACATAAAGAAGCAATCGGTTGGAGTTTAGCGGACCTCAAGGGGATTAGTCCATCAATTTGTATGCATAAGATCCGACTGGGTGGACGAAGAAAAGCGAGTGGTCGAAGCACAACGACGACTTAACCCAATCATGAAAGAGGTAGTAAAGAAAGAAGTTCTGAAATGGCTTGATGCATATATAATCTATCCTATCTCTGACAATAATTGGGTGAGTCCCGTTCAATGTGTTCAAAAGAAAGGAGGTATCACTGTAGTTTCCAATGATAAGAATGAATTGATTCCTACTCGGACAATAACAGGTTGGCGCATATGCATGGATTATCGGAAGCTGAATAATCTGACCTAGAAGGATCACTTTCCACTACCCTTCATTGATCAAATGCTTGATAGATTAGCTGGACATTCATTTTACTGTTTTTTTGATGGGTATGCAGGTTATAATCAAATTGTCGTAGCGCCAGAGGACCAAGAGAAAACTACTTTTACGTGTCCGTATGGAACATTTGCCTTCAGGAGGATGCCATTTGGACTTTGCAATGTCCCAAGCACCTTTCAAAGGTGTATGATGGCGATATTCTCCGATATGGTGGAGAAAGATATCGAGGTATTTATGGATGATTTTTCTATTTTTGGTGACACACTTTTGATCTATGTCTCCAGAATGTAGAGAAAGTGCTCACACATTGCAAAGCGACCAACCTCATGCTGAACTGGGAAAAGCGCCACCTCATGGTAAACGAAGGTATTATGTTAGGCCACAAGGTATCTGAGAAAGGACTTGAAGTAGACATGGCGAAAATCATTGAGCAGATGCAACCTCCGACAAATGTTAAGGCTGTTCGAAGTTTTCTAGGACACGCTGGTTTTTACAGACGTTTAATTAAAGATTTCTCAAAGATTTCCAAGCCTCTTAGTAAATTACTCGAGAATGATGTTCGTTTTGAATTTACTGATGAATGTTTACAGGCCTTTCAGGAGTTAAAAGGGCATCTAGTCAGCGCACCTATAGTGATAGCTCCAAATTGGAGTTTACCATTCGAGATTATGACAGATGCGAGTGATTTTGCTGTTGGAGTCGTTCTTGGCCAAAGAAAGGATAAGGTGTTTCACACCATATACTATGCCAACAAGACGTTATCGGATGCCCAGCTCAATTATGCAACAACGGAGAAAGAGTTTCTTGCTGTTGTTTATGCTTTTGATAAATTTTGTTCTTATCTTTTCGGTACACATGTTGTGGTTTATACAGATCATTCGGCAATCAAATACTTGATGGCAAAGAAAGACGCAAAACCGAGATTGATAAGGTGGATTCTACTCCTCCAAGAGTTCGACATTGAGATCCGCGATAGGGAGGGGGTTGAGAATCCAGTTGCAGATCATCTTTCAAGATTGGAATCTAGAAAGGTCGAAACCAAATTGAGCAAAAGAAAGGATGAAAAGCAGGTGCATGACAATTTTCCAGATGAACATTTATTTTCCATAATTGCAGCGATGACTTCAAGCACTCCATGGTACGCAGATTTCGTCAACCTTATTGTAAGTAGTGAACTTCCTTCCAAACTTAAATTTCCATCAGCGAAAAAAATTTCTTCATGATGTGCGATCTTATTTTTGGGATGAACGTTACTTGTTTAAGTTGGAAAAAGATAATTTGTTTCGACGATGTGTCCCAGAAGAGGAACAACTCTTGATACTTACAGGTTGTCATGCAAGCTAGTATGGAGGTCATTTTGGAGGCATAAAAACAGCCTCAAAGGTACTTCAAAGCGGATTTTATTGGCCGACTCTATTTAAAGATGCTCATGAGTTTGTCATGAAATGTGATGAATGTAAAAGGGTTGCAAATATTTCTCGGAGGCATGAGATGCCATTGACTAACATTCTTGAGGTTGAATTGTTCGATGTTTGGGGAATAGACTTTATAGGTCCGTTTCCCTCGTCGTTTGGAAATTCTTACATTCTGGTTGCAGTGGATTATGTCTCAAAGTGGGTGGAAGCATGTGCATGCCCCAAGAATGACGCACAGGTGGTGACACGATTCTTGAAGAGGAACATATTCACTCGATTTGGTACTCCAAGAGCTATCATAAGTGATGGAGGTACACATTTTTATAACGAATTATTTGAGAAGTTGCTTTTGAAATATGGAGTGAAGCATAAGGTGACAATGGCATACCACCCGCAAGCCAACGGACAAGTAGAAGTGACAAATCGGGAGATCAAGCGGATCTTGGAGAAAACTGTTAATCCATCTCGCTAGAACTGGGCAATGAAGCTAGACGATGCACTTTGGGCTTATCGAACAACTTCAAAACACCCATTGGGATGTCACCATACCAGCTGGTTTTCGGAAAGAGTTGTCACTTACCACTGGAACTCGAACACAAGGCATATTGGGCGTTAAGAAAGTTGAATTTAGATCCACAATTGGCTTTTCAGAAACGTCTTTTGCGGGTACACGAGCTAGAAGAGTTCCGCCTATAAGTATACGAGACTTCACGGATATACAAAGAGAAAACGAAACTGTGGCATGACAAGAAGATCTTGAACAAAGAATTCCAAAAAGGGCAGCAAGTTCTTCTTTATAACTCTCGTCTTAAACTTTTTCCAGGGAAATTTAGGTCGGGCAAGTAAAGATTGCCCCATACTGAAAGATGAAATGAAATGATCCATTGTCAGGGGCATACTGAAATTTAAGTCGGGCAAGTCAAGATCGCCCCATACAGAAGATCATCCATTGTCAGGGGCATAACCGATGAAATGGTCGCCCCATACGGAAGGATGATAATCGGAGGATTGACGCTCCTCGGCGACATGTTTGGCTCCAGTGATGGAGGAGTTGAAAGGAGTCGGTGCAGACATTGTCACCTGTTGTCCAGTGAAGGTAAAGGTAACTTTGGGTGGTGGTGGTGGTGGTCGGCATCCCAACTATGGCGGGGCCTTTCATAGGAGCGGAAACATGGTGATATGGCCTAACCTACTCCCTGTCGCGGGTGATCCCACTCCGGTCCCATTTAAAATGGATATCCTCCCTTGACGATAAGGCTTTGGATTTTGAAAATGTGTTAGAGTAGCCACTAACTTATTTTAAGTACAAGTTAGAAAAAACTGTAGAGATTCATTAAGGTTCGGGAATTATGTATTATTAAATCCCATGCATCACAAAGAAAATTGAGGCTTTTATCCTGTATTTTCGATGTCCGATTTATTTAAGCTCAGTTTTAGAAGAAGTCATTGTTTAACATAAAAAAATGATCTCGAGCTCATTAATGCTTGAAAATTCTACGTGAATCAATTTTTTAAAAAATATTTATTAAAAATTGATTTTGGGGCAAAAATACAAACAATCATAGATTTATTAATGCCCTTAACAGTTTCTATGCCGAATATAAATTCAAGGGAGAACCCGGGTGTTGTACCATTGCTCGCTCTATCGAGAACGCTCCCATTAGCGTTTGTACCTCACGGTACCGTTTTTAGAATAGGTTTACGGTGAACCTGGTGAGCCGTTGTTGCCGTAACGTTGATGCGTGCGAAGCCGTCTTCAGAGGGTCTTGATCTTCGAGAATCCAAATAATCCCTCGAATACTTCGTTAACTTGAACGCGTCGAATGGGGTAAGTGCCTTGGTTGTCCGCAAGGCATGCGCCCGAAATATCTACACAAATACCAAGGAAATGAAGTAGATGGTTCCAAGTCGTAAATAATAACAAATTAACTTTCATCTTGAAATAATTTAAAAAAAACGATGGGATATAAATTATGAACAAGAAGAATCGTACGAAATTATGAACGTTTTCGAAAAAAGGCGTGGATTAATTATCTAAGATTCATATGACAAATAAACACATCTTAAACCCACTGAGACAATTATAGGGTCATTGCTGTCAGATCCGAAGGCGTCGCGGCTGGAGGGGACGCCGGAGGGAACATGGATACGCCGCCGCCGGGTCTGGACAATGGGACTCGGAGTCGGAGCCCGCTGAAGATGGAGGCTGGAATCAGTAGTCGGCCGTGGTAAGGAGGCCGCTTCTTGCCGTCGCTCTTGTACTCCGGGGAGCTGAAGTCAGGGGTAGACACCTTGAGAGCCTCGTCGTGGCCGCAGCTGCTGGCTCAAGAAAGGCACCGACTGGGAGTCGTCGGAACAGAGGAATAGGGCCTGTCATCCGTTGATGGAAAGTCGGGAAGCATCGTCTGGGTTGCTGGAACGTAGGTGAATGACACTATAAAACTGGAGGAGCGACGGTTACTGCTAAAGTTTAATACGTGGGATGGCATCATTGGGGAGCCACAACAACAGATTGTTGAATCTGTCCTCCGAGCTTGGAGATCGTTGCCGCAACTGAGAAACTTGCCGCGACAACCGGATTGAGGTCGGGACTGTATGGGAGGCTATCAATGCGAAATCTCTTGATAATTGTAGAACTTTCATTTCAGGCCGAGGTGCTTTCTAACCCACACTTGTTTGTCGATGCCGTGAGGTGCTCCAAGAATCGCGCCTCCTCAGACAGGGGTTGGACAAGGGTCATCGTTGAGCAACCATTTGGCCAGGACTTGGAATCGTGCTTTAACGACGAAGCCTCTGTTTTTTTCTTTTTCCTCCCTCCCTCCTAAGTGTATTACAGGGAGAAAAATTATTTTTAAAAGCAGATTTTTTATGATTTTGTGGGATTTTAGATGATCTTTAGTGATTTTAGAAAATTTTTGATGATTTTTATGGATTTTTGATGATTTTCAAATTTTCAGTATTTTTTGTGATTTTCAATTTTTTTTGTGATTTTTTTGTAGAAAAAATTCGGTTATGACACTCCCATCAAGCTCTCTGCAATTGAAAGGCTATTTGTTTGGACAATTTATCATTTAAAAAAGTTAGATTCATACGTACAGAGCATGAACAAATAGTCTTTCATCGTACTAATTAAAATTATAATATCCATCGACAAATTGTCTTTCATTTCTCATAAAATTAGATGTCCTGGCAAATACAATTGACATTGGTGCTTAATATCTCATACCTAACAATCGTACTAGGATTGTTTTTTATATATATTTGATAGAAATATCAATCAAAGGCAATATACAAAGATATTTTTTAAAGTACAAATAGTAATTCTTAAATATAATTTTACAGTGAAAAAAATATAGGAAACCTCAAAATTTACTTTTAAAATAAGAACATTTGTAGATGATAATTGATAGTACAAAGATTTTATAGGGACACGTTTTCAAGTACCAATTGAGAAAATTTGTTGCTCTAGACATTTACTAATTGCAGAGGATTCAACCGATCCTTAATGACCAATAAAGAACATGGTCATATTAATTTGCTCAAATATAATATAAGGTATAAAACATATACAGAAATATTTGCCTCATTTTTATTGGTTGAGCATCTGAAATGTTGAATTTTATGTCAAATATAACAATGATATCTTTTAAACTACGAGCACTAATTCTTATATATAATTTAACAGTAAAAAATGAACGAAAACTCGAAGTTTGTATTTAAAATAACAACAATAATAGATTTGAATAGATAGTACAAAGCTAGGAGACACGTTTTCAAATATCAATTGAGAAAATGTGTTGCTCAAACCATGTACGAATTGCAGCGGATTCAACCGATCCTTAATTATCAATAAAGAACATGGTCAGATTAATTGCTTAAATATAATATACAGTATAAAAAATATACAGAAATATTTGCTTCATTTTTATTGGTTGAGAATTTGAAATGCTGAATTTTATTTCAAATATAACAATGATATCTTTTAAACTACGAGCAGTAATTCTTACGTATAATTTAACAGTGGAAAAATGCATGAAAATTTGAAATTTACATTTAATAAGAACATTTGTAGATGAACATTGATAGTACAAAGCAATTATGGGACACGTTTTCAAATATCAATTGAGAAAAAGTATTGCTCTAGCAATGTAGCTGCAGGGATTCAACCAATCCTTATTTACCAATAAAGAACATGGTTAGATTAATTTGCTTAAATATAATATATAGTATAAAACCTATACAGAAATATTAACCCTGTTTGTTGGTTGATCGTTCAAAATGTTGAATTTCATGTCAAATATAACAATAAAGATATGCTTTAAAGTACAAGTAGTAATTCTTATCCATAATTTTATGGTACAAATACAGAAAAATTCGAAATTTACTTTTAATAAGAACATTTGTAGATGAATTGGTAGAACAAAGCTATTAGGAGACACGTTTTCAAATACTAAAGAAAATGTGTTGCTCTAGCCATGTAACTGCATCGGATTCAGCGAATCCTTAGTTACCAATATAATTTGATTAAATATAATATACAGTATAAAACATATACAGAAGTATTCGCCCCAATTTTTTTTGTGAGCTTTGAAATGTTGAATTTCATGTCAAATATACAGGAGATTGGATAACCCTGTTGCCGGAGTAACCGAAAGAGAAGAGAGGTTGCATGAAGGTTGTCACTGCACATGCCGAAGCAATCTTGGCTGTTCTCATACACTCTGTCCAAGTGCTCTGATATGGCAGCTTCAAAAAGGTAGGCGATGCCCAAACGCTGCAACTGATCCATTAAGTTCAGCTCCTCGAAGAGGCTGCCTTCGTGCACCTTGGCCGACAGCATGGCTTCGACCTCGGCTACAAGTCCCTCGATCATGTGCCTGTAGGTTCTCAACGTTGCGGAAACAAACCTGCATCAATAGCAGAAACTATCACAGAAGCGAGACAGAGAGCAACAGAACCTCCTGCAGACGCTAACTTCTGTAGCGCAGCCCTCTGCAGCACAAAACGAACCAAAACTTAAGAACACTTGAACAATCTTTGAGCAAATGCTCTTTTCTGGATTTTCAATAGATAGATAGATTGATGGAATAATGCGTGATGCATCGGAATACATAAATAGACTAAAGAAAAACCATTCAACTACCCCACTAACATAAAGAAAAACCCTTCAACTACCCCACTAACATCATTCAAGTGCTCACTAACTTTCTCATTAATCTCCACGAATATCAACATTTATTCTCCATTATCATCATCATTTAATCTCCATTATTATCAGCCTTGAACCAACACCAACAAACTCCTCCTTGGATCAAGCGCTGATAGATACTCCAATCTTCTCCTTAAGCCATTCAAATCTTCCATCTTGGAATGACTTTGTAAATATATCGGCCAACTGCTCTTCTGTGGTATAGTAGACCAGCTCTACTTCATCCATCTGTTTCACGCCTCTAAGATAGTAGTACTTCACCTTATGTTCAAGTTCTGCATCGCAGAAACCTCCGTTCTTCTCTACAGAAATCTTCTCCTGAGGGTAGCCCTTTACAACAAGTCTAACCTTATGCTTGTTCATATAACCATCTGGATTTAGCTTTGATCTGACCTTTCTGTCATGTGGTCTAATCACAAATTCCCAAGTTTCATTCTTCTCAATCATAGCTAGCTCCTCCTGCATTGCAGCTAGCCACCTTCTGTCTTCCTTTGCATCCTCAAAACTAGCAGGTTCCATTACTGCAACATTACATCTTTCATAAACATCAGTTAATGATCTCGTACCTCTTATTGGTGTATCATCAAAATTTTGTTCAGAACTGAGTTGCTGCTCGATGTTCTGTCCCTCAGCATTCTGCTCCTCAGAATTCCGTTCCACCAAAACAGGCATCTCTGACGTATGCTCAGAGACTGATTCTTTGTCCGACCAGATCCACTTCTCTTCTTCAAAGAACTTAACATCTCTGCTCATAATTACCTTCCCATTCTGCGGCTGATAAATTCTATAAGCCTTTGATTGTATACTATAACCAATGAAGATCCCAACTTCTGCCTTATGGTCCAACTTATCTCTTCTCACAGAAGGAACATGTGTATAACACACACATCCAAACACCTTTAGATTCTTCATGATCGGTTTGACCCCATACCAAGCCTCATGAGGTGTCTTCATGCTCACTGACTTCGTAGGAAGTCTGTTCTGTAGAAACACAGCAGTATTCGCAGCTTCTGCCCAAAACTTCTTAGGCATATCCTTCTCTTGCATCATGCATCGTGCCATCTCCATGATGCTTCTGTTCTTTCTCTCACTCACACCATTTTGTTGTGGGGAATAAGGTACAGTAAACTGATGCTGCACTCCAGATTCTTCACAGATGGACCTGAAAGCAGAAGTATACTATGTCCCATTGTCAGTTCTCACAATCTGTATGGATCTACCACACTCATTTTCAACTTGCTTCTTAAACTTCTCAAATGTCTCTGCAACCTCAGACTTAGCCTTCAAGAAGTAAATCCAGCACATTCTAGAGAAATCATCTATAAAAATGATAAAATACTTACAACCATTTAAAGAAACCTCCGACATAGGTCCACAAACATCTGTGTGAACAAGCTGTAGCTTCTCAGTAGCCCTCCAGCTTGAACTCTCGAAAGGAAGCCTCGTCTACTTTCCAAGCACACATGTTTTACATTCAGATGTATCCTTCTGCTGTAGAATTGGAAATCCAGTTGCCATATCATTCTTCTGCAGAAACTCTATGCCCTTGCTGTGGAAATGCCCCAGCCTTCTGTGCCAAAGTTCCGCTTCGTTATCTTGGGCCGCCATAGCTTGTCGACCCTGTGACACGGGATCAAAGGAGAAGCTCTTGTTCCTCATCTGAATCTTGAGTATCTCCTTCCCAGAAGAATCTGCTATCAAACAGAATCCTTCTTCGAACATCACCTTGTACCCCTTCTGTACGAGTTGACTAACACTCAAAAGATTCTGATCAATCTTAGGTACATACAATACATCACTTATCAACTTTTTACCTTTTGGACCATCAACGACTACATCTCCTCTTCCTTCAACATCGATGTAATCACCATTTCCGATCTTCACTTTAGCACAGAAGCTTCGATCTAAACTTGCAAATGACTTCTCATCATACGACATGTGGTGGGTGCATCCGCTATCCACCAACCAACATCTACCAGCCACACCTGTAGCAAAACAAGATGCTGTAAACATCAACTCTACCTCGTTATTTGCAGCACCTTCAGTAGCATCTTGCCGAGAATCTTTCTCCTGGCAAAACCTTGCAATATGCCCAAACTTATGACAATTATTGCACTTCACGTCTGGCCTCCTCCAACACTTGAAATGTGGATGATTCGTACCTCCACAGTGTTTGCAAGGATCAAACCTTTCTCTCTGATAAGCAGAACCACTCTCAGAAGGATGCCTCTGTTCAGCAGGACCTCTATTACTGCTTGAACCTTCTGCATTCCCTTTCTGTTGGTTCCAAAACTTCTTTTCTCTTCCAGAAGCTCTCATCTGAGACCTCACTGGTAAGGCTCCTTCCACGGCTTCTACGGGAACTTCCCTTCTCATCAATCTTCTTTGTTCTTGTGCTTCTAATGCACTCAACAACTCTGCCAACCTTATATCGGACAGATCCTTGGTGTTCTCCAGAGAGGTAATCGTAGCTTCAAACCTTTCTGGCAACGACACCAAAATCTTCTGCACGATCCGATCATCCTTCATATCTGTGCCCAGAACTCTGATTC
The DNA here is from genome assembly GCA_029817715.1 of Melastoma dodecandrum. Lineage (NCBI taxonomy): Eukaryota > Viridiplantae > Streptophyta > Magnoliopsida > Myrtales > Melastomataceae > Melastoma > Melastoma dodecandrum. The sequence goes on along the minus strand of JARUPY010000604.1, from coordinate 3,045,943 downwards.
TGTTAGCCAGATTGATCAATCTATCCGAAAAATCCTTCACAGCCTCATTCTCCTTCATTTGTTGTCTCTCGAACTCGCGCATCAAATTTAACGCCTTCATACCTCTTATCTTCTCATCACCTTCGTACTCAATCTTCAGAAAATTCCAAATATCCTTCGCGGTTGAAAACTTCATGATCCTATTGAATATAAAAGGTGACACTGCAGCATAAAGACACGACTTCGCCTTCGCCTTCGCCTTCCTTGTGACTCTTTCCTTGTGAGACCGTATTTGATTGATCGTAGGATTGTCGGGGAGTGGGGCCACTTCATAATCATCCTCCACTGCTTCCCACAAGTCACTACCCTCCATGAAAGCGTTCATCTTCACCGCCCACGCTTGATAGTTCTCCCCATCAAACATAGGAGGCGTCGTAGAAGAAAAACCGCTTTCGCTTGCTTCCATCTCCTTCTTCTATTGGACAGAAACAACCTTCTAAAACTTCACAAGACTTCTACAGCTCCCGAAAGATCACTAAGGGCTCTGATACCACTTGTAGGTTCTCAACGTTGCGGAAACAAACCTGCATCAATAGTAGAAACTATCACAGAAGCGAGACAGAGAACAACAGAACCTCCTGCAGACGCTAACTTCTGTAGCGCAACCTTCTGCAGCACAAAACGAACCAAAACTTAAGAACACTTGAACAATCTTTGAGCAAATGCTCTTTTCTGGATTTTCAATGGATAGATAGATTGATGGAATAATGCGTGATGCATCGGAATACATAAATAGACTAAAGAAAAACCCTTCAACTACCTCACTAACATAAAGAAAAAACCCTTTTCAACTACCCCACTAACATCATTCAAGTACCCACTAACTTTCTCATTAATCTCCACTAATATCAACATTTATTCTCCATTATCATCATCATTTAATCTCCATTATCATCAGCCTTGAACCAACACCAACAGTGCCGCTGTTCCTCCTCCAAGGTACAGAAGTCCTACAGGGACACGAACAAGCCATCAACTAGAGAGACCTTGTTACTATCCAATGAAGAAATATCAAGACTTTTGGTTACAGCACGGACAGAGGAATCATCGCCGGGGGCATAACGGATGAAATGATCGCCCCATGCGGAAGGATGATAGTCGCAGGACAGACGCTCCTCCACCGCCTGTTTGGCTCCAGTGATGGAGGAGTTGAAAGGAGTCGGTGCAGACATCGTCGCCTGTTGTCCAGTGAAGGTAAAGGTAACATTGGGCGGTGGTGGTGGTGAGCATCCCAACTGTGGCGGGGCTTTTTATAGGAGTGGAAACATGGTGATATGGCCCTAACCTACTACCATCAAGCTCTCTGCAATTGAAAGGCTATTTGTTTGGACAATTTATCATTTAAAAAAGTTAGATTCATATGTATTATTGTTTGGCCAGTGTCGGGTCTTTTTTATAGGTCTGGAAACATGATGATATGGCCTAACCTTCTCGTATCCAACTCATGCAAATCATATCTATTATTGATTTGATTGCGTGTTGGAATTGCCAGTAATTATACACCACCGAACCAAATTATTTTCGCATTCGTTTAGTTTCCTAATTTTTTTTTTAAATATGGAACCTAACATTATCGAAATATGGAATTGTCAAGTGATCACTCATTTTATAAAAAAGACGTCGTTTTCCACCATGCCTTAAGTGTTACTGAATAAAGACGAAGTTGTAAACCACGTCGTTGACTAGGAGAAAATTTCCTCTTAGTATTTAAGTAAATGATGACGTGGTTCTCCACTCCGTCTTTGCCTAGTTGCAGCTAAGGTGCGTTTAGCGTGTCATTTTTATAAATTAAGTGGCGTGGTTGCCGACGGCTTCTTAGAGACAGTATTCCGAGAGTTTTGCAAACTCGAATCACATTATCCAAATTATTTTCAAAATTAACATAAAATCCTCCTGCCTAGACCTTCGACTAACTTGCCAAGAGAAACACATGCCTAACACAAATGACGAACACATCAAGAATCGAAAGCCCTCCCCAACCTCTTCCACTTGCACTCAACACATGCCAAAAACAAATGTCATTCCTCCTCTCTTTTCCTATCATGGGGTTCCTCAAAATTCAAAAGAACAAATAAAAACAAATAAAAAGAGAATAAAAGGTTGGCAAACGCGCCGACTTTAGTCTATATCTAATTTATTTTGCTTAGGGCATCAAAAAATGGAGGGGATTATTTTATTTGTCTCTTTACGTAGAACTTGTGTTTCGGGTTCTCTTTACTTAGGGTCCCAACTCTATATATGCACTTGGTCCAGGCTTTGTTTATCCGACGTGAGACTATTCCCCAACACCTTCCGAGCAATAACTATATGACCAACAAAAGTGTAGCTAGATCGATTAGAAATGTCGATGACCCCGATTCTTTCAAAAGAGCCAGTGAGAATGAGTAAAGATGAGGCTTTTCTTCTCTTACGATGATTTAGTTTTAAGGTACAATTAAAGATTTTTAACCCCTTATCAACAAATACTGCAAGCTTTTGTAAAACAGAACCTTTTGTGTAGGTTTCTAGAAGACATAATGTTCGAATGTGATTGCGATTTGTTTGATGAGTGCAAGGTTTTTATAGAGGTTTGACAACTTGTCTAGATCCACTCTTCACCCAGAGTTTTGATTATTATCAATCATACGCAACGTAGTAGAGATTACAGAAGATCATACCTGATCCATCACGCTTTCACTTAAGAGTTCGATCTTTTAGGACAGTCGGTGTTGGACACTATATAATAATGATACCAAAATCAGAAGTCGAGAGTTCACGCCCAAAAAATGAAAAAAAAAAGAAAATTGTCTATAGTAACAATTAAGCATCTATCCATGTGACTCTCCCCACCACCCCACAAGAACAATTCTTAACAAGACTTTGATGGTCTGAAGGAACAGGTTTGTCGGTTTGCTCGAAAAAAAATTGTAAAATAGGAGCCAAGTTTTCAAAATTAACCAAATATGCTCCAACCCTCTGTCCCAAGACTTTGAATTTGTAAACTTATGATAAAATGGGCAAAGTTGCTGACATTAGAATACTTGGACTATTTTTTAGGGCAAAGTCATCCGACTTGTAGTCGAATCCATGAATTTTGGAAAAAAGAACTGGCATTGCACTCCACAGTGCTCACATTTAAGTTATAAAAAGTAATAATTATTATATTTAACAACTGATGATGAAATGATAATTCAACTAGAAAATTGCAAAGTTTTTTCTTAACAGAATTTTTCGTAATTTAAACTTATATAAAATTTATGAATAGGTTGCCAATTTTACTAAAATACTTTAAAAATTAATTAATTTGAAATACCTAGTTGTTTCTTTATTAATATACAGATTTAAAAAAAGAAGAAGTTTTAAAATTTAATTGGTGAAGTTGATCACAAAGTGTATTGTTTTTATTGAAAATTTTTAGAGAGATAAATTCCCCCATTACACAAGAAAAACACTCCCACTTGTCGGGTAACACCATCAGTCACACCTTATTAATAGCGTGTTGCGTGTGGGGACATCGGGCCTAAGGGGAACACGCGTCACATTGTCAGTGGCTCGGCGATCACGGAACGAATGTACTCCTGAGGTTGGCCTTGGAATAGTTGAAGTTATCTTGGTCCTCGTACATCATGTGGATCACGCTTGTGTAGTTCAGGATCAGAGTGAGAAGCGGCATTGCGATCGGGGTTGGATGGAGACCCTCCTGGTTTATGTCCTTCCACGCATCGATGACTCTGGCATAAAGCGCCTCTTTGGCTTCCTCCTCAGTTGCGTTCAAGTGCTCTTTCATGTTACACTCGACTGCAGACACAAAGTGGCCTCTCTTCTTCTCGAGCTGTCAAAAGCAACGTGGTCGGACAGAAATCTAGATGACCCTGATTTCTTTAGTGTGATCCTGGAAGAACGAGTACAGGATGAGGCCGGTACTCTTACCTTATGGCCACGTAAATCATCCATTATCCAGGAAACGATCTCCAATGCCTTCAAAATCTTAGGGTGCTCCGCTATCCATTTAAAATCGTCTTCAGTCGCAACATCTCCCATTCCAATAAAGAATGTGAGCACTATCAATATGTAAGAGACAGGCTACGTTGCGAGGGACTTATGTAGAAATGTTTGAGGCTGATGCTACGGAGGAGAGCGGATGGAGACTCATATTACTACTTGACTTCGGGAGGAAGAAATATTGGGAGAGGTGACCACTATCTCTAGTAACTCTCTTATTTCTACTTGAGTGAATTACATTCATAGGCATTGCACCTATTTATAGTGCGTGGGGTGGCCTAATTGAAGATAGGAAATTAAGTCACGTGCCCTTAATTGTGGCCTTACAATTCTTTTACACCGAGTCTTATTTTTAACCACATGAATTTCTACCTACCTCCTTCTCGATGCTTCTTGGCCATGCTGAAACTTTCCCAGCCTTAATTTTGATTCTCCCAAATGATCTTTAGAAGGATTCGTGAGGCTTCTAGAGAATGTAGGTGTTGGGTGAATTTTTACACTCCCTCTCAACACCGACTTTCTCGTCTCATCATTCCAAGTTGTGTTCGGAACTCCTCGAACTTGCTTGGTTAAGTCCCTTAGTGAAGACGTCAGTTGTTTGACCTTCCGTTCCAATATACTGTTGCTTGATATCTCCTTATAACACCTTCTCTCGTAAGAAGTGATAGTGGACCTCTACATGCTTGGTTCTCGTATGAAATACTGGATTTTCAGCTAGCTGAATAGCTGAACGATTGTCATACGATAGAGATACTGCCTAGTTAACTTGCTGACGAAGGTCTCTCATTAGTTGTATTTTCCAAATAACTTCTTGGGTTGCGGTTGCAGCATCTCTATACTCTGCTTCTGTCTTTGATAGTGATACTGTTGGTTGACGCTTACTGCACCATGAGATTGCTCCCCCTGTGACGGTGAATACATAACCTGTAGTTGACCTTCGAGTATCACTGTCACCGGCATAGTCAACATCGCAATATCCAACCAGTTTGAAGTCTCCTTTGGTCTTATAGAGAATTCAACTCCCTCTCAAAACCGACTTTCTCGTCTCATCATTCCAAGTTGTGTTCGAAACTCCTCGAACTTACTTGCGTTAAGTCCCTTAGGGAAGACGTCAGCTGTTTGACCTTCCGTTCCAATATGTTGTTGCTTGATATCTCCTTATAACACTTTCTCTCGTAAGAAGTGATAGTGGACCTCTACATGCTTGGGTGAATTTTTACACAATATACTGGCGATGAAAACAATGTGACGTGCAGGTACCCTCCAACGGCGGAACACGACCATTGTAGTACAATCTCGCCTCCTCGTGGTATGCATTCACAACCTCTTTCATCTAAACAAACAACATGTTTGTGATAGGCCGTTTTAGGCAGATATCAAAAGCAATTCAACGTGGGGGGAAAATGAGGTATTCACTCCTAGTACTGCACAGTCGTGACAATACGTTTGGCCCCCCATGTTAGCAGTCTCTTTATAAATCCCGTCGTACATATCCAGAAATACGTTGAAGAACCATTTCAGGTAATCCGGCAGTTCTTTTGCCGCATCTCGATCCCATCTGAAAAACATGTTTGTGGGGTTGCAAATTAAGCTTGAAACTCACACTTAAAGGGTTTCTTATATGCATATATAGTATTATGAAACATTCTAAACGAAATAGTCAAATTATATTTTATAAATAATTTCTTTTCTAGACATCCCAAAATGAGAGTTTTTATGGATAACAACATGATGCCAAAATCCTTACCCAAAATGTTTGTCTGATCAAGCATTTGATGGAAAATTTGGGTATATTTCTTTTGGTGATAGAGACATAGGAATAGTAATTGCCACGACATTGTAGATGATCGATCTCCTCTAGAAAAAAGACATCATGTTTCTCTTTGTAAACATGAGAATGAATTTACATGTCTGAGTGTATTGGCAAGTAGTAATTACTTGAAACGAAACCACTTCATTTGTTGCCCCAAATGGACTTCCTCCAAACTCTTTGATACTTAAGAATTCCTCAACCATTTAATTTCTCCCAATCTCATTTATGGTTTGTTTGGTTTTAAGAATTTAATGAATGGGAAAGTAGGGATTTGCCCCAATATGTATAATTGTCTAATTATATTATAAATTTTTGTACTTATTTCCCATGAAATGGTCATTCCAAACTGTAGAAAGCCCAAATACAGATGCATAGGACTATATAGTGGCTTGTGAAATCATGGTGGTTTCTCTGATTCACATAAAACTCATTGGAATGATTAAAGGGCAACACTGGGATTCACATCGAGATAAAAAAGGATTGAAGATTGATGATTCAAAAGATCGAATTTCCAAAATTACTTGAACTGATATTGACTCTCCTGACGAGCCTCGGATATATGACGGTATGTGCGAGCCTTCCCGATCATTCTTATCCATTTGTGACCAGACGTGGACTCAGGTCCCTAAGTCCACGGTCACTACCCTTATTCTCGTACTTTGATCTAGATACTTGGATGTGTGTCCATTCGTGATATAGTCCCATCATTTTACATGAGAGTTCGGGTCCAATCCCGCAATTTCTTACCGAATAATGTTCCATCTTTCGCACGTTGCCTTCGATTCTCCACAGGAGTCGGAGACGATCGGACAATGAGCTATGTAGGGCCATTTAGACACGTTCATGGTTTAGTTTGTAAGTCGTATAATCAGGGACATCTTTTTTTATGCGTTTTGATAAGTAATTCGAAACAAAGATGTTTAATGTAAGCTAGTCATCCGACTTCTCACGTTGTCGAATCGTTGAATTTTGGAAAAAAGAACTGGCATTCCCCTCCACAGTGCTCGTATTTAACTTTAGAAAAGTAATACTTATTATAGTGAAGAACAGATGATGAAATGATAATTCTAAATTGCAAAGCATTTTCTTAACAATATTTTTTTGTTACTATGTTAGTTTAAAGTTAAATAAAATTTATGAATATGTTATCGATTTTACTAAAATATTAAAAAAATAATTAATTTTAAATACCTTGTTATTTCTTTATTAATTTACTGACTTAAAAGAAGAAGTTTTAAAATTTATTTGGTGATTCTGATCACAAAGTTTATTGATGTTTTTATTGAAAATTTTTAGAGTAAATTTCCCCGTTACACAAGAAAAACACTCCCATTTGTCGGGTAACACCATCTTTCACGCCTTATTAATAGCATGACGCTTGCGGACATCGGGTCCGAGGGGAACACGCGTCACATTGTCAGTGGCTCGGCGATCACGCAACGAATGTACTCCTTGAGGTTGGTCTTTGAATCGGTGAAGTTATCTTGGTCCAAGTACAACATGTGGATCACGCTTGTGTAGCTCAGGATCAGAGTGAGAAGCAGCATGGCAATCGGGGTTGGACGGAGACACCCCTGGTTTATGTCCTTCCACGCGTCGAGGACTCTGGCATAAAGCGCCTCTTTGGCTTCCTCCTCCGTCGCGTCCATGTGCTCTTTCATGTAACACTCGACTGCAGACACAAAGAGGCCTCTCTTCTTCTCGAGCTGTCAAAAGCAACGCGGTCGGACAGAAATCTAGATGACCCTGATTTCTTTAGTGTGACCCCGGGAGAACAAGTAAAGGATGAGGCCAGTACCCTTACCTTATGGCCACGTAAATCATCCATTATCCGGGAAAGGATCTCCAATGCCCTCAAAATCTTAGGTCGCTCCGCTATCCATTTAAAATCGTCTTCAGACGCAACTCCCATTCCAACGAAGGATGTGATCACCATCAATTTACTTGCGGTTGAAAACAATGTGAAGCGCAGGTACTCCTCCAGCGGTGGAACACAACCATTGGAGTACAATCTCGCCTCCTCATGGTATGCACTCACCGCCTCTTTCATCTAACAAACAGCATGTTTGTGAGAGATTGTTTTAGGCACATATCGAAAGCAATTCAACACGGGGTCGAAAATTAGGTACTCACTGCTAGTACTGCATAGTCGTGACGATATGTTTGTCCCCCCATGTTAGCAATATCTTGATAAATCCCGTCGTACATATCCAGAAATACGTTGAAGAACCACTTTAGGTAATCTGGCAATTCTTTTGCGGCATCTCGATCCCATCTGAAACATATGTTTATGGGGTTGCAAATTAAGCTCTGAAACTCACACTTAATGTTTATTTTACGGCAATAACGTGGCGTTCAATCGGTTTGTACCTTTGTACGGCCTGATCAAACATTTCCAGTTCTTCCATTGTACCATAATCATCGTAAATGTCATCGATGACCGTAAGCATCATGATGATTTTAGCGAGCACACTTCTAGCAAGAGCAAATGTCGGCTCGAAGTATACGCCCAATGACCAGAAGTAGCACTCTGCAACCCGATCTCTCGCCCAAGGCAGCTTTATAGAAATGTCAAGGTTCTTCCACCACCTTTCATAACCAGATATTCATTACCACTTCACCACAAGAATTGATGGAAAAATGAGTTCAATCCGCGGAACTATACCTTGTGATGATCCCGAGCTCCTGCCGATGTTGTTCCTGTAGGGAGTTAAAATCAAGTACAGCCAAGGAGTAGAGGGTGTTGTCTCGTGACGGATCTTCCCTGTAGATAGGGATGTACCGCCTCGTCTCGAGCCGTGGGAATCCCTTTCGTATCGGTGTCCTTAGCGCGTGGCGGGCCTGCTTTTTTAGAAGATCATCCCTAGGGCATGTCTTAATTTCATGGATTGATTGGAGACGTGCAGTGGTGATGGCGTTTGCCTCCTCAAGGATATCTTCTCCTTGGACCCGTAAATGGCTAGCTTCGTAAAGAGTTAACAATCCTCGGAGGTCCGAATGCAACGATTTGCAAAACCCCTCGGCTGTCATGAACTTGGTGAACACCTCTGCAGATCGAAGACATCCTTTTAACTTTCCTTTTCGGAAATTTAATCACGTGAAAAATCTTAAATGAAGAAGTTCATACCACTGGAGATTGGATAACCCTGTTGCCGCAGCAACCGAAAGAGAAGAGCGGTGGCATGAAGGTCGTCCCCGCACATCCCGAAGCAATCTTGGCTGTTCTCATACATTCTGTCCAAGCGCTCCGATATCGAAGCTTCAAAAAGGTAGGCGATGCCCAAGCGCTGCAATTGATCGATTAAGTTCAGCTCCTCCAAGAGGCTGCCTTTGGCCGACAGCGTGGCTTCAACCTCGGCTACAAGTCCCTTGATCTTGCGTCGATGTTCCTCCTCCAAGGGACCGAAGTCCTACAGGGACACGAACAATACATCAACTAGAGAGACCTTGTTACTCTCCAATGAAGAAATATCAAGACTTTTGATTACAGCACGGACCAATGAATCATTGTCGGGGGCATAACGGATGAAATGATCACCCCACACTGAAGGATGAAAAACGGAGGATAGACGCTCCTCAACCACATGTTTGGCTCCAGGAATCAAGCAGTTCACAGCAGTTGGTGCAGACATCGTCGCCTGTCGTCCAGCGAAGGTAAAGGTAACTTTGGGCTGTGGTGGTGGTCGGCATGGGCTTTTTATAGGAGTGGAAACATGGTGATATGGCCCTAACCTACTCCCATCCAACTCCAACCAATGTTGTCTTTTTATTGAAAAAAAGAGTATTATGTAAATTCTCGTTAGATATACGCTGCAAACTATTTTTTTATATTTAAAAGGTTTTGGTCGGTTAGGTTTTGCCGGACTCAATCTCGATATATCCGTCCATGACGACCGGGTAAGTGAATCTTAGCAGGTGTCTCAGGACGCGGTTGCTGAGATTCGAATTTGGAATTTCTGAATCCTCAATATCCTTACCACTACGTACCTAAAACTTAATTTTTCATGTACCTCACTACAACATTCGACTACTTGTAAAGACAAACACAAATGACGCTTTAAGAATAGAAAGTACCACGCGGTTCTAATAGGTGGAAGTAATATACTCCAACTTGTCACAAAATAGGGTAATGACTGGGAATTTAAAATTGTTAAAAATGAAAATATATAGTATGGCAAGCTTTTTTCTTAAGAGTTCGAGCTTTAAAAAGTGTTGGCGTCGGCCACTGTATAACAGTGAAGTTCAGTACAGCCATCTATAATTTGTCTTCTAATCACACGGAAAGGACAAATAATAATACTGAATAATAATGATAATTATAATAACAATTAAGCATCTATCGATGTGACTTTCCCCCACCATCGCACACGAACAATTAAACATTAGAGACACGTTTATGGTTTAGTTTGTAAGTCGGATAATTTTTTACTTTTTGTTATGTGTTTTGAAAAGTAAATTCGAGATAAAGATGTTTAAATCAAAGAACCTCAATATTGATTAATGTGGACTAGTCATCCGACTATATGATCCACTTCTCACGTTGTCGAATCCATGAATTTTGAAAAAAAAATACTAAAAAACTTTAAAAAAATAATTCATTTGAAATACCGAGTTGTTTCTTTATTAACATACTGGCTTAAAAAAAAGAAGTTTTAAAATTTAACTGGTGATGTTGATCACAAAGTTTATTGATGTTTTTATTAAAAATTTTTAGAGAGATAAATTCCCCCGTTACACCAGAAAAACAATCCCATTTGTCGGGTAACACTATCAATCACACCTTATTAATAGCGTGTCGTGCGTGGGGACATCGGGCCCGAGGGGAATACGCGTCACATCGTCAGGGGCTATAGGCAATCACGGAACGAATGTACCACTTGAGGTTGGCCTTGGAATTGGTGAAGTTATCTTGGTCCTCGTACATCATGTGGATCACGCTTGTGTAGTTCAGCATCAGGATGATTTTAGCGAGCACACTTCTCGCAACAGCAAATGCCGGCTCGAAGTATACGCCCAATGACCAGAAGTAGCACTCTGCAACCCGATCTCTCGCTCAAGGCAGCTTTCTAGAAATGTGGATCACGCTTGGTATAGATTTGTCTCTTCCGCAGTTTGACCGTCAAATGATGGAGAACTAATCTGATAAAATTGGAAAAATTTTGTAGGTCGTTTCATGGCCCAACATCCCATCCAACTCCAAAAAATATTGTGCTTTGATTGTGTTTAATTATAATAACAATTAAGCATCTATCGATGTGACTTTCCCCCACCACCCCACATGAACAATTAAACATTAGAGACACGTGTATGGAAAAGTCCGATAATCTTTAACTTTTTGTTATGTGTTTTGAAAATTAAATTCGAAATAAAGAAGTTTAAATCAAAGAACCTCAATATTGATTAATGTAGACTAGTCATCCGACTATATGATCCACTTCTCACGTTGTCGAATCCATGAATTTTGAAAAAAAAAATAATAATAAACTTTAAAAAATAATTAATTTGAAATACCTAGTTGTTTCTTTATTATTATACTGACTTAAAAAAAAAGAAGTTTTAAAATTTAATTGGTGACGTTGATCACAAATTTATTGATGTTTTTATTAAAAATTTTTAGAGCGATAAATTCCCCCGTTACACCAGAAAAACACTCCCTTTTGTCGGGTAACACCATCAACCACACCTTATCAATAGCGTGTCGTGCGTGGGGACATCGGGCCCGAGGGGAATATGCGTCACATCGTCAGGGGCTAGGCGATCACGGAACGAATGTACCCGTTGAAGTTGGTCTTGGAATTGGTGAAGTTATCTTGGTTCTCGTACATCACGTGGATCACGCTTGTGTAGTTCAGGATGAGAGTGAGAAGCGGCATGGCAATCGGGGTTGGACGGAGACACCCCTGGTTTATGTCCTTCCACGCGTCGATGACTCTTTGGCTTCCTCCTCCGTTGCGTCCATGTGCTCTTTCATGTAACACGCGACTGCAGACACAAAATGTCTTCTCTTCTTATCGAGTTGTGAAAAGCAACGTGGTCGGACAGAAATGTAGATGTCCCTGATTTCTTTGGTGTGATCCCGGGAGAACGAGTAAAGGATGAGGCCGGTACCCTTACCTTATGGCCACGTAAATCATCCATTATCTGGTGTATGCGTGCCTTCCGGCTTAGCACGCGTGCGGCGGTTCGAACGACCCGAGGATCCGGGCCCGCTCCCCAAGGCCCAACCGGTCGGTGTCGCGACTCGAGCATCGGACGCTGCGGAAGGGAATTGGGTGATCCCTCCCTGGGTTCCTAATTGGGCCTGCTCGGGCCCTCGCCGACCGTCTCTATTTTCTTAAGAGGCGGCGGGCGAAAGGCGGAGCATGATCCGAAGAAGGAACTTTCGGGAAGAATCGGGAGCGGCTCTTGTCGTCAGTCCCTCATCCAAAATGGCTCCGTAAAATGGTTGTTGTTGTTTAACCAAGCTAAATTAAACGGAGTCGCCACCGACTTTATTTATAAAAGCTATTTAAGTTCGAAAAAACAGTTGGTTCGGGGATTCATATTTACTAAGTCTTACATTATAACATGCGAAAAAGGAGGTGGCGTTTGCTCCAAAAGATTTGCTATTGTTTAACGGGTGTTGGACCCGATCCGGGCATGACTTCGGACTCATGTTACGGGCTTTGGACCCGATTCGGGCTTTTTGGGCCCGAACACATGTTTAATTGTTTACAAATAGCATGCGACCATAAACCTATGGGCCTAAGGCACGCGAGCAAGCACAAACAATTATTTAGATCAAAGGGGGCGGGGAAGGATGATGATCGTGGGCCAATGCACTTGGGCCCACGACCCGTTACATGTGAAAATAAAGAAAAACGGGAAGCCCGCACCTCCCTCATGTACCTGAGGCCGCCGGGATGGCTTTAAATCGGTTGGGCTCGTCAGTGCCGCTTTCGAGATGTGCTTCCACCATGGGTTTCCTCGCGTGCCTTCAGTCTTCGAAATTCGTTTTGTCAAACTCCCATAAAGCTCAATTGATTTTCATGCAAATCAAACCCGAATGTGGTGGTAAGAAAATTCTAATTGAATATTTGAAATAATTAAAATTAACTATAATAAATCGGAGTGAAACTTACGGGGCGTTGTGTGGCCCGTTGATGTTGATTTTCCGTAATGTCGGAAGATAACAGGGCGTTGTATGGCCCGTTGATATTGATCTTCAGTGATGTTGAAAAATGATGTCACTTGGTGATGAATTCCTCGTTGTTTTACATGCAAAACAAAGGAAATGAGAGAGATGTGCAAAGCCTTGGTATCGATTAAATTTGAACGAAATTCAATACAAACATAAGTAGTTATACAGTCTGAAAGAATAAGAAGCTAACCATTCATATAAGTAAAGAGATTAACGACAAGCATGTTTGTCAAATTTGGCAAAAATCTAATGGTGGGATCCTATTCCACGAGCCACAGAAAAGTTTAGCTAATCTTCGAACGTTTACTCGAATTGTGACAAAACGAACGATGATTAAAAAATTCATAACTTACTGTAAACTTCTCCAAAATTTATGAAATTTTATCAGAGGCTAGAAAACTTGAATATCATCCATCATGACAAAATTTAGGAAAAAATACCATGTGGTGTGCTGCCAGTAAAGCAATGAATGGGGCTGTTCAAACTGGACATGTTCCAGTCGGACAGCTTACAGGGGTGAGCTTGACCCCCATTGACCGTGTATTTAAGTTGCTCAAAATGAGAAATGTAAAACGTGAAAGTTGTAAAAGATTGAATTTTTTTTAACTTCAAGTTCTAGTTTTAGTCCATTCGGAGTTTATATGAGCGAGTTATGCCCGCTGGTGAACAGACTACTCACTCTGCCGCTGGAAGGCAAGAGGCAAGAGGTAAAAACTCAAAAGAAGAAAATTGTAGAAAACTGAAATATGGTTCTGGAAACACCGATTTCATAAAATTCCAATACCTGGTTTGAAAAATACATATTTTTCTTTGCAGCGGTACTTGTCTGCTGCAGGGTGCAATGTCATTTTGTGTCCACTGCATTCCACTAACGATTTGACCATATTTTGTTGCTTGAATGAAAGTTCTCAAAACATAAAAGATTTAGGCCACTAAAAGAGGTATCTAATGCAATAAGTTTTAGGTGAAATGGACCTTTGGTGTTAAAGTTATGTCCAAGAAACAGAAGCAGCAATACAGCTCTTGAACAGAAACATGTTGTTCTGCAAAAGTCAACAAAACCTTTCTGAAACGGCCTCAAATGGAAAAGTTTAAAACATTAAAGTTGTAGATAAGTTGAAGAAGGAATGATAAGTTTAAGGTGATTCCAAGCTACATGGGCTAAGTTAGGTTCAATGGAATGTAGCAGGCTGCTTCGCGGATGCACGAAACAGAGCAGCTTCGCTCTTCAACATTCAACGACCAAAAACTTCATGTAAATGCATTGTTTTGCAAAAGATGTCAACAGAAGAATTGTTCCCTGTTAAGAAAGGAAGCTAAAGAGCAAATAATCAATTCATTCCGTGCAATGAAAAAGAAATTATGCATAAAAAATCAAGCAACGACTACAGCGAAGTTCCAGCACACTTATATCCCAAGAATCAGTCATAACTCAGGCTATACACGCTCGATTTATGCGCATAAGCTATCCACGCGACCAGAAGAGAGAAAGGAAGAGAATGGACCTGACTAAGCTCGATTCTGTCGCTGGGCAGAAGAGCAGCGCCCCCAGGAGCGGACTGCCGACGTCGTATTTCGCGATTTCCAGCCTCCAACTATCCCGAACTCATGAATAACGGTGTGTTCATGCAAATTAACACCAAAAAACGAGTAGAAAGCATGCGGTTAGTGTAACAGACGTTATGGGTATTCATTTATTGAGTTGCACGAGTGAGACTGAAAACTCACCGAGGGGTTGCCTCGCCCCAGGATTGCCCGGGGAGGAGAGTATTGGCTGGAATAAGACGGTTGATCTTGAGAGGCCTTGGCTCGTTAGCACTAATGGGGGAGAGTCCTTGGCTCCGATTTATGTCCCTAGATGAGTTGGCCTCCGGTTGTATCTGGAGGAATTTTTCTCCGAGAATTGTCTAAAGGGTCCTTCTCTGATTTCTCAGAGGGGTGGAACGTTTGAAGGTGACGTCTCATTGGAGATTGTGTCTGATAATTGTCTGAAAGGGGATAAGGAGAATCTATGATAATCTGATTGTCTAGGGGGAGGATTTGTCTCTGAGGAAGGAGAGATTCCAGAGATCCTGATTAATTTTTTTACGTGTGATTATTGTCTAATTAGAGATTGTATGAAGGATAAAAAAAATATCTAGGTTCGTCCTCTACTTGATGGGAGACGATCGTTTCTGTCACAAATCTCCACTTTTGATTTCATTTTTTTCTTAAAAAACTTTTGATGAATTAATTTTTTTAATTTTTTCTAATTACCCGATTGCCAAATTTATTGATTGCCACAATTTATTACTTTTTTCCAATTTGGGGTATTACATCTGGGAAAGGATCTCCAATGCCCTCAAAATTTTAGGTCGCTCAGCTATCCATACCACTTTCATCTAAACTATTGAAATTGTAGTCGGGGTTAACCCCATGTGTCCCGATCCTATATATGCATTGATCCAGAACAACACCTCACCTTAGGGGCACATCGGATTATCCGGGGATGGGGAATCCTCGTTCGAAATCTTTATCGGACGAATCAGATTCTTATAGCGTGTGATAAATATAAATGAATAGTGATCGATTATCTTGTGATCTATGGCTAGAACAAGGTTAGAGATTAATATCTCATAAAACACATCATAGGAAAAAAACATTAGAGATCTCAAAAATAACAATTTGATTAAAAGATAAATTTAAAAGAATAGGGGCATGACGTAAGGGAAGATAGAAGATGACAAATTGAACTCCTCGCACAACCATCTATAATTTGTCTTCTAATCACACGGCAAGCACAAATAATAAAGCAAAATATTGATAATTATAATAATAACAAATAACCATCTATTCATGTGACTTTCCCTTCCACCTCCATAACCGAATTGATTGATAATTCTTTGAAGAACAATTCTTAACCGAGGCCTTGATGGCCTCAACGACGGAGTTATGTACCTCCTCACGGTAAGTCGGAAAAGATAATTTGTGAAATATGGTTCGAGTTTATAAAATTACCTGAATTCCGCTCCTAAGTCATTGTCCCTCACGGTGACTTTGAATTTGCAATGTCTGATTGTTAACATGGGCAAAGTCGCTATGATTTAAAATTCCGTGGTTTAATAAAAGACGCTATTTCTTAAGGCGACTTTGCCTCAACACCCAAAACGTCAAAAGATTTCCAAATCACTCAAGATCGCTATTTGGAACAACGACACTGTACAAGTCGCCGTTTCGGATAACGAGGTAGGGACGGTATTTAAGTAATTTTAAAAATTCACTCAAACCTTGTTTCACAAATATTTTTCCGAACTAACCGTAGGTAGTTACAATCCTCATCGGCGACCTGCCACGTCACTTGCCTTGACATTTCGAGTATGCACGGGCATATTATTTCATACTATTATTAAGGTACAAGTCACGCCCTTAACATATAGGTACACACTCATCTTTTTCTTCCGCACAAGAAACAGATGGTATACTTAATAATTCAATTTAAGTTTGAAAGCTAGTTTAAGTCGGAAAAATCAGTTTACTAACTCTTACATTTGTAACATGGGAAAATGAGGTGGCGTTTGCTCCAAAAAATTTGTTATTGTTTAACGGGCGTTGGACCCGTTCCTGGAGTCAAGCCGAACTCGTATTAATGTTTTACGGGTGTTGGACCCAATTCGGATTTTGGACCCGAACTCTTATTGGTTGATTAGAAAACCATCAAGAATGCGACAATAATCCTAATGGGCCTATAGCACGCTCATCCACATCCAGTTATTTAGATCAAAGGGACGGGGAAGGGCGGTGACTGCGGGCCCTAGCCCATTAGAAGTGAGAATTTAAAATATTTTGGGGAGTCCCGCGCCTCCCCTTCATAACTTAAAATACGGTTGAGGCCGCTTCAAATTTTCGGATCGATGGTTTTTCGGCCGCGGTAGATCCAATCAGACATGGTTTGTTACGCGTGCCTTCGAGCAATCTTCGAAATTTGAGGTTGAATCTCCCAAAATCGCAAGTGTGAGGTACAGGGAATGTAAATACAGGAAAGAAACAAGAGACTCTTCACGTAAGCATCATAAAATCAATCCAAAACTCAGTCAAAACACGTTGAAATATCATGAAATTAGTGTTTAAATTCCCTAATTTTAAGAAGAAGGCGACTGTGTGAATTCTTTGGTCGCATAATCGCCATGAAATTTTACGATTCGAGATTCCCGGGAAGGCAGTGAGCGGCCGGATGAAATTGGAAACAGCTTGCACGGTTTCCAGAAAACTCATCCAAATCCAGAGCAAAACACGTCGAGAAATTATAAAACCAGCGTCAAAGGGGGACATGTCTCTACAAATCATTTGGGCATACGACAGAAAGTTTTGGGAATTAAATTTTTGGGGACAGCAGTGTGCTGCCTGGCGGAGCAAGAGGCTGCTCGTACATTTGTCGTAAAAAACGATCCGACACGTTTAAAAATCTCTAGAACTAGAACAGGGACACGTCTGTGCAAATCATTTGGTCGCACAGTTAACTGGAAATTTCAAGGAATCAATTTTTCGTGACAGCAGTGTGTTGTCGTGCATAACAGGAGACTTGAAAGAAAAATAGAAAAAGATAAAGACAGAGATGACCACACTTAATATTGGGATGTGATTACATGCCAACATTGGGATTGAAGATTGATGATTCAAAAACATTGGGAAAGGACAAATAATAACACTGAATAATGTTAATTATGATAACAATTAAGCATCTATCGATGTGACTTTCCCCCACCACCCCACATGAACAATTAAACATTAAAGACACGTTTATGATTTAGTTTGTAAGTCGGATAATCTTTAACATTTTGTTACGTGTTTTGAAAAGTAAATTCGAAATAAAGATGTTTAAATCAAAGAACCTCAATATTGATTAATGTAGACTAGTCATCCGACTATATGATCCACTTCTCACGTTGTCGAATCCATGAATTTTGAAAAAAAATACTAAAATACTTTAAAAAAATAATTAATTTGAAATACCTAGTTGTTTCTTTATTATTATACTGACTTAAAAAAAAAGAATTTTTAAAATGCAATTGGTGATGTTGATCACAAAGTTTATTGATGTTTTTATTAAAAATTTTTAGAGAGATAAATTCCCCCGTTACACCAGAAAAACACTCCCATTTGTAGGGTAACACTATCAATCACACCTTATTAATAACGTGTCGTGCGTGGGGACATCGGGTCCGAGGGGAATACGCGTCACATCATCAGGGGCTAGGTGATCATGGAACGAATGTACCCCTTGACGTTGGTCTTGGAATTGGTGAAGTTATCTTGGTCCTCATACATCATGTGGATCACGCTTGTGTAGTTCAGGATCTTGATAATTTTAGTGAGCACACTTCTGGCAAGCGGAAATGCCGGCTCGAATTATACTCCCAATGACCAGAAGTAGGACTCTGCAACCCGATCTCTCGCCCAAGGCAGCTTTCTAGAAATGTCAAGGTTCTTCCACCACCTTTCATAACCAGATATTCCTTACCACTTCACCACAATAATTGATGGAAAAATGAGTTCAATCCGCGGAACTATACCTTGAGATGATCCTAGGCTCCTGCCGATGTTGTCCCTGTAGGGAGTTAAAATCAAGTACAGCCAAGGAGTAGACGGTGTTGTCTCCTGACCTAACTAAAATAGCAAGGGTAAGCAAGGGTCGATCCCACGGATAATTGTATTGACAAAACACTCCTAGTGTCATTCTCGATAATCGATCACGTCAAGCAGAAAGAAAATTAATTTTAATTAAAAGCAAGAAATCAAATAAAGCAACTAAGGTTCACGAATGTTAATAATGTTTAGGACATCCGATTTCCCATCGCGTCCTAGGTTCCCGATCCTCTTCTTCCTAATGCTACCAAATTATTATAATTGCTAACATAAATTGCTAGACTCACCCCGTAGTCCTCTTGAATATCCGGAAACATACCACCATATATCGAATTCCCTACTCTATTCCTAGGCAAGGAACTTGTGATGGTGTATTATATTCAAACCATGTATAATTACCTAAGTTATTCCGGTATATCCCTATTCTTCACACTAAAGCCTGGTTTCCCAATACACAGACTTCATAGGCTATCCAATACCAGATCTAACCTAGACTACCCTCCCGAGTCTTGTCTCCGTCATCAGTTCTTGTCTCCAATAGCCTCCTAGGTCGAATCCTCCCATCTTGAGCCTAATTTTTGTTAGGCCCATCCTTAATGGGTTAATAGTACAATTGCAAGCTTGACATTTACCCTCCGGACGGGCCTCAGGAATACGAGGGAAGGTGTGAGGCTTCCCGACCATTCTTATCCGCTTGTGACAATACAGTTGACTGATATGCCTAAGCTCATGGTCATTACCCATTTTCTCTTACTTTGATCTATACACAGTATCCGTTCATGATATAATGCCGTCATTTTATACGAGATTTCAGGTCCTCGTGCATCATGTGGAGCACCCTCGTAAAGTTCAGGATCAGAGTGAGAAGGGGCATGGCGATCCGGGTTGGACGAAGACACCCTTGGTTTATGTCCTTCCACGCATCGATGACTCTGGCATAAAGCACCTCTTTTGCTTCCTGCTCCGTTGCGTCCAAGTGTTCCATCATGTAACACTCAACCGCAGACACCAAGTGGCCTCTCTTCTTCTCGAGCTGTCAAAAGCAACGAGGTCGGACATAAATCTAGATGATCCCGATTCTTCTGTGTGAACCCGGGATAATGAGTAAGGATGAGGTCGGTACCCTTACCTTATGGCCGGTTATATCATCCATTATCCGACCAACGATCACCAATGCCCTCAAAAGCTTAGGGCGCTCAGCCATCCATTTGAAAGCGTCTTCAGTTGCAACATCTCCCATTCCAATGAAGGACGTGAGCACCAGCATTTGGTTTGCAGATGAAATCAATGTGACGTGCAAGTACTCCTCCAGCGGCGGAACACGGGTCGTACAATCTCGCCTCCTCATGGTATGCCCTCACCAACTCTTTCATCTAACAAACAGCGTGTGCATGAGAGACGTCTAAGGTACATATGGTAAGGCATAAATACGTGTTGTTGAAAATGAGGTACTCACTCCTAGTACTGCATAGTCGTGACGATACGTTTGTCCACGCATCTTAGCAGTCGCTTCATGAATCTCATCGTACACATCCAGAAATACGCTGTAGAACCATTTCAGGTAATCTGGCAATTCTTTTGCCGCATCTCAATCCCATCTTAAACATGTGTTTGCGGGAACGCGAATTAACCTCTGAAAATCACACTTAATGCTGATGTTACAGCAATAAAGCGGCGTTCGATCGGTTTGTACCTTTCTACGGCTTGATCAAACATCTTTAGTTCTTCCATCATACCATAAACATCGTAAAGGTCATCGATGACTCCATGCGGAAGCATGATAATCCGGCATGTTTGGCTCCAGTCGGAGGAAAAAATTTACGAAATATTATTTGAATTTTCAAAATTACCTGAACTGACATTGGCTCTGCTGACGAGCCTCGGATATATGAGGGTATGGGCGAGTCTTCCCGACCATTTTTATCCACTTGACAAGACTTGGGCTCAGGTGCCTAAGCACATGGTCACTACCCTTATTCTGGTACATTCATCTAGATACTTGGATGTGTGTCAATTCGTGATATAATTCCATCATTTTACATGAGAGTTCGGATCCAATCCCGCATTTTCTTACTGAATAATGTTCCGTCTTTCGCACATTGCCTTCAATTCTCCACGGGAGTCGGAAACGATCGGACAAATAGCTATGTAGGGCCATTTAGACACGTTCATGGATTAGTCTGTAAGTCGTATAATCATGGACATGTTTTTTTTTTTAATGTGTTTTGATAAGTAATCCGACTTCTCAACGTAGTCGAATCCATGAATTTTGGAAAAAAGAACTGGCATTGCACTCCACAGTGCTCACATTTAAGTTAAAAAAAAAGTAATAATTATTAATATACTGACTTAAAAAAAGTAGTTTTGAATTTTAATTGGTGATGTTGATCACAAAGTTTATTGATGTTTTTATTGAAAATTTCTAGAGGGATAAATTCCCCCGTTACACAAGAAAAACAATCCCATTTGTCGGGTAACACCATCAATCACGCCTTATTAATAGCAGGTCGCGCCCAGGGACATCGGACCCGAGGGGAACACGCGTCACATTGTCAGTGGCTCGGCGATCAAGGAACGAATGTACTCCTTGAGGTTGGTCTTGGACTAGCTGAAGTTATCTTGGTCCTCGTGCATCATGTGGATCACGCTTGTGTAGTTCAGGATCAGAGTGAGAAGGGGCATTGCGATCGGGGTTGGACGGAGACACTCCCGGTTTATGTCCTTCCACGCGTCGATGACTCTGGCATAAAGCGCCTCTTTGGCTTCCTCCTCCGTTGCGTCCATATGCTCTTTCATGTAACACTCAACTGAGACACAAAGTGGCCTCTTTTCTTCTCGAGCTGTCAAAAGCAACGCGTTCGGACAGAAATCTAGATGAACCTGATTTCTTTCGTGTGATGCCGTGAGAACGAGTAAAGGATGAGGCTGGGTACCCTTACCTTATGGCCGCGTAAATCATCCATTATCCGGGAAACGGTCTCCAATGCTTAAAAATCTTAGGTCGCTCTGCTATCCATTTAAAATCGTCTTCAGTCGCAACATCTCCCATTCCAATGAAGGATGTGAGCACCATCAATTTACTTGCGGATGTAATCCAGGAGATGCGCAAGTACTCCTCCAGCGGCGGAACACGACCATTGTAGTACAATCTCGCCTCCTCATGGTATGCACTCACCATCTCTTTCATCTAAACAAACAGCATGTTTGTGCGAGGCAGTTTTAGGTACATATCAAAAGCAATTCAACGTGGGGTCGAAAATTAGGTACTCACTGCTAGTACTGCATAGTCATGACGATACGTGTGTCCCCGCATGTTAGCAGTCTCTTCATAAATCCCATCAAACATATCCAGAAGTATGTTGTAGAACCATTTCATGTAACCTGGTAATTCTTTTGCCACATCTCGATCCTGTCTGAAACATATGTTTGTGGGGTTGCAAATTACCCTCTGAAACTCACAATTAATGTTGATGTTCCGGCAATTACGTGGCGTTCAATCGGTTTGTATCTTTCTACGGCTTGATCAAATATTTCCAGTTCTTCCATTGTACCATAATCATCGTAAATGTCATCGATGACCGTAAGCATCATGATGATTTTAGCGAGCACACTTCTAGCAAGCGCAAACGCCGGCTCGAAGTATACGCCCGATGACCAAAAGTAGCACTCTGCAACCCGATCTCTTGCCCAAGGCAGCTTTCTAGAAATGTCAAGGTTCTTCCACCACCTTTCATAACCAGATATTCCTTACCACTTCACCACAAGAATTGATGGAAAAATGAGTTCAATCCACAGAAGTATACCTCGAGATGATCCCGAGCTCCTGCCTATGTTGTTCCTGTAGGGAGTTAAAATCAAGTACAGCCAAGAAGTAGAGGGCGTTGTCTCATGACAGATCTTCCCTGTAGATAGGGATGTACCGCCTCGTCTCGAGCCGTGGGAATCCCTTCCGTATCGGCGTCCTCAGCGCGTGGCGGGCCTGCTGTTTTAGAAGATCATCCCCAGGGCATGCCTTAATTTCATGGATTGATTGGAGACGCGCAGTGGTGAAGGCGTTTGCCTCATCGAGGATATCTTCTCCTTGGACCCGTAAATGGCTAGCTTTGTAGAGAGTTAACAATCCTTGGAGGTCCGAATGCAAGGATTCGCAAAACCCCTCAGCTGTCATGAACTTGGCAAACACCTCTGCAGACCGAAGACATCCTTTGAACATTCTTTCTCGGAAATTTAATCAAGTGAAAAATCTTAAATGAAGAAGTTCATACCACTGGAGATTGGATAACCCTGTTGCCGCAGCAACCGAAAGAGAAGAGCGGTGGCCTGAAGGTTGTCCCCGCACATCCCGAAGCAATCTTGGCTGTTCTCATACATTCTGTCCAGGCGCTCGGATATCGAAGCTTTGAAAAGGTAAGCGATGCCCAAACGCTGCAACAGATCGATTAAGTTCAGCTCCTCCAATAGGCTGCCTTCATCAACCTTGGCGGACAGCATGGCTTCAACCTCGGCTACAAGTCCCTCGATCTTGCGTCAATGTTCCTCCTCCAAGGTACGGAAGTCCTACAGGGGCATGAACAAGCCATCAACAAGGGACACCCTTCATACAATCCAACGAAGAAATATCCAGAATTTTGGTTACGACACGGACCAAGGCATTATCGTCGGGGGCATGACGGATGAAGTGATCACCCCATACTGAGGGATGAAAATCGGAGAATAGACGCTCCTCAACCTCATGTTTGGCTCCAGAGATCGAGGTGTTCACAGAAGTCGAGACAGACATCGTCGTCAGTTGTCCGGAGAAGGAAACTTAGGGCCGTGGTCGTGGTCGCTGGTGCCGGCATCCCAACCATGGCGGGGGGCTATTTTTATAGGACTCCCATCCGACTCCAACAAATATAATATGAATATAATATTCGGACAACGAAATTTAAAATATAAAAGCACTTACTTTAACTTACACGTCACATGAACAAACCACTTCCCATTATCTTTTATTAATGCAAATCATATCGTGCTTAATCTTCTTTATATTTTTGTAACATATACTTATAAAGTTACATTGATTTGATTAAGTGTTGGAATTACCATGAATTTGTATGATATGGCTGGAATTTTTCATGATAAATTTGAATAAAAATGATTAAATGTGGATTGTGTTACACTAAGAGGGGGGTGAATTAGTGTTAAAGTCCAATTAAGGATATTTAACTCCTTTTCGATTAACCCCGCAGCGGAAGAAAGCTTCTGTGCCACAGAACCTTAGAGATAGGTTTCTGTAAAACAGAACGTTGGATTGTGATTGCGATTTGTTTGAAGTACGCAAGACTTTTATAGTGGTTCGGCAAATCGCCTACTCCACTCTTCACCCAGAAACTTGGATGGTTTCCACTCAATTGTATCTCAATACAGATTACACAATCGATAGCAAATAGAGCTGATCAGAAAGTTCTTCACTGTAGAAGTCTGAGTGGCAGAGCACAGACCAGAAGGTTCTGTACCGTAGAACTTGTTACACAGCACAGACCAGAAGGTTCTGTACCGTAGAACTCTGAGTGAAAGATCACAGACCAGAAGGTTCTGTGTTGTAAATGTCAATCCACTATAGACCAGAAGGTTCTATACAGGAAGTGACTTGATAAGTACAGACCGTAAGGTTCTACACTGAAGTAGATTCACAGACCCGAAGGTTCTGCACTACAGTAGGTTGTACAGACCCGAAGGTTCTGCACTATAGTAACTCAATGCACACGTTAGTGTGACTAATAAAGTAACCAATGCGCAATCCTCTCAAGGACAACGACTTCGTGGCGTACCCCACGCGAGCATGTAGCGAACTCTACGCAGGGAGACAGCGACCCCTGTCCAAGGATGGATTTTCACTCCGGCGGCTCCACACGACCTGCACGATCTCCTCGAGATAGCGACTATGTGGCGTACCCCACACAAGGACGTAGCATACCCTACGCAAGCACGCAGCAGACCCTGCGTAAGCACGTGGCAAACCCCACGCAAGCAGACGGCAACCTCCGTCCTAGGTACCTGCACACACAGAACATTACACTACAGAAGCTGGTTAGTCCCTCACCTTCTGTGCTCCTGGGGTATCTGCCCTTCTCTCTGGCCCACCTCACGTTGGCACACGACACCCAGCCGTGCTATCCACCAACGTCTCCTGTAGCTTCCAACCGAGTCCCTCGTGGCCCCCGAGTCACTCTCCCAGAAGACTTCACCAACGATACAGCCTTTTGCAGGTAGTGTCCCTCGTGCGTGACTAACAAAACTCGAAACTTACACTCTCATAATACAAGAAGATTCGTGGCAGTTCTGTCTAGGTATTCTCTTTTCTCTCTTTTTTTTTTAAAAGCATGAACTAATGTCCTATTTGTACACAAAGACAAAAACACTAAGTGTAGAAGGTAATCTGACGAATCAGCTTTCTGCAGAATAAGGAAAGTAAAAGGTTAGAATACGATACAATATTTAATTTACAAATACGTCACACTAGGCATATATTCTTTAGGTAAACGTATGAAATCAAATTAATAATAATTTGATGATTGTTTCCATGAATATTGCATTACAGAAGGTTCTGGTTTGTCGACAGCCTTCTACAAACGGAAATAATCAAAGATTAACTTCCTTAATGATTTAATTCGATTCATTCTGTTCAAGATACTTAATTGAATGTATCTAGACAGATGACGTGGATAAACATCCTAGGTAACGGGTTTTGGTGATCGGATAGATTCACAGAAGGTTGAAACAACCTTGTAGAATGTTACCATAAATAGAAGATTATATTTCCTCCAATGGAAATATATTATTCTATTTTATTTCTTTGGCAATGATTTCGATCAGATAATTAACCTGATCATATTGGATAATTCCCAAGGAATATTCCCACTTAATTTCGTAATTAATTATTAATTACAAAAATATTTCCTTACAGAAGGTTCCTGTCAGGATTAGCTTCTGTCGTGTAGAGGGTTGACTTCTGCATTGCAGGAGGTCATTGCTCATCATCAAAACACCTCAACAGTTTTGTGTATATATTATTGGTTCAAGAGGTTTATCGTGCTATATACTTCAGCTCAAGCCAGGTTGGCCCATGAATAGGTATATCTACTTACGAGGATATATCGAACCATTTCAAACGGGAACTCCATAGTCGCCTTGAATATCACATGGAGCATCTTCATCAAGTTCAGGATCTGGGTGAGGAGCGTCGTTGGAAATGGGTTCGGACGGAGACACCCCTCGTTTATGTCCTTCCATGCTTCGAGGACTCTGGCGTAGAGTTCTTTTTGGGATTCTTCCTCGCTTATATCCCCATGTTCTTTCATGTAACATTCGACTGCTGATATCGCTTGGCCTCTCTTTTCCTCTTGATGTCAAAAATAACGTAACGGACAAGAAATCAAGAACATCCTGATCCTTTCGTACAACCCCAGAAAAATGAATAAAGCCGAGGCCTTTGTTACTTACCTTATGGCCAGCTAGTCATCCGACTTCTCACGTAGTCGAATCCTTGAATTTTAATGATACTGATCACACGGCAAGGAAATAATAATAATACTGAATAATAATGATAATTATAATAACAATTAAGCATCTATCGATGTGACTTTCCCCCACCACCCCACATGAACAATTAAACATTAGAGACACGTTTATGGTTTAGTTTGTAAGTCGGATAATTTTTTACTTTTTGTCATGTGTTTTGAAAAGTAAATTCGAAATAAAGATGTTTAAATCAAAGAACCTCAATATAGATTAATGTAGACTAGTAACCCGACTATATGATCCACTTCTCACGTTGTCTAATCCATGAATTTTGAAAAAAAAAAAACTAGCATTCCACTCCATAGTGTTCACATTTAAGTAAAAATAATAATAATTACTATAGTTATAAATTGATTATGAAATGGAAATTCAAATAGAAAATAGACAAGAATTTTTCTTAACAGTATTTTTCGTTACGAAATTAGTTTAAAGTTATACATAATTTATTGAATGGGTTACCGATTTTACTAAAATACTTTAAAAAATAATTAATTTGAAATACCTAGTTGTTTCTTTATTAATATACTCACTTAAAAAAATAGAAGAAGTTTTAAAATTTAATTGGTGATGTTGATCACAAAGTTTATTGGTGTTTTTATTGAAAATTTTTAGAGAGATAAATTTCCCTGTTACACAAGAAAAACACACCCATTTGTCGGGTAACACCATCAATCACACCTTATTAATAGCGTGTCGCGCGTGGGAACATCGGGCCTGAGGGAAACACGCGTCACATTGTCAGTGGCTCGGCGATCACGGAACGAATGTACTCCTTGAGGTTAGTCTTGGAATTGGTGAAGTTATCTTGGTCCTCGTACATCATGTGGATCACGCTTGCGTAGTTCAGGATCAGAGTGAGAAGCGGCATGGCAATCGGGAAGATAGAAGACGACAACTCCTCATTATCAGTACAACCATCTATAATTTGTCTTCTAAACACACGGCAAGGACAAATAGTAATACTGAATAATGATGATAATTATAATAACAAATAAGCATCTATCGATGTGACTTTCCCCCACCACCCCACATCAACAATTAAACATTAGAGACACGTTTATGGTTTAGTTTGCAAGTCCGATAATCACTCTACGCGCGCCATACGGCCTAGCACGCGCGCGGCGACTCCAGCAACAAGAGGATTCGGGCCCGCTCCCTGAGGCCCAATCCGATCAGCATCACGACTCGAGAGTCAAACGCTGCGGAAGGGCACCGGGTTGAATTCTTCCGTGGTTCCCTAATGGATCTGCGGGGCGTTTCGCCAACCGCCTCCAGTCCTTGAAGGTGACGGGCAAAAGGCTACGTGAGACCACGCTTGGGAAATTCGTCGAGGATTCAAGGAGCGGCTCGTGTTGCTGTCACCCATCCAAAAATGGCTCCGTTTGTAAAAATGTGTTGTTTAACCTAGGTAAACGATTACAGAGTCGCCACCGACTTATTTTTTGAAAATTGGTCTAAGTCGGAAAACTAGAGCAGGATTCCGGGATCGCTAATTACTAACTATTACATTAAAAAATGCGAAAAGGTGGCGTTTGCTCCAAAAGTTTGCTTTTGATTAACGGGTGTTGAACCCGATCCGGGCATGACTCCGGACTAATGTTAATGTTTACGGGCGTTGGACCCGATTTGGGCTTTTTGGGCCCGAACTCATGTATGTTTGTTTAGCGAACAACATGCGACAATAAAATCCTAAAAGCCTAACAACATACACCGCAACCACAGATCAAGTATTTAGATTAAAGGGAGCGGGGAAGGTGGTGATAGTGGACCTATGCACTTAGGCCCATGACCCGCTACATGTGGAAATAACAAAAACTTCGGGAGGCCCGCACCTCCCTCATGTACCTGAGATGACGGTTGGGGCCGCTTTATTATCTTGACATCACGGTTTTTACACACGCGGAGAGATTCACGCGGTTTGATACACGCGCCTTCAAGTAGTCTTCGAAACTTTGGCGTCGACCTTCCGAAGTTGTATGCTCAGTATACATATAAAGATAAAATACAAGTGTGCTTAGTATTATTAAATTTGAATGAAATTCAATCAAATTCAGAAAAGTAAGGCATGTCTTATTGCATGAGGTAATTAAGGAAGATTACGATTATTCGAAAAGTCCAAATTTTTGTCATATTATTTTCATGCAAACAT
This sequence comes from Melastoma dodecandrum, assembly GCA_029817715.1. Lineage (NCBI taxonomy): Eukaryota > Viridiplantae > Streptophyta > Magnoliopsida > Myrtales > Melastomataceae > Melastoma > Melastoma dodecandrum. Next base: position 3,017,596 of record JARUPY010000604.1, on the reverse strand, counting down.
ATAATAGGAATGTCAAAGTCTTGTAATTATAATTGCAAAAAATGCAAAAAATCTGAACGAGAGGTGTCAAAACTAATTAATAATTGTTCTTAAGAAAATGCATGTGCACCAAGCTGCCCAATTTAATTAATTAATTTTTTGTTATATAAAAAACAAAATAAAATTCAGCTTAAGTAATCGTGCAAATATGAAAAGTAAATTCGAAATAAAGATGTTTAAATCAAAGAACCTCAATATAGTTTAATGTAGACTAGTAATCCGACTATATGATCCACTTCTCACCTTGTCAAATCCATGAATTTTGAAAAAAAAAAAAGAAGCTAGCATTCCACTCCATAGCTTTCACATTTAAGTAAAAATAATAATAATTACTATAGTTATAAATTGATTATCAAATGGAAATTCAAATAGAAAATAGACAAGAATTTTTCTTAACAGTATTTTTCGTTACGAAATTAGTTTAAAGTTATACACAATTTATTGAATGGGTTATCGATTTTACTAAAATACTTTAAAAAATAATTAATTTGAAATACCTAGTTGTTTCTTTATTAATATACTGACTTAAAAAATAGAAGAAGTTTTAAAATTTAATTGGTGATGTTGATCACAAAGTTTATTGGTGTTTTTATTGAAAATTTTTAGGGAGATAAATTCCCCTGTTACACAAGAAAAACACACCCATTTGTCGGGTAACACCATCAATCACACCTTATTAATAGCGTGTCGCGCGTGGGAACATCGGGCCTGAGGGAAACACGCGTCACATTGTCAGTGGCACGGCGATCACGGAACGAATGTACTCCTTGAGGTTAGTCTTGGAATTGGTGAAGTTATCTTGGTCCTCGTACATCATGTGGATCACGCTTGTGTAGTTCAGGATCAGAGTGAGAAGCGGCATGGCAATCGGGAAGATAGAAGATGACAACTCCTCATTATCAGTACAACCATCTATAATTTGTCTTCTAAACACACGGCAAGGACAAATAGTAATACTGAATAATGATGATAATTATAATAACAAATAAGCATCTATCCTTGTGACTTTCCCCCACCACCCGACATCAGCAATTAAACATTAGAGACACGTTTATGGTTTAGTTTGTAAATCCGATAATCACTGTACGCGCGCCTTCTGGCATAGCACGCGTGCGGCGGCTCTAGCAACAAGAGGATTCGGGCCCGCTCCCCGAGGCCAAATCCGATCAGCATCACGACTCGAGAGTCGGACGCTACGGAAGGGCACCGGGTTGAATTCTGCCGTGGTTCCCTAACGGATCTGTGGGGCGTTTCGCCAACCGCCTCCAGTCCATGAAGGCGACGGGCGAAAGGCTGCGTGAGACCTCGCTTGGGAAATTCGGGGAGGATTCAAAGAGCGGCTCGTGTTGCCGTCACCCATCCAAAATGGCTCCGTTTGTAAAAATGTATTGTTTAACCAAGGTAAACGATTACGGAGTCGCCACCGACTTATTTTTTGAAAATTGGTCTAAGTCGGAAAACCAGAGTAGGATTCGGGGATCCCTAATTACTAACTATTACATTAAAAAATGCGAAAATGTGACGTTTGCTCCAAAAGTTTGCTTTTGGTTAACGGGTGTTGGACCTGATCCGGGCATGACTCCGGACTCATGTTAATGTTTTACGGGCGTTGGACCCAATTCGGCTTTTTGGGCCCGAACTCATGTGTGTTTAGCAAACAACATGCGACAATAAAATCCTAAAAGCCTAACAACATGCACCGCAACCACAGATCAAGTATTTAGATAAAAGGGAACGGGGAAGGGTGGTGATCGTGGGCCTTTACACTTGGGCCCACGACCCGTTACATGTGGAAATAATAAAAAAAAACATCGGGAGGCCCGCGCCTCCCTCATGTACCTGAAATGACGGTTGTGGCCGCTTTATTATCTTGACATCGCGGTTTTTACACACGCGGAGAGATCCACGCAGTTTGATATACGCGCCTTCAAGTAGTCTTCGAAACTTTGGCGTCGACCTTCCGAAGTTATATGCTCAGTGTACATGTAAAGATAAAATACAAGTGTGCTTAGTATTGTTAAATTTAAATGAAATTCAATCAAATTCAGAAAAGTACGGCATGTCTTATTATATGAGGTAATTAAGGAAGATTACGATTATTCGAAAAGTTCAAATTTCCGTCATATTATTTTCATGCAAACAAATAATAAGAATAGGAATGTCAAAGTAATTATAATCGCAAAAATGCAAAAAATCTGAACGAGAGGTGTCAAAAGTAATTAGTAATTGTTCTTAAAAAAATGCATGTGCACCAAGCTGCCCAATTTAATTAATTAATTTTTTGTTATATAAAAAATCAAATAAAATTCAGGTGCAAATATGAAAAGTAAATTCGATATAAAGATGTTTAAATCAAAGAACCTCAATATAGTTTAATGTAGACTAGTAATCCGACTATATGCTCCACTTCTCACGTTGTCTAATCCATTAATTTTGAAAAAAAAAAATACCTAGCATTCCACTCCATAGTGTTCACATTTAAGTAAAAATAATAATTATTATTATAGTTATAAATTGATTATGAAATGGAAATTCAAATAGAAAATAGACAAGAATTTTTCTTAACAGTATTTTTCATTACGAAATTAGTTTAAAGTTATACACAATTTATTGAATGGGTTGCCAATTTTACTAAAATACTTTAAAAAATAATTAATTTGAAGTACCTAGTTGTTTCTTTACTAATATACTGACTTAAAGAGAAGAAGAAGTTTTAAAATTTAATTGGTGATGTTGATCACAAATTTTATAGATGTTTTTATTGAAATTTTTTAGAAAGATAAATTACCCCGATACACAAGAAAAACACTCCCATTTATCGGGTAACACCATCAATCACACCTTATTAATAGCATGTCGCCCGCGGGGACATCGGGCCCGAGGGGAACACGCGATGATGGTTGTGTGTTTTTTATAATTAAAGATGTTTAAATTACATGATGGTTGCGCGTGTGTCGTTTTGGATGAAAGAATTTATGCCCATTCGGATAACATGATACGAGATAACTTCTTATAATGTATTGCGGAGAGACGTCTGGCTGGCTTGGAACGCGGTCACGCCAAAACAACAGGTAGCGGCGAGGTCGGGAAGGGGGAACACACGTCACATCACCATTGGCCCGTCGATTTTATACCTTATGCTCCTTAAAGCTTGGTGCCAGAATTTGGGCATCACATTTCGATTCGTAGGTCATTAATAATGTAATTTTCTTTGAGTTGTGGTCATGTTATTTTGGGCTCAACTGATGGTTTAGTAAGACCTTTGTAAAATTTTATGATTTTACGAGGTCGTTAAAAAATTTTCCCACAATTTTTAATTATTTCAGTTATTTTTATAGAATTTTTGAGGAATTAAGAATTGCATAGAAACATATTTGGGCCCAATTATCCTCTTATTTGGGCTTTGTAGGCCTTTTAAGCCGACAACCCAATTCTTTTTGTATTTCCCACTTGTGCCTTTCACTTCCCTTGTATTTGTTCTTGTTGGTACATGTGGTCATCACCGCCGCACGATGAATAAACTCGACTCGACATCAAGGATCGACTGCAACACAATAGGGGAGGAGTTTGAAGATGATGTTCAAGACTTTGGCGTGCGGAGGTCGATTGGAGGATATACTTCACTAGAGCGGACGCAACATACGATTTTCCGCACGACATTGGACCCTCTAGACGGGCCCTCCGGTATACGTGGGAATGCAGGCCCTTTTTTGACTATTGTTATCCATTAGTGAATGGTCGTGGGCCCAAGTGCGTAAGCTCATGGTCACCCCCTTCCCCGTTTGATTTGATCTAGATGATGGATATTCGTTTTTGATATTATGTTTCTTATGAGCATTCGGGTCTATGCCCATGACTAGAAATTATTTTGAGAGTATCACGACCTTTTCGCAAACGAGACCTAGTCAGCAGGAATCCTCAAGCCCTATTAGATTTTTTACAACTCTTTATCAAGAAAATCGGCAGCGTCTCTATATAACTTACCTAGATAAAACAACAATTATATTTTTATCGAATTCTTCTATGAAGGATGACTGCTTACATGAGTCGTTAAATTCTCATCCCTTTCCTCATCGGATCACGCTTCGCCATTTGCACGTTGCATTCTATTCACTCACAAGAATTAGAGAAGATGAGGCAAGGACCCATTAAAGCCCGTTTAAGAACAAATGGAGGATCAACCTCAATTCTTCCGCAGCTCTTCAGTATTTGAGCCGAAGAGCCGACCAGATAAAATTGAGGGAGCGATCTCGGATCCTTATTTTTTCGACTCACGCGTGTCGAGAGACGATGCACATGGATGGTTTGGTTTGTGCTTCGTATAAATAATGCACATCCTTACTTTTTATGTGTTTTGATAAGCAAATTCGAAATAAAGGGGTTCAAATGAAAGAGAGCCTCAATTTAATTTAATGTCGAATCATTGAATTTTGGAAAAAAAAAAAAACTAGCATTCCACTCCTTAAGTTCACACTTAAGTAATAAAAATATAATAATTATTATAGTTATAAATTGATATACAAAATAATGCCAAACTTTTTCTTAACTGAATTTTTTATTACGAAATTAATTTAAAGTTATACAAAATTTATTGATATTTCGTAAAACCCACTTGTTTTTTAATTTAATTGGTGATTTGATTACTAAGTTTGTTTATTTTTTTATTGATAATTTTAAAGAGAAATTAGCACCATGTCACACACGGAAAACACACCTGTTTGTCGGGCGACAGGACCAAACACGCCTTATTAATAACTTCGGGGAGACGTTCCCCGGGGGGAACACGCGTCACATTGTCAGTGGCTCCGCAATCGTGCAGCTTATATACTCCTTGAGGTTGGTCTTGGAATAGGTGTAGTTATCTTGATCCTCGTACATCACGTGGACCACCCTTGCAGAGTTCAGGATAAGATGAGAAGCGGCATGGCGATCCGGGTTGGACGGAGACACCCCTCATTTATGTCCTTCCATGCATCGATGACTCTAGCGTAAAGCACCTCTTTGGCTTCCTCCTCCGTTGCGTCCATGTGTTCTTTCATGTAACACTCGAGCACAGATACAAAGTGGCCTCTCTTCTTCTCGAGCTGTCAAAAGCAACACGGTCGGACAGAAATCTAGATGATCCTGATCGTTTCGTCCAAACCCAGGAGAGTAAGGATGGTACCCTAACCTTGTGGCCGGTTATGTCATCCATTATCCGACCAACAATCTCCAATGCCCGCAAAATCTTAGGGCGCTCAGCAATCCATTTAAAAGCCTCTTCAGATGCAACATCTCCCATTCCGACGAAGGACGTGAACATCAGCATTTGATTTGCTGATGAAAGCAATGTGACGCGCAAGAACTCCTCCAGCAGCTGAACACGACCATGGTAGTACAATCTCGCCTCCTCGTGGTATGCACTCACCAATTCTTTCATCTAACAAACTATGTGTTCGTGAGAGACCCTTTTAGGCACATTTCGAAAGGCATTATACGTATGGTCGAAATTGGGAGGCTCATTACTTCAACTAATAGGATGAAAAATCATTTCACTTTTTCGTTGGAACTTTCGGCGGTTCTCAAAAAATGAGGTACTCACTCCTAGTACTGCATAGTCGTGATGATAAGTTTGTCCCCCCCTATTAGCAGTCTCTTCATAAATCTCATCATACACATCCAGAAATATGTTGTAGAACCATTCCAGATATTCTGGCACATCTTTTGCGGCAACGCGATCCCATCTGAAACACATGCTTGTGGGGATGTGAATTGCCCTATGAAAATCACACTTAACGTTGATGTTTCGGAAATAACATGGCGTTACATTGGTTTATACCTTTCTACAGCTTGATTAAACTTCTTAAGTTCTTCCATCGTACCATAATCATCGTAAATGTCATCGATGACTGAAGTCACCGCAAGGATTTTAGCCTGCACACTTCTAGCGAGCGCAAACTCTGGCTCGAAGTACAAACCCAATGCCCAGAAGTAGTACTCTGCAACCCGATCTCTCGCCCAAGGCAGTTTTCTAGAAATGTCCAGGTTCTTCCACCACCTTTCAGGACAAGATATTGGATACCTCTTCACCACAAGAATTGATGGAAATATTAGTTCAATCTGCGGAACTATACCTCGAGATAATCCCGAGCTCCTGCCGATGTTGTTCCTGTAGGAGGTTAAAATCAAGTACTGCCAACGAGTAGACTGTGATGTCTCGTGACAGATCTTCACCGTAGATTGGGATGTACAGCCTCACCTGGAGCCACGGGATTCCCTTCCGTATCAGTATCCTCAGCGTGTGGTGGACCTGCTTTTTTAGAAGATCATCCCCAGGGCATGACTTAATATCATGGATTGATTTGAGACGAGAAGTGGTGAAGGTGTTCGCTTCCTCAAGGATATCTTCTCCGTGGACCCTTAAATGGCTAGCTTCGTAGAGACTCAACAATCCTCGAAGGTCCAAATGCACTGATTCGCAAAACCCCGCACCTGTCTTGAACTTGTTGAACACCTCTGCTGACCGAAGACATCCCTGAAACATTCTTTCTTGGAAATTTAATCAAGAAAAAAAACATAAATGAAGAAGTTCATACCACGGGAGATTGGATGACCCTGTTGCCGGAGCAACCGAAAGAGAAGAGCGGTCGCATGAAGGTCATCCCCGCACATCCCGAAGCAATCTGGGCTGTTCTCATACATTCTGTCCAGGCGCTCTGAAATCGAAGCTTCGAAAAGGTAAGCGATGCCCAAACGCTGCAACTGATTGATTAAGTTCAGTTCCTGCAAGAGGCTGCCTTCATCAACCTTGGCGGACAGCATGGCTTCAACCTCGGCTACAAGTCCCTCGATCTTGCATCGATGTTCCTCCTCCAAGGTACGGAAGTCCTACAGGGACATGAACAAGCCATCAACAAGGGACACCCTTCATACAATCCAACGAAGAAATATCCAGAATTTTGATTACGACACGGACCAAGGAATTATCGTCGGGGGCATAACGGATGAAATGATCGCCCCATACTGAGGGATGAAAATCGGAGGATAGACGCTCCTCAACCTCACGTTTGGCTCCAGAGATTGAGGAGTTCACAGGAGTCGAGACAGACATCGTCGTCGGTTGTCCGGAGAAGGAAACTTAGGGCCGTGGTCGTGGTCGCTGGTGCCGGCATCCCAACTGTGACGGGGGCTTTATAGGACTCCCATCCGACTCCAATAAATATAATATGAATATAATATTCGGACAACGTTATTCATGTGTTGATGAAACATAAATTTAAAATAGAAAAGCACTTATGTTAACTTACAAGTCACAAGAACAAACCACTTCCCATTATCTTTTATTAATGCAAATCATGTCGTGCTTCATCTTCTTTATATTTTTGTAACATATACATATAAAGTTACATTGATTTGATTAAGTGTTGGAATTACCATGAATTTGTATGATATGGCTGGAATTTTTCGTGATAAATTTGGATCAAAATGATTAAATGTGGTTTGATTTTGTGTATATATTATTGGTTCGAGAGGTTTATTAATTAATATGTTTCATAAGTTGTATCTATATTTTGTAAGTTGTGTTTTTCCTTATTTTAGAATATTTAAAATTTATAAAACTACACTAAATATCATTAATAATTACGTTTGTACTATTTATATGCAACTTAATAAATGATGATAAATGTAGAATTAAATCCGAAGTCAACCTAAATTTAGGGTTTTTGAGCTTGGTAAAAATTAATTAATTTGTACATCTTTACATGTGACTCCTTTGTACACCGAACGTCACTATTTTAAAGCATCGACCACTCGCAGGGGAAAACACGTGCCTAGCACGTGTTTGGTCGAATCTTTGGTTGGTAAATTTCGGAATCAAATAAATTTTAAGGATTTCAGTGGCTTTCACATGTGATTTTGTTGTTCCTCTTTGTTATAATCCAAGGGTTTCAACAATTTTGAGTACCAAAATGTATATGTTTGTAACATTCGGAGTGTTAATTCTTGTGTTGGGCTTCCATTACGACTCATTTCGACGTTTGGTTACACCGAAATGAGCGGGAAATGGCATTCTGTTGGATTTCATTCCACCCCTCGGTTCCACCATGGATTTCCTCGCATGCATCACATCACCAGTGGCTCGGCGATCGTACATCGTATGTATTCCTTAAACTTGGTTTCTGGATGGGTGTAATGATCTCTATCGTCGTACACCACATGGACCATCTTCGTCAAGTTCAGGATCCGGGTGAGGAGCGTCATTGCAATTGGGTACGGACGGAGACACTCCTCATTTATGTCTTTCCATGCTTCGAGGACTCTGGCATAGAGTTCTTTTTTGGCTTCTTCCTCGCTTATATCCCCATGTTCTTTCATGTAACATTCGACTGCAGATATCGCTTGGCCTCTCTTTTTCTCTTGCTGTCAAAAACAACGTGGCGGACAAGAAATCAAGAACATCCTGATCCTTTCATACAACCCCAGGAAAATGAGTAAAGCCGAGGCCTTCGTTCCTTACCATATGGCCGGCTATATCATCCATGAGCCGAGCAATAAACTCAGATGTTCTCAAGATCTTCGGGTGCTCGGCCACCCACTTGAAAGCGGATTCCGTTGCATCATCTCCCATACCGACGAAGGATGTAAGATACACCATATGATATGCAGATGAAGGCATCGTGACGCGCAAGTACTCCTCGAATGGTGGCACATAGCGCTGGTGGTACCATTCTGCCTCCTTGTGGTAAGCATTCACCAAATCTTTCATCTAACAAACACTTGTTAGAGCCAAACCATTTTAGTCGCGAATAGAAAACAGGTACTCACTCCTCGTACTGCATAGTCGTGACGATACGTTTGCCCCCTCATGTTGACCGTCTCTTGATAAATCTCTTCATAGACATCCAGCAATACATTGTAAAACCATTTCAGGTACTCAGGCATTTCTTTTCCTGCATCACGATGCCATCTGAAAGCCATGTGGCAATGAAGCGAAGTAAGCAATGAAAAAGTGCACGAAACTTTTGATGTACTGCAATAACGTGAAATTTTATCCGGATATACCTTTCCACGGCTCGAGTAAAGATCTCCAGTTCCTCCATTGTACCATAATCGTCGAAAATGTCATCGATAACAGAAGTCACCGCGATGACTTTAGTTAGTATTCTTCTCCCAAGGGCGAACTCCGGCTGGAAGTATACACTCAACGTCCACAAGTAGAGCTCTGCAATCCGGTCTCTCACGAAAGGCAGATTTCTCACAAGGTCCAAATTCTTCCACCACCTTTTCAAACAAGATATTCATTACAATTTCACGTTGAAAATTCATTGGAGTGAGTTCAATCTATACCTAGAGATACTCCCGAGCTCCTGCTGATGTCGTTCCTGTAGCGAGTTAAAATCAAGTACGGCCAGGGAGTAGAGGGTGTTGTTCCATGACGGACATTCCCTGTAGATCGGGATGTAAAGGGCCGCCTCAAGCCGTGCAAATCCCTTTCGTATCGGCATCCTCAGCGCGTGGCAGACCAGCTTCGCTGGAAGACCATCCGTAGGGCATGACTTAATTTCCTCGAAAGATTTGAGATGAGCTGTGGTGAAGGCATTCGCTTCTTCGAGAATATCATCTCCACGAACCATAAAATGGCTAGCTTCATAGAGACTTAACAATCCACGAAGGTTTGAGTGCAACGACTCTTGAAAACCGTCACCAGTCTTGAACTTGGAGAACACCTCTTCACAAAATCGACACTCGTTGACCATTCTTTTCAGAATTTAAATCAGACGTAACTTACTATAAATAATGAACATACCACAAGATATTCGATAACCCTGTTGCCGGAGCAACCGAAAGAGAAGTGCTGTTGCATGAAGGTCGTCCCCGCACATCCCGAAGTAGGCATGGCTGTTCTCATACATTCTGTACAAGAGCTCTGATATCGAAGCTTTGAAAAGGTATGCGATGCCCAATCGCTGCAACTGATCGATTAAGTTCATCTTGTCCGAAAGGCTGCCTTCATCGACCTTGGCTGACAGCATGGCTTCAACCTCGGCTACAAGCCCCTTGATCTTGCGCTGATGTTCCTCCTCCAAGGGACGGAAGTCCTATAGGGACACGAACAAATCATCAACTAGGGAAACTTTGTTACTATTCAAAGAATATAGAGATTTTGATTACGAGACTGACCAACGAATCATCGTCCGGAGCATAACGGATGAAGTAATCGCCCCATACAGTAGGATGATGATCCGCGGATCGGCGTTCCGCTTTAACATGTTTGATCCTGGGGATCGTGGAGTTCACCAGAGTCGGAGCAGACAGTCGCATGGATATCTTTTCAAAGGGTGATGTAGAAGTTATATTTGGGCAGTAGTTGTTGGTGCGAGCATGCAAATTTTATAGAGACGAGTTGGATCAAGGCTAAAATCGCGTGTTCAGGATTCCCGTGAGTTGAGACTTGGTATGAAAGTGGGTATACATATCTGAACAGTAAAACGACATGTAGAAAAAATCACACACATTTCTGAACAATTTTCATTGTCGGCAGTTACATGTCTGAACTCACAGGAATCCCGAACACGGGATTTTAGCCATGTCCGACGAAAGTTGAGGTTCACCGGGACTTCAGTGTGTTAATTTGTTTCATGTAAAAAAAAAAACTCAGTTTCTTTACTTTTATTTTCTAAACAACTATTGTTATTCTTTTCTTTGCCTGATATAAATGATAGGGCTATCAATTTAAGTGTTAATATGGACACGACCTGATAAGACAGCTACTTTAGTGGGCGGCTTAACCGATAACTCCAAAGCATTTAATTGATGATGGTTCAATCAATTTAGCTATGGATGATAGTATCACATCAAATTTATTTTAAGTTACCTTTTTTAAAATTATTTTAGTATTCATCTAGGACAATCAAATTAAATCAAATATCATTTAGGCAATCAATCTAAATCAAATCTCAATTAATCAATCAGTGGACAATCAAACTAAGTCAAATCCCAATTAATCTATTAGACAATCAAACATGATTTAGTCAATCAAACTTAATCACATCCCAGTTAATGAGAGACAAATTAAATCAAATGTCATTTATGCAATCACATCCCAATTAATCAATCCGACAATCAAATTAAATCAAGTATCCTTAGGCAATCAAATTAAATCAAATACCAATTAACCAATCAAATAGTTAGGCAATTAAATTAAATCAAATTAAATCAAATATTATTTAGGTAATCAATCTAAATCAAATCTCAATTAATCAATCAGTGGACAATCAAACTAAATCAAACTTAATCAAATCCCAAATAATCTATTAGACAATCAAACTAAATCAAATATGATTTAGGCAATCAAACTTAATCACACCCCAGTTAATGAGACAAATTAAATCAAATGTCATTTATGCAATCACATCCCAATTAATCAATCCGACAATCAAATTAAATCAAGTATCCTTAGGCAATCAAATTAAATCAAATACCAATTAACCAATCAAATATTTAGGCAATCAAATTAAATCAAATTAAATCAAATATCATTTAGGTAATCAATCTAAATCAAATCTCAATTAATCAATCAGTGGACAATCAAACTAAATCAAACTTAATCAAATCCCAAATAATCTATTAGACAATCAAACTAAATCAAATATGATTTAGGCAATCAAACTTAATCACATCCCAGTTAATGAGACAAATTAAATCAAATGTCATTGCAATCACATCCCAATTAATCAATCCGACAATCAAATTAAATCAAGTATCCTTAGGCAATCAAATTAAATCAAATACCAATTAACCAATCAAATATTTAGGCAATCAAATTAAATCAAATCACTACGACAATCAAATTAAATCAAATATCATTTAGGTAATCAATCTAAATCAAATCTCAATTAATCAATCAGTGGACAATCAAACTTAATCAAATCCCAATTAATCTATTAGACAATCAAACTAAATCAAATATGATTTAGGCAATCAAACTTAATCACATCCCAGTTAATGAGACAAATTAAATCAAATGTCATTGCAATCACATCCCAATTAATCCGACAAACAAATTAAATCAAGTATCCTTAGGCAATCAAATTAAATCAAATACCAATTAACCAATCAAATATTTAGGCAATCAAATTAAATCAAATCACTACGACAATCAAATTAAATCAAATATTATTTAGGTAATCAATCTAAATCAAATCTCAATTAATCAATCAGTGGACAATCAAACTAAATCAAACTTAATCAAATCCCAAATAATCTATTAGACAATCAAACTAAATCAAATATGATTTAGGCAATCAAACTTAATCACATCCCAGTTAATGAGACAAATTAAATCAAATGTCATTTATGCAATCACATCCCAATTAATCAATCCGACAATCAAATTAAATCAAGTATCCTTAGGCAATCAAATTAAATCAAATACCAATTAACCAATCAAATATTTAGGCAATCAAATTAAATCAAATCACTACGACAATCAAATTAAATCAAATATCATTTAGGTAATCAATCTAAATCAAATCTCAATTAATCAATCAGTGGACAATCAAACTTAATCAAACTTAATCAAATCCCAATTAATCTATTAGATAATCAAACTAAATCAAATATGATTTAGGCAATCAAACTTAATCACATCCCAGTTAATGAGAGACAAATTAAATCAAATGTCATTTATGCAATCACATCCCAATTAATCAATCCAACAATCAAATTAAATCAAGTATCCTTAGGCAATCAAATTAAATCAAATACCAATTAACCAATCAAATATTTAGGCAATCAAATTAAATCAAATCACTACGACAATCAAATTAAATCAAATATCATTTAGGTAATCAATCTAAATCAAATCTCAATTAATCAATTAGTGGACAATCAGACTAAATCAAACTTAATCCAATCCCAATTAATCTATTAGATAATCAAACTAAATCAAATATGATTTAGGCAATCAAACTTAATCACATCCCAGTTAATGAGAGACAAATTAAATCAAATGTCATTTATGCAATCACATCCCAATTAATCAATCCGACAATCAAATTAAATCAAGTATCCTTAGGCAATCAAATTAAATCAAATACCAATTAACCAATCAAATAGTTAGGCAATTAAATTAAATCAAATCACTACGACAATCAAATTAAATCAAATATTATTTAGGTAATCAATCTAAATCAAATCTCAATTAATCAATCAGTGGACAATCAAACTAAATCAAACTTAATCAAATCCCAAATAATCTATTAGACAATCAAACTAAATCAAATATGATTTAGGCAATCAAACTTAATCACACCCCAGTTAATGAGACAAATTAAATCAAATGTCATTTATGCAATCACATCCCAATTAATCAATCCGACAATCAAATTAAATCAAGTATCCTTAGGCAATCAAATTAAATCAAATACCAATTAACCAATCAAATATTTAGGCAATCAAATTAAATCAAATCACTACGACAATCAAATTAAATCAAATATCATTTAGGTAATCAATCTAAATCAAATCTCAATTAATCAATCAGTGGACAATCAAACTTAATCAAATCCCAATTAATCTATTAGACAATCAAACTAAATCAAACTTAATCAAATCCCAATTAATCTATTAGACAATCAAACTAAATCAAATATGATTTAGGCAATCAAACTTAATCACATCCCAGTTAATGAGAGACAAATTAAATCAAATGTCATTAATGCAATCACATCCCAATTAATCTATCCGACAATCAAATTAAATCAAGTATCCTTAGGCAATCAAATGAAATCAAATACCAATTAACCAATCAAATATTTAGGCAATCAAATTAAATCAAATCACTACGACAATCAAATTAAATCAAATATCATTTAGGTAATCAATCTAAATCAAATCTCAATTAATCAATCAGTGGACAATCAAACTTAATCAAACTTAATCAAATCCCAATTAATCTATTAGATAATCAAACTAAATCAAATATGATTTAGGCAATCAAACTTAATCACATCCCAGTTAATGAGAGACAAATTAAATCAAATGTCATTTATGCAATCACATCCCAATTAATCAATCCAACAATCAAATTAAATCAAGTATCCTTAGGCAATCAAATTAAATCAAATACCAATTAACCAATCAAATATTTAGGCAATCAAATTAAATCAAATCACTACGACAATCAAATTAAATCAAATATCATTTAAGCAATCGATCTAAATCAAATCTCAATTAATCAATCAGTGGACAATCAAACTTAATCAAATTCAATTAATCTATTAGACAATCAAACTAAATCAAATATGATTTAGGCAATCAAACTAAATCACATCCCAGTTAATGAAGCAAATAAAATTAAATATCATTTAGATAATCAAACTAAATCAAATCCCAGTTAATCAAGTAGAAAATTAAATTAAATCAAATGCAATCAAACTTAATCAAATCCCAATTAATCTATTATACAATCAAATTAAATCAAATATCATTTAGGCAATCAAACTCAATCATATCCCAGTTAATGAGCTAAATTAAATCAAATGTCATTTAGGCTTTCTAGCAATGTGAAGGTTCTTCCACCACCTTTCATGACACGATATTCGTTACTACATCACCACAAGAATTAATGTATATGAATTCAATCCTGTTACGATTCAATGAAGAAATATCAAGACTTTTGATTAACTCTCGGACCGAGGAATCTAGTTTTGGGCATAACAGATGAAATGATCGTCCCATACGGAAGGATGAAAATTGTTGACAGGAGATGGCGCACGAGCTGTGGTTGTGGTCGTGGTGACCGGTGCCGGCATCCTAACCGTGGCCTGGGCTTTTCTATAGGACTCCCATACAACTCCCACAAATATAATATGAATATAATTCCGGGACAACGTTATTCACTTGTTGATGAAACAGAAGTTTGAAAAGAAAGGATATATTTTAACTTACACTTGAACATTTCACATGACCAGACCACTTAATATTATCTTCTATTAATGCAAATCATACTGTATTTCATCTTCTTTAATTTTTAAACATATACTTATAAAGTGGTTTTTTTGGTGATAGAATTGGATAAAAATGATTAAATGCGGTTTGATTTTGTGTATATATTATTGGTTCAAGAGGTTTATTTTGCTATATACTTCAGCTCTAGCGTGGTTGGCCCATGAATAGGTATATCTACTTACGAGGATATACCAAACCATTACAAACTAGTAGATTGTGTCTAACGGGAACTCCATAGTCGCCTTGAATTTCTCACTATCAGTTGTTCTTCGATAATTTTACCGAATTAATCGAATGCTTCTTTCTTAACTATACAAACTTACTTTCCGCCTTATTCCATTGTTTGGTTACACCAAAATATGCTGGAAATGGCATTCCATTCAATTCCACTCCTCGTTCAATTCCGGAAACCAAACACCGTACGTAGAGTTTCTTAACCTCATATATTTTCATCACGTCGAATTATTCAACATTATCTTCTATTTTCTTTATATATCTGATAATCATATTACTCACAATCTAATTTAAAACTATTTTACTATATCAAAGTACGTAACTTCATGAATATAATAATAAAAGTCTCTAAGTTGATAGCTCAATCACACTTGTTCAGCAAGTGAGTGACAATTTTGGACAGATATAACAACTTAATCGATGTTTGAAAGTTTATTGTAACCTACCTTGACACATGGCTGCACACACAATAACAGCAACATGATAACATTAAGCAACATAATTTGGAGAGATTACACGGTTTCAGCACAATAACATGTCGCGGGGACTTTGGGACTCCAAATACGCGTCACATCACCAGTGGCTCGGCGATCGTACATCGTATGTATTCCTTGAACTTGGTTTCAGGATGGGTGTAATGATCTATATCCTCGTACACCACATGGAGGAACTTTGTCAAGTTCAGGATCCGGGCGAGGAGCGTCATTTGAATTGGGTTCAGACGGAGACACCCCTCGTTTATGTCCTTCCATGCATTGAGGACTCTGGCATAGAGTTCTTTTTTGGCTTCTTCCTCAGTAAGATCCCCATGTTCTTTCATGTAACATTCGACGGCAGATATCGCGTGGCCTCTCTTTTTCTCTTGCTGTCAAAAATAAAGTCACGGACAAGAAATCAAGAACATCCTGATCCTTCCATACAAACCCCAGGAAAATGAGTAAAGCAGAGGCCTTTGTTCCTTACCTTATGGCCGGCTATATCATCCATGAGCCGAGCAATAAACTCAGATGTTCTCAAGATCTTCGGGTGCTCGGCCACCCACTTGAAAGCGGATTCCGTTGCTTCATCTCCCATACCGACAAAGGATGTAAGACATAGCATCTGATATGGGAATGAACGCATCGTGACATGCAAGTACTCCTCGAATGGTGGCACATACCGCTGGTGGTACCATTCTGCCTCCTCTTGGTACGCATTCACCAAATCTTTCATCTAACAAACACTCGTTAGAGCCAAACCATTTTAGACACGTATAGGAAAGAGGTACTCACTCTTCGTACTGCATAGTCGTGACGATACTTTTGTCCCACTATGTTGGCCGTCTCTTGATAAATCCCTTCATAGACATCCAGAAATACATTGTAAAACCATTTCAGGTACTCAGGCATTTCTTTTCCTGCATCACGATCCCATCTGAAAGCCATGCGAGCAATGAAGCGAAGTAAGCTATGAAAAAGTGCTCGAAACGTTTGATGACTGCAATAACGTGTCACTTTATCAGGATATACCTTTCCACGGCTCGAGTAAAGATCTTCAGTTCCTCCATTGTACCATAATCATCGAAAATGTCATCAATAACTGAAATCATCGCCAGGACTTTAGTTAGTATTCTTCTCCCAAGTGCAAACTCCGGCTGGAAGTATACACTCAATGTCCACAAGTAGAGCTCTGCAATCCGGTCTCTCACGAAAGGCAGATTTCTCACAAGGTCCAAATTCTTCCACCACCTTTTCAAACAAGATATTCATTACAATTTCACATTGAAAATTCATTGGAGTGAGTTCAATCTATACCTAGAGATACTCCCGAGCTCCTGCTAATGTCGTTCCTGTAGCGAGTTAAAATCAAGTACTGCCAGGGAGTAGAGGGTGTTGTTCCGTGATGGACCTTCCCTGTAGATCGGGATGTAAAGGGCCGCCTCAAGCCTTGCAAATCCCTTTCGTATCGGCATCCTCAGCGCGTGGCAGACCAGCTTCGCTGGAAGACCATCCGTAGGGCATGACTTAATTTCCTCGAAAGATTTGAGATGAGCTGTGGTGAAGGCATTCGCTTATTCGAGAATATCATCTCCACGAACCATAAAATGGCTAGCTTCATAGAGACTTAACAATCCACGAAGGTTTGAGTGCAACCACTCTTGAAAACCATCACCAGTCTTGAACTTGGATAACACCTCTTCACAAAATCGACACTCGTTGACCATTCTTTTCAGAATTTAAATCAAATGTAACTTACTATAAATAATGAACATACCACAAGGTATTCGATAACCCTGTTGCCGGAGCAACCGAAAGAGAAGAGCGGTCGCGTGAAGGTCGTCCCCGCACATCCCGAAGTAGGCATGGCTGTTCTCATACATTCTGTCCAAGAGCTCTGATATCGAAGCTTCGAAAAGGTATGCAATGCCCAATCGCTGCAACTGATCGATTAAGTTCATCTCGTCCAAAAGGCTGCCTTCGTCGACCTTGGCTGACAGCATGGCTTCAACCTCGGCTACAAGCCCCTCGATCTTGTGCTGATGTTCCTCCTCCAAGGGACGGAAGTCCTACAGGGACACAAACAAACCATCAACTAGGGAAACTTTGTTACTATTCAAAGAGTATAGAGATTTTGATTACGAGAGTGACCAAGGAATGATCTTCCGGAGCAAAACGGATGTAGTAATCGCCCCACACAGTAGGATGATGATCCGCAGATCGGCGTTCCACTGCAACATGTTTGATCCTTGGGATTGTGGAGTTCACCAGAGTCGGAGCAGACATAGTCGCGTGGATATAAATGATAGGGCTATCAATTTAAGTGTTAATATGGACACGACTTGATAAGACAGCTACTTTAGTGGGCGGCTTAAGCGATAACTCCAAAGCATTTAATTGATCATAGTATCACTTCAAATATATTTGAAGTTACTTTTTAACATTAGTTTAGTATTTATTTTCTAGTTTTGAATAATCTAATTTATTTTTTATACCTTGGAACAATGAAATTATCTTATAATTTATATTTTATATTCGCGTGATTCTTTTTAATTTTAATACTTTTGTGCGGGTTGAACAACTCGATGGGATTGAACCTTTTACTTTAGTCAGCAAGTAAAGACCTCGAGATTGAACAACTCGACGTAAAGACTGCATTTCTAAATCGTGAGTTAGATAAAGAAATATATATATTGAGCAAATAGAGGGTTTTGCTGTCACAAGAAGGAAGATCTCATCGGTAGGCTAAAGACGAGCTTGTACGGTCTAAAGCAGGCACCTAAGCAATGGTATAGAAAGTTTGACGCCTTAATGATAAAGGGCAGATTCTGACCATTGTGTTTATGTGAAGAGGTTTAATCAAGATGATTTAATCATACTCCAGCTGTATATGGATAACATGTTGATTTTTGGACATGACAGAGAGAAGATGTCATGCTTGAAGGCTTAGCAAATACGTAGGATGAGGATTACTCGGGACAGGAAGAGAAGGAAGCTTTGGCTATCTCAAGAGAGATATGTCGAGAAAGTTTTGCAGTGTTTCAGCACGAGCAGTTGTGAGGCTGCCAGCAATCCGCTCGCAAATTGGGTCTATTTCCATGTGGTTTCAGAGAAAGGAAAAGGTTCAATAGGATGCAAATTGATGTATGCCGCGTGTCGTGGTCATTTTAAAATGAAGGCATCTAAGGCTCAAAATTTTTAGTTGAAACGTCTCTTAAGAAATCTAAAAAAATGTCGAGGCATCTAAATCATTTGAGCGACACCACTTGGGGAATTGGTCTGCCATTTCATCGAGTGTTCATATTTCAGCGGAGTGAGTGCGATGAAAATGAAAGAAACATGTGCTGCCATGAATAGAAAAGATTGAGGGGGTGTTCTCATAACATTCAAACAAAATGTACGATTAGATGAGTTGGTTGTGACCAATTTTGAAGTTTTGAAATGCAACCTTGAGACATGACACGAGAAACACGAATCGCGGCAATTGAATATAGACAGGGTAATTGGTTTGCCATGTTAACAATTCATAGAGTATTCGAATTTCAGCGGAGTGAGTACGATGAAAAGGAAAGGAACAGGTGCTACCATGAACAGAAAAGATTGAGGGGTCGTTGTCATAACATTCAAACAAAATGTACGATTAGATGAGTTGGTTGTGACCAATTTTGAAGTTTTGAAATGCAACCTTGAGACATAACACGAGAAACACGAATCGCGGCAATTGAATATAGACAGGGTAAATGGTCTGCCATGTTAACAATTCATAGAGTGTTCGAATTTCAGCGGAGTGAGTACGATGAAAAGGAAAGGATAAGGTGCTACCATGAACAGAAAAGATTGAGGGGTCGTATTCAAACAAAATGTACGATTAGTTGAGTTGGTTGTGACCCATTTTGAAGTTTTGAAATGCAACCTTGAGACATGACACGAGAAACACGAATCGCGGCAATTGAATATAGACAGGGTAATTGGTCTGCCATGTTAAGATTCATAGAGTGTTCGAATTTCAGCGGAGTGAGTACGATGAAAAGGAAAGGAACATGTGCTACCATGAACAGAAAAGATTGAGGGGTCGTATTCAAACAAAATGTACGATTAGTTGAGTTGGTTGTGACCCATTTTGAAGTTTTGAAATGCAACCTTGAGACATGACACGAGAAACATGAATCGCGGCAATTGAATATAGACAGGGTAATTGGTCTGCCATGTTAAGAATTCATAGAGTGTTCGAATTTCAGCGGAGTGAGTAAGATGAAAAGGGAAGGAACCATGTGCTACCATGAACAGAAAAGATTGAGGGGTCGTTGTCATAACATTCAAACAAAATGTATGATTAGTTGAGTTGGTTGTGACCCATTTTGAAGTTTTGAAATGCAACCTTGAGACATGACACGAGAAACACGAATCGCGGCAATTGAATATGGACAGGGTAATTGGTCTGCCATGTTAAGAATTCATAGAGTGTTCGAATTTCAGCGGAGTGAGTACGATGAAAAAAAAAAAGGAACATGTGCTACCATGAATAGAAAAGATTGAGGGGGTGTTGTCATAACATTCAAACAAAATGTATGATTAGTTGAGTTGGTTGTGACCCATTTGAAGTTTTGAAATGCAACCTTGAGACATGACACGAGAAACACGAATCGCGGCAATTGAATATGGACAGGGTAATTGGTCTGCCATGTTAAGAATTCATAGAGTATTCGAATTTCAGCGGAGTGAGTACGATGAAAAGGAAAGGAACATGTGCTACCATGAATAGAAAAGATTGAGGGGTTGTTGTCATAACATTCAAACAAAATGTACGATTAGTTGAGTTGGTTGTGACCCATTTTGAAATTTTGAAATGCAACCTTGAGACATGACAGGAAAAACACGAATCGCGGCAATTGAATATAGACAGGGTAATTGTTCTGCCATGTTAAGAATTCATAGAGTGTTCAAATTTCAGCAGAGTGAGTGCGATGAAAAGGAAAGGAACATGTGCTACCATGAATAGAAATGATTGAGGGGTCGTTGTCATAACATTCAAACAAAACGTACGAATATTTGAGTTGGTTGTGACCCGTTTTGATGTTTTTAAATTGAACCATGAGACATGACAGGAGAAACACGAATCGCAACAATTGAATATGGACAGGATATCAGAAGAGTGAGTTCGATGAAAAAAAAGGAACATGTTAATTTTTTCCCTATTTTTTACTCTATATTTTGTTAAAATGATGACATATAATTTTATTTAGAAAAAACAATGTTTCGTTTTCCTTACCTGATATAAATGACAGGGCTTTCAAATTTATGCGTCGATGGTTTAAAACGAGTTCGGATTTAGCACTTCTTTTTTTGGGCGGCTTAACGACAACTCCAAAAACATTTAAATGATGTATATTTAAAACTTAGGATTTCAAAGATGACATTAAAAAGAACATTGCTTTTATTAGTTTGCTATTGCAGTTTACAACGTTAGAATTACAGAAGAAGTTTGGGTCAGGCTACATGTGGTTTCTGAGAAAGAATGCTCCGCTACGATGCAAACCGACATATATCATCATGTGTCATGGTCATTTCGAAAAAAGCTCCAATAGGATGATGTATTCAAACAAAACGAACGAGAGCTGGCTGGCACTGCCCTCCCTGGCTGTAGACATACCATCAATCCATCTGCTGCAATGCGTTTCCCCTGTCGACACCATCTCTTCTCCCTTTACCCTCATTCATCCTTCACTTTCCATTTACAGTTATGACACACAAAAATTATGGGCCCTCGATAAAAAAATAGTAGTTAACTTGACTTTAGTTAGGAGGATGATATTTTCTATGTCAGTAGTTGACGGATGAAATCTTTGATTGGAGATCAATAATACGATTTTGAAATATATCAGCCTCAGCGAGTCGAATTCGAGGACAACCCACGTTCTCTAATGGCTTTCAAGCTTCCCCCCATTCTCTTCTTTGTAAAAGACACGGACAATTAACCCTCATAGAGGCACTTTGTCCTACGCATCCTTCCTCTCGACTTGCTCTAAACATTCGTGACAATGGCTGCAGGTCTTTATTCCAATTAACGAAAGCAGTTTGTTGTTGTGTTTCTTTTCCTTGATTCAACCGGCGACCACATTTCAGTGTACATTTTCCCATGCTCCTTTGACTGCTACTCCGACGCCCGTGTTTTCGCGTAGAAAACAGATTCCATGCTTGTTATCAACGGTGTTCTATTGAAATGTAGTCTCATGCTTTCTTTTCCCTTTCTCGACCTTTGATCATGAACGTGCTTTTGGTTCATATTTTGCCTTACCGAAGCAGTCATGGACAAATGTCAATTTATACTTTCGAACCATTTAACGCGTATAACATGTTTACTAAACGATTTAAATATTGGGTTTCACAATTTTGCACGATTAGTTAATTTGGTTGTGACCCGTCTTTTAAGTTTTTTGTAAAATGAAGAAAAACACTATTTTTATTGGTTGAAAATTGTGGGGTACAAATTTAGAAGAAATTGGGTCCTCCATGTGGTTTCGATGAAAGAAAAAGCTTCAATAGCATGCAAATTGACATATATCATATATCATGGTCATTTTGAAAAAGAAAGACAAACATGGGAATTGACCTTCGGACCCTTGTACGCGCATACAATTCGCACGACATGAGGATCTGGGTCTGTGCTCTACGGCGCTCTCCGATCGGCGTTGAGGTACTGTGGAAGAAATCGGGATGGCTCCTCAGTCGATTTCTACTCGAGATTGCCCGGGTCCTTGTTCGATCATCCCCAACTACCTATGAAGGAGTGATCTGTGGAGGAACATTTGGAAAATCGGGAGTGACTTGTGTTCCTTCCCTCATCTTTAATGACTTCATAAAAAATAGTTTATTTTTGCTCAACCTAGGAAAAAGTAACACTGACAATGTTTGTTAACTCATAAAGTCGGAAAACCAAAGTAGATTCATGTCACTGGATTACTGTCATTGGACCCAGTTCGATTGCTAGACCCGATTTGGTTGATTAATAAATATAACGCACCGACACTTACATATTAAGTATTTAGATTAAAGTGAGCGGGGAAGCCTGGTAGGCCCGTAACAAATGGATTTCAATTCGGGAAGGCTCGCACCTCCCCTCAATTACCTTAGCCTTGTCGGGATGGTAATATAGTGAAATTATTTCCACCGCAGTATTCAGGAACTCCTTCCCGGGAATGTTGCGGTTGATGTCGAGGTCAGGTAATTAATCTTTTAATTAAAATTAACCTCCTAATCGTACGTAGGGATGAATAATGAACTAAATCTGACAAAGTAAAAAATGTATCTAACACTAAATAATAAACTCATCTGAAATCAAATTTCAGTTCCTCCTATCGAGTTTTGCTGCGACAGGAGGAACTGAAATGAAAGGTGCATGCTGAAATCATTTTTTTCTGGAATGTTGCATGCGTTTTATTAGGTTTCTTCTCTACCTTTTCTTTGTAGTTTAATTGACATCTACTCATTTGCATTTATGGTTTGAAAGTTACAATTTTTCTATATTAGATAAGAAAATTAATCATTTCAGCCTATTAAAAATGTTTCGAAAATCCACATCCCTTTCCTGCGTTATTTAGAGCGTATGAGCTTTGATTTCATTGAATTTATAATTAGTATGGGCCGTGAGTTACCTAAACGCAGTTTCACCTTTGTGAGTTCAATGACTCTCCCAAATGGTAATATTACTGCATTTTCGCAATTGAGACGTAGTAAATATGAATCCTCGAACCCTATTTATTTTTATTTTTTTTATATAGCACATTTTAAATAAAGTCGATGGTTTGGTAGAAAATCTAGCATTCCACTTCATAGTGTTCACATTTAAGTAATTAAAAATAATAATTCATTCGTAATACCTAGTTGTTTTTTATTAATATACGAACCTAAGAAAAAGTAGTTTTTAAATTTAATAGGTGATTTGATTACTAAGGTTATTGATTTTTTATTGACAATTTCAAGAGAAATAGATATCACGTTACACAGCAGGATCAATCATTTGTCGGTAGTGGCTCGGCGATCATGCAACGTAATGTACTCCTTGAGGTTGGTCTTGGACGAGGTGCCACTTAGGGCCATGGCCGTGGTCGCTGGAGCCGGCATCGCAACCGTGGCGGGGGCCTATTTTTATAGGACTCCCATCCGACTCCAACAAATATAATATGAATATAATTCTCGGACAACTTTATTCATGTGTTGATGAAACATAAATTTAAAATAGAAAGGATTTGTGTTAACTTACACGTCACATGAACAAACCACTGCACATTAGCTTTTATTAATGCAAATCATATCGTGCTTCATCTTCTTTATATTTTGTAACATATATTTATAAAGTTACATTGATTTGATTACGTGTTGGAATTTTTTGTGATAGAATTGGATAAAAATCTTACCGCCTCGTGGTTAAAAAAATTATTTTCTTACACCACAGAAGGTTCAACTTTGTACACTGTAATCACTACTTACAAGTTACTAGTGAAAGCGGCCGAAAGTGGATGTAGGCGTATTTTCCGAACCACTATAAAATATTGTGTTGCGATTTGTCTTTAAGCTTCTGTAAATTACAGAAACTAAGTCTTCTGCTGTGAGGGTTTTGTAAGTTTGTCGCGAAAGTTCACCCCCTCTTGGTCACAATCAAAAGCGAACAAAATGACTTTTGTATAATAAACGAATTCAATAAATTATCAAATCTCTCGAAATTTAGTTAATTTTTTTCTTTTAAAATATTGTTTTCTTTACAAATTTAAAGTACTCATTGAAAAATTGGCAAAAGTGAAATTATATTTTGTATATATTTTTTAAAACTAATATTATGACAACACATCAGCCCAAGTTGTTCGAATGGCGGGCAGGGAGTCAACAACGAACTTCCAAACTACGTGACTCTTTTTTTTTTTAATAATATGTATGCGTAAAATGATCGGAGGCACGTAAATAATAATGCGACTCTTTTCTTTTTACAATATTTATTTGACTAACATTCTCTGTTTAACAACATACGAGATGTCCCTTGGAATACGAGAAGTGTTTATACAATATACTTTTTAGCCACTAATTATAGAGTTTATTCGACTATAATATAGTCGACGAATAAAATAGAAGCCAGTTGACGATGCCTGCAACAGTCGACGGTATCTAGAGAAGCTGGTCGACCGGCTCTATACAAGCCAGTCGAGTGGGTCTCAAAAGCCAATCGTTAGTGACCATTCCTAACTGTTAGTAATGGTTACTTTAGAATTTAGGCATTTGTTTAGTAGTTACTTTGTGCAATAAGTCAAACACGACAATCACTTGTGCCCCTTTTCATTTGCTCTCATCTCATTTTCTTCGTTTTTATGTCTTAGCGTCTATATTGTAACTCCAGTTCAATATCAATGAAAGTATGTTGTTTGTTTAATCTGATCATCTTTTTCATACTTTCCTTTCACCTAATGAGTTCGTCTCGTCAGTATCACGACATTTGTCGGTGCCTCCCCGCTCCACATAAGTGGCGAGAGGTGCCTGTCCACTTTCTCCGTCGAATGCCCCGCATAGAAGAACACCAACTTGTTCGAGTCTGTACACAGCCTGAAGTTATACTATTCGTGACCACAATTCCATTCTCCGTTGAATGCCCTGCTCCCGCAGCAAGCCCACCCTCCCCTACAGCAACACAGATTAAGCTTTTAAGGTTTTTATATGCGATCTTGAGTTCAAACTCCGTGTACCCAAAAATGTCAAATATACAGTATAACAGGTCAAGAAATTCACCTAGAACCCAGGGCCAAAAAGGCAAAGATATAAATATAAGCAAGCCTCACCCGGAATCAACTCAATATCCCGAGAGGATTTGCCGCTGCCACGGACATGTAGGCGGGGGATGATGGGTTCCTTGAACATGGCTAACAACGGCAAGGTGAACATTAACCTCACAAGTGCTTCAAGCATGTCGCTGATCATCTGCAGTTTTAGTCGTTGAAGGGGCTGGCCGGAAAAGTTGGCAGTCGTTGAAGGGGGTGGCCGCCTATGAGGATGCTATATAAATCAGCAGGTCTGAAGGAAACAAAAGCCAACAATGAAGCTACGAAGGGCCCTTCCGTCGCAGAACCCTCCTGGCAGCATATCAGAAGGAGCTGTCTCTCCGTAAGGCCAATGACACCAACCCCCCGGTAGCCGTCACAGTCCCACGGTCGGAGGAGGGAGAGGACAGGCTCCTTTAGACGTAGCATAACTTTTGCCCGGAAACGTAACATCATCGAAGTCTGCTTTCGCATTCAAGTCATGATAGAACTTTTATTTAACTAAGTGGAACATTTGTTGGTTTCTATGGTTCTCGAAGAGCGACTTGAGGTTGCGAGGCATCATCACCGGGGGCTTGCCGCTCCACATCAATTCCGAGAGCTGTCTGTTCACTTCCTCTGTTGGATGGGCAGGGTCGAAGAACACGTACTCCTTAGACTCGGGACACAGAGTGAAGTGATCACGAGTCACCCCACAAGTCCATTCTCCGTTATATCTCCCACTCCCGCAGCACGCAGTCTCCCCTACCTCAAAACCTGCATCCACATGTTTCCGTTGGTCGAGGCAATCCCCAACCTTAGTCCAGTGCTTCAAGCAAGTTATTAGCCCGTCACATACCGAATTCTGTGCAGTTCACAATCCTGTCAAGCAACGTCTTGTAGTAATCGAAAAGGACATAGTTGAACCCAGAGAGATTCTTCTCGAGCCCAGCGAGTAGTTCCGACAGGGCTTCATTGTGCATCTCCGCGAGTATATTAAGGTCATTCAAGCATCCGCCCGTGCCTGTTCTGTACCTGCTGCCCGGCAAACACCCGATGGGAGCAACATTCTGGAAGGAGAATTTCCTTCCGCCTAGTCGGTACAATCTCTGCGTGAATTGGCCAAAATGGAAGGGAACGTCAGGCCGAAGAAAAGGAGTAATGGATTCTGTGACAGGGATCTGGTACATTTATGGAAGTTGTCAAGTTTCCCATCACCCAGTGGACGAAAGCTTCCTTGCCATGAGGAGAGATTGTGGTGTTGTCATCTAAGGAGTCCGGAGCAAGTCGAATGTAGTCGTTCCCTCCCATACCGATGTGATAAACACCTCGAGATATCAGCTTCTGCGCATCGCTATCTCCCTTCTGCTGCTTCAGCCGCTCTGTCATCTCAGAGAAAAGGCTTACCTGTAGCTCGAGGTACAGCTTTGAGGAGAAAAAGAAGGGTAACCACAATCATTCTCGATGAGAGACTAAAATGTAAGCGGAGTAACCGCGTTAAGTTAGTCATTAGTTAGATTCATGTAATTTCCAATCACATAAGCTGCAAAAAAATGTGAAACCACAAAACTCACCGCTCCTTCCAAGGTTTGCGGCAAGACTCCTGCCCCGCCAGACGCAAAGTTAGCCCCGTCTGTGTAGTCGCTGAAGTTGGGTTCCAAGTACGGCTTGATGAACGGCAGGTTTGCGTTTTCAGCTAGAAAAACACCATCGGACAAGTAATCCAATACACAAATAAATAAACTGACAAAGGCGACGAGAGGAATGAATATTGCATTCGAAAACGATTCTCGGCGAAACGGGTTCCTTCCGTCTCACCTATGAAGTCAGAGGGGATCCTTCCATCGCAGAACCTCCCAGTGGTATTGTGGAAGGTGGTCTCCCCATAAGGCCAGCGGTTCGCCTTGAAGGAAACGTTTAGGTAGTCGTTGTTCCCGGCATCCAACAGCGAATCCCCGAATATGAAGAAAGGTGCGCTCACATTACCTGCCCCCAAGGGCAGTCCCATGCCTCCTCCACCACTTCCGCATTGCCGGAGGAGGGAAATGACGGGCTCCTTGAACGTCGCAAAGATCGGCAAGACGACAATGAGTCTCACCAGCGCTTCGTGCACGGTAGGCATCGTCCCGAGGGCTCCCTCTCGCACTTGGCTTGTTAGTGGCAGGAATGTGTTCGCCTAAAATATTTTCAACACGTCAGGGCAGGTGGTCCCTGCTCTTGTGGCCCAGCGGCATGCCTATCGAAACCCTATCGAAACCCTATCGAAAGAATATAAAAAAAATGCAAGGGCCCGTTTGTTCAGAGAAAATCATCTCTCTTCGATGTTTATTTTATACGAAAAGAAAGGATTTGTTTTCCAAGAAATGAAAACACACGTTAGTTTGCAGAACCAAACAGTCCGTATCATTTTTGTTAAGCATCTCCATTTTTGCATCCGACTTTCAAAGGCCTTTGAAGTTCCCCTGACAGCGTTGGCAGCCCCACCTGAAGCGTCGACCGGTGTCTAAATACAAAAGAACCCTCCTCCGACGGGGTCCGAAGAAATGAGAACCGTCAAAGTTCGTATAGCCGTCGGAAGGTTCCGGCATATATAGCAGCAAATAGCATAATCAAACGCCAGGCTCGCTCGAGTCTGTCAACTCGGGGAAAAAAATTAAGAGAAGAAAAGGAAAGGAAACACCAGCATACAGGTAGGTAGATACCAGTAACATAAACAATTTCTGAACATGACACTACATCATTCAAGGCATGAGGCATGATCGTCGGTTCGTAATCCTCTCCATTCAAAGTCGAATTGATTCCTGAGGCAATCGGAGTCAGAGGATCGTCCTTGGAGTATTCAATAAAGGGGATCGAGACTGCGGATAGGACTTACTAGCATTGTCTTATTTACATGCAGCCAGTCGCAGGTACAAGGGACACTCAACTCAAGAGGAAAAAGGCCATAGAAAAGCTAATGAACTACAAAGAAAATGCAGAGACAACACCCAATAGATTTTAGCATGCACCTTTCACTAGGTTTGCCTAAAATCAGATCAAAACTCAATGAAATGACAGCAAACCTTATCTGTGTCTTGTGCTAAGGCATGTTTGGTGTCTTTAATGCTGGTGAGGATTGACTTCTCTCTCTTTGTCTTCAGCGAAGGGTGAGGTCTGGCCTTCCACTGATGGAGTGTTGTTCTTTGTTGTTGTTCTGTGACAGCGGAGGGGCAACTTTAATCTTTCTGGGTCGCTGTTTTTCTTGCTAAAATTCCATCCTTTTGGGCAATGGTGGAGGGATTATGGATGTCAGTGAGCCGAGGGTTAGTGGAAGTGTTCTCAATCGAGTGGAAGCGGAATTATGAAGGTCGCTTGTGTGAATTGTGGTGGTATATCATAGATTGGTGTTTAATCCGATGGCATTGACCTTCATTCTTGTCTGGGTTTGTCATTGCTGGTATTCTGTTTTCCTGTTCTCATGATACCATCTTCAAGTTGTTCTCAGCTTATTAGTTTCATATCCCATGTGTTTTTCTGCAGGATTTTCCCACTTATGCCAAGGTTTCATCCCTTTGTCAAAGAGCAGAGCAGTTGTAGAAGAAGCTGTTGACAAGATTTTGATGATGAGTCAAATAGCAGGTTTGACCTGCTATGACTTTACAGAAGCTGAAACCTCCTGTAACGAAGATACGCTTCGTAAGAGAGGAAAATATCATGAAAATATTTTCTTCACCCTCCAAGGATCATTATCAAGAGACGTGATTAGAGAATATTTCCATAAATAGATATTTCAATAATAAATTATTTATTAATTAATTATTGATTATCTTAATTAAATTATTAATTCAAAAAGAGAATATTCTTAGGAATATTATTTGGATTAATATTTCGTCCAGATACAATGTTTTACTTGTCTGGAACGAATCAATTATTTTGGGAATAAATCGTTGATTATTTCCTTATATAGAAGGTCAAGTTGCTGTTACTGGCCGAACCTTCTGTAATGCATTATCTGGGGATTTAATTGTCAAAATAAGACAAAATTAAATCTGGAGGTTCCAACCAGATATTTGCACGACCCCATCATCATATTTCTCAAGTTGGAAATAAAATATTCTTTCTTTCCAACTATAGAAGGTTGCTGACCGATTTAGGCTCTAACCTTCTGTAAGATGAGATCTCGTGATTAGATGATTCGATTGATCTAAAATCAATCAAATATTGTCCCTAAATGATTTTTACACGTTGGGGATGAATCTGGTCACTTTACGTTTTTGGCAAAATAAGTTTCCTTATTTACAGGAGGACAGAACCTCTATATAAAAGAAAAACCTAAAAACATTAAATATATAGATCAGAGGTAAGTCTTGGCATTTGGCAACGTTAGCGGGTGGTTAACGTGTGTGCGAGTGTGCAGGACGGATTCTCCAGGCGAGAGTTCTCGCAGGAGGTAACTACAGCGGGTTGAGCGTGGGTGAAGCCGCTCCGGTGACTTCGTTGCGTACGGATCTGAAGGACTCGACCGGAACTTTGTCGGTGACGTCGGACTGCGTGCATCAGGGCCTGGGGAAGGGTTCGTTGGTGGCGAGTAGGCGTACAGAGTTGGTCGGAGAGAAGGAGTCCGTAGCAGGGGTTCAGTGGTGAGGGACCTCCAACCTTCTGTAGTTGGTTATTTTGTTATCTGTGCGTTTGCAGCAGGTGTGCTTTGGTGAAGCCACTCCGTGGGCGTCGTTGACTGCAAAACCGAAGGACTTGGCCAGGAGTGCTGTCAGTGAAGCCGGGTGGGCGTACAGCAGGTCGAAGAGAAGGTTGTTGCAGCAGGCGTAAGTGGTGAGGGACTGAAACCTACTGTAGTCGTATTATCTTTATTTGTTTTGCAGATTAAACCAAAAAGACAAAAAGAGAAGCATATCAGAGGCATCCAAACACTTGGAGAAAGCGTCATCAGATCTGTTCGCTGATCCACAGAAGGAATAGCCCGCTACAAAGTCACAGAAGGCTGAAGCTTCCAGCCAACGTTCTGTGCTTACTCAAGTCTGGTTGATTTCCTTGTGATTCGACCTAGACACATTCTAAACACGGCAAGAGTGTTTCTTGCATTGGTAAAGCTTGTCTTACCGTCCCGTGGTCAAAGAAATTGTTTTCTTGCACCACAGAAGGTTTTACCTTCTACACTGTAATCTCTATACGAGTTATTAGTGAAAAGTGACCGAAAGTGGACGTAGGTGATTTCACCGAACCACTATAAAATCCTTTGTGTTCTGCGACTCATTTCGAAGTCAATTTCTCATGTTCCATAATTATAGAAGCTTGAAGGCCCTGTAAATTACAGTAAGTTACTTCCGCTGTGAGGGTTGTGAAAAAGCGTTCAAGAATTCCTTAATTGGACTTAACACTAATTCACCCCCCTCTTAGTATAATCTTTGGGCCAACAGAAGCCATGGCGAGCAATGGAAGGTTTCCGATGAGACCAACAGTAATGTCTCCGAAGGAGATGAAATATCAAAGGGTAACAGCATTTTGCATACAGTTACTTGCGATGTCTCTAATCTAATGCTGATTACATGACCATTGATATGCTTCATTGCAGTTAATTTGCCTGCTGACATTACCCATGGGACACCATGTCGTTAGTTTTGTCGAAGAGAACCACAAGGTGAGCAAATATACAAGATCCGCTGACTGAGTATAACGATGCTTAAAGTGTTGCGTTTGTGCTCTGCCGGCCCTTGGGAGAGGACCAGTTTCATTCCTTGGTGTTATTCGTTCAGGACAAGCGACAGATATTTGTGGCCAAATACCACTGTAGGAGACTTCACACTTTGCTGGGAGCTGCATCGACGATCGGATTGGTGATGGCGAAGAAAGCTAGGTCAATGGGCAACATGACTGGCAATTATCCTGTGAGAGTTCCTTTCCGGGTCCCTAAAACAGAGCAATTTTTTGCATCTGTCCAACATTTATCATGAGGTTGCCTTTGATTGCCGTAAATGGTAATGTCTCTCTGCACACGAAAACATCGGCCGCCGAACCTCAACGGAGTATGGGATTAAAACTAAAAACAATCACCATGAACAAAAACAAGTGCTGATTACATTAACTGAACACTTACCGCCGTTGTCACTTTAACTAGACACTTAAAATCTATTGTCCTTGTCTTACAGAGAAAAAGATGAACCTATTTATACCGAAAGACTAACTAAAACCGCCAGCTCTTCGTGAGGATCCGTCTGATGCCGTGGGTGATGTCTGAAAACTGTCAGAAAACTCTGGGTAAAGCATGAAAACCGTAATAGATTGTGGGTTAATGTCTAGGTCTTTACCTATACTTATCCTCGAACTCGACTCTTCAAAGAAGTCATGAACTCGAGCTCCATAGCTAGAAAACCAATTTCTTCATATTTGCCTAGTAATTTCTCTCTCTTCTCTCACTCTCTTCGATAAAACATTTCCCATTAATTTAAAAACAATTCCTTTCTCTTAAGAGTGCATTATCTTCTCAAACTACAAGTTAGACTCCCTCTAACCATAGATTTTGTGAACTCCTCAATCATGTACCTTAATCTTCTCGATCTAGAGCCCAATACTTCGTGTATATAAACAATGTAGTGGGATGTGAATGGCGATTTAGCTTGGAATGATTTGTCAGGCGAAAGCGAGGGAGGGGATTCATAGTGCTTTCTCTCGTTTCTAATGGCCGAAACTGACAGGGGAGAGGTGAAGCCCATTGAGGTGCACCAGATCTTGTGAAATGTCTCTGGACAACCCCGAAAGGGACTATCAGGCCATCGTCAATCACGAGATTGTCAAACAAGTGCCGAATACACAACTCCGAGGCCACGACTATACCATCGAGAGGCGGCAGGTGGCACATCCCATGCTACTAACACAGCCGTTGCTCGTCTAGGTCAATTGCCAGAAGTCGGTACAAGCAGTACTCGTTCTACTGGGGTTCAAGGATATGTCTTCGAGGTCGATTCGTTTGATTAACCAAAAACCAGAAGAAATCCGCATTCGAAGAAATTAATTCTATTAGTGTCGAGTGTTTGGTTTCCGGAGGAAAATGCCCATTCCGTAGGAAGGGAATGGATGGAATGAAAAATGAGATGGAACAGAATGCCCTCCCGGCTCATTTTTGCGGAACTAAACGTCGGAATGAGCCGGAATGAGATCAAATTATTAAATTCCGGCGACAATTTACCAAAACCAAACACAGCATAAGAACGTTCTTTAGAACATACAATGCTTGATGATGTCTTCATCTCCCTTAAACTTGGCCATCTCCTCCTCATCCAACACAACCCAAGCGTCAATCCCTCCATCCCCCTTCCTATCCATCAGCACGTTGGTCCTGAAAGGTGGGCGGCAACACACGACCAATTCGGGCCCTCCCCATCCGAAGTCTATCCCATAGACAGGGAACCTGCACCAGCTCGTGCACGCCACGATGCAATGCTTGCCGCTCGCCTGGATCCTCACGCGCCTCTTACCATCTTCCTCGACCATTGACCACAGCTCTTCGGCAGTGCCTACTGCTCCGTACCTTGCCTTGGTTTTCCTCATTATTTCCCTGACCATCTTTATGTAGCCATGGAGGTTCCATTCCTCGTCTCCCGTAGAAGAAGGGGAGTCTAAGGTCAGTGTGTAAATATTCCCGAATCCTGCATCGGGAATCGCCACACTCGTCCTCCCCCTTAGGTTCATCGAGAAGCAAATTGCAATGGGCCGAGCACAAGGATTCTTGTCTCTATCGATCTTGACTAAAGCCTTGCATAAGAGTGCAAAAGCCATCTCCAATCTAGATGGTCGCCGATACCCCTCGAATTTCATGTCGGGTTCATCTGAAGTTGTTTCAATCGCTAGTTGTGCAAGGGTCTCGCCACTTACTGTGAATTTGTGCATGACCAGCTTATCGCTACCAGGTTTCCGCGATAATGGATAATTAATGACTGAACTCTTCGGAGGAAATATGCTCGAGACGTCAAAGTTGGGAGTAACCACCTCCCCCGGATTACCGCCCCGACATATCATGGCCCACGCATCGACAAATGTGATGATGGAGCGAAAATCTGCGATCCTGTGTGTGAACCGCAAGCCGAAGGCCAAACCGCCACCCTCGAACTTGTTCACCTGGATTACGAATAGAGGGCTTTCCTCGACACTATCGGGGAAAGTAGACAACTGGTCGAGCAGATCGGGATCTGGCACTTGGCCCAGAGATGTAAGGCTATCAAGATGGCCATTGACTTTTGCTTCCACTAGCTCGACCCCCTGTCCCCCGCAATCGATGTAACACCCATCTTCAACGTACCTACCGGCTAGTGGATAATAAATTGTCAGAGCCTCGGAAAGTGATTCTTCGAGTAAGCGAACCGAACCACAGTCGAAAGCAGAAGCATTCACGGGATGGTATATCAGCAATAGTCCGACGTAGCCTGTTGCCTGAAGCTGGTCGATGGAAGATATGGTATAACGACGTAGGTGGCCAGGCCTGATTGATCGCGGACCCACCATCTTCCTGCTCTCAATCCAGACTTCCATAACTTTGGATGAATCGAGTAAGGCTTGTCAACCTAAATCGCTCGAACCGACTCCGTTAGACTCGTGATAGTTGAAACCTTGGTGTGAGTTAAGTGGCCGTGGTCGAGTAAGCTCCGACCACCACCTAATCTAAGATGAATTGCAAAGGAAGAGTATCAGAGAAACAGTAGGAATAGACAGGATCTTACTTGCCCAATTTGAGCCTTATGAAACCACAAAACTAACTTGCCACAATTGTAATAATTTGTTTTATCTACCACTCTCTCCAATGACTAATTTACTATACTTACTGCATGGATAACTTACCATAATTGTAATCATTTATTTTACCTACCACTCTCTTATTATTTTGACCACAAAAATTCTGGTTGTAGACATTGAAATTTTATCGATGTCGAAATAATGTCATTCGGCCCAAACCATATATTATATTGGCTGAATATGATTGATTGTCTTTATATTATAAGACATCACGATATGAAATATTTTTCACTTATATCGTAGTGTAAATATAATACACGGGCCTGAGATTATAAAAAAGTTCAAGCCCAACCTATTTAGTATTGGATTTTAAAATTGTGGTTCAGCCCATATGCTAGCCCAATAAGCCTAACCCAATTATAAAATGAACTGGGCCTAGATCATATATCGGCCCATTCAAACTTCGACCCAATCCAAATATTGGCCCAATATAACCATAAGCCCACATGCATTTGTCTCACATCGGAAAGAAACACTACCTAAGGACTTCTCAATTCCTTTTATATAGGGAGCACATCCCCCTTATTTGGGGGACACAAAATATTCTGTCTTCTCTCTTATTCTCTTAAGCCCCATTGGGTTACAAAGAGATTCCAGTTATTTTTTAAGACCCCTAAGACCCCCATATCGGGTATATCTCCGGCCGCTCCTTCTAGCGGGTATTCCCCTATGGGCCCTTTAGCGGGTTTATCTTTGAAGGCCCCAAAGCGGAACGATGCGGTGGTATATTTTTCAAGAGGTAATATTCTACACACTCCCTAAAGCTCCACCAAATATTTGCCAGAGCCTCAGCCCATCTATACTGCGGATATCTTACGAGTATAGAATCGGATGACTCACGTACTTTATCCGGGACTAAAGATTGAACCTGCTATTTCTCAATACGACAATTTGTACGTTGCTTCCGGTCTATATAGGACCATGAGATTTTTTACGTCAACACTGGCATTGCGAAACAGGGTGGTATTTTCGTAATTTCGGAAATAGTTCGACTTCACTCACGAAGGAATTCGAATTTATAAAGTCCGACTTCCAAAATACCTTAAAGAACTCGGACTTTATAAGTTTATGTCCTCAATTTTAATCCAACTTTCTATTTATCATTAACTTAGTTTGTTATATAATTTTTTCACCAACTTTTGTTTTTATTTTGATTTTATCCAATCTTGAATTTCTTCTAGCGAAAGCTAAACAAGGGCTTAATATAGTTTGACCCATGTCCTATAACAGTGCAGTTTCAACGTCTCTTCATTCGCCTCATAATCTACTTTAACCGTAGTAACATCTTCTAATAGAACATTATCCGACCTTCATCGATTTTGCGTATTTTTTAACAGCATGAGCAACTATCGTCCAACTTCGACTTTCAATTCACTTGATTTGTCCATCAAAATTTTAAAATTAAAAACCATATGAGAGGTTTCAATATTATTTCCCTTTTTTTAAAATTTTTTTCTTTTTTAGTCGATAAATGAAAATTGTCTATTAAGGTCTGTTTGGCGTACGCGTGATAAAATCCAAGATTGGCCAAAATCAAAACAAAAACAAAATTTGGTGACAAAATTATATAACAAACTAAGTTAATGAGAAAAAAATTAACTTAAAGCAGAGGCTATAAACATATATTTTATCAAATTCTTTTCCCATAACTCTATTTCGGTACTTTCCTTCAAAAATCTTACCACACTGTCTCCAATGATTAATTATTCATTGCGCGGACCGCATGGTAACTAACTTACCATAATTGTAATAACGTACTGATTCATTACGTCGACATAACCAAGGACAAAAGGACACTTCGTATAGCCGTACAGGCACTGTTCCCGCCCCAACACAGGGCTTGTATTATTCATTACGGTAGCGGCCGCAAGCTACTAATACATAGATCGCAAAGCAAATTGTGGTGACAATAGATCCCGCAGAACAATTCAAGCCTAGGGTCACCTTGTGCACCACTTGACCTGTAGTTGACAATATCTTTGTGGAGAACGAATGGATACTTGATACAGGAGCTTCGAGACACATGACCAGGTGCGCGAAGCATTTGAGTGAATGTTCATTAATAAATGGCGGGCAACCTGTATTCATTCCTAATGGCAACAAAGTG
This sequence comes from Melastoma dodecandrum, assembly GCA_029817715.1. Classification (NCBI taxonomy): domain Eukaryota; kingdom Viridiplantae; phylum Streptophyta; class Magnoliopsida; order Myrtales; family Melastomataceae; genus Melastoma; species Melastoma dodecandrum. The sequence continues at coordinate 2,981,189 of JARUPY010000604.1, read as the reverse complement.
CAAGCTACAAAGATTGGGAAAGTGCACATCACTAACTCATTTATGTTATCAGATGTGTTACTCGTGCCTACTTTTGATTGCAATTTGATTTCAACTGCACAATTGTCAAATGATATGAACTGTGTTATCACCTTTTGCTCGGATTTATGTGTCATACAGACCGCACTACGAAGAGGATGCTTGGAGGGGGTAAGCTCCGAGGGGGTTCTATTATTTGCGGCATTCGAATGTTCCACTCATTTGTCGAACAGCTAGGGAAGGCAACATTGAGCTTTGGCATAAAAGGCTTGGTCATCCATCAGACAAGATTGGATTTCTGGGTATGAATTTTGATAAGCAAAATAATCATGAATGTGACATATGCTTACGAGAAAAACAAACGAGCTCCCAGTTTTATTTAAGTTCGAATAAAGCAGATTTTCCATTTCAGTTGGTACATTGTGATTTGTGGGGGCCTTATAAGGTGAAGTCAGCAAGTTATTTTCTAACTGTGGTAGATGATTTTAGTCGAGTTGTATGGTTATTTTTGCTGCGTGAAAAATCAGAAGTACGGTGCTATCTCATCAGTTTTTGTAACCTTGTGAAAAATCAATTTGATCGAGTTCAAATTATTCGAAGTGACAATGGCATGGAATTTCTATCTAAATAATTGCAAGGTTTCTTTAGTGACAATGGGATAATTCATCAAAGGTCATGCATGGATACACCACAACAAAACGGGCTGAATGTGGCACGAGCAATCATGTTTCAGGCTTCTCTCCCTATGAATTTTTGGGGAGAATGTGTATCTATCGTTGCGCATTTGATTAATATCACACTTACGCTTTTGTTGGGAGAAAAGAGTCCTTATGAGGTACTTTTCGGAAAAACACCCAATTATTCCAACTTACGAGTTTTTGGTTCATTATATTATTGTAATAACTCTATGAAAGTAAAGTTATTTATGTCAATTGCATACCTAGGATTTGTTAGATTTGTAAAATATCGCGCTTATTGCATACTATTTCTTGTTATTTTACATTACACTTGAGAATTTGGATACTGCCGAATTTTGGGTTTATTTCAAATTAAAAATGGAAACAAGAAGATTTCGGCGTATCTACAAAGATTCTGTGCAAAGGAAAAGACGGTCGCGGGCGCTGAAGGAGACTAATTGAAGAGAAAAAAAGATTTTATCCCAGATTTTCAGAGATTCTCTAGGGTTTATTTTTTAAGACTATAAAAGGATTTTGTTCCCTAGGCTAGAAAAAAAAGGACTTCGACGAGGGAGAATAAGGGAGTTAGAATATTGTTTAGGATGCTTTTCTTTTTTTTTTTTGAATTGTGTCTCAAAAACAATGCTCCGTTAAACTTTCTTGCTAGGATTATGTTGAACCAAATTGCGTAGTGGAATTTCCTGAACTCGTTTAGAACAAATTCGAACTTTGGATGTTTATTTATTTCGTTTGATCTTAATGCATGCAATTTGTCTGATCACCAAATTGTATTGATTTGTTATCCTAAATTAAACTCGGGTGAGAAATTTTTGGAGAGAACGGGAACGAAATAGCCTTGGTTAATATCGCGGGAGCGAATTGGCTAGTAAGTAGTATCGGGAGATATACTTCTAGGTAACCAATAAAGGATTGAATCTTAATGTGTTCTGGCCTTCGTAATTCACTATAGGGATATATCTTTATGGTGGTTTAGAATAATCCTTTGTAAACTCGGGAGAAGCACTTAGGGACATAAGAATCCGGTTAGAAAATAAAATTAGTATAAATTTGGGATAAACGAGTGAAGGGGTTTAACGAAACAAGGAGGGGATACTTGATCCTAGGCTTTTCTGTCTATTGAATTCAGATTCTTTGCTTTGATATTTATTTCTTACTAGTTTAATTTTCAGATTTAAAAACTCATTTTTTCCTATTTGCTTGGCTACATAAAAATTGCAATTGTGCATGCTAAAATTACTATCCTCGTGGGAACTATAACTCTACTCATTTCTATATTATTTGATGCGATCCGTATACTTGCCGTGTGCGAATTTAGCGATCAGCACACAATCGACCACGGAATAAAGATAAATTCCAAGAAAGATCACGGAAGTGCGTTTTTATCGGATACCCATATGGGAGGAAAGGATGGAGATTATATGACTTGGTTGCACATGAGTTTTTTTATCTCTCGGGATGTATTGTTCTGTGAAGAGATTTTTCCCTTTTGCTGCAAAAAATATGGAGGAGTTCAGCACAAATGAATCTGAAAAATACATGCCATTACTTCATGATGGGTCGACAAATTATGAAGGATAGGGGGAGTTTGGTGACATTAGCGAAAATGATTGTTTAGTTGTCGTTGGATGACCCAATCCGCATATGGGGTTAGATTTGGTAGACTTTGGAAGACCGCGACTGATCCTGAAAGGAATTGATACGAATGAATCATCCTTTCCGGGAGATCTTTCTTTCATATCTTTCGAGATTCAGAAGAGAAAATATTAGAGCGATTGAACTAGAGGAGAAAACTCACATGTGGAGGATGAAGGACTAGCAATTTCTGTGAAAAACAAAATGTTGAACCAATCAAGGACAATGGGCAAACATCTACAAATCAAGAATCAGCAGAGGATGAGATACGTACATCGAGAAATAACTCATCTACCCCATCAGTTATTTTACGACACCGCATGTTGTTCGACCCCCTCCTCATGCAAGCACACTTATGTAAATTCCTCGGGTATTTCTCATCCTATCAAAAAATTTATCGATTATTCTGGTATGAATTATTATCATAGAGTTTTCTTGGCCATGATTGACTCCGATATTGAGCCTCAATCTTATGAAGATGTTGTTCAAGACCCCCGTTGGAATAAGGTGATGGCGGAGGAGATTCGTGCATTAGAATATAATTCGACATGGACAATTGAACAACTTCCATCGGGTAAGCGACCTATTGATTATAAATGGGTATATAAGGTGAAGCGCAAATCTGATGGGAGTGTAGAACGCTATAAGGCCAGACTTGTGGCAAAGGGTTTTACTCAAGTCGAGGGAATAGATTTTCATGAGACTTTTGCTCCAGTGGCAAAACTAGTAACAGTTCGGTGTTTATTAACAGTTGTTGTTGCGAAAGGATGGGAGATGCATCAAATGGATGTGAAGAATGCATTTTTACATGGTGACTTAGATGAAGAAGTGTACATGCAGTTACCTCCAGGTTTTTCTTCTTCCAAGTAGAGAGTAGTATGTTGACTTCGGAAGTCCTTATATGGACTTCATGTCTAGAAATTGGTTCTCAAAGCTTGCAACTGCATTACGTCAATATGGATTTGTCCAGTCAGGTGCAGATCACTCACTTTTCACATATACTCGCGACAACATGTTTCTTGGTGTTTTGGTCTATGTGGATGATCTAATTATTGTTGGAAATAATTCTTCTCGCTGTGCTTCATTCAAGCATTACCTTAATAGTTGTTTTCGGATCAAGGACTTGGGTCATCTGAAGTATTTTCTGGGAATCGATGTTGAGCGAACAAATTGTGGTCTTCGGTTGAGGCGGACTATAGAGCTATGGGGGCTGTGGTTAGCAAAATATTATGGCTACGGAGTCTATTGTATTCCATGGGCATTGTGTTTACACAACTAACCAGTCTTCATTGTGATAATCTAGCGGCTTTGCACATTGCCGCAAATCCGGTGTTTCACGAACGTATGAAACACATTGCAATCGACTGTCACTTCATTCGCGAGCATATTAAATCTGGTACAGTCATCGCATCTCATGTGCCTATTGAGTTCCAACCCGCAGACATATTCACCAAGGCACTCGGACATGACCATTCCCATTTTCTTCTTAGCAAGTTGGGCATTTGAGATCCTCACGCTCCAACTTGAGGGGAGTAGTAAAGAATATCCATTAGTTATAGTTAGTTTCTATTTTAAATTTATTTGCTTATTTATATGTATATTGTCAAGGATGAAAATAAGAATATGGCTTTCATTCAAAAGTTATCACTGTCTTATCCTTGTTGTATCAATCTAATTGGACACATGCAATCTGTCTCATTTTAGATATATAGGATGCATCCGTATGGTACGAGGGATGCATCCATCCTATTTTGTTCAACTATCAATACTATGAACATTCTGAAGTTCGATTAACAATTCCAACTCATTTAACAAGTTCTCCCGACTCAAACTTGATAAGGGTGAAGGCCTAGACAAGACAAAATGACGTGTAAATGTCGAGGGTCTTACCGAGAGACGCCATCATTGTTTATTTTGTGTATGGTTTGGTCCAGCTTGTTTCATTGGATGGTTTGCTCCAAATCTAAGGAATTTTAGACATATTATCATCATTTTTATCATCATTATCATTACCATATCGTCATCATTATTATTTAACCTTATGAAAGATTTGATATACACGTAAGATCTGTGATCCGACATGTAAGAAACTCAAATGTATAGGTACGAATAGTGCACCAACATGTATAGGTACAAATAGTGCACCAACAGGGTCAAGGCTAAAAGCACGTGTCCGGGACTCCCGTGAGTTCGGACATAGTATGAAAGCAGGTACATACGTCTGAACGACATGTAGAAAAGAAAAAAGCATGCACATGTATGATCAAATCACCGGCATGTCTGAACAGTTGTTAATACCGGTGATTTTCGACTATTATATGTCCGAACTCACAGAGAACCTGAACACGGGATTTTACCCGTGACCGCACCAATAGGTATGAACAGTGCACCGAGATTTTAGCCTCGACATCTAGGAACACCAATCCAACCTTCTTGAAACAAATATAAAGGTGAAAAATTAAGAGAAAAAAAAATTAAAAAGAGGTCAAAGAGCCAAACCCATTTAAGCAAAGGAAATTAATTAAAGGAAGTATGAAGTCACAAATATATATCAAGCATTCACCTCACAGTTTCGAGCTACGTTTTATTCATGACGACAACTGCCACATACTACTTATTCTTAGAACATGAAGTCGATGATGGTGAAATTAGATGCCTCGGAACGATTTAAGCACCATTTGGGTTGTGGTTGTATTTATAAAATGCATCCCCTGTTTCTAATGCCTGAAGACGCAAAGGGTGTTCTTCGTCGACGACTTCATCAGGGGCAGACACCACACACCCAGGCTTCGGCATGGCGAATATCCCGATCACGTATCGTGTGTCAAATCCACCCAAGGTTACACGATGCTTCGGTGGACGAAGTCGGCCGTTCGACCATGCCTGTAAGCAACCAACCAGCCAACTTATAGAAACACGACACAAAGTCAGGTCGTTAAGAATCGGAACTGGGGCAAAAGATCGTCAACTCACATGGAACGAGTCGCCAACCAAGACAAAGAACGAGTTTGGTTGTTGTTGATGTACGAGGCGCCACTCGCCGTCGTTTGTCTGAATTTCAAGCCCGTCGACTCCGTTCTGATATAAGATGGTCAGAAAAGTCTTATCCGTGTGATCTTTCAGCTGTAGCTCACGGTCGGCTTTCCCAGTGGCCTCGTACTTGTTCCAACCAAAAAAATAATTTGACGAACCCAGGTGCTCTTCCAAGTACTTATCGCACCCGAAGCTCTCCAACACAATCTTCCTGAGCAGCTGCTCGACCTGCGAAATCTTCTCCGCGTACGTCTGCATGTTTACCCTGTCCAAAACATTCCACATTCGATCATCAAAAAAAAACAAAACAAAACAAAACCCAATCCAATCTAATCTAAACACTCCAAATAATTACCTCAAGTGAGGAGGTTCGCCTTGGGGCCACAAACACTTACAGATTCTCTCTACGCCCTCATCCGACTGAATATTACCGGTCCCAAAGTTATTGTCCAACCGAATGCTCTCGCTCCATTTTCCGTTCCTATAGTAAATCTTATCAAGAAGGCTGTTGGCACCAGCCATCGACCCTAAGGGGAGATCAAAGACATCACGGAGCACGCCGACCGCCGATTCACGAACTTCAACCGGGACAATCTCTCCAAAGACGGCCTCGAAGGACCCGATCTCTTGGAGGGTTAGCTTGACCCGATCCCTAACATTGATCCACTCAGGGGTACCAGTGACAAGGCCTTCTTCTTCGAGCTTGGTGAAGTCGATCAGTGGAAGCTTGATCTGTTTGGTGGCCATATTTGAATTTTTGCTCTTCTTCCTCCTTTCTTTTTGGGTAAGTTTGATGATTGAATGGACAATCTCAATTCCAAACTCCGGTTTATAAAGTATTATTTCATCCTTATCTTTAAAGTTAAATTTATTAACAATAATCCAAGTATGTGAATGATTTATTAACAGAGAGTGTTGTTGAGGCCGAATGTTTTACTACTTGCCTTATTTAGAATCTAAGAGTAATAAATTTTGTATTAATTATGAAAAATCCAAATTTACTCTAAACATGGAAAATAATTTATTAACAGGCTCTTGAAGCTGAATTTACAATTAACTACCTTATTTAGAATCTAATTGTATGTTTGGTATAAGGATATAAGAAGGAATGAATCAAATCGATTAACAATGCTATTCATTTTTCTTTTCCATTTATTTAATTTCATTCCTTGTCATTTCATATGGGCAATCTCTCATGGTATATTTACTTAATCATTATATATTTTTTCTCCCTTCTCATTCAGTTTGAAATTTCATTCCGGAAACTATGGCTAAAATAGTAAAAAAACCTATTACATAAGTTTGTGCGTTTGGGATAATCACCGTGGGGTTGAATATCAATATAATATTTGTTTATAAATATCATTTAAATGAGACAAAATATCGATTTATGGTCTCAATTTTCAGTCAACCCTAACTTAGTTTGTTATATAATTTGTCACCAACCTTTTTTCCTATATTGATTTTGTTCAATCTTTGATTTTGTTGTACAAACGTCAAACGAGACCTTAATAAATAATTTTCATTTATCGACAAAAAATGAAAAAATGGGAAATAATTTGGAAACATGGTCGTATGATTTTATTTTAGGATTTTGATGGCTAAAATTGATGAAGGTCGAATGAAGGGTCATTCTGGGTTGTTGTTACGGGTAAGGTGGATGATGGGGTGGAGAAATATGAGAATAAGAGATTGGAGAGGACCCGAGTCAGACTATATTAAGGCATTGTTTGGCTTTCGCACGAATAAATCAAAGATTGGTCAAAATCAATATAAAAACAAAAGTTGGTGACAAAATTATAAAACAAACTAAATTAATGCTAAAAGAAAAGGTCTACCCAAAGTCAAGATATAAACGTATATTTTGCCTCATTTAAATAATCTATTTTCGTATAGCAATGAGAAATGACCCCAGACAACATGGTTTTGTAGCTCAAGGGGCATGTAATTTAATTTCTAGTGATCCTCGTCATAATTGTTAAATGTCATATTAATTTGCAATCTCATTTAGTAGGGTAATATTAATGGCCTTGGTAGTGGGGTGAAGTTAATGATCTAGGAATTAAGGCATGGTAAATGCTTTCTCTAGATCTTTCCTGGGACACTATAAAAGGATAAGCAATCTCCAAATATTTTATGAGAAAAAAGGCGTGTAAGAGAAAGACCAAGAAGGTATTCTAAAGGCTCCGTAGTTAGCAAATTTCTCTGTTCCTTATTTTCAGAAACACTTCGTTGTGTCGCAGCATTTCTGCATAACCCTTCATGTGATACGGCAAAGCACCGTTTTCCATACCCCAACAAATTTTGGTATCAGAGCATAGCAGATCATGGCTACGTCTTCTAGCAGCATGTTCTTTTCCTACTCCCCCAACCAAATCCCGATATTTGATGGAGAGCACTATGATTATTGGAATTTACAAATGGAGACTATCTTTCTCTCACAAGATTTGTGGAGGATCGTTGATGAAAGATTTGAAGAAGACGACGAATTGTCAAGTGGGGAAGAAGGTAATGGAGAACAAGAAAATAAGACAATGAAAACGTGATGAAGAATGCAATGGTGCTGCGGATCTTGCAACAATATGTAAGCAAAACGTTTATCCGAGGATTTATGGTCTCAAGAAGGCAAAAGAAGCATGGAGCGAAAGAAAGATTTTCAAGGCTCGGAGAAAGTGATTTTCATCAAGCTTCAAGGCTTGTTGAGGGATTTTGACAACTTGAAGGCCGGAAGACGAAATTGGACAAGAAGAAATTCGAAGAGACGAAAATCAACCGAGCTTCACGGGAATTCGACAAGACGAAATTTGAAGGCCGAAGGCTCGAAGGCGCGTGTAACAAACCGCGTTTGGTTGGATCTACAGCGGCCTAAAAACCTTCGGTCTGAAGTAAAGCGGCCCCGACCTACATTCCAGGTACAAAGGGGAGGTGCAGTCCTCCCTGAATCAAATTACATATCCACCTGTAACGGGCTGCAAGCCCAAGTGCGTAGGTCCACAGTCACCATCATTTTCCGCCCCCTTTTATCTCAATAATTGTTTGTGCTTGTACGCATGTCGTTAGGCAACTTAGATTTATTACCGTATCTTGATATAAATCAACAAATATGAGTTCGGGTCCAATGCCTAAATCGGGTCCAACACCTGTAAAACGTGACATGAGTCCGGAGTCATGCCCGGATCGGGTCCAACGCCCGTTAACTAAAAGCAAACATTTGGAGCAAACGCCACATCTTTGCATATTTAGTTGTAAGAGCTAGTAAGTAGGAATCCCCGAACCAAACTGTTTTTCCGACTTAAACATTTTTAAAAATAAGTCGATGGCGACTCCGTAATAGCTTACCTAGGTTAAACAACAGCAACCATTTTTATGGAGCCATCATGGATGAGGGAAGGCGGCACGAGCCGCTCCCGATCCTCCCTAAAATTCCTTCTGTGGATAACGCTCTTCCATTTGCCCCTTCGCCTCCTAAGAAGCATGGAGACGATCGCCAAGAGCCCGGGCAGGCCCAATTAGGAATCGAGGGAGGATCGACCCCGGTTTGCTCCACAGCGCCTCGACACACGAGTCATAGCGTCGACCGGAGTGTGGGGAACGGGCCCGGATCCTCGTGTTATCCGTACAGCAGCGCGCGTGCTAGGCCGGAGGGCGCGTACAATGCTCAAAGGCAAGGGTCTTCCAAATTCATTATGGGCCGACGCTGTAAACACAATGGCTTACATTCTTAATCGATCACCGACGAAAGTTGTTTAGAACAAGACGTCTTATGAAGCATGGCATAAGAGGAAACCCGTGGTTGATTACTTGAAGGTATTTGGATGTGTTGCATATGCTCTTTTGATGAAGAAGAATGAGAAGTTTGATGAGAAGAGTGAGAAGCTAATCTTTATTGGTTATAGTGAATAATCTAAAGGTTATAGGTTGTTTGACCTCAAGACTAATAATCTTGTAATTTCAAGGTATGTTATTTTCGATGAGAATGTAGTATGGAAGTAGGAGAACGAATCTTCTCAGACTCAGCTAACGTTTTCTTATCCAGAAGCACCAGCAGTAATGCCTTCCTCAAATCTCACTGATACAACAACAGCTAGTTCCTCAAGAGTAAATTCAGAGAATGAAGATTATGCTGATGATATGCAATCAAGGAGGTATCGCTCATTAACTGAAGTTTATGAGCAAGCTAACTTTGCAACTGCTATGTTTGAGCCGCAGAATTTCGAAGAAGCCGTAAGAGAAGAAAAATGGACAAATGCAATGAAAGAAGAGATGTTTAGTATTGAGAAGAATGATATTTGGTCCCTAGTAGACCTTCCCAAAGGAAAAGAAGCAATTGGCTTGAAATGGGTGTTCAAAACAAAGTTCAATGAGGATGGAAGCATACAGAAGCACAAAGCTCGTCTCGTAGCAAAGGGTTACTCACAACAGCCCGGAATTGATTTCACGGAGAAGTTCACTCATGCAGCAAGAGTTAATAAAGCAAAATTGATGCATAAGGATGGTCCAATCGTTAAACCTCGCTCAGGTATGCGAAGTACTAGAATGGCAGGAAGTGTTGATGATCGAATAAGCACGTCATGTTATCTTTTCTGTCTTGGAACAAAACTCATCTCCTGGAGTTCGAAGAAGCAAGCTACTGTAGCGTTATCATCAATTGAAACTGAATACACTGCAACAAATGAAGCAATTCGTGAAGCAGTATGGTTAAGAAGGTTATTGCTGGAGTTACAGGAGAAGGTTGCTCATCCAACAACAGTATTATGTGATAATCAGTCAGCCATTGCTATGACGAAGAACCCTGTATTTCATGCAAGGTCAAAGAATATTGAATTACGCCACCACTTTATCAGAGAAATGGTGATAAAGAAGAAGATAGTTATGGAGTTCATTCATACCCAGGATCAACCCGTTGATGTTCTAACAAAAGTTGTTCTCACAAAGGCCGTGAATTTCGAGAAACTCGAGCTGTTCAAGAAGTTTCTGAAGATTACAAATTAAGAGATGGTGTTAAATGTCATGTTAAATGTCATATTAATTTGCAATCTCATTTAGTAGGGTAATATTAATGGCCTTGGTGTTAATGGCCTTAATAGTGGGGTGAAGTTAATGACCTAGGAATTAAGGTACGGTAAATGCTTTCTCTACATCTTTCCTAGGACACTATAAAAGAAGAAGCAATCTCCAAATATTGTATGAGAAAAAAGGTGTGTAAGAGAAATACCAAGAAGATATTCTGGTCGTAAGAAGAGTAAAAGGCTTTGTAGTTAGCCAAATATCCTATTCAAATTTTCTTGTTCCTTATTTCCAGAAACACTTCGCTGTGTCGCAGCAGAATATCCTCTCCTCTCCAAAACCCTTCCTGTGATACAGGAAAGCACTGCTTTCCAAATAATCCCAACAATACTTTCGGTTGGAGCACACAAATTTAATACGGTGTTTAGTAAGTGGAAAATAAAAAAAGAAAAAAGTTTGGGAAACACTTACAACCCTTAAATCGCCATTTCGCGTACTTTATTCTTTTTCCTGAAATCGATGCTCAAGACAACGACATTAAAGCATATTATAACCATGACGTTCTTTGCCCGTGAGAATATCGCCGTTTAGAAGGGGAGTTTCACATGCTATATCAAAGCAGTTTCAGGACTGATGTTCCTGGAGACGTTGGAGTGTTATATGTTTAGCTTCGATGAAAACGCTCCGAATGCTATGTATGTGAATTGACGGCGAGGCATTTGCCATCGCGAAGTCCATGCTCGGTTTGCACCATCTCTCCCTCTTTGGCAACATGCTCACAAACAACGGCTTGGAACCTATCCTAAACGGTTGTCCTCACTTGGAGTCGGTCAACCTATGGCAACGCTTTAATTCCGACCTCAAAGGCGTCACAGAGAAATGTGAGCGGATCAAGGCTCTGATACGACCATCAGATTCGGCCACCGGTCGCATGCTCCACAAGCCAGGATTTTGTCTTGATTTTTTTTCTTTTTTTGGTATCGCAGCCCTGAAAATGATGGTATCTCAGCCCCGAAAATGATAGTTTCCAGATGTGACCACGAAGGCCAGCCCTTCGATGACCGGGATTACACTTCAGATACTAGCCGGGTGCCTGGCCAGAATTTGTTTTCAGTTTCTGGGCAGCTGGGGCGGGGGGGAGTTGCTCTGCATGGTATCCAGAATGCGTTTTGTTATCACGGTCTGGAAAAATATGGTGTTCCGCTCATGCACTCACCTGCAGTTGTCGTCGGCCTTGGCCACGCCTCCTATTGATCTGTTGGTATCAAACGAAGTGATCTCTGAGGCACCTTTGCGGGAGATGTTCAGAATGTTATAGGGGTAAGAAATCGGAGGACACCCCAGTAGCTCTCAAGTAGAATTGGTCTCCAAACGTTGTAAACATGCTCGGTTTCTGCCGTCACTTCCCACTCGGCTGTACAGTCGTGAACCCTGCTGCCTGAAGGGCTGTTTCCAACTGTCGTGCTCATCTTGAATGTGGGGAGACCTTTGTCATTGTCTCATTCCATAAGCGGAGCGTGTTCATCAGGTCCGACCTCCTGTTTTAGTTTAGCCTGGACGGAGAATGTTGGGTTGGGACGAGTTTGTTATGTGAACAGTGTTTGTTAACGGGTGCCCTTATAAAAATTTAATTATTAATGTTATTAAATGTTAAATCATAATCTACAAAACATATTAAATGTTAAATCATTAAATTCAAAGACCTGGATGACAAATCCCTATATAATAACTTCAAAAAAATATTCTTATTCTCGCAAAAAGAAATGTTCTTCAATAAATAATGTTAGATAATAAATCAATAAATAATGACTTAGGAAAAAGTATTACATATGTGTTTTATTAAAAGTTGTAACTTTGTTGGTGTTTTATAGCCGAAGCCATATCCCATAAGAAAGACACCTTGTCAATTGGTGTCCAAGGTAATAGTTTTGGGCCCAGAAGTAAAAGCAATTCACTACTAAGTTCCAAAAGCACAACAGAGCTATGCAGACAACAGAATTGTAAGTCCATTACCCTTGTAAATAAGTCAATCAGGTCATAGATTCCCGCCTTACGCCACTTAATCTATAATATCGACTTTCAAAGATCATCCTCCCGGAATCAACTCGATTAAAGGATAAAAGAATCACCACCCCAAAATTTAACAAAGCTCCTTCCTCGTTATATATCACGAGATGGGTACTTTTGTTATGCATTAATCCACCATGTTTCTGGACGTTTCGCCGAGTTTTCTTGTTTCGAAGTCCTTCGACATATAAGCTTTTCCCAACCAACCTTCTTTCTGTGTGTTTTCTTGTTTGTATCATCAGGGCGTCATCGCTCGCACTCCTTCACTCAATGACTCTATCGTCCACCGGTCTTCGCTAGATGTGTTTTCGAGGTCACTTCACTCGAAAGCTCAACCTATCTTGAGCCTTATTGGACCTCCATTCTTGTCATATCTGAAAGCATTTAATAAATGTTGCTAATTAATTCCCTTGCAGGTCCCAAAACTATCTCGAGTCCTCAACGGTTACAACTCCTTGTAATTGTTGTCTTGATTGATTCCTTGCACTTGGACATCCCTGCCTTCTATATATTGTGATGAATTGTATTATCAATGTATCCAAGTCAATTGTTTTGAGTTGCTTTCACAAGCAGTCATGTCGTCAGCCTCAAACACTTTCATGGTATCAGGAGCAGATGCCACCGATCCCACCTCCCTCCAGGGCCAGACGCAATTTCTTCCCACTCCCACTACCCCTTCCGCTGTCATACCTCCTCCCCCAGGGTTTAGTTCGGCCCCCCATTCCCCCTCAATTCCTCTGGCACCTAATTATCTTGGCATACCTCAAAGACTTGGCCACCTAAGCCAACAGCCGCATGTCACCAGTATCGTGACCGTCAAGCTTGCGGCTGATAATTATCCGATTTGGCAATCGTTAATGACGTCGTTCCTCTGTTCCCTCGAGCAGATGTCGTACGTTGATGGATCAATTCGTCAACCCGCTGCGGAAATCACTCTCTCCAATGGAATTTGCGTTCCCAACCCGGATTTTTCCCCGTGGATGCGCCTCAATCACTCCATCCGGGCGAACTTACTCGCCACGATGTCGCAGGAATTAATGCTCGAAGTCTACGACATCCTTCCTGCTTATGAGATCTGGTCGGCCATTCGTTGCCGATATCTACAGAACACCTTGGCACGCGAGCTCGAGCTTCGCGACCGTCTACTCTCTCTGCGTCTCTCTCATCAGACTATGTCTGTCTACCTACAAGATTTCAAGAGCATTAGTGACCAACTCGCTGCCATCGGCAAACCAGTGCCTTCGTCTGAGTTGATCGTTTACGTCCTCCGTGGTCTTCCTTCTACATACGAGAGTCTCGTCACGACGCTTTCCTATACAGCTGTCGATCAAACCTTCGATCAAGTCAAATCCTACTTGCTTAATTATGAGCAACGACTCCGACAAATTTCTCCAGATGGTGGTGCATTGTACACTTCTGCATCATTGCCTCGTCCCCACAGTCGCGATATCTCACGCCACAAACGTCGCTCTGGCTATCGTGGGACAAGATTCAACTCCACTTCTGAGCATTCACAATTGGCGTCGTCTGTCAGCTCCGCCCCCACAACTGTCTCGACCACTCGTCATCGCCGCAGCCCAGCTAGATCAGGGTCTACCGGGACCCCCATCGGCAACTTAACCTGTCAAATATGTGGACGACGTGGCCATGCCGCATTATCCTGCACTCACCGTTTCAATCGTGCCATTACTGATGTTACTGAAGCTCTCGCTGCTACCACCATTGCTACTGACGACGACACTCTTTGGTATCCAGATTCTGGGGCTACTGACCATATGACCAATGCGCCCGGTATGCTCGATCATTGTTTACCTTATACTGGACAACGACGTGTCTTTGTCGGCGATGGTACCGCCTTGTCGATCGATGGCATTGGCGCACTAGCGATTCCGATAAAAGACACTCCTCTCTTGCTGAATGAAGTTCTTTATGTTCCCAAACTTCGACACAATCTTTTATCGGTTAAGCGATTATGTCGAGATAACAATTGCAGCGTTACATTTGATGACACCTTCTTTATTGTGAAGGATCGCCGCACGGGGCTAACCCGGCTGCGGTTACAGACTGACGGCGCTCTCTACCCCCTCTTCCGGTCGACACCTTCACTAAAGCTTGCTCTCACTGCCTCCTCCAAGATCGACTGGCATGCCCGCCTCTGCCATCCCCATCCAGATTTGCTTCGACGCCTCTGCCGTAACAATCTCCTCCCGCCGGACGCCGCCAATGCTGCACCAGCAACCTGCTCTGCTTGTGCGCTAGGAAAATCTCAACGTCTTCCCTTTCAGCGAAGTTCTTCGAAGGCCAAGCGGCCCTTCGAAACGCTGCACTCCGACGTTTGGCAATCCCCCGTCTTGTCCATTGCTGGATTTCGCTATTATGTCATCTTCATTGACGAATACACCCGCTTCTCTTGGATTTATTTTCTTCGTCGTAAATGCGACGTCTATGAGAACTTCCTCCATCTCCTCCTCAACATGTTGTCCACTCAATTTTCGGCAACAGTCCGCTCTCTACGATGCGACAACGGAGGCGAGTTCTTCTCAACATCTATGCGCACCCTTCTTGCTCAACGCGGTATCAACCTACAGCTCTCATGTCCTTATACCCCGCAGCAAAACGGTGTAGCCGAACGCCGCCATCGTCACCTTGCTAATCTTGTCCGAACAATGCTTATTCAATCTCAGTTGCCGGCAAGTTATTGGCCCGATGCTTTCCACACTGCCCATCACCTCGTCAATCGTCTGCCTTCTGCATCGCTAGACTTTGATGTACCGTATAGACGACTTCACGGCAACGCTGTCGATTACTCGGTCTTCGGACCGTTTGGGTGTCTCTGCTACCCCTTCCTCGGTCACCTTGCTGCCCATAAGTTGGATCCTCGGAGCACCCCCTGTGTCTTTCTTGGCTACTCAGACAACCATCGAGGCTATCGTTGTCTGGACCCGACGACGGGCAAAATTCATTACAATCGCCATGTCCGCTTTTTGCGACAAAGAGTTCCCCTTTAAACACTTGCAACGTTCACCTATTTCAACTACATCGTCGACCTCCCTGTTAGAGTTCACACCTCTTACCCCAGCTGAGACAGTTTCGCTGCCGTCGTCCCGTCCACCGCTCGCCATGCCTCCACCACCAAACTCCAACAGCTCACCCTCTCCAGCGGTGTTGCACGAACCATCATCACCGAACCAGTCACAACCTGAGATTTCTTCATCTACTCGTCAACGTGATGTCGCAAGAGTCTCTGTGCCTTCCAGACATCCGATGATAACAAGAAACCAGGATGGAACACGACGACCTCGGCAGCTCCTCAGTCTCACGGCTACGGTGCAGTCTCCTGTGCCGACCTCATACCGTGCCGCTTTAGCATCACCCACTTGGAAAGAAGCGATGACAACAGAATATAAATCTCTTATGGATAACGACACTTGGATCCTTGTGCCACCGGACCCATCTCA
This sequence comes from Melastoma dodecandrum, assembly GCA_029817715.1. Classification (NCBI taxonomy): domain Eukaryota; kingdom Viridiplantae; phylum Streptophyta; class Magnoliopsida; order Myrtales; family Melastomataceae; genus Melastoma; species Melastoma dodecandrum. The sequence goes on along the minus strand of JARUPY010000604.1, from coordinate 2,965,276 downwards.
GCGTGTCCTAGGCTGTCGTTGGATTTTCAAACTCAAAGTCCGGCCCGATGGATCCATCGACCGTCATAAAGCTCGTTTAGTTGCCCAAGGATTTCATCAACGACCAGGACTGGATTTCCATGACACATACAGTCCGGTTATTAAACCGGCAACTATTCGTCTGGTGTTATCCCTCGCCGTCTCAAGGAGTTGGCCGCTTCGACACCTTGACGTATGCAACGCATTTCTTCATGGTGATATTTCTGAAGCTGTCTTCATGCATCAACCGCCTGGATTCCACCACCCTCGATATCCACAGCATGTGTGCCGCCTTCGTCGATCATTGTACGGCCTACGACAAGCCCCTCGGGCTTGGTTTGAGCGATTCGCTGATGTGCTTGTCAATCTCGGCTTCATGCAGAGCTACGCCGATCCATCCCTCTTCTACCGTCATCAACGCCGTCACTCGGTATTTTTACTTCTGTATGTCGATGACATATTGCTTACAGGTACACCCGGCGACCATCTCCAAATACTTCTCGACGAACTATCAAAGGTCTTTTCCCTCAAAGACCTCGGCTTTCCCTCGACGTTTCTCAACATCCACTTCACTCGACTGCGGGACACACTGTTTCTATCACAACAACATTACGCAGCATCAATTCTCAGCAAATTTGATCTTCAGAATAGTAAGGCTGCCAAAACTCCGCTCTCCCCAAAGTTTCAACCGACCTGGGAAGGATCGCCAGCCCCGAACCCTTCTGCTTTTCGTGAATTGATTGGTTCTCTGCAGTACTTGACTTTAACGCGACCCGACATCGCGTTTGCTGTCAACCAGCTGAGCCAATTTCTCCGCTCACCGACGATTGTCCATGTCCAAGCGGCTAAGCGGCTTTTACGTTACTTGAAAGGCACCACAGACTTCGGACATCCCATTCGTATTACAGATATCACTCGCCTGACGACGTATGCTGATGCAGATTGGGCTGGATGCCCCACCACCCGACGTTCGACGACGGGATATGCACTTTTCCGAGGATCTAATCTGGTTTCATGGCGTTCGAAAAAGCAACCAACCGTTTCACGAAGCTCCACGGAAGCAGAGTATAGGGCCATCGCCTATGCATCGGCAGAACTAATGTGGCTGACATCCCTCGCTCAAGAGCTCCGACTCCCGCTACAACGACCTCTCGTTGTCTGTTGTGACAACATCGGCGCAGCATTTCTCGCGGAGAATCCCATTCAACACTCGCGTACGAAACATGTCGCCATCGACTATCATTTCGTACGCGAGCAAATACGTCGGGGCGAACTTCTCATCAAATATGTCCCTACAAAAGAACAACTCGCGGATATCTTCACTAAGAACCTTGGCGGACCATCTTTCATCTATCAACGGATCAATCTCACTCTCCGTTCGGAGCATGAGATTGCGGCAGGGTGAAAGCATTTAATAAATGTTGCTAATTAATTCCCTTGCAGGTCCCAAAACTATCTCGAGTCCTCAACGGTTACAACTCCTCGTAATTGTTGTCTTGATTGATTCCTTGCACTTGGACATCCCTGCCTTCTATATATTGTGATGAATTGTATTATCAATGTATCCGAGTCAATTGTTTTGAGTTGCTTGTCGTCAGCCTCAAACACTTTCAATATCCACAGACTGTTCAAAGGACTCATGACCGGAATTTTTGTTGTGAAACAGAGTGTTGGGAGATTCAATCACAACAGATGAAAAAGGCTTCAAACTCAATTGTGACAAACAATTGGAAGAGGTGTATATAACAATAATGAAGAAAGTTCTCAAAATGTAGTTAGTCGGAAAAAAATTCGTGAAATAAGGTAGATAGTTTTGAAATTCCTGAAATACAGCATCGAAGCTGACTTCGACTTTGACCAAGAAGGAAGTCAAACTTATAAAGTTCGATTTCCAAAAGGTCCCTTAAGAAAGTCGAACTCTATAAGCTCGACTTCCCTTTTTTTATTTTTTTATTCTTTTTTTATTTTTGGAAGTCGAACTTTATGGGACTTTTCCAAAAGGTAAAGTCGAACCTATAGAGTTCGACTTCGTTGCTGTATTTCGAGAATTTTAAAACTTTCTACTCTATTTCGCGAATTATATGTGAGGAGTTGTTATATTGGAAGAGATGCAACTCTTCATCACAAACTAACGCAACCTTTCACTAATCGATGGCATTGAATGTGTTAACGAATATATGAGAGAAAAAAACTCCATGCTTTAGGGAAGATGTCGAGAATCATTTATGAAAGAGTTAGTCACAAACGTCAGTTGTGACTCATTTTTCTTCAAAGACAATCATCATTATAATGACCAAAACTTGTTTATTGTTTCCCTTAGGAAGAAACATGACTCTTCATGAAAGCATTTTCCTCGCATTTGATTTCTCCTCATAACATCGATGAATGCATCCGTCTCATGTCGGATATCCTCGGTGTATTCATATGATTGGACGTATACATCCCTCTCGTGTTAGATATATTGAATACATCCGCCTATTACGAGGGATACATCCCTTTCGTATTCTGTTTAACTATCAACTCCGAACAACATTCTAAAGTCCGATTAACAATTCTGACTCATTCAATTGTATTATCTATGTCAGTAAATACAACATGAAGTTCTCCCGATTCAAGCTTGGTATGGTGAAGGCCTCGTGCGGACAAAAAGGCATAAAATGTCGATGGTTTAGACGAGAGATGTATATTATTATTATTGTTATTATTATTATTATTATTATTATTATTATTATTATTATTATTATTATTATTGTTATTGATAAAATATGAACTAATTGAAGCTTTTAAAGCAATTGACATCACGATCAAACGAACTCATTCGCTCGTTCGAACTTTATATTATTCATATACTTATATTTAGAATTGTTCACCTATAGAACGGATCACGTCGGAAATATTTGGCAAAGGACTCACAGGAATTGAGTTTGTTGTCGCCAGTAAGAAGATGCACAATTTTATTGAAATCAAATGCAAGTCTTACAATCTTAACGAATTAAGAAAACGGGGCTTACAGCCATTAGAAATGGAAAAAAAGTGCAAGTGGTGACAACGATGTGGAAATCTGTAACGGGGGAGAACTTGTGACGAAGGCCTTGGAAGCTCGCTCCGTCGGTGGTGGTCGCTGGTGGAAAGCTGTGATGAAGGCCCTACGAGCTCACTCCGTCGGTGGTGTTGCTGGCGGGAGTTGACAGCAAAGGCCCTACGAGCTCACTCTGCTGGTGGAAGGGGAGTTGACCTACAAACCGGGTCGAGGTATCTAATTCCTAAGGTTGACGAACAAACTTCAGGGTTTTTGGCTGTGTATGGTCGTGTCTTTATCTTGAAGAATTCCTCTGCTATTTATAGAGGACTTGTACGTGATTAACACGTAACAGATAGATCGTTTTGCAGATCGTGTTATAGATCGTGATCCCTAATAATGTGGGAGTGTCTCAACAACCCCCTTGATATATGGGATCACGTTCCTGGATCTTCAAGATCAGTTACGATCTTTAACAAACGTGATTGAAAATGAATAAATTTATTTCAACCTCGTCGACTTGACTGATCTGTACGGACTACGATCGACTTGGTCGACTTATCCAGAATTCCGTCGACTTGACCCTACTAGTAGGCCTAGCTACTGTTGAGTCATCTTGGTTGACTTTGATCACCATACTCCTTTGTTGTGAGTCGACCTAGTCGACTTCGTCATAAATCGACCTAGTCGACTTCGTCGACTTCGTCATAAATCGACCTAGTCGACCTCGTCATGAGTCGGCCTAGACGACTATATCTTGGGCCGACTCGGAATGTAACTTGAGGGATTACTGGGTTTCTGTTCTAAGCCCAGGCCCAAAATTATTTGCCATGTCAACATAAGCCCCCCTTTTATGCTGGGTTGGCTGTGCCGACTCAGCAGAAATCATACCTTATATAAAGGAGAGTCATCGCCCTTTTCCCGCACTTTTGCTCAACACTTCTTCGTCTTCTCCAAGAAAACAGAAACCCTCGCTTCCTAGAAAACTCTTCGTCTCCCTCTTCAAAACTCCTTCGATCCCTAAAAAGATGTCAACTTTTAAGTGTTTTGAGTTCCATAATCTGCGTGCGGGGCCAACTTGGCCCGTTCCGGTCGCAGAGGATCAGGGGTCGGGCGTCACTCTTGGACCTATCTTGCCGGAGCATCTTTTTCCGGAGACGGTGCCGCTCAACTATCTCGTCACTGAGAAGCCTATCCCGATTTGCCATCCCGACTTCATCGATCCCCTCAACTGGGAAGGTCAGGGATCCTTCCTGTGTTTTCCTTCTGCATCTAAGTCTGAGATGGAGCATTTTACAGAGAGGTTTAGGAATCAGAAGATTTTAAGATTCTTTAGGATGTCTGTGGCAACCAAGAACTGTGATCCTAGGGTTTGTTCGGCCATGCTGCCTCTCTGGAACTCTGCTGTCAACTGCTTCTATTTTCCGGATGGTCCTATGTCTGTTACATTGGGAGATGTGAAGATTTTGACCAGGTGCAAAATCAATGGCCACCCTGTTCGACAGTATTCTCAGGCAGGTGATATCAATCCCAAAGGCGCCCTTCAGTACATGGAGGTGGTGAGCAGGCATCTGAAAATGGCCTCAGCAGGCAAGAGGTCAGATGAGAAGTTGTCGACCGAAGGTTTTGGCGCCCGGGAAGAGGTCGAGTTCCTCAGCACCTGGTTGAGCAAATTTGTTTACTGCTTCCCTGGGAAGAAGGTTAGCCATACTTCTTATGCGGTGGCCAACTTTCTGAGGGAGACCAATGAAGAAATCTCCTGGGGCCCCTTCGTTTTGGGTCTTCTTTACCATGATCTGGACAGAGCAACAACTCAAATCAAGCCATTTCCAAAACATCCAGCAGGAGGGTTGCTCTGGTTAGTTCATCTTTGGTCGGCCATGTGGATGCCAAGATTGACTGGGTTCAAGGGCCCTTCTTCGCCCCTCGAATCCTCCTATTATGGGGAGACCATCCTGGATCAGTGCTGCCAGCGTAAGGATCAATGGCTTATGACATCGATCACAGGCCACTTAAAGCATATAGTCGACTTCGGCAGGGTAGATCGACGCAACTGGGCACCCTTTCCAGGCGGCAAGACACTTGCTCAGGAAATCAATCTTCAAGCTGCTCGTGGCTTCTGGAATGGGGTATTGACCCGCAGAGATCTGCCAGTTATCTTCGACGGCTACCTGACCTTTGAAGTCTATAACCCTCAACTGTGCGCAAGGCAGTTTGGGTTTATCCAGGGTGTAGCAGTTCCACTTGCTGACCCTGCCGGCGGTTTGTGCGGGGACAGGACGAAGAGGATTGGGTGCAAGTTGATTGACCCGAAGACCCTCGACTTGCTCAACAGCAAGACGCAGCTCTCCCAGATGGAATTCCCATCTGATACTTCTGCCTGTTTCGCCACACAGTTCTTCACTGTGCTGTGGTCGACTACCTATGAAGAGCTGCGGGCCTTGATGCATTTCTTGGAGGTCTCCAAGGAGCCTGATTTTTACATAGACGACGCGCATATCAAAGCAAAAGGTAAAGACTTAGCTTTGCTTTAAGAGTATTGGGTTCTTAGTATTAATCGTGAGCTTTCTCCTTTTCAGGATCAATGATTCCTCAGGGCTCTGGAAAACCCAAGCCTAAAGCCCCCCTTGCCCCTGCTCCTTCTAGACTCAAGTCGACCAGCAAGGGGAAGGCTAAAGTTGCGAGCCCCAGGGAAATAGCCGCAGGTGATCCTTCCAAGGCTCGATCTAAAAGCGCTCCAAAGCGCAAGGCGGCCGAGGAAGAAGATCTTGAGGTGATGCCTCTATCCCAGAGGAAGAGACTGGTGAAGGTGGCGACTTCCTCTCGTAGGTCGCCAAATATTGCAGCGGCGACCCCATCCAGGTCGTCAGCTGTTGCAACGGCGACCCCGTCCAGGTCGCCAACTGTAGCAGCGGCGACCCCATCCAGGTCGCCAATCGCTTCAGCGGCGACCTCATCTACTAAGGCACCAGCTGCGGCGTCAGTGTCTTCAGCTGTAGTCGATGCTTCACAAAGATCGGCCGCAGAGGTAAGACTCTGATGACTCCAGTTTTTTTTTGTTTTGAGTTTTCATATCTGAACTATACTATATTGTCTAGGGAGAGGCTTCAGATGGGGACGACCACCAGCTTATCTCCCATGCCTTGGGCAAGAGTTCGAAGGCTTCGGTCGCCAAGGTAAGTTTAGTTCTAAGCTGGTGTATCCCTACTTTAGTTCATATATGAACTTTTGGCTATGCGTCATACTCTGTTTCAGGAACAGCAAATCCCTGAGGCCTTCGTTCAAGAAGAACAGGCTGTCACGATCCCGGTCGAGCCACCGACTCGGTCGACTTGTGAGGAGGAAAACCAGGCTATTCCTTCTCCTCCAGTTCAAACTCCTACACCAGGGATGGTATGTGTCCTTAAACAGATCATAGTATTATCATTGCGATCTTGATTGAGGTATTTATATCCTTCATTATAGGCCCGTCCGAAGAGGGTGAAGGTGACTGCTTGCCGACAGAAAATTCCCACTCCTCATTCTTCTTCGGATGAGAGTTCTGGGGATAGATCGCCTCCAGAGGTAAGTATTCGATCGCACGAGGTCGTTGCCCTTTTTTTTTTTTTTTTAGGGTATTGTCTTACAACATTTTGCCTCTCATTCTTCAGGATCCTGCTGTGGCGACTTCTAGGTCGACCAAAGACCCGTGGGTGAAGCTTCACGAGGATATCGAAGAACTTTGCCAACTTCTGCTCATCGACCCCTTAAGCGTCAACGAATTTAGGAGGATGCAGAAGCTGTTGAAGAGGATCGAGACGTCCCCTCGGGTCACGGACGAAATATTGGGGGCCTGCAAGAGCCTCAGGTCGACGTACTGGACCCGCTGGAGGGATTACTACGCCGACCTGCTCACCTTGGACTCGACTGACTCGAAGATTCAGTCGATCAATGAAGCTCGAGGGCAGGCCTCTAAAGCTGCACAGGACGCCCGCCAACGTTTGGTCGATGTGCAAGAGAAGCTGACCGAGGCAGAGAGACAGATAGAGTTCTACACGAACCTCAAGAATGACCTGACTCGGCAGCTTGCGTCGATCAATACTCAAGAAATCGAGGAGCTGGAGGCCAATGCTGAGAAGGATAGAGAAAAGGTCGTCGACCTTTATGCCCAGCGAAACAAGGTGAACGCGAAGCGACGAACTCGTAAATCCCTTGTCCTCGATTTCAAAGAAGTTGGCGGGTTATGGAAATTAGATTTGTAACCAAAGAACAATGCAATTCCATTGTTTTTGTTTTACTGAATAAATCAAGTGCCTTGTGTCTCAAATGAATTTCTGCCCACTACGCTCAATTCATTCTTCCAGACAGCGTTACTGAAGCCTAGCGCGATTTCTTAGGAATTAAGCGCTTCCCAAATTAATGGAGTCCTTTGTCTTGGGATTTTATGGTGAGCTTCCCAGATAGTCGCGCGATAGGGTTTGAGATATTTACCATTAACCTTTAATGGATGTCTGACCTCACTTCTCGTCCTAAGCCGATAGCTATTAGATGAGTATTTTTCACATACCTCATGTGGACCTTCCCAATTAGGGGACCATTTACCCAAAACTTGGTCTTTTGATTTAAGGGGTAGCACCATCTTCCAAACCAAGTCGCCCACTTTAAAGTGCTTATGGACAACCCTTTTGTTATAATGCCTAGCAATCCTTTGTTTATGCACCTCGAGTCGGTCTATTACATCAAGTCGCTTCTTCTCTAATTCGTCCAAAGCGAGGTACATTGCCTCGTCTTGTAAATCAGGATGAGTCACCCTGAGCGACTTGTATCGAACCTCAATAGGTAGGACGGCGCCTTGCCCATATACTAGTGAAAAAGGGGTTTCCCCTGTGTTTTCTCTCTTAGTAACTCTTAAAGCCCACAAAGTGTCTTGTAATAGTTGGTGCCATTCTCTTGGATTTGCGCCAACCATTTTCTGAATATTGTTCTTTATGAGTTTATTGGTAGCTTCAGCCTGTCCATTCGCCTGAGGATAATAAGGTGTTGAGTTGGTGATTGAGAAACCAAACTCCGTAACGAATTCTCGCATTTCCTCATTATTGAAAGCGGTGCCATTGTCCACTACAATATTCTGGGGAATTTCAAATATATAGATGATAGATGATTTAAGAAAATCGATCACTTCTTTGTGATCGATCTTCTTATATACCTGAGCCTCGACCCATTTAGTGAAATAATCGGTGGCGACTAGAATATAGGCGTCACCTTTACTTGAGTGCGGATGGATTTTCCCAATTATATCTAAAGCCCAAGACCTAAATGGCCAAGGCTTGACGACTGAGACTAAGTCGGACGCTGGGGCCCTTGTCACCGGACCATGTTTTTGACACTCTTGGCATCCCCTAGCCATTTCTATGCAGTTCTTTAGCATTGATGGCCAGTAAAAACCATGTCTTTGGATAGCCCAAGACATTTTGGTGCCAGATTGGTGAGACCCGCATAAACCCTGATGAGTCTCTAACATAATTGGGGTCGCTTCGTCTAAGTCGACGCACCTTAGTAGGACTCCTTCTTTGGTCTTTCTGTAAAGTACCCCATCTATAAGGGTGTACGACAAAGCCTGAGTCTTGATTCTTTGGCTCGCCTTTTGTGTTGGGTCGGAGAGGAAGTCGGTGATTGGCCTCCTCCAATCCTTATCGCTTGTCATTATGTCCAGAGTGAACGCGTCGCCTTGGGGAGCTAGGTGGGAAACTATTTCTGGGATACAATCGCTTCCTCTTTTGGCCTTGTATCCTGAAGCCTTTTGGGCTAAGTCATTAGCGATGGTATTTTCCCCTCGACCTACAAAGAGGAAAGTGATCGCTTCAAATCGCTCGACCAGTTTACGGGCGACTTGATGATAGGGTGTGAGTTTCTCCTGGCATATAGAAGTACCATTCATCTGGTTAATCACCAGTTGAGAATCCCCCATCACTGTAGCTTTCTTGGCTCCCAAGGTTAATAGTTCCTTCAGGAGCGTGATCAAAGCTTCATATTCAGTCGCATTGTTGGTGTGATCTGCCGTCAAGCGATACGCTAGACGAACATCTTTCCCTAGTGGCGAAAGTATGCGAAGGCCTATTCCTACGCCGGATTTCGCCGAAGATCCGTCAAACCAACCCTGCCAGATGTCCTTAAGGGATTCTTCTTGGTCGATTGATACGGATGGATCGTGACTCACCAAGAAATCGGCCAGAGCTTGTCCTTTCACCGACTGTTGGGATTTGAATCGTAGATCATACGCGGATAGCACTAAACTCCATTTACTAATCCTCCCAGTTAGCAGGGGACTTTCGAAAAAGTATTTTATGACTGGAGACTTGGTAATGACATGAACCTCTTGGGATCCAATATAATGCCTTAGCTTAGTAACAGTATAAAAGACTGACAGGCATAACTTCTCCTTAATTGTATAGCGCTTTTCTGTAGCGGTTAGTTGTCTTGACAAATAGTAGACCGCTCTCTCAGTTTTGTCTTCCGCCTTTTGGGCTAACATGGCTCCGATGACTGATTCAGTTGCTGCCACATAAAGCAGATAAGGCTTTCCTACCCGAGGAGGGGCGAGTACAGGCGGCTTCATTAAATACTCCTTTAAGCCTTCAAATGCTTTCTGGTGTTCGTCACCCCACACAAAGTTTCCCTTCGCCTTTAGTAAAGTCGAGAAGACTTCTGTCCGTCCAGCGACGTTACCAATAAATCGCCTAAGATAATTGACCCTCCCTAAGAAAGCCTGTAACTGCTTCTTGTTACTCGGAGGGTTCAATCTTTGAATGGCATTCACTTTGTTCTGGTCGACTTCTATGCCACGTTGATGAACTAGGAACCCTAAGAAATGTCCTGCTCTTACTCGGAAAGCACATTTGAGAGGGTTTAGTTTGAGCTGATGCTTTCTCATTTGGATGAAAGCATTCCTAAGATCATTAACATGCGACCTCTCGTCTTTTGATTTGACCACTATATCATCTATGTACACCTCGACTGTCTTGGCAATCGAAGCATCAAAAATGGCGTTCATAGCTCGTTGGTAGGTTGCACCAGCGTTTTTGAGCCCAAACGGCATGACTACCCACTCAAAAATGCCTAAGGGACATCTGAACGCGGTTTTATGGATATCTTCCTCAGCCAAGAAAATTTGGTTATATCCTGAGAAACCATCCATGAATGACATAATTTGGTGCCCTGCCGTCTTATCGACTAAGTCGTCTGCAATGGGCATGGGATATTCATCCTTTGGAGTAGCACGATTTAAATCTCTGAAGTCGATGCAGACTCTAATCCTGTCATTCTTCTTGATGACAGGGACTATGCTGGATATCCACTCGGTGTACCTCGATGTTCTTATATACCCAGCTTTAAAGAGCTTCTTGACTTCTTCGAATACTGCCTGAGTGACTTCATGAGTCATTCTCCTTGGTGCCTGTTGGACCGGCTTAAATCCTGCTTTGATTGGCAACTTATGCTCTACAAGTCGGCGATCTAGACCCGGCATTTCAGTATAGTCCCAAGCGAAACAATCCTTGAATTCTTCAAGAGTAGCCTTAATAGAATCGAAAATTTCTTTATTCATTGAAGAACTAACGAAAACGATCCGAGGTCTAGATTCCTCGCCTAAATTGATACTTACAAGCGGGTCACATGGCATCATAAGTGACTCGCGACCCTGGACACCGCCTAAGTCGGTATCAATGGACTTAGATAAGCTAGCCTCAGCATTTACATTGCTTATTTGGCAACCTAATTTCCTAGACTTCCTAGCATACTCCTGTAGTCGCTGGAGGAGATCAGCGACTGCATAGCCTCTTCCTTCGTCACTGTCCATACAACCCTTCGTGCAGGAGTCTATCGGGCTCCAACTCCGTCGCAGCACTTTCCTGGCTCTTGGGCGCCTCCCCCTTGTCGCCATTAGGACTGTTGTCTGTCTCGCCTCCATCCTTGGTCGGGACTACTTCCTGCAGGACCTCATCTATATCCTTGTCCGTGAAGTCGGGGCCCCATCCTGTCGGCACGATTGGTCCCTCATCAGGCTTGGGGTGAGAGGTGCCATAGCTCACAATGAAGTCGAACTTCCCGGAGGGTTCACCTAGGGGTCCGACAGTAGGGTCTCCTAGCTTGTAGCGTTGATCCAAGGTGAGGTCCTTGATCGTCTTGCATGTTTCTGCATGTAAAATGCCTTTGTCACAACAGGAGTATTCATCAGCCCTGATAGTCTCTATTTCAGAGTCAAGCCATAAAATCAACTCCCTGTGCAAAGTCGACGGGATCGCAGCGGCTTTATGAAGCCAATCGCGTCCCAAAAGCGCATTAAACGAAGGGGCTATGTCAATTACGAAGAAAGCAGTTTCCTGCTCGTGTCTTCCGACGCCTAAATGCACAGAGCATATCCCCAGGCATTCGGACTTCCTCCTATTAAAGCCGTTTACAGCCACGTCGGTTCGTACCAACTCGCTAGGCTTGTACCCAAGTAGTCTAAACTTGGTGAGTGGGAGAACATTGACGGTGGCGCCGTTGTCTATTAAGACTCGGCCCACCAAAACACCATCAAAGGTGGCTGTGATGTATAACGAGTGCATGTGCTGTTTCATGCGATCCGATGGTTTCCTCAGCCAGTGCAGAGGGAAGCCAGATGGAAAAGAAGTGACCTTAGAGTCCAGGGTTTTACCTTTCGGCGCCTCCGACTTGTCGTTGCAGGCGAACTCGGCAGGAAAGGTGAGAGCGTTACAGCTCACAAGGGGCCCTTGTTCTGCGTTGAAGTCACAGGGCCTGTCTCCTCGTAGAGGAGTGTAGTCGAAGCTTGAGCCCGGGTTTTCCGAGTAATCAGTAGACTCGACCCGTTCAGGCTCCGCGACTTGTTTCTCTACGGCTTGGTTCCCTTCCGAGGGTGGCATCGCAGGGGTCATCCTAGGTCTTTTTTGGGCGTGACTTAGGCGCCTTTCCTTTCTCTTTTGAGCCCTTAAAGGGGGTGCAGCCTTCCTTTCCACCATCTGCCATTGGGACGAAGGGTTAAGGGCCTTGACGAATCTTGGTTTCTTAGAACCAAAAAGCAGTCGGCTTACCTCCATGAATCGGCCGTCGACTGGGTCATATCCCACCTGCACCGGAGTACTTTCTGGTCTATTTGAGGAAGGTTTACTAGGGTTTGAATTACCTGTACCCTCGGGGCGGACCGCTTTCACCAGCATCTCCCCTTTTGCGGACAAGTCGACCAGCCGCAAGAAGTAGTTGACGCAGCATGCTGTGCAGAGGTGGGTAATAAGTATCCGATTATGGGCAATCAGCTTGCACTTCTGGCACAGTAGCTTTTCATCCAAGAATTGGGCGATAGGAGGTCCCCTCCGCAATTCCTGGGGGTCGACTGTCTGTGACGCATATCGAGGCCTGCGACTTGCAGCCTGTTGGGGTCGGTCTACTCCCTTATGCTCTTCCACAGGTCTTATCTCCTTGACAGGGGTAGTCCTAGTGTACCCCTGCTTGACGACTCTCTGGCCGGACGAGTCCATAAACTCAAGTCGCCGTGCTGGGCGTTCTGTACCCCGGGCGGCTGCCTCTCCATTCCCCCCATGCCCCTGGGAACCTCCTCTTCCTCCTCGCGAAGCTGATCGGCGATCCACACTAGGAGGACTTTTGAGGACGTGAGAAGATCATCGGGGGGCAGTCAATGACATTGCTGCTTCTTCAAAAGGAGTCAGGTCATACCAGTCTTCTGTCTTACTGTCCAACAGGTACTTCTTAAATGTGTGGCATTGGTCTGTCGTGTGAGTGTCGTTCAGGTGCCAGTGGCAAAGCCACTTGTCCCTTCCCTTTGGCAGGATGACGACCCCATGCTCAGCCAGTCGCTTCATCAGGGCATTAGCCACCAGGGTCTCGCCGGTTGCTTGCAAATCCTGCGAGGGTATAGCAGAGTCGTTAATGACCTCTACAAGGTTAACCTCAGTGTCAAATATATCAAATGTATGAATGGCGACTTCGTCGTCAATTGGATTATCATCCACCATGCCGACTTCATCGACTTCAGGAAAACAGAGCTCTTTAGACTCTATTAAATCCTGAATTATGTTTCTAAAGGACAGGCAGTCCTTGGTAGTATGGGTGAAGGAACCATGCCACTTGCAGTAATTCCTACTTTTTTCCCTTTCTGTCTGAGGGATTCGATGACCAGGCTTAAGCCTGATCCTTTTCTTTTGATAAAGCCAGTCAAAAATGGCGTCGACTTTATCTGTGTCGAAGGAGTACTTCCTTTCCTCGACATTTTTCTGGGAGGCTTTGGCTTTAGAATTTTTCCTAGTCAAGAGGTCACATATAGTTGACTCTCCCTTAACAAACTCAGCCACGTCGACTTCATATGTATCAACTTGGTAGGCTCGAGTCAGCTTGGTCTCTTCTGTTAGGAGCTGATAGTACTCAGTGGCTCTCCTTACCAAATCATATAAATCGGCAAAGCGCTCCCCTTGAAGCTTTTTCTGGAAAGGAATGGACAACGCATTTAATGCGAGGAGCAACTGGTCTCTCTCCGGTATGGGAAGCCTACACCGTAATAAGGCCTTCCTAAGTTTCATTAAAAACTGCCCCGGGTGTTCCCCATTAGCCTGCCTAAGGCGCATAACCTCAAACATCGACATGGGGGTATCAAGTCGAGCAAAGGTTTTAACAAACATGGACTGCATCTGAGTCCATGAAGCTACTGACCCCGATGGCAAACCTGCATGCCAGGTAAAGGCATCCCCGGTTAATGAATTCGGGAAGAGCTTTAGTTTCCAGAAATCATTCCCGGCCGCCTCGCCAAGTTGATGAGTGAAGCGAGCAATATGCTCAAGTGGGGTCATTTCATCTTCGCCTGAGAAGCGAGTGAAGTCGGGCACCTTATAACCCCTAGGTAAAGGGAAATCCCTGTCAATATACGCAGGATAAGGAGGCCTGTATAAACAGGTGTCATCTCGCCGAGCTATTCCGGGGACGACTTGCTCTATAACCTGAGTTATGGCCTCTCTTAAGTCTGGGGGTACACCGCCTATCGGCCCGTGCCCTGCGAGCCGAGTTGGCCTTGACGGGCTATACGGAGGCCTTTCTCCCATTGTCTGACTCGTTGGATCCCTTACATAAAATGAAGGCTCCTCACGATGATTACCACTCTGGGGTCCAGGCTCATAGGGACCTCCAACTGCGTCGACCATTGGCTCTTTTCCAGGGCGACGAGCCGGAATAAAATCCTCCCCGCGATCTGTTTCCTCTTGGAAGTCCTCTGCCTCATCCCAATACGTATTCGCTGGTCGACTACGTGAAGAAGAAGGTCGACCAGGGGAAACCAGATTCCCGGGTTCAAAGAGAGCATTCGTCCTTATCTCAGATTGCTCAAAAGTCACGTTACGTGGCCCTTGAGTAGTCCGGCGAGCGTCTGCCATGAACGTAGACTCCCTAATAGGGGCCTCTCTCATACGAGGTCTCACTCTTTCCTCGTCTCTCGGGCTAGAAAGACGCCCTATTAGAGTTTGGACATCGATTAGGATGCCCTTCATATCAGTCAACTCCTGACGCACATTTCCCAATTCTTTGTGGAACTCCAGTCTCGAAATAAATTCGGACGGGGCATGTGAATCAAAAGCGGACTGGTTTGTAACTGCCTGGCCTCCTAGGGCCGGCGCTTGGGCGTGTGAATCAAAAGTGGACTGGTTTGTAGCTGCCTGGCCTCCTGGGGCCGGCGCTTCCAAGTTCATTTCCAGAGGAAGTTCCTGGTTTTCCCCATCTAAGGGATTCTGAGACTCACGGCTTCGAGTATTTCTCGGCATTTGAGACTAAGATCCTTTTTTCTCAACGTTCTCCCACTGTGGTCGCCAAAAACGTGTTCGCCTATAGAACGGATCACGTCGGAAATATTTGGCAAAGGACTCACAGGAATTGAGTTTGTGGTCGCCAGTAAGAAGATGCACAATTTTATTGAAATAAAATGCAAGTCTTACAATCTTAACGAATCAAGAAAACGGGGCTTACAGCCATTAGAAATGAAAAAAGTGCAAGTGGTGACAACGATGTGGAAATCTTTAACGGCGGAGAACTTGTGACGAAGGCCTTGGAAGCTCGCTCCGTCGGTGGTAGTCGCTGGCGGAAAGCTGTGACGAAGGCCCTACGAGCTCACTCCGTCGGTGGTGTCGCTGGCGGGAGTTGACGGCAAAGGCCCTACGAGCTCACTCTGCTGGTGGAAGGGGAGTTGACCTACAAACCGGGTCGAGGTATCTAATTCCTAAGGTTGACGAACAAACTTCAGGGTTTTTGGCTGTGTATGGTCGTGTCTTTATCTTGAAGAATTCCTCTGCTATTTATAGAGGACTTGTACGTGATTAACACGTAACAGATAGATCGTTTTGCAGATCGTGTTATAGATCGTGATCCCTAATATCGTGGGAGTGTCTCAACAACCCCCTTGATATATGGGATCACGTTCCTGAATCTTTAAGATCAGTTACGATCTTTAACAAACGTGATTGAAAATGAATAAATTTATTTCAACCTCGTCGACTTGACTGATCTGTACGGACTACGATCGACTTGGTCGACTTATCCAGAATTCCGTCGACTTGACCCTACTAGTAGGCCTAGCTACTGTTGAGTCATCTTGGTTGACTTTGATCACCATACTCCTTCGTTGTGAGTCGACCTAGTCGACCCCGTTCATAAGTCGACCTAGTCGACTTCGTCATAAGTCGACTTCGTCATAAATCGACCTAGTCGACTTCGTCGTGAGTCGGCCTAGACGACTGTATCTTGGGCCGACTCGGAGTGTGACTTGAGGGATTACTGGGTTTCTGTTCTAAGCCCAGGCCCAAAATTATTTGCCATGTCAACAAGAATATGAAGCCGAGCGGCTACATACTACATATACCTAAAACAGGACTCCGATGATGGTGAAATTGAGACTTCACACTACTTATTCTTGGAACATGAAGCCGATGACGGTGAAACTGGCGGGAACATGAAGCCGGTGAAATTAGACGCCATAGAACTACTTGAGCATAGGCTCACCCTGCACGCCACTTGAGTTGATGGATTTGGACAAGTATTCCCCTATTTCAAATGGCCGATAAGGCAAAGGGTGTTCTTCGTCGACGACTCGTCAGTGGCAGCTTGATCTGGTTGTTGGCCACATTCGAATTGTTTGCTCTTCTTCTTCCTTTCCTTTTGTGTATGTTTGATGATTGAATGGACAAATCTCAATTCCAAGCTCCTCTTTAAAAAGCATGTCCTTCTTATGTTTATAGTTAAATTTATTAACAACAATTATTCTTGTATTAATTATGAATACTCCAAATATACTCCAAATATGGTAAATGATTTATTAACAGAGATTGTTGTTGAAGCCGAATTTATTACTACCTTCCTTACTTAGAATCTAAGAGTAATTAATTTTGTATTCAGTTTCTAGGGATCCACGTCAGACCTTTTTTTTAGTGCAAACAGTTTTAAAATAAATTTTTTGACAATGATTAAGTCAGAAAAAAATAATTAAAGAGGGTCAAACAAAATTATTTTGATTTTTATATTAAATTAATAAAAAATAAACTTAATTTTAATTTTTTTTATCAAAATCGGGGGGCCACAGTAACCTTGGGCTTTGTACCACCATTGTAATGTAAAGTGGGAAACAAATTTTTGAAATAGGTTAAATAGTTTCAAATTCTGAAATTAATGTTTGGAAGTCAGATTTTATAAGTCAGACTCCACTTTTTAATATTTTTATTTTTGGAAATCGGACTTATAAATTCTGACTTCTTTAAGGGTGGTTTAGAAACTTCGGGGCATTATATTCGAAATTTCGAAACTATTTATCTTATTTCTTAAATTATTTTTCCGCCATGAACACACCTCATAGTAACCTTGGGTCCCCGGACTACGCGACTGATGACTAGAACAAAACATGGAGATTTAGTTTGGAAGCTCGTACAGAAAAGAAAGATTACACTAGAAAAATAACTCCAGTTAAGCAAACGGAAACTTTAGTTTCAGGAAGAAGCCGCTGTTCTCGATTCGCTGAAATTGATGCTTGAAACGACGACGTTATATTCCATCGTAAGCTCGCGTTTTATTACCGTGGCATTCTTCACCCGTAAGAATATCGCCGTGCGAGCTAGGGGTACTTCACAAGTTTTTAGGCTTGTTTACGTCGCTTGCGGTCGATTTCCATCGCTTATATTCATTGAGTGCCTGCCTATTAGGTTAAATTATGGTTGGCTTTAGTGATTTACATTTCATTTGACAAACAAAGGTTGTTGTTTTGAACCCCGATGATGGACTAATCAAGGTAGTAGCTGGTTCTCAAAGTAAGCAATTTCTGCCTGCAAAGTCGCTATTCTGAACCTCGGCACCGGACTGACAGGGTTAATGCCATGTTCCGAGTATAGGAGTTCGAAAATCACTGTCTGTAACACCCGGCCTTAAACATTGTAAAGTACACTTAGCTCATTGTATATCATAATGTCACGGATTTTGAGAGCAGGATCACTTCGGGAAAATGTTGCAGTCGTGGACTACAACTTCTTTATGATGGATCATAACGTCATTAGAAACGTCGACCAATTGTGAAATTCGAATTTCCAGACTCATAGACATATTTGATAATTTCTTTTACCAGCAAATAATGTTACCTTACAATCATTGACTAAAGCAACGTATAAGGGGGTTGAATTAGTATAGTAGAATTTATAGCATTTTTTCGATTGGATCTAATTACAGAAACAGTGTTTTATCATTTTACAGAATCTAGATTTATTGAACGGGTTCTCGTGACACAAAGATTTATAGTAGTTCGATAAAACAGATATACACTTATGCCTGAAATATGACTAATACACGGACACTCTGTGACTAACAATAGCTACTCAACTCGTGACTTAACGGCTACCACATTACCATTGTGGCTTAACGGTTACCCCACTGTCTTACGTATGACAATCCATCACACAACTTCCCTAGCAAATATGTGATTCCACAATTTTAATGTTTTAGAACACGAAACCGATTTTGGTGACATTAGATGCCGCAAAACGATTTAAGCCTAGGCTCACCCTGTGCACCAGTTGACTTGGTGTATTCGAAATATTCACCTGCTTCAAATGGCCGATAATGCAAAGGGTGTTCTTCGTCGATGAATTCGTCAGGGGTGGACACCACATACCAAGGCTTCGGCGAGACGAATATCCCAATGGAGTACCGCGTGGCAAACTCACTCATGGTCACACGATGCATCTGTGTGCGCAGACGGCCGTTCGACCAAGCCTGTAAACAATCACGCAGATAACTTTGACAAACAGGACCAATGCTGGCCTGTTTAGAAACCAATTCAAGAGATCGTCAACTCACGTGGAACGAGTCGCCGACCAAGACAATGAATGAGTTTGGTTGTTGTTGTACGAAATTCCATTCACCATCCTTGGTCTGAATTTCAAGCCCATTGATGCCGTTCTGATATAAGATGGTCAGAAAGTTTCGGTCGGTATGAGGGCTCAGTAGAACCTCACGGTCATCCATCCCCGTCGCCTCGTACTTGCTCCAACGGAAGTGATAACGTGATGAACCCAGGTGCTCGTTCAAGTATTTCTCGCACCCGAGGCTCTCCAACACCATCTTCCTGATCAGCTGCTCGACCCACGAAATCTTCTGCGCGTACGTCCGTATGGCCACCCTGTCCCGAACATTTCAGGTCGATTATGCATCCCTTGTAATCGGAAAAACACAAGAAAACCCAATCTGGCCTACACGGTTTCACCTACACCCCAAACCATACCTCAAATGAGGAGGTTCACCTTGGGGCCACAAACAATTGCAGAGTCTCTCGATACCCTCGTCCGACTCAATATCATCGACCCCGAAGCTCTGGTATAACCAATTCATCTCGCTCTTTTCGACATAGCCATAAAACATCCTGTGATGAAGGTCATCAAGGCTGTCCTTCTTCGACGCCAAGGGGAGGTTCAAGGCATCCCGGACCACGCCGATCGCAGATTCACAGACTTCTACTGGGACAATCTCTCCGAAGAGGGCCTCAAAGGAGCCGATCTCTTGGAGGGCTAGCTTGACCGGATCCCTGACGCTGATCCACTCTGGGGTGGCAGGGACAAGGCCTTGTTCGTCAAGCTTGGTGAAGTCGATGATTGGAAGCTTGAACTGGTGGGTGCCGGCCATCTTTGATCACCACTCAATGATTGGAAGCTTGAACTGGTGGGTGGCAAGTAACTCGATATATTTATTTCAATTATTTTGTCGAAGATAAGTAATGGTTGCCCGCCCCGCTTTCTAAGCATTTGAGACGTTCTTACTTGAATTCAAACTTCTTAACACATATATCAATTGAATATTGGTAGCATTTCAACTGGTACTAATTAGGTATAAGTTCATTCAAAATTTATCACATAATATTTACACGTGACAAAATAAAAATGTATTTAAATTTTTAGTTAATTGTATTTTTTTTTCGAAATTCTAATATTATATTAATAATTTTTTTTCAAATAATTTATTTTGTTTCATACAGTGTTGAACCCACCCAACGTCGTGTTGTCGTGCAATAATATCTTCTGATAAAATTCTAATGCTTGTTTCAAACCCTTAACTATTAATCCCCTCAAAACTTCAAATGCATCTAAATAATCTTCAATTGAACTAATTTGATGCAACTTATTAAACTCTTCTACCACATTTTCAGCAATCTCATCATTAAATCTTGCACAAATCGACTAAAAAATCATCCCATTTGATCTACACGTTGATCATCAACGATCTTGCACAAGTTGAGATATTTCTTACATTTTTTCATTCAGATTCATGGAGGATTATTACTATCGAATGTCGAAAATTCAAGCTTAGGAGTGAATATCAGGTTGTTCTTGTTACCTTGAGCAAAAAGATTCGGGATTTTCTCCATGAATTTCAAGCCATTCAGAAATACTTCTTGCCAAGTTCTTACTAGTCTCTTTGTTCTTCAACATCCTTAGAATTTCCCCAAAAAATTGTCAAAGTTGCGGCATGTTCATCAAGCCTAATCAATGGCATAGGAGCATTACAACTCATGATACCATTGATATAAAATGCAGGAAACGACTCAAACAGTTGTGTAAGAAAAGTTTCGAGTTTTCTATACTAGTTTCGTATTGATTCGTAGAATGGAATGAATGATACAATTAGGCTTATAGTTGTATTTATAGTATTGTGTTGCTAACAAAATGCTAACATAAAGCCTTTACCAACCTTATCAACTAACAAAGAACAGCTTATGTTCAAAAAACTGTCACTAAAATTGCCATATGGGGTATCCATGTCAGTAACTCCATCCCGGATTTTCGTCACCAAGGTGACCAGGGCAAACCTCATTAACATTCCATTGTCGATCATCGTAAGTACCAATTAAAACGTGTGACCGATTTTCCATTCGGCCCCGGGTTGTTTCAGGTCTTATGTATCATTTTCTAGGGCCGATTTTGTTGAACAGGACATATGCATCTTTCTTTTGTTCGATTCCAAGGACATCTCAAATCCGAACTTTTGCAGCTTCTCAATGAATCAAATTTGACTATCCAGCCCAATGCTATTACACACCGGGAGATATTGACATCATATCTACATAACAGGAAAGAAAATCAAGCCGAAATGGACTATCAAGTGGCTCTGCGAAAAAAGGCAATTCCACAAGGATTTATCGTCCTTAGGACCACGAAAAGTAACTCATCTCCGAATCTCAGGCATGAACACAAACCCTTTTGTCAATACCAAGTCCCTATCAGCTTTTCTTACCTTTCTCCCAACTGCTGCTACTACTACTACAAGGACAATCTTGCTGCCCCCGTGTCTAAGCCAGCCCATAAGCATACAAGAACACGAATCATCATTTATAACAAATATTGAAATCGGAACTCATGGCACAAAATCCAAGAGCTAATCATTGGAAAACGTAGTCAACTGAAACATCTCGTGTTATTCCTGTTGTTCATTTGGTAGAAAGAAGAGAACTATACCTCTCTAGTGAACACGCAGTCTAGTCTAGCCGATGAAGAAGACATCAACAATACATGAATACAGTCGTACAATCAGGCTTATGGCAATGTTCTGCATATAACCATATGCGGAAGCATTAGATCGATTTTGTCCTCATAGAAGGTGCCTGCATGAGATTAAATAAACATCAATGACAGAATGTGACATCCATTCATGTCAAGGGAACAGGGCAAGAAAGAAAACCCGCGTCAAAGAAATCGAGAGACCTCAGAAAAATGTAAGCGTAAAAAAAAAGGTCAGATCACACACTTCAAATAGGCCGGGGTAATAATATAATAATTCACAGCTATGTCAAAAATGGCAGGATAGTCAATACAGCATTCCAGAAGTTTGTCAAAGGAAATGCACAATATTTCAACAGGAGTGAAGAACTCACCGGTTATCTTACTTTGACCAAAAAGAATCCCTCAATATACAGATACTCTTTTAACCATGGTCACCCTTCATACCAAAAGAAGGAAACAATTGCACTATACAAGTAATTCACACTGCATCAGAGCCAAAATTGTTGGCCAAGAACTCATCGAGTTTCCCCCAGTTAGGAATGTCACGTTCATTCAAGTCGCCAGTGGGCAAGGATCTTATGATTCCGAGGATATGTTGGGTATCACGGTGTAGTCTAGCCAGAAGGATTCAGAAACAAATGAATGAAACGATAATCAAATATTCTATATACTAGAGCAATGGGGCGAAAAAAATATATAAATGCACCAGAAAACAGAAAAACAGTTTTTCGTTTAACCTGCGTTTCACTTCAGGAGAGTTGCCTTCAGAACTTCTTAATGCATTTGTGAAAGCTTCGGTTATCTGTGAATGGAAAATAAAAACGACCTGCCTGCAGTAACAAGCAGAAGCATCAGGAATATTATAGCATGAATAAAAAGTTTGCAATCCAAAATATACAGCCAGGATTAGTAAAATTATTATATCTCAATAACACAGAAACGAGTAAAAACAACCAGGACCTCAAACCATTTTCCAAACACAACACTTACCTAAAAATTAGGTGGAAATCAGCCTCGTGTAAAGTCCGCATCAAGATGCGGACAAGAATGGTAACTTCCTGCAAAGCAAAAAGAAGAATAAATATTGAATGTTAAAAGAGATCGGGTCAGTGTAACCCAGGTTTTGAAAATGAATACTAATGTAGGCTATCAAGTGCTACTGTCAGATTGTATTGAAAGGACAAAATTTCTTACCCCGATATAAGTTACCTTGCCTTTTTAAGTTACAGAAAGCAACACTCAATCATTTTTCCGTTCCACACACATTGACAATGCATTTTGTCACTAATAATCAAACTCACTTTGGTAAGCAATCGAACGTATTCGCTTGGCTGTGTATCCGTCGCATCGACTTTGTTCAAATTTGAAAGTACATTTTGTACCCCCCGAAGATGAAACAATAGTCTTTCTCTCATTATTTGAACCAGCTTTGAATATATTTCATCTCGGTGAACCTTACAATCCTGAAAGTAAGGACAACACAGCAATTTAAGAACCAGGTGGTCACAAAGGAACATGGTCATAGTTAATCTTGGCCTTTACACAGATAGTCCAAAAAAGCCATTTATAATCGAATAAATGAGTTGCTAGACAACGGGGTCTATACTTGTGATACCGTCATCAAATCTGACAATGATTATTATATATTTATGTATATGTTTTCTCATATTGACAATATACATAAAAGTCAGACTACACATTAAAAGGTCTTGTCTTCCCTATATTGGCAATTAGTGTGCTCTTCAAGTCTACTACAAGATAATTAAATAGAAAAGTTCAACCACAAAATGCAATTTAATAAAAAGAAGTATACAAAGATTACTGTTCACCTGAGCCACTCTATCAAACTCTAACTGTAACATGGCCTTCCGTGAATCAGGAACTTTCATCAAAAGGATGCACCTGATTTCTTCATCCAATGATAAACGTTAGTAAACAAAAGACACAAGAAAAGCCCATGTTCATATCGCATTAATGTGACATGACACTCAAATGTGCATTATAGAAGAAACACAATCTTATCCTCTTTTCCCATCATTTCACATTTAGCCAAATCATTAATCAATAATGAAAATTTACCGTAAGGTTCTACAAGTAGCAGCTACAAACAAAGAGTAATAGTCAATAGAAATGAAAGTAATGACTGATCCATAAAATGGAAAGAACAACGAGCCAATGAATTTACAAGACATGATGCAACAGAGATAGATCATCACATGTAGCAATCAGTCAATGATCCCTACTCAGAGTAAGACAATTAACTAAGTCGATCACTCGATGAAGTCATGGACATTTCATAATGTACAGGCCAAGTAGCTTTTCCTCACCAGGAATCATGGCATGTATGAAGCTAATGACTTGACTAGTAAGGGCCAGGTGTTTAGAAGTTATCGACTTCAACCCAGAAACCTGAAAAACCAGCATTAACAACACAATGAGAACAACTCCCGAGTAACAGGCTGGTGCTTCATATTTTACACAAGATATCAGACATGGAGGCAATCATTCCGTAGTACCAAGACACTTTGAAGGCATATCCAAAATGGAGGCAAAGAAGAGTATGCTTATTTATTATGATACATGAGGACCGAAAGCAGTTGGACATTATCGAGCTGTAATGCTAACTTCGATATAATTGATTGGTGAGCCCAACTTTCTGTATTCAACTGTCAAATTCAAAAAGTTCCTCCACATATTTTCTGACTTTAAGCCTGAGTCATCAGTCTGAATAAACGAAACAAGAAAACATACGAAAGCTTGGCAAACCTGACATGCAAGTTCCCAAATATTTTTAGAAACTAACAAGTATACTGCAAACAACTTATTACACTTGATGGAACTTCAATGTTATACCTGCATAGCCTGAGCACCCAGAACAAGCTGACATGATCTCGAGTTAAAGTACTTTAAAATTTCAACAACGCGGAGAGAACAACTTCCGAAGACAGTGCCGGCAAAAAGTTATACACGTCAACGTACTCGGACAACATTTTTATCAGTATTATGCCACTGCACGATAAGGAAAAAAAAAACATGATCAGGAACATTTATTCTTGCAAGAACATCAACACAGAGTTGCTTGGAAATCAACATTTAGAGATAAAATAAGGGACAACAATGGGCATCATCCCCTGTGCACAGAGCAGCTGATTGCGAATACGAGCACAGAAAACAATGAATGCAGCCTTTTCCTGAAAATATATGCAATGAGAATATTTCACACATCAAACTCTAATCCATGAGTTAGAAGAGCAACTATGCCAGTCGAACCATAAGCAGGGCTCAAATATCCAAAATAATTAACAACAGTGATGATGGCGATGAATCGGTGAAGAACACTAACCAGTTTACCATGTGGTAATTAAGGCCTTTATAAAGGAGGGTTTGGGAACCAGATTTCCCACGTTCTCGCTCCTTATTGTTGTTACTGTTTTGAAGAGAATCCCCTTTGGGTTCTACAACTGTATTAGACAAAGGAGAAGGTCGTTGACCACCACTTGCAACAGCTGCATCACCAGGCTGGTGAATTGGGCTTGAAGATGGTTGTCCATCTATCCTTTTGTCAAGTTCATCATTCGCATTAACTGCACTGGAATCTGTAGACGCCACAGTCTCATTGTCAAACGAGTCAGCTTGTATTAGCCTACGCACTACTGCCTGGAATTCATCTGGTACATCAACTTCAGCCCATCTCTCTTGGTCAAGTACCGCCCTGATCTTCGCCATCTGGACCAATCAAGAAATGCAATCTCTCAAGACCTTGACGTGACAATGGCTAGAGTTACGGTGAAGTGCATATAGATAAGTACTAACACGAGATTCATGCTGGAAATCAACATAGGATTTCGCCTGTGACTGTAGGGTGCCTCGGATGCTATATCCCAACCTTCCACCAATCTGTAAATGTCCATGAAAATATGTAGCATAAAAATACAAAACATCTTTCGTCATTTTTTTCAGTGCATCCTTTTTTTTGGAAGATTCAGAGTTAATCAATCATCTATTAGGGACAATTCAAAGAAAGAGAGATGAAAAGTAACCTTCTCTGTAGCAGCTATAAACTCTTGAGTGATATCATACATGCTCAAGAACTCCTGCAACCTCAATTTGGGATGAAGAAGTGCACGCACTCCTAAAAGCTTTGCCCATCTTCCATGAGCAACATCACATGCAGCAAATACAGCTTCTGCATTTTCACGCAATACATCGGCTCTGTCCACAAACAGAAGTATCAGACATTACCATCAGTTAATTGGTAGAGGAAAGGCGATCATAGTGTTATAAAATGCAAAGGAAAAGAATACAAAGATGTGACAGCAGAATTCTGATGAAAGGAGAACCGCATAAACTACACTCCTTAGCCAAAAATCTCAATTTCCCTTTTTACCGTCCCACATAAAAGGACTGCACCTTGGTCAAGGATAAAAGGCTGGCGGAGAAGATATATTTGACTTGAACAAGTATAAGATCAAATGTCACATCTGGTTCAGCAAAATGTCTAGGAGTGCAGTCAACAACAACAAGTTATGAATACCTGAAGTTTTTAGAGATTACAGCAAGACTGCTGATGTCGTTAGTCCTCCCCGGAAATGAAGGAAGTCGAGCTACAACATTTTTTTCTGCTAAGGCCTTGGAGCCAGCCTGACCATCAGAATCCAACCCAGAAATTGCGGCAGCTTCACCTAGAGCTATTGCTGCGGCAACAGAGTTAGCAGCATAATAATCATCGAGATTGCACATTATCCATTCAATGGCCTTCTTGACTTCAGCAGCCTGAATTAAATGTACCTGCAATCACTAAAAGAAACAAAATCACATTCACAGTACTTATGATAACCTCAATGTTTGCATGGGTTAAAGGTGAAATTTCACTAACCATATTCCAGAAAGGATGCAAGAAAAGGCACCTTTAAAGGTACGATTAATGCCTAACGCATGTGTGTTAAAAATATAGACATGAAAAGGTAAAGAATAACCTTATATGAAAAAGACCAAAAAAAGAAGTAAAGAATAACCTTGTTTTCCCAAGGCAGATGCAAATTTTTTGTTGATCGTTTAGTGATTCATCGCAAGCAGAATGTAGTATATATAAATAACAATGCATCTTTTTTGCTGAATTGGCTATTCCACATGCACAAATGGCTTGCTTCAAGCAAAACATAAAACATAATCAGATAACAGCCCATGTTGTTGATGACATTGTTTAATGAGCATAAACAAAAACATAAAATATATTCAAAGCCTAACAGTACCCGAACGATCCCAAATATAGCATATAGCAGTTCAACAAAGGATTCAGATGTCAGGCTCCTTAGCTTGCCAGCAAGAGATGAAGCTCCACCTAAGTCAGCAAGGAATGGCTTATTGGAAGGAAATGAAGGCAAAGAATGATAAATTTTAATTGACAAAGTTGACAATAAAGGAATCAGTTCAATTATTACTCGACATTGACCCATTATAGATCAGCCAGTCAATCAGGGGCTTACTTGCGGAACAGGGGAGGATGATCCTAGACCTCACACTTGCAAATACATTTCAAAATGATGTTCAAGACTAGTACCCATAACCCAGGCCAATAAAGGAACATTTTCGCCATTAGACAAGAAGGCAAGCAATTGACACTGTTTATTAGCTTTAAAGCCAGAAGAATCCAAAAAGTTCTCAGCAGAATGATCAATTTGCATATGTTTATATCTATTGATCACTTGCGATGGGAAAAGATATTCTGATTTTATTATATTTTCTGCTTTACTGTCTTATGAGAAGACATCAAACAGTAATTCTGGAAATTCAAGGCTTTGGCAGCATAATTTCCTATGTCGTGCCTAGTCTAGAAAGGCAAACAAATGCTTAATAAATAAGTCAGAAACAGAAAATAGAGGAACAAATGCTCATACAGATGACATTTGAATTACAAGGGATGGATGATGCAGTTGAGGAAAACTAGCCACGTGATTCTCAATGATGGAACAACTATTGGACCTCATGTCCTTTACTGCTTTACTATTGGCCGAAATACTAACAGCATAATTTCTCAAAGATGAAACAGATTTGGGCCTTATGTCATGAATTACTTCATAGACAGCTGCTACTTTCGTGATTAATTGATACACCATAACTCACCTTCTCCGTCCGCTGTCTTATCAGCCTCAGAAAAGTTTGCTCCCGCATGTCTGGCTACCAGTATTGGAAGCAGATCAGCCACAGTATTCTTAATGGCCAATTTTCATATCCGCTGTAAGCATGTCCCGGTAAACTCTTAAAACAGATGGAAGCTTGGCCTGGAATAAAAAACAATCATTACCTACAGATCCAAGCCTCTCCCCTTACTAAAAGGAAAAAAGTTATTTTATCATATAAATAAGAACCACATAGGAAAGGTAATCCAAATTAATGTTTTTCAAGCAGCGTGGTATATCATTATTTCAACTAGAGAATGATTATTTGTTTCCTTGCAGTATATATTTAAGAATCCAAAGACAGTTATTTCATCCCTTTTCATCTATTCCACTTGTTGGCTTGCAGTGTATCACCTCATAGATATGTAGAAATAACGGAATAGAGAGACTGCAGAAACTAATATCTAAGTTTATGAACCTATACCCAATATCAGAATACAAATCACTCGATGCTACTGAGCCATTAGTAAAAAATTACATTGTACTCAGTGACGTAAGACTTCAATGCAGATGAGAAAAATAATTCACTTACAGTTCGGAGCAATCCAACTACAATCGGGAGAAGATGATCCCGCAAACTTGATGTTTCTTCATTATCCAATTTAACCTGTAAGAGTAGGATAAAATTTTAGAAAATAGCGGAGAGGCATTTGCATGGATCTTTTATGGTCCTTGCAAAAGCAGAAACTAGAAAGTTACTAGAAACAAGGATTTTTGTAACAAATATAGCAGGAGTTTAAGAAGCAGGAGCCATAAGTGAAAGCATGTACTTCTTTTTCAAACCCGTTCATAGAAATGGAAGCCTTTGCTTTTGCTCTTGACAAAATGATAATGTCTAAATCTCCAACGTTATGGATAGAAGCTCGCATGAATTCTGCTGAAAGAATGCTACAAAATGAAGAGATCAATTCAGTGGAAATGAATTACACGAGTTAATTCAGAAAGCAATATCTCTAGAGAGCAGAATAGTCAATAGATGAATAAATAAATAACCATAAATGTTTAACCACTGTTGGATCCATCATGTTTTATGGGCCCTTCTACAAATTTCGGACATAGAAAATTCCACGAACTTGCAAGACGAAGAGACTCGTAATGACAGAAAACAATAGACGTAACCATTCAAAAATTAATCTTTTTCTGGGTTATATAGGTAAAAGAAAGTACACCATTGTCAGCAAGAGACAAGATGATAACCATAGGCATTTATACTACAATTAGGAAAACGTTGTGGCCTTTTTCTTCTGTTTGGGCTGAGCCATACACAGCTATAATGAGCTCGGATTGTATACCAACATAGCAATTAGTAAATTACAAGATATTGTCCGCTGAAAATAAATCATAAAGAAAGAAAATATAGGGGTGAGGATACAGACTTGTTTATAGACTCTAATGAAGCAGCTACATGATCTCGAAGATGACGGAAGCAGTGTAAACCTGCAAGTTCGTCTCCTTCCTGGTAAAACATTTGGGTGCAAAGATAAACATTAGTTGTCTTGACATGAAGCATATCTCGGTTCATGTTTTTTCCTGTCATAAGCGACAGCTTTACATGAAACTATTAACGGGTCTCCAATCACATTCTTCAGAAAAGTAAGCAGAAGATCATTCAAGTGAGAATTAGAGAAAAAGCCCAAGTAACTCCAGACACAATCTTTGCCAAAAACCCTAAACCCCTAACAAAAATTATAGACACGTACAAACCCGAGTTTATTTAATCAGGCAACAAAAGCTGCAGCCATCACAGATACCAAAAAGGAAGTTTATATGAATGCAGAAAGGCAGAATAACTGTGACCAACATGATTACTGCAAAGATTACAGTGTTGGCCATTCAAATCTCTAACATAGGCAAACGTGGGTTAAATATACTCTGCCTATGCTGACTCAAACGGTTAACTTCCTACAAGGTGCCCATCGTGGTAAACTCTTTCTAAAGTCCAGTCTCCAACCAAGCATTCTGTTCCTGGCTTTTAGCACAACAGTATAAACCAATCGAATACATGTTTTGGCTTGCATGGTATCTTCTATTCTCACGGCAGAGTAAACAACTCAAACCTATGATCACCAATTTGTCACTGCAGTTTAATACAAGAACATGACACATACCAGCAAATGCCGCAAATCATCGATTATGTCCAAAGCACCTGCGCAGTCTGCAGATGCGACAAGCTGCGAGAACAGAACCAGAACAAGAATATCAATCATTATCGGATTGATCTCCCAACATTTTCAGAATCTCGTAATCTTGTAGAGTGAGGCCGACCAAAATATTATCAACAAGGAAAAACTAACAACCAAAGAACAAGCTCAATCATCTTCGAACAACTTCCCCACGCTCATCAATCACATAGATAAAACCAAACTCCGCATATCCCTACGCCCAAATGGTGGTTTACGAGACTCTAAAACTACAAGAATAATTCTGAAAATGGAGAAAGCATGTCCTAAAGCATCTGTTGATCACAACCAATCCAATGCCTACAGACTATCATGCTAAAGCCCTCGAAACTCTAGGAAATGATTCCCAGCACTTAACAACCACCTCAAGACTAAAGATCAGCACTTTAAAACAAGCCATTATTATCCACATTAAGAATCATCACGGAACCCAAAGATTTTACCAATTTGAGTGCAGAAACCGCCTGATTGACAGTCAATATCAATCTCAATGTCCCCTGAAGACCAACCAACCTCATTCTCCACTTGCTCAACTCCTTCGCGGTCTCGGCCCCGCCTACAACCTCCCTCTCCAAACCCTTAACCCTATCCCTCAAAACCCTAACCTCGACCGATCCTTCCTCAATCCTCTTGCTCAACTCTTCCAGATTCAATTGAGCCTCGAAGAAGCTCTCCATCCGGAACCCAATCTCCCTAACCAACTCCCCCTCGACGACATCCAGGTAACCCCCGAGCCGCTCCTGGATGGCCTCCTTCTCCGCAACGGTGAAGCTACCATACTCCGGACACGCTGACCGGAACGTGGCTCCATCCTCGAGTGAGAAGTCAGGGCGGAAGAAGAATGCAGGGACGGCCCTAAGGGCGGCCGCGAGGGGGTCACTGACGCTCGATCGGGGGACGCCGTCGTCTTTGTCACAGCGGAGATGGGCGGGGTTGCCATCGGAGAGGGAATGGGATCGGATGTCAGAGAAGCGGAGGAGGAGGGGGAGGAGGGAGGAGAAGTAAGTGGAGAAGTGGGCGGAGGTGACGTCGGAAGGGAATGAGAGGAGAGGGGTGAATTCGGGAAGGGAGATGGAGGTGGAAGAGGAGAACCACCCGACCCACGATGGGTCGACGGAGGAGGAACGCGGGGAGGATGTCGAGGACGGGGATTTTGTGAAGGATGGGGAGGAGTAGGTGCGGGAACACGAGTCCATCGTGCGTCGGCGGCGATGGCAGGGGCGGAGGACGGGGTTTAACGGGGGACGGCGGAGGCGGTGGTCATGCGGCGGCGGTGACGGATCTGGAGGGAAAAAGTGGTGGCGGGTCGGAGTAGATCCGGAGGGGAAGGAAGTGGAAGATGACAAAAACAATAAAATTCGTTAAAAATAATATAAAATAAGTTTACTTTATAAAAATTAAAATATATAAAATAAAATAAAATTTATCCATTGATTTAAGATTTACTGTTATGAATTTTCCTAAGTTTTATCAGGATTGAATCGTTGGGTTGGTCTGATGACTTTGGTGGGATCATGATCGCACGCACCTAACCCGACGAGAACGAGCGCGACTAGATCGATCGATTTCCGAAGCATCTCGCTGGAACAAGAACAGGGAAATGAGCCTTCTGCGTGAGGTTGTTTCTTTCTAGTACGCCTTTCCAATATGCAGACTAGACTATGTTTCGGGTTATGAGCCTCGGAGAATGTCCGCTCGACGAGCTGGAAGTGGTTGATCGATCTCGTTGAGGACAGGGAGAGCCAGATTGGTCAGGACGACGGAGACTGATGGTTTCTTGTCGTTCGTGACGTGAAGTGCATCCGAAGCAGAAGTTCAACTCAGAGAAATGAGTCGCCCGGCTGCGAAGACAGATCTCGGACGAGAGGATTCGCTGTCACCGACGTACCTAGGGGCCATGCGTAGGGACAGATGACGGCCATATTCGGTTTTTTGGCGAAATTGGACAACTAACACTTCTTGACGGTGGAAAAGCCAAGAACGCTCATTTTACGGCTGTCAACTCTCTGCCGTCCTCGTAAACATTCGTCTCCTTCGCCTCTCTTTTCTCGCCAGTGATTGAACCTGCCTAGTTGAAGTCGCAAACCTTCATTGCCCACAATCGTGTCGTCGAAGAGTTATCGTCCTTCGATCTCATGAGTTCCCCAAGAGCAGCAGTTCGAGCTCAGCAGGTGATACTAACACCTCTGCTCTTCAGGCAACAACCTGCCTTTTCACGTGTTTCTTCCATGCGTTTTTCAGGAGCCATATGTTCGAACACGGGAAAACCCTTTCTTCAACGGTCTGCTGAGAGGCGACGCAGGGTCAAGCAACCAGGGGTTATCTTCCGAGCAGCTGAAAAATGCAGAGGGTCCTGACCTGGCCCGGTCGAGATCAGACATAAGGGACTCCGGGAGGACAAAGTTCGGATGGGGCGCGCCCGAGCGAACCAACGATTCTCCTGGAGAAGATTCGAGCTCCGACTTTGTTTTCGAGCCACCACAACGGTCTTCCTCGGCACGTTGGTCAAAGAATCCCAAGCCTTCCCCGTTTTCGTTCCCAACAACAAATCAATCCGATCTAAATTCAGAATTGCTCGATTCAGCAGCAGAGGAAGAAGAAGAACAACAACAGATCGAGTCACCGCGTGTCGTCATACCCAGGCCATCAATCACGAGGTCGTTCATGGTGAGTCAGACAAGCCCGTACATGCCAGAGATACCACTGTCCATGTGTGCAGCATCATTCTATCTCAGCAAACCTCCTATTGCGGAAATTGCGGAGTCATGCGCAAGCATGAAGAAGCTCAACTTGTACCTGAAGAAAAGGAGGGACGACGTAAGCGCTGGCATCCCAGGAAAGTTCCTTCACGTCGTGATGAGCCAAGGCATGTTCGGTAAGTCTCTCCCCATGAACGCCTTCTTTGCTTAACCATCTATCAACAGGTGCCTGACGACAGATCACGCCTTTGTTTCAGACGTTGGGTCGTTCGCCTTGACGATCCTGTATGCTTATTATCTACACGAGACTGGTCGTGATGACGAGTACTGCACGGTGCCCGTCATCAATATGAAAAGGGCGGAGCTAAACTCTCATGGTGCCATCAAATGGTTGATTAGTTCGTGTCAGATTGATGAGGAGTCTCTAATCTTCGTAGACGAGGTAACAAGAACACAACTCATTGCGATCCCCCACATTCGACAGCGTCCTGTAACGATTCTCAGAAACTCTTGTGCAGATCGACTTATCATACTACGATCTATTTGGGTCTCTCAAACTCGTACTTCTAAGCAGCCAGAGTATGCCAGCCAAGCAAGAGGTAAACCATACCTATGCTCGTCACCATCTTATTCTTCTGGTGTTTCGGCTAATGACTCCCGATTTCATCTCTGCAGCCTCTGAAAGACGCTGTCATCGAAGTCGTGTACTGCCGAAAGGTAACAGAATGCATACCTCCTCACAACCCATGAGACTGACAACCTACTCTTGACAAGTGACCATTATGTGCAGGGTGATTCAGAATATCCCTTTGCGAATAATGTAACCTCAGCAGAGGTAATAAGGCGAAACCTCGATTCACATCATCACAAGGCTCAACAGAACTAACAATTACTTTCACAGGACTCTTCTTGCTGCTCACTCCTAGCTGAGAAGTTCGCTGCGACTTATCCAGAAATACTAGGCGGGCCAGGAGTCAGCCAACTTCTGGTACGTGAAAATCTCCAAAAGTTGTGATCTCGAACAAGTCGACTGAAAATTAATGGCCTTAAACTGCAGCTATCTGGCATCTTGCTGGACACCGAAAACCTTTCGCATCCTCAATGTACGCTGAAAGATAAATATATGGCTTCGCTGCTGATAAAAGGCGCCGGTCGCTTTGGGATGGACGGCCTTTACCAGATACGTAAGATCAACATCCTCTTTCCCGAAAGGCACAATGGATTTCTCCCCCCCCCCCCCCCCCCCCCCAATAAGTTGAACTAGTATTCATCCTGTTTCAGTACGATACAAGATGCACGACATATCGGATCTCAGGGTCGCCGATATCCTACAGAAGGACTTCAAGAAATGGACTATCGTTGGTAACTGCATTTTCCTTATTCCGCCACAACTGCACGTGCAGAACAAAACTAGCATTACTACCGTGTCGCAGGTCCGGAAGCTGTAAGTTCTCGCTCGATGGCGTCCCATGTAGGAACGAGTTCAGTTGGAATCCCGCTCAGCCAGCTATTATCTCCCAACAGCAGGCGGATCAAAGAAATAAAACGCTTCCAACGTAAGTTGACCAAACGATTACCTCGACAGTCCATTCTTGTTATCTGATGTTCCTTCAAAGTTCCTGAAAATGCTCGCCTGCAAACTATCAGAAATCGAGAAGCTCCGGCTACTGGTTATTGTTTCTGGGTACTACGACGCAGAAAAGGACTTCAAGGTTTGAAACAATTCTCTCGTCCTGCCATGACTTAAGGAAAAAATCGACACTTTGCTTCCTCAAAACTACAAGGACTGATGCATTTTGTGCTTTACGTTGTTCAGAGGGAACTTCTGGTCTCAGCTGAGTCGACCGAGTTCTTGATGAACATCCTCCAGTTCTTCAATGACAACTCCTCCCAACTGCCCTTGAGGATTCTACCACAACCAGGTCTATCGTTCTTTGCGTCTCGAATACATGCAATCGATGAAATAAGACAAACTGTGATTATGCAGGCCTCAAAGAAGAGATGAAAGCATTCGAGATCGACAAGTTCACATCAAGGAAGAATGTGGAAAGGCTGCTAGAGGAGTTCTGCAACAGAACAAAAGGCACACCGGATATGAGCTCATAAAATGCAGACCCCCTGAATCAGAAAGTTTACGAGTCTGAGCGCACCAGGTTCAGAAAGAACACAGAAGCCTCACCCGCGAAAGAACACCGAACTGAATCCCATAATATTTCATTCATTATATGACATATCAAAGCTGCAACTTCTTTATACCTGTAATTCGTAACTTCGATTCCTTTAACTTGTCTCGGATGAACTTCCTGGCTACATGTGCATTTACGCCGAGATATTGATCCATGGGAAACAGAAAGTGTCACAATCTCATAAGACGCGACGCAAAATGACCAGGGGAATTCAAGATATTGACACACCATCCCAGAAAGGAGAACAGTCATGCAGCCCACGCCAGAAAACAAGCACGAAAGCAAAGCGAGATACACTGACCGTAACACAAACCATGGTCATTACTACTCTTGGGGCCGCACCAGCAGCGAGAAGGCTGACCATTTGGGTTGTATCAAACGTCCCTTGTGTGTGGCTGTGCGAGTGGCTCCAGAGATCTTTGTCCCTGGTTTTGGTGTGCACGGCAGAATTGGGATTGACAAAATCCGGAGAAACGTTGTACAGTTGTGGTAGTACTTTTCAAATGTTTAAGCACATTAATCACATATCATTCATGTATTGCAGATTTTTAGGCCTATATCAAAATATCTATGTGACGCTAGATTAGTTGGGACCAAGCTCAGGCCGTGTGATGAAGACGAGTGATGTCTCGGAACACCGGCAGCCTCTTCCTAGGACGCTGTCGTTTCTGTTCCTGGATTCCGGCCTCAACTGAAGAGTTGCAGCGGTAGGCCAAAGGTGAACCATCCCGGCCTTCGTCCGTGCACGGCTCGTTCTGGTCGAACCTCAACGACCGGCGAACCGACGTACTCTTCGATTCTTCTAGGCTAAAAAGAGCTACTCTTTGGGCTAGATCATTGTTCACCTGACTTTGAGGATCACATGGCAAAATGTTGGCATCCACGTTCTCCCATTCATCGTTGAAGTAGTCTTCTTCTTCTTCTTCTTCTTCTTCTTCTTCCTCAGCGATATCTGCCCAACACTTCTTTGATTGATCCCCAACAAACCAATGTGCTAAAAAGCCCTCTTTCGTTTTCGTCCCTTTGTCTTCACTTTTAACAGTATCTGCACTATTTTCTTCCCCTGTCCCACAGATCTGCATCCATTTACCTTCTGGATTCATCTTGTAATCCCTCCAGGAATCGTTCTCGTGAGTACAGCGGCTGATGACAGTAGCACGGGGAATTCCATGAGGTTTGCTCTGCTCTGGGCTTCCCAAGATTGAATATCGATTATGCTCATCAGGCAATGGTACCGAAAGATTGGGCTGGAGCAAAGATCCATTTCGAGAAACCTCACTAGATCCCTCCTCGAGTCCTGTCCAACTTACCGACGAGAAACTGATGTTCCTTCTGACAGGAACCTGAGGCGCAGAATGTACTGCCCTACGAGGAGCTGCTTCGTGAACTACAGAAGTTCGTCTTTCCGGTGTCTTAAAAGAAGAAACCCTTCTCTTTTCCTCGTTTAAAACCCATGTTTCTTCTTCTCCACCAAATTGATCTGAAATAATTCTCGAAACTGAAGCATCTCGAGCTACAGGCAGGGTAAAGTGATTACGAGCCTCACTTCTTGCACCTTCCAGTTCGTTAAGCATCTCCAAGGCACGCTCGAAGGATTTCACATGAGCCTCATCTGTTTCCCCATGGAGAGAGGAGGAGGAGGACGATGACGATTCGACGGCATGTAACAGTGCCTTTGCCTCCGAGACTTTGTTCAGATGCATCAGACAAATCGCCAGGTTGCATTGCTTGTTCTTATCCGGCTTTAAACACAAGGCTTCCCTGCAATTCAAAAGCACATTTCCGCAAAATAAACCCATGAAACACTGTGTCCGAACATGATCCTATGATATTGAGGTTATCTTACGTACCTGTACAACTTCTCGGCAGTTTCGAAATTGTTCATCTGGATGTAAGCCCAAGCCAGATTACCCATTATCCTGCAACAAGAACGGAAGAAACCCGCGATAAATGAGGAATCACTGCGAAGAACACAAAACAAGGAATCAAAAAGTCTTTTGAAAGAGGACCTCGATCTCTCCTCGTCCACGGTCACTTGTACCTTCTTTCCCTGCGATCTTGCCGTCTTGTATCTATTCCCACTATGACGCTTCCTCTCGTCAATATTCCTCAGCTTCTCTGCCAGCATCTGGATCTCCTCTTCTATACAACCCGATCTCTGCAGAATGCAGCTAAACGAATGAATCATTATAGCAGACTGTGCTTCGTTAAGTTAGGACACAAGGAGGAGAGAGGGATTAGTGCCTTAACCTTGTAGAGCTCAATCAGCACGTTGTCGAGAGACTCCTGAGAATCAGCAGGACAGAGATGGCGGAAAGATTTGATGGCTTCTATTGCCTCGTCTGATCGATTCAATTGTTTCATCAGGATCACCATATCCTTCAACGCACTATCGACCCGGTCGCCTGCATTTATTGCAGCCCAGAACAAACCAACTGCCCTACCGAAATCTTTGTCTATCAACTGCAATCCCAACAAATCGTGAGCAAACTTGACAGTTGACATTCTAAAGTCGATAAATGCATGAAAGAACACCACACCACTAAATTCTTGGCAGAACCATCTGAATTTCAAACGAAGAACGAATCAACGAACAGAGTTCTTGCCAAGAACCTTACAAAGGCCATGCCTAAATTCATCTCTAAGAAATATTGACATCCATCCCGGCAAACATCTTACAAAAGATTCATTGAATTCCATGAACTTAGGCATATAAACATCAACGAATAACAGAACCAACTAACAAAAGCGACTTTCTTGGTCGCCAAGAAATCAACCAGAAAAGCATCATTACCTGAACCCTCTTTGCCTTGACGTAAGGTGAGTCGCCGGCGGGAACCTTGTGTATGACGTGGAAGAAGTCACCCATCCTCCGAGTCGTCTTCCTCTCAGACAGCGGGGACCTCCGCGGCTCCGGTCTCCGCGGAGGCGGAGTAACGCAACCCCGTCCCGCAAAGTTCTTCCCGCTCATCCACATCCGGCAAACAACAACGGACGATCCCTCGGTTCCTCCTCCGATCGCAATAAAAGCTCCGATTTTGATCCGAACCCAGGATCAAGTACGAGGAATAGGATATTGGGTCGAGGCGAAGGTTCGATATTCGTGTGAGAATTTTGAAGTTCTGGTGGAGGGAAAAAGAGCAGTGCATGTGGTTTTTGTTTAGGCGAATAGACACGTTGATTGCGTCCTTTTGGTCGTTTTAAGTTGGATTTTTTTTAAAATAAAATTTTAAAAATTATGATTTATAACTCATTAAATAAATACATTATCATTAAAAATATAATATTTTTATCAACAAAAGTATTTATATGAGAGGAAGACGAAAGCGATCTAACAGCTGCCCGCATAATAAATGATAGTGCTGAGAAATGATTTATCTCCGCCTTTGGATCAATTACTTTCCATAAGTTATTAATCTTCTCATAATAACATAGTTATGCACCAGTTAAGATTCTGCTCAAATATTATAAAGTATTCTCCTTCCCGTCATCATTCTCTTGGGCTAACAAGACCCCAAATGAAATTTCTTGTGCTGCTATATACAATATGAGTGATTTGCCTTGAATTTGTACACTTAAGACCAGCGACTTTGTTAAATATGCCTTTATGTTATTAAAGGCATTCTTACATGTTTCATTCCATTCAAAAGGAGTACCTTTCTTCAACAGCTGATGGAAAGATTGACATCGTCTAGCCAAATTCGATATAAATCTCTGGATATATGCGAGCTTTCCCTGAAGGCTCTTCAGCTCGTGTATATTCCTTGGCTCTGGCATCTTTATAATCGCATTTATCTTTAATTGGTCGACATCTATGCCTCGATGTTGGCCGATGAAGCCAAGGAATTTGCGAGAAGTGACCCCAAACGCACACTTCATGGGATTCATCTCCAGTTGATATTTACGCAGTCTGTCAAATACTTTTCTCAAGTCATTGATATGATCATGACTTCGTTTGGACTTGACAACCAAATCATCCACGTAACACTCTACGTTTTTATATAGCATATCATCGAAGATGCGTTGCATTGCTCTTTGATAAGTTGCTCATGCATTCTTCAACCCAAAAGGCATCACCTTATAGCAGTATATTCCTTTTGAAGTACGAAAAGCCGTCATTTTCTCATCATTCGAGTCCATTCGAATTTGGTTATATTCTGACGATCCATCCATAAAACTGAGGGCTTAATAGCCAGTGGTAGCATATACCATTATCTCAGTGCTCGGAAGAGGAAAATAATTCTTGGGACAGGTCACGAAAGTCAACACAAACACAAAGTTGACTATTCTTTTTCTTGACAGGTATACTATTTGCAATCCATGTGGGATAATTTACTTCCTTAATTAATCCAGCTTAGATAAGCTTGTTGACCTCTGCTTCTATTAACGGGATCAACTCCGGACGAAAACGTCATTGAGCTTGCTTTGTGGAATGAACCCCACGCTTCAACTGTAATCTTTGGGTCGAGGCCGGGCATTTCTTTATAGCTTCACGCAAAGACGTCTTTGTATTCCTTTAACAATTGGATATACAATTTCTCTTCTTCAAGCGTTAAACTTGAACTGAGGAAAGTAGGACGATTATCCCATTCTGCTCCAAGGTCAACTTCCTTCAGTTCATCAATAGTAGATTTCTTCCCATCTTCTAATACTTCAGGAGCATCTTCCGCATCATCTTCTTTGTGAGATGCGTCTTCATCGGCCTCTGAAATTTTGACATGATAAGAAGCGACATCATCTTCAATGTTACCTTGAGATAATTCATCATTGCCATTTGTAGATATCCACGTCTTCGTGGTCATTTTCAATACTTCTCCAGTAGTCACCTCTACAACGATTCGATGCTTCATCAGGGAAGGCATTTTGCTACGGAGATCATTCGTGTCTTTAATTATGACTGGGATATCTTTCCTACGGTCCACTCTCTTCCACACGATTCGACTTCTTGGAGCTTGGCCTATCCTTAATCGTGCAGGTTTCCGAGGATCGGTTTTTTTCTCTGGAGCACCAAGTCTATCAAATACCGATTTTCGTTCGGGCGGCTCCAAGTTGATCAAATGCTAAAGTTCTTGCAGGTACCTTGACAGTTTCATCATTGGCCTCGATGTATTGGGTTGAGGCGTCTTTCACTAGATGACTTGCGGGCTTAGAGTAACATACCTAAGACCCAGTTTTGACTTTTGTCCATCTCCTCATGGATTAACTTCTTTTTTGGCGTCACCGAGCATCTTTAAGTCCTCAGTATAGCCAGCTGCAGAAAGTAATCTGAAAACATTTGGATCAAACCCATTGGTATGCTTTTTGGGCAATGAATCCGGATAGAGAATTGCCCCATTATTTGGCCGAATAAAAACTTTCAGGGGTATTCGTGGAACCCAATGTTGAGAGCTTTGTTACTGGCCAATTGAGTTCTTTTGATAATATCGCTTTTGAACTAACGTCGCTTACGAAAGGCGGTTATCCTGCTTTCCTTAATGCTATGAGGATGTAGCGCAAAATTGATATGCTCTGCTTCGTCATATCTTTTGTCCGTGGATTTTCAGACATAAAATCAGCTGATGATTTCTCTTGTTACATGGACGGTACACTCTTTTGAGATACTCTCATGAAGTTCAATCGAAGCACATCACCAAGCAGCGCTGCGTCTTATTACCGAGTATAGACAAAGACCCTATCCCTGGATACGCCGACATCCAGCACCGGAAGAGATGAGGAAGCCAGCCACGGATCAGACCCAGTTACGGGTCAACGAAAATTCACGGGGATACAGTTGGGGTTCGGTCAAAAAGTGGAAGAAAACAACAAAACATCCAACCGATGGACTGACTGAGACTCCCCTTTTCCTTTTTCTTCTTGCCTACCCTCCTTTCCCAGAGAAGAAGGAAAGAAAAACAAGAGATCATCCGGGGAAACTTCGGAACATTGAGAGATGGCGGCGGCTCTTCTTTGACTGTTCGTTTTGTCTTCTTGTGGGTAATAAGACCCAGATTTTGCTAAAATTAACAAATTTTGTTTAACCTTAAATTGAAGCTTGAAACTACGAATTTATGGAACATAAATGAAATCTTCCGTACAATGCTTTACAAAATTGAATTTAGAAAGTCTAGTTTTACTTAGGAAGAAAGTGAAACTTGACTTTAGAAAGTCGGACTTAGTTGAATTTTCAAAAATAAAAAGGAGAAAATGGACTTATAAATTCCGTACTTTCGATTTCGGGACATTATTTCTAGAATTTCAAAACTATCTACCATATTTCGTAATTTTTGTTCCAACTACGTTAAAATGGAGCAAAGCCCACCCGGGCATTCACACAGCCACTTTCTGAACCGCCCCTGCCTGCTACAACCAACACTCATTTTCCCATGACCAGAATATGGAACTAACAGTTCACTCGAAAATACAAAATGATGCCAAACGACGTCGAAACAACAGGCCGCTAAAATGGTCTCATGCCGAAACCGAAATTGGACTATGTCTACCATCTAACTCATCGTCCACTTTCTAGAACAAAGAAACCCAATTATCGTATAGAGGGGTGAATTCACAGGTCCAGTAGGAAGGAAGGCAGCGCCAAAATGAATGAAACCTGACCCATCAAAACTGGGAGCTCCATAATCAAAGAAAACTATATGTTACAATAAATAGCCCGGAGAGAAGGAAGGAACCAAAGGGTTTGTCTTACAATACCGGCAGTAAATCATTTGTTACTAACCCTGCCGGGATCTCACTTCTTCCCGCCGCCAGAAACATTGAACTTGAAGAATATGATGTCTCCATCTTGGACAACATATGTTTTCCCTTCCTGCTTGTACTTCCCAGCAGCCTAGTAATAAGAATAGAAGGGAAATATATGAGGGATGTTAGCCAACGAGTTTGGATTCCATAGAAGAGAAGAACGCCATCTAGGTAGTAAACCACTCGGATCCCAAACGTCGACTCATGCACTTGGGATAAAGCACAACTTTGTCAAGAGTAGCAAATACCTTGACAGCAGACTCACTGCCCAGTTCTTTCAGATCTTCAAACTTCATCACCTGGAGATACCCAAAAGCAGAGTGATAAGAATCCATCACATGAACACCTACGACGTGATGATTTCATGCAATGGGTCCAAAAAAGATTCAGTCGTGCGACTCAAATCGAATTTGAATTTTGAGGAGAGAAAATGAAAGATCAGAAGCAGTCGCTATCAAATAATCATTACAGCAATGCTCTAGACTATATTCTAGATAGTAGGTGGGGTCAGCACAGTGGATCCTTCATCAGTATCACACACGATCCCTAGTCATAATCTCACTAATGACTAAACACCTCATGTCTTTGTCTGTCTCTTCAATCTACCCCTCTCCTTTCAACATTCATAGCATATAAAAACTGTATCTCCTTCTGTGTGTGACCGAATCATCTTGCCGTCACATTATCTTTACTTAAAAACTTGTGGGAAGAATAGGAGACCGACTCTATCAACAAACTACAGTGGACGCCTACAAAGTCGATCACCAACCTCGGCACATATGAAACCTCTCTCAAAATCGGTATGGATGGTCCCTGCTGCTTGTGGAGCCTTTGTCTGCCGCCTAATTTGCCAGCACTTAACCTGAGCGTAAAGCAGAGAAGTTACACCTTTCCTATTGTGACTTTTCATAGGTCAAATCACACTACTTCTCGTCCTCACAAAAGCCTGCAGAAACCAGCTATGGTTGATAGAACATTGATTCACACAGTCAAGATTTTCCACTCACCTCATCTGGGCCAGCAGTAAAGAAGTAAATGAGATTAATGGCAGAGAATCCAGTCTTTATGATCTTTGGAAGTGCACTGCAATCAAATCCAAAAAACTCATTCAGCTGAAAGCTATCGAATCCATAAACTGAAAGTTCCACTCTTTCTAATTTACCAAAAAGTAACTTCGAGGGCAGAGAATAGGTTAGTGATCTCCAATGATGGAAAAGACACAATATCAGTAAGTTCAGGATGTTAAAAAACAGCTTCTGATGTAACGGTACCTCTGTACTTTGTTTTCCTCGCAATACTTAGCTGCATCCTCAGGCGACATCTCGGCCAGATCTCTCTCTAATGCGCAGCTGAAAGGTATGATTGTTTCACCACCATGTTCTTGGACCCTAAAGAAGTAACATGTATCAATCAAACTGGCTAGGATAGAGATGAGACTGGGAAAATATAAGAGATGTACTGCTATTAGACAACACAAACATAGCTTGCTTTTTGAAAAAGCCAAAATGTATTAAGAAACACAGACAGACAGCATGACATTGGATCATCAGGAGCCATACCATGCATGAATTTTTGGCAAAAACTTGTTCTTTTTTCTTTGGTAGTCCTTCTCGTTCATGTTAACCTGTGCCACAGAGTGAACAAAGATCGTCAGAAGAATATTTAACTTACACACTAAAATATCTCGAGGAAAGAAGAGGCTTTCAGAGAACTAACAAAATGCAGAAAGAAGATGAGCTACAAGACAGAGTCCAGGACAAGAACAAGATTTAGTCCCTACCTATGCCTTAAAAATCAACAATGGCAACAAAAAAAAGTATCACGGCTCTGCAATGGCCTTCTAGGATCACTACCAGTCGAAGAGGGTGAGAGAATGAAAGATGGATTGATCAAACGAAGAACTCAATCGGTCATTTCATTCATCGGTCCGATGTACAGCTTCCAAGGAGAAGAAGAAGAATTTACAACTCAACACCATGAATCTCCCACAACTTCCCTCCCTCCTATTTATGGTTGTAACCAACCAACAGAAAAGCAACTAACAAATTCGGTTAAATTGGAATACTTTCCCGCCTTCTTTCTTCTTCTCCCTTTCTCTATGTTCTGCAACTTCGCGAATTGCAGCACGTGACAGGCTCTAGAACTACTATATGAATTTTAGCTCTTGATATCCAAGCAGAGGAGAAGGAAAACCCTCTCCGGTCCTGGTTGCTTAGAAATTATCCCAAGTCCAAATCATAGTAGGACAAGAGATACCCGAAAAGCTCATGAGATGGAAAAGAACAACAAAAAATGCAAGTGATAACCGCCCTGGTATTCACAAAAATTGCAGTGTGTGTGTGTGTAATTGCATTAGATTTTCAATGGAAGATCAGTTATTCAAGCTGGTCCATGGTAGAATTAGATATGCACAATCACATTAGCACAAGCATTAAAAAAATCTTTACAAACTATAACTCCATCCCATGTTATGTTAATATGAAACAGCTCTTATTTATCCATAAATAGATGCTCAAAATATGCAAACAATATATTCT
Source organism: Melastoma dodecandrum (assembly GCA_029817715.1). Classification (NCBI taxonomy): domain Eukaryota; kingdom Viridiplantae; phylum Streptophyta; class Magnoliopsida; order Myrtales; family Melastomataceae; genus Melastoma; species Melastoma dodecandrum. The sequence continues at coordinate 2,921,670 of JARUPY010000604.1, read as the reverse complement.
GCATGAATGGCCTATTCAAGGGACAGTAATCTCAACTTCAGAACATTTGTCCCTGTAAAATAATTTTGGAATATTGACAATTGGAAAACAGATCTTTCCTTCTACAACCCCCAAAATAGGACAAATCCGTGCAGGTCCTGCATCACCATCTGGACACACATTGCCCGATCTCGTTGGTACCAAAAATTTTCAATTACAATTTGTATTTAAGCAGAAACACCCACTAAAAATAAATTCTTACCAAGTATACAACAGGCTTTGCAGTAAGCAACTGAAAAGAATTTAAAATTTCAAGATCAGCAGCTTTCCAATCTCCTAAACGAACATCTTTTCCTTCCTCCAGCCAATCTTTGACCTGTCAAAGAGAGATCAAACTCAGTGCAATGAATGGGCAGTTTTGTAAGCATGGAGAATATATGTAATGAATTCCCAGAAATCACATGCAGGGAAACAAAAACAAGGAAATCTCAGAAAATCCTGACTAATGACAGATATAGGGTGTTGTATTCACGTCTTCATGTTATTCCATCAAAAACCAGACAATAAACCTCCATCCAATAAGTATTTGGAATATACCTATAGGATGAAAAACATAGATCGGATGAAAAGAGGTATGAAAGCAAATCAATATAAGGGTAAGAATTATCCAAACTACTTTTTCACAGCACTCATGCTCAATCTTCAGTTGTTTGTCGTTGCTCCTCTTCATGCTTTTCTCAAGATCTTCTATTTTCTTTTCCATGAACTCAATATCCTGGTAGCATTTTGCCCAGAACAAATGTTAGGACAACCTTATTTCATTTCCAACCAAGATAAGTGACTGTGCTACAAACAACAATTGAGCGCAGATGATACAGGTATTATGATAAAGTAATTTCACAAAATTTTATGTTTCAAATAAAAATCAAAAGAATTTCATTATTTCAAGATTTTAGGCCACCTAATTAGCAAAGCGGTCACTAATACACATAAATAACATGTTTGTGTTTGACATGCATTTTGTAAACAGAAGGAAAAACAAGTATAACAGTCACTTGGAAAAATTAAGTACACAACTAAAAGACGGAAAAAAACTAGAGTCCTTGAGCTATGCCCGTGGTCCCGCATGCGGCATATTTACTCAAAAAAGTACAGTAAGCCAGTACATGTATCCAGCATATAACAACAAAAGATACCTTCAGCCGTAGCTCCTCAGCAATGACCTCCAAGTCCCTGACAGGATCTACAGAATCATCTACATGAATAATGTCTGGATCTTCAAAGGCACCTGCATATTAGTTCAGGAGCCGGGAGCTGGGTAAGTAAACACCAGAAAAGGAGGATAGTTGTCCAAATGAATTCACAAGTTAATTAATTTGGGGAATTCACTTCTGACTAAAAAAAGTTGTCAACAGGGTAAAGTGCATTATACCAATATCATAAAAGTTGGGCAATAGCAACTACACAATAGTCAGCATAAGTTGTCTTACGTAGCACGTGGAAGATTCCATCAACAGCACGGATGTGAGAAAGAAAACTGTTTCCAAGACCTTGTCCTTGATGAGCCCCTCGAACAAGTCCAGCTATATCGTGGATCTCTAAGAAGGCTGAAACCTAAAAATTAAACATAACTTCCAGTGAAGTCCATGACAACTTAAAAATCACATCGAAACATAGCTAAAGTCTTCCCTTCCAGTTTTAGAGAGGGACATGCCATCGTGTTGGATAACCAATTGTACCAACATTCAGCATAGATTGAAAAATGCTGGAACTTAAGAACGGTCCAACAAAACCATACAATTTTGCAACTTGTTCCCTAGGACACAAGTGACTTGAGTCATGACAGTGAGTTTGAACGTATTCTCTCATTCAGTAAACCACTCATCGACTCAATACAGTCCTAAGCACAATAAAGAAAGATTAAAATAAACTATCTTTCAAAAGACTTCCCAACTCAGTGTTCTTATCCAGAGAACTGATTACAATAACTGATACCTTAAGGAAACATAAAAACCCTTCATCTGAATTCTGATGATACAGGATTGGTTCCAACAACATGGCTCCGCCCTTTGTTGATTCATCATCCCAAAGCTCCCATGACTTCAAGATCACTTTCTTCTATATTTATTTCATTTCACTCTACCTTTCTTGGTGAACCCCATGCCATGTCTCCGAGTGTCCCTCTCTCCGTTTGTTAATCCCCCAATTTATCTCTATGATCGTCTCCATAATATCTTCGCACTTTCTTGTCTCTTTCTGCTCAACTTTCTATTCTATTCCATCTTCATATGCTCTATAATTAACTCCTACTAATCCGTACATCCCTTTCATATATCTAGCAAATCAGTAATCCACTAAATCATATCCGAAATAACACAAATAACCCGGGGCTCAGTCACAAATATGATCAGACAAATTTAACTGTGGAGCTTGAATAACCATCGGTAACTTTCATATTGTTGAACAACGACAACCCCAATTAAGAACAAGATTAATCATTATAAAGAGGAAGAGGTCAATAAGAATGAGCTACGAGTAACAATCATATATATTTAACCGATTATAAAGCTGCATCGAGTTGAAGTAAAGGTAATACCTCACTTTTAGGCTTGTATAACTGACAGAGCCATTCAAATCGTTCATCCGGAACATTGACACGTGCCTCATTTGGTTCAATGGTACAAAAAGGGAAATTTTCAGCTGGAATTGATAGCTTTGTGAGCGTATTGAAGAGAGTAGACTTCCCCACATTAGGCAATCCCACCTGCAACACACAGAAGTTGCCAATCTTCCGTTACCTATTGTAAAAAATGATAAACGTAAACTAGCCCACCAGGCCAATAACTCGAAAACCAACATGAGGACTGTAAAAGCACGGCACAAGCAACGCAATCCCATTTCATCACAGTCCAATCGAGATGAAACCCACAATATAACAACATCATGTGAACCTCTGCATGCGCTTTGTCATTCAGGCCACCACCCGAGGAAAGCGACCATAACATTCACTAACCAGTCATCGGAACTACAGCCAAGAAAAACGTTCAACCAATCCCACATGGCGTTAAAGTAAAGCAGCTAAAAACAGCAACAACAACCGAATAACCACATCCATTAAACTAGAAAGCACAATCCTTTTCCCATCCACGCACAATCAAAACAACAACCCACGTGGGGAATCCAAGAAATACGTCCATTATCCAATCTTTCAACACGATCATAACTCAATCACGGATTCAATCAAGTGTCCGAGAACGAATCAGATCGAATCATCGCCCGTACGATGCCAATCTTGAGGTGAGAAGAGAATCTGCCGAGGATCGGCCTCTCCGCGGGCGCTTCCTTCCCCTTGGCAGCCTTCGGAGGCATTTCCTTCCACTCTTTCCGATCTCTCCGAATCCCTCCGCCTGGACAATTCGAGGATTTCCTCCCGCGACGCGGCGAGACAAAAAAAAATTCCGACAGAGTAAGGAAGCAAAGGAGGAGAGTACGGCTTGGTCTTAAACCCTAACAAAACTTAAAAATTTATTAAACAAAACTAATATAAAAGTAAATTTTTAAATTTATCCTTATTATAATTTGACTTTTTGATTTGTTTTATTTTAAATAATCGTTACAAGCAGGCGACGTGTCTCTTACGTGTATTTTTTTACATTTAAAAAAAAAACGTCATATCTTTTCTTGAATTTCACTTTCCCATCCTTCTTCTTCCTTTTCTCTTTCCCTCTAGCTCGACGACCCGTGCGTTCCCCATGGGACTGAGTCTCTCGTTGTTAGGGAGTATGATACCACAAGGACCGACTCCAGGTACGATCGTTGCGGAAGAGGACATGTCGCTGCATTCCGACTCCGGGTTCAGAGGAGGTTCGGCGTTTCTCCTCTGCACTTTCTCGTAAAGCGTACTTTCATCAATTGAGTATCTTGGTGGAATCTCTGGAGGAGGGCTCGCCACATCACCGTTCGACAACGAGTTCCTTCCAGGGAAGAGCAGCTTCTCGGTGTATCTCATCGAACCTCCGAGTGTTGGTATGTGGTTCTCTTTATCGCTCTTCTTGACATCCTTATCGACCGCTGTTCTCGAACCTACCGATCTCGTTAGTGCTCCTCTGTCTCCCGATAGCCGCCAACGAAGGCGAATCCCCCGCCCCGTTCCCCTTCCTGTCAATAAAATCCCTCGGCCTCTCGTACCCCCGGAGATCAGCCAAGGTGCCGACTTTCTTGCATTGGATGGCGTGGGAGACGATATCCCCGTCACGGAGGGCCACAAACCTCCCCGAGCCACAGCATGGCGATGGAGACGTGGCTGGGGGGTTCAGGAGAAATGGGTTAGGCAGAGGCACTGGGGAAATGGGTCGCTGAGATCCGACTCTGTTGACATGGCAATTAATTTTGGGCCTAGGCTTAGAACAGAAACCCAGTAATCCCTCAAGTCACACTCCGAGTCGGCCCAAGATGTAGCCGTCTAGGCCGACTCACGACGAAGTCGACTAGGTCGATTTACGACGAAGTCGACTAGGTCGATTTACGACGAAGTCGACTAGGTCGACTTATGAACGGGGTCGACTAGGTCGACTCACAACGAATGAATATGGTGATCAAAGCCAATCAAGATGACTCAACAGTAGCTAGGTCTACTAGTAGGGTCAAGTCGACGGGATCCTGGATAAGTCGACCAAGTCGATCGTAATCCGTACAGATCAGTCAAGTCGACGATGTTGAAATAAATTTATTCATTTTCAATCACGTTTGTTAAAGATCGTAACTGATCTTAAATATCCAAGAACGTGATCCCATATATCAAGGGGGTTGTTGAGACACTCCCACGACATTAGGGATCACGATCTATAACACGATCTGCAAAACGATCTATCTGTTACGCGTTAATCGCGTACAAGTCCTCTATAAATAGCAGAGGGATTTTTCAAGACAGAGCACGACCATACACAGCCAAAACTCTGAAGTTTGTTCGTCAACCTTAGGAATTAGATACCCTGACCCGGTTTATAGGTCAACTACCCTTCCACCGACAGAGTGAGCTCATAGGGCCTTTGCCGTCAACCCTCCGCCAGCGACTCCACCGACGAAGTGAGCTCGTAGGGCCTTCGTCACAACTCTCCGCCAGCGACCACCTCCGACGAAGCGAGCTTCCAAGGCCTTCGTCACGCATTCTCCGCCGCTACAAGATCCCGCATTGTCACCATCGTTTCCCTTTTTCCTTTTAATGGCTGTAAGCCCTTTTCTTTTAATTCTCTAAAGATTGTAAGACTTGCATTATTTCTGTATAAATTAGTGCATCTTCTTACTGGCGACCACAATACAACTACTGTGGGTCCATTGTCAAATATTTCCGACGTGATCCGTTCCGTGCGCGAACACGTTTTTGGCGACCACAGTGGGAGCACGTTGAGAAAAAAAGAATGCCGAGAAATACTCGAAGCCGTGAGTCTCAGAATCCCTTAGATGGGGAAAACCAGGAACTTCCTCCGGGAATGGACTTGCCAGCGCCGGCCCTAGGAGGCCAGGCAGCTACAAACCAGTCAGAACTTCCTCCGGGAATGGACTTGCCAGCGCCGGCCCTAGGAGGCCAGGCAGCTACAAACCAGTCCACCTTTGATTCACATACCCCGTCTGAATTTATTTCAAGACTGGAGTTCCACAAGGAACTGGGAGATGTGCGTCAGGAATTGACTGCTATGAAGGGTATTCTAATGGATGTCCAAACCCTAATAGGGCGTCTTTCTGGCCTGAGAAACGAGGAAAGAGTAAGACCTCATATGAGAGAAACCCCCTTTAAGGAGTCTACGTTCATGACAGACGCTCGACGGACTGCTCAAGGGCCACGTAACGTGACTTTTGAGCAATCTGAGATAAGGACGAATGCTCTTTTCGAACCCGGAAATCTGGTTCCCCCTGGTCGACCCTCTTCTTCACGTAATCGACCAACGAATACGTATTGGAATGAGGTAGAGGACTTTCAAGAGGAAACAGATCGAGGGGAGGATTTTATTCCGTCTCGTCGCCCTGGAAAAGAACCTGTAATCGACGCGACTGGAGACCCCTATGAGCTTGGATCCCGAGGTGGAAACTTTCGGGAGGAACCTTCTTTCTACATGAGGGATCCAGTGAATCAGGCAATGGGGGAAAGATCTCCGTACAGCCCGATAAGGTTAACTCGACCTCCAGCGCAGGCCCCAGTAGGCGGTATACCCCCAGACTTGAGAGAGACCATAACTCAGGTTATAGAGCAAGTCGTCCCCGGAATAGCTCGGCGAGACGATGCCTGTTTGTACAGGTCTCCCTGTCCTGCATATGTCGACAGGGATTTCCCTCTACCTAGAGGTTATAAGGTGCCCGACTTTACTCGTTTTTCGGGTGAAGATGAAATGACCCCACTCGAGCATGTCGCTCGCTTCACTCACCAACTTGGTGAGGCGGTTGGGAACGACTTTTGGAAACTGAAGCTTTTCCCTAACTCATTAACGGGAGATGTCTTTACGTGGTATGCGAGTTTGCCGCCAGGGTCAGTAGCCTCGTGGATTCAGATGCAGTCTATGTTCGTTAAGACCTTTGCTCGACTGGATACCCCCATGTCAATGTTTGAGGTAATGCGCCTTAAGCAGGCTAACAGAGAACACCCAGGACAGTTTCTAATGAAACTTAGGAAGGCCCTACTACGGTGTAGACCCCCCATACCGGAGAAAGATCAATTACTTCTTGCATTAAATGCGTTGACAATCCCGTTCCGGAAAAAGCTGCAGGGCGAGCGCTTTGCTAACCTGTATGACTTAGCAAGGAGGGCTACTGAGTATTATCAGCTCCTTACAGAGGAAGCCCAGCTGACTCGAGCCTACCAAGTCGACACTTATGAAGTCAACGTGGCGGAATTTGTCAAGGGGGAGTCGACTATATGCGATCCCCTGACTAAGAAGAATTCCAAAGCTAAGGCATCCCAAAAGAATGCCGAGGAAAGAAAATATTCTTTCGATACGGATAAAGTCGACGCTATATTCGACTGGCTTTATCAAAGGAAAAGGATTAGGCTCAAGCCCGGCCATCGAGTCCCTCAGACAGAGAGGGAAAAGAATAGGAATTACTGCAAGTGGCATGGATCCTTCACCCATGCTACCAAGGACTGTTTGTCCTTTAGAAATATCATTCAGGATTTAATAGAGTCTAAAGAGCTCCGTTTTCCCGAGGTCGACGAAGTCGCCGTGGTGGATGATAATCCATTCGGGGATGAAGTCGCCATTCATACGTTCGACATATTTGATGCTGAGGTTAATCTCTTAGAAGTTATTAATGACTCTGCTGTATTCTCGCAGGACTTACAAGCAACCGGCGAGACTTTGGTGGCTAATGCCCTGATGAAGCGACTGGCTGAGCGTGGGGTCTTCATTCTGCCCAAAGGAAGGGAGAAGTGGATATGCCACTGGCACTTGAACGACACTCATACTACGGATCAGTGCCACACGTTCAAGAAGTACCTACTGGACAGCAAGACGGAGGGGTGGTACGACTTGACCCCGTTCGAGGAAGCAGCAATGTCGCTGAACACTTCCCGAGGATATTCTCACGCCCTCAAAAACCCTCCTAGCGCAGATCGCCGATTAGCCTTGCGAGGAGGAAGAGGAGGCCCCCAGGGTCACAAGGGGAATGGAGAGGCAGTCGCCCGGGGAACAGAACGCCCGGCACGACGACTGGAGTTCATAGACTCGTCTGGCCAAAGGGTCATCAAACAGGGGTACACTAGAACTACCCCTGTCAAGGAGATTAGACCGGTAGAGGAGCATAAGGAAGCGGACCAACCTCAGCAGGCCGTGAATCGCAGGCCCCGCTACGCGTCGCAGACAGTTGATCCTCAGGAACTGCGGAGGGGGCCACCTATTGCCCAATTCCTGGACGAAAAGCTGCTGTGCCAAAAGTGCAAGCTGATCGCTCACAACCGCATACTCATCACCCAGCTCTGCACAGCATGCTGCGTTAACTACTTCTTGCGGCTCGTCGACTTATCCGCAAAAGGGGAGATGCTGGTGAAGGCAGTCCGTCCTGAGGGCTCAGGTAATTCGAACCCTAACAAGCCCTCTTCGAATAGGCCAGCAGATAACCCTGTGCAGGTAGGATATGACCCAGCCGACGGAAGGTTTGTAGAGGTAGGTCGACTTCCTTTTGGTTCTAAGAAACCAAGGTTTGTCAAAGCGCTTAACCCTTCGTCTCAATGGCAGAAGGCGGAAAGGAAGGTTACGCTTCCCGTGAGGGCTCAAAAGAGAAAAGAAAGGCGTCTAAGTCACGCCCAGAAGAAGCCAAGAATGACCCCTGTGATGCCACCCGTTGGCGGGAATCACACCACAGGGAAACAAGTCGCAGAGCCCGAGCGAGTCGAGTCTACTGACTACTCGGAAGACCCAGGCTCGAGCTTCGACTACACTCCTCTACGAGGAGATAAGCCCTGCGACTTCAACGCAGAGCAAGGGCCCCTCGTGAGCTGTAACGCTCTTACCCTCCCTGCGGAGTTCGCCTGCAACAACAAGTCGGAGGCACCGGAAGGTAAAACTTTCGACTCTAAAGTCATTACATTTCCTTCTGGCTTCCCTCTGCACTGGTTGAGAAAACCATCAGATCGCATGAAACAGCATATGCATTCGCTGTACATCTCAGCCACCTTTGATGGTGTCTTAGTGGGCCGAGTCTTAATAGACAATGGCGCCACTGTCAATGTTCTTCCCCTTGCCAAGTTTAGATTACTTGGGTACAAGCCTAGCGAGTTGGTGCGAACCGACGTAGCTGTAAGTGGCTTTAACGGGAGAAAATCCGAGTGCCTGGGCATATGCTCTGTGTGCCTAGGCGTCAGGAGACACGAGCAGGAAACTGCTTTCTTTGTAATCGATATAGCCCCTTCATTTAATGCGCTTTTAGGACGCGATTGGCTTCATAAGGCCGCCGCGATTCCATCTACTTTGCATAGGGAGTTAATCTTATGGCTTGACTCCGAAATAGAAATCGTTAACGCTGATGAATACTCCTGTTGTGACAAGGGTATTTTGCATACAGAGACGTGTAAGACAATCAAGGACCTTACTCTGGATCAGCGCTACAAGCTGGGAGACCCCACAGTCGGACCCCTAGGTGAACCTTTTGGGAAGTTCGACTTCATCGTAAGCTATGGCACCTCTCACCCCAAGCCTGACGAAGGACCCATTGTGCCAACAGGATGGGGGTCCGACTTCACAGACAAGGACATAGATGAGGTTCTGCAGGAGGTAGTCACGACAAAGATGGAGGCGAGACGAACAACGCCCAAGCGGCAACAAGGGAGAAGCGCCTAAGAGCCAAGAGAGCACTGCGACGGAGTTGGAGCCCGATAGACTCATACACGAAGGGATGTATGGACAGTGAGGAGAAAGGTCATGCAGTTGTTGATATCCTAAAGCGACTTCAGAAGCATGTTAAGATGTCTAGGAAAGTAGGATGCCAAATAGGCAACATCAATTTCGAAGCTAGGTCATGTAATAACGTTGACACCGATTTAGGTGGCATCCAGAGTCGTGAGTCACTGATGATGCCATGTGACTCACTCGTAGGCGTCAATTTAGGCGAGGCATCAAGCCCTCGAATTGTTTTCATCAGTTCCTCAATGAATAAAGAACTTTTCAATTCTATCAAAGCTACTCTAGAAGAGTTTAAAGACTGTTTTGCTTGGAATTACACTGAGATGCCTGGCCTAGATCGCCGACTTGTGGAACACAAGTTACCAATCAAGACGGGATTTAAACCAGTCCAACAGGCGCCGAGGAGAATGACTCATGAAGTCCCTCAAGCAGTATTCGAGGAAGTCAAGAAGCTCTTTAAAGCTGGATATATAAGGACATCGAGGTACACCGAATGGATATCCAGTATAGTTCCTGTCATTAAGAAGAATGGTAAGATTAGAGTTTGCATCGACTTCAGAGACTTGAATCGTGCCACTCCAAAGGATGAGTACCCCATGCCTATCGCAGACGACTTAGTCGACAAGACTGCAGGGCACCAAATTATGTCCTTCATGGATGGTTTCTCGGGATATAACCAAATCTTCCTAGCTGAAGAGGATATCCATAAAACTGCGTTCAGGTGTCCCTTAGGCATTTTCGAATGGGTAGTCATGCCATTCGGACTCAAAAACGCTGGGGCAACCTACCAACGAGCCATGAACGCTGTATTTGATGCCTCGATTAACAAAACAGTCGAAGTATACATAGACGATATAGTGGTCAAGTCGCAAGATGAGAAATCACATGTTAATGACCTTAGAAATGCTTTCATTCGAATGAGAAAGCATCAGCTCAAACTAAACCCTCTCAAATGTGCCTTCGGAGTCAGAGCAGGACATTTCCTAGGGTTCCTAGTCCATCAACGTGGCATAGAAGTCGACCAGAACAAAGTGAATGCCATTCAAAGATTGAACCCTCCGAGTAATAAGAAGCAGTTACAGGCTTTCTTAGGAATGGTCAATTATCTAAGGCGATTTATTGGTAACGTCGCTGGACGGACAGAAGTTTTCTCGACTTTACTAAAGGCGAAGGGAAATTTTGTGTGGAGCGACGAACACCAAAAAGCATTTGAAGGCTTAAAGGAGTACTTAATGAAGCCGCCTGTGCTTGCCCCTCCTCGGATAGGAAAGCCCTATCTGCTTTACGTGGCAGCGACTGAATCAGTCATCGGTGCCATGTTAGCCCAAGAGGCGGAGGACAAAACTGAGAGAGCAGTCTACTATTTGTCAAGACAACTGACTGCTACAGAAAAGCGCTATACAATTAAGGAGAAGTTATGCCTGTCACTCTTTTGTGCTGTTAAGAAGCTGAGACATTATATCGGATCCCAAGAGGTTCATGTTATTGCCAAGTCTCCAGTCATAAAATACTTTTTTGAAAGTCCCCTATTGACCGAAAGAATTAGTAAATGGAGCTTGGTCCTATCCGCATACGATCTGCGTTTCAAACCGCAACAGTCGGTGAAAGGGCAGGCCTTAGCCGACTTCTTAGTGAACCACGATCCATCTACATCAATCGATCAAGAGGAATCCCTTGAGGATGTCTGGCAAGCTTGGTTTGATGGATCTTCGGCGAAATCCGGCGTAGGCATAGGCCTCCACATACTTTCGCCACTAGGAAAGGACGTTCGCCTAGCATATCGTTTGTCGGCGACTCATACAAACAATGCGACTGAATATGAAGCGTTGATCACGCTCTTGAAGGAATTATTAGCCTTGGGAGCCAGGAAAGCCAGAGTAATGGGAGACTCTCAACTGGTTATTAACCAGATGAACGGCGACTCTCTATGTCAAGAGAAACTCGCACCCTATCATCAAGTCGCTCGAAGGCTAGTCAAGCGGTTCGAACCAATTACTTTCCTCTTTGTAGGCCGGGAGGAAAACACAATCGCTAACGACTTAGCCCAAAAGGCTTCAGGATACAAGGCCAAAAGAGGAAGCGATTGTATCCCAGAAATAGCTTCCCACCTAGCTCCCCAAGGAGACGCGTTCACTCTGAACATAATGACAAGCGATAAAGATTGGAGGAGGTCAATCACCGACTTCCTCTCCGACCCAACACAAAAGGCGAGCCAAAGAATCAAGACTCAGGCTTTGTCGTACACCCTTATAGATGGGGTACTTTACAGAAAGACCAAAGAAGGAGTCCTACTAAGGTGCGTCGACTTAGACGAAGCGACCCCAATTATGTTGGAGACTCACCAGGGTTTATGCGGGTCTCACCAATCTGGCACCAAAATGTCTTGGACTATCCAAAGACATGGTTTTTTCTGGCCATCAATGCTAAAGAACTGCATAGAAATGGCTAGGGGGTGCCAAGAGTGTCAAAAACATGGTCCGGTAACAAGGGCCCCAGCGTCCGACTAAGTCTCAGTCATCAAGCCTTGGCCATTTAGGTCTTGGGCTTTAGATATAATCGGGGAGATTCACCCACACTCGAGTAAAGGCGATGCCTACATTCTAGTCGCTACTGACTACTTTACCAAGTGGGTCGAGGCCCAAGTATACAAGAAAATTGACCACAAAGAGGTGATCGATTTTCTCATATCTTCCATCATTTATAGATTTGGGATTCCCCAGAATATCGTAGTAGACAATGGCACCGTTTTCAATAATGAGAAGGTGCGTGAATTCGCTGCTGAGTTTAGCTTTTCAATCACTAATTCGACACCTTATTACCCCCAGTCGAATGGACAAGCTGAAGCTACTAATAAGCTCATAAAGAATAACATTCAGAAAATGGTTGGTGCAAATCCAAGAGAATGGCACAAACTATTACAGGACACCTTGTGGGCTCTAAGAGTCACCAAGAGAGACAGCACAGGAGAAGCCCCTTTTTTGCTGGTATATGGGCAAGATGCTGTCCTACCTATTGAGAGTCGATACAAGTCGCTCAGGGTAGCTCATCCTGACTTGCAAGACGAGGCAATGTACCTCGCTTTAGAAGAATTGGAAAAGAAGCGACTCGACGTAATAGACCGACTCGAGATACATAAGCAAAGAATTGCTAGACACTATAATAAAAAGGTTGTTCATAAGCGCTTCAAAATGGGCGACTTAGTATGGAAGATGATCCTACCTCTTAAATCGAAGGACCAAGTCCTGGGTAAATGGTCTCCTAATTGGGAGGGTCCATATGAAGTGTGCGAGACATACTCATCTAATACGTATCGACTTATGACCAGAGAAGGGGATAGACATCCTTTGAAGGTCAATGGTAAATATCTTAAATCCTACCGCGCGACTATCTGGGAAGCTCATCATAAAATCCTAAGACAAAGGACTCCATTAATTTGGGAAGCGCTTAATTCCTAAGAAAATCGCGCTAGGCTTCAGTAACGCTGTTTGGAAGAATGAATTGAGCGTAGTGGGCAGAAATTCATTTGAGACACAAGGTACTTGATTTATTCAGTAAAGCAAAAACAATGGAATTGCATTGTTCTTTGGTTACAAATCTAGTCTCCATAACCCGCCAACTTCTTTGAAATCGAGGACAAGGGATTTACGAGTTCGTCGCTTCGCGTTCACCTTGTTTCGCTGGGCATAAAGGTCGACGACCTTTTCTCTATCCTTTTCAGCGTTGGCCTCCAGCTTCTCGATTTCTTGAGTATTGATCGACGCAAGCTGCCGAGTCAGGTCATTCTTGAGGTTCGTGTAGAACTCTATCTGTCTCTCTGCCTCGGTCAGTTTCTCTTGCACATCGACCAAACGTTGGCGGGCGTCCTGTGCAGCTTTAGAGGCCTGCCCTCGAGCTTCATTGATCGACTGAATCTTCGAGTCAGTCAAGTCGAAGGTGACCAGGTCGGCATAGTAATCCCTCCAGCGGGTCCAGTACGTCGACCTGAAGCTCTTGCAGGCCCCCAGTATTTCGTCCGTGACCCGAGGGGATGTCTCGATCCTCTTCAACAGCTTCTGCATCCTCCTAAATTCGTTGACGCCTAAGGGGTCAATGAGCAGAAGTTGGCAAAATTCTTCTATATCCTCGTGAAGCTTCACCCACGGGTCTTTGGTTAACCTGGAAGTCGCTGCAGCAGGATCCTGAGGAATAAGAGGTAAAATGTTGTTAAACAATACCCTAAGAAGGCCAACGACCTCGTGTGATCGAGTACTTACCTCTGGAGGCAGTATATCCTCAGAGCTCTCATCCGAAGAAGAAGGGGGACTAGGAATCTTTTGTCGGCCAGCAGGCACCTTCACCCTCTTTGGACGAGCCTATAAGGAGGGATACAAGAACCTCAGTTAAAATCGCAATGATACTCCTATGTGTTGTTTAAAACAAAAACACATACCATCGCTGTTGTAGGAGTTTGGACTGGAGGAGAAGGAATAGCTTGGTCTTCTTCCTCATGAGTCGACCGAGTCGGTAAGCCGGCCAAGATCGCAACATCCAAAGCAGCCGGCTCTTCTTGAACCAAGGCCTCAGGAATACGTCGATCCTGAAACAGAATATGACGCAGAACCAAAGTTCATACATGAACTAGAGTAATATATCTTAGCAAGGAGTCGAGCTCACCTCGGCGATCGAAGCCGTCTCAAACACAACCGGAGTAGGCTGGTCACCACCTCCGGTTGACGCTTCGCCCTAGGCAATATAGTGCGGGTTAGATACAGAAGCTCAAGATGAATTAGAGTCAGTAGAGTCATACCTCTGTAGTTGCTCCTCGAGCGATATCAACCGTCGCTAAGGTCGCAGGCACCGCAGCAGATGATGAACTCACTACTGGTGATCTGAGTGGGGCCACCGCTGCTGGCGACCTGGGAGAAGAAGTCGCCACTACGGTAGTCGGCGACTTGGGAAGAGGAGCCGCCACTGGAGATGATACCTTCACCAGTCTCCTCCTCTGGGATAGAGGCATCTCCTCAAGACCTTCTTCCTCGGCCGCCTTGCGCTTTGGAGCGCTTTTAGATCGAGCCTTAGAAGGATCGCCTGCGGCTATTTCCCTGGGTTTCGCGACTTTAGCCTTCCCCTTGCTGGTCGACTTGAGTCTAGAAGGAGCAGGGGCAAGGGGAGCTTTAGGCTTGGGTTTTCCAGAGCCTTGAGGCATCATTGATCCTGAAAAGGAGAAAGCTCACGATTAATACTAAGAACCCAATACTCTTAAAGTAAAGCTAAGTCTTTACCTTTTGCTTTGATATGCGCGTCGTCTATGTAAAAATCAGGCTCCTTGGAGACCTCCAAGAAATGCATCAAAGCCCGCAGCTCTTCATAGGTAGTCGACCACAGCACAGTGAAGAACTGTGTGGCGAAACAGGCAGAAGTATCAGATGGGAATTCCATCTGGGAGAGCTGCGCCTTGCTGTTGAGCAAGTCGAGGGTCTTCGGAGCAATCGGCTTGCACCCAATTCTCTTCATCCTGTCCCCGCACAAGCCACCGGTAGGGTCGGCAAGTGGAACTGCTACACCCTGGATGAACCCAAACTGCCTTGCACACAGCTGAGGGTTATAGACTTCAAAGGTCAGGTAGCCGTCAAAGATAACTGGTAGATCCCTGCGGGTCAATACCCCATTCCAGAAGCCACGAGCAGCTTGAAGATTAATTTCCTGAGCAAATGTCTTGCCGCCTGGAAAGGGTGCCCAGTTGCGTCGATCTACCCTGCCGAAGTCGACGATGTGCTTCATGTGGCCAGTGATCGATGTCATAAGCCATTGATCCTTCCGCTGGCAGCACTGGTCCAAGATGGTCTCCCCATAATAGGCAGATTCGAGGGGCGAAGAAGGGCCCTTGAACTCAGTCAATCCTGGCATCCACATAGCCGACCAGAGGTGAACTAACCAGAGCAACCCTCCTGCTGGATGTTTTGGAAATGGCTTGATCTGAGTCGTCGCTCTGTCCAGATCATGGTAAAGAAGACCCAGGATGAAGGGGCCCCAAGAGATTTCTTCATTGGTCTCCCTCAGAAAGTTGGCCACTGCATAAGAAGTGTGGCTGACCTTCTTCCCAGGGAAGCAATAAACAAACTTGCTTAACCAGGTGCTGAGAAACTCGACCTCTTCCCGGGCGCCAAAACCTTCGGTCGACAACTTCTCATCTGACCCCTTGCCTGCTGAGGCCATTTTTAGGTGCCTGTTCACCACCTCCATGTACTGAAGGGCGCCCTTGGGATTAATATCACCTGCCTGAGAGTATTGTCGAACAGGGAGGCCATTGACTTTGCACCTGGTCAAAATCTTCACATCTGCCAATGTAACAGACATGGGACCCTCCGGGAAATAGAAGCAGTTGACAGCAGAGTTCCAGAAAGGCAGCATGGCCGAACAAACCCTAGGATCACAGTTCTTGTCTGCCACGGACATTCTAAAGAACCTCAAGATCTTCTGATTCCTAAACCTCTCTGTGAAATGCTCCTCCCACATCTCAAGCCATTCCACCATCTCAGATTTAGATGCAGAAGGAAAACACAGGAAGGATCCCTGACCTTCCCAGTTGAGGGGATCGACGAAGTCGGGATGGCAAATCGGGATGGGCTTCTCAGTGACGAGATAGTTGAGCGGCACCGTCCCCGGGAAAAAATGCTCCGGCAGGATAGGTCCGAGAGTGACGCCCGATCCCTGATCCTCTGCGACCGGAACGGGTCCGGTTGGCCCCGCACGCAGATTATGGAACTCGAAAGCCTTAAAAGTCGACATCTTTTTAAGGATCGGAAGAGTTTTGAGGAGGGAGACGAAGAGTTTTCTGGGAAGCGAGGGTTTCTGGTTTCTTGGAGAAGATGGAGAAGTGTTGAGCAAGGAAGAAAAGTGCGGGAAAAGGACGATGACTCTCCTTTATATAGGGTATGATTTCTGCTGAGTCGGCATAGCCAACCCAGCATAAAAGGGGGGCTTATGTTGACATGACAATTAATTTTGGGCCTGGGCTTAGAACAGAAACCCAGTAATCCCTCAAGTCACACTCCGAGTCGGCCCAAGATGTAGCCGTCTAGGCCGACTCACGACGAAGTCGACTAGGTCGATTTACGACGAAGTCGACTAGGTCGACTTATGAACGGGGTCGACTAGGTCGACTCACAACGAAGGAATATGGTGATCAAAGCCAATCAAGATGACTCAACAGTAGCTAGGTCTACTAGTAGGGTCAAGTCGACGGGATCCTGGATAAGTCGACCAAGTCGATCGTAGTCCGTACAGATCAGTCAAGTCGACGAGGTTGAAATAAATTTATTCATTTTCAATCACGTTTGTTAAAGATCGTAACTGATCTTAAATATCCAAGAACGTGATCCCATATATCAAGGGGGTTGTTGAGACAGTCCCACGACATTAGGGATCACGATCTATAACACGATCTGCAAAACGATCTATCTGTTACGCGTTAATCGCGTACAAGTCCTCTATAAATAGCAGAGGGATTTTTCAAGACAGAGCACGACCATACACAGCCAAAACTCTGAAGTTTGTTCGTCAACCTTAGGAATTAGATACTCTGACCCGGTTTATAGGTCAACTATCCTTCCACCGACAGAGTGAGCTCGTAAGGCCTTTGCCGTCAACCCTCCGCCAGCGACTCCACCGACGAAGTGAGCTCGTAGGGCCTTCGTCACAACTCTCCGCCAGCGACCACCTCCGACGAAGCGAGCTTCCAAGGCCTTCGTCACGCATTCTCCGCCGCTACAAGATCCCGCATTGTCACCATCGTTTCCCTTTTTCCTTTTAATGGCTGTAAGCCCTTTTCTTTTAATTCTCTAAAGATTGTAAGACTTGCATTATTTCTGTATAAATTAGTGCATCTTCTTACTGGCGACCACAATACAACTATTGTGGATCCATTGCCAAATATTTCCGACGTGATCCGTTCCGTGCGCGAACAGACTCCCTAAGGACAGGACCCGTCTCTGGCTCCAGCAATATCATCTTCGCTGGCGGCTTTGGGATGAGAGTTGAGGGGGGGGGTGGGGCTTGGGTAGAAGAAAAGTGACGTGGCCAGGAGGTTTTGAGAAGGGGTTACGGTTTTTATACATAACTGAGAGGATTTCGTTGATGTACTCCTAGGAAAAATAAAAAAAAAAAAGAATTTAAGATACGTCGGATAATCTAAAAATTTATCGTAACCATTAAGAATAAGGCCAAATTGAAATAAGACCAAATTCAAGAATTTTTAAACGATTTGCTACAATCTGACATGATGAGGTCAAATATCGATAGTTTGTCAAGATAAAATAAAATTATGTTTATATTTTAAATTTTCTATATATTAATTAATGAAATATTGTGAATTGATCATATTATTTATAAATTTTAAATAAAAAATGAATTGTCTCTGTATTTTTTTAAATAAATACCTACATTTTGTTCACTAACATATCCTATCTTTCTAATAAATTGATCAATTATTATTTTTTAATTTATAAAGTTTTCAAATTATTCAGTGGTAGTGATAATACGTGAATTTAATTCGCATAATAACAGAAGGATTGTTATTTTTCTGAATATTTTATATTTCTTATTTTAAAAAATAAAATTATTAATAAGTGGTGAGAACCATGCACATTACCATCAAGAACTGGAAGATCGTCCGATCAACATAAACGCTTTTAACATTTGTAGAAAAGATATCTAGATAGTTTCGAAATTTCGAAAATAATGTTTTAAAGCCAAGCCTCAATTTTAGGAAAGAATTTAGTTACCAATCTGGAATAATATGAATGTGATGGTACCTTAGATAATCGTACAATGAGATGAATCCCAAGACATGATTCGACAAAGAATTGTTATCGGAACAAACTCCCGGGACCTCTAGATCAGCTCAGTTCGTTCGAGAGAGACTCGCTGCTGCCTCGATCCTGAGTTTCTGAAGCACTAAGCAGTAACCAAGCATCGTGGAGCTGCAGGCTATACTCCAGATGCCACAGGACGTCCCCCATTGTGGGCCGGTTCATGCCCTCGTCCGCCAGACACTTCTCTGCTATTTCCCCGAACTTCTCCATCGACTGCAGAGAATACTTCCCCCTGAGATACGGGTCGATAATGGTTTCGAGGGATCTCTGTCGTTGCCACCTCAAAGCCCATTCCGCGAGGTTTATCTGATCTTTCGGGAGGCTAGGGTCTATAACAGCCCGAGCGCACATGACCTCGAACAACACGACCCCAAAGGAGTAGACGTCTGATTTCTCCGTCAACTGCTGCCGTCGGAAGT
This sequence comes from Melastoma dodecandrum, assembly GCA_029817715.1. Classification (NCBI taxonomy): domain Eukaryota; kingdom Viridiplantae; phylum Streptophyta; class Magnoliopsida; order Myrtales; family Melastomataceae; genus Melastoma; species Melastoma dodecandrum. The sequence goes on along the minus strand of JARUPY010000604.1, from coordinate 2,903,034 downwards.
ATTCTGGGTCTAAATATCCGAAGCTGCCCTTCACCGCAGTACTGACGTGGGTGCGGTCCAAGGCAGGGCCCATCTTGGAAAGGCCGAAATCGGACATTTTGGCGACAAAATCCTCGTCGAGCAGGATATTGGTCGTCTTGACATCACGATGGATTATTCCCCCATTGGCGCCCGTATGGAGATAATGGAGTCCTCTCGCCGCACCGATACAAACTTCCAGCCGCTGCTTCCAGCTCAATGGCGGCAGATCGTGGCCAAAAAGATGGCTTCTAAGAGTCCCATTCCCCATACACTCATAAACCAAGATCATCTCGTTATTTTCTTCACAAAAACCAATCAAGGAAACCAGATGCCGATGCCTGAGCTTTGAGAGCATCTCGATCTCCGTCTCGAATTCAGCCAGGCCTTGCTGGGATTGAGGATGCGCTCGTTTGATAGCAGCAAGGACTCCATCTTCGATTTCTCCTCTGTAGACCTTACCGAAGCCCCCAAATCCGATAACCATGCCTTCGTCGAAATTCTTCGTGGCTGTCTTAATCTCTGCTATGGTAAATCTCCTTCCTATTCTAGCAGATTGCACCGAGCCATTTTGGGGTTTGCGTGCAGTTATCCCCTTGGCATTAGCCATGCTATGTGTGATAGCACCATGAAGGAACAGAGGTCGCCAGCCAGGAGCGTTGCCTTTGTGATCAGCCAAATGCCGTCTTCGTCTTTTGCAAAAGAGAAAGACAAGAGCAGCTATGACTGCGAGAATCACTACAGAAGCAGCACCAACCCCGATAACTAGCCAGAGAGTGATAGCCTTTGATTTTTCATTCGGGGATGAAGGAAAACTAAATCTGTCTAAAGAAGCGAGATTTCCGTCCCGGCTCAACTTAAAGACCTCTAGACCATTTAAGAGAGCGTCGGTTCCCGCAGCACTGGTCGCTGTTTCCGGCCCAAGCTGAATCCACAAGGTGTTGAGTTTCGGAGAAACCGTGTCCATGTAATCCTGATGATAAGCTCTGTTCTTGCCTCCGGCTTGTACATAGATATCATAATTGTTAGCCGCTGTTCTGTTATTCACATAGATCCGGAAATTCCTCTCGTTCGGTCGTTCGTACTGCAGCTCACAGAAATGCAGCCTGACCAAGTAGTCAAAATCAGGATCCACAAACAGTTTCCACGACATGTTGATCCCTTTCTCGAGAACTTGGGCATTGGAAATGGTTTTTGCTGATTCATAAAGGAGGAGGGGGGCTGAAGATGAGTCATTTACTGAAGCATAACTTACATTGGACGAATTCTTAACTTCAGATCCGGCATCTGCATTGATCATGTAGCCGGTATCCCCTTCCCATGTCCTCCAAAGATCCGAGTCATCGCTCGGTTTGATTCCTGGCCCACCAACATCTAACCTGTACAATGTCTCCATCCCTCGCCCGCTCACACTCACAGGTGCCCCATTTCCACCGACCTTGCTAAGGGAGACAGGGAACAACTTATTTACAACGGGGACAACCTCAATCGCATTTATGAATGCAATTGATGCTTCACTGGGCCGAAACTCGATAACAAGTTCTCCAGAACTAACCGAGAGAAAATACTCCTTGATCAGGTACAAAGAATTATTGCCACCCGAGTCCCGCAATCTCGAGTTCCTATTCAAAATCTCATCTCGAATGTTGTATTCTATCATCAACCTCAGCCCATCTGCCACCACCCCAAATCTAGAGTTGTTCATATTGCGCCCATCGAAAGGAAACGGACAAAAATGAAGCCGGAGAAAACAATCCCCCTGGACACCCTGGACAGTGTAATTCGTAGGATTCTCAAAAACTCGAGCCGTTCCATAGAGCGTCCCTTTCGCGGAATCCCCGCTCAATTCCGAACTCACAGCAACCACCCCCGTCGAACTTAAGGTCAGATTACCGTTCCCCGGATTCAAGTCTCCGATCCATCTTCGACCATCAACCACGATACTCGAATTCGCCCCACAGCTCACCAAGGTGCTCCACGGCTGATCCTCCGCCTCAACAAACCCCGAACACAAAATCCCAACCACCAAACCCAATACCCAAATCAAAACCTTCGCCTTTCTTTCACAGGGACCGCATAGTACCATTTCCAACATCAGCTCCGCGGACGTCGGAAATCCCACCAACAGCCGATCCCAAACACCCTTTAAAAAACTCTCACCTCACAAACACCATTCCCACCGGAGGCATTGTATCAAACACAAGGATATCATAAAAGAACGCCCCGAGAACCCCACTTCCTACAACATCACCGCCAGATCCGACCGACCCAGTTGAGACCCACAAAACGCTGTCGCGAGCAGACCAATACCCAAGTCGGGAAATCCCGGAAAGTTCCTAACTTTACGAATATCGATCGCCTCTTGGGGGGGTGGGTAAGAGAAGCCGCTGAACTGCGGTTTTTTAAGGTAATTGAAAGGGGCGGGGAGTCGCCGGTTATTGTAAGAAAGACGTGCTCGTGCTGACGATGGGCAAAAAGGGAAAAGAAGTCCGACTTTGTCTTCTAGCTTGGTAGCACAAAATTTAACAATAAATAAACATGCAAAATATTAATTTATAGCCCCTAACTTTCTATTTTATCATTAACTTAGATTGTTATATAATTTTGTCCTCAACTTTTGTTTTTATTTGATTTTGGCCAATTTTGAATTTTATCGTGTGTAAGCCAAACAGACCTTAATAGACAATTTTCATTTATCGGCTAAAAAGGAAAAAAATTTCAAAAAATAGGAAATAATATTGAAACTTTTCATTTGTATTTTTTTTTATAAAATTTTGATGGACAAATCAAGTGAATTGGAAGCAGAAGTTAACGATAGTTGCTGATGTTGTCAAAAAATATGAAAAATCGATGAATGTCGGATGATGTTCTATTAGGAGGTGACTACTACGGATAAATTAGATTATGTGACGAACGAATGAGAGGTCGAAACTCAACTATTATAAGACACGGATCAGACTATATTAAGGCCTTGTTTGGCTTTCACTAAAAGAAATTCATGATTGGCCAAAATAAAAGTTAGTGACAAAATTATATAGCAAACTAAGTTAATGACAAAACAGAAAGTTGACTCAAAGTTGAGGCCATAAACGTATATTTTGCCAAATAAATAAACAAAAACATTATTGCATAAATTATGGCATGTGTAGGACAGCAATGAGTTTGATTCTCATTCAATTTTGGGTTCCATGAATCCCAACATCCTGATCAAAAAGTGGTCCATGAAGTAACCAAATGTTGTGTTTGGTTTTCCAACAAACATTCGATCACGAACGCGACCCGTTACTTACGCGCTTTATCGCGACTATATTCGTCGTCGACGTGTCGTGCGATGATGAGCAGGATGTGGGGCAGTCCACATCATTTATGGAGGACATAAATCAAAATGGACCCATTTGTCAATATTCATTCAATTATGTGGTCTTGTGTCCCCTAGAATTGGACCAGAATTCAACCCAGTTCAGATTTCCCCACAAATCTTGATGTTTTTTTGGCAAGAACATGAGAGAAAAAAATTATATTCACTTTAGTAATTATGGGATGACAGAACCAGGAGATTTACCAGCCCATAAATTGTGTGTGTGTGTGTGTTTTTTTTAAGTATTTTGGATTCTGTGTTGATTACAAAAATAGTAAATTTATGGGTCCTTTTTTTCATTAAAGTGAAAAAAGCAAAAAGTGATGGGTGTCAATTATTTTGTGGGGCTTCTGAGGTTGATTTAGTCATAGTGGGGTCCCATATTTGGCCCCGTTGCCTTTCCTAATCCTCCAAAACATATTGCTCATGTAAGAACGTCTATGATTTACTCGATAATTTTATATTCGAATATCAACCATAGTGTCTTTATTATATCTTACTTTAATGGACCTATGGACGTAAATTCGTCGTGAGATATAGAATCTCACTATGTTCGTAGAGAGATGTACTTCCTTTACTTATTTGTTAAATCAACAAGCTTACTAATATGAGCTAAAATATCGTTAGTTTTGAAAAAAATTATCAAATACGATTCGAGTTTGCAAAACATTGATGCGCTCGACAATCACACCACTCAATTTAAAGAAAAAAGACGCGGTTACTGACCGCGCCTTTGGTACAACTAGATAAAGTCGGGGCTGGAACCGCGTCTTTGATTCCTGTACATCAGGAGAAATTTTTTTAAGTGTGTGAAAGACAGGATGGCAAAGGCGTGTGCAGTTCCAACTCGTCCTTGCACAGCTCCGCCTTATGACGTGGTTGAGAATCGCATCTGTTTTGTAAATTGAGTGACGAGGTGTTCATGGCACCTTAGGAACGATGTTTCAAGTAAATTAAAAATTAAGACATGTCAAAATGCTTTAATATTTATTATTGGAAAAATATAGGAATTAAATAAAATTAAATAAATCCACTGGTGCTGATCAGAGATTTGTCTGTTTGTGTCCGTACTAAAATAGTAGTACCATCAGTGGAAGTGGAAGGGGCACATTTTCTTTTTTTATTAATATAACTCGTTTCCATGCGAGTGAATCTAAGCAGTAGAATTTACTATCGTTTTTAAAATGAAATAAGGTTAAAAAAATTTCTCAATGCATTTTCTCCATGTTGTTTGGTTACGTGACAAAACCAACGGAAGAGAATGTATGGGAACAAAAAAATTTTGGATACTTGTTTTCCTTTTCCCTTGATTTTTTGATGAAAGTAAACGCGACATTTGGTCCGAGAGCTCTGTAATAAATTAATAATAAAGTAAATAGTTTTAAAATTTATTAAATAATATTTTAAAAGTTAATTTCACTACTTAAAAATTCGCTTTATAAAAGTCGATAAGTCACAAATTAAAATTTTTTTAAATTATAATCGTATTTAATTACTTTTTTTTAAAAAAAATCAACTGGATATTTGTATAAAGCAGCTTTCTTTTATCTTTATGCGAGACATGAAAAATGAAGTCATAACGATAATTCCAACGAAGAAGAGGGGCGGTGGGTGTTTGATTAATTAAATGTTTCATTTGTCCTTTCTGGCCAGCAATCCATGTGCACTTCCCCTAAGTACTGAGGAAGAGATGGACCCTGCCAATTCTCTATGTGCAACTATCTGCCCGGGGGGTAAAAGACGAGGCTTCGAGTTTTCTTACACGGTCGACACCGGAAAATCAGCATCGTAATCAGTGATTTTATTATTACACAACAAGCAATGTTTTATCTCTGCTCATAAAATTCGAGCTTCAAAATTCGCAAAACAGTAATTTTAAAATGAGTCGAAATCGGAGGCGGTAACTTCAATTTTACTTGACTCTTGATTTTCAAGGTAACATTAGTCAAATTAAAAGTTTGCAATTCCGATTTTTTTTAAGGAGTGGAAATAGAAATCGGAGTTACAAAATTCGATTTCGGGATATTATTTAACGAATTTTAAAATTACCTACTCTAATTTACTAAATATTTTCGTGACTAACGTTATTTTGTAATAAAACCCTGTAAAATTCACTTAAAAACCCTTTAATATTCGAATCAAGCAGGCATTTTACATTCATTGGTTCTTGTTTGGGGATCATCAGGCCTTTGAACCGACTAAGAAACGTCTTAGTTGTAGAAAAGAAAGAGTACACTTTAACTTGAGTTCCGATGGAATCTTGTGCATTAGCACCGATATACTAAACATCTTGCAGTGCTTAGACCGAAGTAAATATTTTACAATAATGGTGTTTGAACCGTTTTTGTAATGTTATGCAGATTACACGAAATGGTATTTGACAGGTCTGGAAAATCGATTCCATTTCAGCCACACAACACACAGCAGGATCATGCCGCATGAAGCAGGCATCCGGGGGCCCCGGACATTATGCGAGCCCGTCATGGTGAAAACACATGACGGAGAAGCAAACACATGACGGAGAAGCATGTACCTTGGAAACCAGCCAATCAATCCCGGACTGCCCAAACACTACAAATACAAGAGTACTGCACAAGAGACTATATATAGGGCATCCTCTCCAGACGGTCGACGATCATGACAGATGAAATGGCCCCATTACTCAGAAAACCCTATGACCTAATAGAACAGTAGGTTGATTACGGATACTGACTCTTAAGGTGCAACACAAACTAACCAAGGAGGAAAATTGTCGACCATGCTCATTCTTTGGGATGCAGTAAAAGCTCCGCATTAATGGGCGCGAATGACGGTTCGTGTGAGTCCTAAGATGTGTCCCTGGAAGCAGGTTTGTCCCCATCATAAGCTGGGGCGACGTTCTGCTGGGATTTAACAGAGGTCAAGACCTCATTCTGCTGATTTTCTTTCTTTTTTGCATTAAGGAACCGGCCTCCACAACCTCTCGCTCGCTTTATTGCATGCTGATGTCGAGATTCGTGCAGATATGGCTGCAATATTTAGCACGAAGCGAATGATTTTATGACTAAAGTGGATGCAAGAAAATGAGAACTAGAACATGAAACGGTGTCATGCAAATTATAGCAATCCATTCTAGGTCAGTGCATATGACAATGGAAATTGTGGCCATTCAAATGATCCGTGAAACTGAGGTTCTTGCATGCCGTTAAAATCGTTTCTAAAACGACAAACCAAACTGAGTATCTTCAATCTTCGCCATTTTCACATTCAAAATCAAGTTAAGTCTGAAATTGCAACATACCTTTCGTGACTTGACAATTTTATTCTCTAACTCCGCTTTCGCACGAGATTGTCTACGCCGTAAGATGCCATGGTATTGTTTAGCATTAACAAAGACGGGCTCCTCGACTGCATCCGATGGCAGGGGAACTCCCGCCTGTTGAAGTCCCATGAATTGTAGGTGGACCTAGGACATGCCATATTTCAATTTTATACGTTATAAAACACATAAAACATGCCATAAAAATTGTCGAAAAGCATGTAACGTGAAACCCACCATATGCTGGCCTTCATAAGACTGTGGCGGATATGATTGACCATCGTAAGAAGCAACTATGCTGCTATAATATGGATCAGGATGTGGATATACTGGAGGGACCTAAGAAAAAACCCATAAATGTATGTCGCTAAACCCACAAGAAATATTACCGCCAAAGTGGAAAAGGGAATCTTTGAATAGATGGAGATACTCAAAAAATGAAAATTTACCATTAAATTTCCAGGCCCCAGCAGTGGAGCCGGTCCAAATGGCACATTGGGCAGTGTTATGCCAGGATGAGGCAGTCCAGTGGCTGGAAGATGCAGATGATGATTCTTTCGAGGTTCATCCGCTTCGCTGCTATCTACAAGAGGCATGTATGCGACAAGAATTAGTATCCAGAATGTGTATGGAGACAAGTAGCAAGAAAAGAAAAGAACACCAGACTCAGGGAAGCGGGTGGAGGGAAAACAACCACGGTCTGGCAGAAGTTTTCATAAAGCATGCTAATTGGTAAGACTACCTGAAGGGTCGTGCTCGGAGGAAGTCATCAGATCGTCAATAGCAGATTCCTGAGCACAATTACAACAGAATAATGAAAACAAAATAAATACTTGCAGAAAGTAACGACATAAAAAGCTCCAACATTTGCTTTTGATTGGTAATGAACCTCAAAAAAGAATTCCAATAGCAGCAATATAAATCCATTTACACAGGATACTTTTAGGAAACAGTGTGAAGGCTTCGAAATGCTGTTAAGCAATTCTGTGAAGCCTACTGAGCTTGAAAGCTTGGCAAGAGTTGTACATAAAGTAAAGAACCACAAGGCAACAAATTTGCCCTGAGCACCTTGTTTATCTTTTATGGTTCCGAAATTGACAAAAGATACAAGTAGGTGGTCTCGTTGCACTAGTACAGAATCAAGCATCCTGCAAAAGCTAACATTGGCATTGCTCTCCCACTTCTAAAATTATATTCGCAAAACATGAAATAACTAGAAGTCATGCCTATACGAACTTTTCATGGCGACGAAAGAAAACAAATCCGGGAGCAATTTTAGACTTTACTTCCCGGGCAGCTCTAGTTCTTCGCGGGAAAATGAACAAGGTAAAATGTTTGGGCAACATATCACAAGGTAGACCAAATGGCCATGGAAGATGGACGCATTCAAAACATGCAGAACAAAGAAGCCCTCGTGCAGCCCCAGTCGGGTACTCTGGGTATGAGCAACTACAGCCGCCGAAATCACACGACATCAACCAACATCAGCTCATTAGGAAACCTGTACCATTCTAGTAAACTAAAACCCCCGCCAAATCACACTCTCAGGCACAGAGAGCGATGCCCTGGGAACAGTTACTACATCTTCCATTTAATTCAAACCGGGATTAGACACAAATCCATGCCACGGAATCCAACAACACTTTCAACCCTATTGCTAGAAAAACCCACCAAATCACACCACCCATTCCCCCAAGCACCATAAACCAGATTCCCTCGAAATTAAGCTCAATCCAACCATACCCACAAACCTTTACTCCTTCCCCATCAATACCCACCAATTAAAAAAGAAGCACCAACCCGGGCTAAAGATTCCAACTTCGAATTGCCTAAACCAAATGGAACAACGAGCAAAGCCCTTCAAATTCAGATAAGATTTTGTTACAATGGAAGTTTTACCCAATCTGGAGAAGAGGGGGAAGAAAGGGGGGAGAGGAATTTCACCACGCGGGTGGGTGGATGGCCCAGAAAACAGTTTTTCGGACTGGTTCAAGGACAACCTTCTCGAAATCTTTCCTTTTCTTTTCCCTCTTGAATATTGGCTACGAATTGGTTCACTACAATAATAATAATAATATAAAGTAATCCGACGAACATAATGAATTATTAATTATAATTTAAAAAATAGTTTCTGTCACGAGTAAGGTATGATTGTATGGTTTTGTTTTTAAAAAAATTCGTGAAATATAATTCGTCTTAATATCATTCTTAAGTTGCATTTCAAATCGCGACTTAAGACACCAAGACACCTCCATTCCCTCGCTTCCAATTTTTACTACATGTACTTAAGTCACTGTTTGAAACTTTGCGATTTATCGTGAAAAAATATTTTTAAAATTGAAATCGTATTTCACAGTGTTTTCTATAAAAAATGATAATTACGTACAAACTTCGTACTTATAAATCCTTTTTAATGGATGGATTTATTATTTTAATTTAAATTTTTTAATTTCAATAAAATTCATTTTAAAAGAGGGTTACGTTAACATATTTTGATTTCCCGAGTTAAAGGCGCTCGATTTTGGAATTAGTAGTAGTTGAAAGCATGGTTGATAAGACTGAACTCGGACTTTTAGAGTTTTTTTTTTTTTTTTTTTTTTGTGGTAAGCAACTTTTAGAGTTGGTATCTCTGTAAGTTGGTGTATGTAAGATGGGATTGAACTCGTAAATGATTTAGATCTATATAATTAAAAATTTAAATCTACGAAATTGTAGAATAAGTGAGTTGTGATTCATGAACTTTTGATCTGAATGTATAGTTACCTTAAAAAACTATAAATCTTATTTTTCGAAACTCATAAAAATTAATACAAATACAAAATTCTAAAATGTCATCCAACTAAAGGCGTTAAATAAAATTAAATTTTGATGAATTCATATGAAAATTTTAAATTATTATGCTTACCATTAAACAAATTGACTATTTTAAATTCTATTCGGTTCAATATTTTAATTGCAAAATATCGATTTATGGCATTACGAACAACTTTCTATTTTGTCATTAATTTATTTTATTATATAATTTTATCACCAATTTTTATTTTTATTTTTAGTTTAGCCAATCTTAAATTTTGTTGCGCAAATGCCAAACGAACCTTAATACATAATTTTTATTTATCGACTAAAAAAAGAAAAAATATTAAAAAAATGGTAAATAATATTGAAACATATCATATGTTATTTACTTTAAAAATTTGATGACCAAAGTGAGTTGGAAGCCGAAGTTGGATAATAGTTGCTGATACCGTAAAAAATACACAAAATTAATGAAGGTCGGATAATTGCTCTATTGGGAGGTCATTGCTGTGGATCAAGTGGATATGAGGTGAAAGAAAGAGAGGTTGGAACTCCACTATTATAAATAACGGGTCAAACTATATTAAGACCTTGTTTGACTTTCGCTATAAGAAATTCAAGATTGTCGAAAATTAATATTAAATAAAAGTTGGTGACAAAATTATATAACAAACTAAAATAATGACAAAACACAAAATTTGCTCAAAGATGATGAGAAGTATATTTTGCCTATTTTAAAATAATTAAATTATTGTTTTTTTAGTAAAAGATACGCAATATACTCTCTTATGTATTACATTGAACAAATAAATAATTTTTAAAAATTTAAGGCTTAACCATTAGTTGTCCATGTGATGCATGCCACGTGGCAAACTCACATAAGTCGCTTCGCTTCCACAACATGTTGCATGCAATGCGATTTAAACCCCCTGTCCGGCATGTTTCATCGTGTGCGCCCTCACCCTGTCCACTCTCCGCCTCCGCCTCCTCCCCCGATGTCCGCCGACCAGACCAATCACATGTACTCGGTGTGGGCGGTCCCACCGGACGACGTCTCCCAGCGGCTCAGGTCCCTGATGGATGGCCTCAGGTTGGAGTTCGGAGGACCACAGTTCGAGCCCCACATCACAATCGACAGCCTCATGTTGTCGACTGAGGAGGACGCATTGTCCAGGTTTAAGGCAGCCTGCGAGGGTTTGAAGGAGTTCGAGGCAGTTGTGAAGGATGTGGAGACGGGTTGGACCTACTGGTGGTGCGTTACCTGCTCATCAAGTCGACCAAGGAGGTGCGTCTATTTGTGATTTGGGTTTGGGGAACATATGGATTTTGTTCAGTAAAGTTTGGATCTTGAGTGGGTTTCTTTCGCAGGTCGGGGCAGCGATCGGTCACTGCTCTTGGCATTTTTCTAAGATGATATCTGTTGACACATGAATTTTAAGTTTCGTCCTTAATGGATCAAAGAGCTAAAATTCCGTATGAACATCATTCGATAAGTCCAAGTATAACGTCGCTCGAGAAGTGCTTATCGAGTAAGCTTCATGCATCGTGCCACTCGAGACTCAAAACAACAGCTTGTGAAACGCTCTTTTGCTGAAACCCACGGGTCACGATGATGGAGCAGGACGCATGACAAGGTTAGGGAAGCCGTCTGAAATATAGTATGCATGACTCATACAAAATAAAAATCAGATCGTGCACACGATTTAGGGAGATCAGGTACTACGAAACCACCTTCATCTTCGCTATATCCGAACACCGATCCACCAAGGTAGATTCCTGTAAAGGGATCTACAATAGCTGTCGTTCGTCCGTCGTCGTTCGTTTGGAGCACCCCGTTGTTATTTTCAAGTTTACTTTTGTTGTATTTCAATTCGCATAATGTCTGAAAGTATTGTCCTGAAATTCAGTACCGTTTAATTAATTCAAGCATCATTTCCCTTCCAATTTGTGTTCATTTACTTTACGGCGACCACAATTTTTTTATAATATTCGATACGTGTTACTGATAACATATCCCGCGCCAACAATATCATGTCGTAAGCTTGCTTTCTGTTGTTTTCTTACGTGTTGGCAATGATCCGAGGATTTTTGGAATGGATCCGAATCTGCAGTGTTTGTTCAATTTGCTTTGCATCTCTAGAAATGGTCTAATCTTGGTGTACTGTAGAGAATGTTCTGCTTCTGTGTGTTCGACTGAATGGTGTAGTGAGCCCAAACATAACAAATTCCAAATCTAACCCGGCGTTTGGTATCCGGATTTGCTAAGGAAATGAAATGGAATGGCGATTCCATTACGACCATTTTAAACTAACCAAACGATATTCAAACGATATGGAACGACAACCATTCCATAACGTTGTCATATCTGATTTTGAGAATATCTAGGAATGCACACGGCCTCCGGTGTTATCATATGGATGACTTGCTTGTTGTTGTCTCTGTTTTGTGATACTCTAGCTGATTTTCTTTGGAGGTCTGTGCACATTTTCTGCTTACCATCGCTCGAGAATTCATCGGTTTAGGTCTGTGCATTTCAGTTGATTTCCATATTCGAGTGTCGTAATATAATGCAAACTGGTTAACAACCTGTCTGTCATGAATTAATTTCCATTCATCGAGATAATCAAGTGCTCCATGGCGTTTCGAACTGCCCCCATAGGTGGATGCTGTTGTTCCCTTAATTTGGCTGATTCGACTTTCATTCCGGTGAAATTCATTGCAGCTTACACGCCACATATCAGCCTCATCTATGGTGACATCTCCGACCAAGCGAAGAAGAAAGCCCAAGAAAAGGCAAACATACTTGACGAGAACCTAAACTGCCTGAGCTTCAAGATATCCCGCCTCGTGCTCTGCAAGTCCGTGTTTGGCGATCTGGCAACCAAATCCTGGGAGCTGATGTCCGACTTCCGTCTGAAAAATAACCAATAAGGGGTTGGAATGCGTATTACCGTCGGCGATCTTCTTGCTTCTGCATTTCTAATATCAATAAGGGCCAGAAAGGGGCATTCCTCCCTACTTAAACACTTTCAAGAACGGTTGTCGATTCCGATGTAATTCGACATCGCGACACATGTGCGACACACTGGAAAGGTATTTTCCCGGCTCGAAATGGTAAAAGGGCGTGTTATCTCAGAGTATGGATGTGGTGTCCAGCAATGACTTGGAAGACTTTGCGGAATTTACAGCCGGTTTTGCTTTTATCATTTGCCTAAACTAGCTTTCCTCAGCATGTCGATAAATTACCTAATCAGCATCATTTTTCCTCCAGAGAGAATTTTCTTACAACATTTTGTCTAGAGATTATTTTACTCTGAGAATCAATTCCAGTTTTGGTTCAGATGCTAAGCTTTCGATCATATTCTCACTATATACGATTCTACTACAACCACGATTCTACCCTTTCTATAACTTCAAAAATTCAACAAATCCTGGAAATGTCACGATTAATTGCTCCTATTTTTTCATTTGTAACATCAACTATGCTCCAACCACGAATCGTGGTTTTGGTAGGACATGTATTTCTATTACTATGCAATTCATAAATAAAGTCCTTAATGGTGGCGTTCCCATTAAATTGCGAGAAACCATTACAAGGGTTTATGTACAAAGAACGGGCAACCCCTTATGGGTCACCCCTAACCACAACTCATCCGCTGATTATTCAACCAATAACAAATATTATCCTTTCTTGAAGAAAATTGGCGGTTAGTTTGGGCTCTTAGAATATGGCGCCCTTGGGGCTTTCTTCAATATCTGGTTCAAGCATAGCAGATTGATACATTTAGCACCAACCAGAACAAACTAATAGCGTACCAAACTTATAAAGTCCAAAATCCGACTTTAGAGTATTATTTCCGGAATTTCGAAACTATTTGATCTATTTTGTCAAATTTACGTTACGCCAAAAAGGAAACAAAGCTTGGACGGCAACGCTTTTCTCACTGCTTCAGCGAACAAGAGAAAATGATGATCTCCTTTGGATTCCCTGGCTGGCACAATAAGATGAGGAGGCGTGACAGTGAATTGAATTATGGAATGAAGTTTTTTTGGTCCCCATCTTGATCGAACTTTGTTTTAATGATGCAAGAACACTTTTAATTATAAGAGGTTGTAAGACTTTGTCCCGGGGATCTTCCTGTCATAATGATTGTTGTAAAAGAAGAGTTGGGCCATGTTTGGCAATTATAAAAATCAATATTATTTTCTTTATATTTATACAAATTTCGATCACACAACATAAAAAAGGTAGGCCCCGTTTGACAATAAAAAAATAAGTAAATTATGGCATCGACTTTGAGTCAAGTTTCTATTTTGACCTTAGTTTGTTATACGATTTTGTCACTAATTTTTATTTTTATATTAATTTTAGTCAATTTTAGATTTTATCACGTGACAGCTAAATAACGCCTTAATAAACCATGTTATTTATCGACTAACAAGAGAAAAAAAAAGAATAATATTGGAACTTTTGTTTTAGGGTTTTCCATTTTAGGATTTTGATGGTCAAATCAAATGAGTTGGAAACCGAAGCTTTGCTAGTTGCTGATGTTGCAAAAAATATGCAAAATCGATGAAAGGCGGACGATGGATTAATTATGGAGGTTGCTGCTATGAGTGTAAGGTAGAGGATGAGTAGAGGAAAACGAGAGGAGATGTTGTAGGTCCGCAGTTACAAGACACATGTCAGACTATATAAGGTATTGTTTGGCTTTTGCGAAACAAAATTCAAAATTAGTCAAATTAATATAAAAATAAAAGTTAGCGACAAAATCATATAAAAAACTAAGTTAATGACAATACAAAAAATTGACCCAAAGAATATCTCATTTTCTTTACATTTACACTTATGTGAGCTTTGTACGTCCATGCAATTAATTTAGAAAAAAATTATGAAAATATGGTTCGATTTTTAAAACTTTCAAAATATCATCCTTTAAGTTGCTATTGAAATAATGATTTTTTTTTTGTAAATTGAAAATTATCGTTTCAAACAATCAATTTATGAGCGATATTATGAGAGTTATAGAAATTTTAAACCTCAATCTTTTCCAAACTAACCTCATATCCGCACAATACTTCTTATTTTAAAAGGGTGACTATCCAAAATACAAAAACTTATTTCAATACTTATGTAGCTCTAATAACATGGATACAAAACTCATTCCCATCGAAATTTACCACTACCAAACACGACCTTATATATATATTTAAATATAAAAATTTGAAAGGTTTTCATTAGTGTTGCTGGGTCAATTTATGGAATGATAATGTGTTGTGCCATTAAAGATTCATTGTGCTTTATGTTACTTCCCTAAGGTTTTATTTATTTTCATGAAAATTTTCCACGACATGGATTAATTTTTTTCGAATTACATGTATTTTAACATATTTTTTACCTTCATAAAAAATTTTGAATTTTAATTTGTCATTGAAACTCATGAGTAAACAAGATAAAAGGAGAAAGAGTTAGTCGACCTTAATTTTCATGAACATTTAAAAATAAAAAATGCGATAAAAACACTCCATTTCTTTATATATGTGTAAGTATAAAAGGAAAACGTTAAAATAAATCTGGTGCCCGAGTATTTCAAAATAATATTTCACATAAAAATATTTCACGAAATAAGGCAATAACTTGCATAATTTGTCAAATAATATTTATCACTCAATGTTATATTGTAAAGGGGTATTGAAATGCCACCGTAAAAGTTGATCTTGACTAATACATTGATGGCTTTTGTCATAATCCTTGCATTTTTCGTATCCATTGTAAGTGAATCATTGTCCTTTGTAAGCGTCATTTGAACATGAACGTGAAAGATTTACAAGGCTACGTTATCAAACACCGTGAACGGATAGCATTGGGATTTTGTCGTGCTTCTATAAGTTTTTTGATTTCGACTCGTCATTGCGAGGATACTAATACCGAGTTGAAAATAATTAATTATTTTGTTAATTAATAATATTAATCAGAAAAAATATAAATCCGATTTCACTATAAAAAGGAAAAAATAGGGAAATCTTTTATAAGAAAATTAGTCAAAGGCCAACTAAATTTGGAAGTCAGTCTTTCATAATTTGATTTTCTTAAGTCACAAAATCAACCTAATATCAATTTAAGAATATTAGTCCAAACTAACTATTTAATTAACCATTTTTTTTACTTACTAACCGACAAAACTCGTTACTTTCCTGTCACGAAATATTTAAAAAATGCATGGTAAACGACCGGTCACATGAAATGAAATCACGAATCCGCCCCCGCTCAAAATAAGACAAAAATTAAATCACCCCCCTCCCAATCCCCCGCCGCCCCCTCTATATATTATATATTACATATATATATATAAAATACATTTCCAACTGTCAATTTTTCACTCCCGCAGTCATCTGCACGACTCCCGCCGCTTCGACTTCCGCCCCCCCCGCCGACCTCCCCTTCCCTCTCCATCTCCTCCTCCCTGTCGACGCCGGAACCCTAGTATTTTCGCCGGAGCCTCTTCCTCCTCCCCCGCGCTATCCTCGTCTCCGTCTGCGGATCTGCTTCGTCGTAGCAGCTGTGTGCGTTGGAGTTTGAGGTTTTTTTTTGTTTATTTGTTTCTGAGACCGGCGGACGGTTGTCGCGAGCTTATTGTGAGTATTAGCGGAGTGATTGGTCGGGTGAGGGGCGGGAGGGGAGGGGGATTGTGAGTTTCTGGCGTTTGGTTGGAGTGCAGGAGTCAAGTGAGTGCTCAGGGCGGTGTGTTGCCGAGGAGGTTTTCACGAGGATTAGTTTAGAGAAGTGATTGGATATGGGAAAAAGTAGAGTTGGAGTCGATTATGTTTGGTTGAGTCGTTGTTTGCTGTGGTTTGATTTATTGTTGTTAAGGGGTAGTCAAGCATCCGTGTTATATCTTTTCTAGGAATAGGCGTTGTGTTTTCCTTTCTTTGTTTTTTTTGGTGGATGCGATTTGGAGTTTCTTGAGCTTGCTTCGTCTTTTCCGTTGATTCGATTTGTGTACATTATGGTTGACTGCAGATGTTCTTTGTTCGCTCTAGATTATTTCTCACTCATATTTCGCTGCTTGAGAGGAAGTGCTTTTCTGTTTCCTGATTAGTATATTCATTTGCTTCTATGTTTTTTTCAGAGTCAGTTGATATTTGATATGTCTGTTGTTAGTATGGAGAAACACTGCACACTGGAGAATTTCCGTTTCGGCGACTTCGATCCCGATGCATGCAGCGATTGGTCTCTGCAGCGAAGTTGTAGTGGTGAGATTAAAGAAAGTGACAACCCTGATGTTGAAGTTTTGGAGAATTTGGAAGATTATTTTCAAGATCTCAATGATCGGCTTATAATTTCCAGAATGGTCAGTGATTCTGTCATTAAGGGCATTGTTAGTGCCGTTGACCAGGTGGCGAAGGAGAAAATTGCCCAAAACGAGGTGGAGATTTCTTGGCTGAGATCAGCTTTACAATGTTACCGGAATGAAGATTCGTTTCTTGATATTCCCAAAGCATGCGAACTTAGCCGGGTCTTCTACCATGATGTTTTCGACGTTGATGATTTTTTACGAAGCTCTCGAGATGAGGTTATGGAGCAATTGAAACATCTCAGGAAAGAAATTGATTGCATGAGGGGTCCAAGCTCTTTTTGGAAGATTAGTACGGGTTCCCAATTAGTTGGATTAGGTGGTTTACTTTCTGAGAAGGTATCTGAGAGATGGGCCACGGTGGATAATGTTATTAATACTCTGCAAAGTAAGGTAGAAACTGTTTACCATAACTTAATGAACCTGGATTTCTACTCCAACGGATCAATTAAAGAGTTGCAGCAAGAAAGACAGTTTCGAGGTCAAGTTGAGGCTTCAGTTATGGCTAATTGCATCAGAGGGTATCGATATGAATTTGAGAGGAACTTTTGGGATCGTGGCAGTCGTCATAGTGGCAATGTCAATACCTCGAAGAAGATAGAAGAATTTAGGGCCTTACAAGAAGAACTGGATGCCCTATCAAAGATATTATCGATGAATGATGCTGGGAAGCTTATTTCTCATGGTTCTCAGGATGTTGGCGAAGCATTTGTTGTCAGTGATCAAAATGGAAAGCACGATGAATTAGTGATTACAATGCCTGAAAACTGGGATCCTGCTCAGGTGAAGCACTTGACAAAAGATGAGCTGATCAATTATTTTAAGGATGAAATGATCAAAATGAAAAGGAATCACGAGACCAAGGTGCAGCAGATGACTGAAGAGGTCTTCAGTTTGAAGCGTGAATACTACAAAGAAAAAGGAATTCCGCTTACATTGAAGAAAGAAAAGGAGTTGGATGCGTTAAGAAGAAAGATCCCTGAAGTAATGTTGACGCTGAAGGGCATGTTGACAGCGGAAAAATGCATTTTTGACTCTAATGGCAGTTCTGAGTTACTGGGTTTGTTTAAGGAGCGGTTGGAAGCTCTACAATCGGAGAATGAAAGTTTGAGAAATATGGTCTCACTTAAAAAGGAGGAGGTTAAATATCTCAAGTCACAGGTTGCTGATGCTGCAAAGCAAATTTCTTTTCTTTCTTGTGCAGAAACAAATTTGCTGCATACCAATAGAGGTCTCAAGTCTGACATAGAGGAGACACAAATTGAAGCATCAATCTGTGGAGATGTGTACCTTAGTTTCCTTGGGGACTTGAGCTTGACATTGACAGAATTGATAAGTGGAAATTCCAACAGGCAGAAAAATGATCTTGAACAGAGTTCTTGTTCTGGTGAATGTGAAGAAGTTCTTCGTCTCGCAGAATCTGCTAGACATTGGGAAATTGATCATTCGGAGATTGAGTCTCTTGTTTTACATGGGGTACATGAGGTAGTGTTTATGGGATGCCTGAAGGATGCTGAGGAGTACATGAACTACTTGAATAATGAGCTGGCTAAAGAAGTCATTGATAGGATTAATCTTCAATCAGAAGGCATGGAAAAGGAGAAATTAGTGAGAAAAGGGATCCTGGAGAATGAGAAGCTCAGAGAAGATAAAACCAAGCTAGCTACTCTTTTGGTGCAAAAAGAGAGATTAGCTGAAGAAGCAATAAATGCATTGTCATCGTGGAAAGATCAATTACAGAACGCGGTTTTAAACATTAATAATCAAATGTCTGACATGATGTCTCAATTTGACCAAAAGGTTACATCAGAAATAGGGACTAATAGATCAAGGTACTGTTTTTATATCGCACTAGTTGGTCAGTCAATTCTCTTTTTCTCTTTATTTTTTTGGAAACATCTTAATAATATAATTGTGCTTATTTTTACGACAGGTTGGTGTCTTTAATATCTGAAGTTGGTCCTCTATCTCAGAAGTTTAATATGCTTAGAAGGGTTCTGTCGAGTTACAAGCACAAGCTTAAAGCAAGATCTTCAAATCTCGAAAAGGCTGAAGCTGAGGTACTACATTTACCATCTGCAGGCTATTTGACTATGTGGTGAAATGAAAGATTTCTTGTTTTGGTATACCATGTTTATTGATCATAAAATGGTATATGTGAAGTGTTCAACTAGAAAATAATCTCAAGAATTACATAAAGAATAGATCTTCCGACTTTGTGTGAGTTGAGTTTCTATGACTAACTTGTTCCAAGTTCTGCTAAATGAGGATGGGTTCATTAGGTTTTGTAGTTGGCATCCAGCTTTGTTATTTTTATGAGTACCCCCCAAATGTAATGTTTTACCAAGAGCCTACCGGAGACCTTTCCAACTATAAAACCAAAGGCCTGAATGTTGGATTACATTAGAAGTCTTATCGCTAAAAGGCATGCATGCTGGAAGTTTCTAGGCATAAGTTGGCTGGAAGACATTGGGTAATGATTGTTAAAGAAAAATTCAAGACAATTTTTCTACTTTCTTCAATCCAATCCAGCGGATGCATATGTTGTAGGATTAGGAAACTCAAATTTTTTAATAGCCAATTAACTGCAGATTTCTATGCTCATTCATGTATCCCTACATATTTTGAAGAATTGTTGGAGAAGCGCAATAGCGTGATGGGTGTCAGATATTTGGTATAGCATCATTCTTCCTCAAGTTATGTGGCTGTGACTGTGGGCATAGTGTGGGGAAAGATGTCTGATACATTATAACTTAGCCAGTCTGTCCAAGCTTCTTGTCTAAGAAGCTTTAGTATAGACTGTTACCAGGATTTAGAGTTAGATGTCCTATATTTGTGTATTGAAATGTTAACAAGTTCTGGCAACCTGTAGTGATTGTGCAGTTCAATGTAAAAACAATGCTTTGAAGTTTTTTGCGTGCTGGTTTTAGTGGCTAACTTTTAGTTTCTGGTCTTTGTAGGTGGATCTTCTTGGAGATCAAGTGGATTCACTTTTGAGTATTCTTGAGAAAGTTTACATTGCCTTGGATCACTATTCTCCAATATTGAAGCATTATCCCGGGGTAGGTTTTCTTTGGTCTGTGATCCGGATCCTCTCCACAATTTATGACATGTCTATATTTCTTGGGCAAAGAAAATTGTGTGAGAAAACATGTATATCAAATTCTTTTGCATTTTTAATTGTTCAGAACTTTATAACCATTTCTCCTCATTTCCCTTCTTTTGTATCATGTCCATGCAGACTATAAAAGATTGTTTATTTCATAGTACCTTTTCCAACATCACTCAAATGACGATGCCTCATTATTTGGTTTTTGGCACTTTTGTCCTAAACTAGCTTTTGAAGTGTGATTACACTTGTTTGTCTGTAGTTTGCATCTGAAAACTGGGTTTAAATATGCTCAGTAGGCATGTCTGATAGTCTTTTATCATGTCAAAATCTTTCTGTTCATCTTTTGCGAAATTCAACTCCTAACCTCCAAAGTCCGTGTTTGCTTTGGATAGATTATGGAGATTCTAAAGCTGGTCAGGAAGGAGCTATGTGAAGAGTCCTTGAAGTCAGTCGATGAGGATTTGGATGATACTCTGAAGTGAACAGCATGGTACGTGTCCATGGTTGACAATCTTAGCATTATGCTCCCACTTTTTGATGAGTAAAAGATATTTGTCTATGTAGCCTGCAGGAAAGTCTAATCATTGAGTTTTTAAAGAATTCATACTCTTCTAATTCATTGTACTTAATCTGTAATCTATCTTCTTCAGGTCCTTGCCACGAGCTTTACTAGTAAAAGGTTTCCTCCATCACCACTGTTGTTACTACCAAGGATTTTGAAGTTTTTTAGACGACTTTGGAAGCAACAGTATTGCAGAAAAGGCTGCACATCCCTGTTTTGGGGGAATGACCATTTGTGCTTGCTAAGTGGCTCTTTTTTGGTGGTGATCACTGGTCATTGTAAATCTGGCAACGGTAGAATTAGCCTTAATATTGTTAATCCTTCACAGAGATAGAGAGAATGCTTTCTTCCTTGTGTATAATTAGGAAGAAAGTCAGACATCTGTGTCAAATTTTCTACGTAGCCTTAGCTTCTTGTATCATTCCTTCTGAACTAAAGGTAATTTCCTAGTCATTTACTTTTCTGTTTGAAACTGTGATATTCATTTATATGTTTTTAGACACAAATCCTTGTAGCACACTTTTTCTGTTTGGCGTATTGTTGATCTTCCATTAATCATGATGATCTTTGTTCGTAAGAGTGATATGGTGATGCTCAATTATATGATGCCAAAACTTCGAAGAACCATTTGATAGGATGCAGAGCAGGTGGATATATGTGACAGAGGATTGACTTAAATATTGGGTTTAGCACCATCAACACTGCTTGTTGTGGCTCTCGCAAGGACCAAAGACCCTTCCAGGATCTGCAAAAGGTAATGGGTATACACTTCGTTAGATCTTTGGACGATGAATAGTTCGGTTTGATTTATGTATGTAGTTCATGAGTGTGATGTTGATCCTGAAGTGTTCGTCAATGTGGCCGCCTGCAACGTGGTGGAGATCGAGCTGGAGATCATCCAGCACCCTCGCAACATGCAGCTGGCAGTTGATCCTCTTCCTCTGTATGATCTTGACGGTCACCTCGTCGTCGACAATGCCCACGTCGAGCATGGTAGCCTTCAATTTCCTTTGTAGCCAGGAAGTTCTGAGAGTCCCTTTGTAAGATGACTGATTGTGTTCAGCCAATGGCAGCTTTGTGATTGTGCGCTCTTTCATCCCCAATGTCTTCACCGTATGCTATTCCTTGCTCCTACTCCCTCGTTACCTCCTATGTTAAAAAAGGAGATAATGTAAGAAAATCAAAATTGTAGGTTTGATAATGGTATCCTTTCCAGTGCCTATACCCAAGCTTATGACGTTCAGGTCATAGTGGCCATGTAATGGCAGGGGTTGGAATGGCTCCTTCGTTATGGGAGGCTGCGGTGGCACCTGATTTGGATGTGACAGAGGATTATAAAAGACGGAGGACGACAACCAGGACGTGCCCAGGGTACTCCAGGAAGGAGGTAAGGTTCTCCCAGCAGCCCTTGTTCTGTGGATGCGTTTGGTGCATTTATGGCCATCTGGTCAAGGTATAGTGGTGATCTTGTTCCTCCATTGACCATTCATTTCGATTTTTGGGACTTATCATCACCTTGTCAAATGTGGCTGCAATATATATAAAGGACGGATGACTATCCGCGCTAGATTTCGAATCCAAAACCTCCTTAAACAAATCCAGTTACTTACTACTTGGACTAACCCTATGTTGATTCCACTTTTTGCGTTGGTTCTATGTACCAAGCACGTAGGAATTCCCTGTGACGTGGTATGTTGGTGTGTATCGGAGGTATTGGGAGAGTCTTTGGCAAACTCTACCCGTAATATGACAGCATTGCAATCCATAAGTTCGTAGTGTGACCTCACTTCTTCCCTTGGCAACATCATCAATTGGTTTGAATCCTCATTACCTACATTTGGTTGGCTGAATGTATGTGTTGCCTAATGTCCTAACGGGGGACATGCCGACTGTCGATAATTAACACAGTAGCTAGATAGGCTTGCACTCGTAGCACAACGTAGCGGCCTCCAGAAATTATGGGATGGGAGTTGCATTCTTGATGGTTGCCATATCAAGTTGGATCTTCCTTGGTCTCCGTCCACTCTTCACTGGGTTCCTCTCCACGAGAGACGTCCTCAGTTCCTCAGCTGTGGTTATATCCACCCAACAGTCCTCCTATAACTCCTCCTTAACCAGAGCAGCGGTGGCCAGATGCGGGGGCGTTTGGGTCACTGCCACTTCTCCGGACGCAGAGTCAGACCGAGCCGACTGCCATAAGGCCTCGAGCTCCCAGGCAGGTTGTTACAACCCCAAAATATGTTTATGTAAACAGTAAATTTGATTGAAATTTTGCTTTATTAACTATTCTTTATGTTAATATTATTTCTTATCAAGTATTTAAGTGGATTGACCTAAGTGAAGAACGTACCTGACCTGGTATAGAAACAAACTATAAGTAAAACATTATTAATGTTACATTTAAATTAGGCTAAATTATTCGATTTATCTTAAACTATATCGATTTTTTTTTATTTATCCCATCGTTTACGGAATATCTTCATATATATCAAATTTACTCCGTTACTTCTTATCTATCATCTGTCAGTCATCCGACAAATGGAAGTTTACATGGCGCTCATGTGACGCTAACGCCGTCAGTCGTCCCGCCGTCACAAGATTACGTTTGACGGCCACCAAACCCCAAACCCTCAAATCGGACGCGAACCATAACCCCAAAATCTCTGACCAATCAATCCTGACACACCATCTCCACCATTCATGACCTCTCCACCGATCCACCATCCCCGACCTTCTCCGATACACTACCCCTAGTCCTTCCCCGGTTGTTTTCGACCTCCCCACCCCAAGACCTTCCCTGATACACCACTTCTAGTTATTCACCGGCCGTTCTCAACCTCCCCACTCGAACCCTTCCTTGAGCAGCCCTTCTTCGACTGTTTTCGACCTCTCCACCCTAATCCTTGCTTGCTGGTTTGTCTCTTACTGATATTTTTTCTGAATTAGGATTTGATGGTGTACTCTGAGATTTTGGCCGAGGATGGAGAAGTGCACTTTATGTTTGTCCGATCCTCCTTGAGATTATGCTTTGTTTTTTGTGATTATGGTTTATCCTAGCTACTAATATTTGCGGTGCTTCTCGGTGGGGCGGTTGGAAACGAGCAGGGATGGTGGGTTAGAGAAGAGAAGGTCATGAATGGTGGAGATGATGTATCGGGGTTGATGGGTTAGTGACTTAAGGGTTTAGGCTTCGTGCCTGATTTGGGGGTTTACGGTTGGGTGGCCGATATTGGAAGTCAAAATAATTTTGGGGCTGGGATGGCCGATTATGGGCCAATTTGGAAAGAAATTATTTTAACGCCACGTCAACTTCGTCGGACGACTGACGGAGGATAAATAAGAAGTAACGGAATAAGTTTAAGATATATGGAGATATTATATAAATGATAAGATAAATCAGGAAAAACCGGTATAGTTTAGGATAAATCGGATAATTTAGCCTTTAAATTAAGAAGTTGAGATTAATCAAGAAACCATGTGCTTAGGATAAGTTATGTGTCTTGAGTTTTTAGTACCCGAAAACATATAGTTTGATATAATTTATCATCCATTAGTTCGTTATATTAAAGATAATTAATCACGGACATATTTGATATTCAAATCGGTGTTGATTCTACAATTTTTTTTTGTGAAGAATCAGAGTGAATTAACTTGTATTTCCAATTAATTATAAGTTAGATTTTGTAACATGCGGATCTGAATTCCAAATTAATTATACTCTTGATAATTAATACTAACTGTCTATATGAACTGACTATCATGGAGGGGTCTCTCCATCAGTTAATACTAACTATCAAACACAATGGCCCCAAACTCCATAATCCTTTCGATCATTTTCCTGTTCTTGTTGTTGATAAGCACCAGTCTCGAATCGGATAATGTCATGAGGTTTGCAAAGAATCACCTCAAGGCCTTTGGCTACTTGTCGGGGGATTACAAGTCGACTGACGACGACACTTCTGGCGAGGCCTTGGTGTCTGCCCTGAGGAAGTACCAAACTTTCTTTGGATTGAATGTCTCGGGAAGAATAGATCCCGACACGTTGATGATGATGAGTCAGCCTCATTGCGGTGTCCCCGACCGTCCGTCGACGGATGTTGTCCACAACATCACGCCCAAGTATGCTTTCTATCCAGGAAAACTCGCTTGGCCGAAATCCATGAAGAAACTCAAGTACACTTTCCTAAACGTCCCGCCTATCTCATACAGAAACGTAAGTGCGGCCATATCGAGCGCGTTCTCGACATGGTCAGCCACATCAGGATTCACTTTTAAAGGGGTGTTAGGTCCGGCACAAATATACATAGGATTTTATAGAGGTGATCATGGGGATGGACACCCCTTCGATGATCCCAGTGGTGTAGTTGCTCATTCCTTCCCTCCAGCGGTAGGAATTCTCCACTTTGACGCGGACGAGAATTGGGGCATAGTCCAAGCTGCCGATTCGACCTAGAATTGGTTGCGTTGCACGAGATTGGACACATTCTCGGGCTCGATCACAGTGACAGGCCAAGTGCCGTGATGTTTCCTAGACATGGCTATGGCGTTCATGCTTTGTATGCGGACTGAGAAAAAATGTAAAATTCCTAATAAAAGATTTTCAGTTTATTTAAACAGTGATAACATTGTTAGACATAATAAATAAAATTAGAAAATGACATAGCTAAGAAAATTCCTGCGAATAATACAAATATTACAATCCGGAAGGTCTTATGTACATAAGTACAGGGTATCTAACAACCTTGACTAAATTGCAACCTTAGTTGGGTGTCTCTTAGTAATAGAGTCGGATGAAAGATAAAATTATGAGTCAACAATTGATTGCATGAACTACGAACATCACACGAGGAGCTCACTCGCATTGTCAAGTCGTTAGTTTCTCCGCTAGTACTTCATATGGTTGTTCGTACGAGACATGAGGTAAGAAACGTCGAATATGTCATTCGCACCATGAACATGTCCTTGTTGAATCAGACTCTGAGAATGTAAAAAGTTAGATCAGTTTGGATCTATCTGAGAACAACCAGAGTGGAACTATACCAGCGCAAGTCTTAGGTATTTTTTCCTTATCGGACTTTCTTAATTTATCCCAGAACAAATTAACAGGCGTCCATCCAGATGAAGTTGGCAATCTAAAGAACCTAGCAATATTAGCTGTGAGAGGAAATAGACTGTCTGGAAAAGTCCCGAGCACTGTTGGTGGGTGTACCAGCTTAATGTAATTGGACAATGGGAATAGTACTTTTGAAGGCAACATCGCCGCGTTTCTATCTCCTCTGAAAGGACTTTAACATCTAGACTTATCGCATTATGTTGGCCCAAAGATTACACTAAGGGGGAATGAATTAATGTTAAGTCCAATTGAAAATTTCTTAAACGCTTTTTCATAACCCTCACAGCGGAAGCAAGTTGCTGTAAAACAGAACTTATGAAATAGATTTTAAAATGAATTCGGAGACACAAAGGATTTTATAGTGGTTCGGTGAATGCACCTACGTCCATTTTCGATCGTTTTCACTAACACATAGTGATTATAGTTTAGAAGGCTGAACCTTTTGTTGTATAAGAAAATAGTTTCTTTAACCACGGGGCGGTTAGACTAGCTTAACCAGTGTAAGAAACTCTCTTGCTGAGTTTAGGATGAGTCTAAGTCGAATCACAAGGAAATCAACCATACTTGCACGAGCACAGAACCTTGGTTGGAAGTTTCAGCCTTCTGTGACGCTGTAGCGGACTGTCCCTTCTGTGGATCAGTGAACAGATTCGATGATGCTTTCTCCAAGTGTTTGGAAGCCTTTGATGTGCTTCTCTTTTTGTATTTTTGGTTTAATCTGCAAAACAAATAAAGATAATCCGTCTATAGTAGGTTGCAGTGCCTCACCACTTACGTCTGCTACAAAACCTTCTCTTGAACCTACTGTACGCCCACCAGGCGTTACGGATAGCTTCCCCGGCTACGTCTTTCAGTTCTGTAACCACCAACGCCTACGGAGTGGCTTCACCAAAGCAAACTTGCTGCAAATAAACAAACAACAAAATAACCAACTACAGAAGGTTACGCTTGCTACGGACTCATTCTCTCTGACCAACTTTGTACGCTGACCTGCCAACCAGCGACCCTTCTCCCCAAGCCCTGTTGTACACAATCCAACTTTACGGACAGTGTTTCGGTCGAGTCCCTTGGATTCGTAAGCACCGGCGTCTCCGGAGCAGCTTCAACCTGCTCTAGTCACCTCTTGCGAGAACGCTCGCCGGAGTTCCAGTCCTGCACACTCACACACACACGTTAAAGCACACAAACATTGTTGAAAAGTCAAGACTTACTCTGTATCTATTCTAAAATGTTTTTGGGGTTTTCTTTCTTATAGTTGTTCCGTCCTCTTATATTTAAGGAAACTTATTTTACCATAAATAAAATGTGACCAGATTCATTCCTTTTGTCCATCAAATGACTGTGAACGTAATTTATCTGATTTTTTGTCAATTAGATCATCTAATCATCGGATATTAAGTTATAGAAGGTTGAGCAACATTTCGTCAACAACTTTCTATAGTTGGAAAATAAAATTATTTTGTTTCTAATTTGAGAATTATGATGATGGGGTCGTGCAAATATTCAGTTGGGACTTCCAGATTTAATTTTGTCTTATTTCGACAAATAAATCCCCAGATAATGCACTATAGAAGGTTCGGCTAGTCACATCAAGTTAACCTTCTATACAAGGAAATAATTAATTAATTACTTCCGTATTTACTTAATTCATTCCGGATAATATTTATAATGTATCTATACCAAATTGTTCTGAAAATAATGTTTGAGAATGATTTCTAAATAACTTATTCATTTATAGTAGGTTAGGTAGAAGTTGCCAAATAAAACAAAATAATTTCCTTGATTAGGAAATATTTCGTTTTTTACTCTCAAACTTTTGTTTTACCAGATAACAATTAAATATTAATTCAAATAATATTTCTAAGAATATTTCCTTTTTGAATTAACAAATAATTAAGATAATCAATAATTAATTAATAATTAATTAATTATTGAAATATCTATTTTTGGAAAATATTTTCTAATCACGCCGTTTGATTCTAAAATGATCATTGGGGAAGTAGAAAATATTATCGTGATATTTTTTCTTTATTAAGAAGCATATCTACGTGACAGGAGATTACAGCTTCTGTCAAGTCATAGCAGGTCAAACCTGCTGTTTGACTCATCATCAAAATCTTATCAACAATCTTTCCCTTTTTGATGATGACAAAACATTCATCTATAGGAGATATGTTAATTGAAAGATGACGTATCAAGCTCCCCCTAAGATAGAGACAATAAGGGTTTGACACTTTATAAAAGCTTTAACAAGCTTTTACTTTTGCAGAGTGCAAAAGCTTCTGTGTAAGCATATAGCTTGAACAGATTACAGGGACAAGGCTCCTGTATATTTAGCCCGCAATAACATGTGCTTCTACACTCTCAGCAAAAATGAGTTGTACTCAAATTTTGCATACCCTTATAGAAGGTTAAAATACCTCATAATAGGTTGACTTTCTATCCCGCTAAATATTCAAGAATTCTTGATGTTTTTAGAATTAGCCCCCCTAATCCTTACTTCCTATTTCTCCAAAAATCTTCAAGATCTCTCCCCCTTTTTGTCTTATAAAAAAAGAATAGAAGGTAGAAACAGAGAAGAATGGCTTTGCAGAAGGTAAACCATAATTGGAGAAGATAGAAATAGTTTATTCAGAAACGGGTTAGGCGTGTCATAGTGACACTTATACATCAAAACCATAGCAAGACCATTAAGATTTGTATAGGATTTGGTCTAAGGTACTGACTGATATAAGAACAATACTCCAGAGGAGGTGCCTTGTTATTGTCACGTAGGAGCTTCTCCTAACGTGTAACAATTTGAGAGATTCGTGATCGGCTCTTTGAGGACATGAATCTCTTCAGTTTAGGAAGCAACTTACCACTGCAAATCCTGATCATCTTTTAACACATGATCATAGGTCACATAGCAGCAACTTCCTTTAGAATCTCCTTTTGTGTAGGAGGTTCCTTGGAAACTGGGGTTTCCTCATGCTGTTTAGCCATAGCTTCCTTGGAGGTCTCCTCAGTCTCGCAAATCGAGTCCTTGGTGATTTCCAGATGCTCAAACATAGTTTCCTCGTCATCCATGGAGAGGACGGAGCTGGTTGGACGATTCTTAACTGGTAGAGGCGTGACCAAGATGGAGAATGAACGGCGAGTGCCAGACTAGCTCTTTGGTGCCATTAATCAAAATCGAACGACATGAATCGATCCATTTAAGGGGAAGGAAGGACAACATTCTTCCTTAGGTTTCTCTCGTGAGTGTTCTTAGAATGTGGTGAGGAACACGATAGAGAAGGAGAGAATTAGGTTTAGAAAATAAAATATTTTATTTCCTAACTTTTGATTAATTGAGAATATTGTCTGAATAAAATCATACTTTATCATTTGTAAACAAGATCTACGATTCTTGTTATGTGAGAGAAAATGAAACAAGTCAGATTCTCTAGGATTTTCCTAAATAAGGAAAGAATCTTTTCGGACAGAGGGTTAACCTTCTGTTCCAAGCTTCTATAGAGGAAAAATTGAAATATTCCTCAAAGATTTGTTAAGATCATCTGAAATATATCATTTAAGATCGTCTTAAGACTCATTTTCTCAAATAAGAAACAAGTTTGGTTAAAATCGAAGTAGATGTATCGAATTAACCATGCACAAAAGGTGTAACCTTCTATGTGTAGTTTCCGTGAGAATCTACGTTAATAAAAAAAGACTCTTTCTTGATAAAATATTCAATAGAATAATGTTGTTCAGAGTACTCCTTAAAAAAATTTTGAATAAAAATTCGAAGGATATATCTTACAGAATGTTGAATCTATTGTACAACATCTCTGTGATTAAAATGGATAACAGATTCCCAAAACATTCCTGAAAGAGATGAATTCTCATTATAAAGGGGTTTGGTGAAAATGTCAGCCAATTGATGTTCTGTGTTGACGGGTTCCACGCAATAGAACCGTATTGGAAAAAGCATCTATTGATGTCTCAAATGACTTGGTCAATAGGATGACTTGTCTGTACACCACTATTAATAACAGAACGTCTTGTCTGTACACCACTATTGATGTCTCCTATGACTTGTCAATAGGATGGCGTTTTTGATATAGAGAAGGTACTCTAAAATCATTTTGTTGATTATTATGCGCTGAGGATGATGGTTCATGAGAATTTTCAACTGTTTGTTCAGGTTCTCTTTGAGAATCATGAGCAGAAGGTTTGGAACCTTCTATGTCTTCCGTAGACGGTTCGGGTTCTATAGAAATTTCTATAGGTTCAAAATATATTACAGCTTTTGTAGTATCTTTTGTAGGTGAGTCGTTAATTTTTACATTAATGGGCTCTTCTATGGTAAAGGTCCTTTTGTTAAGGACTCTATAAACTTTGCTAGACAGTGAGTATCCTAAAAAGATAACTTCATTTGATTTAGCATCAAATTTCCCATGATTGTCTTTAGAAGGTCTCAGTACAAAACATGGACTTCCAAAGGCATAAAAATAGGAAATATTCGGTATTCTCCCCCTGTATAGTTGATAGGGAGTTTTCTCTAATTTGGGTCTTAGTAGTACCCTATTAGTGATATAGCAGGGTGTATTCACTGCTTCAGCCCAAAGGTTCTATGGAACATTGCTCTCACAAATCATGGTTCTAGCCATATCTATAAGAGTTCGATTTTTCCTTTATGCGACTCCATTCTGTTGAGGAGTGCCAGGAGCAGAGAAGTTGTCATCGATACCATGTTTATCACATAAGGTAGCGAAATCATGGTTTTCAAATTATGTACCATGATCCGTTCGAATAACTTTTACGTAAGATCTATTTTCATTATGTAATTGCTTAGCGAGCTTTATGAAAGATTCAAATGCATCGGTTTTCTGAGTAAAAAAACCCAGGTGTATCTAGAGTAGTCATCAACTACTACAAGACAATATCTTCTACCACCAATGCTTTGAACTCTAGTAGGACCAAATAGATCCATATGTAGAAGTGTTCGATCGTTTATGTACACTAAGAGGAGGGTGAATTAGTTTTATCACTTTTTCGCCCTTTCTAAGTGTCAGCGGAAGCGTATTGTATAACAGTAGAGCGATTCTCAAAATGAGAACTGCTTCGCTTCGACCATTACGACTTGATCGTTGGATTCTCGTACGAGTGGTTCGGTCTAAATCAACCTACGTCCACTTTCCACCAGCGAGGTGATTCCACTATTTGAAAATAATGTGTGCAAAAAGCCCTTACACTTGGCATATGTTTTCTCACAAAGTGAGATTTAGAATCCTGTACAATTGATGATCACTCCTGGCAACGGTTAGCTCCTCACACAGTGGACGTCTTATCATTTTTAGCAGAATGATGCTCACGCTCAGTAGTTGGTAGCTCAAGGATTCGCACACAGTTCGTTGTCACTTAGATGTAAACTTGTCTATCAAAGCACAAAGACAACGTTATATTAGAGATTAAATCCTCAGATAATAATCCTTACAGTGACAGAAATACTTCTCAATGAGCAGCTCGTTTCTGATTCACAGTAGAGGATTGCTTCGGCACTTTGTTATTCAGCAGAGGATTTCCACACAGATATTGTCTCTCTTTAAGATGAGCCTGTAATTGCTTAAGAGACACCACGAAGACCACGAAGTTGATCACACAGATTACCACAAAGACCATGAAGAGAAGAACCACAAAGACCACAAAGATAACCACAAAGACCACTAAGATAAGGTATCCGTCCTATAGTCAGTTCGGACGTGCACGGTTACTACAGTCGTGACTCACTACACTGCATACCCAGTGCCTAGGGTGGAATTTTCTACTCCGACGGCTTCCACGCGACCTGCTCTACTGTCCGTCTGTATCAGGAACTCGAGACTTTTGCACAGCACCCCTGTGCTCGGGAGGACCTCTTTTCACTCCGGTGGCGTTCCCAACTCTTGCTCTACCCTGCTTGCACGAGAATTCTGGCCCACACCCCCAAGTGCGTGTCTCACTGCTCAAACTCCGTAGGCTCGAGACTTTCCTGCGAAACGACACGACAAGAACGGCTTCTTGCCAATGGGTTAGTAGCTGGTTACTAAATTCAGAGCAGGTATTCACTTAGCTTCCCTCAGACGATTCGCCAGCCGCTCGTTGAACGCACCGACGACACCTAGTCCCTCTCACGACGATCAGAGGATCTGACTTTAGCCCCTTGACGCTCTCACACGCAGCTTGCAAGAGAAAGCACCAGGAGACACTTAGCACCTTCCGTTCTCCGTCGATGCACAAAGCTCACTTAAACCACTTAGACCACTCAGACGCACAAAGGCAATGAGATATGTCTTCTCTAGTATGATTATAATGGAGAAAGAGGCACAGATGACGTCCAGGCAATTTTCGAGATTTGTTGCCAAAATTGGCAGCCAGGACTCAGCAACAGTCTGCTCAACGGTTCGCTGCACCACAGAAGGAAAGTCCCCAACGGTAACTATCCTCAAATAAACTATTGTTATCCGAAACAAATTAATTGTTTCCAAGTCTTATAAACAAATCATCCTAAAGATGTTCTCCTCTGATCGATAATTGAGATAAGATCATAAACAAACTTATCTGATTTATGATTTTATCCTATTACAACATAGGAGTGCTGTAGAGTAAAATATTTTATTTCCAAGTATAAACTTGGTAACCCAATCTCTCAATATTTAGTTTCCTAAATGTATAAAATGAGATCAGACAATCATATTAATTGAATTTGGATACTCAGACAAATAATATGAGATAAACCAAAATAAAACATGGGTATTAAACTATATTTAATAAGTGAATACGTAATATCATAGTAGCCGCTTACTGTGACGTAGCAATATACAACTGTTACTAGCTATAAGTCAGCAACACCTTACTCAAGCTCATCACTAAAGATAAGCACACAACTTA
Organism: Melastoma dodecandrum; assembly: GCA_029817715.1. Taxonomy (NCBI): domain Eukaryota; kingdom Viridiplantae; phylum Streptophyta; class Magnoliopsida; order Myrtales; family Melastomataceae; genus Melastoma; species Melastoma dodecandrum. The sequence continues at coordinate 2,870,528 of JARUPY010000604.1, read as the reverse complement.
TGAAACATTATTACTAACCACCAGTAACTCGTTGCTTAAGTTCATAATCAAAACCAGGTTAACAAGAAGTTCCAAAGGCTTAGTAGTAGAAATCTCATTCTTAGACTTGAATGAATATTTAGTTTGCATACCAAGTGAACAAGCTTCATAGAAGTTGTCTTGCTCGAATTTGATATTATGCAAGCCTTTTACCAATTCGTTTCTAGCAAGCTTGGATATCAATTGAAGGTTGGAGTGTCCTAACCTTCAATGCCAAAGATGAGTTTCGTCTTTGACTGACAGAAGACATCTTTCTGTAGCACAAAAGCTCTCCTGTGTTAAGGTGTAGATATTCCCTTTCAGATTTCCAATGAAGCAGACTTCATTGTTTAGGATACCAGAACATTTATCTTGATCAAAGGTTATCGTATAGCCTTTGTCACAAAGCCGACTAATGCTCAACAGGTTATGTTTGAGTTCTGTAACCAACAGAACTTCTTCTATAACCATAGAGTCAGGACTTCCAATAGGTCCTGTTCTGATATTGATGTTCAACAAATACGTTCATCAGAAAATCTGACAGATTTATTCCCAAAGACTTTGCCTATAACAATTTTTGAAAGGCTGGTGCATAAAATTGGAATGCGCAAACTTGAAGACTTAAAGTAATCTTACTAAGAGGGGGAGTAAACATACCGTACTCTTTTTTCCTTTACAATGATTTTTTCCCATAGGGTTTTTCGGAAAAAGGTTTTTAGCGAGGTAGTATCGGAATGGACATTCAAGGGGGAGTATTGTAAGCATAGTGTAAATGCTCGTTCATTGTAATCATTTATTATTCATTCGATTACAATTCTTTAGATTCTTTCTGTTGTAAAATCTCTATAAATAGAGGGATATATATTGTATACGTATGATAATATTGGAAATCAATAAGAAATTATCCTCCCCTTTCTTTCCACACTGTGTTATCTCGTTTTCCTTCTTCATCTTTCTTGTTCTTTGTTTTATAACAATAATAACACTTTTTAATAAATCACGAAAACTAATTCGTACTTCACGAAACTGCTCATGAAATTTTACGAAACCGCTCGTTCGATTTTATGAAGCGCAACGGAAATTTCGTAAAATTTTACGGAGTGCAACCGCTTTGTAAAGTACGAAACAATAATTACTATTTTAAAAAACGGAAGCTCACTCCCACGTGAGAGTAGCTGCATCCCAGATTTACATCCGTTAAATCCCTTTTGGTTAACCAAACAGAGGGTTAGAAGCCAAAAGACACATTCCTCCATCCATTTCTTTTTAACTTTTTACATTGTCAATAGTTTCGCGGGGTGCTCTTACTTTATTTTAAGTTAAATAATTTTACGGTGCTCGCGTGTGATTTACAATTGAAACTTTAAAAACTTTAAAAACTTTTATTATAAATAAAAAATGCACCACCGCTAATTTCGGTGAACGTGATTGTTGAAATTCGAACGAGAAATCCCTTTGAACGAGTAGAGATTAACGTCGGGTTAATTAGGAAGTCATGAAACGGGGATAGGACATTTCCTCGAGTGGATTGATTATATATAGGAGGGCTAAGTGGAGAGTGATGCCAAATGAGAGAGTTATATACTGCTAGTTATCAGAAATAATTATGGATTCCTGCCCTGCTTTTGTGATATTATTATTCACTTGTCTCCTGTTTTCTCTCCGTGTTTCGATTGTTGTACTGGGAGCAGCAGTGGCTAAGGGCAACGACACCGACTGGGCTGCATTGCTCGAGTTCAGGGGCCGGATACCTGATGACCCCGATGGTGTATTCACCTCATGGAATGATACCGTGCACTTCTGTCATTGGCCGGGTGTAACTTGCAGCAGTAGACGTTCCCGCGTCACCGAATTGATGCTTCCCAACTCCAGGCTGGGGGGCTCTTTGTCACCCTGCATTGGGAATCTCAGCTTCCTCAGGATACTAAACATCAACAACAACGGTCTTGCCGGCGAAATTCCCCGTGAAATAGGGAACTTGCGTCGGTTGACAGAGTTGCGCATGGATAATAACTCGTTTTCGGGTCAGCTCCCAGAGAACATCTCGAGCTGCACAAACCTACAAGTGATCCTTCTGGGAAACAGCAAGCATGTTGGAGAAATTCCTCTTGGGTTGTCCACTTTGTCAAAGCTTCGAGTCTTCCAAGTCCACAAAAACCATTTCACCAGGAAGTTCCCCGATTTCTTCAGCAACTTGTCATCTCTGGAGTTCATTGGCGGAATCTCAAATGGTTTCAACGGCCCCATCCCAGCATCTCTTGGGCGTTTGCGAAGATTACAATATATTGAACTCGGAGGGAACTTCTTTTCTGGAATGGTACCCACCTCGATTTTCAACATAACCTCTCTGATTAGCATAGGGTTCCCGATCAACAAACTCCAGGGAGGTCTCCCTCTGGATCTCAGGATCACTATTCCCAATCTCCAGATCTTTATCAGTTGACTGGAGCTATACCTCCTTCAATAGCCAATCTGACAAACTTAGTGAGCCTACAGTTGTCCCAGAACAATTTCAACGGATCGGTGCCTGATCTCAAAAATCTGAATCGGTTGTGGTGGCTTGGTATTTTTGGTAATCAATTGGGAAACGGCACGTCAGGGGATTTGAAATTCCTCGAGTCCCTCAATTCCACCGAGCTATGGCGTCTCGATTTCAGCAGAAACAATTTCGGAGGCACGTTGCCTCAGTCTATTGGGAACTTATCTTCCAATTTGAATAAGTTGGCATTCTGGTCCAATCAGCTCATGGGGACCCTCCCTTCAAGCATCGGGCATCTTCACAACCTGGAAGATCTAAGTATCAACTGGAACCCGTTGAATGGTATGTTCCCAAAGGAGATCGGTAACCTCAACAAGTTGAAGAACCTACGAGCAGGGTACAGCAATTACTCCGGGGAAATCCCATCTTCTATTGGAAATTTGACAATGTTGATGATACTGTCGTTGGCGGTGAACGGATTCAGTGGGAATATTCCCGAAAGCCTCGGAAAATGTCAAAACTTGATAAGTTTGGATCTATCGAGAAACAACCTGATTGGAACTATACCATCTCAAGTCCTTGGTATTTCTTCCTTATCATACTTTCTCGATTTATCTCAGAACAAACTAACCGGTGCTCTGCCAGATGAAGTCGGTGATCTGAAGAGCCTAGCAATATTAGATGTGTACGGGAATAGACTGTCTGGACAAGTCCCTAACACTCTCGGTAGATGCACCAACTTGGGGTTATTGCACGTTGGGAATAATCTATTTGAAGGCAGCATCGCCCCGTTTCTATCTACTCTGAAAGGACTTCAACATCTAAACTTATCACAGAATAACTTCTCTGGCTCGATCCCAAAATTCTTAGGAGACTTCCAGCTCGCATACCTCAACCTATCTTTCAACCATTTCGAGGGAGAACTTCCGAATAAAGGAGTCTTCCTAAATGCCACGGGGGTCTCGGTCATGGGAAATTATAAACTCTGTGGCAGGATTCCAGCATTGAACTTACCAAGCTGTCCTACTTCTAAACGGAAGCGAGGAACAAGAACCTTGTTGAGAATCGTCATTGTGGTCGCCAGCGGGATTGCTTTCCTGTCTGTTCTACTTTTGTTGATTGCATCGCATCGTTGCATTGAGAGAAAAAGAAGAAGAAACATGAAGTCGCGGTCTGGGTTGGTTCCCAAAAGCCCTTTTCCACAAATTTCGTATGAGGATATACTTGGGGCGACCGATGGGCTCAATCATGATAACTTGATCGGTGCCGGTGGTTTTGGTTCCGTGTATAAGGGGATCCTTGCAAATTCTGATAATGTGGTAGCCATTAAGGTTCTCGACCTTCGAAATCAAGCGGCTTCAAAGAGTTTTATGGCAGAGTGTGAGGTATTAAAGAAGATAAGACATCGAAATCTCGTTAAGATTTATACTGTCTGCTCCACCATCGACTTCCATGGTAATGATTTTAAGGCGCTTGTGTACGAGTACATGGAAAAGGGAAGCCTGGAGGATTGGCTGCATCCTAAAGTTGCATCAGAGGGAGTGCGCCGGAAGTTAAGTTTAAGGCATAGGCTGAGTATTGCCGTGGACATTGCATGTGCTGTGGAGTATTTGCATCATGATTGTCACGTGCTGGTGATTCACTGCGATTTGAAGCCAAGTAATGCCCTCCTGGATGCAGAGATGACAACAAAGGTCGGTGATTTCGGCCTCACGAGAATTCTCTCTGTCGATGATATTGTTGTGCAAGTAAGCTCGACGAGGTGCTTGAATTTTTTTATGTAAATGTGGTTTTGGATAGTTGTTAGCTCGTACTCAGTAATATAGGCCGTTTAACACGAAATATTGTAGAGTATGGAATCGGAAGCCAAGTGTCGAGGGAAGGCGATGTTTACAGTTTCAGAATTCTTCTGCTGGAGATGTTTACGGGAAAGAAGCCGACCGACGACTTGTTCCAGAATGATTGGAACATCCGAAGCCACTGCGAGGCCGCGTTGCCGGATAGAGTGGGAGAAGTAGCAGACCCTTGTCTGTTTTTAAATGAGTTTGGAGTAGGATCGAGCGCCCGTGCTCCGCGAAGGATTCTAGAATGTCTGGCGAAGGTGTTCGAAATCGGAGTCGCGTGTTGTAGCGAGTGTCCTGGAGAAAGGATGGACATCTGCGTGGCCGCAGCAAAACTAAGATCCCTCAAATCTCTGGTGGGCTGAAGCTTCGAATCCCGCTCAGATGCTGACGTTGAGATTAGAACCGGAAAAATCCAAAATGAATTCATCGTATCCCAGACAGCTTTAGATGCATCTTCAAAATTGTCATGTACACAAGATCTTTTAAATATATATATATATATATAATATGATGATGGTGGTAATATATGGGTTATCTTGTTCTGAATTCCTTCTTAGTTGCAGTCTTATTCTAAAATCTTCATATTTCCAAATAGTAGTCAGTTAGTCATAGCAAAATGCTAAACCAAATCACATGCAAGCGTTTGTGAAATTGTTTTCGGAGTCTCAAAGGCGCGCGGAAACACATAAGAATTTTTGAATGGAAATGGAAAAAAGATGGAACTCCAGTTCCTTCGGGAATTGTGGTAGCCAACAAACAAGATATTTGGTTTTAGATTAACAAATAAAACATGTTGTGAGGATATCCATCATGGAGGTGTCACCCATATATTATAGAAATTATTAATTTAAACTTAAATGAAAAAAAAAGATTCATCTCGTAATAATTTTTGCCCCGTCAAAGGTAGTAGAAATCAAAGTCACTATGAAGCCGACTATAAATAAGACAGTGAGAATCAAAAGGGAAGTATTTTTCACGGCAATCTTCTTTGACTCCAAAGTCAGTTATTGACTAACAAGATGCAAAGTGGACTCTGTGATGCTGAGGCAAAGGCAGTCTAGAAAATTATGGGGTTCCTCCTCTGCTTTTAGATTCTCTATTTATATGAGAAAAAAATAAAAACGTTCTAGAAGAGAGGAAGGAAGCGGCTACCGTCCCACTCACGGGGTGGTGCCACTTTTATTATTAATTTTTGACATTTTTTAATAATATAGTACTAAACAGTAACATTGATTAGTAAAAGCTTAATAACGGGTGCTTTTACTAAATTCTGCTAATGGATCCGTAAAAATATACAAAAGTATTTCCGGTAATGATTTCTCGTTAAGATTTCTACTGTCTGCTCGACCATTGACTTCCGAGGTACTGATTTTTAAGGCATATGGTAAAGGGAAGCCCGAAAGATTGGCTACAACATGAAGTTATATCCGAGGGAGTGTGTCGGAAGTTAAGCTTGAGGCATAGGCTGAGTATTGCCGTGGACATAGCTTGTGCTGTGGAGTATCTGCATCATGAGTTTGAAGCGCCTGTGATTCACTGCGATTTGAAGCCAAGCAATGTCCTCCTGTATGCGGAGATGACAGCAAAGGTCGGTGACTTTGGCCTCACGAGAATTCTCTCTGCCGATGATGTTGTTGTGCAAGTAAGCTCGACGGGAGTGAGAGCCACAGTCGGCTACAGCCCTCCAGGTGCATGAATTTTTATGTAAATGTGATTCTGGATATTTGTTCGCTCGTACTCAGTAATATAGGCCATTTAACACGAAATATTGTAGAGTACGGAATGGGAAGGCAAGTGTCGCGGGAAGGCGATGTTTACAGTTTTGGAATTCTTCAGCCGGAGATGTTTATGGGAAAGAAGCCGATCGACGACATGTTCCTAGATGCTTGGAACATCCGAATCCACTGCAAGGCCGAGTTGCCGGATAGAGTGGGAGAAGTAGCAAACCCTTGTCTGTTTTTAAATGAGTTTGAAGAATTAGGATCGAGCGCCCGTGCTCAGCAAAAGGATTCTAGAATGTCTGACTAAGGTGTTCGAAATCGGAGTCACATTTTGAAGCGTTGTTGTTCATGGCCGCATATTTCCAAAGCGTTTGTTTTTAAGTAAATACCATGCCGGCCCACCCGAAATAGCCCACAACCCCAACTCAACGATATGATACCCTCCGGTGGCATAATAGCCCAGTCCGCATACTTCTTTGATCGTCGACCCTAAAGGCTACGACAGTCAAAGCCGGCGGTGGCATTGAGGGGGCCATCATCAGTCACCAGCCCCTATAATTTATCATGGAAGGGAGGCAGAGGAGGAAATGTTTTCATAACCACCGACAAGATTAAGGAAATCACGCATTAAAATTAAAGAGTAATTTTGATTTGTTGAAAGGTTGATGTTGCTTAACTTAGTTAAACTATTATGAAGTCACCACCGACTAATTTATAAAAACGGTTTAAAGTCGAAAAAACTGTTTGGTACGGGATCCTTAATTACTAACTCTTACTAAAAAAAAGTTTGTTAAAATTCTGATTCAGTACAATAAACTTAACCAAACATAGGACCCACGCCACCCATATATTTTAGAAATTCTTAATTTAAACTTAAAAAAATATATTCATCTGGTATTAATTTTTGCCCCATCAAAGGTGCCCGAAATCAAAGTCACTATGAAGCCGACTATAAATAAGATGGAAAACAGTGAGAATCAAAAGGGAAGTATTTTTCACGGTAATCTTCTTTTGACTCCAAAGACAGTCTTCGCTTGTAATCTTCTCGATCTCGGAATCTCTCTTCCCAATCTCCAGATCTTCAGTTTTGGTGGTAGTCAGTTGACCGGACCGACTCCCCCTTCGATAGCAAACGCGACAAACCTACAGAGCCGACCGTTGACATTGAACAATTTCACCTGATCCGAAAAATCTCAATCAGTTGAGGTGGCTTCTAATTGGTGGCAATCAATTTGGGAAACGATCTTGTTCAATAGTATGAGAGCAGATCTTGTTAACATTTCATCGGCAAAAACAACATTTCCTTTGACAGAGACAAAATGGCTTTCTGAACTATCTGTCCTACTGCGAAGAAGGAATGAGTGCCATCGATATTACGAAACCGGGTGTTCTAAGGGGAAATCTCGAAAAAAATGTTTCTTGAAACTTTTATGAATTTTTTTATAATTAAATAGATTCCATATGGGTTTTTGTGTATTAATATCACATTGTTATACTGTTACACTAACAGGGTGGTGAATTAGTGTTACAATCCAAATTAGGATTTTTAACTCTTTTTCACAAACCTCGCAGTGGATGAAAGCTTATATTAAATAGAGCCTAGATTGGTTTCAATAGGACAGAACGTTCGATTGTGATTGCAAATTTGTTTGATGGACACAAGGCTTTTTATAGTGATTCGGCAAATTGCCTACTCCACTCTTCACCCATAACACTAGATGGTTATCACTCAAACCCAATGTAGTAACGATTACATGAATTGTAGTGAAAACAACTTTTTGTAGTATAGATCAGTAGGTTCTATGCCACAGAGGACTGAGTGATAGAGTACAAACTAAAGGTTTCTGTACAGTAGAGATTTGTTACGTAGCACAAACCCGAAGGTTCTGTACTATAGTAACTCAGTCACAATACAGACCAGAAGGTTCTGTATCGAAGTAAGTTAGGCACTACACAGATCAGAAGGTTTTGTGTCGAAAAAGGTAAGGCATAATACAGAACAGAAGGTTCTGTATCGAATGTGTTAACCCTATATAGCACAGATCAAGAGATTCTGTACTAAAAGCGTCAGCCTTCTATAGAACAGATCCAAGAATTCTGTATCACATAATGTATAGTAAGACCGTAAGGTTCAGTATCAAGAGTGTGCCAGTTTTTAACAAACCAAAATGGTTCTAATGACTTGAGTAAAGCACAGACTGTTAAGTTCTGTACTAAGGTAACCAATTTGAGCGATCCATTAAGATCTCGACTAAGCAAACATAACGCTCTTGTCCAATGCTTCTCCGAGCATACACAACGCCTCTACTTTAGGCTTCTCGAGCATACACAATGCCTTTGCTCTAGGCTTCTCCGAGCATACACAACGCCTTTGCTCTAGGCTTCTCCTATACACAGAACACCACGCTACAGAAGCTAGTTAGTCCCCCACCTTCTGTGCTCCCGAGGTTCAGCCCTTCTCTCCGGCCTGCTGCACATTGCCCACGTCGATACGCTTCCAACAACGTCTCATGCAATTTCCAATCGAGTCCCTCGTGGCCCCCGAGTCACTCTCCCAGAAGGTTTCGCCAACGATGCAGCCATCCTAGGCCCGAGGGACTCTCCCAGAAGGTTTCGCCAACGATGCAGCCTTCCCAGGTAGGTGCTTCTCCTGTGACTAACTTAAACGAACAAAAAGAAAAGGGAGCTCAAGCACACGCTCTCTAATCAGAATGTTACAGTGGGGATGAATGGAATTAATGATTTTAATCGTTTGTGGGGAGCGTGGCTATTTATACACATGGCCTCGGATTAATGAAAATGGAAGGAAATCATAAAGATCGGCCTTTTGCAAAATTAAAAGAAAGTAATTAGTGAGATAATTATACAATATATTATGTACAAATTCGTCCCCTAATGCAGAGATTCACTCAGGTAACAAATTATATCAAATGAATAAGGATATAACATAGTTGCCAATAATTCTGCGTTATAAAATGTTCTGGTCAGTAACTTTCTGTACATGGAAATAATCGAAGATTATCTTCCATAAAGGCGAGGATCGATTCCATTTTGTACAAGACACAAAAATGAATGTATCTAGATATATGGTTATGATTAACATCATCAAATAATGGTTACTTGATGGTTGTATTAATCCACAGAAGGTTGCAGGTCACCTTACGAAACCTTACCATATATAGAGGATTGTATTTCCTTCTATGAAAAATATTATCCCTTATGAAGTTATTTGAAGACGTAATCTATTTGATTTGATCAGATAAGATCTCGATTAAATCTTAGTTGAATTATGATTAATTAATGATTAGAAAAATAATTAATCACGAAATTAATTCTTACAAAAAGCCCTCAACATGAGAAGCTTCTGTAGAATAGAATGTTTGACTTCTGTAACACAGAAGGTCAGGCTCATAATCAAAACCTTTCTGACAATCTCCCATTTTTTGGTGATGACAAAACATTCATCGTTGAGGGAAATATTTTTACAAGAACTCCCCCTAAATAGGTGAGAGTACGAGTCTTGCGCTTTGACAGAACCACAAGGTTTCTGTGAAACAGAGCATAGAAGCTTCTGTTATGAAGAAGGTTGTTCACAGAGCACAAAGGGGTCTGTGATTTATATAGAGCGTTGAGCTTCTGTATTTAGGCGAAAAAAATGATGGTATTTCATTTCTGCACTCCCGGCAAAAGTGATTTTAAAAGATCACAAATCCATATTAGTCTTATAGCCTTCTATACCATAAAAGGTATAGCCTTCTACGACCCATAAAGTTATGAAAAATCAAATATTTTTCTATAACTCAATACAGAGCTAGGTACTCCCCCTCAACACAATTTCTCCCCCTTTTTGTCACATCGAAAAGAAGTTGAAGGTAGGTTGATAAAGAAGAGTAAGTTTCTGTAGAAGGTACGGCATAACGTTCGTAACTACGGTGAAGAGGGTAGTTTTAATTCTCGTAGAAGGTAAAACAGAACGTTCAGAAACCAACATGCAGAATATAATGCAGGAGGTATGACAGAAAGTTCAACATCAAACTACAAAAGGAATGTGTCCACAAGTGGCACTTATCTCATCAAACCTTTAGACCATGAAGATCAGTTCTTGGTATAAGGAAATAGAAAAGTCAGGCAACACATGAGATCACACTGCATAATCAGAAGAGACCTCTATCATGTTGTCACCAAGAACCTTTTCTTAGCATTCCATCAAGCGAATAAGGTCCATGACCAATCGCTGAAGGACGTGAATGTCTTCCTCATTGGTACAGCTTGTTGCTGAATATCTTTGAGGAGAGTAGTTCAAGTTCGTGTGGAGAGACCTTTTATTAGGTGATTTTGGCCGTCTCTATACTGTAGATGCTTTAGTTGTAGAGGGTCGAGCAGAAGGTGCATTAGCATCGTTTTTGTTGTAAGCTTCTCCTAAATAGAGGATAACGACAATGAACTTGTAGAAGGTTCATTCATAACCTTATGTTGCAAGCTTCTTCTACATAGAAGAGCGAGATATAATGGGGAATTATATCCAAATATAAATTATTAGTATTATAAAATTCCTAATAAAGACGATCTTAATTAGAACACAGATTCGTTCCTGATCAAAATACTTTATTGGATGATATATCATATCTCCAGATGTAATCTTTCAAATGAATGAAAGTTACCGAAATTAGTGTTGAAGCATACAATTTGTTATACCTTCGATAGAGTAGAAGATTGATTTCAATCCTCTATTGAAGTGTACCAAAGATTGTACCTTCTATATGGCAAAGTGTAATGATTTTACCCTCTATGATGAAGCGTATGAATGTGTACCTTCTATAGTGTAGAAACAGAGGATTACACCTTCTATAATAAAGTGTACAATCATGTATCTTCTGTAGTAAGTTTCTGAAGTACTTACTTAACATTTTGTCTTATGTAAGACGTTATAGAGGATGATAGATACCTAGTTCACTTCTGAAAAAGAAAATTTTTTCTTTATCCAGAGGCTTGGTGAAGATATCAGCCAATTAGTGTTCAATGTTAATGTATTCTACATAACAGAACCCCGTCGAACATTATTTCTCAGAAAATGATGTCTGAGTTCAATGTGCTTCGATCTAGAGTGATATACTGGATTTTTAGCTAGGCTTATATCACTAGTATTATCACAACTGATCGGAAATTTTGTAAATGAGTGATCATAGTCCTCAAGTTGTTGTTTCATCCACAGGAGTTGAGCACATCAGCTTGCGGCTGTTATGTACTCGGCTTCTGCAGTGGAGAGGGCAACAAAAGTCTGCTTTTTAGAGAACCATGAAATCAACATGTTCCCAATGAGCTGACAAGTACCACTTGTACTTTTTCTGTCAACCTTACATCCTGCGAAGTCTGCATCAGAATATCCAATAACATCAAAATTTGATTCTTTTGGGTACCAGATGCCGAGATTTACAGAACCCTGTAGGTATCTGAAGATTCTCTTGACCGCAGTCATGTGAGACTCTTTAGGTACTGATTGAAATCTAGCACAAAGACATACACTGAATAGTATGTCAGGTCTAGAAGCTGTAAGATACAGAAGAGAACCCATCATGCTTCTGTAGAGCTTACTATCCACTTCTTTATCATTTAGGGATTATGGTTTAGGGTTTAGACAATGGTTTCGTGCCTTTTAGGCCGAATTTCTTCAGAAGCTGCTTAGTGTACTTTTCTTGATGTAAGAATGTACCTTTACAGTCTACTGAATTTGTAAACCAAGAAAGAACGTGAGTTCTCCCATCATACTAATCTCAAACTCACTTGTCATGAGTTTGGAGAATTCATTATAGAGCATTTCATCAGTTGATCCAAAAAGAATGTCATCGACATAGATTTGGATAACAATGAGATGATTGCTTCTATGTTTGAGAAAGAGAGTGGTGTCTACTCTTCCTCTTTTGTAGCCCTTTTCAACAAGGAAGGAGCTAAGTTTCTCATACCATGCTCTATGAGCTTATTTAAGGCCATACAGAGCTTTGGAGAGTTTATACACGTAGTTTCTGTGTTGCAAATTGTCAAAACCAGGAGGTTGACTTACGTAGACCTCTTCTTTGATTTCTCCATTGAGGAATACGTTTTTTACGTCCATTTGATACAACTTAAAATTGTTGTAGCAACCATAGGCTAATAAAGGTCTTATTGCCTCTAGACGAGCTACATGAGCAAACGTGTCATCAAAGTCGATACCCTCTTGTTGAGAGTACCCTTTAGTAATAAGTCGTGCTTTGTTTCTTGCAATGGCACCTGGACTCATTGAGTTTATTTCTGAAAATCCATTTAGTTCCAATAATGGAACGGTTTTCAGGTTTAGGAACAAGTACCCATACTTTGTTCCTTTCGAATTGATGAAGCTCCTCTTGCATAGCAAGAATCCAATTTGAATCATCAAGAGCTTCATCGATTCCCTCTAGTTCTTTCTGTGAAAGAAAAGCAGAGTGTTCATAGAAATCATTTACAGAACGTCTTGTTTGAATGCCTCTCTTGATATCTCCTATGACTTGGTCTATAGGATGTCGTTCTTGATATAGAGCAGGTGCCCTAAAATCATTTTGATAATTCTGAGTAGTTTCTTCAGAATTTCATTTGTTTGCTCAAGATCATTTTTGGATTCATGAATAGAGAGTTCATCCATCTCTTTCGTAGAGGGTGGATGCTGTTCAAAACCTTCTATAGGTTCAAGAGATATTACATTCTCCGTAGCATCATTGTTGAGTGAGTCATTAACTTTTACATTAATGTACTCCTCAATAGTAGATGTTCTTTTATTTAGGACGCTATATGTTTTGCCAGACAAAGAGTACCCAAGAAAGATACATTCATCTGTCTTAGCTTCGAATTTTCTCAGGTTTTCCTTAGAAGGTGTAGTCATCAACTACAACTAGATAATATCTACTACCACCAATACTTTGAATTCTAGTAGGTCCGAAAAGATCCATATGTAGAAGTTCAAGTGGCTGTGTAGTAGAGACTTCATTCTTAGATTTGAATGAAGACTTAGTTTGTTTTCCAGGTGAACATGCTTCGCAAAAGCTGTCATGCTCAAAACGAATGTTAGGTAACTATTTAATCAAATCCTTTCTCGCAAGCTTGGATAATAATTTGAAGTTGGAGTGTCCCAACCTTCTATGCCGTAAATGGCTTTTATCTTTAACTGTCAGAAGGCAATTTTCTGTAGTACAGAAGCTATTCTGAGTCAAGGTATAAATGTTCCTTTTACGGGTCTCAATGAAGTGAACTTTATTGTTTAGGATTTCGGAACACTTATTTTGATCAAAAGTTATTTTATAACCTTTGTCACAAAGCTGGCTAATGCTCAACAAATTATGTTTGAGTTCTACAACCAACAGAACCTCATCTATGACCATGAAGTCAGAACTTCCAATGGTACCTTTGCCGATGACAGAGCCTTTGCTGTTGTCACCGAATTTAATCGACCCTCCATTTTGTAGAGTCAGTTGAGAAAATTTGGATGGGTCTCCGGTCATGTGCTTGGAGTATCCACTATCCAGATACCATTAGCTTTCAATAGCTTCTGTTTGAAAGCAGGTATGAAGTTCAGTTTGAGTTTCTGTGTGAGCTGTGAGGCACATGAGTGCTTCCTCATCATCATAATCATCAAGTTCTACCTAAGTAGCCTTTGCTTTCTTGGACTTGTATTTAGGAGAAGGTTTCTCCTTTTCTTTAAGAAAAGGACATTCTGTTATGTAGTGCCCTTTCTTTTTGCATTCATAGCATGTGACCAGCTTAGGGTCAATTTGCCTATCATGGCTTTGGCTTCTTTTATTGAAGCGTTTCTTGGAGGCGAACCGCCTAAGACGTTTAGCTATTATTGTAAGTTCATCATTCGAATCAGCTTCTGCTTCATCATCAGAACCTTTTGTTGGTTCTTCTGATGCTCTGAAAGCTACCGCTCTCTTTGTATCGCACTGAGAGGTTCTCTCCATCTCATATGATATCAAGGAGCTCATTAACTGGTCTAGTTGAAAAGTAGAGAGGTATTTATCTTCCCTTTATGGTCGTTTACTTGGCCTCCCAAGATTTGAGTAGAGTATGCAGAACCTTTCAAACTAGCTCGGAATTTTTATAAGTTTTGCTTAAGTGTGTTAAGGCATCAACTAGGGGTTTAGTCTCTGGAATTTCTGTTCTACAGATTCATCAGCCTTCATAATAAAATTTTTGTATTGGTGAATTAAGAAATTCACCTTAGTTTCTCTTATCTGGTCTGTCCCAATGTACATGGTGACAAGTTCATCCCAGATTTCCTTGCCCGAAATACAAGTAGAAACTTTTACGAATTTACTTTCGGACATAGCACTAAACATTAGATACTTTGTCGTCTTAGTGAGTCGTTTGACCTCGAGGTATTCCCGGGTGGGATGACCATCTCGATCATTTTGTTGGTTCTCTGGTATAGAAGGTGGGCTATATTCTATATAAGACCATAAGTCATCATCAATAGCATCAACAAATGCACTCATTCAAATTTTTCAAAAGGAAAAATTCTTACCGTCGAAAATGGGAGGATTCCCAACATGTGGTTTAGGCACATTGTAGTTATCAGCCATTTGTTTAGTTCGTATAAAGTATTATGCTTCTATAGAATAGAACGTTGATGAATAAAGTATAGAACCTCAACAAGGAAGTAAGCTTCTGTTGGATAGCAGTTGAATTCTGATAGAGCGTAAGCTTCTACAGAATAGAATAAGTAATTTTGCACAGAGCTTAAAGCTTCTATTGAGTATATTTTGATAGAGCGTAAGCATCTACAGAATAGTAACAGGTGATTTTCACAGAGCTTAAAGCTACTGTGGAGTAGCGAGTTGATTTTGATAGAGTGTAAGCTTCTACAGAATAGCAACAATCACAGAGCTTAAAGCTTATGTGGAGTAGCGAGTTGATTCTGATAGAGTGTAAGCTTTTACAGAATAGCAACGGTCACAAAGCTTAAAGCTTCTGGCGAGAAGAGTGTGTAGCTGGCAAGAGCTTCTCAAGGATCTACAAGAAGCGGTTAAGCCTCTGTTGAAACCCGCTCTGATACCTCTTGTTACACTAAGGGGGTGAATGAGTGTTACAATCTAAATTAGAATTTTTAACTCTTTTTCATAAATCCCGCAGCGGATAAAAGCTTCTGTTAAATAGAGCCTATAATGGTTTTTGTAGGACAGAACGTTCGATTGTGATTGCGAATTTGTTTGATGGACACAAGGCTTTTTATAGTGGTTTGGCAAATTGCCTACTCCACTCTTCATCCAGAACACTGGATGGTTATCACTCAAGCCCAAGTAGTAACGATTACAAGAATTGTAGCGAAAACAACTTTCTGTAGTATAGACCGGTAGGTTCTTGCCACAGAGGACCGAGTGATAGAGTACAAACCAAAAGGTTCTGTATAGTAGAGACTTGTTACGTAGCGCAAACCCCTAGGTTCTGTACTATAGTAACTCAAGCACAATACAGACCAGAAGATTCTGTATCGAAGTAAGTTAGGCACTGCACAGACCATAAGGTTGTGTGTTGAAGAAGGTAAGGCACAATACAGACCAGAAGGTTTTGTATCGAATGTGTTAACCCTCTATAGCATAGATCAAGAGATTCTGTACTAAAAGCGTCAACTTTCTATAGAATAGATCCAAGGATTCTGTATCACAGAATGTATAGTACAGACCATAAAGTTCCGTACCAAGAGTGTGTTAATCTTTAACAATCCAAAATGGTTCTTATTAGAAATAGCTTGAGTAAAGCATAGACTGTTAAGTTCTACACTAAGGTAACCAATTGGTGCGAACTCTTAAGATCTCGACTAAGCAAATACAACGCCCTTGCCCAAGGCTTCCCCGAGCATACACAACGAATTTGCTCTAGGTTTCTCGAGTATACACAATGCCTTTGCTCTAGGCTTCTCTAAGCATACACAACGCCTTTGCTCCAGGCTTCTCTTGCACACAGAACACTACGCAACAGAAGCTGGTTAGTCCCTCACCTTCTGTGCTCCCGAGGTTCAGCCCTTCCCTCCAGTCCGTTGCACGTTGCCCACGTCGACACGCTTCAAACAACGTCTCTTGCAGCTTCTATCCGAGTCCCTCGTGGCCCCCGAGTCACTCTCCCAGAAGGTTTCGCCAACGATGCAGCCTCCGTAGGTAGTGTTTCTCGTGTGACTAACTTAAACGAACAAAAAGAAATGGGAGCTCAAGCACACGCTCTCTGATCAGAATGTTACAATGGGGATGAATGGAATTCATGATTTTAATCGTTTGTGGAGAGCGTGGCTATTTATACATATAGCCTATGATTAATGATAATGGAAGGAAATAATGAAGATCGACCTTTTGCAAAATTAAAATAAAGTAATTAGTCAGATAATAATACAATATATTATGTACAAATTCGTTCCCCAATGCAGAGATTCTCTTAGGTAACAAATTATATCAAATGAATAAGGATATAACATAGTTGCCAAGAATTCTGCCTTACAAAAGGTTCTAGACAGTAACCTATATGGAAATAATCGAAGATTATCTTCCATAAAGGTGAGGATCGATTCCATTATGCAAAGACACAAAAATGAATGTATCTATATAGATGATTATGATTAGCATCATCAAATAATGGTTAATTGGTGGTCGTATCAATCCACGAAGGTTGCAGGCCACCTTCTATGAGAAATATTATCCCTTATGGAGTTATTTGAAGACTTAATCTATTTGATTTGATCAGATAACACCTCGATCAAATCTTAGTTGAATTATGATTAAATAATGATTAGATAAATAATTAATCAAGAAATTAATTCTTACAAAAAGTCCTCAACATGAGAAGTTTATGTAGAATAAAATGTTCGATTTCTGTAACACGCTCATCATCAAAACCTATCTAACATATACATAAACCCAACATGAAAAAAAGAAATTCAAATTTAAAAGACTTAATTATACATTTTCTTTCTCATTAAAACATTTTAATTGGCATATCCATTCATAAATAATGGACGCATCTTCATTTGGTGTTCCGTAATTATGTGATATCAAGCACGCTTATGAACGCACTCCTGATATTCGAGAACGTAGGTCCTCGTTTGCGCAAGAGGTCGCGTCCATCATCTGAACCTACGAAAAGAGAAGGGTGAGATCGTGATTACAGAAAAAAGTTTAGCCCGTAAGGTCACAAAAGAGCAAGCGATATTGTGAAATGGGAGGGTTATAAATGGCAAAAAGATGCCACCAAAGAGAACAGTTGGGTTACTCACTTCTACTACTTACTATATGGTTTCACGCAATGCGATTATGATATTATTCACTTGTCTCATGCTTTCGTTTTTTGTCCAGGGAGCAGCGGTGGCTAACACCAACGAAACCGACCGGGCTGCGCTGCTCAAGTTCAGGGGCCGCATACCCGATGACCCCGATGGTGTACTCTTCTCGTGGAATGACACCACCCACTTTTGTCATTGGCCTGACATAACTTGCAGCAGGAGACGTCCCCGCGTCACCGAATTGGTGCTCCCAGGCTCCAGACTGTGGGGCTCCTTGTCACTTTACATTGGGAATCTCAGTTTCCTCAGGATATTAAACCTCAACAACAACAGTTTTGCGGGCGAAATCCCCCCTGAAATCGCGAACTTGTGTCAGCTGGTAGCGTTGGGCCTGGAAAATAACTCGTTTTCGGTTCAGCTCCCTGAGAACGTCTCG
The DNA here is from genome assembly GCA_029817715.1 of Melastoma dodecandrum. Taxonomy (NCBI): domain Eukaryota; kingdom Viridiplantae; phylum Streptophyta; class Magnoliopsida; order Myrtales; family Melastomataceae; genus Melastoma; species Melastoma dodecandrum. Next base: position 2,852,761 of record JARUPY010000604.1, on the reverse strand, counting down.
GACTGCACAAACCTACGAGAGATTTGGCTGGGAAACAGCAAGCTTGTTGGTGAAATACCTTGTGGATTATCGGCTCTGTCGAAGCTTCGTGGTCTACAACAACCATTTCACCGGGAAGTTCCCTGATTTCTTTGGCAACTTCTCGTCTCTGGAGGCCATTGGCAGAATGCAGAATGGTTTCAGCGGCCCCATCCCAGCATCTCTTGGGCGATTGCAAAGGTTGCGATTGATTAGTCTCGATGGAAACTACTTTTCCGGTTTGGTACCCGCCTCGATTTTCAACATAACCTCTCTGATGGTAATAGAGTTCTTGGACAATAACTCCAGGGAGGTCTCCCTCTGGATCACGGAATCCCTCTTCCCAATCTCCAGATCATCAATTTGGCCGGTAATCGGTTGACTGTGCCCATTCTTCCTTCAATAACCAACGCGACAAACTTACTGAGCCTACAGTTGTCCCATAACAATTTCAAGGATCGGTTCCTGATCTCAAAAATCTTAATCAGTTGTGGGGGCTTGGTATTTTTGGTGGGAAACGGCACCTCGGGAGATTTGAAATTCCTCGAGAGCTGTGGGTTCTGGATTTCAGTTTAAACAATTTCGGAGGTACGTTGCCTCGGTCTATTGAGAACTTATCTTCCAATTTGAAGGTGTTGTCATTCTGGTCCAATCAGTTCTACCTGCTCCCAAAGGAAATCGGTAGCCTCCACAAGTTGAAGATCCTACAAGCAGCTAACAATTACTCCTGGGAAATCCCATCTTCTCTTGGACATTTGACTATGCTGACGGAACTATCGTTGGCCGGGAATGGATTCAGTGGGATTATTCCCGCAAGCCTCGAAAATGCCGAAATTCTCCAGTGGAAACCCGGAATTTTTAGGAGATTTCCGGCTCGAATACCTCAATCTATCATTTAACCACTTCGAGGGAGAAGTTCCGAATAGATGAGTCTTCCTAAATGCCACGGGGGTCTCGATACAAACTCTGTGGCGGGATTCCGCATTGAACTTACCATTCTGTCCTACTTCTAAACTGAAGCGCGGAAGGAAAAAAAAATGTTGTCGAAGATCTTTATTCCGATTGCCAGTGGGACTACTTTCCAGTTCGTTCTGCTTTTGCTACTTGCATTGCATCGTTGCATGAACAGAAAAAGGAGGAGAAACTTGAGGTCGCAGTCTAGGTTGGTTCCCAAAGGCCCATTTCCACAAATTTCGTACAAGGATATAATCAAGGCGACCAGTAGGCTCAATCAAAATAACTTGATCGGTTGGATTTGGTTCCGTGTATAAGGGGATCCTAGGAAATTCTGATAATGTTATAGCCATTAAGGTTCTCGACCTCCGAACTTGAGCAGCTTCGAAGAGTTTTGTGGCAGAGCGTGAGGTATTGAAGAAGATCAATCACCGAAATCTCGTTAAGATTTCTATTGTCTACTCGACTATCAACTTCCGATGTAATGATTTTAAGGCGCCTGTGTATGAATACATTGAAATTGGAAACCTTGTCGACTGACGACGACACCTATGACGAGGCATTCATGTCTGCCTTGAGGAAGTACCAAACTTTCTTTGGATTGAATGTCTCGGGAAGAATAGATCCCGACACGTTGATGATGATGAGTCGGCCTCGTTGCGGTGTCCCCGACCGTCCCTCGACGGAAGATGTCCACAACATCACGCCCAAGTATGCTTTCTATCCAGGAAAACCCGTTCATTATAAGTCATTTGTTTGACGTTCGATGTAAAAGTAATCCAGTCACGATGAAAACTCGAAATCCAAATCCAAAGTATTTGTTTTTACGTAAATATCACGTCGGCCCACCATGGCCCCAAAACCCCAACTCAACGTAATGAAACCCTCCTGTGGCACAGCCCAGTCCGCACACTTCTTTGATCATGGACCCTAAAGGATACGACAGTCGAAGCGTTAATAAATAATTATTCAAAAATTATTTAGTTAATAAATAATTATTTAATTACGAAATTAAATAATAGAACATATGTTAATAATTTCATATGTTGTTTTTGTTTATTAATAAACCCAACATGGAAAACAAAACTCAAATTAAAAGACTTAATAATACATTTTCTTTCTCATGAAAGCATTTTAATTGACGTATCCATTCATAAGTACGGGGCGCGTCTTCGTTTGGATATCCTAATTATGTGATATCAAACAAGCTTATGAAGGCGTCCTCCTGATACTGGAAAACGTAGATCCACTTTGCTCAACAAGTCACGTCCATCAACATATGAACCTACGTAAAAAAAGAAGGGTGAGATTGTGATTACAGAAAAAGTTTAGGCCGTAAGGTCACAAAAGATAGCAGCAAGTGATAATGTGAACGCCATCAAAAGTCAAAGTCGCTTCCAAGTCATCAAAAGTTTGTTGGAGATTATTGTCGGCGAAAGTAATTTTCTCATAGACTCCGACTCATCATCTTTTCCAAAGTTAGGTCTACTTTTCCAAAGTCTCCACTTTTCCAAAGTCTCCTTCATATGAACTTTTACGTGCGTGATTTATAAGCTTAAATGATAAAAAAATCTTTATATTGTGAATAAAAAAATATACTTAAAAAATTTCAGATCGATCCATTTTAAGTCCAGCACATAAGCTCAACGTGATTTAAATTTAAAATTAATTGATAATAAAGTGACTGCTCTATTAAATATTTATGCTAGTTTGGGAGTCATTTTTTATCTAACGTAGGACTTGGAGATCTTGTTAACTTTTATCGGCAAAAACGATATTTCTTAGAAGTCGGTAAGGTCACAAAAGATAGCAGCAAGTGATATTGTGGAGGCCATTAAAAGTTAAAGTTGCTTACAAGTCATCAAAAAGTTTGTCGAAGATTACTGTCGAAGAAAGTAATTTTCGAGTTAGAAAATTATGGGTTTATTAAAAAGTCGTGAAAAGGGAGGGTTATAAATGGCAATAAAAAATGCCACCAAACAGTAGAGTAGGGTTACTCACTACTACTACTACTAGTCATCAAAAATTAATTATGGCTTCCTCCTCCTCTGCTTTTATGATATTATTCACTTGCCTCATGGTTTCTTTTTTTGTCCAGGCAGCAGCGGTGGCTAAGACCAACGAAACCGACCGGGCTGCGTTGCTCGAGTTCAGGGGCTGCATACCCGATGACCCCGATGGTGTGTTCACCTCGTGGAATGACACCATCCACTTCTGTCATTGGCCGGGCGTAACTTGCAGAAGGAGACGTCCCCGCGTCACCGAATTGTGGCTCCCGGGCTCCAGACTGGGGGGGTCCTTGTCACCCTACATTGGGAATCTCAGCTTCCTCAGGATATTAAACATCAACGACAACAGTTTTGCTGGCGAAATCCCCCCTGAAATCGGGAACTTGCGTCGGCTTGCAGCATTGAGGCTGGATAATAACTCGTTTTCGGGTCAGCTCCCGGAGAACATCTCGGGCTGCACAAACCTACGAGTGATCTGGCTGGGAAACAGCAAGCTTGTTGGAGAAATACCTCGTGGATTATCTGCTCTGCGGGAGCTTCGAGTCTTCGGAGTCCACAAAAACCATTTCACTGGGAAGTTCCCTGATTTCTTCAGCAACTTCTCGTCTCTGGAGACCATTGATGGAAACGATAATGGTTTCAGCGGCCCCATCCCAGCATCTCTTGGGCGATTGAGAAGGTTGCGATGGATTAGTCTCGCAATAAACTACTTTTCCGGTTCGGTACCTGCCTCGATTTTCAACATAACCTCTCTGATGGTCATAGATTTCACGGGCAACAAACTCCCGGGAGGTCTCCCTCTGGATCTCGGAATCACTCTTCCCAATCTCCAGTTCTTCCATTTCAGTAGTAATCAGTTGACCGGACCTATTCCCCCGTCAATAGCAAACGCGACAAACTTATTGGGCCTAGGGTTGACCAAGAACAATTTCACCGGATCGGTACCTGATCTCAAAAATCTGAATCAGTTGAGGTGGCTTCTACTTAATGGCAATCAATTGGGAAAGGGCACGTCGGGGGACTTGAAATTCATCGAGTCCCTCAATTCCACCGAGCTGTGGTTTCTGGATTTCGGTTTAAACTATTTTGGAGGTACGTTGCCTCAGTCTATTGGGAACTTATCTTCCAACTTGTACTATTTGGCATTCTGGTCCAATCAGCTCATGGGGACCCTCCCTTCTAGCATTGGGAATCTTCACAACCTGGAAGATCTACGAATGGGCTGGAATCCATTGACGGGTATGCTCCCAAAGGAAATTGGTAACCTCCACAAGTTGAAGATCCTACATGCAGAGTTCAACAAATTCATCGGGGAAATCCCATCTTCTCTTGGAAATTTGACTATGTTGACAGATCTTTCGTTGGGAGGGAACGCATTCAGTGGGAGTATTCCAGCAAGCCTCGGAAATTGCCAAAACTTGATCGGTTTGGATCTATCTGAAAACAACCTGAGTGGAACTATACCATCCCAAGTCTTAGGTATTTCTTCCTTATCATACTTTCTCGATTTATCTCGGAACAAATTAACAGGCGCCCTACCAGATGAAGTTGGCCACTTGAAGAACCTAGCAATATTAAATGTGCACGGGAATAGACTGTCTGGACAGGTCCCGGGCACTCTCGGAGGATGCACCAGCTTGGTGTTATTGGACATTGGGAATAATATGTTTGAAGGCGACATCTCCGCATTTTTATCTCCTCTGAAAAAACTTCAACAACTAGACTTATCACAGAATCACTTCTCAGGCCGGGTACCGAAATTCCTAGGAGACTTCCAGCTCACATACCACAATCTATCATTCAACCACTTCGAGGGAGAAGTTCCAAATAAAGGAGTCTTCCTAAATGCCACGGGGGTCTCGATAACGGGAAATTACGAACTCTGTGGCGGGATTCCAGCATTGAACTTACCATTCTGTCCAACTTCTAAACTGAAGCGCGGAAGAAAAAAAATGTTGTCGAAGATCCTTATTGCGATTGCCAGTGGGATTACTTTCTTGTTCGTTCTGCTTTTGCTGCTTGCATCGCATCGTTGCATGAACAGAAAAAGGAGGAGAAACATGAGGTCGCAGCCTAGGTTGGTTCCCGAAGGCCCTTTTCCACAAATTTCGTACAAGGATATAATCAAGGCGACCGGTGGGCTCAATCAAAATAACTTGATCGGTGTCGGTGGTTTTGGTTCCGTGTTTAAGGGGATCCTAAGAAATTGTGATAATGCTGTAGCCATTAAGGTTCTCGACCTCCGAACTCGAGCAGCTTCGAAGAGTTTTGCGGCAGAGTGTGAGGTATTGAAGAAGATCAGACACCGAAATCTCGTTAAGATTTCTACTGTCTGCTCGACCATCGACTTCCAAGGTAATGATTTTAAGGCCCTTGTGTATGAGTACATGGAAAATGGAAACCTAGAAGATTGGCTGCATCCTAAAGTTACACCAGAGGGTGTGTGCCGGAAGTTAAGTTTAAGGCATAGGCTTAGTATTGCCGTGGACATTGCATGTGCTGTGGAGTATCTGCATCACGAGTGTGACGTGCCGGTGATTCACTGTGATTTGAAGCCGAGCAATGTTCTCCTGGATGTGGAGATGACAGCAAAGGTCGGTGATTTCGGACTCACGAGAATTCTCTCTGCTGGTGATGTTGTTGTGCAAGTAAGCTCGACAGGAGTGAGAGGGACGGTCGGCTATAGTCCTCCAGGTGCGTGAATTTTATTGTAAATGTGGTTTTAGATATTTGTTAGCTCGTACTCAGTAATATAGGCCGTTTAACGAGAATTATTGTAGAGTACGGAATGGGAAGGCAAGTATCGAGGGAAGGTGATGTTTACAGTTTTGGAATTCTTCTGCTGGAGATGTTTACGGGAAAGAGGCCGACCGACGACATGTTCCAGGATGCTTGGAACATCCGGTGCCATTGCGAGGCCGGGTTGCCGGAAAGAGCGGGAGAAGTAGCAGACCCTTGTATGTTTCTAAATGAGTCTGGAGTAGGATCGAGCCTTAGCGCTCCGCGAAGGAATCTAGAATGTCTGGCGAAGGTGTTCGAAATCGGAGTGGCATGTTGTAGTGAGTTGCCGGGAGAAAGGATGGACATCCGCGAGGCCGCGGCGAAACTACGATCCATCAAATCTCTGGCGGGGTGATGCTCCGAATCCCGAATGCCAGCCTGAAGTATTGTATCCCTGATCGATTGCTTGTTTGCTGGTGGTAGCCGAAATAAATCAAATCCAAAGTATTTGTGTCTGCTTGTTCCTGTTATTTATTTGCCAACCTGAATGAAGAAGCATACGAAGATGATTTGACAAAAAACGAAGATGACGTGGATGCAATTCAAAGAATTCCATCCTCTAAGGTCAACAAGGAAGCAGTTTAATAAGAGATGTTTGTTAGACTTTAGGTCCACACAACACGCGGAGTCGCTTGGAATTAAACATAACCTGCTTGATTTAGATTGGGAAAATCGTACGGTTTTAACCCAAATCCATTTTATGTAAACAGAAATCCAGCCTCATAATTTATTAATGCAAATAAGATATATCTTACTTAAGTGAATTTTCCCAAATATAATACGTTAATTTAATATTTTTTTAAATAGGATTTGAAATATCAAATTCATATTTAAAAAATGTAAATAAATTTATTAATTATTTAAGAAAAACTAATAACAATGACTAAATTCAAATTTTCTCTTGGTCAAGCCGTTAATAAATTTTAATCAATAAAAAAATTCAAACCTTTAAATGAAAAAGAATTATTTAAAGAATTCATAAAAAGGAATTCATTAACTAAAAACAGGACAGGAACACAAGAATGATAAGAACTTGTTGAAATGATTTGACGGAAAAGATGATGACGATGATGATGTGAATGCAATTCAAGAATGCCATATTCTTCTTTGGATCAACAAGCCGATCGGCTTTGAGAGCTTGACCTTCGTGCCAGACTTCTTGGTATACGAAAATTACTCCACCTCCGCTTGGTAAATAAGCAAAAGTTCATCCATCCATTTTATAATTGAAATTTAAGTTCCTTCTCATATCCGCAATTCCATTTTCTTTCAGAGGGTTGCGATGCGGAGAAGTTCCGCATGATCGTTGGAAAAGTGGTATTATCCTCCATAACTCCCACCCCCGACAATCTAACTTCTGCCGTTTTAGTGGGATTAAAGGTCAAGTCCTGTCACGGTCTCGGCGTCATAGTTGCCAAGTGTACGCGCGTCCTCCGGCCTAGCACGCGCACTGCGGTTCGGGCAACCCGAGGATCCGGGCCCGCTCCCCCGAGGCCCAGTCCGGTCGACGTTCCGGCTCGAACGCCGGACGCTGCGGAAAGGGGACCCGGGGTTGGGCCTTCCCTTGATTCGCGAACGGGTCTGCGGAACGTTTCGCCAACTGTCTCCAGTTCCCTGGAGGCGGCGAGCGAAAGGCTGCGTTAAGGCCTCGCTCGCGAATTTCGGGAGGGCCCAAGGAGCGGCTCGAGTAGCCGTCACCTCACCCCAAATGGCTCCGAAAAAATGTGTAGTGGGGTTTAGTTTTACTTTGGAAAACTTTTATTCGGAGTCGCCACCGACTTAGTTTAAAAATGTAAGTCGGAAAAATCAGAGTCTGGGTTCGGGGAGTCCTATTTACTAACCTTTGTATTCTAAAACATGCGAAAGAGTGGCGATTTGTCCAAAAAATTTAACTTTTGATTGACGGGTGTTGGGCCCGATCCGGGATTAGGCCGGACTTTTATCGACGTTTTAACGGGCGTTGGACCCGAGTTTAGGTTTGTTTGATTAAAACCAATCATGCGACGCAAAACCTAAAGCCTAAGCATACGCGCAATCACAAACAATTATTTAGATCAAAAGGACGGGGAAGGGCGGTGATTGCGAACCTATACACTTGGGTCCGCAATCCGTTACAAGTGGATAAAAATTCGGGGAGGCCCGCACCTCTCCTTTGTACCTTTGATTGAAGGTTGGGGCCGCTTTAAATCTTCGAGCCCGCGGTTTTTAGGCCGGGGTAGATCCACGCGGTTTGATACACGCGCCTTCGAGTTAGTCTTCGAAATTGTTCGAGTTGATCTTCGCGGGTTAAGTGCTCGATGTACATGCAAAGAAAATAAAGAAGTGGTCAGAAAGTCCTAATTTAAATCGAAATGAATAATTAGGACTTAATGAAATAAGAGCGATGCTTACCGAAATCAAACATAATTTACGAAAGCATAAGTGAACTCAAGTGAGCTAAAATCATTTGGATTTCATAAAAATTCTAAAATCCTAACAATAGCAAAGAGTTTTTTAAAAATATAGTCCCGTTAAAAAAAATCAATTGTTTTAAAAGAAAAGATTGAACTCAACATAAGTGATTGCCATTTTGTTATTATTAAAAGAGAATAGTACCAATGACAACGACGCAAGCAATCGTGAATGACCGTTCCAAATTAAATTAAAACAACGAAGGGATAGAGTCTTTACCTTTTTGTAAGCTCTGACCTGACTGACCCAAATCGAAGGCCTCCACTCCCCGAAGCTGTTGTGGATCAAACGGGGGAAGACGATTCCACAGCTGAGTCGCCGCTGGAGATGCGGGCCGCCGAAGTAGAGAATGGAGTCGCCGCTGCAGTCTAGGGCGTCGGAGAAGCTGCTGCTGTCGTCGGGGAGCTTGGGGATGTCAGGGGAGGTTGATCCGCCGTCATGGGAGGCGCCGGGGAGAGGCTGATGCCGAGGGAAGAGTTGCCACCATTGGGAGGCGCCAGAGAGAGGTTGCCGAGGGTGTCCGTGACTGTCGCCGGTGGAGTGGGGAAGGCCGCCGTGGTTAGGAGCGCCGGGGAAAGGTGGGTCTACCACCTTGAGATCCGGAGACGCCGGAGGAGGAACTCGCTGCCGGGAGGAGATGGAGCCGCCACCGTTGGGCTGGGGACGCCGAGGAGAGTTGCAGGGAGGAGGAGCAACCGCCACTGTGGGTCGCCGTGGCTACCTGTGCTGGTGGGAGCGCCGGGGAAGCTTCTGTGCGGCCTGACTGACGTCGAAGAGCGAGGCGCCGGGGATAGGTGGATTTGCCACCGTGAGGCTGGGAACGCTGGAGGAGAAGTGGGTCTGAGGGGAAGCGGCTGCTGAGGTCTTGGGCAACACCGGAGAGTGGGTCGCCGTCGGGCCCTGGGTGCGCCGGAGAAGATGGATGCTGCCACCGTGAGGGGACGCTGAAAAGGGAGAGTTCCGTCTCCTGGGTTGCTGCGCCGTCACCGGGGACAGAAGGGCAGCCGCTTTGGGGAGCGCCGGGGAGAGATTCCTGTCACTGTCGGGTCTGGAGGGTGCCGGAGAAGAAGTGGGTCATCAGTGCCGGTCGGGGACGAGCTGCTGGTTCTGGGCGCCAGGAGGTTCTGCTGCGGCTGGAGCTGGGTCGCAAGGCTGGTTTGCTACCGTCGGGGAGGGAGAGTTTCCTTGAGGTCGTCGGGCTGGTTCTGTGGAGAACACCGGAGGGGACTGGTCGCCGGACCTCAGGGCGCCGGAAGGTGAAGCTCGTCGTCGCCGAATCCGAATTCCTTGGCTGCCGGATTGGAGGGGAGGCTTGGGGATTTGCCGCCGCCGTGGAGCCTCTAGGAGTCGAGATCTGGGACGGAGCAGCTTCAGGGACGGGGGAGACTTGAAGCGTCTAGAGGGGTGGATGGCCACTGTGGATGATGTGATCGGAATGCCCGGGGGGACAGGTTGCCGTTGTTGGAGAGCACTGGGAGAAGACGGGTCCGCTTCTGCTGGCTGCACAGGTTGCTGGATGGGATGTCGTAGAAAGATTGGGAGTTCAAGGCTACGATGTTGAAGGTGTCGTTGTGATTGAGCTGGTCGTTGGCGTCTTGCTGTCGGTAAGGTTGGAAGACAACTGCTGTGTACGCTGCCATTGGTTTGTTGCATCTGTAGCTCCATTGGACCATTGTCTCTATAGTGTATTCCTGCAAGTGGAAAGCGACAAGTCAAGATAAAGAGAAGTTCTTCATGGCAATAATATACGTCCGCAAAGGGGGGGCTTGGACTCAGTTTTCTGCCGAGGGGGAAGACTGGAGCTGGTTGGATCACGAGAGGAGTTTATCTTCGTCGATGAAGTTGATGAAGCTGAGGCCGGCGTTAGAGGTCAGTGTTCTCGCCGCTACATCCAGTGAAGCAGGAGCCAGCTACGACCGGAGGTATGCTATCTTTTTGTTGTTGCTGAGTTTGGGCTGCTCCAGGGGGTTCCACCTTGCTGGCCATCCTTACCTTGGTTGAGGATAGCTTCAAGGCTCCAACGGTGATGAAGCGTCTCAGGTCAGTCTCCGTCTCCCTCTTCTCTTCTTCTCCTTTCTTTTTTACGTGCCGGTCCCCTCGCCATAAGGGAGGACGAGGGCCTCTTATATTTTTGGTCTAATGGTTCTTCTGTCATCTGAAGGAGGTGGAGAGTGGGATGACGTTTCCGCTGTTGTCAGTCTATCGTCTGCCCCCCTAGATCATTGGTATGCGGAAGGCTAGCAAATCTCTTCGACTATATCCCATTCCTCTATTCCTCAACGAGGAAGACTTGCTTGAGGGCCTTTGTGTTCTTGAACTGCGGTCCACAGATGGGGAGACTGGGATTTCTTCGGGGGAAATTTTCTTGCTGCAAGATAAAAGTCATCATTGTTTATAGAGGCGGCTGGGGACGATGGGTCTTCACGTCGTAGGTCAGGGAAGATCCCAATAGGTGGCAACCAATGACTGTCCTTTTCTCTTTTAATTTAATATTGTAGAGATGGTGTTGCAGTGTGAATTCCATGACCCGATGATGAGGAGGGTGGCCCCTTCATTTCTTTCCAAAATTTCATCTCTCCTACTCGTGACCACAAAAATCTTGATGATGATGGTAATAATGATAATAGTAATAAAAGCCTTACTCATATGCATAAGTGATCTGCAATTTTGGGTATCTACAGTTTGCCCCTCCTTACGGGAGAATCTGAAAAGATTTTCGCGTAAGGATGTCATAGATACTCAAATTGTGTATCAAGGCGTTATTGATAAACTTGCTTCCTGAGATATTACCAAGAACAATTATTAGCCGTAAATGAAACCCTTGAACTACGGGGGGTAATCAAACATGTTTGATTACTATGTTCATGCATGACATGATTTATCTTGATGAGACTTATAAAAATTATTTCTGAGCGAGTTTGGAGAAGCGCTTTTGACTTCTCTCACTGCTAACTTTTGTTTATGAAAGCCTGTCTTAGTTGGATTTTCAGAATTCCTTTGACTTGGATGCTCATGTACCGGTCAAAGGAGTCTTTATTCGGGTTGTAATGTAAGTTCGGCATAAGGCCTTTAGAATGAAAGTTTAAATCAATCGTTTAAAAGAAAGAGTTTAAGGACCTCATCGGAAGCTATTGGATCGTAGAGGTTCCACCACTCAAGCAAATTCTCCATCTTTCAGACAGCTCACCAGGTGACATATTCTGTTGGGGGATGAATAATTGGTTTACTGGCAGGTGTGATCAATTCAATTTGGGGAAAGCTTTGTCTTTGAAGGATAGCACTTTTGCTTTTGCGACCATCAATGTTGGCCCTGGTGCTTAATTTTTTGCTCTTTTGATTTTGATTATGCGCTTTCTTTTAAAGACTTTGGTCTTTGCGCTAATTTTTCTTTGCTTTGCTGGATCACAGGGATTTGCCCCGTTTTATTTTCTTTGGAATTTGTGCTTCTTGGGAATCTCTTTGAGAAGCTCAGTCCTTAGGAATGACTCAACTGGTAGGCTTAAATGTCGATGGTGCCTCTTCACTTGGATCTTAAGGAAGTGTAGCCTCCACGATCCGTTGCTTCCGGGCTCTAGCTACAAGATCTCCTTTTTTAACCTCGATGTGAGGCGGTCCTTAGACTCGTTAGGTGTAGTATATAGGAAACTTCAACTTTGGCTAGAAAGGGTTAGCAATGGTTGATGTTTCGTGTTTGGTATAAAGAAGAAATGCTCGATCTCATCCCGGTTTAGAGCATCTTTTGTCAAAGGATTCGTTATCCGTCTGAATGCTCGTGTATGAATCCTCACAGTGTTTGCGCTCATCACTCTGGGTAAGTGTTTGGGAATAGGCTCGCCTTCTCAACTCTCGCTCAGAAACATTTTTATTAAAGATGATTTTGAATTATATGCAAATGAGCACACAAATGCTTACGAAATAAACAGGTTTAGATACTCAAACCTCTGTAGTGCTCTTGTGCACTTTCGTGTTCTGCGTTCTTTTAAACTAAATTGGGAACGGCTTCCACCCGACCACCCGCGCCGTTGCCTAGGAGTTTGTACCATACTATGCGGATATCCATGTGCTTGCACAGTTGACAACGGACGGAGACGAAGTTAATTCATGTACTTTGACTCTGGCTTGGAGATGAAGTAAAATATCCGCTGGGGAGTTGAGATGGATATGCCCATCTCAATGGCCGTTCTGACTTTATCTGAGGAATGATAAAAAATTCCTTTAGAGAGCAAATGTAAATGATACTCCCTTTTGGTGTGGTCATCCATAGTGACAACAAAGGCAATCTCGAAGCTTTGGTTCGAAATTTTCCACCCAACCGCCCGCACCTTTGTGAATAACATAGGATGCTCGTGTACCTATGTTAGGCAAAGGACAGATAACAAGTGAGCTCATGTGACTTGTTTTCTTCTAAAGTAAGAATGAAGTTTGTTCATGTAACTTCATTTATATGAAAGGTGAAGTAGAGTTTTGACACTTCCCTTTTTGCATGATTTCATCATTGCATCTTCGTCCGATGGAATCGAAGGTCTGATGAAATAGTTACTCTTGCTTGATGTCTGTTGTGTAAGGATGCTCATGTACACTTCCCTTTTCGTGTGATTTCATCAATACATCTTCGTCCGATGGAATCGAAGGTCTGACGAACTTGCTACAAGACTTTGGCTTGAAGCTTTGCCGCCCTACCACCCTCGCCTTTGTCATAGGAGTCCTGTACTATTCGTATGAGGAGCTCTTGTACCTGCCCACGAGACAAAGGACGTAAACGAAATGTGTTCATGTAATTTCGCTTAACTTGAATGAGGGGAAGAGTGATTGTGTATTTCTCCCTTTTCCCTGATGTCAGCCTTCTTTATCCTAAGTGATTTTTCGAGATGTAAAAGAAATCAGCTGACAGATATCGTCTCAAAAGTCCCACTTGAGACCTGGATACCATTCAGGTGTAATATCGTCGGAGAGCATCTGCGTTAATTGCTTGTGGCAGTTCTCCTCCATCCATTTTTGCTAAGATGGTTGCTCCTCCTGAGAAGGCGTGCTTGACGACGAACGGTCCTTCGTAGTTTGGAGCGAATTTCCCTCGTGGATCCTTGACATTCGGTAGGATTCTTTTAAGAACGAGGTCACCTGGTCTGTACCTGATTGGCTTGACCTTTTTGTTGAATGCTCTAGACATGCGTTGTTGGTAGCATTGCATATGGTGAGCCGCTGCAAGTCGTTTCTCATCAATGAAGTCGAGGTGGGCGATTTGATGATTGGCCTTCTCTTCTTCTGTCATGTTGCTTTGGGATGATATCCTGAGAGTCGGCAATTTGACCTCTGCTGGAATGACTGCTTGAGTGTCGTAGACGAGCTCGAAGGGAGTTGCCCCAGTCGAAGTGCGCATCGTTGTTCTGTAGGCGAGTAACGCGAAAGGGAGCTTCTCGTGCCAGTCACGATAGGTAACTGCTGTCTTCTGAAGAATCTTCTTCATGTTTTTGTTGGCAGCTTCGACTGCACCATTCATTTGTGGACGATACGGTGAAGAGTTGAGATGTTTGATTCGAAATTCCATGCATAGGGATTCCATTAGTTTGCTGTTGAAGTTTGAACCATTGTCTGTGACCAACAGCTCTAGAACTCCATATCTGGCGATGATGTTCGCCCTCATGAAACGCACAACGTTGTTTGTTGTGACTTCTTTGAAGGATTGTGCTTCAACCCACTTGGTGAAGTAATCGATTGTGAACAGTAAAAATCGATGCCCGTTGGATGCCTTGGGATTGATGGGCCCGATCACGTCCATGCCCCACATTGAGAACGGCCACGGTTCAAATAGCGGGTAAAGTCTTGTTGGAGGCACATGTACCTTGTCACTGTAAATCTGACACTTGTGACATGCTTTGACATATTTAATGCAATCGGCTTCCATTGTGAGCCAATAATACCCCTGTCGCATGATTTTCTGGGCGAGAGCGTATCCGTTCATGTGCGGTCCACAAACCCCTTCATGGACTTCGACAATGAGGGCTTCAGCTTCTTGCTTGGTGACGCATCGCATGAGGGCCGTCGTGAAGGATTTTTTGTACAAGGTATCACCGTCTAGAAAATAACTTCTTGTTATCCTCCGGATGAACTTGCGTTCTTTCCCCGTGCTATTCTGGGGAAATCCTCCTGATTGTAAATGATTCTTGATGTCCGTGAACCAAGGCAGGGAATCCTCGGGCTGACTCTGCTCAATATGCATGCAGCTTGGATCATCAGCAATATTGATGCGCAAGGGTTCAATGTCCATTTCTCCAGCCAACGGAATCATTGAGGCGAGCACTGCAAGAGCATCAGCAAATCGATTATCAGTTCGCGGGAGATAATTAAATTCAATATCAGTAAATTGTCTAATCAGTGTTTGTAGATAATCCTGATATGGAATGAGCTTTGGGTCTCGAGTGCGCCATGCTCCATTTGTTTGGGAGATGATGAGTGCCGAATCTCCATGAACGTCGAGGAGCTTAACCCGCATGTCGAGTGCACGAAGTAGGCCGAGGATGCACGCTTCATATTCAGCTATGTTGTTCGTGCAGGGAAAGGTGACTTTGGCGGCCGTTGGGTAATATTGTCCATCTGGGGAGATTACCACAGCTCCTATTCCCGATCCCGAGGAATTAACTACACCGTCGAAGTACATCTTCCACCTTGATTCTTGTTCCATGAGCAAGATGTTCTCATCTGGTAGTCTGATTTCCAAAGATGAATCATCCGTTCCTAGATATTCAGCGATTGTTCTCCCCTTGACTGACTTCGTGGAGTGGAGTCGAATGTCGAATTCGGCGAGCTGCAATTGCCACTTTGATACTCCCCATCAATGTTGGCTTGTCGAAGAGATATTTGAGTGGGTCATTCTCGAATACTAACAGGATCTCATAATGTAGAGTATACTGTCGGAGTCGGTGGAGAACCCAAATGAGTGCGCAGCAGGTACGCTCAGAAGTTGTGTATCTTGACTCACAATCTGTAAATTTCTTGCTGAGGTAGTAGATCGCGTGTTCCTTGGCGCCTGGCAGTTGTTGGGCGAGCATGGCTCCAAATGATTCTTCCCTGACAGTGAGATATAGCGTGAGGGGATGTCCTGGCTTTGGCGGAATAAGAACTAGTGGTTCTGTCAAATATGTCTTAATTTGTTCAAATGTGACTTTGCAATCATCGTCCCACTCCAATTTGACGTATTTTCTTAATTTCTTGAACAGTGGTTTGCATGTGTCGGCTAGGTTGGAGATGAACCGTTCGATGTAGTTAACACGACCCATGAAGCCGCGGATCTCTTTGACTGACCTTGGAGCTGGGAGATCACGAATTGCTTCGATTTTATCGGGATCAATCTCAATGCCTTTGTTACTGACAACGAATCCAAGAAGTTTGCCCGAAGTTGCTCCGAACACGCATTTGGCGGGGTTGAGGCGCAGCTTGTACTTGCGAAGCCGTTCGAATAGCTTCCGGAGAATGACAGTGTGGCTTTCATCTTCCTTGGACTTGGCGATCATATCGTCGACGTAGACTTCAATTTTGCGATGCATCATATCATGAAATAAAACCACCATCGCACGTTGATAAGTTGCCCCAGCATTCTTGAGTCCAAAAGGCATGACTCGATAACAGAAGGTGCCCCAGGGCGTCGTGAAGGTTGTCTTTTCTTTGTCTTTTTCGGCCATGCGAATCTGATTGTAACCGGAGAATCCATCCATGAAAGAGAATCTGTTGAATCCAGCGGTATTGTCCACCAAAAGGTCGATGTGCGGGAGTGGAAAGTCATCCTTGGGACTCGCCATGTTGAGGTCGCGGTAGTCGACGCAGACTCGGACCTTCCCGTTCTTCTTGATGACTGGGACTATGTTGGCAACCCATTGTGGATAGGTAGACACTTCGATAAAGTTGACCCTCAGTAGCTTATCCACTTCTTCCTTGATGGCAAGGGCTAGTTCGGGCTTATACCGGCGTTGCTTCTGCTTTATAGGATGAACTGAAGGGTTAGTAGGAATCTTGTGCTCCACAATCTCCGAATCTAATCCCGGCATGTCTATGTACGACCAAGCGAAGACGTCAGAGAATTCCTTGAGCAAGTTGGTGATGTCTTCAGTTTCATCCTTTGACAAGTCTGCGCCGACGAACAATTCCTTGGGGTCATCTTGAGTTCCGATGTTGATTGAAACCGGCCTCTGCAGTGTGATGTCCTTTGGTTCTTCATGTCGTTGAAAACCTTGTTCCAAGCCATAGTATCCTTCTATGGATTTAGGGTCATCTTCTGCTTATCCATCTTGTTCAGGGGTGTTCTCGGGTGTACCCGAAGTGCCGTTCCTGAAAAGGGGGAGAAATCAGAGTGATGAATCATTCGAACTACTGTTTCATGCGACAATAAGGCATGCGCTTTTGACCAAAAGAAAATGTTGTGGGATCAGGACTCAGCGGGTCCCTCGTCGTTTCCTCAGATTCGCCCTGATCATCAGCGGCCCGATCCCACAGACGCCCTAGGTACTGCCTAGGGGTCGCGTTACATATAGACAACCTTGCTAGTCCGCGACCAGAATGTAGCAAGGTAACCTACTCAAGACTCTACTTATCTAAGTGCAGAAAAGTAAAGATGGAAAGTTTCACCCGTCGAGAGGCATGTCAGACTCGGCCAGGGTCGACGCTTCCATCATACAAACTTCTTCTTCGGACTCTTGTGTCCTGGTCTTCTTGTCTTCTTTCTTCTCCGCTTCTTCGCTAGTAGTAGGAGAATCCAAGCGCCTGTTCGGAGGAGGCGCTTCGAACCTTGGAGGCGTCCGGGGTGGAATTGGCACTACTGGAGCTCGGAAGTACAGCGCCCGCATGCGAGGTCGACGCCTATGCCCGAGCCCGATATTCACTTGGATGACATTAACATGTTCAATAGTCATCTGCCCGTCATCGACTTCTTCATCCTTCTGGATCTTCACATTCTCCAACTTCTCCGATAGGATTTCGCCCTCCATTGTCGCCGCCGATGATCGGACGAAACTGATGGCCGATTTGCTGATGGGGTGATTGCCTTGTTTGCGCCGCACTTTGCCAGTGAACCCGAGTCCACTAGTCCCTGCAGGAGCTGGAATAGTGATCGGATAGACGATCCCTTGTCCTCTAATTCCGAGTCCTTGGCCCGATTGATACCCATGTCGAAGGAATTCCTTTGCGGCACTGATGTTGCCCCATGTCATCAAAGGGTCTGATTTGTAGTCGCGTCTCACCATGTTGACCATCTCCAAGGTCTGCGTTGTTGACGGCTCTTCGGTCGGCTCTCCCACGTATGGCATGTCAATCTCGTGGCAAAGCTCCATTGAATGTTCTCCCCGGACTGTGATGAGCTTGCCATCTGAGGAAAATCGAATCATCTGATGAAGCGTTGAGGGAACTGCCCCGGCTTGGTGAATCCATGGACGCCCCAGCAACATGTTGAAGGACCCCCCAGTCTCCAGAATCTGGAATTGGGTAGAGAAGAGGGTTGGCCCAACTTTGATCTCCAACGTAACTTCCCCATGGGCCTGCCGCTTCGCGCCGTCGAAAGCCCGAATAGTTAAGCCGGATAGTGAAAGCTTCTCCAAGTTGATGCCCAGCTTTTGAGCTACTGCCAACGGGATGATGTTAACCCTTGACCCGCCATCGATGAGAACCTTGGAGATAGTGGTGTCACGGCACTTGAGCGTGATGAAGAGAGCATTGTTGTGATCCGGCCCCTGTTCCGGTAGATCATCCTCCGATAAGGTAATTATGTTGTTCGCCAGCATACTGCTCATGTACGCATCTAACACCGCGACTTCAACCTGCTCTAGCACATGTACCTCGGCTAGAAACTTCTCCAACATCTATCTCCCTGTGCTTGTCAGATGAATGGATGAGGTCGAATAGTGAGATTTGGGTTGGCTGTTTTCGGAGCTGCTCGACTATATCGTAGTCGCTTCCTTTCACCGTATAAATCACCTTGCGGATTTGCTCGTTTGAAGGCGCCTTGGGCTTCGAAGATTCGGCTGGAGACGAGGCTTCAGGGGCTGGCACTACCCTTCCGGAGCGGGTAATTAATTCAACTTCTGGGCTGAGAGACGTGCAGGTGGGTCCCATCACGATTGGAATCCTTGGTTCCATTGCAGGCGATGATTCTGTCTGACACGCTTCAGGTTGTGCTGATCCCAACGAAATATAAACATAGGGCGTCCTTGGCCGCCGAGGGGGAACTAATGTAAATCCATCCGGCAGGATAATGGGCTGAACACTTCTACTGGACTGGGCCGCACGACCTCTTCCTGGACCTCGGCTGCGGCCTCGGCCTCGACTACGACCGGGGTTCACGACATTGACAGTCCTTGGTTGTGCATAGTCATATTCATATGTGTTCACCTCTTCTTCACGTTCGGCCAAAACTGAGAAGGAATTTGCCCCGATGTAATTTACATGCTCGGGAAGAGGATTGCTCTTAACATTTGGGGCAGTTGCAGGCGCAGAGAATGTAATAGCTCATTCATCTAGCAGGTTCTGAATCTTGAACTTCAGAGCAATACAGTCCTTGGTGTCGTGCCCCGTTGCTCCCGAATGATACTGACACACCGCCTTGGGGTTGTATCCGAACGAGGAGGGGTTGGTTGCTTTGGCTTCAACGGGCTTGATGAAACCCATGTCCCTCAATCGGACAAACATAACATCCAGGGGATCGGGCGTTGGGGTCAAGTCCTCTAGCCTCCGTCGTGGACGCTCCATTTGCGCAGGCCTTGGCTGCTGTTGTCCCGCCATGTTGACTGGGGGTCTAAAACGAGTTGCTGTCGGGGCTGGGGGCCTGAGCGCGGCTGCGATATACGTCCTTGGCGCGTACGAGGTCGGGGGTGGAGTTGCCCTCATTGACTGCCTATTCTGTTCAGCAGTTGCAATTAGCTCCTTGGGCCTGGGCTTCACCGTCAGTTTCGCTGAAGGGGAAGGGATTAGCCCTTCTCGATTTACTCCATCAAGTTTGTCCGCATTGATGACTGCTTGAGCGAAGGTGGAGAATGTCTGCCCGATCATGTAGGGCATGTACTCACGTGGAAGTAGCTGGAGGAATTCGTCGATGAGTTCCCTTTCTGTAAGCGCCGGCTTTATCTGAAACGCGATATGCATGAACCGGTAGGCAAACTGTTTAACGTCTTCGGTACGGTATCTCTTCAATTTCCGCAAATCCGAGATTGTAGGCGCCATCTCAACATTAAAGCTATAGTAGTTGAGGAAGTCAAGGGCCAAGTCTTTGAATGTTGTGTACTAGCTAACATCCTTGGTGTAGTACCAGTGTAGCGCTGATTCCGCCAAACTCTCTTGGAACATGGCGATGCGAAACTTATCGTCTGCTGGATATACTGCCATCTTGTGGCAGAAGTGCTTGAGATGTAATTCCGGGCAGCCGTTTCCACGGAATTTCTCAAATTCGGGCAGCTTGAACTTTGGCGGGACTTGAATCTGAGGGATTTGGTAGTTGGCGTACTCCCAGTTGTGTGCCCGATGCCCCGGGATGGCGTTCAGGCGCTCTTCCAACTTTGCCATGCGGCGAGCCTCTTCTTGCTGCATTGAGGCAATCCTAGCCTCGAGCCTTGTCTCGAAAGCGCTGGTCTGTTGTTGCTCGCCAAATAACTCGTCGACAATTGCTGCGTTACGGGTTCGTGGGCTTGGCAAGGCTGGTCCCACATGCGGAACTGGAGGGGTGGCAATTGGTTGGGGAATTCTGAAAGTGGGAGGGGTGGAGGTTGTTTGAGGGTAGGGAGTTGGCCCGGGTGTTTGAGTGTGGGTGTGGGTGTGGGGAGTTGGCCCGTATGACATTGGGAGGTAGGGAGTTGGCCCACGGGATGTTGGTTGAGGGTAGTATGGAGGCAGATATGGCTGAGGCGTGGGAAGGGAAAGGGGTGGCCCACTCATGTACGGGTTAGATAAAGGTGCTACACTTGTAGAGGTAGCGGATCCGGTCATGACCGGATTATAGGGAGGTAGAGTGTTTGGTGAAGTGTTTAGGTTAGGATGGAATGGGTATGTTGATGTTTGGGGTCCTGGCATGATAGGAGGAAGGTGGGGGTTTTGGGAGGTGGCAGGAGCAGGGGTGGCTGCTAGCTGTCGTTGGAGAAGCTCAGCCATCATCGTCTTCAAAGAAGAGAGCTCGGCTATGAGAGACTCCACCTTGTCTCCCAGTGAAGGAGGGCCGGCGCCTTGGGCCAGTATGTTTGAGGTGGAATTGAGGGGAGCTGCCGCCAAAAGAGCAGCTGACGATATCACCGACGGCGCTGTTGACGCAACCAGCGGTGGGACGTACATCGGTGAGGCCCTCCCATCTGAGGGTTGTCCGGTAGTGAGGATAGTCTGGGGCAACGACGGGAAGGCGAACATTGGGAAAGGTGATGGAGCTTCCATCGCGGCCGAGAAGTCGATGGCGGCGGGTGACGGGACGGCAATGGTGACTCCAGCGGCTGGGGCCATCTCTTCTTCCGCCGCCGGAGACAGGACCATGGGAGTCAGTGCTTGTCCAGCCGAAGCTTCGGCCATCACTGCTCGGATGGCACGATATTTGGGGCGCTTTCGGTATGGAGCTATTGCTCAGTACCTTGGCCGGAAACAAAGGAAAATCCAATCAGCATCAAGTAGTGATATTATGGATGCATGACATGTAGTGATGCATGATGTGTCTAATGCAGGGATCGGATTGTTCTCACTCGAATTTAACCCCGAAAGAAGGGAAACGAATTAGATAGAAGGCAATAAGTTCGACATCGTCATAAAAAAGGTAAATACAATCGACTGAAAAGAAAGATAGAACGGGCGCGCAGGCCCAGTAGTCGCATGGAGACGTCGTCGGTCAGGTGCGATCCCACAGAGCATGACGCTTCCTCCAGAAACGCTGGGATTGGGCTGCGCGATCCTCCTCATCGGACTCTGGTGGAAGCTCGCAGATTTCCTCCGTGAGATTCATCCACGTGCGGGAGATGTGCGCGATCACCCTCTGGAGTGCTGTCTTGACCACCTTGTCGTCGAGGCCGAGTGGTCGGAAGAGCTGCTGCGGGGGTGCCCTGGTCTTCGGGGCTAATCCTAGCTGGTGTCGAGCCTAGAACGGCGCGTAGTAGGAGGTGCCCCCGAATCCCATGATCGGAATGAAGTATCCGTCCGTCGAGGAGGTGATTGCATCATCCGTGTCGAAGCAGCGGGCTCTCTGGTAGAAATCGGCAGGCTCCAGAGACCGGAACAGAGCGTCCACTCCAACGAAAGAGCGTGCAGGCAGGCGGGCACGCTCCACGATGCGGGCAAGCAACCCCGGTGTGTGCTCCCTAGTGAAGGCTTCTCCCGTGATCCCGAGATGGGTGTAGAACCATACTTGCAGCAGGGATGGGCAGAAGGTCATCCTGTGGTTGCGGACTCCTCGCTTTGCTTCACACACGATGTTGGTGAGGCTGAAGTTGGTCTCTCCGATCAGGTTAGGCAGGAACGGAGCGTCTTCAAGTATTGCCTTGGTGATGTAGACAGCTCGTCGGTTGATCGTCTTCTCGTTCTGTGGGTACAGGATCGTCCCGACGAAAAGGAGGATGAATGCTCGCGCTGATCCTTGGTCTTCTCCCATGCGCGGGTTGTATGGCACGAGCTGTAGATCGACGACGTCTTTGATGCTGAGGTCCCCTTGGGAGTTGAAGAGCCCGGGTACACTTGCCGATGATATCTGAAGAAGCTTCGCTATGTACTCCTTCGGTTTGTCGATCCGAGGCAGGGGCAGTATCCCTGTGCGGTGAGGCATCTCGGCGAGGTTGATGTACTCCTCGTAGAGCGGCGCCAGCTTCAAGTCCCCGAAGCAAAAGACGAAGGCGTCTGGGTCCCACCGTGCTACCAGATTTTGTAGGAGGGCCCAATCCAGCTCCAGGTGCATGAGGTGGAAGAGCCCTTTGAGCTTGGACTGCACGAACTCCCGCTCGGACGGCCTCAGCAATGGCAACCACCGGTGGAGGTTATGAGCGTCAGGCATATTCTTTTGTCGCAGCGAGATGGGCTCCATGAGGTCTTCCTGCATAATAGGGTATCATTCGAGGATGATAACATTCCAATCCCTAACCCTAGTATGGTATGATTCGACACACGATTTATGTAATCATGTTCAAGTAAAAATGGAATGTATGATATTACAAGAATAATCGTGAATTGGAATACATTCATACGATTATGAACGTGTATGGATGCATTAAAGCGGTAAAAGGAGTTAAGGAAGGGAGAAAAGAAATTTGGAAACCCCCCTGTGACCAACCCAAACCGCTGCAAAACTGAACAAATTTAGTGTCACAGTTTATTGCATACAAAACATACCTGCCCTGTCCCTGCACAAGTAACAGTCACTTAGTAACAAGGAAATGTATGTGCGGTGTCTGGTACCTGTAGTGGGCAAGCAATTCTAAACTCGGATGAAGGTTTCTAAGACCTCCCTCGGACTAAGGGAGGCGGGTCCCGGTCCATAGCCTACAAGCCGCAGGAAGCAGCGAGGCCGTGCCTTTCGGTGACCCCCTAAAGATCCTAGTCCCGGGTATAGGGACTTACCTATGTATGCCTAATGAAGCGGTAAACAAACACAGGTAAGAGATCATACAAAGGGCACCGAGCCAATCAATTACATGCGAAAACAAACAACTCCCCTCCGCATGTGGTTTGTAAAAGGTTTTCGGTAGGAATCCACATGCGGAGTGTCCCCAGCGGAGTCGCCATCCGGGATGTACGCGCGCCCTCCGGCCTAGCACGCGCGCTGCGGTTCGGGCAACCCGAGGATCCGGGCCCGCTCCCCCGAGGCCCAGTCCGGTCGACGTTCCGGCTCGAACGCCGGACGCTGCGGAAAGGGGACCCGGGGTTGGGCCTTCCCTTGATTCGCGAACGGGTCTGCGGGACGTTTCGCCAAATGTCTCCAGTTCCCTAGAGGCGGCGAGCGAAAGGCTGCGTTAAGGCCTCGCTCGCGAATTTCGGGGAGAGCCCAAGGAGCGGCTCGAGTAGCCGTCACCTCACCCCAAATGGCTCCGAAAAAAGGTAGTGGGGTTTAGTTTTACTTTGGAAAACTTTTGTTCGGAGTCGCCACCAACTTAGTTAAAAAATGTAAGTCGAAAAAATCAGAGTTGGGTTCGGGGATTCCTATTTACTAACCTTTGTATTCTAAAACATGCGAAAGGATGGCGATTTGTCCAAAAAAGTTTAACTTTTGATTGACGGGTATTGGGCCCGATCCGGGAGTAGGCCGGACTCTTATCGACGTTTTAACGGGCGTTGGACCCGAATTTAGGTTTGTTTGATTAAAACAAACATGCGACGCAAAACCTAAAGCCTAAGCATACGCGCAATCACAAACAATTATTTAGATCAAAAGGACGGGGAATGACGGTGATTGCGAACCTATACACTTGGGTCCGCAATCCGTTACAAGTGGATAAAAATTCGAGGAGGCCCGCACCTCTCCTTTGTACCTTTGATTGAAGGTTGGGGCCGCTTTAAATCTTCGAGCCCGCGGTTTTTAGGCCGGGGTAGATCCACGCGGTTTGATACACGCGCCTTCGAGTTAGTCTTCGAAATTGTTCGAGTTGATCTTCGCGGGTTAAGTGCTCGATGTACATGCAAAGAAAATAAAGAAGTGGTCAGAAAGTCCTAATTTAAATCGAAATGAATAATTAGGACTTAATGAAATAAGAGCGATGCTTATCAAACATAATTTACGAAAGCATAAGTGAACTCAAGTGAGCTAAAATCATTTGGATTTCATAAAAATTCTAAAATCCTAACAATAGCAAAGAGTTTTTTTAAAAATATAGTCCCGTTAAAAAAAATCAGTTGTTTTAAAAGAAAAGATTGAACTCAACAAAAGTGATTGCCATTTTGTTATTATTAAAAGAGAATAGTGCCAATGACAACGACGCAAGCAATCGTGAATGACCGTTCCAAATTAAATTAAATAAATAAACAACGAAGAGGGACTTTTACCTTTTTGTAAGCTACTGACCCAAATCGAAGGCCTCCACTCCCCGAAGCTGTTGTGGATCAAACGGGGGAAGACGATTCCACAGCTGAGTCGCCGCTGGAGATGCGGGCCGCCGAAGTAGAGAATGGAGTCGCCGCTGCAGTCTAGGGCGTCGGAGAAGCTGCTGCTGTCGTCGGGGAGCTTGGGGATGTCAGGGGAGGTTGATCCGCCGTCATGGGAGGCGCCGGGGAGAGGCTGATGCCGAGGGAAGAGTTGCCACCATTGGGAGGCGCCAGAGAGAGGTTGCCGAGGGTGTCCGTGACTGTCGCCGGTGGAGTGGGGAAGGCCGCCGTGGTTAGGAGCGCCGGGGAAAGGTGGGTCTACCACCTTGAGATCCGGAGACGCCGGAGGAGGAACTCGCTGCCGGGAGGAGATGGAGCCGCCACCGTTGGGCTGGGGACGCCGAGGGGAGTTGCAGGGAGGAGGAGCAACCGCCACTGTGGGTCGCTGTGGCTACCTGTGCTGGTGGGAGCGCCGGGGAAGCTTCTGTGCGGCCTGACTGACGTCGAAGAGCGAGGCGCCGGGGATAGGTGGATTTGCCACCGTGAGGCTGGGGACGCCGGAGGAGAAGTGGGTCTGAGGGGAAGCGGCTGCTGAGGTCTTGGGCAACACCGGAGAGTGGGTCGCCGTCGGGCCCTGGGTGCGCCGGAGAAGATGGATGCTGCCACCGTGAGGGGACGCTGAAAAGGGAGAGTTCCGTCTCCTGGGTTGCTGCGCCGTCACCGGGGACAGAAGGGCAGCCACTTTGGGGAGCGCCGGGGAGAGATTCCTGTCACTGTCGGGTCTGGAGGGTGCCGGAGAAGAAGTGGGTCATCACTGCCGGTCGGGGACGAGCTGCTGGTTCTGGGCGCCAGGAGGTTCTGCTGCGGCTGGAGCTGGGTCGCAAGGCTGGTTTGCTACCGTCGGGGAGGGAGAGTTTCCTTGAGGTCGCCGGGCTGGTTCTGTGGAGAGCACCGGAGGGGACTGGTCGCCGGACCTCAGGGCGCCGGAAGGTGAAGCTCGTCGTCGCCGAATCCGAATTCCTTGGCTGCCGGATTGGAGGGGAGGCTTGGGGATTTGCTGCCGCCGTGGAGCCTCTAGGAGTCGAGATCTGGGACGGAGCAGCTTCAGGGACGGGGGAGACTTGAAGCGTCTAGAGGGGTGGATGGCCACTGTGGATGATGTGATCGGAATGCCCGGGGGGACAGGTTGCCGTTGTTGGAGAGCACTGGGAGAAGACGGGTCCGCTTCTGCTGGCTGCACAGGTTGCTGGATGGGATGTCGTAGAAAGATTGGGAGTTCAAGGCTACGATGTTGAAGGTGTCGTTGTGATTGAGCTGGTCGTTGGCGTCTTGCTGTCGGTAAGGTTGGAAGACAACTGCTGTGTACGCTGCCATTGGTTTGTTGCATCTGTAGCTCCATTGGACCATTGTCTCTATAGTGTATTCCTGCAAGTGGAAAGCGACAAGTCAAGATAAAGAGAAGTTCTTCATGGCAATAATATACGTCCGCAAAGGGGGGGCTTGGACTCAGTTTTCTGCCGAGGGGGAAGACTGGAGCTGGTTGGATCACGAGAGGAGTTTATCTTCGTCGATGAAGTTGATGAAGCTGAGGCCGGCGTTAGAGGTCAGTGTTCTCGCCGCTACATCCAGTGAAGCAGGAGCCAGCTACGACCGGAGGTATGCTATCTTTTTGTTGTTGCTGAGTTTGGGCTGCTCCAGGGGGTTCCACCTTGCTGGCCATCCTTACCTTGGTTGAGGATAGCTTCAAGGCTCCAACGGTGATGAAGCGTCTCAGGTCAGTCTCCGTCTCCCTCTTCTCTTCTTCTCCTTTCTTTTTTACGTGCCGGTCCCCTCGCCATAAGGGAGGACGAGGGCCTCTTATATTTTTGGTCTAATGGTTCTTCTGTCATCTGAAGGAGGTGGAGAGTGGGATGACGTTTCCGCTGTTGTCAGTCTATCGTCTGCCCCCCTAGATCATTGGTATGCGGAAGGCTAGCAAATCTCTTCGACTATATCCCATTCCTCTATTCCTCAACGAGGAAGACTTGCTTGAGGGCCTTTCTGTTCTTGAACTGCGGTCCACAGATGGGGAGACTGGGATTTCTTCGGGGGAAATTTTCTTGCTGCAAGATAAAAGTCATCATTGTTTATAGAGGCGGCTGGGGACGATGGGTCTTCACGTCGTAGGTCAGGGAAGATCCCAATAGGTGGCAACCAATGACTGTCCTTTTCTCTTTTAATTTAATATTGTAGAGATGGTGTTGCAGTGTGAATTCCATGACCCGATGATGAGGAGGGTGGCCCTTCATTTCTTTTCAAAATTTCATCTCTCCTACTCGTGACCACAAAAATCTTGATGATGATGGTAATAATGATAATAGTAATAAAAGCCTTACTCATATACATAAGTGATCTGCAATTTTGGGTATTTACAGTTTGCCCCTTCTTACGAGAGAATCTGAAAAGATTTTCGCGTAAGAATGTCATAGATACCCAAATTGTGTATCAAGGCGTTATTGATAAACTTGCTTCCTGAGATATTACCAAGAACAACTATTAGCCGTAAATGAAACCCTTGAACTACGGGGGGTAATCAAACATGTTTGATTACTGTGTTCATGCATGACATGATTTATCTTGATGAGACTTATAAAAATTATTTCTGAGCGAGTTTGGAGAAGCGCTTTTGACTTCTCTCACTGCTAACTTTTGTTTATGAAAGCCTGTTTTAGTTGGATTTTCAGAATTCCTTTGACTTGGATGCTCATGTACCGGTCAAAGGAGTCTTTATTCGGGTTGTAATGTAAGTTCGGCATAAGGCCTTTAGAATGAAAGTTTAAATCAATCGTTTAAAAGAAAGAGTTTAAGGACCTCATCGGAAGCTATTGGATCGTAGAGGTTCCACCACTCAAGCAAATTCTCCATCTTTCAGACAGCTCACCAGTTGACATATTCTGTTGGGGGATGAATAATTGGTTTACTGGCAGGTGTGATCAATTCAATTTGGGGAAAGCTTTGTCTTTGAAGGATAGCACTTTTGCTTTTGCGACCATCAATGTTGGCCCTGGTGCTTAATTTTTTGCTCTTTTGATTTTGATTCTGCGCTTTCTTTTAAAGACTTTGGTCTTTGCGCTAATTTTTCTTTGCTTTGCTGGATCACAGGGATTTGCCCCGTTTTATTTTCTTTGGAATTTGTGCTTCTTGGGAATCTCTTTGAGAAGCTCAGTCCTTAGGAATGACTCAACTGGTAGGCTTAAATGTCGATGGTGCCTCTTCGCTTGAATTTTAAGGAAGTGTAGCCTCTACGATCCGTTGCTTCCGGGTTCTAGCTACAAGATCTCCCTCTTAACCTCGATGTAAGGCGGTCCTTAGACTTGTTAGGTGTAGTATATAGGAAACTTCAACTTTGGCTAGAAAGGGTTAGCAATGGTTGATGTTTCGTGTTTGGGATAAAGAAGAAATGCTCGATCTCATCCCGGTTTAGAGCATCTTTTGTCAAAGGATTCGTTATCCGTCTGAATGCTCGTGTATGAATCCTCACAGTGTTTGCGCTCATCACTCTGGGTAAGTGTTTGGGAATAGGCTTGCCTTCTCAACTCTCGCTCAGAAACATTTTTGTTAAAGGTAATTTCAAATTATATGCAAATGAGCACACGAATGTTTAAAAAATAAATAGGTTTAGATACTCAAACCTCTGTAGTGCTCTTGTGCACTTTCGTGTTCTGCGTTCTTTTAAACTAAATTGGGAACGGCTTCCACCCGACCACCCGCGCCGTTGCCTAGGAGTTTGTACCATACTATGCGGATATCCATGTGCTTGCACAGTTGACAACGGACGGAGACGAAGTTAATTCATGTACTTTGACTCTGGCTTGGAGATGAAGTAAAATATCCGCTGGGGAGTTGAGATGGATATGCCCATCTCAATGGCCGTTCTGACTTTATCTGAGGAATGATAAAAATTCCATTAGAGAGCAGATGTAAATGATACTCCCTTTTGGTATTGTTGTCCATGATGACAACAAAGGCAATCTCGAAGCTTTGGTTCGAAATTTTCCACCCAACCGCCCGCACCTTTGTGAATAACATAGGATGCTCGTGTACCTATGTTAGGCAAAGGACAGATAACAAGTGAGCTCATGTGACTTGTTTTCTTTTAGAGTAAGAATGAAGTTTGTTCATGTAACTTCATTCATATGAAAGGTGAAGTAGAGTTTTGACACTTCCCTTTTTGCGTGATTTCATCAATGCATCTTTGTCCGATGGTATCGAAGGTCTGATGAAATAGTTACTCTTGCTTGATGTCTGTTGTGTAAGGATGCTCATGTACACTTCCCTTTTTGTGTGATTTCATCAATGCATCTTCGTCCGATGGAATCGAAGGTCTGACGAAATTGCTACAAGACTTTGGCTCGAAGCTTTGCCGCCCTACCACCCTCGCCTTTGTCATGGGAGTTATGTATCATTCGTGTGAGGAGCTCTTGTACCTGCTCACGAGACAAAGGACGTAAACGAAATGTGTTCATGTAATTTCGCTTAACTTGAATGAGGGGAAGAGTGATTGTGTATTTCTCCCTTTTCCCTGATGTCAGCCTTCTTTATCCTGAGTGATTTTTCGAGATGTAAAAGAAATCAGCTGACAGATATCGTCTCAAGAGTCCCACTTGAGACCTGGATACCATTCAGGTGTAATATCGTCGGAGAGCATCTGCGTTAATTGCTTGTGGCAGTTCTCCTCCATCCATTTTTGCTAAGATGGTTGCTCCTCCTGAGAAGGCGTGCTTGACGACGAACGGTCCTTCGTAGTTTGGAGCGAATTTCCCTCGTGGATCCTTAACATTGGGTAGGATTCTTTTAAGAACGAGGTTACCTGGTCTGTACCTGATTGGCTTGACCTTTTTGTTGAATGCTCTAGACATGCGTTGTTGGTAGCATTGCATCTGGTGCGCCGCGGCAAGTCGTTTTTCATCAATGAAATCGAGGTGGGCGATTTGATGATTGGCCTTCTCTTCTTCTGTCATGTTGCTTTGGGATGATATCCTGAGAGTCGGCAATTTGACCTCTGCTGGAATGACTGCTTGAGTGTCGTAGACGAGCTCGAAGGGAGTTGCCCCAGTCGAAGTGCGCATCGTTGTTCTGTAGGCGAGTAACGCGAAAGGGAGCTTCTCGTGCCAGTCACGATAGGTAACTGCTGTCTTCTGAAGAATCTTCTTCATGTTTTTGTTGGCAGCTTCGACTGCACCATTCATTTGTGGACGATACGGTGAAGAGTTGAGATGTTTGATTCGAAATTCCATGCATAGGGATTCCATTAGTTTGCTGTTGAAGTTTGAACCATTGTCTGTGACCAACAGCTCTAGAACTCCATATCTGGCGATGATGTTCGCCCTCATGAAACGCACAACGTTGTTTGTTGTGACTTCTTTGAAGGATTGTGCTTCAACCCACTTGGTGAAGTAATCGATTGCGACTAGTAGAAATCGATGCCCGTTGGATGCCTTGGGATTGATGGGCCCGATCACGTCCATGCCCCACATTGAGAACGGCCACGGTTCAAATAGCGGGTAAAGTCTTGTTGGAGGCACATGTACCTTGTCGCTGTAAATCTGACATTTGTGACATGCTTTGACATATTTGATGCAATCGGCTTCCATTGTGAGCCAATAATACCCCTGTCGCATGATTTTCTGGGCGAGAGCGTATCCGTTCATGTGCGGTCCACAAACCCCTTCATGGACTTCGACAATGAGGGCTTCAGCTTCTTGCTTGGTGACGCATCGCATGAGGGCCGTCGTGAAGGATTTTTTGTACAAGGTATCACCGTCTAGAAAATAACTTCTTGTTATCCTCCGGATGAACTTGCGTTCTTTCCCCGTGCTATTTTGGGGAAATCCTCCTGATTGTAAGTGATTCTTGATGTCCGTGAACCAAGGTAGGGAATCCTCGGGTTGACTCTGCTCAATATGCATGCAGCTTGGATCATCAGCAATATTGATGCGCAAGGGCTCGATGTCCATTTCTCCAGCCAACGGAATCATTGAGGCGAGCACTGCAAGAGCATCGGTAAATCGATTATCAGTTCGCGGGAGATAATTAAATTCAATATCAGTAAATTGTCTAATTAGTGTTTGTAGATAACCTGATATGAAATTAGCTTTGGGTCTCGAGTGCGCCATGCTCCATTTGTCTGGGAGATGATGAGTTCCGAATCTCCATGAACATCGAGGAGCTTAACCCGCATGTCGAGTGCACGAAGTAGGCCGAGGATGCACGCTTCATATTCAGCTATGTTGTTCGTGCAGGGAAAGGTGACTTTGGCGGCCGTTGGGTAATATTGTCCATCTGGGGAGATTACCACAGCTCCTATTCCCGATCCCGAGGAATTAACTACACCGTCGAAGTACATCTTCCACCTTGATTCTTGTTCCATGAGCAAGATGTTCTCATCTGGTAGTCTGATTTCCAAAGATGAATCATCCGTTCCTAGATATTCAGCGATTGTTCTCCCCTTGACTGACTTCGTGGAGTGGAGTCGAATGTCGAATTCGGCGAGCTGCAATTGCCACTTTGATACTCTCCCCATCAGTGTTGGCTTGTCGAAGAGATATTTGAGTGGGTCATTCTCGGACACTAACAGGATCTCATAATGCAGAGTATATTGTCGGAGTCGGTGGAGGACCCAAACGAGTGCGCAGCAAGTACGCTCAGAAGTTGTGTATCTTGACTCACAATCTGTAAATTTCTTGCTGAGGTAGTAAATCGCGTGCTCCTTGGCACCTGGCAATTGTTGGGCGAGCATGGCTCCAAATGATTCTTCCCTGACGGTGAGATAGAGCGTGAGAGGATGCCCCGGCTTTGGCGGGATAAGAACTGGTGGTTCTGTCAAATACGTCTTAATCTGCTCAAATGCGATCTTGCAATCATCGTCCCACTCAAATTTGACGTCTTTCCTTAATTTCTTGAACAGCGGTTTGCACGTGTCGGCTAGGTTGGAGATGAACCGTCCGATGTAGTTAACACGACCCATGAAGCCGCGGATCTCTTTGACTGACCTTGGAGCTGGGAGATCACGAATTGCTTCGATTTTATCGGGATCAATCTCAATGCCTTTGTTACTGACAACGAAACCAAGAAGTTTGCCCGAAGTTGCTCCGAACACGCATTTGGCGGGGTTGAGGCGCAGCTTGTACTTGCGAAGCCGTTCGAATAGCTTCCGGAGAATGAGAGTGTGGCTTTCATCTTCCTTGGACTTGGCGATCATATCGTCGACGTAGACTTCAATTTCGCGATGCATCATATCATGAAATAAAACCACCATAGCACGTTGATAAGTTGCCCCAGCATTCTTGAGTCCAAAAGGCATGACTCGATAACAGAAGGTGCCCCAGGGCGTCGTGAAGGTTGTCTTTTCTTTGTCTTCTTCGGCCATGCGAATCTGATTGTAACCGGAGAATCCGTCCATGAAAGAGAATCTGTTGAATCCAGCGGTGTTGTCCACCAATAGATCGATGTGCGGGAGTGGAAAGTCATCCTTGGGACTCGCCTTGTTGAGGTCGCGGTAGTCGACGCAGACTCGGACCTTCCCGTTCTTCTTGATGACAGGGACTATGTTGGCAACCCATTGTGGATAGGTAGACACTTCGATAAAGTTGACCCTCAGCAGCTTATCCACTTCTTCCTTGATGGCAAGGGCTAGTTCGGGCTTATACCGGCGTTGCTTTTGCTTTATAGGATGAACCGACGGGTCTGTAGGAATCTTGTGCTCCACAATCTCTGAATCTAATCCCGGCACGTATGTGTACGACCAAGCGAAGACGTTAGAGAATTCCCTGAGCAGGTTGACGATGTCTTCAGTTTCATCCTTTGATAAATCTGCGCCGACGAACAACTCCTTGGGGTCATCTCGAGTTCCAATGTTGATTGAAACTGGCCTCTGCAGTGTGATGTCCTTTGGTTCTTCATGTCGTTGAAGACCTTGTTCCAAGCCATAGTATCCTTCTATGGATTTAGGGTCATCTACTGCTTCTCCATCTTGTTCAGGGGTGTTCTCGGGTGTACCTGAAGCGCCGTTCCTGAAAAGGAGTAGAAATCAGAGTGATGAATCATTCGAAATATCGTTTCATGCGAGAACAAGGCATGCGCTTATGACCAAAAGAAAATGTTGTGGGATCAGGACTCAGCGGGTCCCTCGTCGTTTCCTCAGATTCGCCCTGATCATCAGCGGCCCGATCCCACAAACGCCCTAGGTACTGCCTAGGGGTCGCGTTACATATAGACAACCTTGCTAGTCCGCGACCAGAATGTAGCAAGGTAACCTACTCAAGACTCTACTTATCTAAGTGCAGAAAAGTAAAGATGGAAAGTTTCACCCGTCGAGAGGCATGTCAGACTCGGCCAGGGTCGACGCTTCCATCATACAAACTTCTTCTTCGGACTCTTGTGTCCTGGTCTTCTTGTCTTCTTTCTTCTCCGCTTCTTCGCTAGTAGTAGGAGAATCCAAGCGCCTGTTCGGAGGAGGCGCTTCGAACCTTGGAGGCGTCCGGGGTGGAATTGGCACTACTGGAGCTCGGAAGTACGGCGCCCGCATGCGAGGTCGACGCCTATGCCCGAGCCCGATATTCACTTGGATGACGTTAACATGTTCAATAGTCATCCGCTCGTCACCGACTTCTTCATCCTTCTGGATCTTCACATTTTCCAACTTCTCCGACAGGATTTCGCCTTCCATTGTCGCCGCAGATGATCGGACGAAATGGATGGCCGATTTGCTGATGGGGTGATTGCCCTGTTTACGCCGGACTTTGCCAGTGAACCCGAGTCCATTAGTCCCTGCAGGAGCTGGAATAGTGATCGGATAGACGATCCCTTGTCCTCTAATTCCGAGTCCTTGGCCCGATTGATACCCATGTCGAAGGAATTCCTTTGCGGCACTGATGTTGCCCCATGTCATCAAAGGGTCTGATTTGTAGTCGCGCCTCACCATGTTGACCATCTCCAAGGTCTGCGTTGTTGACGGCTCTTCGGTTGGCTCTCCCACGTATGGCATGTCAATCTCGTGGCAAAGCTCCATTGAATGTTCTCCCCGGACTGTGATGAGCTTGCCATCTGAGGAAAATCGAATCAACTGATGAAGCGTTGAGGGAACTGCCCCAGCTTGGTGAATCCATGGACGCCCCAGCAACATGTTGAAGGACCCCGCAGTCTCCAGAATCTGGAATTGGGTAGAGAAGAGGGTTGGCCCAAATTTGATCTCCAACGTAACTTCCCCATGGGCCTGCCGCTTCGCGCCGTCGAAAGCCCGAATAGTTAAGCCGGATAGTGAAAGCTTCTCCAAGTTGATGCCGAGCTTTTGAGCTACCGCCAACGGGATGATATTAACCCCTGACCCGCCATCGATGAGAACCTTGGAGATGGTGGTATCACGACACTTGAGCGTGATGAAGAGAGCATTGTTGTGATCCGGCCCCTGTTCCGGTAGATCGTCTTCCGAGAAGGTAATTATGTTGTTCGCCAGCATGCTGCTCATGTACGCATCTAACGCCGCGACTTCAACCTGCTCTGGCACATGTACCTCGGCTAGAAACTTCTCCAACATCTCCCTGTGCTTGTCAGATGAATGGATGAGGTCAAATAGTGAGATTTGGGCTGGCTGTTTTCGGAGCTGCTCGACTATATCGTAGTCGCTTCCCTTCACCGTATAAATCACCTTGCGGATCTGCTCGTTTGAAGGCGCCTTGGGCTTCGAAGGTTCGGCTGGAGACGAGGCTTCAGGGGCTGGCACTACCCTTCCGGAGCGGGTAATTAATTCAACTTCTGGGCTGAGAGACGTGCAGGTGGGTCCCATCACGACTGGAATCCTTGGTTCCGTTGCAGGCGATGATTCTGTCTGACACGCTTCAGGTTGTGCTGATCCCAACGAAATATAAACATAGGGCGTCCTTGGCCGCCGAGGGGGAACTAATGTAAATCCATCCGGCAGGATAATGGGCTGAACACTTCTACTGGACTGGGGCGCACGACCTCTTCCTCGACCTCGGCTGCGGCCTCGGCCTCGACTACGACCGGGGTTCACGACATTGACAGTCCTTGGTTGTGCATAGTCATATTCATATGTGTTCACCTCTTCTTCACGTTCGGCCAAAACTGAGAAGGAATTTGCCCCGATGTAATTTACATGCTCGGGAAGAGGATTGCTCTTAACATTTGGGGCAGTTGCAGGCGCAGAGAATGTAATAGCTCCTTCATCTAGCAGGTTCTGAATCTTGAACTTCAGAGCAATACAGTCCTTGGTGTCGTGCCCCGTTGCTCCCGAATGATACTGACACACCGCCTTGGGGTTGTATCCGAACGAGGAGGGGTTGGTTGCTTTGGCTTCAACGGGCTTGATGAAACCCATGTCCCTCAATCGGACAAACATAACATCCAGGGGATCGGGCGTTGGGGTCAAGTCCTCTAGCCTCCGTCGTGGACGCTCCATTTGCGCAGGCCTTGGCTGCTGTTGTCCCGCCATGTTGACTGGGGGT
This sequence comes from Melastoma dodecandrum, assembly GCA_029817715.1. Classification (NCBI taxonomy): domain Eukaryota; kingdom Viridiplantae; phylum Streptophyta; class Magnoliopsida; order Myrtales; family Melastomataceae; genus Melastoma; species Melastoma dodecandrum. The sequence continues at coordinate 2,818,038 of JARUPY010000604.1, read as the reverse complement.
CTAAAACGAGTTGCTGTCGGGGCTGGGGGCCTGAGCGCGGCTGCGATATACGTCCTTGGCGCATACGAGGTCGGGGGTGGAGTTGCCCTCATTGACTGCCTATTCTGTTCAGCAGTTGCAATTAGCTCCTTGGGCCTGGGCTTCACCGTCAGTTTCGCTGAAGGGGAAGGGATTAGCCCTTCTCGATTTACTCCATCAAGTTTGTCCGCATTGATGACTGCTTGAGCGAAGGTGGAGAATGTCTGCCCGATCATGTAGGGCATGTACTCACGTGGAAGTAGCTGGAGGAATTCGTCGATGAGTTCCCTTTCTGTAAGCGCTGGCTTTATCTGAGACGCGATATGCCTAAACCGGTAGGCAAACTGTTTAAAGTCTTCGGTGCGGTATCTCTTCAATTTCCGCAAATCCGAGATTGTAGGCGCCATCTCAACATTGAAACTGTAGTAGTTGAGGAAGTCAAGGGCCAAGTCTTTGAATGTTGTGTACTGGCTAACATCCTTGGTGTAGTACCAGTGTAGCGCTGATTCCGCCAAACTCTCTTGGAACATGGCGATGCGAAACTTATCGTCTGCTGGATATACTGCCATCTTGTGGCAGAAGTGCTTGAGATGTAATTCCGGGCAGCCGTTCCCACGGAATTTCTCAAATTCGGGCATCTTGAACTTTGGCGGGACTTGAATCTGAGGGATCTGGTAGTTGGCGTACTCCCAATTGTGTGCCCGATGCCCCTGGATGGCGTTCAGGCGCTCTTCCAACTTTGCCATGCGGCGAGCCTCTTCTCGCTGCATTGAGGCAATCCTAGCCTCGAGCCTTGTCTCGAAAGCGCTGGTCTGTTGTTGCTCGCCAAATAACTCGTCGACGATCGCTGCGTTACGGGTTCGTGGGCTTGGCAAGGCTGGTTCCACATGCGGAACTGAAGGGGTGGCAATTGGCTGGGAAATTCTGAAAGCGGGAGGTGTGAAGGTTGTTTGAGGGTAGGGAGTTGGCCCGGTTGTTTGAGTGTGGGTGTGGGTGTGGGGAGTTGGCCCGTACGACATTGGGAGGTAGGGAGTTGGCCCTCGGGATGTTGGTTGAGGGTAGTATGGAGGCAGATATGGCTGAGGCGTGGGAAGGGAAAGGGGTGGCCCACTCATGTATGGGTTAGATAGAGGTGCTACACTTGTGGAGGTAGCGGATCCGGGCATGACCGGATTATAGGGAGGTAGAGTGTTTGGCGAAGTGTTTAGGTTAGGATGGAATGGGTATGTTGATGTTTGGGGTCCTGGCATGACAGGAGGAAAGTGGGGGTTTTGGGAGGTGGCAGGAGCAGGAGTGGCTGCTTGCTGTCGTTGGAGAAGCTCAGCCATCATCGTCTTCAAAGAAGAGACCTCGGCTGTGAGAGACTCCACCTTGTCTCCCAGTGAAGGAGGGCCGGCGCCTTGGGCCAGTATGTTTGAGGTGGAATTGAGGGGAGCTGCCGCCAGTAGAGCAGCTGACGACATCACCGACGGCGCTGTTGACGTAACCAGCGGTGGGACGTACATCGGTGAGGTCCTCCCATCTGAGGGTTGCCCGGTAGTGAGGATAGTTTGGGGCAACGACGGGAAGGCGAACATTGGGAAAGGTGAGGCAGCTTCCATTGCGGCCGAGAAGTCAATGGCGGCGGGCGACGGGACGGCAATGGTGACTCCAGCGGCTGGGGCCATCTCTTCTTCCGCCGCCGGAGACAGGACCATGGGAGTCAGTGCTTGTCCAGCCGAAGCTTCGGCCATCACTGCTCGGATGGCACGATATTTGGGGCGCTTTCGGTATGGAGCTATTGCTCAGTACCTTGGCCGGAAACAAAGGAAAATCCAATCAGCATCAAGTAGTGATATTATGGATGCATGACATGTAGTGATGCATGATGTGTCTAATGCAGGGATCGGATTGTTCTCACTCGAATTTAACCCCGAAAGAAGGGAAACGAATTAGATAGAAGGCAATAAGTTCGACATCGTCATGAAAAGGTAAATACAATCGACTGAAAAGAAAGATAGAACGGGCGCGCAGGCCCAGTAGTCGCATGGAGACGTCGTCGGTCAGGTGCGATCCCACAGAGCATGACGCTTCCTCCAGAAACGCTGGGATTGGGCTGCGCGATCCTCCTCATCGGACTCTGGTGGAAGCTCGCAGATTTCCTCCGTGAGATTCATCCACGTGCGGGAGATGTGCGCGATCACCCTCTGGAGTGCTGTCTTGACCACCTTGTCGTCGAGGCCGAGTGGTCGGAAGAGCTGCTGCGGGGGTGCCCTGGTCTTCGGGGCTAATCCTAGCTGGTGTCGAGCCTAGAACGGCGCGTAGTAGGAGGTGCCCCCGAATCCCATGATCGGAATGAAGTATCCGTCCGTCGAGGAGGTGATTGCATCATCCGTGTCGAAGCAGCGGGCTCTCTGGTAGAAATCGGCAGGCTCCAGAGACCGGAACAGAGCGTCCACTCCAACGAAAGAGCGTGCAGGCAGGCGGGCACGCTCCACGATGCGGGCAAGCAACCCCGGTGTGTGCTCCCTAGTGAAGGCTTCTCCCGTGATCCCGAGATGGGTGTAGAACCATACTTGCAGCAGGGATGGGCAGAAGGTCATCCTGTGGTTGCGGACTCCTCGCTTTGCTTCACACACGATGTTGGTGAGGCTGAAGTTGGTCTCTCCGATCAGGTTAGGCAGGAACGGAGCGTCTTCAAGTATTGCCTTGGTGATGTAGACAGCTCGTCGGTTGATCGTCTTCTCGTTCTGTGGGTACAGGATCGTCCCGACGAAAAGGAGGATGAATGCTCGCGCTGATCCTTGGCCTTCTCCCATGCGCGGGTTGTATGGCACGAGCTGTAGATCGACGACGTCTTTGATGCTGAGGTCCCCTTGGGAGTTGAAGAGCCCGGGTACACTTGCCGATGATATCTGAAGAAGCTTCGCTATGTACTCCTTCGGTTTGTCGATCCGAGGCAGGGGCAGTATCCCTGTGCGGTGAGGCATCTCGGCGAGGTTGATGTACTCCTCGTAGAGCGGCGCCAGCTTCAAGTCCCCGAAGCAAAAGACGAAGGCGTCTGGGTCCCACCGTGCTACCAGATTTTGTAGGAGGGCCCAATCCAGCTCCAGGTGCATGAGGTGGAAGAGCCCTTTGAGCTTGGACTGCACGAACTCCCGCTCGGACGGCCTCAGCAATGGCAACCACCGGTGGAGGTTATGAGCGTCAGGCATATTCTTTTGTCGCAGCGAGATGGGCTCCATGAGGTCTTCCTGCATAATAGGGTATCATTCGAGGATGATAACATTCCAATCCCTAACCCTAGTATGGTATGATTCGACACACGATTTATGTAATCATGTTCAAGTAAAAATGGAATGTATGATATTACAAGAATAATCGTGAATTGGAATACATTCATACGATTATGAACGTGTATGGATGCATTAAAGCGGTAAAAGGAGTTAAGGAAGGGAGAAAAGGAATTTGGAAACCCCCCCTGTGACCAACCCAAACCGCTGCAAAACTGAACAGATTTAGTGTCACAGTTTATTGCATACAAAACATACCTGCCCTGTCCCTACACAAGTAGCAGTCACTTAGTAACAAGCAAATGCACGTGCGACGTCTGTTACCTATAGTGGGCAAGCAATTCTAGACTCGGATGAAGGTTTCTAAGACCACCCTCGGACTGAGGGAGGCGAGTCCCGGTCCATAGCCTACAAGCCGCAGGAAGCAGCGAGGCCGTGCCTTTCGGTGACCCCCTAAAGATCCTAGTCCCGGGTATAGGGACTTACCTATGTATGCCTAATAAAGCGGTAAACAAACACAGGTAGGAGATCATACAAAGGGCAACGAGCCAATCAATTACATGCGAAAACAAATAACTCCCCTCCGCATGTGGTTTGTAAAAGGTTTTCGGTAGGAATCCACATGCGGAGTATCCCCAGCGGAGTCGCCATCCGGGATGTACGCGCGCCCTCCGGCCTAGCACGCGCGCTGCGGTTCGGGCAACCCGAGGATCCGGGCCCGCTCCCCCGAGGCCCAGTCCGGTCGACGTTCCGGCTCGAACGCCGGACGCTGCGGAAAGGGGACCCGGGGTTGGGCCTTCCCTTGATTCGCGAACGGGTCTGCGGGACGTTTCGCCAACCGTCTCCAGTTCCCTGGAGGCGGCGAGTGAAAGGCTGCGTTAAGGCCTCGCTCGCGAATTTCGGGGAGGGCCCAAGGAGCGGCTCGAGTAGCCGTTGCCTCACCCCAAATGGCTCCGAAAAAAGGGTAGTGGGGTTTAGTTTTACTTTGGAAAACTTTTGTTCGGAGTCGCCACCGACTTAGTTTAAAAATGTGATTTTAAGTCGGAAAAATCAGAGTCTGGGTTCGGAGATTCCTATTTACTAACCTTTGTATTCTAAAACATGCGAAAGGGTGGCGATTTGTCCAAAAAAGTTTAACTTTTGATTGACGGGTGTTGGGCCCGATCCGGGAGTAGGCCGGACTTTTATCGACGTTTTAACGGGCGTTGGACCCGAGTTTAGGTTTGTTTGATTAAAACCAATCATGCGACGCAAAACCTAAAGCCTAAGCATACGCGCAATCACAAACAATTATTTAGATCAAAAGGACGGGGAAGGGCGGTGATTGCGAACCTATACACTTGGGTCCGCAATCCGTTACAAGTGGATAAAAATTCGAGGAGGCCCGCACCTCTCCTTTGTACCTTTGATTGAAGGTTGGGGCCGCTTTAAATCTTCGAGCCCGCGGTTTTTAGGCCGGGGTAGATCCACGCGGTTTGATACACGCGCCTTCGAGTTAGTCTTCGAAATTGTTCGAGTTGATCTTCGCGGGTTAAGTGCTCGATGTACATGCAAAGAAAATAAAGAAGTGGTCAGAAAGTCCTAATTTAAATCGAAATGAATAATTAGGACTTAATGAAATAAGAGCGATGCTTACCGAAATCAAACATAATTTACGAAAGCATAAGTGAACTCAAGTGAGCTAAAATCATTTGGATTTCATAAAAATTCTAAAATCCTAACAATAGCAAAGAGTTTTTTAAAAATATAGTCCCGTTAAAAAAAATCAATTGTTTTAAAAGAAAAGATTGAACTCAACATAAGTGATTGCCATTTTGTTATTATTAAAAGAGAATAGTGCCAATGACAACGACGCAAGCAATCGTGAATGACCGTTCCAAATTAAATTAAATAAATAAACAACGAAGAGGGACTTTTACCTTTTTGTAAGCTACTGACCCAAATCGAAGGCCTCCACTCCCCGAAGCTGTTGTGGATCAAACGGGGGAAGACGATTCCACAGCTGAGTCGCCGCTGGAGATGCGGGCCGCCGAAGTAGAGAATGGAGTCGCCGCTGCAGTCTAGGGCGTCGGAGAAGCTGCTGCTGTCGTCGGGGAGCTTGGGGATGTCAGGGGAGGTTGATCCGCCGTCATGGGAGGCGCCGGGGAGAGGCTGATGCCGAGGGAAGAGTTGCCACCATTGGGAGGCGCCAGAGAGAGGTTGCCGAGGGTGTCCGTGACTGTCGCCGGTGGAGTGGGGAAGGCCGCCGTGGTTAGGAGCGCCGGGGAAAGGTGGGTCTACCACCTTGAGATCCGGAGACGCCGGAGGAGGAACTCGCTGCCGGGAGGAGATGGAGCCGCCACCGTTGGGCTGGGGACGCCGAGGAGAGTTGCAGGGAGGAGGAGCAACCGCCACTGTGGGTCGCTGTGGCTACCTGCGCTGGTGGGAGCGCCGGGGAAGCTTCTGTGCGGCCTGACTGACGTCGAAGAGCGAGGCGCCGGGGATAGGTGGATTTGCCACCGTTGGGCTGGGGACGCCGAGGAGAAGTGGGTCTGAGGGGAAGCGGCTGCTGAGGTCTTGGGCAACACCGGAGAGTGGGTCGCCGTCGGGCCCTGGGTGCGCCGGAGAAGATGGATGCTGCCACCGTGAGGGGACGCTGAAAGGGGAGAGTTCCGTCTCCTGGGTTGCTGCGCCGTCACCGGGGACAGATGGGCAGCCGCTTTGGGGAGCGCCGGGGAGAGATTCCTGCCACTGTCGGGTCTGGAGGGTGCCGGAGAAGAAGTGGATCATCACTGCCGTTTTGCCGGGGACGAGCTGCTGGTTCTGGGCGCCAGGAGGTTCTGCTGCGGCTGGAGCTGGGTCGCAAGGCTGGTTTGCTACCGTCGGGGAGGGAGAGTTTCCTTGAGGTCGCCGGGCTGGTTCTGTGGAGAGCACCGGAGGGGACTGGTCGCCGGACCTCAGGGCGCCGGAAGGTGAAGCTCGTCGTCGCCGAATCCGAATTCCTTGGCTGCCGGATTGGAGGGGAGGCTTGGGGATTTGCTGCCGCCGTGGAGTTACTGGGAATCGAGGTCTGGGACAGAGTAGCTTCAGGGATGGGGAGACTTGAAGCGTCTGGAGGGGTGGATGGCAACTGTGGATTATGTGATCGGAATGCCCGGGGGGACAGGTTGCCGTTGTTGGAGAGCACTGGGAGAAGACGGGTCCGCTTCTGCTGGCTGCACAGGTTGCTGGATGGGATGTCGTAGAAAGATTGGGAGTTCAAGGCTACGATGTTGAAGGTGTCGTTGTGATTGAGCTGGTCGTTGGCGTCTTGCTGTCGGTAAGGTTGGAAGACAACTGCTGTGTACGCTGCCATTGGTTTGTTGCATCTGTAGCTCCATTGGACCATTGTCTCTATAGTGTATTCCTGCAAGTGGAAAGCGACAAGTCAAGATAAAGAGAAGTTCTTCATGGCAATAATATACGTCCGCAAAGGGGGGGCTTGGACTCAGTTTTCTGCCGAGGGGGAAGACTGGAGCTGGTTGGATCACGAGAGGAGTTTATCTTCGTCGATGAAGTTGATGAAGCTGAGGCCGGCGTTAGAGGTCAGTGTTCTCGCCGCTACATCCAGTGAAGCAGGAGCCAGCTACGACCGGAGGTATGCTATCTTTTTGTTGTTGCTGAGTTTGGGCTGCTCCAGGGGGTTCCACCTTGTTGGCCATCCTTACCTTGGTTGAGGATAGCTTCAAGGCTCCAACGGTGATGAAGCGTCTCAGGTCAGTCTCCGTCTCCCTCTTCTCTTCTTCTCCTTTCTTTTTTACGTGCCGGTCCCCTCGCCATAAGGGAGGACGAGGGCGTCTTATATTTTTTGTCTAATGGTTCTTCTGTCATCTGAAGGAGGTGGAGAGTGGGATGACATTTCCGCTGTTGTCAGTCTATCGTCTGCCCCCCTAGATCATTGGTATGCGGAAGGCTAGCAAATCTCTTCGACTATATCCCATTCCTCTATTCCTCAACGAGGAAGACTTGCTTGAGGGCCTTTGTGTTCTTGAACTGCGGTCCACAGATGGGGAGACTGGGATTTCTTCGGGGGAAATTTTCTTGCTGCAAGATAAAAGTCATCATTGTTTATAGAGGCGGCTGGGGACGATGGGTCTTCACGTCGTAGGTCAGGGAAGATCCCAATAGGTGGCAACCAATGACTGTCCTTTTCTCTTTTAATTTAATATTGTAGAGATGGTGTTGCAGTGTGAATTCCATGACCCGATGATGAGGAGGGTGGCCCCTTCATTTCTTTTCAAAATTTCATCTCTCCTACTCGTGACCACAAAAATCTTGATGATGATGGTAATAATGATAATAGTAATAAAAGCCTTACTCATATACATAAGTGATCTGCAATTTTGGGTATCTACAGTTTGCCCCTCCTTACGGGAGAATCTGAAAAGATTTTCGCGTAAGGATGTCATAGATACCCAAATTGTGTATCAAGGCGTTATTGATAAACTTGCTTCCTGAGATATTACCAAGAACAACTATTAGCCGTAAATGAAACCCTTGAACTACGGGGGGTAATCAAACATGTTTGATTACTGTGTTCATGCATGACATGATTTATCTTGATGAGACTTATAAAAATTATTTCTGAGCGAGTTTGGAGAAGCGCTTTTGACTTCTCTCACTGCTAACTTTTGTTTATGAAAGCCTGTCTTAGTTGGATTTTCAGAATTCCTTTGACTTGGATGCTCATGTACCGGTCAAAGGAGTCTTTATTCGGGTTGTAATGTAAGTTCGGCATAAGGCCTTTAGAATGAAAGTTTAAATCAATCGTTTAAAAGAAAGAGTTTAAGGACCTCATCGGAAGCTATTGGATCGTAGAGGTTCCACCACTCAAGCAAATTCTCCATCTTTCAGACAGCTCACCAGTTGACATATTCTGTTGGGGGATGAATAATTGGTTTACTGGCAGGTGTGATCAATTCAATTTGGGGAAAGCTTTGTCTTTGAAGGATAGCACTTTTGCTTTTGCGACCATCAAAGTTGGCCCTGGTGCTTAATTTTTTGCTCTTTTGATTTTGATTCTGCGCTTTCTTTTGAAGACCTTGGTCTTTGCGCTAATCCTTTCTTTTCTTTGCTGGATCACAGGGATTTGTCCCGCTTTATTTTCTTTTGAATTTGTGTTTCTTGAGAATCTTTTTGAGAAGCTCAGTCCTTGGGAATGACTCAACTGGTAGGCTTGACTGTCGATGGTGCCTCTTCACTTGAATCTTAAGGAAGTGTAGCCTCCACGATCCGTTGCTTCCGGGCTCTAGCTACAAGATCTCCTTTTTTAACCTCGATGTGAGGCGGTCCTTAGACTCGTTAGGTGTAGTATATAGGAAACTTCAACTTTGGCTAGAAAGGGTTAGCAATGGTTGATGTTTCGTGTTTGGGATAAAGAAGAAAGGCTCGATCTCATCCCGGTTTAGAGCATCTTTTGTCAAAGGATTCGTTATCCGCCTGAATGCTCGTGTATGAATCCTCACAGTGTTTGCGCTCATTACTCTGGGTAAGTGTTTGGGAATAGGCTCGCCTTCTCAAATCTCGCTCAGAAACATTTTTATTAAAGATGATTTTGAATTATATGCAAATGAGCACACAAATGCTTACGAAATGAACAGGTTTAGATACTCAAACCTCTGTAGTGCTCTTGTGCACTTTCGTGTTCTGCGTTCTTTTAAACTAAATTGGGAACGGCTTCCACCCGACCACCCGCGCCGTTGCCTAGGAGTTTGTACCATACTATGCGGATATCCATGTGCTTGCACAGTTGACAACGGACGGAGACGAAGTTAATTCATGTACTTTGACTCTGGCTTGGAGATGAAGTAAAATATCCCTGGGGAGTTGAGATGCCCGTCTCAATGGTCATTCTGACTTTATCTGAGGAATGATAAAAAATTCCTTTAGAGAGCAAATGTAAATGATACTCCCTTTTGGTGTGGTCATCCATAGTGACAACAAAGGCAATCTCGAAGCTTTGGTTCGAAATTTTCCACCCAACCGCCCGCACCTTTGTGAATAACATAGGATGCTCATGTACCTATGTTAGGCAAAGGACAGATAACAAGTGAGCTCATGTGACTTGTTTTCTTTTAAAGTAAGAATGAAGTTTGTTCATGTAATTTCATTCATATGAAAGGTGAAGTAGAGTTTTGACACTTCCCTTTTTGCATGATTTCATCATTGCATCTTCGTCCGATGGAATCGAAGGTCTGATGAAATAGTTACTCTTGCTTGATGTCTGTTGTGTAAGGATGCTCATGTACACTTCCCTTTTCGTGTGATTTCATCAATACATCTTCGTCCGATGGAATCGAAGGTCTGACGAAATTGCTACAAGATTTTGGCTTGAAGCTTTGCCACCCTGCCACCCTGCCACCCTCGCCTTTGTCACAGGAGTTTTGCACCATACGTGTGAGGAGCTCTTGTACCTGCCCACGAGACAAAGGACGTAAACGAAATGTGTTCATGTAATTTCGCTTAACTTGAATGAGGGGAAGAGTGATTGTGTATTTCTCCCTTTTCCCTGATGTCAGCCTTCTTTATCCTGAGTGATTTTTCGAGATGTAAAAGAAATCAGCTGACAGATATCGTCTCAAGAGTCCCACTTGAGACCAGGATACCATTCAGGTGTAATATCGTCGGAGAGCATCTGCGTTAATTGCTTGTGGCAGTTCTCCTCCATCCATTTTTGCTAAGATGGTTGCTCCTCCTGAGAAGGCGTGCTTGACGACGAACGGTCCTTCGTAGTTTGGAGCGAATTTCCCTCGTGGATCCTTGACATTCGGTAGGATTCTTTTAAGAACGAGGTCGCCTGGTCTGTACCTGATTGGCTTGACCTTTTTGTTGAATGCTCTAGACATGCGTTGTTGGTAGCATTGCATATGGTGAGCTGCGGCAAGTCGTTTCTCATCAATGAAGTCGAGGTGGGCGAGCTGATGATTGGCCTTCTCTTCTTCTGTCATGTTGCTTTGAGATGATATCCTGAGAGTTGGCAATTTGACCTCTGCTGGAATGACTGCTTGGGTGCCGTAGACAAGCTCGAAGGGAGTTGCCCCAGTTGAAGTGCGCATTGTTGTTCTGTAGGCGAGTAACGCGAAAGGGAGCTTCTCGTGCCAGTCGCGATAGGTAACTGCTGTCTTCTGAAGAATCTTCTTCATGTTTTTGTTGGCAGCTTCGACTGCACCATTCATTTGTGGACGATACGGTGAAGAGTTGAGATGTTTGATTCGAAATTCCATACATAGGGATTCCATTAGTTTGCTGTTGAAGTTTGAACCATTGTCTGTGACTAATAGTTCTGGAACTCCATATCTGGCGATGATGTTCGCCCTCATGAAGCGCACAACGTTGTTTGCTGTGACTTCTTTGAAGGATTGTGCTTCAACCCACTTGGTGAAGTAATCGATTGCGACTAGTAGAAATCGATGCCCGTTGGATGCCTTGGGATTGATGGGCCCGATCACGTCCATGCCCCACATTGAGAATGGCCATGGTTCAAATAGCGGGTAAAGTCTTGTTGGAGGCACATGTACCTTGTCGCTGTAGATCCATCCGGCAGGATAATGGGCTGAACACTTCTACTGGACTGGGGCGCACGACCTCTTCCTCGACCTCGGCTGCGGCCTCGGCCTCGACTACGACCGGGGTTCACGACATTGACAGTCCTTGGTTGTGCATAGTCATATTCATATGTGTTCACCTCTTCTTCACGTTCGGCCAAAACTGAGAAGGAATTTGCCCCGATGTAATTTACATGCTCGGGAAGAGGATTGCTCTTAACATTTGGGGCAGTTGCAGGCGCAGAGAATGTAATAGCTCCTTCATCTAGCAGGTTCTGAATCTTGAACTTCAGAGCAATACAGTCCTTGGTGTCGTGCCCCGTTGCTCCCGAATGATACTGACACACCGCCTTGGGGTTGTATCCGAACGAGGAGGGGTTGGTTGCTTTGGCTTCAACGGGCTTGATGAAACCCATGTCCCTCAATCGGACAAACATAACATCCAGGGGATCGGGCGTTGGGGTCAAGTCCTCTAGCCTCCGTCGTGGACGCTCCATTTGCGCAGGCCTTGGCTGCTGTTGTCCCGCCATGTTGACTGGGGGTCTAAAACGAGTTGCTGTCGGGGCTGGGGGCCTGAGCGCGGCTGCGATATACGTCCTTGGCGCATACGAGGTCGGGGGTGGAGTTGCCCTCATTGACTGCCTATTCTGTTCAGCAGTTGCAATTAGCTCCTTGGGCCTGGGCTTCACCGTCAGTTTCGCTGAAGGGGAAGGGATTAGCCCTTCTCGATTTACTCCGTCAAGCTTGTCTGCGTTGATGACTGCCTGAGCGAAGGTGGAGAATGTCTGCCCGATCATGTAGGGCATGTACTCACGTGGAAGTAGCTGGAGGAATTCGTCGATGAGTTCCCTTTCTGTAAGCGCCGGCTTTATCTGAAACGCGATATGCATGAACCGGTAGGCAAACTGTTTAACGTCTTCGGTACGGTATCTCTTCAATTTCCGCAAATCCGAGATTGTAGGCGCCATCTCAACATTAAAGCTATAGTAGTTGAGGAAGTCAAGGGCCAAGTCTTTGAATGTTGTGTACTAGCTAACATCCTTGGTGTAGTACCAGTGTAGCGCTGATTCCGCCAAACTCTCTTGGAACATGGCGATGCGAAACTTATCGTCTGCTGGATATACTGCCATCTTGTGGCAGAAGTGCTTGAGATGTAATTCCGGGCAGCCGTTTCCACGGAATTTCTCAAATTCGGGCAGCTTGAACTTTGGCGGGACTTGAATCTGAGGGATCTGGTAGTTGGCGTACTCCCAGTTGTGTGCCCGATGCCCCTGGATGGCGTTCAGGCGCTCTTCCAACTTTGCCATGCGGCGAGCCTCTTCTTGCTGCATTGAGGCAATCCTAGCCTCGAGCCTTGTCTCGAAAGCGCTGGTCTGTTGTTGCTCGCCAAATAACTCGTCGACGATCGCTGCGTTACGGGTTCGTGGGCTTGGCAAGGCTGGTTCCACATGCGGAACTGAAGGGGTGGCAATTGGCTGGGAAATTCTGAAAGCGGGAGGTATGAAGGTTGTTTGAGGGTAGGGAGTTGGCCCGGTTGTTTGAGTGTGGGTGTGGGGAGTTGGCCCGTACGACATTGGGGGGTAGGGAGTTGGCCCACGGGATGTTGGTTGAGGGTAGTATGGAGGCAGATATGGCTGAGGCGTGGGAAGGGAAAGGGGTGGCCCACTCATGTACGGGTTAGATAAAGGTGCTACACTTGTGGAGGTAGCGGATCCGGGCATGACCGGATTATAGGGAGGTAGAGTGTTTGGTGGAGTGTTTAGGTTAGAATGGAATGGGTATGTTGATGTTTGGGGTCCTGGCATGACAGGAGGAAGGTGGGGGTTTTGGGAGGTGGCAGGAGCAGGGGTGGCTGCTAGCTGTCGTTGGAGAAGCTCAGCCATCATCGTCTTCAAAGAAGAGAGCTCGGCTGTGAGAGACTCCACCTTGTCTCCTAGGGAAGGAGGGCCGGCGCCTTGGGCCAGTATGTTTGAGGTGGAATTGAGGGGAGCTGCCGCCAGAAGAGCAGCTGACGATATCACCGACGGCGCTGTTGACGCAACCAGCGGTGGGACGTACATCGGTGAGGTCCTCCCATCTGAGGGTTGTCCGGTAGTGAGGATGGTCTGGGGCAACGACGGGAAGGCGAACGTCGGGAAAGGTGAGGCATCTTCCATTGCGGCCGAGAAGTCAATGGCGGCGGGCGACGGGACGGCAATGGTGACTCCAGCAGCTGGGGCCATCTCTTCTTCCGCTGCCGGAGACAGGACCATGGGAGTCAGTGCTTGTCCTGCCGAAGCTTCGGCCATCACTGCTCGGATGGCACGATATTTGGGGCGCTTTCGGTATGGAGCTATTGCTCAGTACCTTGGCCGGAAACAAAGGAAAATCCAATCAGCATCAAGTAGTGATATTATGGATGCATGACATGTAGTGATGCATGATGTGTCTAATGCAGGGATCGGATTGTTCTCACTCGAATTTAACCCCGAAAGAAGGGAAACGAATTAGATAGAAGGCAATAAGTTCGACATCGTCATGAAAAGGTAAATACAATCGACTGAAAAGAAAGATAGAACGGGCGCGCAGGCCCAGTAGTCGCATGGAGACGTCGTCGGTCAGGTGCGATCCCACAGAGCATGACGCTTCCTCCAGAAACGCTGGGATTGGGCTGCGCGATCCTCCTCATCGGACTCTGGTGGAAGCTCGCAGATTTCCTCCGTGAGATTCATCCACGTGCGGGAGATGTGCGCGATCACCCTCTGGAGTGCTGTCTTGACCACCTTGTCGTCGAGGCCGAGTGGTCGGAAGAGCTGCTGCGGGGGTGCCCTGGTCTTCGGGGCTAATCCTAGCTGGTGTCGAGCCTAGAACGGCGCGTAGTAGGAGGTGCCCCCGAATCCCATGATCGGAATGAAGTATCCGTCCGTCGAGGAGGTGATTGCATCATCCGTGTCGAAGCAACGGGCTCTCTGGTAGAAATCGGCAGGCTCCAGAGACCGGAACAGAGCGTCCACTCCAACGAAAGAGCGTGCAGGCAGGCGGGCACGCTCCACGATGCGGGCAAGCAACCCCGGTGTGTGCTCCCTAGTGAAGGCTTCTCCCGTGATCCCGAGATGGGTGTAGAACCATACTTGCAGCAGGGATGGGCAGAAGGTCATCCTGTGGTTGCGGACTCCTCGCTTTGCTTCACACACGATGTTGGTGAGGCTGAAGTTGGTCTCTCCGATCAGGTTAGGCAGGAACGGAGCGTCTTCAAGTATTGCCTTGGTGATGTAGACAGCTCGTCGGTTGATCGTCTTCTCGTTCTGTGGGTACAGGATCGTCCCGACGAAAAGGAGGATGAATGCTCGCGCTGATCCTTGGCCTTCTCCCATGCGCGGGTTGTATGGCACGAGCTGTAGATCGACGACGTCTTTGATGCTGAGGTCCCCTTGGGAGTTGAAGAGCCCGGGTACACTTGCCGATGATATCTGAAGAAGCTTCGCTATGTACTCCTTCGGTTTGTCGATCCGAGGCAGGGGCAGTATCCCTGTGCGGTGAGGCATCTCGGCGAGGTTGATGTACTCCTCGTAGAGCGGCGCCAGCTTCAAGTCCCCGAAGCAAAAGACGAAGGCGTCTGGGTCCCACCGTGCTACCAGATTTTGTAGGAGGGCCCAATCCAGCTCCAGGTGCATGAGGTGGAAGAGCCCTTTGAGCTTGGACTGCACGAACTCCCGCTCGGACGGCCTCAGCAATGGCAACCACCGGTGGAGGTTATGAGCGTCAGGCATATTCTTTTGTCGCAGCGAGATGGGCTCCATGAGGTCTTCCTGCATAATAGGGTATCATTCGAGGATGATAACATTCCAATCCCTAACCCTAGTATGGTATGATTCGACACACGATTTGTGTAATCATGTTCAAGTAAAAATGGAATGTATGATATTACGTGAATAATCGTGAATTGGAATGCATTCATACGATTATGAACGTGTATGGATGCATTAAAGCGGTAAAAGGAGTTAAGGAAGGGAGAAAAGGAATTTGGAAACCCCCCCTGTGACCAACCCAAACCGCTGCAAAACTGAACAGATTTAGTGTCACAGTTTATTGCATACAAAACATACCTGCCCTGTCCCTGCACGAGTAACAGTCACTTAGTAACAAGTAAATGCACGTGCGGCTTCTGGTACCTGTAGTGTGCCAGCAATTCTAGACTCGGAAGAGGTTTCTAAGACCTCCCTCGGACTAAGGGAGGCGGGTCCCGGTCCATAGCCTACAAGCCGCAGAAAGCAGCGAGGCCGTGCCTTTCGGTGACCCCCTAAAGATCCTAGTCCCGGGTATAGGGACTTACTTATGTATGCCTAATGAAGCGGTAAACAAACACAGGTAGGAGATCATACAAAGGGCACCGAGCCAATCAATTACATGCGAAAACAAACAACTCCCCTCCGCATGTGGTTTGTAAAAGGTTTTCGGTAGGAATCCACATGCGGAGTGTCCCCAGCGGAGTCGCCATCCGGGATGTACGCGCGCCCTCCGGCCTAGCACGCGCGCTGCGGTTCGGGCAACCCGAGGATCCGGGCCCGCTCCCCCGAGGCCCAGTCCGGTCGACGTTCCGGCTCGAACGCCGGACGCTGCGGAAAGGGGACCCGGGGTTGGGCCTTCCCTTGATTCGCGAACGGGTCTGCGGGACGTTTCGCCAACCGTCTCCAGTTCCCTGGAGGCGGCGAGCGAAAGGCTGCGTTAAGGCCTCGCTCGCGAATTTCGGGGAGAGCCCAAGGAGCGGCTCGAGTAGCCGTCACCTCACCCCAAATGGCTCCGAAAAAAGGTAGTGGGGTTTAGTTTTACTTTGGAAAACTTTTGTTCGGAGTCGCCACCAACTTAGTTAAAAAATGTGATTTTAAGTCGGAAAAATCAGAGTCTGGGTTCGGGGATTCCTATTTACTAACCTTTGTATTCTAAAACATGCGAAAGGGTGGCGATTTGTCCAAAAAAGTTTAACTTTTGATTGACGGGTGTTGGGCCCGATCCGGGAGTAGGCCGGACTTTTATCGACGTTTTAACGGGCGTTGGACCCGAGTTTAGGTTTGTTTGATTAAAACCAATCATGCGACGCAAAACCTAAAGCCTAAGCATACGCGCAATCACAAACAATTATTTAGATCAAAAGGACGGGGAATGGCGGTGATTGCGAACCTATACACTTGGGTCCGCAATCCGTTACAAGAGGGCTTAATAAAAATTCGGGGAGGCCCGCACCTCTCCTTTGTACCTTTGATTGAAGGTTGGGGCCGCTTTAAATCTTCGAGCCCGCGGTTTTTAGGCCGGGGTAGATCCACGCGGTTTGATACACGCGCCTTCGAGTTAGTCTTCGAAATTGTTCGAGTTGATCTTCGCGGGTTAAGTGCTCGATGTACATGCAAAGAAAATAAAGAAGTGGTCAGAAAGTCCTAATTTAAATCGAAATGAATAATTAGGACTTAATGAAATAAGAGCGATGCTTACCGAAATCAAACATAATTTACGAAAGCGTAAGTGAAGTCAAGTGAGCTAAAATCATTTGGATTTCATAAAAATTCTAAAATCCTAACAATAGCAAAGAGTTTTTTTAAAAATATAGTCCCGTTAAAAAAAATCAGTTGTTTTAAAAGAAAAGATTGAACTCAACAAAAGTGATTGCCATTTTGTTATTATTAAAAGAGAATAGTGCCAATGACAACGACGCAAGCAATCGTGAATGACCGTTCCAAATTAAATTAAATAAATAAACAACGAAGAGGGACTTTACCTTTTTGTAAGCTACTGACCCAAATCGAAGGCCTCCACTCCCCGAAGCTGTTGTGGATCAAACGGGGGAAGACGATTCCACAGCTGAGTCGCCGCTGGAGATGCGGGCCGCCGAAGTAGAGAATGGAGTCGCCGCTGCAGTCTAGGGCGTCGGAGAAGCTGCTGCTGTCGTCGGGGAGCTTGGGGATGTCAGGGGAGGTTGATCCGCCGTCATGGGAGGCGCCGGGGAGAGGCTGATGCCGAGGGAAGAGTTGCCACCATTGGGAGGCGCCAGAGAGAGGTTGCCGAGGGTGTCCGTGACTGTCGCCGGTGGAGTGGGGAAGGCCGCCGTGGTTAGGAGCGCCGGGGAAAGGTGGGTCTACCACCTTGAGATCCGGAGACGCCGGAGGAGGAACTCGCTGCCGGGAGGAGATGGAGCCGCCACCGTTGGGCTGGGGACGCCGAGGAGAGTTGCAGGGAGGAGGAGCAACCGCCACTGTGGGTCGCTGTGGCTACCTGTGCTGGTGGGAGCGCCGGGGAAGCTTCTGTGCGGCCTGACTGACGTCGAAGAGCGAGGCGCCGGGGATAGGTGGATTTGCCACCGTGAGGCTGGGGACGCCGAGGAGAAGTGGGTCTGAGGGGAAGCGGCTGCTGAGGTCTTGGGCAACACCGGAGAGTGGGTCGCCGTCGGGCCCTGGGTGCGCCGGAGAAGATGGATGCTGCCACCGTGAGGGGACGCTGAAAGGGGAGAGTTCCGTCTCCTGGGTTGCTGCGCCGTCACCGGGGACAGAAGGGCAGCCGCTTTGGGGAGCGCCGGGGAGAGATTCCTGTCACTGTCGGGTCTGGAGGGTGCCGGAGAAGAAGTGGGTCATCAGTGCCGGTCGGGGACGAGCTGCTGGTTCTGGGCGCCAGGAGGTTCTGCTGCGGCTGGAGCTGGGTCGCAAGGCTGGTTTGCTACCGTCGGGGAGGGAGAGTTTCCTTGAGGTCGCCGGGCTGGTTCTGTGGAGAGCACCGGAGGGGACTGGTCGCCGGACCTCAGGGCGCCGGAAGGTGAAGCTCGTCGTCGCCGAATCCGAATTCCTTGGCTGCCGGATTGGAGGGGAGGCTTGGGGATTTGCTGCCGCCGTGGAGTTACTGGGAATCGAGGTCTGGGACAGAGTAGCTTCAGGGATGGGGAGACTTGAAGCGTCTAGAGGGGTGGATGGCCACTGTGGATGATGTGATCGGAATGCCCGGGGGGACAGGTTGCCGTTGTTGGAGAGCACTGGGAGAAGACGGGTCCGCTTCTGCTGGCTGCACAGGTTGCTGGATGGGATGTCGTAGAAAGATTGGGAGTTCAAGGCTACGATGTTGAAGGTGTCGTTGTGATTGAGCTGGTCGTTGGCGTCTTGCTGTCGGTAAGGTTGGAAGACAACTGCTGTGTACGCTGCCATTGGTTTGTTGCATCTGTAGCTCCATTGGACCATTGTCTCTATAGTGTATTCCTGCAAGTGGAAAGCGACAAGTCAAGATAAAGAGAAGTTCTTCATGGCAATAATATACGTCCGCAAAGGGGGGGCTTGGACTCAGTTTTCTGCCGAGGGGGAAGACTGGAGCTGGTTGGATCACGAGAGGAGTTTATCTTCGTCGATGAAGTTGATGAAGCTGAGGCCGGCGTTAGAGGTCAGTGTTCTCGCCGCTACATCCAGTGAAGCAGGAGCCAGCTACGACCGGAGGTATGCTATCTTTTTGTTGTTGCTGAGTTTGGGCTGCTCCAGGGGGTTCCACCTTGCTGGCCATCCTTACCTTGGTTGAGGATAGCTTCAAGGCTCCAACGGTGATGAAGCGTCTCAGGTCAGTCTCCGTCTCCCTCTTCTCTTCTTCTCCTTTCTTTTTTACGTGCCGGTCCCCTCGCCATAAGGGAGGACGAGGGCCTCTTATATTTTTGGTCTAATGGTTCTTCTGTCATCTGAAGGAGGTGGAGAGTGGGATGACGTTTCCGCTGTTGTCAGTCTATCGTCTGCTCCCCTAGATCATTGGTATGCGGAAGGCTAGCAAATCTCTTCGACTATATCCCGTTCCTCTATTCCTCAACGAGGAAGACTTGCTTGAGGGCCTTTGTGTTCTTGAACTGCGGTCCACAGATGGGGAGACTGGGATTTCTTCGGGGGAAATTTTCTTGCTGCAAGATAAAAGTCATCATTGTTTATAGAGGCGGCTGGGGACGATGGGTCTTCACGTCGTAGGTCAGGGAAGATCCCAATAGGTGGCAACCAATGACTGTCCTTTTCTCTTTTAATTTAATATTGTAGAGATGGTGTTGCAGTGTGAATTCCATGACCCGATGATGAGGAGGGTGGCCCCTTCATTTCTTTTCAAAATTTCATCTCTCCTACTCGTGACCACAAAAATCTTGATGATGATGGTAATAATGATAATAGTAATAAAAGCCTTACTCATATACATAAGTGATCTGCAATTTTGGGTATCTACAGTTTGCCCCTCCTTACGGGAGAATCTGAAAAGATTTTCGCGTAAGGATGTCATAGATACCCAAATTGTGTATCAAGGCGTTATTGATAAACTTGCTTCCTGAGATATTACCAAGAACAACTATTAGCCGTAAATGAAACCCTTGAACTACGGGGGGTAATCAAACATGTTTGATTACTGTGTTCATGCATGACATGATTTATCTTGATGAGACTTATAAAAATTATTTCTGAGCGAGTTTGGAGAAGCGCTTTTGACTTCTCTCACTGCTAACTTTTGTTTATGAAAGCCTGTCTTAGTTGGATTTTCAGAATTCCTTTGACTTGGATGCTCATGTACCGGTCAAAGGAGTCTTTATTCGGGTTGTAATGTAAGTTCGGCATAAGGCCTTTAGAATGAAAGTTTAAATCAATCGTTTAAAAGAAAGAGTTTAAGGACCTCATCGGAAGCTATTGGATCGTAGAGGTTCCACCACTCAAGCAAATTCTCCATCTTTCAGACAGCTCACCAGTTGACATATTCTGTTGGGGGATGAATAATTGGTTTACTGGCAGGTGTGATC
Source organism: Melastoma dodecandrum (assembly GCA_029817715.1). Classification (NCBI taxonomy): domain Eukaryota; kingdom Viridiplantae; phylum Streptophyta; class Magnoliopsida; order Myrtales; family Melastomataceae; genus Melastoma; species Melastoma dodecandrum. Next base: position 2,798,425 of record JARUPY010000604.1, on the reverse strand, counting down.
AATTCAATTTGGGGAAAGCTTTGTCTTTGAAGGATAGCACTTTTGCTTTTGCGACCATCAAAGTTGGCCCTGGTGCTTTATTTTTTGCTCTTTTGATTTTCATTTTGCGCTTTCTTCTTTTTTTAAAGACTTTGGTCTTTGCGCTAGTTCTTTCTTTTCTTTGCTGAATTATAGGGATTTGTCCCATCTTATTTTCTTTGGAATTTGTGTTTCTTGAGAATCTCTTTGAGAAGCTCAGTCTTTAGGAATGACTCAACTGGTGGGCCTATTGTCGATGGTGCCTCTTCACTTGGATCTTAAGGAAGTGTAGCCTCCACGATCCGTTGCTTCCGGGCTCTAGCTACAAGATCTCCTTTTTTAACCTCGATGTGAGGCGGTCCTTAGACTCGTTAGGTGTAGTATATAGGAAACTTCAACTTTGGCTAGAAAGGGTTAGCAATGGTTGATGTTTCGTGTTTGGGATAGAGAAGAAATGCTCGATCTCATCCCGGTTTAGAGCATCTTTTGTCAAAGGATTCGTTATCCGCCTGAATGCTCGTGTATGAATCCTCACAGTGTTTGCGCTCATTACTCTGGGTAAGTGTTTGGGAATAGGCTCGCCTTCTCAAATCTCGCTCAGAAACATTTTTATTAAAGATGATTTTGAATTATATGCAAATGAGCACACAAATGCTTACGAAATAAATAGGTTTAGATACTCAAACCTATGTAGTGCTCTTGTGCACTTTCGTGTTCTGCGTTCTTTTAAACTAAATTGGGAACGGCTTCCACCCGACCACCCGCGCCGTTGCCTAGGAGTTTGTACCATACTATGCGGATATCCATGTGCTTGCACAGTTGACAACGGACGGAGACGAAGTTAATTCATGTACTTTGACTCTGGCTTGGAGATGAAGTAAAATATCCGCTGGGGAGTTGAGATGGATATGCCCATCTCAATGGCCGTTCTGACTTTATCTGAGGAATGATAAAAATTCCGTTAGAGAGCAAATGTAAATGATACTCCCTTTTGGTGTGGTCATCCACGGTGATAACAAAGGCAATCTCGAAGCTTTGGTTCGAAATTTTCCACCCAACCGCCCGCGCCTTTGTCCATAATAGAGGATGTTCATGTGCCTATGTTAGGCAAAGGACAGACAACAAGTGAGCTCATGTGACTTTTTTTCTTTTAAAGTAAGAATGAAGTTTGTTCATGTAACTTCATTCATATGAAAGGTGAAGTAGAGTTTTGACACTTCCCTTTTTGTGTGATTTCATCAGTGCATCTTCGTCCGATGGAATCGAAGGTTTGATGAAATAGTTACTCTTGCTTGATGTCTGTTGTGTAAGGATGCTCATGTACACTTCCCTTTTCGTGTGATTTCATCAATACATCTTCGTCCGATGGAATCGAAGGATTTGACGAAATTGCGACAAGACCTTGGCTTGAAGTTTTGCCACCCTGCCACCCTCGCCATTGTCATAGGAGTTATGTATCATTCGTGTGAGGAGCTCTTGTACCTGCCCACGAGACAAAGGACGTAAACGAAATGTGTTCATGTAATTTCGCTTAACTTGAATGAGGGGAAGAGTGATTGTGTATTTCTCCCTTTTCCCTGATGTCAGCCTTCTTTATCCTGAGTGATTTTTCGAGATGTAAAAGAAATCAGCTGACAGATATCGTCTCAAGAGTCCCACTTGAGACCAGGATACCATTCAGGTGTAATATCGTCGGAGAGCATCTGCGTTAATTGCTTGTGGCAGTTCTCCTCCATCCATTTTTGCTAAGATGGTTGCTCCTCCTGAGAAGGCGTGCTTGACGACGAACGGTCCTTCGTAGTTTGGAGCAAATTTCCCTCGTGGATCCTTGATATTCGGCAGGATTCTTTTAAGAACGAGGTCACCTGGTCTGTACCTGATTGGCTTGACCTTTTTGTTGAATGCTCTAGACATGCGTTGTTGGTAGCATTGCATGTGGTGAGCGGCGGCAAGTCGTTTTTCATCAATGAAATCGAGGTGGGCGAGCTGATGATTGGCCTTCTCTTCTTCTGTCATGTTGCTTTGGGATGATATCCTGAGAGTCGGCAATTTGACCTCTGCTGGAATGACTGCTTGAGTGCCGTAGACGAGCTCGAAGGGAGTTGCCCCAGTTGAAGTGCGCATTGTTGTTCTGTAGGCGAGTAACGCGAAAGGGAGCTTCTCGTGCCAGTCACGATAGGTAACTGCTGTCTTCTGAAGAAGCTATAGTTGTCACTGTCGGAGTTATGGTCACAACAGGTAATTTGATTGCCTATAGTTGTCACTGTCGGAGTTTTACCTTCCAGTAGTCTGGTTGTTGTTCCTATTGATTCCAGGTAATGTCTATGTTGCGGCAGCCATGGTGTACAGACCATTGCCCTATCCTCTACGAGCATCTCTGCAGAAGCGCGCTGATCCATTTGACATGGGCGGGGGGATCGTCGACCCCAGGGCTGCCGAAGAACCTGGCCTGATCTACGACATGAGCTTGACCGATTGATTATATTCAATATTTATGTGCGATGGGCTAGGAAAACTCGTCCTTGTCCCGTTTCATACACGATGCCCAATGCCCGGGACAAAGCCAACGATCCTGGACATAAACCTTCCGTCGATCACAATCCCAGACCTGGAGAATGTCACGACAGTGAGGAGGACCGTCACGAATGTCGGACATCCAAAATCGGTGTACCAGGTCGAGGTCGAGCCGCCACTAGGTACCGCGGTTATGGTAAGGGCTGGTGTCCTGGTTTCTGGACCGGGGATCAGCAAGCTGAGCTTCGAGGTAGAGGTGACCGCTACGGCCACGGAGAAGACGGACACAGGGTACTACTTTGGGAGCATGACGTGGAGTGATGGACTTCATTCGGTCAGGATTCCTATTGCCGTGAGGATGGTGTGACAAGATATTACTGGGGCGTGCCTTGCGGACAACCAGGGCATGTACCCCGTTCGATGCTCTCGGGACAAGAATCAATGGAGGATATATATTCGAGGGATTATTTGAATTCTCGAAGGTCAAGACCCTCGGAAGACGGCTGTACACTCACTCACCAACGTACGGGATCAGCGACTCACCAAGTTCGCTGTAAATATATTTTAAAACGGCATCGAAAGGTACAACGCTAACGGGTGCTGGGAAATGGTACAAATACCTCTCATCCTCCATCTGATTCTCCCTTTTTTGGTTTAGAAATTTTCAAGGGCGTTAATCAATCTATGTTGTTTGTGTTTTGATAGAAAAAATTAATTTTTTAAAAAATATTTTCTAATAATGACTCACATATATATTTTAAGCATTGAGCTCCATATCATTTTTAATGTCAAGCAATATCTTTTTCTAAAACCGAGCTCAAATAAATTTGGATTATTATTTTCAAATTTCCAATAAGAGAGCGTAGCAAAACAATACTTACTGTAGTATAGCAACGTATAGCTCAGGCTAGTTGTGACTCAGTAAAACATTGGTCAAGCTCATCACTAGAGATAAGCGGAGTGTTACAACGACACATTTTCGCTTACAACAACACATTACTAGCTAAAATATAAGTACTTATGGAATTAAATCAACTTAATATTTTCAAACACAATTATAAAGAATGATTTTTCATCAATAATTAGTTTTAAAAATTATTTGATTATGTTAAAAATATTAAAATAGATAATAAAAAATATTTTAAATTAGGCGAGATGAGAAAAATGAAAAAAAAAACATTATTTTTAGTAACAAGGTCAGTAAAGTATAGCAAGTTTAATACATGTGTAATCATGATAATTCATAATAAATTATTTTATTTAAAAAATTTTTCATTATAATCTAACTTTCAAATAACGATATAAAAAATCGATAATTACTTTTCCGAAACAGTTGTCAATCACTTTTAACTACGATTTGCAGTAGGGCTGCCAATTTGAGCCATAAAATATGTGTCCGATTTTAAAACTTAAGTAAGATTATATACATGTATAACTCGTTTATGTACATCGTCTTTATTTTCTTCTCTCTCGGAAGAAACATGATCATTTCTTTTATCATTCCAATAATTCCACACGCATGCCTCCGTTACCCTTACTCTACCATACCTACCCGATTTGTGAGGATATCCAAATATAGAACCCACCCCACCTATATATTTTAGAAATTATTAATTTAAACTTAAAATTTTTGTATTTTTTTTTAAAAGGCTTATCCTTTTAAAGATTCATCTCGTATTAATTTTTGGCCCGAGGAGTCAAAGTCACTACGAAGCCGACGACGATAATTATGATGGAGATAGAGAGAGACTCAGAAGGAAGTATTTTTCATGACTCCAAAGTCAGTCATCGCTTGTCTGCTTCGGAAAAGTCATTGAATAACTAAAGGTGGGACAGACACTCTGTGATGGGGAGGCAAAGGCAGTCTAGAAAAACAAAAAACTTTAAAAAATGAAGACTAGATGTGATTACAAGATTAAGTTATTTTAAATTAATTTTTTTTTATATGAATGAGAAATTAGATAGCAAACATCTTTTAATGAATGAGAACTTAGATGAGAAAAATTGAGGAGGAGGAGGAAACACCAAATTAAGTTTCGCCCCATGAGACATGTTTTATGGTGTTGTTGGGATATTATTGATAATTTCGACGGCCTCTCCAAAGTCAGTCATCGCTGCGTCAACTTTTCTAACATTAAAACAAAAATATTAGTAAATTAAGATATCTTTATATTGTATATATAAAGATGTGCCTTGAGATTTTTAGTACATCTTATGGGTGGATTCACTACAATCCCCCTCTGCTTTTATCATTTTATTAGTTTATTATTCACTTTTCTCCTCCTGTTTTCTCCCTGGGTTACGTTTGTTGTCCAGGGGAAGCACTGGCTATGGGCAACCACACCGACCGGGCTGCTTTGCTCGAGTTCAGGGGCCGCATACCCGATGACCCCGACGGGGTACTCCGCTCGTGGAATGACACCCTCCACTTCTGTCATTGGCTGGGCATAACTTGCAGCAGGAGACGTCCCCGCGTCACCGAAATGGTGCTCCCGGGCTACAGACTGCGGGGCTCCTTGTCACCCTACATTGGGAATCTCAGCTTCCTCAGGCTATTAAACCTCAACAACAACGGTTTTGCCCGCGAAATCCCCCTGAAATCGGGAACCTGCGTCGGTTGACAGTGTTGAAGCTGGATTATAACTCTTTTTCAGGTCAGCTCCCGGGGAACATCTCTGGCTGTGCAAGCCTACAAGTTATCCTTCTGGGGAACAGCCAGCTTGTTGGAGAAATACCTCCTGGATTATCTGCCTTGTCGAAGCTTCAAGCCTTTGATGTCTCCAACAACAATTTCACCGGGAAGTTCCCTGATTTCTTCGGAAACTTCTCGTCTCTGGAGGTCATTGGTGGAGTGCAAAATGGTTTCAGTGGCCCCATCCCGGCATCTCTTGGGCAATTGCGAAGATTGCAACAGATTTATCTCGCAATAAACTACTTTTCCGGTTTGGTACCCGCCTCGATTTTCAACATAACCTCTCTGACGGTAATAGCCTTCACGGAGAACAAACTCAAGGGAGGTCTCCCTATGGATCTCGGAATCACTCTTCCCAATCTCCAGCGTTTCTATTTTAGTAATTATCAGTTGACCAGACCTATTCCCCCGTCAATAGCAAACGCGACAAACTTATTGGGTCTTGAGTTGACCCTGAACAATTTCACCAGATCGGTACCTGATCTAAAAAATCTCAATCAGTTGACGTGGCTTCGTATTGCAGGCCATCAATTGGGAAACGTCGAGTCGGGGAACTTGAAATTCATTGAGTCCCTCAATTCCACCGAGCTGTGGTTTCTGGATTTCGGTTTAAACTATTTTGGAGGTACGTTGCCTCAGTCTATTGGGAACTTATCTTCCAACTTGTACTATTTGGCATTCTCATCCAATCAGCTCACGGGGACCCTCCCTTCTAGCATCGGGAATCTTCGCAACCTGGAAGATCTACGAATGGGCAAGAACCCATTGACGGGTATGCTCCCAAAGGAGATCGGTAACCTCCACAAGTTGAAGAACCTACAAGCACAACAAAGTGATTACTCTGGGGAAATCCCATCTTCTCTTGGAAATTTGACTATGTTGACGGAACTGTCGTTGGCAGTGAACGGATTCAGTGGGAGTATTCCCGAAAGCCTCAGAAATTGCCAAAACTTGATCAGTTTGGATCTATCTGAGAACAACCTGAGTGGAACTATACCATGTCAAGTCCTCGGTATTTCTTCCTTATCAGACTTTCTCGATTTATCTCAGAACAAATTAACAGGCGCCCTACCAGATGAAGTTGGCCACCTGAAGAACCTAGCAATATTAAACGTGCACGGGAATAGACTGTCTGGACAGGTCCTGGGCACTCTCGGCGGATGCACCAGCTTGGTGTTATTGGACATTGGGAATAATATGTTTGAAGGCAACATCTCCGCGTTTCTATCTCCTCTGAAAGGACTTCAACGACTAGACTTATCACATAATCACTTCTCTGGTCGGGTACCGAAATTCTTAGGAGACTTCCAGCTCACATACCTCAATCTGTCATTCAACCATTTCAAGGGAGAAGTTCCAAATAAAGGAGTCTTCCTAAATGCCACGGGGGTCTCGGTAATGGGAAATTACGAACTCTGTGGCGGGATTCCAGCATTGAACTTACCATTCTGTCCTACTTCTAAACTGAAGCGCGGAAGAAAAAAAATGTTGTCGAAGATCCTTATTGCGATTGCCTGTGGGATTACTTTCCTATTCGTTCTGCTTTTGCTGCTTGCATTGCATAGTTGCATGAACAGAAAAAGGAGGAGAAACATGAGGTCGCAGCCTAGGTTGGTTCCCGAAGGCCCTTTTCCACAAATTTCGTACAAGGATATAATCAAGGCGACCGGTGGGCTCAATCAAAATAACTTGATCGGTGTCGGTGGTTTTGGTTCCGTGTTTAAGGGGATCCTAAGAAATTGTGATAATGCTGTAGCCATTAAGGTTCTCGACCTCCGAACTCGAGCAGCTTGGAAGGGTTTTGTGGCAGAGTGTGAGGTATTGAAGAAGATCAGACACCGAAACATCGTTAAGATTTCTACTGTCTGCTCGACCATCGACTTCCAAGGTAATGATTTTAAGGCCCTTGTGTATGAGTACATGGAAAATGGAAACCTAGAAGATTGGCTGCATCCTAAAGTTACACCAGAGGGTGTGTGCCGGAAGTTAAGTTTAAGGCATAGGCTTAGTATTGCCGTGGACATTGCATGTGCTGTGGAGTATCTGCATCACGAGTGTGACGTGCCGGTGATTCACTGTGATTTGAAGCCGAGCAATGTCCTCCTGAATGTGGAGATGACAGCAAAGGTCGGTGATTTCGGACTTACGAGAATTCTCTCTGCCGGTGATGTTGCTGTGCAAGTAAGCTCGACAGGAGTGAGAGGGACGGTCGGCTACAGTCCTCCAGGTGCGTGAATTTTATTGTAAATGTTGTTTTAGATATTTGTTAGCTCATACTCAGTAATATAGGCCGTTTAAACGAGAATTATTGTAGAGTACGGAATGGGAAGGCAAGTATCGAGGGAAGGTGATGTTTACAGTTTTGGAATTCTTCTGCTGGAGATGTTTACGGGAAAGAGGCCGACCGACGACATGTTCCAGGATGCTTGGAACATCCGGTGCCATTGCGAGGCCGGGTTGCCGGAAAGAGCGGGAGAAGTAGCAGACCCTTGTATGTTTCTAAATGAGTCTGGAGTAGGATCGAGCCTTAGCGCTCCGCGAAGGAATCTAGAATGTCTGGCGAAGGTGTTCGAAATCGGAGTGGCATGTTGTAGTGAGTTGCCGGGAGAAAGGATGGACATCCGCGAGGCCGCAGCGAAACTACGATCCATCAAATCTCTGGCAGGGTGATGCTCTGAATCCCGAATGCCAACCTGAAGGATTGTATCCCTGATCGATTGCTTGTTTGCTGGTGGTATCCGAAATAACTCAAATCCAAAGTATTTGTGTCTGCTTGTTCCTGTTATTTATTTGCCCACCTGAATGAAGAAGCATACGAAGATGATTTGACAGAAAACGAAGATGACGTGGATGCAATTCAAAGAATGCCATCCTCTAAGGTCAACAAGGAAGCAGTTTCTTAAGAGATGTTTGTTAGACTTTAGGTCCACACAACACGCGGAGTCGCTTGGAATTAAACATAACCTGCTTGATTTAGATTGGGAAAATCGTACGGTTTTAACCCAAATCCATTTTATGTAGGCAAAATATCGGAATTTGGCCCCAATTATCGGCACATTTTCACATGTGTCCATAACTTTATTTTTTTTTATTTGTGGCCATAACTATGACTTCGTTTTATTTTGTGGCCGCGTCGTAACGTCGTTGCCTACGTGGACTAACGGCTGAAGGAGCGTGCGAACGTGGCCATCTGCGTGGCAATTCTAAAATAAAGTCATAGTTATGGCCATAAAGTCGGGGTCGCAGATGAAAATAGCCCGATAATTGGGGCCAAAATCCGATATTTTGTCTTTTATCTAAAAGACAGGATGACCACGTTTGTTGCCACGAGTTCAGCCGTTAGTCCACGTAGGTAAGATCCACCAACGGCGTTATGTCGAGGCCATAAACAAAATCAATGTCATAGTTATGGTCATAAATAAAAATAAATAAAGTTGTGGCCGCAGATGAAAATAGCCCGATAATTAAGGCCAAAATCCGATATTTTGCCTTTTATGTAAACAGAAATCCAGCCTCATAATTTATTAATGCAAATAAGATATATCTTACTTAAGTGAATTTTCCCAAATATAATACGTTAATTTAATATTTTTTTAAATAGGATTTGAAATATCAAATTCATATTTAAAAAATGTAAATAAATTTATTAATTATTTAAGAAAAACTAATAACAATGACTAAATTCAAATTTTCTCTTGGTCAAGCCGTTAATAAATTTTAATCAATAAAAAAATTCAAACCTTTAAATGAAAAAGAATTATTTAAAGAATTCATAAAAAGGAATTCATTAACTAAAAACAGGACAGGAACACAAGAATGATAAGAACTTGTTGAAATGATTTGACGGAAAAGATGATGATGTGAATGCAATTCAAGAATGCCATATTCTTCTTTGGATCAACAAGCCGATCGGCTTTGAGAGCTTGACCTTCGTGCCAGACTTCTTGGTATACGAAAATTACTCCACCTCCGCTTGGTAAATAAGCAAAAGTTCATCCATCCATTTTATAATTGAAATTTAAGTTCCTTCTCATATCCGCAATTCCATTTTCTTTCAGAGGGTTGCGATGCGGAGAAGTTCCGCATGATCGTTGGAAAAGTGGTATTATCCTCCATAACTCCCACCCCCGACAATCTAACTTCTGCCGTTTTAGTGGGATTAAAGGTCAAGTCCTGTCACGGTCTCGGCGTCATAGTTGCCAAGGATCCTGAAGATGACGTGAACATTTTGTTCCATGACTTCCCCTTAATCCAAGTGGACTATGAGATCGGCACCCGCATCCTACACTACATACTATCCGAAAAGTCCCCGCCCGTGCCGGACGCTCATCAGCAAATCCATCACTCCCAGGGTTGCTTTTTTCCCTTCTAGGGGGCCGAACTATGTTGCCCCAGCAATCCTTAAGGTGAGACCTGCCCTCATTCAATCGAACACGCATTACAGAACATTCATTTCATTTTTTGTTTGATTCAATCTTCCTGCTTCACAGCCGGACATCACGGCTCCAGGAGTGAACATTTTTGCTGCAGTTCCTTCTATTTACGACAAAGCTGACAACGGGTATGCTATATTATCGGGGACATCAATGTCCACCCCGCATGTAGCAGGGATCGTCGCTATCCTCAAGTCCCTGCATCCAGATTGGTCCCCGGGGGCCATTAGGTCAGCCATGGTCACAACAGGTAATTTGATTGCCTATAGTTGTCACTGTCGGAGTTTTACCTTCCAGTAGTCTGGTTGTTGTTCCTATTGATTCAGGGTAATGTCTATGTTGCGGCAGCCATGGTGTACAGACCATTGCCCTATCCTCTACGAGCATCTCTGCAGAAGCGCGCTGATCCATTTGACATGGGCGGGGGGATCGTCGACCCCAGGGCTGCCGAAGAACCTGGCCTGATCTACGACATGAGCTTGACCGATTGATTATATTCAATATTTATGTGCGATGGGCTAGGAAAACTCGTCCTTGTCCCGTTTCATACACGATGCCCAATGCCCGGGACAAAGCCAACGATCCTGGACATAAACCTTCCGTCGATCACAATCCCAGACCTGGAGAATGTCACGACAGTGAGGAGGACGGTCACGAATGTCGGACATCCAAAATCGGTGTACCAGGTCGAGGTCGAGCCGCCACAAGGTACCGCGGTTATGGTAAGGGCTGGTGTCCTGGTTTCTGGACCGGGGATCAGCAAGCTGAGCTTCGAGGTAGAGGTGACCGCTACGGCCACGGAGAAGACGGACACAGGGTACTACTTTGGGAGCATGACATGGAGTGATGGACTTCATTCGGTCAGGATTCCTATTGCCGTGAGGATGGTGTGACAAGATATTACTGGGGCGTGCCTTGCGGACAACCTGGGCATGTACCCCGTTCGATGCTCTCGGGATAAGAATCAATGGAGGATATATATTCGAGGGATTATTTGAATTCTCGAAGGTCAAGACCCTCGGAAGACGGCTGTACACTCACTCACCAACGTACGGGATCAGCGACTCACCAAGTTCGCTGTAAATATATTTTAAAACGGCATCGAAAGGTACAACGCTAACGGGTGCTGGGAAATGGTACAAATACCGCTCATCCTCCACCTGATTCTCCCTTTTTTGGTTTAGAAATTTTCAAGGGCGTTAATCAATCTATGTTGTTTGTGTTTTGATAGAAAAAATTAATTTTTTAAAAAATATTTTCTAATAATGACTCACATTTATATTTTAAGCATTGAGCTCCATATCATTTTTAATGTCAAGCAATATCTTTTTCTAAAACCGAGCTCAAATAAATTTGGATTATTATTTTCAAATTTCCAATAAGAGAGCGTAGCAAAACAATACAGCTCAGGCTAGTTGTGACTCAGTAAAACATTGCTCAAGCTCATCACTAGAGATAAGCGGAGTGTTACAACGACACATTTTCGCTTACAACAACACATTACTAGCTAAAATATAAGTACTTATGGAATTAAATCAACTTAATATTTTCAAACACAATTATAAAGAATGATTTTTCATCAATAATTAGTTTTAAAAATTATTTGATTATGTTAAAAATATTAAAATAGATAATAAAAAATATTTTAAATTAGGCGAGATGAGAAAAATGAAAAAAAAAACATTATTTTTAGTAACAAGGTCAGTAAAGTATAGCAAGTTTAATACATGTGTAATCATGATAATTCATAATAAATTATTTTATTTAAAAAATTTTTCATTATAATCTAACTTTCAAATAACGATATAAAAAATCGATAATTACTTTTCCGAAACAGTTGTCAATCACTTTTAACTACGATTTGCAGTAGGGCTGCCAATTTGAGCCATAAAATATGTGTCCGATTTTAAAACTTAAGTAAGATTATATACATGTATAACTCGTTTATGTACATCGTCTTTATTTTCTTCTCTCTCGGAAGAAACATGATCATTTCTTTTATCATTCCAATAATTCCACACGCATGCCTCCGTTACCCTTACTCTACCATACCTACCCGATTTGTGAGGATATCCAAATATAGAACCCACCCCACCTATATATTTTAGAAATTATTAATTTAAACTTAAAATTTTTGTATTTTTTTTTAAAAGGCTTATCCTTTTAAAGATTCATCTCGTATTAATTTTTGGCCCGAGGAGTCAAAGTCACTACGAAGCCGACGACGATAATTATGATGGAGATAGAGAGAGACTCAGAAGGAAGTATTTTTCATGACTCCAAAGTCAGTCATCGCTTGTCTGCTTCGGAAAAGTCATTGAATAACTAAAGGTGGGACAGACACTCTGTGATGGGGAGGCAAAGGCAGTCTAGAAAAACAAAAAACTTTAAAAAATGAAGACTAGATGTGATTACAAGATTAAGTTATTTTAAATTAATTTTTTTTTATATGAATGAGAAATTAGATAGCAAACATCTTTTAATGAATGAGAACTTAGATGAGAAAAATTGAGGAGGAGGAGGAAACACCAAATTAAGTTTCGCCCCATGAGACATGTTTTATGGTGTTGTTGGGATATTATTGATAATTTCAACGGCCTCTCCAAAGTCAGTCATCGCTGCCTCAACTTTTTAAACATTAAAACAAAAATATTAGTAAATTAAGATATCTTTATATTGTATATATAAAGATGTGCCTTGAGATTTTTAGTACATCTTATGGGTGGATTCACTACAATCCCCCTCTGCTTTTATCATTTTATTAGTTTATTATTCACTTTTCTCCTCCTGTTTTCTCCCTGGGTTACGTTTGTTGTCCAGGGAACAGCACTGGCTATGGGCAACCACACCGACCGGGCTGCTTTGCTCGAGTTCAGGGGCCGCATACCCGATGACCCCGATGGTGTATTTACCTCCTGGAATGACACTGTCCACTTCTGTCATTGGCAGGGCGTAACTTGCAGCAGGAGACGTCCCCGCGTCACCGAATTGTGGCTCCCGGGATCCAGACTGGGGGGGTCCTTGTCACCCTACATTGGGAATCTCAGCTTCCTCAGGATATTAAACATCAAAAACAACAGTTTTGCTGGCGAAATCCCCCCTGAAATCGGGAACTTGCGTCGGCTGGCAGTGTTGAGGCTGAATAATAACTCGTTTTCGGGTCAGCTCCCTGGGAACATCTCGGGCTGCACAAACCTACAAGTGATCTGGCTGGGAAACAGCAAGCTTGTTGCAGAAATACCTCCTGGATTATCTGCCTTGTCGAAGCTTCAAGCCTTTGATGTCTCCAACAACAATTTCACCGGGAAGTTCCCTGATTTCTTCGGCAACTTCTCGTCTCTGGAGGTCATTGGTGGAGTGCAAAATGGTTTCAGTGGCCCCATCCCGGCATCTCTTGGGCAATTGCGAAGATTGCAACAGATTTATCTCGCAATAAACTACTTTTCCGGTTCGGTACCTGCCTCGATTTTCAACATAACCTCTCTGACGGTAATAGCCTTCACGGAGCACAAACTCAAGGGAGGTCTCCCTATGGATCTCGGAATCACTCTTCCCAATCTCCAGCGTTTCTATTTTAGTAATTATCAGTTGACCAGACCTATTCCCCCGTCAATAGCAAACGCGACAAACTTATTGGGTCTTGAGTTGACCCTGAACAATTTCACCAGATCGGTACCTGATCTAAAAAATCTCAATCAGTTGACGTGGCTTCGTATTGCAGGCCATCAATTGGGAAACGTCGAGTCGGGGAACTTGAAATTCATTGAGTCCCTCAATTCCACCGAGCTGTGGGTTCTGAATTTCGGTTTAAACTATTTTGGAGGTACGTTGCCTCAGTCTATTGGGAACTTATCTTCCAACTTGTACTATTTGGCATTCTGGTCCAATCAGCTCATGGGGACCCTCCCTTCTAGCATTGGGAATCTTCACAACCTGGAAGATCTACGAATGGGCTGGAATCCATTGACGGGTATGCTCCCAAAGGAAATTGGTAACCTCCACAAGTTGAAGATCCTACATGCAGAGTTCAACAAATTCATCGGGGAAATCCCATCTTCTCTTGGAAATTTGACTATGTTGACAGATCTTTCGTTGGGAGGGAACGGATTCAGTGGGAGTATTCCAGCAAGCCTCGGAAATTGCCAAAACTTGATCCTTTTGAATCTATCTGAAAACAACCTGAGTGGAACTATACCATCCCAAGTCTTAGGTATTTCTTCCTTATCATACTTTCTCGATTTATCTCGGAACAAATTAACAGGCGCCCTACCAGATGAAGTTGGCCACCTGAAGAACCTAGCAATATTAAATGTGCACGGGAATAGACTGTCTGGACAGGTCCCGGGCACTCTCGGAGGATGCACCAGCTTGGTGTTATTGGACATTGGGAATAATATGTTTGAAGGCGACATCTCCGCATTTTTATCTCCTCTGAAAAAACTTCAACGACTAGACTTATCACAGAATCACTTCTCAGGCCGGGTACCGAAATTCCTAGGAGACTTCCAGCTCACATACCACAATCTATCATTCAACCACTTCGAGGGAGAAGTTCCAAATAAAGGAGTCTTCCTAAATGCCACGGGGGTCTCGATAACGGGAAATTACGAACTCTGTGGCGGGATTCCATCATTGAACTTACCATTCTGTCCAACTTCTAAACTGAAGCGCGGTAGAAAAAAAATGTTGTCGAAGATCCTTATTGCGATTGCCAGTGGGATTACTTTCTTGTTCGTTCTGCTTTTGCTGCTTGCATCGCATCGTTGCATGAACAGAAAAAGGAGGAGAAACATGAGGTCGCAGCCTAGGTTGGTTCCCGAAGGCCCTTTTCCACAAATTTCGTACAAGGATATAATCAAGGCGACCGGTGGGCTCAATCAAAATAACTTGATCGGTGTCGGTGGTTTTGGTTCCGTGTTTAAGGGGATCCTAAGAAATTGTGATAATGCTGTAGCCATTAAGGTTCTCGACCTCCGAACTCGAGCAGCTTGGAAGGGTTTTGTGGCAGAGTGTGAGGTATTGAAGAAGATCAGACACCGAAACATCGTTAAGATTTCTACTGTCTGCTCGACCATCGACTTCCAAGGTAATGATTTTAAGGCCCTTGTGTATGAGTACATGGAAAATGGAAACCTAGAAGATTGGCTGCATCCTAAAGTTACACCAGAGGGTGTGTGCCGGAAGTTAAGTTTAAGGCATAGGCTTAGTATTGCCGTGGACATTGCATGTGCTGTGGAGTATCTGCATCACGAGTGTGACGTGCCGGTGATTCACTGTGATTTGAAGCCGAGCAATGTTCTCCTGGATGTGGAGATGACAGCAAAGGTCGGTGATTTCGGACTCACGAGAATTCTCTCTGCCGGTGATGTTGTTGTGCAAGTAAGCTCGACAGGAGTGAGAGGGACGGTCGGCTATAGTCCTCCAGGTGCGTGAATTTTATTGTAAATGTGGTTTTAGATATTTGTTAGCTCGTACTCAGTAATATAGGCCGTTTAACGAGAATTATTGTAGAGTACGGAATGGGAAGGCAAGTATCGAGGGAAGGTGATGTTTACAGTTTTGGAATTCTTCTGCTGGAGATGTTTACGGGAAAGAGGCCGACCGACGACATGTTCCAGGATGCTTGGAACATCCGGTGCCATTGCGAGGCCGGGTTGCCGGAAAGAGCGGGAGAAGTAGCAGACCCTTGTATGTTTCTAAATGAGTCTGGAGTAGGATCGAGCCTTCGCGCTCCGCAAAGGAATCTAGAATGTCTGGCGAAGGTGTTCGAAATCGGAGTGGCATGTTGTAGTGAGTTGCCGAGAGAAAGGATGGACATCCGTGAGGCCGCAGCGAAACTACGATCCATCAAATCTCTGGCAGGGTGATGCTCTGAATCCCGAATGCCAACCTGAAGGATTGTATCCCTGATCGATTGCTTGTTTGCTGGTGGTATCCGAAATAACTCAAATCCAAAGTATTTGTGTCTGCTTGTTCCTGTTATTTATTTGCCCACCTGAATGAAGAAGCATACGAAGATGATTTGACAGAAAACGAAGATGACGTGGATGCAATTCAAAGAATGCCGTCCTCTAAGGTCAACAAGGAAGCAGTTTCATAAGAGATGTTTGTTAGACTTTAGGTCCACACAACACGCGGAGTCGCTTGGAATTAAACATAACCTGCTTGATTTAGATTGGGAAAATCGTACGGTTTTAACCCAAATCCATTTTATGTAAACAGAAATCCAGCCTCATAATTTATTAATGCAAATAAGATATATCTTACTTAAGTGAATTTTCCCAAATATAATACGTTAATTTAATATTTTTTTAAATAGGATTTGAAATATCAAATTCATATTTAAAAAATGTAAATAAATTTATTAATTATTTAAGAAAAACTAATAACAATGACTAAATTCAAATTTTCTCTTGGTCAAGCCGTTAATAAATTTTAATCAATAAAAAAATTCAAACCTTTAAATGAAAAAGAATTATTTAAAGAATTCATAAAAAGGAATTCATTAACTAAAAACAGGACAGGAACACAAGAATGATAAGAACTTGTTGAAATGATTTGACGGAAAAGATGATGATGTGAATGCAATTCAAGAATGCCATATTCTTCTTTGGATCAACAAGCCGATCGGCTTTGAGAGCTTGACCTTCGTGCCAGACTTCTTGGTATACGAAAATTACTCCACCTCCGCTTGGTAAATAAGCAAAAGTTCATCCATCCATTTTATAATTGAAATTTAAGTTCCTTCTCATATCCGCAATTCCATTTTCTTTCAGAGGGTTGCGATGCGGAGAAGTTCCGCATGATCGTTGGAAAAGTGGTATTATCCTCCATAACTCCCACCCCCGACAATCTAACTTCTGCCGTTTTAGTGGGATTAAAGGTCAAGTCCTGTCACGGTCTCGGCGTCATAGTTGCCAAGGATCCTGAAGATGACGTGAACATTTTGTTCCATGACTTCCCCTTAATCCAAGTGGACTATGAGATCGGCACCCGCATCCTACACTACATACTATCCGAAAAGTCCCCGCCCGTGCCGGACGCTCATCAGCAAATCCATCACTCCCAGGGTTGCTTTTTTCCCTTCTAGGGGGCCGAACTATGTTGCCCCAGCAATCCTTAAGGTGAGACCTGCCCTCATTCAATCGAACACGCATTACAGAACATTCATTTCATTTTTTGTTTGATTCAATCTTCCAGCTTCACAGCCGGACATCACGGCTCCAGGAGTGAACATTTTTGCTGCAGTTCCTTCTATTTACGACAAAGCTGACAACGGGTATGCTATATTATCGGGGACATCAATGTCCACCCCGCATGTAGCAGGGATCGTCGCTATCCTCAAGTCCCTGCATCCAGATTGGTCCCGGGGGGCCATTAGGTCAGCCATGGTCACAACAGGTAATTTGATTGCCTATAGTTGTCACTGTCGGAGTTTTACCTTCCAGTAGTCTGGTTGTTGTTCCTATTGATTCAGGGTAATGTCTATGTTGCGGCAGCCATGGTGTACAGACCATTGCCCTATCCTCTACGAGCATCTCTGCAGAAGCGCGCTGATCCATTTGACATGGGCGGGGGGATCGTCGACCCCAGGGCTGCCGAAGAACCTGGCCTGATCTACGACATGAGCTTGACCGATTGATTATATTCAATATTTATGTGCGATGGGCTAGGAAAACTCGTCCTTGTCCCGTTTCATACACGATGCCCAATGCCCGGGACAAAGCCAACGATCCTGGACATAAACCTTCCGTCGATCACAATCCCAGACCTGGAGAATGTCACGACAGTGAGGAGGACGGTCACGAATGTCGGACATCCAAAATCGGTGTACCAGGTCGAGGTCGAGCCGCCACAAGGTACCGCGGTTATGGTAAGGGCTGGTGTCCTGGTTTCTGGACCGGGGATCAGCAAGCTGAGCTTCGAGGTAGAGGTGACCGCTACGGCCACGGAGAAGACGGACACAGGGTACTACTTTGGGAGCATGACATGGAGTGATGGACTTCATTCGGTCAGGATTCCTATTGCCGTGAGGATGGTGTGACAAGATATTACTGGGGCGTGCCTTGCGGACAACCAGGGCATGTACCCCGTTCAATGCTCTCGGGACAAGAATCAATGGAGGATATATATTCGAGGGATTATTTGAATTCTCGAAGGTCAAGACCCTCGGAAGACGGCTGTACACTCACTCACCAATGTACGGGATCAGCGACTCGCTAAGTTCACTGTAAATATATTTTAAAACGGCATCGAAAGGTACAACGCTAACGGGTGCTGGGAAATGGTACAAATACCGCTCATCCTCCACCTGATTCTCCCTTTTTTGGTTTAGAAATTTTCAAGGGCGTTAATCAATCTATGTTGTTTGTGTTTTGATAGAAAAAAATAATTTTTTAAAAAATATTTTCTAATAATGGCTCACATAGATATTTTAAGCATTGAGCTCCATATCATTTTTAATGTCAAGCAATATCTTTTACTAAAACCGAACTCAAATAAATTTGGATATTATTTTCAAATTTCCAATAAGAGAGCGTAGCAAAACAATACTTACTGTAGTATAGCAACGTATAGCTCAGGCTAGTTGTGACTCAGTAAAACATTGCTCAAGCTCATCACTAAAGATAAGCGGAGTGTTACAACAACACATTTTCGCTTACAACAACACATTACTAGCTAAAATATAAGTACTTATGGAATTAAATCAACTTAATATTTTCAAACACAATTATAAAGAATGATTTTTCATCAATAATTAGTTTTAAAAATTATATGATTATGTTAAAAATATTAAAATAGATAATAAAAAATATTTTAAATTAGGTGAGATGAGAAAAATGAAAAAAAAACATTATTTTAAGTAACAAGGTCAGTAAAGTATAGCAAGTTTAATACATGTGTAATCATGATAATTCATAATAAATTATTTTATTTAAAAAATTTTTCATTATAATCTAACTTTCAAATAACGATATAAAAAATCGATAATTACTTTTCCGAAACAGTTGTCAATCACTTTTAACTACGATTTGCAGTAGGGCTGCCAATTTGAGCCATAAAATATGTGTCCGATTTTAAAACTTAAGTAAGATTATATACATGTATAACTCGTTTATGTACATCGTCTTTATTTTCTTCTCTCTCGGAAGAAACATGATCATTTCTTTTATCATTCCAATAATTCCACACGCATGCCTCCGTTACCCTTACTCTACCATACCTACCCGATTTGTGAGGATATCCAAATATAGAACCCACCCCACCTATATATTTTAGAAATTATTAATTTAAACTTAAAATTTTTGTATTTTTTTTTAAAAGGCTTATCCTTTTAAAGATTCATCTCGTATTAATTTTTGGCCCGAGGAGTCAAAGTCACTACGAAGCCGACGACGATAATTATGATGGAGATAGAGAGAGACTCAGAAGGAAGTATTTTTCATGACTCCAAAGTCAGTCATCGCTTGTCTGCTTCGGAAAAGTCATTGAATAACTAAAGGTGGGACAGACACTCTGTGATGGGGAGGCAAAGGCAGTCTAGAAAAACAAAAAACTTTAAAAAATGAAGACTAGATGTGATTACAAGATTAAGTTATTTTAAATTAATTTTTTTTTATATGAATGAGAAATTAGATAGCAAACATCTTTTAATGAATGAGAACTTAGATGAGAAAAATTGAGGAGGAGGAGGAAACACCAAATTAAGTTTCGCCCCATGAGACATGTTTTATGGTGTTGTTGGGATATTATTGATAATTTCGACGGCCTCTCCAAAGTCAGTCATCGCTGCGTCAACTTTTCTAACATTAAAACAAAAATATTAGTAAATTAAGATATCTTTATATTGTATATATAAAGATGTGCCTTGAGATTTTTAGTACATCTTATGGGTGGATTCACTACAATCCCCCTCTGCTTTTATCATTTTATTAGTTTATTATTCACTTTTCTCCTCCTGTTTTCTCCCTGGGTTACGTTTGTTGTCCAGGGAGAAGCACTGGCTATGGGCAACCACACCGACCGGGCTGCTTTGCTCGAGTTCAGGGGCCGCATACCCGATGACCCCGACGGGGTACTCCGCTCGTGGAATGACACCCTCCACTTCTGTCATTGGCTGGGCATAACTTGCAGCAGGAGACGTCCCCGCGTCACCGAAATGGTGCTCCCGGGCTACAGACTGCGGGGCTCCTTGTCACCCTACATTGGGAATCTCAGCTTCCTCAGGCTATTAAACCTCAACAACAACGGTTTTGCCCGCGAAATCCCCCTGAAATCGGGAACCTGCGTCGGTTGACAGTGTTGAAGCTGGATTATAACTCTTTTTCAGGTCAGCTCCCGGGGAACATCTCTGGCTGTGCAAGCCTACAAGTTATCCTTCTGGGGAACAGCCAGCTTGTTGGAGAAATACCTCGTGGATTATCGGCTCTGTCGAAGGTTCAGGTCTTCCAAGTCCACAACAACCATTTAACCGGGATGTTCCCTGATTTCTTCGGCAACTTCTCATCTCTAGAGTTCGTTGGCGGAATGCAAGATGGTTTCGGCGGCCCCATCCCCGCATCTCTTGGGCGATTGCGAAGGTTGGGACAGATTGTTCTCGCAAAAAACTTCCTTTCTGGTACGGTACACACCTCGATTTTCAACATAACCTCTCTGATGGTAATAGAGTTCTCGGATAATAAACTCCAGGGAGGTCTCCCTCTGGATATTCGATCGCTAAATTCGCATACCGTAAGTATACGGATCGCAACAAGTAATATAGTAATGAGTAGAGTTATCGTTCCCACGAGGATAGCAATTAAAATCCTTTAGCATATACAATTGCAATTTTTATGTAGCCAAGCAAATAAGAGAAATGAGTTTTTAAATATGAAAAGTAAACTAATGAAAAAAAAATTTCAAAGCAAAGAATCAGAATTCAATAGAAGGAAAAGCCTAGGATCAAGTATCCCCTCCTTGTTTCGTTAAACATCTTCACTCGTTTATCCCAAATTCATACTAATTCTGTTCACTAACCGGATTCTTATGTCCCTAAGTGCCTCTCCCGGGTTTACAAAGGATTATTCTAAACCACCATAAACCTATATCCCTATAGTGAATTACAAAGGCAATAACACATTAAGATTCAATCATTTATTGGTTACCTAGAAGTATATCTCCTGATACTACTTACTAGCCAATTTACTCCCGCGATATTAACCAAAGCTACTCCGTTCACGTTCTCTCATAAAATTCCTCTCCCGAGTTTAAAATAGGCTAACAAATCATACAATTCGTTGATCCATCAAATTGCATGCATTAAGATTAAATGAAGTAAGTAAACATCCAAAGTATGAATTTGTTCTAAAACGAGTTCAGAAAATTTAACTACGCAATTCAGTTCAACATAATCCTAGCAAAGCAAGTTTAGCCGAACATTGTTTTTGAGACACAATTCCAATAAAAGAAAAGCATCCTAAAACAATAATCTAACTCCCTTCTTCTCCTTTGTCGAATTCTTCCTCTCCTGTCAAATCTGCTGTCTAATATCCTCTCCCCTCTAGCCTAAGGAACAAAGTCCTTTAATAGCCCTAAAAAAATAAACTACGAAATATCTGAAAATCTGGGATAAAATCTTTTTTTCCTCTTTAATTAGTCTCCTTCACACGTGACCTTCAAGTCTTTTCCCTTGCACATAATCTTTGTAGAGAGTCGAAATCTTCTTATTTCCATTTTTGACCTGAAATAAACCTAAAATTCGGCAATATCCAAATTCTCGAGAGTAATGTGAAATAATAAGAAATAATATGCAATAAACGCAATATTTCACAAATATAACAGAATCTAGGTATGAAATCAACATAAATAACTCTACTTTCATAGAGTTATCACATCCCCAAACCTAAATTTTGCTAGTCCCGAGCAAAAATAAAAACTAAATGACTCTCCTCAGCAAACCCAAGTCACTCAAACGTAGAAACACCTCTCATATCATTCTCCGAAATGGTTGCATCCTTCTCACGCATCTCGATTCCATTCAGTACCTAGCATGCTCAATTAAACTTTAAAATATGATTATTTCATCCCAGCAGGTTGCACACTCAACATTAACGGGCATACACTCCCAATAGCTCATGTCAACCAGGAACTTGCAAAGATCACCACAAACATCCCTATCCACTCATCAAAGGTTTTTCGACTTTTGTGATCATTACTTTTTCTTTTTCTTTTACGGTTGCACGACTCTAAATGTATCATCTAATTCCGGCAAAAGCTAATGTAGCGAGTTCTCAATCAATGACTCCCGGTTCAGTTGAACCAAGGCACTAGGTGATAAGGCAAACCTCGGATCAATCACTCAAGCTAGCACGGAAGACTCACACCACAAGCACATATTCAGGCCACATCTTTTCTCTATTTTTTCTTTTGTTTTTTTTTATTTTTACCTGAACATACTTAGAGCCTTGGCAACCTTATTATTTTTTTTTCTCTTTTTTTTTCAACACATTGACCAAAGACTTCGTTTCAAGAGATAATTCAGGCTACTCCACTCGTCACTAGTCACCATGCATTCTAAGGGTACGTAACTTGTCGCCGCTAAGCATGCTTCCTACTGGGATATCTTGTTTTCAAAATTCGAAAAATTTCAGCACATTAGGCAAAGAACTTCATCTTTCCGCACTTTACGATTGCAACCTTAAGCGCATCATCGAATAAAGACATTCCTTGAATTGATGCTCGTTAGTAGATTTTTTAAGCCTTTGCGGAAAATGAATTTTGGGTACAAATGGTGGTTTCGAGGTGTGTACCTTTGTGGTTGCTTCATCGGTTGGCCCCTTATCATTTGTCCTTCGCTTGTTTTCTGTTTATTGCGCTTCTCTCTAGCTTGTTCCTTCTCCACCTCCATCTTTTCGAAGGCTTCTTCGAAATCACGACCATTGTGAAGGGTGACGGCGTTGCAATGCTCTCTTTTGGGATTTACCTCAGTGTTGCTTGGTAAAGTTCCATGTGGTCTGCAGGTAATAGAACTAGCAATTTACCCTATTTGCACTTCCAATTGTTTAATGGACGTAGCATGGTCCTTCAGGATCATCTCTTAACGTTTTTGAACCTCCTCTTGTTGTTTCCGGGTCTCCTCCTGACTGGCAAGCAATCGAGTTAGTAATTCATCAACATTAAGCCTATTCTCACATGCGGGTGGCTGTTTTGTGTTCATAAAACCAGGAGGCTGATTCTTCCTCGGTTGACTTGGTTCTTGTGGCCTTGCGTTGTTTCTCCATGAGAAGTTTGGGTGATTTCTCCATCCAGGATAGTAGGTGTTGGAAAACGGGTTGTTCCGTGGATTATAGCCTACATAATTTACTTCTGGCGCTTCTCTCTGGTCCTCATCTCCCTGCACATCATAATACATGCTATTAATACCGATTTTGGAGTTCGGAGTGCAACGACTTCCCTGGTGAGTTGCTCAAGCTGAGCGTTTATAGATGTCACTGTATCCATTTGATGCAGCCCGACGACTCCTCTTGTTGATGTTTTTCGCTGACCATTGTTGGCGATTTGTTCGAACAACTCCAAGGATTCCTCAGGTGTCTTGTTCATCAAAGTTCCTCCTGCAGCAGAATCTACTATGGATTGAAGCTGATCTGCCAAGCCATCGTAGAAGCTTTGCACGAGCATCCACTTCGGGATCTCATGGTGTGGGCATAGACGTAATAATTCTTTGAAACGCTCCCAAGCTTCATACATGGATTCAATTGAATGTTGACGGAAGGTTATGATCTCGTTCCTGATCCTTACAGTTCGGTTCGGTGGGAAGTATTTTGCCAAGAATAGCTTCGAAAGATCCTCCCATGATCGGACTGCCTCTTCCGGCAAGGAGTAAAGCCATGATCGAGCCTTGTCCTGTAATGAGAACGGGAACAATCTCATTCGGACTGCCTCGGCTGACGCTCCATTGCATCTAAATGTGTCGCATAAATCCTCGAATCGAGTGAGGTGCCAGTGAGGGTCTTCGTTTGACAAGCCTCCAAAACTTGAGTTCTCAATCATGTGGAGTACGGACGGCTTGATCTCAAAATTCTGAGCCTGAATTGCTGGACGAAGAAATCTGGTAGGCTCATGGGGAGTAGGTTGAGCGAAGTCTCGCATCGTCCTTCGCGGAGCTGGTGGATTAACTTCTTGAATCTCGTTGTAATGATTTCTGTCTGCCATCGTGCTCCGTTGACTTCTTCTGAGTGCTCAAAATGTCCTCTCAATCTCAGGATCGAATGCAAATAAATCTTCGCTGTGCGAGCGGCGCATACTCCTGAAAAATAGAGAAAGAAAGAAAGAAAATTAAACTACATGGTCAACACAAATTGCTTTCGTAGCAAGTAAAAGATTTTAAAATCTATCCCCGGCAACGGGGCCAAAAACTTGGTCAACACAAATTCGCAAGTATACGGATTGCAACAAGTAATATAGTAATGAGTAGAGTTATCGTTCCCACGACGACAGCAATTAAAATCCTTTAGCATATACAATTGCAATTTTTATGTAGCCAAGAAAATAAGAGAAATTCGTTTTTAAATATGAAAAGTAAACTAATGAAAAATAAATTTCAAAGCAAAGAATCAGAATTCAATAGAAGGAAAAGCCTAGGATCAAGTATCCCCTCCTTGTTTCGTTAAACCCCTTCACTCGTTTATCCCAAATTCATACTAATTCTGTTTACTAACCGGATTCTTATGTCCCTAAGTGCCTCTCCTGCGTTTACAAAGGATTATTCTAAACCAATCCCTATAGTGAATTACGAAGGCAAGAACGCATTAAGATTCAATCCTTTATTGGTTACCTAGAAGTATATCTCCCGATACTACTTACTAGCCAATTCGCTCCCGCGATATTAACCAAGGCTACTCCGTTCACGTTCTCTCCTAAAATTCCTCTCCCCAGTTTAAATTAGGCTAACAAATCATACAATTCATTGATCTGTCAAATTGCATGCATTATGATTAATCGAAGTAAGTAAACATCCAAAGTACGAATTTGTTCTAAAACGAGTTCAGAAAATTTAACTACGCAATTCAGTTCAACATAATCCTAGCAAAGCAAGTTTAGCCGAACATTGTTTTTGACACACAATTCCAATAAAAGAAAAGCATCCTAAAACAATAATCTAACTCCGTTCTTCTCCTTTGTGGAATTCTTCCTCTCCTGTCAAATCTACTGTCTAATATCCTCTCCCCTCTAGCCTAAGGAACAAAGTCCTTTAATAGCCCTAAAAAAATAAACTACGAAATATCTGAAAATCTGTGATAAAATCTTTTTTTCCTCTTCAATTAGTCTCCTTCACACGTGACCTTCAAGTCTTTTCCCTTGCACATAATCTTTGTAGATAGCCGAAATCTTCTTATTTCCATTTTTGACCAGAAATAAACCTAAAATTCGACAATATCCAAATTCTCGAGAGTAATGTGAAATAATAAGATTGTCGGGTAGCGTGATTCGCGGACGGAATCGTCGAGCATCTGCGTTCTTGGGGAGACAAGTTGGGAGATCGTGCCTTTGATGACGACGCCTTTCTTTTTCCCCGTCTCTTCTCTTGGTGCTTGTATTGTCTGTCTGAGTGTAAACCTTTCCCTCCTTTTTATAGTTTTTTTTGTCCTTTTTATTTTTTACAATGCAATATTATATTTTTTCACTTTTATTTGATTTGATTGGATTTGATTTTATTTGATTTGATTTTGTTTTGTTTTTGTTTTATTGATTTTGATTTTTGGAAAAAAATTGGGTTATGACAGTTATCTCCGGAGAGGTCGGCTAGAGTTCCCCTTTCGATTCCTGGTAGTTCTGAGATTAGTCGTCCCTTCGCGGCCATTGTTCAACGGAGGACACCGCAACGAGGCCGACTCCTCAGTATCAACATGACGGACTCTATTCTTCCCGAGATATTCAGTTAAAGAATATTTGGTACTTCCTCAAGGCAGACACTAAGGCATCATCATCGAAAGTGCCGTCGATTGAGTTATAATGCTCGGACAAGTAGTTAAAGGAGCAAGCAAAGATTTGATTAGTATCAAATAATACTCGATCCATTTCTTGATATAAATTATTATCCATTAGTTCAGAATATCAAAAATAATTAATTTAGGACATATTTATATACAAATCCGAATTGATTATACATTTTTAATGAAGATTAACTTCTATTCTCAAATTAATTACGGTTTTAAGTTGAATTTTGCAGCATTTTTAATGAATTAACTTGTATTTCCAAACTGATACACAAACGAACAACGTTATCCAAGTTAATCGTATCTAAAGCAAAATATTGATGAATGCAATTTGTTATGTATATAAACTGACTATCTATCCATTAGTCAATACACACAACAAAGACAATGGCCCCAAACTCCATCATCCTTTCGGTCCTATTCCTTCTATTGTTGTTGATAAGCCCCAGTCTCGAATCTGATGATGTAATGAGGTTTGCGAAGAATCACCTCAAGGCCTTTGGCTATTTGTCGGAGAATTATACTTCCATCCACGAGGATGCCTATGACGTGGCATTGGCGTCAGCCCTGAGGAAGTACCAAACTTTCTATGGAATTAATGTCTCGGGAAGAATAGAGTCCCACACATTGCTGATAATGAGTCAGCGTTGTGGCGGTGTCCCCGACCATTCCTCGGCAGACAACATCACGCCGCAGTATGCTTTCTATCTGGGAAAATCCCAAATGGCCTAAATTCATGAGGAAACTCAAGTACGTCTTCACGACTGTTCAGTTGCCTTATAAGAACAAGTTAAGCAAAGTTTAGTATAATCTGGAATAGATTTGGTAGGCTAAGCAAATAGTTGATTAATATCAAATATTAGCAAAGTTTCCTCCATAACCGCTGTTGTAACTACCAAGGATTTTGTTGGCTGAATGTATGTTGTACGCGCGCCTTCCGGCCTAGCACGCGCGAGGCGGTTCGAACGACCCGAGGATCCGGGCCCGCTCCCCAAGACCCAACCGGTCGAAGTCACGACTCGAGCGTCGGACGCTGCGGAAGGGAATTGGGTGATCCCTCCCTGGGTTCCTAACTGGGCCTGCTCGGGCCCTCGTCGACCGTCCCTGTTTTCCTAAGAGGCGGCGGGCGAAAGGCGGAGCATGATCCGAAGAAGGAACTTTCGGGAGGAATCGGGAGCGGCTCGCGTCGTCAGTCCCTCATCCAAAATGGCTCCGTGAAAAGTTGTTGTTGTTTAACCTAGGTAAACTATTACGGAGTCGCCACCGACTTATTTTTAAAAGCTGTTTAAGTCGGAAAAACAGTTGGTTCGGGGATTCCTATTTATTAACTCTTACATTCAAACATGCGAAAAAGGAGGTGGTGTTTGCTCTAAAAGATTTGCTGTTGTTTAACGGGTGTTGGACCCGATCCGGGTATGATTCCGGACTCATGTCAATGTTTTACGGGCGTTGGACCCGATTCGAGTTTTTGGGCCCGAACTCAAGTGTGTTTGGAAAACAGCATGCGATGATAAGCCTATGAGCCTAAGGCATGCGGCCAAGCACAAACAATTATTGAGATTAAAGGGAGCGGGGAATGGTGATGATCGTGGGCCTATGCACTTGGGCCCACGACCCGTTACATGTGGAAATAAAGAAAAACGGGAGGCCCGCACCTCCCTCATGTACCTTAGGCCCGACCAGGGGGCTTTACATCAACTAGGCCCATCAGTTGGACCGCTTTCGAGACGTGCTTCCACCACGGGTTTCCTCGGAATCGCTTTGTCGAATCCTCGAAATCGTTGGTTGATTTTTCATGTAATATAAAACGGAAATTTGGTTAGAATGTTCAAATGATAAGAGTTGCATAATCAGGAAACACAACGAATACGAATTACGCGTAGTTGAGAAAGTGGTTTATAACTTTGGTTCGGATTGTCCGATTCAATCGAAATTTGAACCAATAGATTTGAAACATAATGGGGAGTTTGCATATAAAATTTTATAAAAATCTAACGGTACAATCTCACAAGATCAAGGAACTAAGGTGGCTGTCCGGAGAAGAAGGATAATTTGCACCAACAGTGTTGTTCCTATCATATCTTGGACCTCAAATGTCCGATCGGAGTGCAAAAGAATTTTACAGAAAGGCAAGGCAATGAAGAATTCGTGTGCAAAATTTCACGTAGATCCAACGGTTGGATCGTAAGACATGCTTGTGCAAAAATCGGAAGAAATATAGATAGCTTGTCCAGTTTGACTGACCTGAGCCGTGGGAACAAAAATTGATATCTTTTCATCCACAAGATGAAAAATTGCATGTCAAAGTCAACATGATTAAGTGAAGAAAATATCTACAAAATTTGAGAACACTCCAACGGTTTGATTCACCGGTATTGTGCAAAGAGTGAAGTAGCAACGCTCGGCAGACCTCACTTGGTGTACAGTCTGTTCACGAGGTCATATCTTGTTATTACAGAAACTTCAACGGTTAGTTAATATATGTAAACAACCATATTGAAGTCTAGTTTCTGCTCAAAAAGTTTGAACAAGATCCAACGGTTAGATCTTCAGCAATGTCCCCGGACGTAACACTGCGACAGACTGTTCTGTCGCGGTCAGTGAAGGTGGCGCTGGTTTCGGGGCGCATATCTTGGTCATCGATCAACCAAAAATTAAAAGAAAAATATCCTCAAGATCATCACTCATTGTAGATCATTTGACCTTTTGGGTTCGAGGTTCGAAAACGTACGTAACCTCTTCGAAAATAAGAGCCTTTTGAGGCGTTACCACTGAAAACAATCGAAATAGAAGGCCGGGAGATGTCCCGACACTTCCATGCCACAAATGAATGCAAAATCAACCCCAAAGCTACCGTGAAAGCTTTGAGGTCTAAAAGACGTCCGAAAATGCGTTTCGAAAGGAGTTTAAATGATTACGACCTGTTTACGTTGTGGTTAAGTGTCGGCGGGAGATGGCGCGCCGGCTGTCCTTTGTCTTTGGCTGTTACGACCTTGTCTGAAGGCTCGTTCCTCACCCCATGGTGTGTGTGGTAGGCCGAAAAGAAAGGGAACGACATAGTCAGCATACCAAACATGGTAGAAGCATGCTGGAATTAGCAAAGTGAGAGGAGGTCTCACCGAGGGGGTTACCTCGCCTCGGGGTGGCTCGAGAAGGATGAATGACGCCGGGACGGTGCCGGCTGGTAGGCTGGTCGGGAGACTTTGCCTCGTCAGCACTGGAGAGGGGGAGTCCTTGGCTCCGGTGTTGATGTGTACGGAGGAGGAGTTGGCCTCCGATTCCCCGGAGGGGGTAGAGTCTCCTGTTCCCCAGAGGGATGAACGTCTGTCTGTCCTGATTCTCTAATAGGGAGCCTCCCTGATTATCTGAAGAGTGGGAGGATTTTTTTTTAAGGAAGGAGAATGAGGAAGGAGAAGGATCTGAGATATCTCCATATTTTTTTACCGTGTGTGTTTTTTCTAATTGTCTGATAGGGGATCGTCTGATAATCCTCTGAATGGGGATAGGGAGAATCTCTGATTTTTTTGCCTAATTGAAATATTTTTACGTCTGCCTGGTCCCCTGATTGATTGGAGACGCTGGGTATGGGAAGAGGATTGTGTCCAAGTTCATCGAGATAAAGAAGGTAAGATATATTATTTAATGGGAAACGAGATTTTTTTTTTATTGATTATAGCGTGTGAAAGTGGATGAAAAAAATCTCCCCCTAGAATCTCGGATTGATTAGGGAATTTTTTGCTTTATATTATTATTATTTGTTAAATTTGGGGTATTACATGTGTTGCCTAATGTCCCTAACGGGGGACACGACGACTGTCAATAACTAACGCAGTAGCTTGAACACGTTTGGGATATAACGATTTTGTGTCCTAATAAAGGCTTGCACTTGTAGCACAACGTAGCAGCCTCCAGAACTTTTGGGATGGGAGCATTCTTGATGGTTGTCATATCAAGTTGGATCCTCCTTCCTCACCTGTAGTTGTATCCACCCGAATGTCCTCCTATAACTCCTCCGTAACCAGAGTAGCGTGGCCAGGTGCGGGGGCGTTTGGGTCACTGCCACTTCTCCAGACTCAGAGTCAGACCGAGCCGACTACCGTCGGGCCTTGAGCTCTCAGGCAGGTTGTTACAACCCCAAAATATGTTTATGTAAACAATAAATTTGATTGAAATTTTGGTTTATAAACAAACTACAAGTAAAGCATTATTAATGTTACATTTAAATTAAGAAGTTGAGATTAATCAAGCAACCACGTGCTTAGGAAATAAGTTATGTGTCTTGAGTTTTTAGTATCCGAAAACATATAGTTTGATATAATTTATCATCCATTAGTTGGTTATATCAAAGATAATTAATTACGGACATATTTGATATACAAATTGGTGTTCATTCTACAATTTTTTTTGTGTGAAGAATCCGAGTGAATTAACTTGTATTTCCAAATGAATTATAATTATAATTTTGTAACATGCGGATCTGAATTCTAAATTAATTATACTTCCGATAATTAATACTACCTGCCTGTCTATATGAAGTGACTATCATGGAGGGGTCTCTCCATTAGTCAATACACACAACAAAGACAATGGCCCCAAACTCCATCATCCTTTCGGTCATTTTCCTGCTCTTGTTGTCGATAAGCCCCAGTCTCATAATGTCAGGAGGTTTGCAAAGAATCACCTCAAGGCTTTTGGCTACTTGTCGGGGGATTACAAGTTGACCGACGACGACACCTACGACAAGGCCTTGGTGTGTGCCCTGAGGAAATACCAAAGTTTCTTTGGATTGAATGTCTCAGGAAGAATAGATCCCGACACGTTGATGATGATGAGTCGGCCTCGTTGCGGTGTCCCCGACTGTCCCTCGACTGATGATGTCCACAACATCATGCCCAAGTATGCTTTCTATCCAGGAAAACTCGCTTGGCCGAAATCCATGAAGAAACTCAAGTACACTTTCCTAAACGTCCCGTCTATACCATCCAGAAACGGAAGTGCGGCCATATCGAGCGCGTTCTCGACATCGTCAGCCGCATCAGAATTCACTTTAAAAGCGGTGTTAGGTCCAGCACAAATACACATAGGATTCTATAGAGGTGATCACGGGGATGGACACCCCTTCGATGGTCGCGGTGGTGTAGTTGCTCATTCCTTCCCTCCAACGGAAGGAATTCTCCACTTTGATGCGGACGAGAATTGGGGTGTGGTCCAAGTGGCCGATATCCTCGACCTAGAATCGGTTCCGTTGCACGAGATTGGGCACGTTCTCGGGCTCGATCACAGTGACAGGCCGAGTGCCGTGATGTTTCCTAGACATGGCTATGGGCTAATTAAGAGGCATCTTGACCAAGATGACATTGATGGCATTCATGCTTTGTATGCGGACTGAGAAAAAAGTAAAATTCGTTATAAAAAATATTCAGTTTATTTAAGAAGTGATAACATTGTTAGACATAATAAATAACATTAAAAATGTCAAATCTAAGAAAATTCCAGCAAATATAGGAAATGTTAAGATGCCAATAAAACATGCAATTATTTTGCAAATTTTCTTTGAGTTATGATCTTTATATAAGAAAGCCTAAAATTCTTTTTTTAGGATTGCTAGTTTTCTTCGAAAAATAATGCAAATACGAACTTTTTCGCGATAATTATACAATGATATTAATAATACGTTGATATTACAGTCCATGAGGTCTTATGTCCATAAGTACAGGGGATATAACAACCTTGACTAAATTGCAACCTTAGTTGGGTGTCTCTTAGTAATAGAGTCGGATGAAAGATAAAGTTATGAGTCAACAATTGATTGCACGAATTACGAACATCACACGAGGAGCTCACTCGCATTGTCAAGTCGTTAGTTTCCCCGCTAGTACTTCATATGGTTCTTCGTATGAGACATGAGGTAAGAAACGTCGAATGGAAGCGCGGAAGAAAAACCTTGTTGAAGACCGTCAGCGCAGTCGCCAGCGGGATTGCTTTCCGGTTTGTACTGCTTTTGTTGATTGCATCGCATAGTTGCATGGACAGAAAAGAAAGAAACGTGAAGTCGCAGTCTGGGTTTGTTGCCAAAAGCCCTTTTCCACAATTTTCTTATGAAGATATACTCGGGGCGACCAGTGGACTCAATCAAGAAAACTGTATAGGTGTCGATGATTTAGGTTCCGAGTATAAGGAGATCCTTGGAAATTCTGATAATGTTGTAGCCATTAATGTACTCGACCTCCGAAATCGAGCAGCTTCGAAGAGTTTTATGGCAGAGTGTGAGGTAATAAAAAAAATTAGACACCGAAAATCTCGTTAAGGTTTCTACTATTTGCTGAGCCATTGACTTTCGAGGTAATGATTTTAAGGTGCTTGTGTGTGTACATGGTAAAGGGAAGCCCGGAAGATTGGTTGCATCCAAAAGTTATATCCGAGTGAGTGCGCCGAAAGTTAAGTTTGAGGCATAGGCTAAGTATTGCCGTGGACATAGCTCGTGTTGTGGAGTATCTGCATCATGAGTGTGAAGCGCCTGTGATTCACTGCTATTTGAAGCCAAGCAATGTCCTCCTGGATGCGGAGATGACAACAAAGGTTTGTGATTTCGGCATCACGAGAATTCTCTCTACCGGTGACGTTGTTGTGCAAGTAAGCTCGACGGGAGTGAGAGGCACAGTCAGCTACAGCCCTCCAGGTGCATGAATTTTTATCAAGTGTTGTTGTTGTTGTTGTAAGGTCCAATATACGTTCATTAAAGTTACTTGTTTGACGTTCGATGTAAAAGTAATCCAGTCACTACCAAAAACTCGAAATCCAAAACCAATGTTGTTCGTGGCCGCGTATTTCCAAAGCGTTTGTTTTTTCGTAAATACCATGTCGGCCCTCCCGAAATAGCCCACAACCCCAACTCAACGAAATGAAACCCTCCCGTGGCATAGCCCAGTCCCCATACTTCTAAGGCTACGACAGTCGAAGCGGCGGTGGCATTGAGGGGGCCATCATCAGTCACCAGCCTCTATAATTTATCATGGAAGGAAAGGAGGCAGAGGAAGGAAATGGTCAAAAAGGCAATGTTTTCATAACCACCGACAAGATTAAGGAAATCAAGTGTTATAATTAAAGATTAATCTCCTTAGAGTCCAAGTAAGTCGTCGTCCGCTTCTCAAACATTTTCCCTCAGCAGAAGTAATCCCGTGACTCACGTTCATTTCTAAATAGTAAATTACGCGTAATCTAGTATTTAGAAAAATTAATAAAAATATTACTTATATTACGAATTAAAAACATAATTATATTTAAAATAATTAAATTTTTATGACTATAAAAGCACTCCTAACGAAAATCTAAAACATTTTATTCGATAATTATTTAGTTAATAAGTAATTATTTAGTTATGAAATTAAATAATAGAAAAGATTGTTACGCATTGGGCAAGAAGTCACGTCCATCATCTGAACCTACAAAAAAAGAAGGGAGAGATTGTGATTACAGAAAAAGTTTAGCCCGTAAAGAGCAAGTGATATTGTGAAGGCCATTAAAGTCAAAGTCGCTTAGAAGTCATCAAAAGTTTGTCGGAGTGGGAGGGTTATAAATGTCAATAAAAGAGTAGAGTAGGGTTACTCACTACTACTACTAGTCATCAAAAATTAATTATGGCTTCCTCCTCCTCTGCTTTTATGATATTATTCACTTCCCTCATGCTTTCTTTCTTTGTCCAGGCAGCAGCGGTGGCTCATACCAACGAAACTGACCGGGCTGCACTGCTCGAGTTCAGGGGCTGCATACCCGATGACCCCGATGGTGTATTCACCTCGTGGAATGACACCGTCCACTTCTGTCATTGGCCAGGCGTAACTTGCAGCAGGAGACGTCCCCGCGTCACCGAATTGGTCCTCCCGGGCTCCAGACTGGGGGGCTCCTTGTCACCCTACATTGGGAATCTCAGCTTCCTTAGGATAATCAACATCAGGAACAACAGTTTTGCTGGCGAAATTCCCCCTGAAATCGGGAACTTGCGTCGGCTGGCAGCGTTGAGGCTGGAAAATAACTCGTTTTCAGGTCAGCTCCCTGAGAACATCTCGGGCTGCACAAACCTACGAGTGATCTGGCTGGGAAACAGCAAGCTTGTTGGAGAAATACCTCGTGGATTATCGGCTCTGTCGAAGCTTCGGGTCTTCCAGGTCAGCAAAAACCATTTCACCGGGAATTTCCCTGGTTTCTTGGGCAACTTATCGTCTCTAGAGGCCATTGACGGAAACGATAATGGTTTCAGCGGCCACATCCCAGCATCTCTTGGGCGATTGCGAATGTTGCGATGGATTTATCTCGCAGGAAACTACTTTTCCAGTTCGGTACCCGCCTCGATTTTCAACATAACCTCTCTGATGGTAATAGAGTTCTCGGACAATAAACTCCAGGGAGGTCTCCCTCTGGATCTCGGAATCACTCTTCCCAATCTCCAGATCATCAATTTCGGTGGTAATCAGTTGACCGGACCAATTCCCCCTTCAATAGCAAACGCGACAAACTTAGGGAGCCTAGTGCTGTCCTTGAACAATTTCACCGGATCGGTACATGATCTCAAAAATCTCAATCAGTTGAGGTGGGTTCTAATTGCTGATAATCAATTGGGAAACGGCATGTCGGGGGACTTGAAATTCATCGAGTCCCTCAATTCCACCAAGCTAAGTGCTCTGGTCTATAGGGAACTTATCTTCCAACTTGAACTATTTGTCATTCTGGTCCAATCAGCTCACCGGGACGGTCCCTTCTAGCATTGGGAATCTTCACAACCTGGAACGTCTAGTTATTAGCTGGAACCCGTTGAATGGTATGCTCCCAAAGGAAATCGGTAACCTCCACAAGTTGAAGAGCCTACAAGCACAGTACAACAAATTCACTGGGGAAATCCCATCTTCTCTTGGAAATTTGACTATGTTGACGATACTGACGTTAGTAGGGAACGCATTCAGTGGGAGTATTCCAGCAAGCCTTGGAAATTGCCAAAACTTGATCGGTTTGGAGCTATCTAGAAACAACCTGAGTGGGTCGATACCATCACAAGTCTTGGGTATTTCTTCCTTATCATACTTTCTCGATTTATCTCGAAACAAATTAACAGGCTCCCTGCCAGATGAAGTTGGCCACCTGAAGAACCTTGCAATATTACATGTGCACGGGAACCGACTGTCTCGACAGGTCCCGAGCACTCTCGGCAGATGCACCAGCTTGGTGTTATTGGACATTGGGAATAATATGTTTGAAGGCAACATCTCCGCGTTTCTCTCTCCTCTAAAAGGACTTCAACAACTAGACTTATCACAGAATCACTTCTCTGGCCGGGTACCGAAATTCTTGGGAGACTTCCAACTCACATACCTCAACCTATCATTCAACCACTTCGAGGGAGAAGTTCCGAATAGAGGAGTCTTCCTAAATGCCACGGGGGTCTCGATAATGGGAAATTACAAACTCTGTGGTGGGATTCCAGCATTGAAGTTACCAATCTGTCCTACTTCTAAACTGAAGCATGGAAGGAAAAAAATGTTGTCGAAGATCCTTATTGCGATTGCCAGTGGGATTACTTTCCTGTTCGTTCTGCTTTTGTTGCTTGCATCACATCTTTGCATGAACAGAAAAAGGAGGAGAAACTTGATGTCGCAACCTAGGTTGGTTCCCAAAGGCCCATTTCCACAAATTTCGTACAAGGATATAAGCAAGGCGACCAGTGGGCTCAATCAAAATAACTTGATCGGTGTCGGTGGTTTTGGTTCCGTGTATAAGGGGATCCTAGGAAATTCTGATAATGTTGTAGCCATTAAGGTTCTTGACCTTCGAACTCGAGCAGCTTCGAAAAGTTTTGTGGCAGAGTGTGAGGTATTGAAGAAGATCAGACATCGAAATCTCGTTAAGATTTCTACTGTCTGCTCGACCATCAACTTCCGAGGCAATGATTTTAAGGCCCTTGTGTATGAGTACATGGAAAATGGAAACCTAGAAGATTGGCTGCATCCTAAAGTTACACCAGAGGGTGTGTGCCGGAAGTTAAGTTTAAGGCATAGGCTTAGTATTGCCGTGGACATTGCATGTGCTGTGGAGTATCTGCATCACGAGTGTGACGTGCCGGTGATTCACTGTGATTTGAAGCCGAGCAATGTTCTCCTGGATGTGGAGATGACAGCAAAGGTCGGTGATTTCGGACTCACGAGAATTCTCTCTGCCGGTGATGTTGTTGAGCAAGTAAGCTCGACAGGAGTGAGAGGGACGATCGGCTACAGCCCTCCAGGTGCGTGAATTTTAATATAAATGTGGTTTTTTGATATTTGTGAGCTCATACTTAGTAATATACAGGCGGTTTAACGTGAAATGTTGTAGAGTACGGAATGGGAAGGCAAGTGTCGAGGGAAGGGGATATTTACAGTTTTGGAATTCTTCTGCTGGAGATGTTTACGGGAAAGAGGCCGACCGACGACATGTTCCGGGATGCTTGGAACATCCGAAGCCATTGCGAGGCCGGGTTGCCGGAAAGAGTGGGAGAAGTAGCAGACCCTTGTATGTTGCTAAATGAGTTGGGAGTAGGATCCAGCGCCCGCGCTTCGCTTCTAGAATGTCTGGCGAAGGTGTTTGAAATCGGAGTGGCATGTTGTACTGACTCGCCGGGAGAAAGGATGGACATCCGTGAGGCCGCAGCGAAACTACGATCCATCAAATCTCTGGCGGAGTTTAGACTTTAGGTCCACACAACACGCGGAGTCGCTTGGAATTAAACCGCTTGATTGCTTTCCTGTTTGTAGTGCTTTTGTCGATTGCATCGCACAGTTGCTTGGGCATGATGTTTAAAGGAAACTTACAAAAATTGATAAGTGCTTCTTCCTGGAAATGATTATACAGAAAGGAAGATGATGATGATGATGTGAATGGCATTCGAGAATGCCGGATCAACAAGCAAGCAGTTAACAAGGGAATGAATCAACATTCAATGGTCTTCCTTAAAGTATCTTTCTTTTTTCAGTTTAATGGGATGGAAACCTCACACAAAGCATCAAAATTTTTACCAAACATAAGATGATAAAAATGACCAAAACTAAATAAATGTGTGGAGAAAGAAATGTTTTAAGTAATAATTCTTATGATGTCTGTCTGTTAACAATTTTTATGATCAAAATAAATGAATAATATAATCAATGAATGGAATCGGTTAGATTGATAATTATTTCATTCAGATTTGATTCCATGTTGCGTGCTGATCCTAGTCTATAACAATTAATGGCGGTCAATTTGTAATAATAAACCCCTATTCCATTGCAATGGCTTCCATCAAATCTATCCCTGCGAAAACAATTCTCATCTTTCTAGAAGTGATGTTGGCTATGAAAGCGGATGGAAGATACTCGTTGCAGTGTCGCGTCAATTGTCACCTCCAATAGATCTTATGGGCATATTGAAAGGACCTACGGATTCCTAAAATAAAACTCATCAACCATTTCATTAATAGTTGGAAGGTATTACACAATTCTGTTACAATTGAGCGTAAATATTTACACAACGGAAGCTTTTTAGCGAACATGGAAATAAGTATGCATAGATTACTTCTATGACCTGTCAAAAACATGCAATGACGTTAGTCAAATGACTAAGTATGGCAGTTCAAGCTCACATAACCCATCGCCCATGACATCCTTTGACTTATCTCAAAATCGAGACCTCGTCTCCAAATTTCGACATACACCGTTGCGTTTCCAATTCATCAAAGATCACAACTACGTTGTTTCCAACGATATCCGGAATTGTCATATTTTCAACCTACGCACACCACATAGGAGCCTCAAGTTCATGTACTTTCATCCACGCAACATCCCGCTACCACGAATCAATCCATCCGGGTGCGTTAAACCACGGAACTTTCCTCCATGCCTTAGCTTTTCTCCAAACTTTCCCAGCAACTAGGCTGTCCAATATACCATTCCGATGGTGGATTTATCTTATTCAAACCCTCCTCATATCCGCCTCGTAAGGCAGCCCCATAGGCATGTCAATGTACCGTCGTAAACTTCCATTCCGCCCACCATACGTGGGTCGTTCGATCACTTTTATTTACCCGTGCCTTCCGCACTTAATAAACTCTCCTCTCACCGATGAGTATTAACTCCGGACCAGCTATGAATGACCATAACAAGTCCCCTTTTCAGCCCATGTTCATTTATGAACATTGTTCAATATTCGTATGTTCGCATCCACCAGTGTTCATGCTTGTCCGCAACCACCTCATTCGGAGTTTCGACCATTCCTTTTCTCAATACCGATGAACCAACCCGTTCATTCCCATTTGCCCTCTTCCCGGGCCTCATTTATATGCCAAGTATACACTCCAAACGGGCCGCCACGTACCTCATGAACACTCACGAAAAGAATCATTTTTCAGCCCAACATACACACACAACCCGAGATTTTCATCTCCCGACCATTCCACAATCACTATGAGCATACTTCCATAAGTTAACACAACCTCAAACACATGTATACGGATGAGTTCCCGCATGGCCAGCCCCCACATGATTGCCATCCGACTCAAATACTCAACCGCGAATCACCGGCCAGCCCACACGAGATGCAAATCCACTCATCCGTCGCATAACCGAGGGCTCGGGGTGCCATCTCCTACCAACCCAAGGGTCTGCCCAGCCCCTTTACCTCACCCAACAACACATTCACAGCAAGCAAAACTCAAGGCAAACGAGTTTTATGGCCATTTCGCAAGAAGAAAAAAGAAGGGAATCGAGCACCGTACCTTGTTTTTTCTTCGGAGCAAAACCGCTCCAATTCTTTTCTTCTCCGAAGGACCTCTCCACGAAGTGGTCTTCCTACTCTCTTCCTCGATGGAAGCCCTTCCGTTTTGCTCCTTTCTTTCCCACCGAACCAGCCCCCTCCTTCTTTCTCTTCTTTTTCTTCTTTTTCTCTTTTTTCTTCTTCTTCTTCTTCCTCCTTTAGCTAAGAACGTTTTTCAGCTCCATCCACCTCTTCCAAGCTTCTTATTAGTGTCCTTTAATGATGAAATGTGGGCCCCACCATGGGCCCCACCATCCATGGCTTGTGGAAGAAGCCTTGGGATCGATTAGCACTAATTAATCACGCTTAACTAGCGCTGATAATCCAGCTTTATTAATTAATCCAACCCCTTAATCACTATTTTGTCTTATTTAACCAGCTTAGTCGTGCTTCTAAACTTATAAGATTTGCAGCCAAATTTCAGCCATTAATCCGCACGAAAGTGGGCTGTCCGCGAGTGACGTTATCGAGTGTTTGGGCAGCCCTTTCGCGCATATGGACCATCCTTTCTCCACTTCGTATTATTCACTTTTCATCCACATTTGGGGCTAAATAATCATTGAATTCTTGCCATAATCGATTCGGTTCTCAATCATAACATTATGCACGTTTTAACCGCAACAACTCCATGATTATCGTCATGACAACGAAAATGTCAACCCATCGTTCGCCCATGTACTTTACCTTAAGTACAACTCCATTTACATGCATAACTAGCAAAATATGGATTATTACAGATATCCCTAGTATCCCGTGGCATATTGCGTCTGTAAGTGCGTGTGGTCTCCGATCTCCGAACCTTCCGATGATCCTCTTCAAATTCCTGTCGTTAGATGTGATATGAATTGCATCGAGTCTAATTACCTGTCTATTTTAGGTAAAGATAAAAACCTTTTTCCTATGAACAAGGGTTAATCGTGCTGGCTAACTCTTTGTGCATTATTGTTTATTGTTTATTGGCTGTGTCCCAAAGAATTTAAGTAAGAAATCAGATATCCAAAAACAAGACAGTAAAAATAAAAAATATTAATGGTACTTCTTCAATATATTTAGCATTGAAGATTATCTATAAACTTCTCCTATTAACTCCTAAACTAAACATGGCAGCCATTCACAGCCTTGGTTGGATCATTTATGCCCATCTCTCTCATATGTCCAACTCGGATGCTTAACAACTCCATTCATTCAATTGGAATCCAATCATACCATCGCTGACCCCAGTTGGAGAAATAATTTAGTTTTGCAGATAACAAGATTATAGAGGAACACGTGACGAGAAGGATGTTCGACAGCAAGATAGAATTCAATGCCACGGTGGGATAAAATTTGTCGTCTTCCGCTATTTATACCTTGACCAGGGTCAAGGCTCTAATCCAAGAATTTGAAAAATTTTCAGGATGTTACAGCGCATCTCCTCAGAAGCGCGCTGATCCATTTGACATGGGCGGGGGATCATCGACCCCAGGGCCGCCGTAGAACCCGGCCTGATCTACGACATGAGCTTGACTGATTATATTCAATATTTATGTGCAATGGGCTACGAAAACTCTTCCTTGTCCTGGTTCATACATGAGGCCCAATGCCCGAGGACAAAGCCAACGATCTTGGACATGAACCTTCCGTCGATCACAATTCCAGGCCTGGAGAATGTCACGACAGCGAGGAGGACCGTCACGAATGACGGACATCCAAAATCAGTGTACCAGGTCGAGGTCGAGCCGCCACTAGGTACCGCGGTTATGGTAAGGCCTGGTGTCCTGGTTTTTGGACCGGAGATCAGCAAGCTGAGCTTCGAGGTAGAGGTGACCACTACGGCCACGGAGAAGACGGACGCAGGGTACTACTTTGGGACATGACGTGGAGAAACGGACTTCATTCGGTCAGGATTCTTGTTGCCGTGAGGATGGTGACTAGAAGATGGCTGTTTTCGACGCCACCCTGAAGCATTCACTAATATTCTCACAATAACAGCCACCTGGAAATCGTTTATACAAACTGAATATCCTTAAATAATTTATTGGAAGTATTCAGACAACATCATTCTTCAGTGACGTGTTTGCGAATTCAAAAGCCGTATGGACTGGTTCGTGTATTCCGTTTTGACACTGTCACTGGAGTGATTGCAGACACTCCAGAAAATCTCTGGAGTTTTGGTGTTCGTTTTTTTGTGACTCTAATCTTATCAGCCAGAGTTTGGTTGGGGTATCATCTCCTCAACCTTGTAGGTTGAGTTGAGTTCATT
Source organism: Melastoma dodecandrum (assembly GCA_029817715.1). NCBI lineage: Eukaryota > Viridiplantae > Streptophyta > Magnoliopsida > Myrtales > Melastomataceae > Melastoma > Melastoma dodecandrum. The sequence goes on along the minus strand of JARUPY010000604.1, from coordinate 2,757,742 downwards.
CCCTTCCAGACAAAGGAACCGAGCGATCGAGAGACAAGCGAGATTAAGCAAATATCTTGTGCTAAGAAGGCCTTGAGTATGTCCATAGGCTCATCATGCCAAGTTTAATGGGTCCATCCATAATTTTCAGTGATGGTAATGGTTTTTTTGAAGGAGGCCAGGTCAGACAGATTGTATTTACTGCTGTTTGAAGAACCCTTTTAAAATTAAATAAGATTATATTTTGTGAGGCTGGACAAAGCTAGCGAATCGAAATTGATATACGTTAGGCAAGTTTAATACATGTGTATTCATGATCATTCATAATAAAAAAAATGACAAAAATCACGAAAAATTCCCAAAATCAAATAAAAGAAAAAAAATTGTAACTTAAAAATTGTGACAACCACTTAAAAAGAGGAACAAAAAAAATCAAGAAAAATATTCACATAAGAGACAGGAATATGTCGTATTCGTAGCTGGAGGAGCCTACTTCTTCATCCGCAACCAAGCTGCACTAAAGATCCCATTTGAAAATGGCTATTTCTCTGTTTGATTTAAATTCATGTTTCTTGTCATATGCTTTTAAGATTTATCAATTATAATTCATTTTAAAACGTATATTCAAGAACATGTCAAAATTCGATTGAATACAATACTATTTTGTGTCCGTTGACAGCAGTTTACTCCATTTCTTTGATATTTATGCAGATATTACGGGGCGTGCCTTGCGGGCAACCAGGGCATGCAATCCGTTCGATGCTCTCGGGACAAGAAACAACGGAGGATATATATTCGAGGGATTATTTGAATTCTCGATGGTCAAGACCCTCGGAAGACGGCTACACACTCAACAACATACGGGATCACCGACTCGCCAAGTTCGAAAGGTTCAACGCTAACGGGTGCGTTAAAGGAGCTGGGAAATGGTACAAATCGCGCTCATCCTCCACCCGAATCTCCTTTTTTTTGGTTTAGAAATTTTTAAGGGCGTTAATCAATATGTGTTGTTTGTCTTTTGATAGAAAAAAATCAATTTATAAAAATATATTTTCTAATACATGTCTCACATAGATATTTTAAGCATTAAGCTCCAGATAATTTTTAATGTCAAGCAATATCTTTTTCTAAAACCGAGCGCAAATAAATTTGGATATCAAAAACACATGATAAAAGGTTATATACATGTATAACCCGTTTAATTTAAAATTAAATAATATGTAAAAATATTTTTATTTAGGTTATATTATATATTTTTTAATTTTAAAATAAAAAATATATTAGTTTCTTTTCTTTATAACATGTGAGTTAACTTCTCCGTCACGGTCTTTCTTTTCTTCTTTTTGAGAAGAGTCATCGTCATTTTTTATTTGCGCCAAAGAGCAAGTTGGTTTTAAGTATTAATTTTTTAAAATCTTTTAATCGTATTATTATTATTTATATTTTATTTTCATTTATTTTCAGTCAATTAGTATTTAATTGATATAATTTATGTTATCTTTTCTTATTTCACCATCTCCCATCCATTTACATATACAAAATAACAACATATTATTTCTCACCATCAATGAATTGGACGATGATAATAAATTTTTTTTATTAGAAATTATCAGAAATTATTAATTAAAACTAGGAATTTTTTTTCTGGTATTAATTTTTGGCCCATCAAAGGGGCCGCGAGGGGAGTCAAAGTCATGCTATGAAACCGATGGGGATAGTGAGAGTCAACGGCAATCAATCTCGTCCATTGACTCCAAAGCCAGTCAGTCAATCATCCACCGCTTGTCGACTTAGCTTTGAAGAAGTCATTGAATAATAACAAGAAGAAGCAAAGTGGGACAGACAGTCTCTGATATTCAACCGGAATCCATAGTAAATGAAGACATCTTAATAATACAGCATTATGGGTGGATTCAATACAATCCCCCTCTGCTTTTATCATATTATTCACTTGTCTCCTCTTGTTTTCTCCTCTTGTTGTCCAGGGAGCAGCACTGGCTATGGGCAACCACACCGACCGGGTTGCGTTGCTCGAGTTCAGGTGCCGGATGTTCGAATGGTTGCAGGGTCGCACAAGTATTAGAGCAGTGAGAAAAATTTGTTCTCGCGGAAAATTATTTTAGAAATATCCCAACGATGAACGGTAAACAATCGCGATGTGGTCAAATCAAGTAAAACGAGGGTTTAGAAAAATAAACTAACAAGAAACTAGATAGCAGAAAATACAATAATTAATCAAATGAGAAAAACCTAGGATCACGACTTCCCCCGATACTTCACCAGAACACTCAACCCCCTCTTTATCATTTGTCGCGGGACATTTAATGCGACGGAATTCTAATTTTAATTTTTTGTAATGTTGTTCAAACTCGCCCTAGACTAAATAATTATCAATATCAAATTTTATTTAAATAAAATAAATCATATTTATTATTTATAATAAATATGATTTATAAATAATTAAATAAATCATATTATCAATCCAAAGGGTCCGATGTAGTCTCCGAAGATGATTCTTCTTCTGTAGTGGACAAAGTACATTTAGTCATGAGAATCTGAGAAGCATATTAATTCACCTTGGGCATGCCAAGCCTTCTACGTCAATAAGAGATCAGAACAAGCAAGAGGGAAAAAGAGAATGGTGATCAACTATCAACCACTGAACCATTTCCTGATGGACATCAGCTTCCCCCTTCCTAACAAGACAGCCTTGTTCTCATCATTGGCTAAAGCAAAGGTATTTTCAAAGTTTGACCTTAAAAGTGGTTTCTGGCAGATTGGAATCCAACCAGAAGATAGGTGGAAAACAGCATTCTGCATTCCCAATGGACACTACCAGTGGAAAGTCTTGCCATTCGGATTAAAGACTGCCCCCTCACTTTTCCAAAAAGCAATGACCCATATCTTTGAGCCTCTCCTATCATCTGCTTTAGTTTATATAGATGATATTCTGCTGTTTAGCAATGATCTAACCTCTCATGAAGCTTTGCTTAAGGAATTTGCACGACTTCTAAGCCAATATGGGATTATGCTTGCAGAAAAGAAAGTACAGCTATGCACCACTACAATTGATTTCTTAGGTATGAAACTGGCAGATGGACAGTACTACCCTGGACCTCATATAGCTCAGGAACTCCTGAAGTTCCCAGATTCTCACCTGACGGTTAAGCAGGTACAACAATTCTTGGGTATTGTCAACTATCTAAGAGATTTTGTCCCAGGGATCAGCCAGTATACCAGCCAGCTGGAAAGGATATTAAAGAAGAATGCACTACCTTGGAATGATGCTCAAACCGAAGCGATTAAGATCTTAAAGACCAAATTACAGACTCTGCCCCCACTCCAGATTCCTTCTGATGGAATCAGAATCCTGCAGACAGATGCAAGCAACGAATTTTGGGCGGCAATACCGTTCGAGGAAAAGAACGGACAAAGAAAAGTCTGTGCATATAAGTCAGGAAAGTTCAGCCATGCAGAACAGCACTATCATTCCTCGATCAAGGAAATACTAGCAGTCAAATACGGCATAAAGAAGTTTGAGTTTCATCTAGCAGGCCACCATTTCCAGGTGGAAACAGATTTCAAGTCATTCAGCTCAATGATGAACTTCAACACAAAGATTGTGCCCAGTGCTCAACTGTTACGACTATCAGAGTGGTTCTCACAATACACATTTACAGTCAAGCACATCAAAGGTAAATCTAATGTGGTTGCTGACTTCTTATCACGACCTTTTGATACAGCCAACCCCATACTGCTAGAACATCCAAAGTTACAAGCCATGTTCACCACTCACATCCAAGCCAAGCCACGTCGAGATCAAGTCACTGCTATGCCACCAGAGATCCATAGGTGGAATGAAATATTCAGATTTGACTATGCTATGGATATCCTCTCTCAGCCTTATACAAGGATGCAGTACTACATGGAACAAATCTTCCAGAAATATGGCCAGATATTCTTCCCAGTAGAAGGATTACATCCCACATAGCCATTCCTACATCTCTTCCCCATACGGCCAGAAGATACTTTCCCAAAGGATTTAAAATGGTTTCTGTGGTATTTCTTCCATTCACATACCATTGCCTTGGAATTCCCAGCTGCAGAAATGCTCCATTATCTCGACAGCTTTGGAGATTTGTTTGTCTACTCTCCACACAAACATCCACATGCTTATTTGGCAGAGATGTTATCATGGTTTGCACCATTGGTTCAATGGAAGATATGGTTCGAAGCTTGATTTGAATCGTACTCCAGTTGATAGGAGTCTCAGACTTGGGAGTTTCTGCAATAAGTCCCATCCTAGGACAAGGTCTTTTCCTGGGAGGTCAGTAGCAACAATAGCAGAGCTAATAGCACAAGTAGGGAAAATCATTATTGTTAGGGTCTTTGTCCTAAGATAAGTTGAGAACGTCTTGCTGGAGGCCGCCTTGTAGGTATTTACTTCTGGAATTAAAAAGTCTGGCGGTATCATGGCGGGATTGATCATGTTTTCAGCAGCTCCTGTATCAAGGAAGGCAATAGCCTGAATAGGCCTGTGATTCTTGGAAAGGTATATCTGTACCTTAATATGAGGAGAAACTCTTGTGGTAGCAATGAATGGTGGATCTTGGGATTCTTCCTCTTCTAGCTGTTTTGGAGAGTCTTCTTGCCTAGAGCTAGACTCACAAGAAGGTATCATTCTGGTACAAATGGAAGGTATCCTATCTGTCGATCTTGGGGGATGTCTTGAGACAGTTGTGAAGGTGTAAATCTCCTGATAATCGGAATCTTCTGATTGAAAGGATGAGTCATGCTGTTGAATTTGTTTGTCTTCGATACAGCAAATGGTTGGCTCATCATCCATGGAAAAGATTGATTCCACATCTGCATCTTTTAATGTTACACCTGCAAGTGCTTCTAATTGCGCCACAAACTTCTTCTGTCCCTTGGGACACTCTTTCGCATAGTGTCCTTTTTTCCCGCAGACATAGCACTTTGAAGATTTGGCTCCTGAAGAATTTCTGCTTTTGAATCTTAAGAACCTCTTCCTTTTTTGTGGTGCGAATCGAACTGGATATCTTTTTTCTTGTTTCCGTGCTGGCTGCCTCTGGCCAGTCTTTTTGTAATAGTGCTTAGTACTCCGATGTTTCTTTGAGAAACTTCTAGACTTCCTTGTGCAATCACATGATTCCTTTTTGCACTTGGTCTGGTACTTCGGAGGCCTACAAGCAATTTCTAGTTTTCTGTCATGTTTAAGGAAAGTACGAATTACCTCTTTCCTTTGGCATAGTTCGCTGACGGCAAAGTGTACTGCTTGTACAATCTGTCCCATAGTAAGGTTCATAACTCGAAGGTTCTTGGCTGCTAGTTCCTTTTCCACTAGGGAAGATATGTCTTCTAGGACTGAGGATAGGAAGACGGGTTTCAGCGCATCGTCTGCTCCAAGGTTGAGGAATAAATGGATCATTCGCTTGAAGTGCTTATTTATTTCCCTTTTGTCGTAGGAGCAGCATTTCCGTTTGAAGAATTCTCTCCTCATGTCATCTGTCTGATTGTCCGGATTTCCTATGAAGTGTGCATGGACGTGATTGAGGAATTCTAGAAATTGAAGGCTTAGCAGCTGAATCTATGTTGGTTCTGGGACAAGATCCCACCAAGTCTTTAAAATGCCTGTGAACCTGGCTGTTAGTTCTGAGAGAATATCAATTGTAGAGAAAACTGTAAGTCTCTTGAATAAACACCAAGAATGAAATTCTTTTAATCTGTCTGCCCACTTATCCCATCGGATATCATCGAGGGTGAAGCGTAGGTTGTGCTTATCTCCATTGTTGGGATTTTGTCTTTGCCTTTCTTCGGGACTATCAGAGAAATCTGTATCTTCTGGTTCATATATCTCTGGTTCTCTATCTGCCATCACTATGTGAGGTAGTTCATCATTTCTTGAAGATTCAGATGTTGTCTCTTCTGATCCCTTATCCAAAGGGTCCGATGTAGTCTCCGAAGATGATTCTTCTTCTGTAGTGGACAAAGTACATTTAGTCATGAGAATCTGAGAAGCATATTGATTCACCTGATCTGAGGCTGTTTCATCATATCCATCCGTGTCTGTATAATTTTCTGAGGGGGATGCCTCTGACTCTGTTGTATGGACCGGATGGTTTGGCTGGTACATAGTTTGGGGCAGTCGTGCTGGAGGTACTCTTTCTCGGATGAATAGATGTTGTTTTGGTAATGGCTGACTGGGAGAGCTTGTAGAACTAGACCGACTTGGTTGTTGTCTTTTGGTGGCTGAGGAGCTAGGGATTTTCCTTTTCCCTTCTTTTATCTTCTTTTTCTTATGCTCTTCCTTTTGTTGGCGTTTGGCTATGTCTCTGAGTTCTGCAACATCTCGTTTTGCTGTGGGTGCGAACAGACTGTATCCTTTGGCATGCTCCTGTAAGGGGGAATAAAAGGAGTGTCTGTTAAAGCCAAAAGGATCAATTGGCCGAGTGGGAGGAGTAGTAGAAGTTCTTTCTTCTACAGCCTTAATCTTCCTCTTCAGTTTAATAATTTCTTCGTCCGGGTCGGTTCTGAGATAGGAAGGATATCTCCCCTGGACAAGGTCATCTAAGTTCTTCTGTAGGACTCTTAGTACTTCATGCATCCTTTCATTGTCAGCATCTATTCTTTCATAGAGAAGCTCATGATGTCCATCTAGCTTCTCATGCAGTGTCTTTTCAGCTGTCAGGAAGTGATTCTGGAATGTGCTGATCTTATTGTTGATGCTACACAAGGCATCGTTTTGTATGAGCGCATTCTGACTTTGCCAGTTCAAGACCGTTTCTGCCATGCTATTTTCCACTGATCTTCCCGCATGGTCTTTAGCTGTTGGGACTGGGATTTTTGCCATGTACTTCACATTATCGACTGTATGTTCTTCAGTCGAGGGAAATGTGTACTGGTGCGGATCAGGCCTCATCATCATAATCATTGGAGGGACTTGGAGAGGACTGGTCGTAACTTCTTTGGAGCAAAGTCCAACAGGCTGGATGAATGTCTGCGGTGTGGGTTGTACTAGGCTTGCTGGGAGAACCGGTTCTTCTGGATGCTTCTTCTGCCACTTGAAGATTGGTTTATAGCACAGAAGGATTTTCTGAGGAGTCTTTATGGGCAGTTTTTTCCTCCACACTGGTTCTGAAGATAGGGCAGATGGTTTATCCTGATCATCCCATCCTGTAGGGATGATTGGGCTGGTGTCTGGACTCGGGCTTGGAATGCTGTAGTTAACAACATAATCAAACTTTCCTGAAGGCTGTCCAAGGAGTCCGGGCCTTTCCATCTTGCGCATAGGTTTACTGTGAGAGTTTTCTTCATCACTGTCATCGTCAGAGTCAAAGAAGGGAGGATGATTTCTATGGCATGTCCTTCGTTTTCTTCGCTTAGTCTCTTCTTCTTCAATCTGTTCTGGTTGGTTACAATCGCAATCTGGGTTACACTGGGAATCATCCCAAAAGCAGTGACCAGAGTGTTGGTCTCTGAAGAAGTAGCAAGGATTCCCATATCCATCGAACGAGTGGATGATCCTGTTGAGGGAGTCTGGTTTTCTTGCCTTTGGTACTGGCTGTACCATAAACATGCTTGGGAAAAGAGGTGGTGCCGATGGTTCCTTATCCAGTGACCTGTCAAACTTGATGGTGACTGTACCATCCTTACCCCTGATGAAGGTAGAGGTGGTAGACTGAATGGGAGCAACTGGTTCAGTCCGCTTCTTGATCTGTTCATAGTCGGTGACCCACTTCTCAGGTAGTAGCTTTATCAGTTCTGTACGTGGTATCTGTCTTGGGACATGGACACACGTTGGGACTCTTTGGTTGACATAGTCAGCTGTGATTAGTAAGGCTTCATCTGAAGATTCGTGCATCTTTAGATCCAGGGCATGATTCTGAACTCTGTATGCCATCTGGTAGTGCAGCGTTGCTTCAATGGAGTCTGAAGCAATAGGTGCTCCACAGATCTGGAGTTGAACTTGTAAAGCCTCCTGAATCTTGTTATCCCTGAGAGACATGCAGAAGTTAGGATAAAGGGTAACAAATACAGTTCCTGCATTTAATGTGGTCTCAATTGTTCCAATAACTGCGTGTTGGTATTCCATATATCTGGTGTCCAATAAGGCCATTCGTGCTGTAACAGGCATTTAGTCATGAGAATCATATTTAATTATTTATAAATCATATTTATTATTTATAATTAAATTAAAATAATCTTAATTTTTTGCCCCGTCAAGACGAAGATATATAAGACGGAGATAGTAAGAGTCAACGGCAATCAATCTCCTCCGTTGACTCCAAAGTCAGTCATTCATTCGCTTGTCAACTTTCATAATTTTAGAATATATTTAATAATTTATTATGAAGAAAAATCGACTAAACGTGGAGTTGAAGACGTTAATTGTCATATCAGGCTATTAGCGCCATGTAGGACTTCGTTAGCGGGAACGACTAACGGAGAATATAATTGAGATAACGGTCTAACGTTGGGATGTAAGAAGATATTTTTCAAATATTGGGCTAAATCGAATAAAAGCGTCAAAGTTTTAGATATATTTGAGTATTTGGTCTATAAAATTAAGGAAGCTACGTTCAAGGTTTCACCGTCCCGAAACTACCCACCAACCGAAATTATTAATTTAAACTTAATTTGTTTTACCTTTTTTTGAAAACAACTTATCCTTTTAAAAATTCATGTTATATTAATTTTTTGCCCATTAAAGGGGCCGGCAATAAAACTGACGATAAATAAAACGAAAATAGTGAGTTTAGGTTCATCGCCATCTAATCCTAATAATTTTCTCCCACGACAAACAAGTATTCTTCTCCAAAGTCGGTCATCGCTGTGTCTACTTTTCAAACATTAAAACAAAATATTAGTAAATTAAGACATCTTTATAATATATATAAAAAGATATGCCTTGAGATTTTTAGTACATCCATCAAAACATAATTATGGGTGGATTCACTACAATCCCCCTAGAGGTGACAAACGAGCGAGCCGAGCCGAGCCGAGCCTATCAAGGCCTGGCTCATCGAGCCTGTCGAGCTTAGCGAGCCGAGCTCAACGAGCCTAATGAGCTTAACGAGTCGAGCCTAACGAGCCAATCCGAAATTTTTTTTAACCCGAGTCGGCTCGCGAGCCACGAGCCGAACGAGCCGAGTCGAGCCGAGTCGAGTCGAGCCTAACGAGCTCAACCGACACAAATAAAATTATTTTTTATAAAAATAATAATTATGAAATTAATTTTATAAATTGTATATTACATACAAATTTTTAGCTGAAAATAAATTTAAGTATACAACTAATAATTTGACATTTGCATCACTACAAATTACATACCTCCCAACTAGGTTGGCACCCATGTAATTGTCAATCGTGTACAAAATGTCAAAAAAGTTACAATGTTAATCTTCAACATCCAAATTTTTAAATTCTTCAAGTATTTCGTCCTCTCGTTGTTGGTTTCTCGTAATGGCGTTGTTCCAATCTTTCATGCAAATGAGAGCTTGTTGCCGCTTGCCGATATCGAGAGAAAAGCACTAGATCACGATTAATTGATAGAGAGCAAGAGAAGAAGAGAATAAGAGAGGAAGAGTTTGTTTGTAAAAAATTTTATGAGTTTGGTGGTATTTATAGTGGATTTTTTTTAAATTAAAAACAAAAAAAAATCTATCAAACGGTAACATTACCATTAAAAAAAAAATTAAAAAAAATTCTAACGCCTAACGGACAAATGACCGTTCAAAAAAAAATTAAAAAAAATTAAAAAAAATTAAAAAAAAATTAAAAAAAAATTAAAAAAAAATAAAAAAAATCCAACGGTCAAATGACCGATGCAAAAAAAAATAAAAAAAAAATAAAAAAAAAATCTAACGCCTAACGGTCAAATGACCGTTCAAAAAAAATTAAAAAAAATTAAAAAAAAATTAAAAAAAAAATTAAAAACAAAAATTAAAAACAAAAAAAAATTAATTCCGGCTCGCGAGCCGGCCCGATAACAGGCTCGCGAGCCGGCTCGCTAGCCCGGTGAGCCTGGCTCACCGACCCGGGGCTCGCGAGCCCATCTCGCTGGCTCGACTCGGCTCGTCGACGATTGCCCGAGCCGAGCCAGCCCGTTACTGTAGCGAGCCGAGCCGAAGCTCGGATCGCTACAGTACGAGCCGAGCGGGTGGGCTGCTTTGCCACCTCTAAATCCCCCTCTCCTTTTATTGTATTATTATATTATGCACTTGTCTCCTCTTGTTTCCTCCTATTGTTGTCCGGGGAGCAGCACTGGCTAAGGCCAACGAAACCGATCGGGCTGCGTTGCTCGAGTTCAGGGCCTGCATACCTGACGACCCCGATGGGGTACTCAGATCGTGGAATGACACCGTCCACTTCTGTCATTGGCCTGGCATAACTTGCAGCAGGAAACGTCCCCGCGTCACCGAATTGGTGCTCCCGGGATCCAGACTGGGAGGCTCCTTGTCAACCTACATTGGGAATCTCAGCTTCCTCAGGATATTAAACCTCAACAACAATGGTTTTGCCGGTGAAATCCCCCTTGAAATCGGGAAGTTACGTCGGCTGGCAGCATTGCGCATGGATAACAACTCGTTTTCGGGTCAGCTCCCGGAGAACATCTCGGGCTGCACAAATCTACGAGAGATCTGGCTGGGAAACAGCAAGTTTGTTGGAGAAATACCTCGTGGATTATCTGCCTTGTCGAAGCTTCGATTATTCCTGGTCCACAAAAACCATTTCACCGGGAAGTTCCCTGATTTCTTTGGCAACTTCTCCTCTCTGGAGTTCATTGGCGGAATGCAAAATGGTTTCAGCGGCCCCATCCCGGCATCTCTTGGGCGATTGCGAAGGTTGCGATGGATTGGTCTCGGAGTAAACTACTTTTCTTGTACGGTACCCGCCTCGATTTTCAACATAACCTCTCTGATGGTCATAGACTTCTCAGGCAGCAAACTCCAGGGAGGTCTCCCTCTGGATGTCGGAATCACTCTTCCCAATCTCCAGGAGTTTTATTTCGCTGATAATCAGTTGACCGGACCAATTCCCCCTTCAATAGCAAACGCGACAAACTTATTGGACCTAGAGTTGAACGATAACAATTTCAGAGGGTCGGTGCCTGATCTCAAAAATCTCAATCAGTTGGGGTGGCTTGGTATTGGTAGTAATCAATTGGGAAACGGCACCTCCGTGGACTTGGAATTCCTCGAGTCCCTCAATTCCACCAATCTAAGGTTTCTGGGTTTTAGTAATAACAATTTCGGAGGTACTTTGCCTCGGTCTATAGGGAACTTATCTTCCAATTTGAACCTGTTGGCATTCTGGTCCAATCAGCTGACGGGGACCCTCCCTTCAAGCATCGGGAATCTTCACAACCTGGAAATTCTAGTCATCGGCAGGAACTCATTGACGGGTATGCTCCCAAAGGAAATCGGTAACCTGCACAAGTTGAAGAACCTACAAGCACTGTACAACAAATTCATCGGGGAAATTCCATCTTCTCTTGGAAATTTGACTATGCTCACCATGCTAGTGTTGGGTGGGAGCAGATTCAGTGGGAGTATTCCAACAAGCCTAGGAAATTGCCAAAACTTGATAGGTTTGGATCTAGCTGAAAACAACCTAAGCGGAACTATACCAGCGCAAGTCTTAGGTATTTCTTCCTTATCATACTATCTCGATTTATCTCAGAACCAATTAACTGGTGCTCTGTCAGATGAAATCGGTGATCTGAAGAACCTAGCAAATTTAGACGTGCAGGGGAATAGGCTGTCTGGACAGGTCCCGAGCACTCTCGGTGGATGCACCAGCTTGGTGTCCTTGAACATTGGGAATAATCTCTTTGAAGGCAACATCTCCGCATTTCTATCACCTCTGAAAGGGCTTCAACGTCTAGACTTATCACACAATAACTTCTCTGGTGGGATCGCGAAATTCCTAGGAGATTTCCAGCTCGAATACCTCAATCTATCTTTCAACCATTTTGAGGGTGAAGTTCCGAATAAAGGAGTCTTCCTAATGCCACAGAGATATCTGTCATGGGAAATTACAAACTCTGTGGCGGGATTTCAGTTTTGAACTTACCAAGCTGTCCTACTTCTAAACTGAAGCGGGGAAGAAAGACCTTGTTGAACATCGTCACCGCAGTTGCCGGTGGGATTGCTTTCCTGTTTGTTCTGCTTTTGTTGCTTGCATGGCATCTTAGCATAAAGAGGAAAAGGAGAAACGTAAAGTCGCATGATGGGTTGGCTCCCAAAGGCCCTTTTTCGCAAATTTCGTACGAGGATATACTCGGGGCGACTGGTGGTCTCAATAAAGATAATTTGATCGGTGTCGGCGGTTTTGGTTATGTGTATAAGGGGATCCTCAGTAATTATGATAATGTCGTAGCCATTAAGGTTCTCGACCTCCGAAATCGAGCTGCTTCAAGGAGTTTTATGACAGAGTGTGAGGTATTAAAGAAAATCAGACATCGAAATCTTGTTAAGATTTATACTGTCTGCTCGACCATTGACTTTCGAGGTAATGATTTTATGGCGCTTGTGTATGAGTACATGGAAAATGGAAGCCTGGAAGATTGGCTGCATCCTAAAGTTACATATGAGGAAGTGAGCCGAAAGTTAAGTTTAAGGCAGAGGCTAAGTATATCTGTGGACCTTGCATGTGTTGTGGAGTATCTGCATCACGAGTGTGACGTGCCGGTGATTCACTGCGATTTGAAGCCAAGTAATGTCCTCCTGGATGCGGAGATGACAGCAAAGGTCAGTGATTTTGGCCTCACGAGAATTCTCTCTGCCGATGCTGTTGTTGTGCAAGTAAGCTCGACGGGAGTGAGAGGAACAATCGGCTACAGCCCTCCAGGTGCGTGAATTTTTATGTAAACATGATTTTCGATAATTGTTAGCTCGTTCTCAGTAATATAGGCCGCTTAACACGAAATATTGTAGAGTATGGGATGGGAAGCCAAGTTTCGAGGGAAGGGGATGTTTACAGTTTTGGGATTCTTCTGCTGGAGTTGTTAACGGGAAAGAGGCCGACCGACGAAATGTTCCAGAATGCTTGGAACATCCAAAGCCACTGCAAGGCCGCATTGCCAGAAAGAGCGGGAGAAGTAGCAGATCCTTGTCTGTTTTTAAATGAGTTTGGAGTAGGATCGAGCGTCCGTGCTCCAAGAAGGATTCAAGAATGTCTAGTGAAGATGTTCGAAATCGGAGTCGCATGTTGTAGCGAGTCGCCGGAAGAAAGGATGGACATCCGTGTGGCAGCAGCGAAGCTACGATCCATCAAATCTGTGGTGTGCTGAAGCTCAGGATCCCGAATACCAGATGTAACGTAGTCGTTGAAATTCCAACAGGTTTTAATCAGATTTAGATATATATTCCAAATTGTCATGTACACAAAATCACTGTTGCAAACATGGCTCCCGTATAATAATGTGATACTTCATAATTTTATTAAAAAAATGCGTAAATTACTTCCTCTGGACTTTAGAGGAGTGATGCAAATTCGATATTTAAAAGTGTTTGGATAGTAATTAGTTTTGCATACATTCATAATCACCTTAAATGTGATGATGAAAAATATTACTTTGAACTTAATATTTAGCAACACCAATAGAAGAAATGATACGTTTGACTTAATTCCTTTCTAATTTATTCTTTTATTATTAAAAATTACTTGATATTATATTAAAATATATGATATTTGAAAATATCGTATAATTGATCCCTGGAAAATATATTTTAATTGATAAGGTCAGTAAAATATAATGAATTTAACACATATGAGATTGACATCACAGGCAAGAACGACACTATTTGAGGGTGAAAAGCTACACATGATCCGAGACACATCATCCGAGAAAGAAGTCTTGAGAGATTCAGGCAGCGGTTCGTGTGCCTTCAAAATTTCTTAATTTTAGAAATTCCTTCAAAATTTTTTTTAACTTTATGGTAATTTTATCCTTCTCTAAAAAAAACGTAAAAAATGTGAGAGGAGTCAAAAGACACTAAGAAGTCGAAGATAAATGAGACGGAAGACAGTGAGAGTCAAAGGGAAGTATTTTTCACGGTAATCTTCTTTTAACTCCAAAGTCAGTCAGTCTTCGCCTGTAATCTTAATCTTCTGGATCTCGGAATCACTCTTCCCAATCTCCATATCTTCAGTTTCGGTGCGACAAACCTACAGAGCCTACCGTTGACATTGAACAATTTCACCTGATCCGAAAAATCTCAATCAGTTGAGGTGGCAATCAATTTGGGAAACGATCTTGTTCAAATAGTATGAGAACAGATCTTGTTAACATTCATCGGCAAAAACAACATTTCCTTTAACAGAGACAAAATGGCCTTCTGAACTATTTGTCCTACTATGAAGAAGGAATGAGTGTCACCGCTATTACGAAACCGGGTGTTTTAAGGAGAAATCTCGAAAAAAATGGTTCTTGAAAGTTTTAGGAGTTTTGTATAATAAATTAGATTCCATATGGGTTTTTGTGCATTAATATCACATTGTTATACATAAACCCAACATGAAAAAAAAAAACTCATATTAAAAGACTTAATAACACATTTTCTTTCTCATAAAACATTTTAATTGGAGTAGCCATTCATAAGTAAGGGACACGTCTTCATTTGGTGTATGCCTTACCAAAGGCTGTCACCCTGTAACGCATTTTAAGGCGGTGTTGTGATAAAATTATCGTGTACGGTATAGATATCAACCCCTTGACTTGCATACCATCAGAAAAGCTTTCTTTTGGATAGATCAAGAAAACCGCAGTAGCAGCTGCAACAGGAGCTGAATATGCAACAGCAATCCAAGGGCACATACCCAAAAATGCCTTACCAAAGGCTGTCAGCTTATTTTCCCCTAAAGTGTGTCAGGTCTTTGCAGTGCATTTATGGGGCATCTATATATAAGGACCGAGTCTTACAGATCTGCTGCTTCAGATTCATCGAGCTGGGTGCTGCTTCCTTCTCACCTTCTTTCTCAAAGTCAACTTTATTCCTTCTTGCTTTAGAAAGATTGCAGGTTCGCGTTTTAAAAGCTGCAAAAGGTGTTGGTTGATATGTCCTATCCACATAGAAAGCTTACCCTCTTCCACACACACATTACCGGTGGATGCTACAGCCGCTATCACTTTGGCTGCTGGAGGGGAATGCTTCATCAAACCTTCCCTCTAGTCCTTGCAACTCTTCTCTAAGTAAGATTATAAGCTCTTTCATATCATTTCGAGGTAAGGGACACGTCTTCATTTGGTGTTCCGTAATTATGTGATATCAAGCACGCTTATGAACGCATCCTCCTGATATTCGAGAACGTAGGTCCTCGTTTGCGCAAGAAGTCGCGTCCATCATCTGAACCTACGAAAAGAGAAGGGTGAGATCGTGATTACAGAAAAAGTTTAGCCCGTCAGGTCACAAAAGAGCAAGTAATATTGTGAAATGGGAGGGTTATAGCTGGCAAAAAGATGCCACCAAAGAGTAGAGTTGGGTTACTCACTGCTACTACTTACTATATGGTTTCACGCAATGCTATTATGATATTATTCACTTGCCTCATGCTTTCCTTTTTTGTCCAGGGAGCAGCGGTGGTTAACACCAACGAAACCGACCGGGCTGCGTTGCTCGAGTTCAGGGGCAGCATACCCGATGATCCCGACGGTGTACTCTCCTCGTGGAATGACGCCACCCACTTCTGTCATTGGCCGGCCGTAACTTGCAGCAGGAGACGTCCCCGCGTCACCGAATTGTGCTCCCAGTCTCCAGACTGGGGGACTCCTTGTCACTTTACATTGGGAATCCCTCTTCTGAATCTCCAGATCATCAATTTGACCGGTAATCGGTTGACTGTACCTATTCCTCCTTCAATAGCCAACGCGACAAACTTACTGAGCCTACAGATGTCCCATAACAATTTCAAGGATCTGTTCCTGATCTCAAAAATCTTAATCAGTTGTGGGGGCTTGGTATTTTTGTTGGGAAACTGCACCTCGGGAGATTTGAAATTCCTCGAGTCTCTCAATTCCACCGAGCTATGGGTTCTGGATTTTAGGGGAAACAATTTCGGAGGTACGTTGCCTCGGTCTATAGGGAACTTATCTTCCAATTTGAAGGTGTTGTCATTCTGGTCCATTCAGGACACACGGACCCTCCCTTCTAGCATTGGGAATCTTCACAACCTGGAAGATCTACAAATGTGCAGCAATCCCTTGACAGGTATGCTATCGGTAGCCTCCACAAGTTGAAGATCCTACAAGCAGCTAAAAATTACTCCAGGGAAATCCCATCTTCTCTTGGACATTTGACTATGCTGACGGAACTATCGTTAGCGGGGAATGGATTCAGTGGGATTATTCTCGCGAGCCTCGAAAATGCCAAAACCTTGATTGCTTTGGATCTATCAGAAAACAACTTGAGTGGGACTATACGATCGTAAGTCTTGGGTATTTCTTCCTTATCATACGCTCTCGATTTATCTCAGAACAAATTAACCGGCACACTGCCTGAAGAAGTTGGTGATCCGAGGAACCTAGCATTATTATATTTGAACTGGAACAGACTGTCTGGACAAGTCCCAGAAACTCTCGGTGGATGCACCAGCTTGGTGTCATTGGACATTGGCAATAATAGGTTTCAAGGAAACATCGCCACGTTTTTATCATGTCTGAAAGGACTTCAAAATCTAGACTTATCACAGAATAACTTCTCCGGTGGAAACCCGAAATTCTTAGGAGATTTCCGGCTCGAATACCTCAATCTATCATTTAACCACTTCGAGGTAGAAGTTCCAAATAGAGGAGTCTTCCTAAATGCCACGGGGTCTCGATACAAACTTTGTGGCGGGATTCCAGCATTGAACTTACCATTCTGTCCTACTTCTAAATTGAAGCGCGGAAGGAAAAAAAACGGTTGTCAAAGATCTTTATTGCGATTGCCAGTGGGATTACTTTCCTGTTCGTTCTGCTTTTGCTACTTGCATTGCATCGTTGCATGAACAGAAAAAGGAGGAGAAACTTGAGGTCGCAGTCTAGGTTGGTTCCCAAAGGCCCATTTCCACAAATTTCGTACAAGGATATAATCAAGGTGATCGGTGGGCTCAATCAAAATAACTTGATCAGTTGGATTTGGTTCCGTGTATAAGGAGATCCTATGAAAATCTGATAATGTTGTAGCCATTAAGGTTCTCGACCTCCGAACTCGAGCAGCTTCGAAGAGTTTTGTGGCAGAGTGTGAGTTATTGAAGAAGATCAAACACCGAAATCTCGTTAAGATTTCTATTGTCTGCTCGACTATCAACTTCCGAGGTAATGATTTTAAGGGGCCTATGTATGAATACATGGAAAATGGAAACCTTGTCGACCGACGACGACACCTATGACGAGGCATTCATGTCTGCCTTGAGGAAGTACCAAACTTTCTTTGGATTGAATGTCTCGGGAAGAATAGATCCCGACACGTTGATGATGATGAGTCGGCCTCGTTGCGGTGTCCCCGACCGTCCCTCGACGGTTGATGTCCACAACATCACGCCCAAGTATGCTTTCTATCCAGGAAAACCCGTTCATTATTAGTCATTTGTTTGACGTTCGATGTAAATGAACTCCAGTCACAATCAAAACTCGAAATCCAAATCCAAAGTGTTTGTTTTTACGTAAATATCATGTCGGCCCACCGTGCCCCCAAAATAGCCCACAACCCCAACTCAACGATATAATACCCTCCCGTGGCATAGCCCGGTCCGCATATTTCTTTGATCGTGGACCCTAAAGGCTACAACAGTTGAAGCGTTAATAAATAATTATTGAATAAATAATTATTTAATTATGAAATTAAATAATAGAACATATGTTAATAATTTCATATGGTGTCTTTGGGTAGTAATATCGCATTGGTATAAACCCAACATGGAAAAAAAAACTCAAATTAAAAGACTTAATAACTCATTTTCTTTCTCATGAAAGCATTTTAATTGATGCATCGTTCGGTTATCCGTAATTATGTGATATCAAACACGCTTATGAACGCGTCCTCATGATATTGGAAAACGTAGATCCACATTGCTCAACAAGTCACGTCCATCATCATATGAACCTACGAAAAAAAGAAGGGTGAGATTGTGATTACAAAAGAGAGCAAGTGATATTGTGAACGCCATCAAAAGTCAAAGTCATCAAAAGTTTGTCAGAGATTACTGTCGGAGTTTCACTCCAAAGTAATTTTCGAGTTAGACTCCGACTCATCATCGCGGGTCATACTTTTCCAAAGTCTCCTTCATATGAACTTTTATGTGCGTGATTTATAAGCTTAAATGATAAAAAAATCCTTATATTGTGAATGAAAAAATGTATTTAAATTTGAATTATATTTTCTTTGTTTTCATCATGGGATATAATCAAGGCGACCCGTGGGCTCAATCAAAATAACTTGATCGGTGTCGGTGGTTTTGGTTCCATGTATACGGGAATCCTAGGAAATTCTGATAATGTTGTAGCCATTAAGGTTCTCGACCTCCGAACTTGATCAGCTTCAAAAAGTTTTGTGGCGGAGTGTGAGGTATTGAAGAAGATCAGACACCGAAATCTCGTTAGGATTTCTACTGTCAGCTCGACCATCGACTTCCGAGGTAATGATTTTAAGGCCCTTGTGTATGAATACAAGGAAAATGGAAACCTAGAAGATTGGCTGCATCCTAAAGTTACACAAGAAGGTGTGTACCGGAAGTTAAGTTTAAGGCACATGCTTAGTATTGCCGTGGACATTGCATGTGCTGTGGAGTATCTGCATCACGAGTGTGACGTGCCGGTGATTCACTGTGATTTGAAGCCGAGCAATATTCTCCTGGATGCGGAGATGACAGCAAAGGTCGGTGATTTCGGACTCACAAAAATTCTCTCTGCTGGGGATGTTGTTGTGCATGAAAGCTCAATAGGAGTGAGAGGGACGATCGGCTACAGTCCTCCAGGTGCGTGAATTTTAATATAAATGTGGTTTTTGATATTTGTTAGCTTAGTAATATACAGGCGGTTTAACGTGAAATGTTGTAGAGTACGGAATGGGAAGGCAAGTGTCGAGGGAAGGGGATATTTACAGTTTTGGAATTCTTCTGCTGGAGATGTTTGCGGGAAAGAGGTCAACCGACGGCATGTTCCAGGATGCTTGGAACATCCGATGCCATTGCGAGCCCGGGTTGCCGGAAAGAACGGGAGAAGTAGCAGACCCTTTTATGTTGCTAAATGAGTTTGGAGTAGGATCCAGTGCTCGCACTCCGCAAAGGATTCTAGAATGTCTGGCGAAGGTGTTTGAAATCGGAGTCGCATGTTGTAGTGAGTCGCCAGGAGAAAGGATGGACATCCGTGAGGCCGCAGCGAAACTACGATCCATCAAATCTCTGGCGGGCTGATGCTCCGAATCCCAAAAGCCAGCATGAAGGATTGTTCTTTCCATCATTTGTCTTTGCCCCAGGGTTGAGTTGATTGGATTTAGATATATATTCCAAGATGCCCTACTTCGAAATGGAAGCGCGGAAGAAAAACCTTATTGAAGACCGTCATCGCGGTCGCCAGCGGGATTGCTTTCCTGTTTGTAGTGCTTTTGTCGATTGCATCGCATAGTTGCTTGGGCATGAAGTTTAAAGGAAACTTACAAAAATTGATAAGTGCTTCTTCCTGGAAATGATTAGACAGAAAGGAAGACGATGATGACGATGTGAATGGCATTCGAGAATGCTGGATCAACAAGCAAGCAGTTAACAAGGGAATGAATCAACATTCAATGGTCTTCCTTGAAGTATCTTTCTTTATTCAGTTTAATGGGATGGAAACCTCACACAAAGCATCAAAATTTTTACCAAACATAAGATGATAAAAATGAAAAAAACTAAATACAATGTGTAGAGAAAGAAATGTTTAAGTAACAATTCTCACTATGTCAGTTAACAATTTCTATGATCAAACTAAATGAATAATGTAATCAATTAATAGAATCGGTTAGATTGATAATTATTTCTTTCAGATTTGATTCCATGTTGCGTGCTCATTCTAGTCTATAACAATTAATGGCTGTCAATTTGTAATAATAAACACCTATTCCATTGCAATGGCTTCCATCAAATCTATCCCTGCGAAAACAATTCTCATCTTTCTACAAGTGATGTTGGCTATGAAAGCGGATAGAAGATACTCGTTGCAGTGTCGCATCAATTGTCACCTCCAATACATCTTATCAGGATATCCCGAGTATCCCGTGGCATATTGCGTCTATAAGTGCATGCGGTCTCCGATCTCCCAACCTTCCGATGACCCTCTTCAAATTCCTGTTGTTAGATGTGATGTGAATTGCATCGAGTCTAATTGCCTGTCTATTTCAGGTAAAGATAAATACCTTTTTCCTATGAACAGAGGGGTTAATCGTGCTTGCTAATTCTGTGTTTTTAATACAGATGTCAAGGGGATTCAAGCATGCGTTGAGTCATGCACCAGCAAATGTGGGTAGAACGTTGTCCAAATATTTTCTTCTCAAATAATAAATAATATGCAGAAACTTTTCTTATTCCCAAATAAGAATGCATTTTATTTCTTTTAATTAATTATAAAAATTAAGATATATACATACATACATACATACATATATATATATATATGTACTTCTTCAATATATTTAGCATATGAAGATTAACTTAAAGTGTCACGGTCAATCCCTAAAGAATGACTACCAACCAATAACCTTCTCCTATTAAATCCTAAACTAAACATGGCAGCCATTCACACCCTTGGTTGGATCTCATCTCTCTCGTATGTCCAACGGTTGCTTAACAACTCCATTCATTCAATTGGAATCCGATCATCCCATCGTCACCCCCCATTTATTTCCAGCACCTTTATCATCATCCGACTCATCTACACATTTTAAATGTGTTGGCGTTATTTGAAAAGTGGTGTTTTACTGCATCACAGGAAAGGTTTTACGAAACTGCTGTGACACAGTGATGCTTTTCTATAAATAACGAATAAGGATATTTGAAAAGGATATTTTGGAAAACTTCAGATCTTTTACTTTTCTTTCAACCTGGTCTTTCTCTTACACCCTTACAATATTTGAAGATTGTTTCTCCTTTTATAATGTCCTAAGATAGATCTAGAGAAAGCATTTGCTCTAACCCTAGTTATTAGGTCATTAACTATTCCTTACTCATGGTAAGGAATGTTCATTCTTGAATTAAACGCACCATTTTTTAAGCAATTACCTCTCTAGTCACTATTTAAGTGAAAATGTTTACGAGTTTGTTTTTGGGTAAAATAGGGTCTTATATGACAAAAAAAGAGACAGAAAATAAAGAAAAATCATCTCATGGTTTTCTTCCTCAATTTCCATTTCAAGATTTTCTTTTTAAAATTTTAAACTTATGAACTCAAATATGCACAATATTTGAGATCCAACGCGTGAATTATTTTAAAACTAAAATTAGAAAACAATATCCGAATGTTATGATTAAATCTAAGGGAACTTCCGAATCACTTTTTTTAACCCAAAGTTTAAGCATTAACAGCAAAATCCATTTTATAAACATAAATCCAGCCTCATAAAAAACAACGATAATTTAAAATATACATTTTAAAACTCACAATGATTTGCAATATCAAGTTCATATTTAAAAAAATGTAAATAAATTTGTTAATTTGCACGTTACAAAAAAAAAGTAATTTAGGAAAATTTCCAAAATTTTTGGCACCTAAATAAAAAAATACAAAATAAAAACCAATAACAATAACTAAATTTCAAAATTTCATGATTAAAATTGTTGACCGAATGAGTAACTAAGAAAATCCACAACTTCAACTCACAACCTCTCCACAAAGTCTTTGAGCCAAAATCTCTAACCATTTTTAATTTTTATTTTATTTTTTTCTTTTAGTAGAGCCATTAATATCTATAAAAAAACTTTTTTAATATAAAAGAATTGAAAAATTTTGTTACATAGAATAAGTTGAAGAATTATAAAAATTCATAAAAAGAAATTCATTAACCTATAAATAATCAAGAATATATAACTTGGTCGAGAAGATGACGTGGATCAACAAGCAGGCAGTTAATAAGGTAACTGAACGAACAACATTGATGTTTCACTTTAATTGCTGGGGATGAGATAGAAACCATCAAAATTATTACAAAACATAAGATGATAAAAAGTAAAATACAATGTGTACAGCAAGAAATGTTTAAGGAAGTGGTGGTATATTTTTATGATCAAATTAACTTCCATAGGATACCAAAATAAATCAATTAATGGAATCAGTTAGATTGATAGTTTATTTCTTTCAGATTTGATTCTATGTTGCATGCTGATTCTAGTCTATAAAGAATTAAGGCCCATCTATTAAATATAGCTTAGACTTAAGCCCTTTTTCCGATCTAGCCTAAGGTTTAAAAGTTATCTTTTAAAAACCTATACTTGCAACTTGGTTTCAATAAAATCCATTTAAATCCTCTATCAAAACTTTCGATGTCGGGAGAAGGAAAGCCTACAGGCAATCCCTCCAGGGCTCCTCAGAGGCTGGAGCTCGTTAATGAGTCTAGGATGACTCCGTATGGCATCAGCAGGAGTATAAATGATTTGTTAACTCAGCTGACTAGGCCAGGAGGTATTGACAGTCGTGAAAGCCGAATCCTCGCAGAGGAAGTAGGTTCGATGGTCAATAGGATGTTAGAGTCATTGGAACATGAGAGTTTAAAAAGGCCTGAGACAGAGGCGACTTCTGGACTGGCAAGTACCACTGGAAAGCCAGTCGATAAATTGAAACTGGGAGGAAATAGTTCCAACCAGGAACAAGGCAAAAGCGTAGAAGAGATGTACAAAGAGTCAGTGGCTCCGTATATCTTGATCCGCAAAAGCGAAAGGCTAACATGAGCACTCAAAGTGGAGAGTTGGCGAAAGACCTAAGGAAGTCTTTAGGTCTGGCGGATAACACCCCTGTTCATTGGGACGATAGAACGTTTAATGAACTCGTCTCCGCGAAGAGGGAGATTTACAGGCCGAATTACCCTCATAGAACCAAATCTGAGTTCATTCCAAGGGATAATGTCCTTAAGCCAATAATCACCCCTGGTGCTTTTTTGGACATAGATTGTGAAAAGCACGTATTTGAAAAGATAGATGAGTGGATATCACTCATTCGGATGACTGCATCGGCTGGAATACTGGCCCCTGGAGCAGTCTACGAATTGTGTGTAGCAGCACTCATGGGAACAGCGCAAAAGTATTGGAAAACCTTGGTGGCGCATACAGACATCAAGGAAAAGATAGACCAAGCGCTGACCGGGGATGGTGTATTAGCAAACATCGCTGATGCACTTAAACGGTAGTTTTGCAGTTTTTTGCTTTCTACAGAAACTGTGGAGAAAGAGCAGTCAATGACAGCTCTGGTTAAACTGCAAATCTGTGATATGTGTCTGTTCGACAACTACGTGTGTGAGTTCCAGAAGTATTACTACAATCTGGACGTAGTGTCGCAGCAGTTCATATCGGGAACCTTTTTTGCCAAACTCCCCGAACCATGGCCGGAGGTTACACAAAAGGCCTACGAATTGTTCCTGGACTGGGAGGAAAAATTCAGGCGGTGAAGTACGCGATGAGAAAGGCGTGTACTGAGCTCCAGGTTAAAGAGGCAGCTAAGAAGCTACCTTACCTGAACAAGAGCTGTTGTTCTCAAATTGAGTATGTGCCTGTAAGGTATGGATGCGATACTCGCAGTACTCCAGGTGACTCTTTGAAGAGAAGGAACTTTCCTCATAAGAGGAGGTTTGTTGGGTATAACAAAAAGAAAGTTTGGCCCAAGAGAGATCTCCAGAGTAAGCAACAAGGAGGTCCTGCTTACAAGCCAAGGAGGTTTGTAAGGAGAAGGGATAACCTTAAGGATAAAGACAGGATTGATGCCTTTAAGCGAAAGCATGGCAGGGAGTCTAAATGTCCTAAAGGGAAACCATTGAGCAGTTGTAATTGCTGCTGGTTTTGTGATTCAAAAAACCACAAGGCGGATGCGTGTCCAAAGAAGAATCAGAGGAGAGAAAGACTCCGGATGGTTTTTCTTGACGACAGGAGTCAGGAGGAGGAAGTTCTTGCTTACGAACCTATTGATGAGCAAGACATTTCCGACCTGGACTCGGAAGTAGAATCGATCAATCAGGTTGTGTCAGATTATGATACGGACTCAGATGATGATTCTGATCTCTGGACCGAATATCTGTTCATGATGCGAGCAGAACGAGAAAGAGATGGTGATGAGTTGGTTCCATTGGAAATAACGAATTAGGTACTGGAGGAAACCCACCAGTACGAAGATCCATCCCGGTCAATTCTAGAATGGAGGTTGCCTAACGTTAATGCTAGAGAAGTCTACCACATATCGAGATTTAATCTCCGATCTGTAATTTACATCTCGCAGACCGAGGCGACGGCACAAGTCACGAGCACTGAGCTCGAGACACTGGATGTACCCTTACTCAATGTAAACCACATAAGGAATACCATGCGGAATGCTGGAGCTGTATATAACTATATACACATTGGGTTAATCCAGGTAGGATTGATCCCGCTGTTTCATTTACCAGCGGACAGTCCTGTGGTAGCAGCTGTAATCGATAAACGTTTGCGAGAATTTAAAGATCAGCTGATATCAGGTATGCAGGCCAACCTTGCACATGGCCCTGTATGGTTCCAAGTCCATCCAAACTTCATGATGGCTTTGAACGATCGCTGTTTGGGGACTTCATTAACCTTAAGAATCAAGTCAATGAACATGGATCGTATGAATCCCAGGCCAAGTTTTTGGCGTATCACACTAGGGTGATGTACCGATTGGTAAATACAACCAGTCCTGGTGTGAGGAACATCTCGAGGCTAACCGAGTTGTTCGAAGAAGGTCGTAACAACTACCAACAATTCCATAGGCGTGAGGTGAATCCATTGGAATTAACCTGGCCAAGGAGTTGGGTTATGACTGAGCCTGGTAGTAGCTCTAGGCCCATTAGGGCGGCTAATATCCGACAACGAGGTAATGAGATTACTCTCATGTTGGGTGAACCGTCGAGGGTTACTGAGAGAGCTGATAGGCACTTGCCTATACTTAGCGAAAGGGCTGACAGGCATTTGCCTGTGAGGATGCCAATCCTGAGAGAACTGAGAAGTAACTCGTTCTCTGAAGTCTCTTCAAGAGCTAGTGATGTCGGAGAGGATGTTATAATCTCTCGACCAGAGGTTGCAAGTGCACCTTCGCTAGTAGAAGAGGTGTCTCGTAGATCTGTTGATTCAAGGTCACCGTCACAACATACGGGTAGAATCATGGGGTATAGACAGGTATCATTACCGGTCTATGAGGACCCTGTAGATCAACCGAGAGAGGAGTCTATTAGAATGTTAAGAGTAACCAATCCTGGTAGCTCTTTATCTGAGATTCCTGAAGTTTTTGAGGTTATCGAGCAGATAGCTAAACAGAGGTCTATTTCGGTAGATGATATCTAGAGGATGATAGAACCATCCTGAGAGGTAACCAGAGATAAGAGTTTTAGTGTCCGGAAAGAAGAACTGAGCACATATGTAGCTCTAACATTCAAGTTTCCTGTATATTATGAATACTCTTCGGATACCTTGATAGACACTGGGTGTAGCATAAGCTGTGCTAGACTCAATGCTCTACCAGATGAGTGGTGGGAACCACTGCAGAAATCTATCCACATGGTCAATGTTGATGGTATGACAACAATAGTTAGCCATAGGGCATTAAGCGTGCCGGTCTTTATTGGTGGACAAAAGTTCATCATAAAAGAGATCCTTGCACATCCTTTGTTGGAGGCTGATGTCATTTTAGGTAACGCTTTCCTTAAGGGACAAAGGGAAAATCTTCCTTTTGTGCAGGATGTAGAGGACATCACAATTGGTGGTGTGAAGATCAGTATTCTTCCAGAGCCTAAATTAAGGCTCAAATTTGGGTTTTATCCCGTAAAAAGGACAGAGTACTGTGGTGTATCACCGTAAGAAAGAGCTTTTAGAGTGCGAGCTCAGCGTGGTGATACACGGATGAGCATGAATTGCCGGTTGGTAGAAAAGGAGCATGATTGGATGCAATCCTTGTTTTCTCCAACGAGTACCAGTAGTTCTAGCTGGTATGACGACTTGTTTGCAAATGTAAAACAAGAAGTGTGTATGGCTGTTAAGTTAACAGGGACAAAATGGGATAAGTTCCTTGTAAAACTGGCCGATAACTTTAGTGAAGATCCATTAAAGTTATGGACTCGAAATGGTCTAAGGGCTAGATTAGAGTTAAAAGATCTCGGAACCATTATTCGAGCCAGAAACATTATGTACACGGCTGAGATGGTTGAGGAGTTTGACAAACAAATTCCTGAGTTGCTTGGAAATGGCTTGATTAGGGACAGTTATAGTCCACATTCTAGTCCTGCCTTTATGCTAATTAACCATGCCGAGGAGGTGCGAGGAAAAGCACGAATGGTTATAGATTATCGTCAGCTTAACAAAGCTACAAAAGACGATGGCTATAAGATTCCAACTGTGGGTGATCTTATTGATAGAATAAGTTTGAGTCAACCAAAATACTTTTCCAAATTTGACTTAAAAAGTGGATACTGGCAAGTCAAGATGGAGGAAGAGTCGGTTCCTCTAACTGCTTTCAATGCTCCGCAAGGAATGTTTGAATGGTTGGTTATGCCATTCGGCCTGAAGAATGCTCCAGGCGTGTTTCAGCGCAAAATGGATAATGCTTTCAAGCAGGTCCGTAAGTTTTGTGCGGTCTATATTGACGATGTGTTAGTCTACAGTCAGAATGAGGACGACCACATGAGGCACCTTGATAAGGTGACTGATGTCTTCTGAGAGGAGGGCATGATTCTATCTGAACGTAAGATAGAATGGTTTAAGGAATAAGTTAAATTCCTTGGCATGGAGATTGAGAAGGGTAAGATTAAACTTCAAAATCATATCGCTGAGAAAATTATTGATTTTCCTGACAGACTTGACGATAGGAAGCAAGTCCAAAGATTCTGTGGATTTGTTAACTATGCTAGAAAGTTTGTGAAAGATCTATCCCGAGATCTGGGAAGGATTTCAAAGAAGACATCTTCTACGAATCCTTAGATATGGGATGATGAGAATACTCAGTCGATTCAGAAGATAAAAGCAAAGGTGAAAAATTTGCCTCAACTTGCTTTGCCTTCTGATAAGGATGAGTTATTCCTGGAAGTTGAAGCTTTTGACGAGTTTTGGGGAGCTGTTCTCAAAATTAGAGGACGTAAACCAGAACTTGTATGCAAATACTGGTCAGGTAGTTTCAAGGGGTACGAGCTACGATACCCGATACACGAAAAAGAAGTGTTAGCCTTAAAAAATGGAATAAAGGCTTTCTACATCTTTTTGGCACCTAAGAAATTCTTAATGCGCTCTGACTTGACCTATGTAAAAAGGTTTATGAGTCTGAACCTTAAGGAGGCTAGGCAAACTAGACTCTTGAGGTTGCAAGAATGGTTTAGCTATTATAAATATGAGGTCGAATACATCTCATCCGACCACAACATAATAGCTGACTCTCTCTCTAGAGAACTTGCGAAATCCTCTCTCTCTAAACACTCTGTAGATGGATCCTTCTGTGAAGAGAAAAGTGTGCTGGGCATGCAAGAAGGAGGGACACTCTAAGAAGGTATGTCCGAATAAGGGAGATGGTGAGCATAGTGATGCTGGTTCCTCTGCTAGAACGAAAGCAGTAGTTTTGTGCTGGCAGTGTAAGCAACATGGGCATCGTTCTTACGAGTGTCCTAAGAAGCAAAAAACTGAGAATTCCCAGAAGGGAGTGGCAGATCTCAAGGAGAAAGCAACAGCTGACTCCAAAAGTGAAGCGAAACCAGATCTCCATGAGAAGATGACCAATCCCAAAGAGGCTGAGGCCAGATCTGAGGGAAAGGTGAAAAAAAAATTCGAGAAGGGGATGGCTGGATCTAAAGGAAAGGTAACAACCAATCCTAAGGAAAAAGCGGAGAGTTCCCAGAAAGGGAAGGTGGATCTGAAGGTCCCAACTCTAAAAGAGACACGAAGAAAAATCTTCAAGTGAAGATGGCCGATCCTAAGGAGGGAAGCTCCAAAGGAAAGGAGAAGATGGCAGATCTGGAGGATAAAGCAAAAGCTGAATCCCAGGAGAAATCCAGGAAGAAGAAGAAAGCCAAGAGGCTTGGATCTTCTGGTCCGAAGAAGGACGATAAGGTGGAAGAGCCTCGGTGGTTTCCTTTGACCACAGTACAGTTTAATTACTGTCGAGAGTACCTTGCCAAAGAGCGTGGGATCTCTATCAACCAAGCTGTAAAGCTTTATAAAGCCCTGTTGAAGAGTAAAGAAGAGCAGAAAAAGCAGGTTGAGGATGAGTATGCTCAGGCTAATACTGGGGCTGAAGCAGAGTTCAAAGCCCTGGTAGGCGAACCAATTCCGAGGGTAGAACCCACACCAAGGGTAGATCCCGAAGAAGCGGTAGCGATGGAGTTCGACCCGATGTTCGATTTCGAGAAGGCATAGGAACTCGTCGAAGGTAATCCTGAATCTAAGGAGGACTATGAGGAAGCAATTCCTGTAGTCTCGTTCAAAGAGGCTGGTGAGCAAGCTCACGGTGAGTATACTCACGATGGAAGTATTCACGGTGGCAAAAGTCGCCATGGATTTATCCATGAGAATCTGGAAGGACTCTGGTTTTTTGATCAAGACTCGTATCAGGATGAATCCCTGTCTTGGGATGCGTCTATTGTTAGTGCTGGACTCGTTGGTGGCATCAAACATGATAATAAACGCCAGATTGAGTTCTTCGCTACAAAAGCGATCGTATCAAGATTCTGGAACACAGACTATCAGTCAAAGTTTCAGGTGAGGAGGAGCTGTCCAGAGTTGAAAAAGAGAGGCAGCAAATATTCTCCACAACTATATCCATAGTGCCATGGGATGTCAAAAATTATGATGGCCCGACAATGGTGGTGGATATGAGTGAATCTTCGCTTGAGGAGAACACTGTACTTCAACCGTACCTACACTGGTTATCGGGGAAGTGGCCATCTCTGAGGTTAAGGTCAGATATGGTGGGAGTCGCTTTACCATACATTTACGCAGGGTTCGCAGACATTCTGGAGATTGACAGATCAGAACCAGAACAGATCGAGCCATTGCCATATTTGGTGAGTATGTACTCGGGTGTCTTGGCTACGGACCTAAGTATGCCACGGCACTAATTACGTCCACGATAAGGGAGGAGGAAGACCATGAGCAGTATGGGAAGGTGATTCTTCCTAACAGGCAAGTATGGGATATCCACCCTTGTGAGAGTAGACGTCTGGTGGAACCTCAATGACAGGACCTCGATCAGAGAGGTTTATGGCGGAAATACTACAAGGACAAAACAGTTCGAAAGGCCATAAAGGTTGAGTTCCTGAAGGATGTGTTGGAGCATGTGTTGGCCCGCAAGGATCAGTACTACGTGCTCTGTGATGGAATGATAACCGTCACGGTTCTCCGCTCGAATTTAAGTCTCATTGATTAGCAAGCTGGAGAGCGAGGATGGCAGAGGTTTCTCGACCTGCTGGATAGTTTCTGGAGACGAGAGAACTCTGAGTTGTGCCTCCGGACAAATACCTTTGAAGTCTGAAGAAAGATAGCTGAGACGAGCGAATCGATGGAAACCAGAGGATAGCCCAACAGATAGTGGAAGCATGCCAAACACCACAGGGGCCCTCTGAAGAGAAAGTTGGCGAGACAATAGAAGCCAACAAAGAAGAAGGAATCTCCCAGGACAACGCAATAATGCAGACGGGAGAAGACAATTGTATAAAGTTAGACTAGGACAGTTTTGTCGGTCATTAGGACCCCACTAACTTTTGCAATAGTTTAGATTCCTTTTAGTTTTCGAGCTGGCAAACAGTGCAGAGGCACCAGCTCTTTGTGTATATATTCACAAGTCCTCTACCTCATTTGGGGGAGGCGAATTGAATAGAGAATTTCTCTCTCAAAACTCTGAGTAAGAATTTTTCTGAATCGCTTTCCGAATACCTTAATAAACCAAGAGTAAGGTGGTTAGAATTAATCAAAACTTGGTTAAGACTAATGAAAGGTCAGATCTATAGATCAGATACTTGTAGGGAGTATAGCTTCGGGCTGAAACCTTGGATGAGGAGTGTCTATATAAGACCCTCAGTGTAAGGGCATTGGAACGACACAGAAGAGCCTCTCCAGTTTGCGAATGCGTTCGCTGAGTTCTCTAACTTGAGAATTGTGCTACTCTTGGATCTTTACCGATTGCGGAAGCTTGGTGAACCCTCTGAGCAACCTACAGGATTAAGGTATGATAAACTTTCTATTGTGTAGTTTATGATAATCTTCGTGATCTAATAAGATTGTGAAGGTGGTGTGCAAACACGATTGTTGCAAAAGCACGAGTCTTATGACTGATTGTCCAAATCCCGAGCTCCTACATTTGGATCACGGTGTTGGCAAGGATTCCACTACGGGACTCTTGAATACTGTAGTAGATCGATTGGCAAGTCTATCGGCGCAAATACAGCAACTGACGGAGCTTGTGGAAAGCTATTCTAATAAACTAGAAGAGCTGACTCTCTTGCAGAGTGAATTCGAGGAATATTTCCTTGAAGGTAAATCCAACCTTGGGTTTGCGGCAAGTTCGAGGTACTCAAACGAGTATTCGAGGTTGGCAGAACGCCGACGACAGAGACAATTAAGAAAACCATCTTAAGTACGATTCCGTCTATCGAATTGGTATCAGAGCCGCTTAAGATAAAAGTTTAATTGTCTCGGAAGAGTTGATTAAGAGGAAGCAGGATAAAGTTGATACAAGATAAAAGTATAGGATATAAAAGAAGAGTTTTATAAACTTTTTAGCCCCTAGGATAGATTATAAAAAAGAGATAAAGTATATGATATATTTGATAATTAAGCCAAGAATTAATGGTGGTCAATTTATAATAATATTAATAATCATCACATTTCATATTTGATACCCAATGAATGCAATTCCTGTCCATATAAATTACCAACAGCTTTTGCTCAATTTATAATAAAACACATATTCCATTCCAATGCCTTCCATCATTTCTATCCCAGCTGCGAAAACAATTCTCTTCGTTCTAGTCGTGATGTTGGCTATGAAAGCGTATCGTTAGTCGTCGTCGCAGTCGAGGCCATGCCGCATCAATTGTCACCTCCAATACATCTTATCGGGATATCCCGAGTATCCCGTGGCACATTGCATCGATAAGAAGTGCCTGCGGTCTCCGATCTCCGAACCTTCCGATGACCCTCTTCAAATTCCTGTCATTGGATGTAAATATCATGTCGGCCCACCCGAAATAGCCCACAACCCCAACTCAACGACAGTCGAAGCCGGCGGTGGCATTGAGGGGATTCATGGAAGGGAGGAAATGGTCAAAAGGCAATGTTTTCATAACCACCCGACATGATTAAGGAAATCAAGTGTTAAGATAAAAAAGTAATCTCCTTAGAGTCCAAGTCGGTCGTGGCTGTCCTTGTCAAACATTTTCCCCCAGAAAAAGTAACATGTAATCTACTATTTATGTAAGTTTATAGCCCGTAAGGTCTCAAAAAGAGAAGTGATATTGAGAATGCCATCAAAAGTCAAAGTCGCTTAGTAGTCATCAAAAGCTTGTCGGATATTGACTCCAAAGTAATTTTCGAGTAGACTCCGAGTCATCGCGGGTCTACTTTTCCAAAGTCTCCTTCATTTGAACTTTTATGCGCGTGATTTATGGTAATAACAGATGTTCCAAAATCTGGAGAGACTAAACTAACATAAATATCGTATGGAAAATTCCGGACGGCGCATCCCAAAGCCCAGCATATGAGCCCAACGTGATTCAACTTTAAAATCAAATGAGCCTAGTTGCTCATTTTCCTTTACTAGCAAGTTTACTATGACCGTAAATACGTAAAAAAATAATCTTTTAACTGTTTGTAAGACTTGTCTTTCAACAATATAAATTACGTATGTGTTAATTGTTATATTTAAATTATGTACGGCAAACTCTATGATATTACAAAAATTGGATATTCCAAATAGAAATAATCTCAGACAAAAAACGGTTTTTCTAAACTTTTATGAGTTTTGTATAATAAAACTATAATTCACATGGGAGACATAATAGCTTTTCCATTATAAGAGAATTTATCACATAAGCATACATTACAAAAAAAATAAGATATACAATTTCATTAGTAAGGGACGAGTCTTCATTCCGTTATACGTAGCTATGTAATATCAAACACGCTTCTGGACGCATCCCCCTGATATTCAAGAACGATATCCCCGTACGTGATGCGCAAGAAATCGCGTCAATTACGAGCATATGAAGTGTCTATCCCCTTGTGATGTATGTGGTAATCTTGGTTTTGATCAGATGAGCTTGAGAAACTATGATATAAATTCAGGGCGACCGGTGGGCTTAATGAAAATAACTTGATCGGTGCTGGTGGTTTTGGTTTTATTAGCTCGTACTCCGTAATATAGGCCGTTTAACGCGAAATGTTGTAGAGTACGGAATGGGAAGGCAAGTGTCGAGGGAAGGCGATGTTTACAATTTCGGAATTCTTCTTCTGGAGATGTTTACGGGAAAGAATTTTACCTGAATGAAGAGGATCCGGATCCGAATGAAGAGGCATGGCATATGATATGCTCTGTTTGATTTCTATCATTCTTCTTTTAATTTTTTGACGATTTTGGCGATCATATGCTGAAATTAGAAGTATCGAATGGATAATCGACTTTTTGATCTCATCAATATTGAAAAAAAATGAATGGATTCAAATTTGTATTTAATTCAGATTAAAAGTGCGACATGTTTGAGTAAATATATAACAACATAAAATATATTATTATAAAACTCGAAATTAAATATATACCCTAGTTAACGGGTAAAGCTTATGTCATACAAAATTGTTTGTAGAGAAAATTAATCAGATGCGTTGGATCCAAGTTTACGATCAAAAAAATTTACGTTCATACTTTTATCATCTTTACGAACTTTTATAAATAAAAAAAAATTCTGATAAAAATTCTCCAGTTTGATGCCAAAATTCCTAGGAGAAGTTCCAAATAAAGGAGTCGTCCTAAATACCAAAGGGATCTGAAATTACAAACTCTGTGGCAAAATTCCAGCATTGAACTTACCAAGATGTCCTACTTCTAAATGGAAGTCCGGAAGAAAAACCTTGCTGAAGAATGTCATCGTGGTCACCAGCGGGACAGGTTTCCTGTTTGTACTGCTTTTGTTGATTGCATCGCATAGTTTCATGGACAGAAAAAGACGAAACGTGAAGTAGTAGTCTGGGTTGTTTCCCATAAAAAGCCCTTTTCCACAAATTTCGTACGAGGATATACTCGGGACATTAATGTTGTAGCCATCAATGTTTTATGGTGGAGTGGAGTGTGGAGTGTGAAGCGTAAAGTTGCATGATGGGTTGGTTCCCAAAGACCCTTTTTTGCAAATTACGTACGAGGATATACTCGGGGCGACCGGTGGGCTCAATCAACATAATTTAATCGGTGGCTGTGGTTTCGGTTATGTGCATAAGGGGATCCTTGATAATTATTATAATGTCGTAACCATTAAGGTTCTCGACCACCGAAATCGAGCTGTTTCAAGGAGTTTTATGATAGAGTGTGAGGTATTAAAGAAAATCAGACACTGAGATCTCGAGGTAATGATTTTAAGGCGTTTGTGTATGAGTACATGGAAAATGGAAGCCTGGAAGATTGACTGCATTCTAAAGTTACATCCGAGGAAGTGAGCCGGAAGTTAAGTTTAAGGCAGAGGCTAAGTATATCTGTGGACATTGCATGTGTTGTGGAGTATCTGCATCACGAGTGTGACGTGCCGGTGATTCACCGTGATTTGAAGCCAAGCAATGTCCTCCTGGATGCCGAGATGACAGCAAAGGTCAGTGATTTCGACCTCACGAGAATTCTCTCTGCCGATGATGTTGTTGTGCAAGTAAGCTCGACGGGAGTGAGAGGAACAATCGGCTACAGCCCTCCAGGTGCGTGAATTTTTATGTAAACATGATTTTCGATAATTGTAGGCGGCGTAACACGAAATATTGTAGAGTATGGGATGGGAATCCAAGTTTCGAGGGAAGGGGATGTTTACAGTTTTGGGATTCTTCTGCTGGAGATGTTAACGGGAAAGAGGCCAACCGATGACATGTTCCAAAATTCTTGGAACATCCAAGCCACTGCAAGGCCGCATTGCCAGAAAGAGCGGGAGAAGTAGCAGATCCTTATCTGTTTTTAAATGAGTTTGGAGTAGGATCGAGCGTCCATGCTCCAAGAAGGATTCAAGAATGTCTAGTGAAGATGTTCGAAATCGGAGTCGCATGTTGTAGCGAGTCGCCAGAAGAAATGATGGACATCCGTGTGGCAGCAGCGAAACTACGATCCATCAAAGCTGTGGTGTGCTGAAGCTCCGGATCCTGAATACCGCTCAGATGTAACGTAGTGTTGAAATTTGAACCGGTTTTAATCAGATTTAGATATATATTCCAAATTGTCATGTACACAAGATCATTGTTGCAAACATGGCTCCCGTATAATAATTTGATACTTCATAATTTTAATAAAAAAAATGCGTAAATTATTCCTCTCGACTTTAGAGGAGTGATGCAAATTCGATATTTAAAAGTGTTTGGATAGTAATTAGTTTTGTATACATTCATAATCACCTTAAGTGTGATGATGAAAAATATTACTTTGAACTTAATATTTAGCAACACCAATAGAAGGAATGATACGTTTGACTTAATTCCTTTCTAATTTATTGTTTTATTATTAAAAATTACTTGATATTATATTAAAATATATGATATTTGAAAATATCGTAATTTAGGTAAGATAAATTGATCCCCGGAAAAGGTGTAAATTTTAATTGATAAGGTCAGTAAAATATAATGAATTTAACACATATGAGATTGACATCACCGGCAAGAACGGCACTATTTAAGGGTGAAAAGCGGCACATGATCCGAGAAAGAAGTCTCAAGAGATTCAGGGAGCGGTTCATGTGCCATTCATAAAAATGTTGATGTTGCTTAACCTAGGTAAACTATTATGAAGCCATCACTGACTTATTTATAAAAACGGTTTAAAGTCGAAAAAAGTGTTTTGTTCGGGATCCCTAATTTCTAACTCTATGCTAAAAAAAGATTGTTAAAATTCTGATTCAGTACAACAAACTTAACCAAACTTAGGACCCACCCCTCCCATATATTTTAGAAATTCTTAATTAAACTTAAAAAAAATATTCATCTGGTATTAAATTTTGCCCCGTCAAAGGAGCAAGAAATCAAAGTCACTATGAAGCTGACTATAAATAAGATGGAAAACAGTGAGAATAAAAAGGGAAGTATTTTTCACGGTAATCTTCTTTTGACTCCAAAGTCAGTCTTCGCCTGTAATCTTCTGGATCTCTTCTCTTTTCAAAATTAATAAGGTGACAATATTAATT
The DNA here is from genome assembly GCA_029817715.1 of Melastoma dodecandrum. Classification (NCBI taxonomy): domain Eukaryota; kingdom Viridiplantae; phylum Streptophyta; class Magnoliopsida; order Myrtales; family Melastomataceae; genus Melastoma; species Melastoma dodecandrum. The sequence goes on along the minus strand of JARUPY010000604.1, from coordinate 2,722,187 downwards.
ATATTCTAAAGCAAAATATTGATGAATATCTACAGCCATTTGTTTTCTATATAAACTAACTATCATGGAGGAACAAGTACTGCTATCAAAGGCAATGGCCCCCAACTCCATCATGCTTTCCGACTTTCTTCGTCTCTCGTTGTTGATAAGCCCTAGTCTCGAAGTTGATGTCATGAGGATTGTGAGGAATCACCTCAAGGCATTTGGCTACTTGCCGAGGGATTATACCTCGAATATGGGTGTAAATGATCAGAACAGTTCGAGAACGGTTCGCAAACGGCTCGAGAAAAGCTCGAGCTCGGCTCTATTATAAAGGAGCCGAGCTCGAGTTCGGGCTCGACTTGAATGTAAACGAGCTCGAGCTCGAGCCTTAAAATTATTATTAGAACTATTCGTGAGCCTATATGAACAAAAAATATTTATTAGTCTAGATGGTTAAAGTTTTGTTACCCCCCTAATAGGTAAGGGGTTCGAACCCCATTACCTTATATTTTTTTTCCTTCTTTTTCCTGCGTTCATTTCCCCATCCTGCCCAATGCCCCCTGCGTGTGTTTCACAAAAAATGAAATCAATTTCTAACCAAGTTTCATTTTGGTTAGAAATTGATATCGAGCTTAAAAAAAGCTCGAGCTCTAATCGAGCCCAAAACGAGCTCCAACTCCAAAAAAATAAACGAGCTCGAGCCCGAGCTCATATATACGAGTTTCATCGAGCTCGAGCTCGAGCCTAGAAGTTCTCTGACGAGCCCGAGCCCGAGCCCACTACTGTTCGAGCTCGGCTCGGCTCGGCTCGTTTACACCCCTAACCTCGAATGACGACACCTCCTATGACGATGCCCTGGTGTCTGCCCTAAGGGAGAACCAAACTTTCTTTGGATTGAACGTATTGGGAAGAATAGAGCCCGACACGCTGATGTCGATGAGTCAACCTCGTTGTGGTGTCCCTGACCCGATAACAAGAAGACATTGATCGCATTCGAGCTTTGTATGTGGACTGAAAAATAGTAAAAGTTTCCTAATAAAAGAATTTCAATAAATGCATCTTATGTTTTAGTATTACAAAAGGATGATTCTCATCTTCTTCACTTGGAAATGAACATGAGGTAAGTAACAATAAACGTGAATCCAGTCCCGTCCCGGCAACCACAGAGATCCTTTCGGCGTTGTCATTCCAGCGACAGCAACGATCCTCCGGATGTTCGTGTTCTTGTACCCATGACGGTCCAGTGTCGATAAGGTCCTGCCGTCCTTGATCTCGTTTTCCAATGGCAATTTGTAGCCATCCGCCTTTATTTACATCTTGTTGTTCTCATCACCTTCCAAGCAGTCTTGAGGATCTTAACATCCTAAACTCCTCAAAATGTGTGATGGACAACCAAGACATGCACCCTTCTGCAATCGGGGCATACCGGATAGCTTTGCATATTTTATAACTCGATCGGTTTTATCTGATTATGCCAAATTCGGGATATGCATTTCATCAAAAGCATCCACACATATCATGCTTCCATCTCGGGGCTAAAGCGTCATATTTTATTAAAGGTACTCACTTTCGTTTAAGGTGGCCTACCCCTGGTATGAAATGGACATACAAGTTAAAATAATAGATTTTCTATAACTCAAAGGGTGTAGAAGCTGTAAGACATTTAGCTCATAATTAACCTTCTACCGAATATGCGAATCGTGATCTTATATAGTGACCTTTGCTAGGAGTGCAAAAGGTGATTCAATAAGTTCGTTATATCAAAGATAATTAATGAAGGACATATTTGATATACAAATCTTAATTGATTCTACAATTTTTTTGTGTGAATAATACGAGTGAATTAACTTATATTTTTCAAATTAATTATAAGTTAGATTTTGTAACTCCAAATTAATTATACTCTTGATGAATGCCACTTCTTTTCTGTATAAAGAAACTATCATGGGTCAATTAGTTAATAGTAACTATCAAACACAATGGCCCCAAACTCCATCATCCTTTTGACCATTTTCCTGCTCTTGTTGTCGATAAGCCTCAGTCTCGAATAGGATAATGTCATGAGGTTTGCAAAGAATCACCACAAGGCCTTTGGCTACTTGTCTGGGGATTATAAGTCGACCAACGACGACACTTATGACGAGGCCTTGGTGTCTGCCCTGAGGAAGTACCGAACTTTCTTTGGATTGAATGTTTTGGGAATAATAGATCCCGACACATTGATGATGATAGGTTGGCCTCGTTGTGGTGTCCCCGACCGTCCCTCGATGGTTGATGTCCACAACATCACACCGAAATATGCTTTCTATGAAGGAAAACCTGCTTGGCCGAAATCCATGAAGAAACTCAAGTACACTTTCATGAACGTCCCACCTATCTCATACAGAAACGTGAGTGCGGCCATATCGAGCGCGTTCTCGATGTGGTCGGCCGCATCAGGATTCACTTTTAAAGGGGTGGCGGGTATTTCTAAACTGGCAAATACACGTAGGATTTTATAGAGGTGATCATGGGGCCAATATCCTCGACCTAGAATCGATTGAGTTGCACGAGATTGGGCACATTCTCGGGCTCGAGCACCGTGACAGGTCGAGCGCCGTGATGTTTCCTATACATAGCTATGGTATAATTAAGTGGCATCTTAACCGAGGTGATATTACTGATTAAACAGTAAAATTCCCAATAAAAGATTTTCAGTTTATTTAAAAAACTGATAAAATTGTTAGGCATAATAAATAACATTAAAAAATGAAAAATCTAAGAAAATTCCAGCAAATATAGGAAATGTTAAGATGCCAATAAAACATGCAATTATTTTGCAAATTTTCTTTGAGTTATGATCTTTATATAAGAAAGCCTAAAATTCTTTTTTTAAGATTGCTAGTTTTCTTTGAAAAATAATGCAAATACGAACCTTTTCACGATAATTATACGATGATATTAATAATACGATGATATTACAGTCCATGAGGTCTTATGTCCATAAGTACAGGGGATATAACAACCTTGACTAAATGCAACCTCAGTTGGGTGTCTCTTAGTAATTGAGTGGGATGAAAGATAAAACAATGAGTCAACAATTGATTGCATGAACTACGAACATCACACGAGGAGCTCACTCGCATTGTAAAGTCGTTAGTTTCTCCGCTAGTACTTCATATGGTTCTTTGTACGAGACATGAGGTAAGAAACGTTGAATATGTCATTGGCACCATGAACATTTCCTTGTTGTATCAGACTCTGAGAATGTAAAAAGTTGATCAGTTTGGATCTCTTTGAGAACAACCTGAGTGGACCTATACCAGCGCAAGTCTTAGGTATTTCCTTCTTATCAGACTTTCTTGATTTATCCCAGAACAAATTAGCAGGCGCGCATCCAGATGAAGTTGGCAATCTAAAGAACCTAGCAATATTAGATGTGAGAGGAAACGGACTGTCCAGGAAAGTCCCGAGCACTGTCAATGGGTGTAACAGCTTGATGTCATTGGACGATGGGAATAATACGTTGGAAGGCAACATCGCCACATTTCTATCTCCTCTGAAAGGACATCAATATCTAGACTTATCACATTATAAACTTCTCCGGCAAAATTCCTAGGAGAAGTTTCAAATGAAGGAGTAATTCCTAAATGCCACAGGGATTTGAAACTAGAAACTCTGTGGCATTTAACTCACCAAGCTGTCCTACTTCTAAATGGAAGCGCGGAATAAAAACCTTGTTGAAGACCGTCATCGCAGTCGCCAGCGGGATTGCTTTCCAGTTTGTACTGCTTTTGTTGATTGCATCGCATAGTTGCATGGACAGAAAAGAAAGAAACGTGAAGTCGCAGTCTGGGTTGGGCTCAATCAAGATAACTGTATAGGTGTCGATGATTTATGTTCCGCGTATAAGGAGATCCTTGGCAATTCTGATAATGTTGTAGCCATTAATGTACTCGACCTCCGAAATCGAGCAGCTTCGAAGAGTTTTATGGCAGAGTGTGAGGTAATAAAGAAAATTAGACACCGAAAATCTCGTTAAGGTTTCTACTATCTGCTGAACCATCGACTTCCGAGGTAATGATTTTAAGATGCTTGTGTGTGTACATGGAAAAGGGAAGCCCAGAAGATTGGTTGCATCCAAAAGTTATATCCGAGTGAGTGCTCCGAAAGTTAAGTTTGAGGCATAGGCTGAGTATTGCCATGGACATAGCTCGTGTTGTGGAGTATCTGCATCATGAGTGTGAAGCGCCTGTGATTCACTGCTATTTGAAGCCAGGCAATGTCCTCCTGGATGCGGAGACGACAACAAAGGTTTGTGATTTCGGCCTCACGAGAATTCTCTCTACCCTGATGTTGTTGTGCAAGTAAGCTCGAGGGGAGTGAGAGGCACAGTCAGCTACAGCCCTCCAGGTGCATGAATTTTTATCAAGTGTTGTTGTTGTAAGGTCCAATATACGTTCATTAAAGTCATTTGTTTGACGTTCGATGTAAAAGTAATCCAGTCGCTACCAAAAACTCGAAATCCAAAACCAATGTTGTTCGTGGCCGCGTATTTCCAAAGCGTTTGTTTTTTTCGTAAATTACATGTCGGCCCTCCCGAAATAGCCCACAACCCCAACTCAATGAAATGAAACCCACCCGTGGCATAGCCCAGTCCCCATACTTCTAAGGCTACGACAGTCGAAGCAGCGGTGGCATTAAGGGGCCATCATCAGTCACCAGCCCCTATAATTTATCATGGAAGGAAAGGAGGCAGAGGAAGGAAATGGTCAAAAGGCAATGTTTTCATAACCACCCGACAAGATTAAGGAAATCACGCGTTAAAACAAAACGTAATCCCCTTGGAGTCCAAGTCAGTCGTGGCTGTCTGCTTCTCAAGCATTTTCCACTCAGCAAAAAGTAACCCCGTAACTCACGTTCATTTCTAAATAGTAAATTACGCGTAATCTAGTATTTAGAAAAATTAATTAAAAATATTACTTATATTAAGAATTAAAAACATAATTATATTTAAAATATTGATATGATTTTGAGGATACAGAAAACTAAATTTTTATGACTATAAAAGCACTCCTAACGAAAATCTAAAACATTTTATTCCATAATTATTTAGTTACGAAATTAAATAATAGAAAAGATCATTACGCATTGGGCAAGAAGTCACGTCCATCATCTGAACCTACAAAAAAAGAAAGGTGAGATTGCGATGACAGAAAAAGTTTATCCCGTAAGGTCACAAAAGTGAGCAAGTGATATTGTGAAGGCGATTAAAAGTCAAAGTCGCTTAGAAGTCATCAAAAGTTTGTCGGAGATTATTTTCGGAGTTCCACTCGAAAGTAATTTTCGAGTTAGAAAATTATGAATAAAAAAATATACATAAAACGTAATGTTGGGTTTATTAAAAAGTCGTGAAATGGGAGGGTTATAAATGTCAAAGAAAGATGCCACCAAAGGTAGAGTTGGGTTACTCACTACTACTACTAGTCTTCAAAAATTAATTATGGCTTCCTCCTCCTCTGCTTTTATGATATTATTCACTTGCCTCATGCTTTCTTTTTTTGTCCAGGCAGCAGCGGTGGCTAAGACCAACGAAACCGACCGTGCTGCATTGCTCGAGTTCAGGGGCCGCATACTCGATGACCCTGATGGTGTATTCACCTCGTGGAATGACACCGTCGACTTCTGTCATTGGCCTGGCGTAACTTGCAGCAGGAGACGTCCCCGCGTCACCGAATTGTGGCTCCCGGGCTCCAGACTGGGGGGGTCCTTGTCACCCTACATTGGGAATCTCAGCTTCCTCAGGAAAATCAACATCAGGAACAACGGTTTTGCCGGCGAAATCCCCCCTGAAATCGGGAACTTGCGTCGGCTGGCAGCGTTGAAGCTGGATAATAACTCGTTTTCAGGTCAGCTCCCTGAGAACATCTCGGGCTGCACAAACCTACGAGTGATCTGGCTGGGAAACAGCAAGCTTGTTGGAGAAATACCTCCTGGATTATCTGCCTTGTCGAAGCTTCAAACCTTTGATGTCTCCAAAAACAATTTCACTGGGAAGCTCCCTGATTTCTTCGGCAACTTCTCGTCTCTGGAGGTCATTGGTGGAGTGGAAAATTGTTTCAGCGGCCCCATCCCGGCATCTCTTGGGCGATTACGAGGATTGCAACAGATTTTTCTCGGAGGAAACTACCTTTCTGGTACGGTACCTGCCTCGATTTTCAACATAACCTCTCTGATGGCCATAGCCTTACCAGTCAACAAACTCCAGGGAGGTCTCCCTCTGGATCTCGGAGTCACTCTTCCCAATCTCCAGTACTTCAATTTTGGTGATAATCAGTTGACCGGACCAATTCCACCTTCAATAGCAAACGCAACAAACTTAGGGATCCTATGTTTGTCCTTGAACAATTTCACCGGATCGGTACCTGATCTCAAAAATCTCCATCAGTTGAGGTTGCTTCTAATTCATGCCAATCAATTGGGAAACGGCACGTCCGGGGACTTGAAATTCATCGAGTCCCTCAATTCCACCGAGCTAAGTAAACTGGAATTCGGTTTAAACGATTTCGGAGGTACGTTGCCTTGGTCTATAGGGAACTTATCTTCCAACTTGAACTATTTGTCATTCTGGTCCAATCAGCTCACCGGGACGGTCCCTTCTAGCATTGGGAATCTTCACAACCTGGAACGTCTAGTTATTAGCTGGAACCCGTTGAATGGTATGCTCCCAAAGGAAATCGGTAACCTCCACAAGTTGAAGAGCCTACAAGCACAGTACAACAAATTCACTGGGGAAATCCCATCTTCTCTTGGAAATTTGACTATGTTGACGATACTGACGTTAGTAGGGAACGCATTCAGTGGGAGTATTCCAGCAAGCCTTGGAAATTGCCAAAACTTGATCGGTTTGGAGCTATCTAGAAACAACCTGAGTGGGTCGATACCATCACAAGTCTTGGGTATTTCTTCCTTATCATACTTTCTCGATTTATCTCGAAACAAATTAACAGGCTCCCTGCCAGATGAAGTTGGCCACCTGAAGAACCTTGCAATATTACATGTGCACGGGAACCGACTGTCTGGCCCACTCCCAAGCACTCTCGGCGGATGCACCAGCTTGGTGTTCTTGGACATTGGGAATAATGTGTTTGAAGGAAACATCACCCCGTTTCTATCTCCTCTGAAAGGACTTGAAGAACTAGACTTATCACAGAATCACTTCTCTGGCCGGGTACCGAAATTCTTGGGAGACTTCCAACTCACATACCTCAACCTATCATTCAACCACTTCGAGGGAGAAGTTCCGAATAGAGGAGTCTTCCTAAATGCCACGGGGGTCTCGATAATGGGAAATTACAAACTCTGTGGCGGGATTCCAGCATTGAAGTTACCAATCTGTCCCACTTCTAAACTGAAGCATGGAAGGAAAAAAATGTTGTCGAAGATCCTTATTGCGATTGCCAGTGGGATTACTTTCCTGTTCGTTCTGCTTTTGTTGCTTGCATCACATCGTTGCATGAACAGAAAAAAAAGGAAAAACTTGATGTTGCAACCTAGGTTGGTTCCCAAAGGCCCACTTCCACAAATTTCGTACAAGGATATAAGCAAGGCGACCAGTGGGCTCAATCAAAATAACTTGATCGGTGTCGGTGGTTTTGGTTCCGTGTATAAGGGGATCCTAGGAAATTCTGATAATGTTGTAGCCATTAAGGTTCTTGACCTTCGAACTCGAGCAGCTTCGAAGAGTTTTGTGGCAGAGTGTGAGGTATTGAAGAAGATCAGACATCGAAATCTCATTAAGATTTCTACTGTCTGCTCGACCATCGACTTCCGAGGCAATGATTTTAAGGCCCTTGTGTATGAGTACATGGAAAATGGAAACCTAGAAGATTGGCTGCATCCTAAAGTTACACGCGAGGGTGTGTGCCGGAAGTTAAGTTTAAGGCACAGGCTTAGTATTGCCGTGGACATTGCATGTGCTGTGGAGTATCTGCATCACGAGTATGACGTGCCGATGATTCACTGTGATTTGAAGCCGAGCAATGTTCTCCTGGATGTGGAGATGACAGCAAAGGTCGGTGATTTTGGACTCACGAGAATTCTCTCTGCCGGTGATGTTGTTGTGCAAGTAAGCTCGACAGGAGTGAGAGGGACGGTCGGCTACAGTCCTCCAGGTGCGTGAATTTTATTGTAAATGTGGTTTTAGATATTTGTTAGTTCGTACTTAGTAATATAGGCCGTTTAACGAGAATTATTGTAGAGTACGGAATGGGAAGGCAAATATCGAGGGAAGGTGATGTTTATAGTTTTGGAATTCTTCTGCTGGAGATGTTTACGGGAAAGAGGCCGACCGACGACATGTTCCAGGATGCTTGGAACATCCGATGCCATTGCGAGGCCGGGTTGCCGGAAAGAGCGGGAGAAGTAGCAGACCCTTGTATGTTTCTAAATGAGTCTGGAGTAGGACCCAGCGCCCGCACTCCGCGAAGGATTCTAGAATGTCTGGCGAAGGTGTTCGAAATCGGAGTCGCATGCTGTAGTGAGTCGCCGGGAGAAAGGATGGACATCCGTGAGGCCGCAGCGAAACTACGATCCATCAAATCTCAGGCGGGCTGATGCTCCGAATCCCAAATGCCAGACTGAAGGATAGTTCTTTCCATCATTCTTCTTTGCCCCGGGGTTGAGTTGATTGGATTTAGATATATATTCCAAGATGCCCTACTTCGAAATGGAAGTGCGGAAGAAAAACCCTTATTGAAGACCGTCATCGCGGTCGCCAGCGGGATTGCTTTCCTGTTTGTAGTGCTTTTGTCGATTGCATCGCATAGTTGCTTGGGCATGAAGTTTAAAGGAAACTTACAAAAATTGATAAGTGCTTCTTCCTGGAAATGATTAGACAGAAACGAAGACGATGATGACGATGTGAATGGCATTCCAGAATGCCGGATCAACAAGCAAGCAGTTAACAAGGGAATGAATCAACATTCAATGGTCTTCCTTGAAGTATCTTTCTTTATTCAGTTTAATGGGATGGAAACCTCACACAAAGCATCAAAATTTTTACCAAACATAAGATGATAAAAATGACAAAAACTAAATAAATGTGTGGTTCTTATAATGTCTGTTAACAATTTCTATGATCAAAATAAATGAATAATGTAATCAATTAATGGAATCGGTTAGATTGATAATTATTTCTTTCAGATTTGATTCCATGTTGCGTGCTGAGCTGATTCTAGTCTATAACAATTAATGGCGGTCAATTTGTAATAATAAACTGTTATATTCAGGACGCAGCGGAACAAAAATTATAGATTTTTATGCCCAAAATCTAAAACTCTTGGTACGTATATTATATTATACGTAAATATAATAAAAATCTTACCCGGAAAACGTATCTCGATATTCCGATAAAACAAAACTCAATCGCAAACGAGAGTCCCACGTGTGACTCCTCTAGCGGTATCCACGCGCAACCGATCACAAACTTTTCAACGATCCCTCAGGTGCTAGCCTCTTGGATCGGCGAATAACTTACAGAAGCAAAACATTCAGACTCCTCCTCTATCAAAATTGATCTATCTCTCTCATCTTTTATTTCCTTCTAACCCACTTGGCTATATAGTGACAATCCCCGATCCCATTACATTTGTTGCCTTAGAAAACTTTACGTTTGCAAAACACATTTCAAATTATACGTAGATGTAACGGCAATATTAATGGCAAAGAATAGTTATTTCAATGCAACCAAACGTGTACATGGGATTAAAATATTAAATTACTTTAATGCAAAATTTCTTCTAACCATTAAAACAAAATGGTAGATATATGCGTTAAAATAATTTAATCAGTATTACTTTCTCAAATAATATATCTAGGATATAAAATTCAAACAATTATTAAATGTTTATTTCATATCCTTTATTTAATATAATACGATACGAATAAATCCATATTCGTTCCTGGTCTATTTATTTGCTTCTGATATTTCAGAATAAATTAATAATCCAATTAATTCTGATTCTGAAATGAAATTGATTAACTTAGTATCCACTAAAGTAATCAAAATATAATGTTCGTGTCGACGTGCTATGCATGCGACCCTCTAGGTCCTATACACGAAGGCAGTGTATATCCATACACAAACTAAGGTAACCGTCTAGCAACAGGTTTTAGTCGCCCAACATGTTAGGATAATTATTATAAATCATAAACCACTATGAACCGATTACCGTGTAATTTAATCTCTTCATTTAACCGACATCCCAATTAATTCGGCGCAAAATACATCATCACCGAATTAATTGTTTTACTTGATTACCAAGATATAATAGACTCTCTTGAATGTAAAACATTCCTCCCATGGCCATGGTTTTTAAAGTCACTAAAGTCACTAATATCTCTATCAAGTGGCCTAGATGTCAACTCTCTAATCCAAGAAAGCGATGAATCCTATATTGACTCAACACTATACGCTGTGTCACACACCTAACAATCGCATTACTCACAATCCAGTTAAAGACTGCTTTTAACGACGTCAAAGTGCGCAAACTCCACGCATAGAATAAATGAAGGTCTCATGTCAAAAGATCGGTTACACTCATCCATAAAGAGGATTGGCCAATGATGTTTAATATGCGGTATCCTCTTAAACGGGTCGTGTCCAGTAACCCTAATCTCAGGGTACCCCTAAGTATAACTTAGATATACTATCCCTTGACCTCAGTTACACTTAGCGATAATCTAGATGTCTATGTCCCCTCTAAACATCTATCCGATCATGGACTATTTCAGATTAATATACTAATTAATCTGTGGGACTTTATTATTAATAATTTTACGTGCAGAAAAGTAAAATAATCATGACAAATACTTGTCTTTATTAATTATTTATCCACAAATACATTAAAGTGTCTTTGCACATAAGTGCACACACTAACAATCTCCCACTTGCACTATTACCAAGCACTATTTACTCGAAGTCCTAGGCTCCTCACATGGGTCATGTTTTTACAGAGGTAAGGCCTTTGTAAGTGGGTCCGCGATATTCTCGCTTGTATCAACTCTGCTAACCAACACGTCACCCCTCTGAACAATCTCTCGGAAGATGTGATATTTCCGCAGTACGTGCTTGGATCGTCGGTGAGACCTCGGCTCCTTGGTCTATGCTATGGCCGCATTATTGTCACAGTACAATGTCACTGGGTCAATAATGCTCGGAACCACTTCAAGCTCCGCTATGAAGTTCTTGATCTACACAGCTTCCTTTGCCGCCTCGGAAGCTGCAATGTACTCGGACTCAGCTGTAGAATCTGCAACTGTCTCCTGCTTGTAACTTCTCCAACATACAGCTGCACCATTCAAACAAAACACATAACCCTGCTGCGATTTCAGATCATCCCGATCTGTCTGGAAACTAGCGTCAGTATATCCTCTGACAACTAACTCCTTATCTCCTCCATAAATTAAGAACATGTCCTTTGTTCTTCTAAGATACTTGAGGATAGTCTTTACTGTAGTCCAATGACCCTCTCCAGGATCTGACTGATATCTACTTTTCATGCTTAAAGCATACGAGACATCGGGTCGAGTGCAAATCATGGCATACATAATGGACCCTATAGCAGATGCATAAGATATCTTGCCCATCCTACCTCTTTCCTCCTGTGTCTTCGGACACAAAGACTTAGAAAGATGTACACCATGTGACATTGGCAAGAATCCTCTCTTGGAGTCTTACATGCTGAACCTATTCAGCACCTTATCAATATACATACTTTGACTCAAACCCAGCATCCTATTTTGTCTATCTCGGTATAATCTAATACCTAAGACATAAGTCGCTTCCCCAAGATCTTTCATAGAGAAACACTCTTCTAGCCAAGTCTTGGTAGACTCTAGGGTAGGGATATCATTGCTTATCAGAAGTATATCATCAACATACAGCACTAGGAACGAAATCTTGCTCCCACTAACCTTCTTGTAAACGCAAGATTCCTCTGGATTCTTGACATAGCCAAATTCTTTGACTGCTTCGTCAAATCGCAGATTCCAACTCCGAGAAGCTTGCTTTAGCCCATAAATGGACCTCTTGAGCTTACATTCTTTATCTGCATTCTTGGATGTAATAAAACCGGGAGGTTGTACCATAAATACTTCCTCCTGTAACTTTCCATTCAGAAAAACAGTTTTTACATCCATCTGCTAGATCTCGTAATCCTTGTAAGCTGCTATCGTAAGCATAATTCTAATGGAATTAAGCATTGCAACCGGAGAAACTGTTTCATCATAGTCAATTCCTTGACGTTGAGTGAAACCCTTGGCCACAAGTCTTGCTTTATAGGTACTTACATTCCCTTCCATGTCAATCTTCTTCTTGAAGATCCACTTGCACCCTATGGGTTTTACCCCAATTGGTGCATCAACCAACTCCCAAACTTGGTTGGTATACATGGAGTCCATCTCTGATTTCATGGCTTCTAGCCATTTCTCGGAATCATTTGAAGCGATTGCTTCCTCATAAGTCGACGGTTCATCATCCTCGACGAGCAGTACTTCCCCATGTTGGGTTACTAGCCAACCATATCTGTCAGGCTCTCGGTGTACTCTTGTCGACTTACGTTGATCTTGCGTTCCTTGAACATTTTCAGAAGTTGGAATCGCTTGTACTTGTGGTACCGATTCCCTATCTAAATGTTCAGTTTCCAACCTATTTGTAGAGTCCGAAATTTCTTCAAGACTTACTTTACTCACACTACTCTCTTATAAATGAATTCTCTTTCCAAGAAAGTAACATATCGAGTAACAATAACTTTGTGCTCGCTTGGGAGATTAAAAATAGTATCCATTTGTTTCTTGGGATAACCTAACAAACACTTAGTGGATCTTGCCGTAAGCTTATTAGAATTCTCATTCTTCACATAAGCATTATAGCCCCATATCTTAAGATAAGACAAGTTCGGTTTCTTCCCAAACCATAATTCATAAGGTGTCTTATCTACTGACTTGGTTGGAACTCGGTTAAGCATGTATGCTGCTGTTTCTAAGACATAACCCCAAAATGACAACGGAAGACTTGCATGACTCATCATTGATCTAATCATGTCTAAAAGTGTGCGGTTCCTCCTTTCTGAAACACCATTCCACTCCGGTGTTCTAGGAGGTGTGAGTTGTGAAACGATCCCACACCCTTTTAGGTAATCAATGAACTCTTGGCTAAGATACTCGCCGCCTCGATCACTCCGAAGGGCTTTTATCTTCTGGCCTCGTTGATTTTCTACCTCGTTCTTAAACTCTTTAAACTTTTCTAGAGTTTCAGACTTGTGCCTCATTAAGTAGACATATCCATATCTACTTAAATCGTCGGTGAAAGTCACGAAGTAGGAATATGCTCCTCTGGCCTGAACCGGAAATGGCCCACACACATCACTATGTATGAGTTCTAACAGTTCCTTTGCCCTTTCACCTGTCTTGGTAAAAGGCTTCTTGGTCATTTTTCCTTGTAAACACGCTTCACATGTATCTATGGGCTCTAACTCAAAGGAGTCCAAATACCCGTTACTTAGTAACCTTGCGATGCGTTTCTCGTTTACATGACCAAGTCTACAGTGCCAAAGATATGTTAAGTTTGAGTCACGCGTTTTCTGTTTTTTCCCTTCAACACAGTAAATCGGCTCATCCATATTAAGAACGTATAAACCATTATTCAATGAACCATTCCCATAGAACATTCCATTCAAATAAAAGGAACACAACTTGTCCTTGAATTCAAATACAAATCCCTTGGCGTCTAAACACGACATCGAAATGATGTTCTTAGAAAAACTAGGAACAAAATAACAGTTCTCCAAATTTAGATCAAATCCACTGGGCAACTTTATTACAAATGTCCCTACAACTAATGCAGCAACTCTAGCTCCATTCGCCACTCGTAGGTCCATCTCGCCCTTGGACAGCCGTCTGCAGTCACTTAGACCCTGCAAGTTCGCACAAATGTGAGAACTACTTCCGGAGTCTATGACCCATGATGAAGAAACAGAAAGATTGCATTCAATCATAAAGATACCTGAAGCATCCGCTCCACTGGCATTCTTCTTCATGAGTTGGAAGCAATTCTTCTTCCAATGGCCTTTCTTGCCACAATGAAAGCATATAGCCTCCTTCTCATCAGATTGGGGTACCTGCTGCCCTTTCTTAAGCTTCTTTTTGAGCTGGAGGTCCATAGCTCTTAACTGCTTTAGCCTTGGGATTGAATTTCCCGGTGCCAGAACGTTTATAGGTCCTTTTGACCATCATTGCTCGTGGTGAAGGATTCACCTTCATGTCATTCTCAGCAGTTTTCAGCATTGCCATCAGATCAGTCAAACTCTTCTCCATACTGTTCATGTTGAAGTTCAACACAAACTGAGAAAATGATGGTGGGAGTGAGGACAAAACCAGGTCAACAGCTAAGTCCTGGTCCAGCTTGGAACCCAAGCTCTCGAGCCGCTCAATGTACCCAATCATCTTGAGTACATGTGGCCCAACTGGGTTTCCTTCCACCAGCATTGTTCGAAATAGTGCTCGAGAGGTCTCATACCTCTCAACTCTTGCACTCTCTTGGAAGAGCTCACGTAAGTGCTGATCAATCTCCCTAGCACTCATGTTCTCATGCTGCCTCTGTAACTCGGGAGACATAGAAGACAACATGATGCACTGAACATCCAGCGCATCCTCCAAGTATTGACTATAGTAAGACTGATCATCCTCAGAAGCATCAGGTGCAGGTTCTTTAAGTGGTTCATCTTCCAGCACATAGATCTTTCTCTCGTGCCTTAGGACAATTTTCAGTTTTCTATACCAATCCAGGTAGTTGGAACCGATGAGGATATTCTCTTTCTCGAGAATGCTACGCAGCGAAAGGGTGTTTGTGTTTGCCATCTACAAAATAATTTAAAGTAGAGTTTTAGTATTTTTGGAATATTAATTAATAAAGGACTTTAATATAGCTCCCACTATTTTATTCAAAAACAACAGCCCCCACTGTTGAAATCGGGGCTTTGTTGGTTATAATTCCTAGTGCGACTGAAATCTTGAAACATGAAGTATGCACACAGCTGAGCTGTACCTACACACCATACGAAACAAGTAGGCCTTAACTCGCCAATCACATTTTCTTAGTGACTTTCGGTAATATGACTTTGAGTCTAATAACTCTTAAACTCAACACTTGCCCCCAAAAAGCTTACCTTAGCTAAGCTAAACAAGTCAACTAAATTGAGTTAAGTCGACCCATTAATCATTTAGAATAAATTACAGATATTCTACCAGAAGCCCACAGCTAAGCTGTACCGACTCATGAGAAAAATCTGACTATTATAATAAATAATAATGGAGGGCCTTTATTTTTAAAATATTAACTTAATATTTAGGGGATTTTTGAATTAGAAGAGTGTCTCACCTTTAAAGTATTTAATGGGACATAATATTCCCTTTCAGCCGACCTTGTTATAAAAATAATAATAATATTACTATTTCCATTTTTTAAACATTCGAATTAAAATTTTAATTAATTTTTGTCGGCTATCATATAGTATCGGTTGAATCCGCAACCATTTTAAATTATACCCATTAATAATTAAATTCCCATAGTTAATTCTAGACTTCAGTTTCGATTCTATTCCATCTTAAATTTAGGGAATTTATGAGTGGCGTTTTAGAATTGCCTAATCCATCCGGATCAACTATTACGATCGTGGATTAATTACAAATCGATGAGATTGTTTAATCTCATTTACAATCTCATTTAGGAAATAATTCGTAATAGCATATTTTTATTCTCGTGGAATTTAAGTTTATATATACTAATGTATTAAAATAACATATTCTAATTCCACTTATTCCACGTACTCATATTTTTATTTTATTATTTAATATTATAATAACTCTCATTATAATAATATTAACATTTGGATTCCAATCGCAACTTTGCGATTTGTCAGAGTTCAACTTTCTGGTCCAAAATTATTAACTTTAGTATCCTAATATCACTAGGAAGAAAGAATTTTAAAATATTTCATCTAAAAGGAAATATAGAGATAAATCTCATCTTTTAGATTAGATAGGTTTGCCGTAATTTTATGGACAAAAATATTAAACGAAATCTTAAAAACTTAAAATAGATTATAATTTCGTTAATAATTTGAAAAGTTGAAATATAATATACGATTCAACCAAAATCCGGCTCTGATGCCAATTGTTAGATTCAGGGCGCAGCGGAACAAAAATTATAGATTTTTATGCCCAAAATCTAAAACTCTTGGTACGTATATTATATTATACGTAAATATAATAAAAATCTTACCCGGAAAACGTACCTCGATATTCCGATAAAACAAAACTCAATCGCAAACGAGAGTCCCACGTGTGACTCCTCTAGCGGTATCCACGCGTAACCGTTCACGAACTTTTCAACGATCCCTCAGGTGCTAGCCTCTTGGATCGGCGAATAACTTACATAAGCAAAACACTCAGACTCCTCCTCTATCAAAATTGATCTATCTCTCTCATCTTTTATTTCCTTCTAACCCACTTGGCTATATAGTGACAATCTCCGATCCCATTAAATTTGTTGCCTTAGAAAACTTTACGTTTCATTTGCAAAACACATTTCAAATTATACGTAGATGTAACGGCAATATTAATGGCAAAGAATAGTTATTTCAATGCAACCAAACGTGTACATGGGATTAAAATATTAAATTACTTTAATGCAAAATTTCTTCTAACCATTAAAACAAAATGGTAGATATATGCGTTAAAATAATTTAATCAGTATTACTGTCTCAAATAATATATCTAGGATATAAAATTCAAACAATTATTAAATGTTTATTTCATATCCTTTATTTAATCTAATACGATACGAATAACTCCATATTCGATCCTGGTCTATTTATTTGCTTCTGATATTTCAGAATAAATTAATAATCCAATTAATTCTAATTCTGAAATGAAATTGATTAACTTAGTATCCACTAAAATAATCAATGATATAATGTTCGTGTCGACGTGCTATGCGTGCGACCCTCTAGGTCCTATACACGAAGGCAGTGTATATCCATATACAAATTAAGGTAACTGTCTAGCAACAGTTTTTAGTCACCCAATGTGTTAGGATGATGATCATAAATCATAAACCACTATGAACCGATTACTGTGTAATTCAATCTCTTCATCTATCCGACATTTCAATTAATTCGGTGCAAAATATATCATCACCAAATTAATTGTTTTACTTGATTTCCAAGATGTAATAGACTCTCTTGAATGTAAAACATTCCTCCCATGGCCATGTATTTTAGAGTCACTAATATTTCTATCAAGCGGCCTAGATGTCAACTCTCTAATCTAAAAGAGCGATGAATACTATATTGACTCAACACTATTCTCTCTACGCTTTGTCATACACCCAACAATCGTATTACTAACAATCCGGTTAAAGACTGCTTTTAACGACGTCAAAGTGCGCAAACTCCACGCATAGAATAAATGATGATCTCAAGTCAAAAGATCAGTTACACTCGTCCATAAAGAGGATTAACCAATGATGTTCAATTTGTGGTATCCTCTTAAACGGGTCGTGTCCAGTATCTCTAATATCAGGGTAACCCTAAGTATAACTTAGATATACTATCCCTTGACCTCAGTTACACTTAGCGATAATCTAGATGTCTATGTCCCCTCTAAACATCTATCCGATCATGGACTATTTCAGATTAATATACTAATTAATCTGTGGGACTTTATTATTAATAATTTTACGTGCAGAAAAGTAAAATAATCATGACAAATACTTGTCTTTATTAATTATTTATCCACAAATACATTAAAACGTCTTGGCACATAAGTGCACACACTAACATAAACACCTATTCCATTGCAATGGCTTCCATCAAATCTATCCCTGAGAAACCAATTCTCATCTTTGTAGAAGTGATGTTGGCTATGAAAGCGGATGGAAGATACTCGTTGCAGTGTCGCATCAATTGTCGCCTCCAATACATCTTATCGGGATATCCCTAGTATCCCGTGGCATATTGCGTCTATAAGTGCGTGCGGTCTCCGATCTCCGAACCTTCCGATGACCCTCTTCAAATTCCTGTCGTTAGATGTGATATGAATTGCATCGAGTCTAATTACCTGTCTATTTCAGGTAAAGATAAATACCTTTTTCCTATGAACAAGGGTTAATCGTGCTGGCTAACTCTTTGTGCTTTATTGTTTATTGTTTATTGGCTGTGTCCCAAAGAATTTAAGTAAGAAATCAGATATCCAAAGACGTAATAAAAGGAAAAAAAACTAAAATATTAACTAAAACAAGACAGTTTTAGTTACTCAGTAAGGGCGTGGATTTAAGTAAGGGCGTGGATTACTCAGTAGTCTGTCGGAATGTTTCATCTTAGGGGGCAACTTGGCATCGGGCGATTTCTCTGGTGTAAGTTAGGGAAATCCCAACGTTTGTTAAGAAACGATTTACTATCGCTTTTTGTCTCCTATGTTTTTAATGGTGAATACGTCATATTGATCACATTATTTCGTGATCTCTCTGTAAGAAGATAGCAATTCCTATGAATAGGTTGTTGATTTTGTTTCACTCGTTATATGTTCCTCGGTGTAGAATTTCAATGTGGAAGTCTCTTCGGGTATCGGTGTTGTTGAAAAAAGGTTTTGATGATGAACAAGACCTCTGTACCATAGAAGGTCGAACATTCTTGGTTTTGATGATGAGCCTGACCCTCTGTACTACAGAAGGACAAACATTCTATTCTACAGAAGCTTCTCATGTTGAGGACTTTGTTTATGAATTATTTTCGTAATTAAATGATTAGTTGATGATTATTTAATTATGAAATGCAATCCTATCGATCTAGATGATTCTCTGATCGATATATATTGATTTGGTTTCCAAATAATTATATTGGAGATATTATTTCTTATAGAAGGAAATGTATCTTCTATATATGGAAATGTTCTACTAGATGGTCTACAGGCTTCTGTAAGCTTATTTGACCTCTAAACGACCGTTATTTGGATACTAATCACTACCACCTGTCTAGATACATCATCCTACGTATCTTTATCAGGATGGAACGAATTATTACCCTAATGGAAATAAATCTTCGATTATTTCCATCAGGAGAAGGTTATCGAGCAGAACCTTTTGCGATATCTTCTTGCTGCATTATTTAGGGAAACTATCACATTCTTATTTTATTTTGATATGATTATCTTCCTTGCTGAATGCATGCACGTGTATATCATTTTATCTATTTTGTAAACTAACTTTTAATTTCTTGTTTTGCAGATTTCGTTTTTATTTTTTCCCATTTGTATTTTGTTCTTAGGCTTTATATATAAATAGCCACGTTCTCTCCCACACTAAAATACGATACAACAACACTTAATCCATCCCATTCTGTCCAGAGAGAGCGTGAGCTTTAATTTCTTTAATTTCTTTAGTTCTCTAATTTTTTTGTTCGTTTAAGTTAGTCACACGAGGAGCACTAGCAACGGAAGGCTGCATCGTCGGTGAAGTCTTTTGGGGGCTCGAGGGACTCGGTTGGAAGCTACAGGATACATTGTTGGAAGCGTTGTGTACGTGGGCAACGTGCAGCGGACCGGAGAGAAGGGCAGAACCCCGGGAGCACAGAATGTGAGGGACTAACCGGCTTCCGTTGTGTAGAGCTCTGTGTGCAGAAGAAACATAGGACGGAGGTTGCCGTCTGCTTGTGTGGGTTTGCCGCGTGTTGCGCAGGGTCTGCTGCGTGCTTACATAGGGTATGCTACGTGCTTGTGTGGGGTACGCCACATAGTCGCTATCTCGAGGAGATCATGCAAGTCGTGTGGAGCCGCCGGAGGGAAAATCCATCTTTGAACAGGGGTTGTTGTTCACTTGCGTAGGGTCTGCTACGTGCTCGCGTGGGGTACGCCACGAAGTCGTTTTCCTTAAGAGGATTGCGCATTTGGTTACTTTGTTAGTCACACTCACGTGTGCAACTCCTTGTAGTACAGAACTCTACGGGTCTATGCATACATTTTCCTTGTCACTTTTGCTACAGAACCTTACGGTCTGTTCAGTAGAAGGTCGACTACCCTTGGTACAGAATCTCTCAGATCTGTGCTTCACATCTAAGTCATTTTCCTATGCAGAACCTTCTGTTGTGGATTGACATACTTGGTAAAAAACCTTACGGTCTGTGTTATACCTTCTGTGATACAGAATCCTTGGATCTGTTCTATAGAAGGTTGACGTCTTTCAGTACAGAATCATTTGATCTGTGCTATAGAAGGTTAACACATTCGATACATAACCTTCGGGTCTGTATTGTACCTAAGTTACTATAGTACAGAACCTTCGGGTTTGTGCTTCGTAACAACTCTCTACGGTACAGAACCTTCTGGTCTGTGCTCTGCCACTCAAGTCTCTATTATACAGAACCTTTGGGTCTGATTTTAGCTGCTATCATTTGTGTAATTTGTACATAGATACATTTGAGTGGAAACCATCCAAATATTTGGGTGAAGAGTGAACGTAAGCAATTTGCTGAACCACTATAAAAATCCTTGTGTCCATCAAACAAATTTGCGAACACAATCAAACGTTCTGTCTTACAGAACCTTACAGGCTCTATTTTATAGAAGCTTAATTCCGCTGCGGGGTAAAACGAAAAAGGGTTGAAATCCTTAATTGGAGATTAATACTAATTCACCCCCTTCTTAGTGTAACAGGTGTAAATCTAAAATGGGAATGAAACTGCAGGGAGCATTTAACCTGTTTGCGAACTTACTTAAGGTGGAGGCCTTCTAAAGGTTGAACTTTTGTTCAGTTGCGTGGATTTCCACGTTATATCGAGAGGAAATTGCTAGTGTCAGTGAAACCTTGTATCAAACAAAATCAAATTATTGTATAATTATGAAACTAGAATCTCAAATTAGCACCAACCAGGAGTGGTAAGTTCTAAATTACATCTTGTAGTGAGTACCAGAAATACTGATAGGATATTCTTCTGTGGTTTGTTCAGTCTTGGGAGTAAAAGGTAAATTGGTAGATACGGATGGAGGACATACGGGTGGATGTTTTCTGCAGTTACGTTGTGGATGCTGCTGAGGTTGATATCGTCAAATGACCACCTAGTCAATCGCAGGTGCTTATCAATGCTGATATGTCTTTCATTAATTTCTGTGAATGCCATATAACTAAATAGGCGTCTTAGTCATCACGACATAATCAGTTCCGTCTATAGGCCTCATGTTATATCCGTACTTGTTTGAGTAAGGTGAAGACTTACTAAGTAAATTTCGAGGACGAAATTTATTTAAGGTGGGTGAATTGTAATAACCCGGGATTTTATGAGTAAAATACGCACGAGCTTTGTAATAATGTTGACTAAAAATTGAACGGTTGATTGTGTCAAAATCTGACGTGGCACGATAGTTTAATATTCTCGTCATCGTGTGACGTTGGTAACGAATATTATCGGAATTTTTAATTCGATTTCGTGTTATTACGTCACGTGAAAAAAGGGACATCTGGACTATAACATAATCGGATTTGGATAACGATAAGGTTCGTTTTAACACCGTGGGGTCTCGTAAAAACTATAATCGGTCCTTAACTTATAATGAGTGAGGGTTCGGAATTAACAATGTGTTTTGGACAAAAATTAATAATCAACACTACGCGTACGTACGTTGTTAGACAAAAGATAAAGCTAAAAGCTGTCAAACCTCCGAAACTCTGATCAGGCCGGCGTTAGCGGAGATCTCCTTGAGCTCTCTCATTCCGTCGAGTTGGAGCTGGAATAGCCGCCATCGTCAGGGAGTAAGCGGGCAGTATCCGCGGAGGAGAAACGGCACCCATCCATCCTACCCCTTGTAATACCTCAAAGGGGCCGTAAAGCCCAATTCATTATTGAAAGTGCAATCCCAACCAAAGTCCAAAGCCAAAGCCCAAAGCCCAATCCGAAGCCCAATTCAAACCCACTCATATTTGTGTTATTTTATTTGTTTTGTTTTAGTTTTGGATTTTTTTTTTTACTTTTATTTTGAAATTATCCTCTTCCCTAACGGTCTAACGGAGGCCGAAAATATCAAGTGAGGGAATTGAACAATCCTCAAGAGAAGTTAACAAATTTGCCACTTGGCACTCCGTCATTCGCTGAGGGAAGAGATTCTTCCCCGCGGACAGAAGCATGAAACGGTTTTGGTGGGGGAAGGAGAAGGAATAAAAAAAAAAGAAAAGAAGAGGAGGCCATCGGGGGGGATAAGAGAAAAAGAAGAAAAGAGACAAAAAAAAAAGCAGGAAAAGGATCCCAACACCCCACACCTAAAAAAACTTTGGCGAACCTGAAAGAAGGAGACCCGATTCCCAGAACCTCCGATTCCCAGTCCCTTCTTCGGCCTCGCCAAGGAAAAGCTCCACAACCGTTCTCATCTCTCAATCATTCCTTACTGTTAGAAATCGTGGTTGGGTTACCCCTTCACCTAAAAGCTAGCAATTAGGTGAAGGTTCTCAACTCTATTTAAGGCGTTGGCCCAGTCCTTTTCTATCCGATGTAGGATTATCCCAACACCTCCCCGTAATCCCACATCGGATCTTTGTCCGGGGGTCGGGCGTCCTTGTTCGGAATCTTTGTCCGACGGGACGAATCTGGCTCTGATACCATGTTAGAAATCGTGTCGGGGTTACCCCTTCACCTAAAAGCTAGCAATTAGGTGAAGGGTCCCAACTCTATTTAAGGCATTGGCCCAGGCCTTTTCTATCCGGTGTGGGACTATTTCCCAACACTTACGAAGGTAAGAAGGACTGAATGCAATGGAACTCCCTGAATGACCAACCCAAGTGGAGCACACCATGGCAACAACGCGAAGGAGTCGAGCTGCAAACAGCTTCGACTTTGCTGGATGCCTCAGCAGGAACGCGTCGGAGCTTCAGCTGCAGTAGACTCCCGCTTCTTCAGATACAGCGACGTCAACTCCAGCACTCGGCGAACAACAGCTCCGAGAAGCAAGATGGCTAGACGAATCCAGCAATAGAAGTCCTCCCGACGTGCACACGAGTCTCCCATCGTGAGCGTGCGTGCTCGGGAGGTGTGGAGTGGGCTGTTTCCCATCGCGAGCGCCCTTTCTCCCATGAACATTTCCAGGATTCATGTCGATCGAACTCCATTCTCGGTGAGTCACTGCACCAGCTGCTTCCTATTCATTTTGTAGACCCCTTAGACAAATCTAACCTCATTCATTGTTCTTGTTTGCATGAACACACGTTGCGGCATCTTCGAGGCGTCGTAACCGGAACTAGTGAGCTCAAAACTATGCGAAATCAGGTCCACTCCCTTCCTATTTCCTCTGTGACTTCGTCAATAGTTTCTGGGACTTGTTTGTGCTGTAAACTGCTCGAACTATCTGCGATTGTTGGGATATACGCATGCTGAAATGGGAATGTTGTTCGCTGCCGCATGTTCCTGACGTTTTCCAGCATAACTTCTTGTCCTGTGCATGGATTGATCTGTTTTTTGACTCCTTGGCTTCCTTTCTCGATGGAGAACAACTTCTCTGTTGAAAAGTTTTCTAAACAGACTCATTTTACCAATGTTTTTTTTTCCTCTTCGTATGCTGGAGAACGCAGCTACCCCGTTCTGCGCATCCGCGGAGTGTGCAGCTGCACTCCATCAAGCTTAGTTTCGACTGTACAGCTCGGATTTGCTTAAAGCTACTTGGATTCATTCCCTTTTTGGCTATTCTACAACTTTCGTGCTTTAAGCTTCTCCATTTGACACTTGCTTGATCGAGTTTTGTTTGTTCGAAAAAGGCAGCCTTTTTCTGTGTATGAGTGGAATAGCTGCCTCTGTTTTTCGGACATAACTAGAACATCAAAGCTCCGTTTGACCTGAAATTGGTTGGAATGGATTCCCCTTTAAGTTTTCTAAAACTTTTGTGTTATACGCATTTCTGTTAAACATACACATCCTGGCCAAATCGCTGTTGGAGTGCAGATAGAACAAACGTGTTGTCGCATTTCAGGGAAGATTCATACTGTTATACGAAAAACTTCGTATCTCTTTCATCACGTGCCCAAATTTTACAAAATTATTCTTTGAGTTTTTGCTTTCGGGATCATCTGGTTAGTCTAAACATTCAGAAAAGACGAAGACTTCTAATGTCTCTTGCCCTTTTGCGGCAGCATGAGTATCTTGCGCACCAGATAGTGTAATTTACTCATTTGAGTTCTGAATGGATTAAAATTGAACCGAGAGTTAGATCTCTTAATTTACTATAATTTCTGTGTTTTACACTTTTTATTTTGAACAAGTTTAGCCCACAGTCAATCATGGTCAAACTTGATCTGCGATGCTGGCCGATTGAAGCACATTCTATTCGAATGTCTAGATTCTCCGCTACGCTGGCAGCAGACTACACATCCATTTTTCCTAAAATTTTGCATCCTAAATCATGATTGAGTTATCTAGCAATTAACAAAATTTCATAATTTTTTGGCGAACGAGTAAAGAGTTATGAAATTTTCTTTTCTCATCAGTCTGCTGGTCAAGGATTGCTTATGCAAGAGACCGAATCACATTCTTTGCCTTGTAGAATGAGATCCCACCGTTGAATTCGTTTGAAATTTTATATTCTAATTCCTAATCAAGACACAGATCTATAGGTTTTTATTTCACTTAGATCGGGCGATCCTGAGTGAAGTTATGCTCTTATTTCCAAACCTGCATATGCTGCATTCTCATCTATGCTACGGCTGACTTTGCGTGTGTATAATTCACAATTCCACCGTTGGATTTTTCTGATATTCATGCTTGTTATTAACCTGTTTACTTAATGTGCGGTTGGATCTTAAATATTTTGATTTAGTTGAAACTTGTGCTCGTCTCTTTGATTTCGAATTGTTGTTTTGGACTTTGAAAATGAAAGTCAACTAACAACTCTTATATTTTCTTCGCATGTACACTGAGCATGCAATTTCGGAAGATCAACTCCAGCCTTTCGAAGATCGACTCGAAGGAGCGTGTATCAAACCGCGCGGTTCTACCCCGGTCTAAAAACCGTGGGCTCGAAGACAAAGCGGCCCCAACCGTCATTTCAGGTACAAAGGGGAAGTGCGGGCTTCCCCGAATTTTACTTTCAATCCACTTGTAACGGGTTGCGGGCCCAAGTGCATAGGCCCGCAATCAGCGCCCCTTCCCCGCCCTTTTGATCTAAATACTTGCTTGTGATTGCGTGCGTGATTTAGGCTTCAGGATTTCGTCGCATGTTGTTTTTTAACCAAACAAACCTAAATTCAGGTCCAACGCCCATTAAAACGTCGATAAAAGTCCGGCCCACTCCCGGATCGGGCCCAACACGTGTCAATCAAAAGCTAAACTTTTTTGGACAAATCGCCACCCTTTTCGCATGTGGTTGGATATTAAGGTTAGTAAATAGGAATTCCTGAACCCGAACTTTGATTTTCCGACTTAAATCATGTTTTTAAATCTAAGTCGGTGGCGACTCCGAACTGTTTTCCAAAGCTAAAACAAACCCCCACTGCACCCTTTTTTCGGAGCCATTTGGGGTGAGGTGACGGCTACTAAAGCCACTCCTTGGGCCCTCCCCGAAATTCGCGAGCGTGGCCTTAGCGCGGCCTTTCGCTCGCCGCCTCCAGGAAACTGGAGACGGTTGGCGAAACACCCCGCAGACCCGTTCGCGAATCAAGGGAAGGCCCAACCCTGGGGTCCCCTTCCGCAGCGTCCGGCGTTCGAGCCGTGACGCCGACCGGATTGGGCCTCGGGAGAGCGGGCCCGGATCCTCGAGCTTGCCGGAACCGCCATCGCGCGCGCTGCTACGCCGGAAGGGCGCGCTGCGTACACCCCTCGGCCTTCTCCATCCACCACAGAGGGTCGCGAATCCGCCTTCCACGACACCGTAGCTGCGGGAGGACGAGCGAATCAAAAATCTTCGGCTCGAGGACCCCGATAGCAAACTGTACACTCTACCCCTTCCCCTGCCTAGTTGTTGTTCTGATGCGCTTGATGAGTTGAGTTGTGTCGGGGAGGGTTTTGAGCGTAGTCAGGGGAGGAAACGGGTAAGAAAAGTCGGGTATTTGGTTAAGCAATAGCTGATTGGCATGACGTGAAAACGTTGCTTGTGGTCAATCGATTCTTTTGGGTTGTTCTGCTGCGGGCGGAATAAGAAGTTGATGATCCATGGCTGAAATGGTTGATTTCGTTATTTGGGACATTTCTGCGGTTGAGACAGCTTCTGTTGAAAGCAGTGGGCCAACTAATTGCTTCGTGCGATGGCCTGAGTGACCAGGTCCGACCGAGAAATTCCATGAGCTCTGCCCAGTCGCGTTCCTAAGGAAGGGCTGAGGAGCTGAGCTGTAGAGACGTTGTGCGAGGTCGGTTAAACTGTCTGTAGCTTCTTGTCCACCCTGTGAGTTAATCGTTTGGCAAAATCTGTTCCGGTACCCGCAAGTAAGTTGAGCCGTGCCCTATACAGAAAGGAAACCAGAAAAATGGCGGTGGAGGTGGTAGGGGGAAAGAGCAATGTATGAGAAACCCAGGCTCCCCTTTCTTATTGCTGTTAGTAGTATTATATTTGTTTCGTTAGGTGCAGTGATGTTTCTTGATGTAGAGCCTCGCGTTTTGACTCCTGGCAGGTCCATGTAATCTATTTGGGAGGCAGGCAACGTACGGATGGTATCGAGAAGGAATTGCATCGCAAACTACTCACGTCAGTTTAGGAAGGTAATTACATGATCGTTTTGCTTGGGTTTTGGTTCACACTGGATTGAACCTTGGAAATCACCAGCAAAATGTTCATCTACATATCTTGTTTGAAGCAATGAGAAGGCGGATGAGGCGATTGTGTATAGCTACAAATGGGGGTTCTCAGGATTTGCAGCCAAGATTACCGAAGCACAAGCGCAAAGGCTTTCGGGTAATTCCTTATTTTTACCTGCTTCAGTCCAAGAATATTTTTTTTTTGGGGGGGGCGGCAAGCCCGAGCAACACTACATGTTATGTGGTGTCTGCTTTCGTCATTTCAGAATTGCCTGAGGTCATCAAAGTCCTGCCGAACACAGTGCATAGGATGCAGACGACGCGGAGCTGGGACTTTCTTGGCATACCCGACCTTCATGCCCCTTCAAGCAGCCTAAACCAGAGCAACCTCGGAGATGGAGTTATCATTGGCATTCTCGACACGGGTATATGGCCAGAGTCGAGATCGTTCAATGACGAACTGCTCAGACCAGTCCCAACAAGGTCGAGAGGTTCTTGCGATTGGGGCAGCGAATCTGGCTCTTCAAATCTCTGCGATAAGAAAATTATCGGATCCCGTTGGTACATCAACGGACTCCTTGCAGAGTTCAGCCCACCTTCAAACACATCCGAGTTCTTTTCCTCTAGAGACGCTGTAGGACAAGGGACACATACCGCGAGCACAGCAGCAGGTTCGGTGGTCAGCAATGTGACCTTTGAATGAGTCGGCACAGGAAATGCACATGGAGGTGCCACACTAGCTTGACGAGCCATCTACAAGGTCTGCTGGAAAATGTTCGATGGTGGAGTATGCATGGCTGTTGACATCCTGAAGGCCTTTGACGACGCAGTCCACGACGGAGTCCATGTCTTATCCTTATCACTTGGGCCAGGGCAAGACGTATTTGATACTGAGGAATTAGACGGAATTGTAGTCGGTTCCTTGCATGCCGTCATGGAGGGAATAACTGTTGTCTGCGCCGCAGGTAACTCCGGACTGTCCCCTCAGTCCGTTATGAACACGGCCCCCTGGATCATCACGGTTGCCACAAGTACTGTGGACAGAGCATTCCAGGCATCCATTACTCGTTTGGGTAAGTCAGAATAGCTTTGTTTTGAATATTCCTTTTATGAATTGTGTAAAGCTGACACAATTCAATCGTTTGAAGGGACAAGCCATTTACACTGGAAAGCCGATCGATCGGCTTTGAGAGCTCGACCTTCATGCCAGGCTTCTTGGCATATGAAAATGACTCCACCTCTGATCAGTAAATAAGCAAAAGTTCATCCATCCATTTAATATCTGAAATTTTTCTTTCAGAGGTTGCGATGCGGAGAAGTTCCGCGTGATCGCTGCAAACTTCTAATGCCATATGGATTGGTCGGTTTTGGCATTGGGTATCTCCTCAACCTTGTTGGTTGAGTCGAGTTCATTCCCTTCCGGACAAAGGAACCGAGACCAGCGAGATTAAGCAATATCT
This sequence comes from Melastoma dodecandrum, assembly GCA_029817715.1. NCBI lineage: Eukaryota > Viridiplantae > Streptophyta > Magnoliopsida > Myrtales > Melastomataceae > Melastoma > Melastoma dodecandrum. The sequence continues at coordinate 2,693,950 of JARUPY010000604.1, read as the reverse complement.
TGTGCTGAGGCCTTGGGTATGTTCATAGGCTATGCCAGAACATATTACAAATTCCACTGTACAGTCGTAATCCTGCTCAAGTGATTAAAGGAAGATGGACAAGAATTAGTTCTTACAATCATAACACACTCAGCCACATTCAAAGGAGAGCCGCAAGTAGCCAAACCCACTCCTCAGCTGTCCTCAGGCTCAAAGCATCATTGAAGATGAGTGCGCCGAGGAAGAAGCAGCACACGAAGATGACTGCCGCCAGGGAGCATCCCCTCCTCCCAGCCATTCGTGCTCTCTCTCTCCTCTGTTCGGCGCTTCCTGCTTCCACCTCGACATGTACATCTGCCAAATTTTGATCTCCTGTTTAACCGAACCATGCTTTTTTTGCCCGTATATATAATTTCCTTTGTTTTTATTAGTAAACTATATTATAAATTTATCTTTTTAATATACAAATTGAAAAAAAAGTTGTCATTGTTCTTAAACAAAAATACATCCACTGCTATCTTAACTGCTAAGTCCTCTGTCCATTTCTTTTATTTTCTTTTTATCTTTGGAACAATATTCAGCCCGTAGAAACCTCTTTGGAACAATATTTAGCCGGTAGAAACCTTACCGTTTGATCTAAAAGCTTAATCTGTTAGGTAAATGCTTGGTTTATATTTTATATCTTAACGTAGCCTTTTATGAAAAAGTCATGAAATGGGGAAAGAGACTTTTCCAAAACAGTTGTCAATCACTTTTAGCTTCTCCGTCATGGCCTGAAACTACAAACACGGTGGCATTGAACTTACCAAGCTGTCTTACTTCTAAATGGAAGTGCGGAAGATAAACCTTATTGAAGACCGTTATCGCAGTCGTCAGCAGGATTGCTATCCTGTTTGTACTGCTTTTGTTGATTGCATCGCATAGTTGCATGGACAAAAAAAGAAGAAACGTGAAGTTGCAATCTGGGTTGGTTCCCAAAAACTCTTTTCCACAAATTTCTTATGAGGATATACTCGAGGTGACCGGTGGGCTCAATCAAGATAATTGTATTGGTGTCGATGGTTTAGGTTCTACGTCTAAGGGGATCATTGGTAATTCTAGTAATGTTGTAGCCATTAATGTACTCGACCTCCGAAATCGAGCAGCTTCGAAGAGTTTTATAGCAGAGTGTGAGGTATTAAAGAAAATTCGACACCGAACACCGAAAATCTTGTTAAGGTTTCTACTATCTGCCGGGCCATCAACTTCCTAGGTAATGATTTTAAGGCGCTTGTGTGTGTACGTGGTAATGGGAAGCCTGGAAGATTGGCTGCATCCAAAAGTTATATCCGAGGGAGTGTGCCGGAGGTTAAGTTTGAGGTATAGGCTGAGTATTGCCGTGGACATAGCTTGTGTTGTGGAGTATCTGCATTATGAGTGTGAAGCGCCTGTGATTCACTGCTATTTGAAGCCAAGCAATGTCCTCCTAGATGCGGAGATGACAGAAAAGGTCAGTGATTTTGGCCTCACGGGAATTTTCTCTGCCGATGATGTTGTTGTGCAAGTAAGCTCGACAGGAGTGAGAGGCATAGTCGGCTACAGCCCTCCAGGTGCATGAATTTTTATGTAAATGTGGTTTCGGATATTTGTTAGCTTGTACTCAGTAATATAGGCAGTTTAACACGAAATATTGTAGAGTACGGAATGGGAAGGCAAGTGTCAAGGGAAGCCGATGTTTACAGTTTCGGAATACTTCTTCTGGAGATGTTTACGGGAAAGAAGCCGACCAACAACATGTTCCTGGATGCTTGGAACATCGGAAGCCACTGCGAGGCCGCGTTGTCGGATAGAGCAGGAGAAGTAGCAGACCCATGTCTGTTTTTAAATGAGTTTGAAGAAGGATCGAGCACTTAGATTGTGCACCCCATTTTCTCTCTCCCTTTTCTTTTACAAGTGTTGTTGTACTCTTGACTTTGGCATCCAGTTGTGCCTCGTTGTTCTAAGGTCCAGTATATGTTCATTAAAATCATTTGTTTGACGTTCGATGCAAAAGTACACCAGTCACTATCAAAAACTCGAAATCCAAAACCAATGTTGTTTGTGGCTGCGTATTTCCAAAGCGTTTGTTTTTTCGTAAATACCATGTCGGCCCACCAGAAATAGCCCACAACCCTAACTCAACGATATGATAACCTCCCGTCGACCCTAAGGGTTACGACAATCGAAGCGGCGGTGGCAGCGAAGGGCCATCTTCAGTCCCCAGCCCCTATAATTTATCATGGATGGGAGAGGCAGAGGAGGAAATGGTAAAAAAGGCAATGTTTTTATAACGAGCGACAAGATTAAGGAAATCGAGTGTTAAATTAAAAGAGTAATAATCTTCTTCAGAGTCAAAGTCAGTCGTGGCTGTCTGCTTCTCAAAACACTTTCCCCCCCAGCAAAAGTAACCCCCCTAACTCACGTTCATTTATATAAAGGATTACGCGTAATCTACTATTTAGAAAAAAAAATTAATGAAAAATAATACTTATATTACAAATTAAAAATTATAATTATATTTAAAATATTGATATGAGTTTGACGAGCCAGAAGCCTAAATTTTTCCGACTATAAAAATTCTTTAAACAAAAACCTGAAACATTTTTATTCGATAGTTATTTAGTTAATAAATAATAGAACATATGTTAATAATTTCATAAGGTGTTTTATTGTATTAATATCACATTGGTATTACCCCAACATGAAAAAAAAAACTCAAATTAAAAGACTTAATAACGTATTTTCTTTCTCATGAAAGCATATTAATTGGCATATCCATATATAAGTAAGGGACGCGCCTTCATTTGGTTATCCGTAATTATGTGATATCAAACACGCTTATGAACGTGTCCTCCTGATATTGGAAACATAGATCCACATTGCTCACGAAGTCACGTCCATCATCTGAACCTACGAAAGAAGAAGGGAGAAATTGTGATTACAGAAAAAGTTTAGCCCGTAAAGAGCAAGTGATATTGTGAAGGCCATCAAAGGTCAAAGTTGTTTAGAATTCATCAAAAGTTTGTCGGAGCTTTTTTACTCGAAAGTAATTTTCTCATAGACTCCGAGTCATGGCGGGTCTACTTTTCCAAAGTCTTCTTCATTTAAATTTTTATGTTCGTGATTTATGATTTAAATAAGCTTAAATGATAATAAAAAAATCTTATATTATGAATGAAAAAATGTATCTAAATTTGAATTATATTTTCTCCGTTTTCATCACGTCGAACCGTAATTCAACTTTAAAATCAATTAACAATAGAAGAAATAACCCACTAGATATATATGTTAGTTTAGGAGGCAATTTTTATTCAACAGTTTATAAACCCTTTCAACAAAGGCTTAGCTGCTCATTTTCCTTTACTTGCAGTTTACTATGATAGTAAATCCCGGAAAAAAAAACTTTTGGCTATTTGTAAGACCTGCCGTTCAATAATATAAATTATGTATGTGTCTATTGTTATATTTAAATTCTGTACGGCGAACAGCAACCCCGTTCGCACAATTTAATAGGTGCTAAGTTACATTGATAATGCTTTTTTTCCCATTTCCATCTCCCTTTCATTTTTACATTGATATTTTTTTATGTATTCGTTTGTGATCATGTCACACAAATTCGAATCCAACGTGTGAAAATAAAAATTCCACCATTCCTCAGATTTACATTAGAAACGAGACATTATGAATATAAAAAATTTCACATAAAGCCGTAATGTTGGGTTTGTCATGAAATGAGGAGGTTATAAATGGCAAAAAGATATGCCACCAAAGAGTAGAGTTGGGTTACTCACTACATACTAATACTAGTCATCAAAAATAATTATGGGTTCACGCTCTGCTTTTATGATATTATTCACTTGCCACATGCTTTCTTTCTTTGTCCATGGAGCAGCGGTGGCTAAGACCAACGAAACCGACCGGGCTGCGTTGCTCGAGTTCAGGGGTCGCATACCCGATGACCCCGATGGTGTATTCACCTCGTGGAATGACACCGTCCACTTCTGTCATTGGCCGGGCGTAACTTGCACCAGGAGACGTCCCCGCGTCACCGAATTGGTGCTCCGGGGCTCCAAACTTGGGGGCTCTCTGTCACCCTACATTGGGAATCTCAGCTTCCTCAGGATAATCAACATCAGGAACAACAGTTTTGCTGGCGAAATCCCCCCTGAAATCAGGAACTTGCGTCGATTGAGAGAGTTGCGTGTGGATAATAACTCGTTTTCTGGTCAGCTCCCTGAGAACATCTCTGGTTGCACAAACCTACAAGTTATCCTTCTGGGGTACAACCAGCTTGTTGGAGAAATACCTCATGGATTATCTGCTCTGTCGAAGCTTCGGGTCTTCCAGGTCATCAAAAACAAATTCACCGGGAATTTCCCTGATTTCTTCGGCAACTTCTCGACTCTGGATACCATTGACGGAAGGCAAAATAGTTTCAGCGGCCCCATCCCAGCATCTCTTGGGCGATTGCGAATGTTGCGAAGGATTAGTCTCGCAGGAAACTACTTTTCTGGTACAGTACCTGCCTTGATTTTCAACATAACCTCTCTGATGGTAATAGATTTCTCTATGAACAAACTACAGAGAGGTCTTCCTCCGGATATCGGAATCACTCTTCCCAATCTCCACTTCTTCAATTTCGCTGGTAATCAGTTGACCGGACCTATTCCTCCTTCAATAGTGAACGCGACAAACTTACAGAGCCTACAGTTGTCCCAGAACAAATTCAGCGGATCGGTGCCTGACCTCAAAAATCTCAATCAGTTGGGTTGGCTTGGTATTGGTGGTAATCAACTGGGAAACGGCACGTCGGGGGACTTGAAATTCCTCGAGTCCCTCAATTCCACCGAGCTAAGGTTTCTGGATTTCCGCAGAAACAATTTCGGAGGTACGTTGCCTCCGTCTATTGGGAACTTATCTTCCAACTTGAACAAGTTGTTATTCGGGTCCAATCAGATGACGGGGACTCTCCCTTCAAGCATCGGGAATCTTCACAACCTGGAAGTTCTAGTTATTTGCTGGAGTCCGTTGAATGGTATACTCCCAAAGGAAATCGGTAACCTCCACAAGTTGAAGATCCTCCAAGCACAGTACAACAATTACTCGGGGGAAATCCCATCTTCTCTTGGAAATTTGACTATGTTGACGAAACTGTCGTTGGCGGGGAACGCATTCAGTGGGAGTATACCAGCAAGCCTCGGAAATTGCCAAAACTTGATCGCTTTGGATCTATCTAGAAACAACCTGAGTGAAACTATACCATCCCAAGTCTTAGGTATTTCCTCCTTATCATACGTTCTCGATTTATCTCGGAACAAATTAACAGGCGCCCTACCAGATGAAGTTGGCCACCTGAAGAACCTAGCAATATTAAACGTGTACGGGAACAGACTGTTTGGCCCAGTCCCGAGCACTCTCGGCGGATGCACCAGCTTGGTGTTATTGGACATTGGTAATAATTTGTTCGAAGGCAACATCTCCGTGTTTCTATCTCCTTTGAAAGGACTTCAACGACTACAGTTATCACAGAATCACTTCTCTGGCCGGGTACCAAAATTCTTCAGAGACTTCCAGCTGACATACCTCAATCTATCATTCAACCATTTCGAGGGAGAAGTTCCGAACAAAGGAGTCTTCCTAAATGCCACGGGGGTCTCGGTAATGGGAAATTACGAACTCTGTGGCGGGATTCCAGCATTGAACTTACCAATCTGTCCTACTTCTAAGCTGAAGCGCGAAAGGAAAAAAATGTTGTCGAAGATCCTTATTGCGATTGCCTGTGGGATTATTTTCCTGTTCGTTCTGCTTTTGCTGCTTGCATCGCATCGTTGCATGAACAGAAAAAGGAGGAGAAACTTGAGGTCGCAGCCTAGGTTGGTTCCCGAAGGCCCATTTCCACAAATTTCGTACAAGAATATAATCAAGGCGACCAGTGGGCTCAATCAAAATAACTTGATCAGTGTCGGTGGTTTTGGTTCCATGTATAAGGGGATCCTAGGAAATTCTGATAATGTTGTGGCCATTAAGGTTCTCGACCTCCAAACTCGAGCAGCTTCGAAGAGTTTTGTGGCAGAGTGTGAGATATTGAAGAAGATCAGACATCGAAATCTCGTCAAGATTTCTACTGTCTGCTCGACCATCGACTTCCGAGGTAATGATTTTAAGGCGATTGTTTATGAGTACATGGAAAATGGAAGCCTAGAAGATTGGCTGCATCCTAAAGTTACACACGAGGGAGTGTGCCGGAAGTTAAGTTTAAGGCACAGGCTTAGTATTGCCGTGGACATTGCTTGTGCGGTGGAGTATCTACATCACGAGTATGACGTGCCGATGATTCACTGTGATTTGAAGCCGAGCAATGTTCTCCTGGATGTGGAGATGACAGCAAAGGTCGGTGATTTCGGACTCACGAGAATACTCTCTGCCGGTGATGTTGTTTTGCAAGTAAGCTCGACAGGAGTGAGAGGGACGGTCGGCTACAGTCCTCCAGGTGCGTGAATATGTAAATGTGGTTTTAGATATTTGTTAGTTCATACTTAGTAATATAGGCTGTTTAACTAGAATTGTTGTAGAGTACGGAATGGGAAGGCAAGTGTCCAGGGAAGGCGATGTTTACAGTTTTGGAATTATTCTGCTGGAGATGTTTACGGGAAAGAGGCCGACCGACGACATGTTCCAGGATGCTTGGAACATCCAAAGCCATTGCGAGGCCGGGTTGCCAGAAAGAGCAGGAGAAGTAGCAGACCCTTGTATGTTTCTAATTGAGTTTGGAGTAGGATCGAGCGCCCGAGCTCCGCCAAGGAATCTAGAATGCCTGGCGAAGGTGTTCGAAATCGGAGTGGCATGTTGTAGTGAGTCGCCGGGAGAAAGGATGGACATCCGCAAGGCCGCAGCAAAACTACGATCCATCAAATCTCTGGCGGGGTGATGCACCGAATCTCGAATGCCAGCCTGAAGTATTGTATCCCTGATCGCTTGCTTGTTTGCTGGTGGTAGCCGAAATAACTCAAATCCAAAGTATATGTCTCTGCTTGTTCCTGTTATTTTTTTGCCACCCTGAATGAAGAAGCATACGAAGATGATTTGACAGAAAACGAAGATGACGTGGATGTAATTCAAAGAATGCCGTCCTCTAAGGTCAACAAGGAAGCAGTTTAATAAGACATGTTTGTTAGACTTTAGGTCGAACATGCTGAGCCAAATCTTATTCATGGAAAATCTGCTTGATTTAGATCGGGAAAATCATACGGTTTTATGTTATGAAACCGTGTACTATGGCTTGAATCCGTATTCAATCCTTTTTCCGATAGGAGCAACTGTTCACGGACATTAGGGAGAAATCTTTTACGATGGAGATGCATTAGTTACATTTATGTATGAAAAATCCAGATCTGGTGATATATTTATCTTTAATATACCAGGGGTATCTCAATGATGACTTTATTTCGTTAAATTAACAATATAATGAATAAATTAGCATTTCCTAATCTTCTCAAATATATTTTAAGAATTTTTAAAGAATTTTTCCTTTAATTTAAAAAACATGAATGTAAGTTCATTTGAAGAATTAATCCAGGCAAATTTTGGAAGGAAAATTGATTAGTAAGTTAGTAATAAATCCCTAAAATTTGTGTTGAACGTAATAAAAATAAATAATTTATATTTGATTAATACATTTCCAAAAAGAATCGTAATATTGAGTAATATATAGGGCCTGGCGATTAAGTTCAACCGAAACATATTTTAAAACGATGTCGTATTAGTCTTATTGCCAATACTTTTAGCATTCTTATATGACAAAAAAAGAGAAAATAAAGAAAAATCATTTCCTTTTCCAGGTTTTCTTTTTAAAATTTGAAAGTCATTGTTTTATGAGCTCAACAATTTCAAAACTAAAATTAGAAAACAATATCCGAATATTATGATTAAATTTTAAGGGAACTTCCCAATCACTTGTTTTAACTCAAAGTTGTAAATATTAACAGCAAAATCCATTTTATGTAAACAGAAATCCAGCCTCATAATTTATTAATGCAAATAAGATTTATCTTACTTCAGTGAATTTAATATTTTTTTAAATAGATATATACTTTTAAAAAACGCACAATGATTTGAAATGTCAAATTGATATTTAAAAAATTAATTTACCTAATTAAAAAAACTAAATTAAAAATATTTTATTTGATGATTAAAAATGTTGACCGACTGAGTAATTAAGAAAATCCAATATTGAATCCACAACACGACCTCCTATTAAAATTGTTTCCTCTCCACAAAGTCTTTGATCAGTTAGTCCCCTAGCATTCTGATTAATTCCAATAATCCCAAATGTGTTTTGGGATTAGGATGCTGTCCATTTCATAATTAATGGAGAATCTCTATTTCAAGGACATAACTAGTCCTTTGTTTTCTAATTTTAGTATTATGAAATTACTTTACTACCCTAATAATATCAAGAATTTAACAATAATACGTTTGAAGGCAAGTTCCTAATAATCCCAACATCGAGCTTCGACATGGAAAAAGCTTGGGCATGAAGTTTCAAGTAAACTTACAAATAAAAAAATGATAAGAGATTTGACCGAAAACGAAGATAACGTGGATGCAATTCTTGGAGATGAACAAGCATGCTGTTAATAAGAGTTATTGTAACAAAAAATGAAGAGTCGGACTTCATTAAATAATTAATTAACAATAAAATGATAAATTATATTTATTTGCCCAAAATATTTTCGATTTTTGTAGTTACTATTTTTCCTGTGAACTTTGCAAATGTTTAAAATTTTAAAATTTAAGTGAAAATGTTTACGAGTTTGTTTTTGGTAAAATAAGGTCTCAATGTAAAATAGCATTCTTATATGACAAGAAAAGGAGCCAGAAAATAAAGAAAAATCATCTCATGGTTTTCTTCCTCAATTTCCATTTCAAGATTTTCTTTTTAAAAAAATTGAAACTTATTGTTTTATGAACTCAAATATTTGAGATCCAACAATTAGGAGTGTAGATTATTTTAAAACTAAAATTAGAAAACCATATCCGAATATTATAATTAAATCTAAGGGAACTTCCGAATCACTTGTTTTAACCCAAAGTTTAAATATTAACAGCAAAATCATTTTATAAACATAAATCCAGCCTCATAAAAATCCATGCTAATTTAAAACATACATTTTAAAAGTCACAGTGATTTGCAATATCAAGTTCGTATTTAAAAAAATGTAAATAAATTTGTTAATTTTCACGTGACAAAAAAAAAAGTAATTTACGAAAATTTCCAAAATTTTTGGCACATAAATAAAAAAATACAAAATAAAAAAACTAATAATAATGACTAAATTTCAAAATTTCATGATTAAAATTGTTTACCGAATGAGTAATTAAGAAAATCCACAACTACTCACAACCTCTGTTATTAGTTTCCACTCCACAAAGTCATTGATTAGTACAGCCAAAATTTTTAATTTTTATTTTATTCTTTTCTTTTGGTAGAGCCATTAATATCTATATAAAAATAAAACTTTTTTAATATAAATGAAATGAAAAAATTTGTTACATTAGAATAATTTGAATCATCCTCAAAATTCATGAATAGAAATTCATAAATAATCGGGAATATATATGACTTGGGCGAGAGAGTGATAAGAACTTTGCTTTGAGAAGATGACGTGGATCAACAAGCAGGCAGGCAGTTAATAATGCTGGCTGACTTAATGGGGAATGAACAAACATTCATGTCTTCCTTTTTTCAGTTTAATTAGATGGAAACCACACACAAACCAACCATCAAAATTATTAACAAAATAATTAAATGATAGATAGAATGCAGGAATCCGTACATAAGAGAAATGTTTTTAATTAATTTGGAGACCAAAAATAAATAAAAGATTGATAATTTATTTCTTTCAGATTTGATCCCATCGTGTTGATTTTCTAGTCTATAAAAGAATTTAATGGTAACTACAACATTTATTTATTTCAGATTTGATACCCAATCTATATAAATTAGCAATGGCTTTTGCTCAATTTTATTATAATAAACACATTCCTTTCCAATGGCTTCCACCAAATCTATTCCTGCTGCTAAAACAATTCTCATCCTTATTCTAGTAGTGATGTCTGCGGCTATGAAAGCGGATGGATTTTTGACGCTGGCCCAGTCGAGGCAGTGTCGCCTCATTTGTCACCTCCAACACATCTTATCAGGATATAACGAGGTCCTCGTGGCATTTTGCATCTATGACAAGTGCCTCCAGTCTCCGATCTCCGAACCTTCCGATGACCCTCTTGAAATGCCTGGCATTAAATGTGATATCAATTGCGTCGAGTCTAATTGCCTGTCTCTTTCGGGTAAAGATAAGATATATACCTTTTTCATCATATGAACAGAGGGTGTTAATCGTGATTGCTAACTCTTTGTGCTTTTTAATACATACAGATGTCAAGGGGATTAAAGCATGCATCTGGTCATGCATCACCAAATGTGGTTAGAACGTTGTATTTTGCATCTTATTCCAAATAAATAAAGAATGCTTGCAATTTCCAATCTTCCCAAAATAACAATCCGTTTTATTTCTTTTAATTACTTACAAAAATTAATAATTTAAAAGAACCAAAAGAATTTAAGCAAGAAATCAGATATCCAGAAACATAATAAAAGGAACCACAAACTAAAATATAAACTAAAACAAGACAGTAAAAATAAAAAACATTAATGGTACTTCTTCAATATATTTAGCATTGAAGATTAACTAAAACTACTATATCCCTATAGACTACTAACCATCTCCTATTAACTCCTAAACTAAACATGGCAGCCATTCACAGCCTTGGTTGGATGATTTCTGCTCATCTATCTCGTGTGTCCAACTCGGTTGCTTAACAACTCCATTCATTCAATTGGAATCGAATCATCCCATCGTCACCCACCCATTTATTTCCGGCACCTTTATCACCATCCGACGATGGTTCGAAAAAACATATGGTACGTAGAACAAGTCGATTTTCGAGTATCAAAAGGGGAAATGTGTGTTGCTTCCATCATCCTAAGATCCTTCTGCTTTACCATTTTTCCCATTGACGATGGATTCATCCAGAGTTTCGATCGTGATGTGCGTGTTCATTGCCTGCTCCATGCTCCTAGAGGCGGTCGGTGGAAAGAGCAATGTATGAGAAACCCAGGCTCCCCTTTCTTGTTGATGTTAGTAATATTATATTTGTTTCGTTAGGCAATATTTAATAGTAATAAATAGTAATAATTATTTGATTAGTAATAAATAGTACTCGATCCATTTCTATATTATCATTCATTAGTTCATAATATCAAAGACAATTAATTAAGGATTTATTTCATTAACAATTCCGAATTAATTCTACATTTCTTAATTAAGCATGTGTGAAGAATCTGAATGGATTAACTTATATTCTCTAATTAATTACGGTTTTAAGTTGGATTTTGCAGCAGTATTCTCAATGGATTAACTTGTATTCCCAAACTGATACACGAATTAACAATGTTATCCAAGTTAATTAACTCTAAGGAAATATATTGGTGTATGGATTTGTTATCTATATAAACTGACTATCTATCCATAAGTCAATACACACATCAAAGACAATGGCCCCAAACTGCAACATCCTTTCGGTCCTTTTCCTTCTGTTGTTGTCGATAAGCCCCAGTCTTGAATCTGATGACACTGCATCACGATAGAAGAAATATCCATCTATCTCCGTGGTTGCCTCTATATCCATCATTGTCATCCTTGTAATAAGACACGACAATTATTCTGAGGCTCCGAAGGGCTGCTTGGTTGTCTTCCTATACTTAGCCATTTTCTGCAGTACTAGAAAGAAGTATGTTCAATGTGTGATTTTTCGTGTACTTCCGTCATTCGTTTCTGTTTCTTTTAAGTTTATTGGCTACCACATTTATTTCCTTACTACTTCATGACGTTATCGCAACGTGTTATTCATTGAAAGTGAATCCTGATATGGCTGACCATGTCGATAACGCTCTTGATATGGCCTTACTTACTGTTTTGGACAAGAGAGGCGTCTTGGTATTGAAATTGTACTTGAGTTTCCTCATGGATTTTGGCCATTTGAGATTTCCTGGAAGGAAAGCATACGGCATCCTGGTGTTGCCTGTCGAGGGATGGTCGAGGACACCACAACGGGGCCGACTCATTTGCATCAACGTGTCGGGCTCTACTCTTCCTGAGACATTCAGTTAAAGAAAGTTTGGTACTTCCTCACGGAAGATACCAAGGCATCATCAGCGGAAGTGTCGTCGATCGAGTTATAATGCTCTATCAAGTAGTCAAAAGCCTTGAGGTGATTCTTCACGTGCCTCGTGACGTCATGAGATTTGAGACTGGGGCATATCGTAAACAAGAGAAGGAAAAGATTGAAAAGATGATGGAGTTTGAAGGCATTGTGTATGATAGTATATTAACTACACCATAACAGTTAGTTTATATAGAGAACAAATGGTTGTCGGAACTATTTGATTGGTTGGTATTCAACAATAATTTGCTTTAGAAAATAATTAATTTTGTAATTAATTTAAAAAATTGAAGTTTATCCATCCAGATTATAATCTAACTTATTTTCCTTATTATTATATAATTAAGTTTGAAATTAAAGTGAATGATTTAACTTATTTTCCTTATTATAATGTAACTAAGTTTGAAATTAAAGTGAATGTTGTTTGCTTCTAATTAGTTTTGAAATAGAAGTTAATACTCTAACAATCATCATAATCAAATTTTTGTTGTGATTGTCAAGACATCCTAAGTGTAATAACACTCACTATGTATTGTATGAATAGGCACTGACATTGTGTGAACACATTGCACTGACGTTGCCCATGACACGTACGATGTCACGGGACTTCCGTGCATCGGACTTTAGCCACAACCTATTGTTAACACCCACAACTTGGTAACATTATTTCATAGCACCGAACATAACCACACCCTAGTGCAAGTTCACGACAACAAATCCTTAAGGGTCGAGGCTAAAACCACATGCAATATTGTAATGACCGCCAAAGAAGTGTATGAAAAGAAAACGTTTATAAGTTAAGCGAGTTAGAAGGAACGAGTTATCCCCTTAAGATAAATGGCAAATACCCGAAGAAATATCACCCAAAAATGCGTAAGGACAATGAACTAGAAAAACAAAATTCAAGGCAGCTTGATATAAATTGGATCCATTTCTTGATATAAATTATCATCCATTAGTTCATAATATCAAAGACCATTAATGGCAGCCATTAGGTCAGCCATGGTGACAACAGGTAATTTGATTGCCTATAGTTGTTATTGTCAGAGTTTTACCTTCCAGTAGTCTGGTTGTTGTTCCTATTGATTCAGGGTAATTTCTATGTTGCGGCAGCCATGGTGTACAGTCCGTTGCCATATCCTCTACTTGCTGGCGCATTTCCGCAGAAGCGCGCTGATCCATTTGACATGGGTGGGGGGATCGTCGACCCCAGGGCCGCCGCAGAACCCGGCCTGATCTACGACATGAGCTTGACCGATTATATTTAATATGTATTCGCAATGGGCTACGAAAACTCTTCCTTGTCCCAAATCATACACGAGGCCCAATGCCCGAGGACAAAGCCAACGATCCTGGACATAAACCTTCCGTCGATCACAATCCCAGGCCTGGAGAATGTCACGACTGTAAGGAGGACCGTCACGAATGTCGGACATCCAAAATCGGTGTATCAGGTCGAGGTCGAGCCGCCACTAGGTACCGCGGTTATTGTAAGGCCTGGTGTCCTGGTTTTTGGACCGGGGATCAGCAAGCAGAGCTTCGAGGTAGAGGTGACTGCTATGGCCAAGGAGAAGACGTATGCAGAGTACTACTTTGGGAGCATGACGTGGAGAGACGGACTTCATTCGGTCAGGATTCCTATTGCTGTGAGGATGGTGACAAGATCGCTATTTCCGACGCCGCCCTGAAGCATGCATACACTAATATTCTCACAATAACAGCCACTTAGAAAACGTTTACACAAGCTGAATATCCTTAAAATAATTTATTGGAAGTGTTCAGACAATACCATTCTGCAGTGACGTGTTTTGCGTATTCTAATGCCGTAGGGATTGGTCCGTGTATTCCGTTTTGGTACTGTCACTGGAGTGATTGCAGAATCTCCACTGGCTGATAAGATTTTGCTTGGGGTATCTCCGCAACCTTGTAGGTTGAGTTGAGTTCGTTCCCTTCCGGACAAAGGAACCGAGACCAGCGAGATTAAGCAATATCTTGTGCTAAGGCCTTCATAGGCTCATGCCAGTTTAATGGACCCATAATTTTCAGTAAGAATATCTGCATGGCCCAGTGCCTCCTCGCCGACTTGTCGATTCTGTCAACGGACAAAGGAACCAAGAACTTGAAGACGTAATAGCCCCTTCCTTTGGTTATTTTATATCCATGGACATGAAACATTCTGCTTTTGTTTGACAAACCTTCACGGAGGATGAACAACATCGACTCAAACTGGTTGATGTTCATAGAGTCTCCAACCAGCAATAGCCTCTTACCTCGTAGTTGGCGATCTCAAGAGCCTAGCGATATTAGAGGTGAATGGCAACAGACTGTCTGGACAAGTCCCGAACACTCTCCGGAATTCAAAACCGACTGCTTTTTACTCCAAATGTATGGCTATTTTTTTTATATGATCTCTCTCATGTGTAAAGAAGCAATGGAAAGCATAGAGTGGGAACAGGGGGAGATGGAATATGGTGATGATTTCTATGGGAGATACATAAAACCTTCTTTTTATGTATCTCCCTCCAAAGGTACATCATCCGAGTATTTACTTGCTCGTTCAATCTCCAACGGCATTAGCTTATCAATTGTTGTTGTTGTTGTAAGGTCCAGTATACGTTCATTAAAGTCATTTGTTTGACGTTCGATGTAAAAGTACTCCAGTCACGATCCAAACTCAAAATCCAAATCCAATGTTGTTCATGGCCGCATATTTCCAAAGTGTTTGTTTTTACATAAATATCGCGTCGGCCCACCGTGGCCCCGAATTAGCCCACAACCCCATCTCAACGATATGATACCCTCCCGTGGCCCCATACTTCTTTGATCGTCGACCCTAAAGGCTATGACAGTCGAAGCTGTGGTGGCATTGAGGGGCCATCATGAGTCACCAGCCCCTATAATTTATCATGAAAGGAAAGGAGGCTGAGGAGGAAATGGTCAAAAGGCAATGTTTTCATAACCACCGACAACATTAAGGAAATCAAATGTTAAAATTAAAGATTAATCTCCTTAGAGTCCAAGTCAGTCGTCGCTTTTAAGATATTTTCCCCAGCAAAAGTAACCCCGTGACTCACGTTCATTTATATTACGATTACGTGTAATCTACTATTCATAAAAAATTATATTTAAAAATATAATCATATTTAAAATAATGATATGATTTTGATCAGACAGAAGCCTACATTTCCAGTCATGGCGGGGCTACTTTTCCATCTCCCTTTCATTTTTACGTTGACATTTTTCTATGATTTCGATAAATTCGAATAAATATAAAATCGTCCATTCGTGAGATTTACGTTGGAAATGAGGGGTTACATTATGAATATAAAATTGTTCATAAAACGTAATGTTGGGTTTGTCGTGAAATGGGGAGGTTATAAATGGCAAAAAAAAGATGCCACCAAAGAGTAGAGTTAGTTATTCGCTACTACTAGTCATAAAAAATAATCATGGGTTCATGCTCTGCGTTTATGATATTATTCACTTGCCTCATGCTTTCTTTTTTTGTCCAGGCAGCAGCGGTGACTAAGACCAACGAAACCGACCGGGCTGCATTGCTCGATTTCAGGGGCCGGATACCCGATGACCCCGATGGTGTATTCACCTCCTGGAATGACACCATCCACTTCTGTCATTGGCCTTTCTTAACTTGCAGCAGGAGACGTCCCCGCGTCACCCAATTGTGGCTCCCGGGCTCCAGACTGGGGGGGTCCTTGTCACCCTACATTGGGAATCTCAGCTTCCTCAGGATATTAAACATCGACAACAACAGTTTTGTTGGCGAAATCCCCCCTGAAATCGGGAACTTGCGTCGGCTGACAGCGTTGAGGCTGTATAATAACTCGTTTTTGGGTCAGCTCCCGGAGAACGTCTCAAGCTGCACAAACCTACAAGGGATCTGGCTGGGAAATAATCAGCTTGCTGGAGAAATACCTCGTGGATTATCGGCTCTGTCAAAGCTTCGGGTCCTCCTGATCAACCAAAACCATTTCACAGGGAAGTTCCCTGATTTCTTCAGCAACTTCTCATCTCTGGAGACCATTGACGGAAACGATAATGGTTTCAGAGGCCCCATCCCAGCATCTTTTGGGCGATTGCAAAGGTTGCAATGGATTAGTCTCGCAGAAAACTACTTTTCCGGTTCGGTACCCGCCTCGATTTTCAACATAACCTCTCTGATGGTCATAGAGTTCTCCGACAATAAACTCCAGGGAGGTCTCCCTCTTCTGGATCTCGGAATCACTCTTCCCAATCTCCAGTTCTTCCATTTCAGTGCTAATCAGTTGACCGGACCAATTCCCCCTTCAATAGCAAACGCGACAAACTTATTGGGCCTTGGGCTGTCCTTGAACAATTTCACCGGATCGGTACCTGATCTCAAAAATCTCAATCAGTTGAGGTGGCTTGGTATTAATAGTAATCAATTGGGAAATGGCACGGCAGTGGACTTGAAATTCCTCGAGTCCCTCAATTCCACCGAGCTATGGCATCTGGATTTCAGCGGAAACAATTTCGGAGGGACGTTGCCTCGGTCTATTGGGAACGTATCTTCCAACTTGAACTTTTTGTCATTCTGGTCCAATCAGCTCACGGGGACGGTCCCTTCTAGCATTGGGAATCTTGGCAACCTGGAAGTTCTAGTTATTAGCAGGAATCCGTTGAATGGTATGCTCCCAAAGGAAATCGGTAACCTCCACAAGTTGAAGATCCTACAAGCACAGTACAACAAATTCATTGGGGAAATCCCATCTTCACTTGGAAATTTGACTATGTTGACGATACTGACGTTGGTAGGGAACACATTCAGTGGGAGTATTCCAGCAAGCCTCGGAAATTGCCAAAACTTGATCGGTTTGGATCTATCTAAAAACAACCTGAGTGGAACTATAGCATCCCAAGTCTTAGGTATTCCTTCCTTATCATACATTCTCGATTTTTCTCAGAACAATTTAACAGACACCCTACCAGATGAAGTTGGCCACCTGAAGAACCTAGCAATATTAAACGTGCACGGGAACAGACTGTCAGGCCAATTACCGATCACTCTCTGCGGATGCACCAGCTTGGTGTTATTGGACATAGGGAATAATATGTTTGAAGGCAACATCTCCGCATTTCTCTCTCCTCTGAAAGGGCTTCAACGACTAGACTTATCACAAAATCACTTCTCTGGCCGAGTACCGAAATTTTTAGGAGACTTCCAGCTCACATACCTCAACCTATCATTCAACCACTTCGAGGGAGAAGTTCCGAATAGAGGAGTCTTCCTTAATGCCACGGGGGTCTCGATAATGGGAAATTGCAAACTCTGTCGTGGGATTCCATCATTGAACTTACCATTCTGTCCTACTTCTAAACTGAAGCGCGGAAGGAAAAAAATGTTCTCGAAGATCCTCATCGTGATCGTTAGTGGGATTGCTTTCCTGTTCGTTCTGCTTTTGGTGCTTGCATCGCATCGTTGCATGAATAGACAAAGGAGGATAAACGTGAGGTCGCAGTCTAGGTTGGTTCCCAGAGGCCCATTTCCACAAATTTCGTACGAGGATATAATCAAGGCGACCTGTGGGCTCAATCAAAATAACTTGATCGGTGTCGGTGGTTTTGGTTTCGTGTATAAGGGGATCCTAGGAAATTCTGATAATGTTGTAGCCATTAAGGTTCTCGACCTCCGAACTCGAGCAGCTTCTAAGAGTTTTGTGGCAGAGTGTGAGGTATTGAAGAAGATCAGACACCGAAATCTCGTTAAGATTTCTACTGTCTGCTCGACCATCGACTTCCGAGGTAATGATTTTAAGGCGATTGTTTATGAGTACATGGAAAATGGAAGCCTAGAAGATTGGCTGCATCCTAAAGTTACACACGAGGGAGTGTGCCGGAAGTTAAGTTTAAGGCACAGGCTTAGTATTGCCGTGGACATTGCATGTGCGGTGGAGTATCTACATCACGAGTATGACGTGCCTGTGATTCATTGCGATTTGAAGCCGAGCAATGTTCTCCTGGATGTGGAGATGACAGCAAAGGTCGGTGATTTCGGACTCACGAGAATACTCTCTGCCGGTGATGTTGTTTTGCAAGTAAGCTCGACAGGAGTGAGAGGGACGGTCGGCTACAGTCCTCCAGGTGCGTGAATTTTAATGTAAATGTGGTTTTATATATATTTTAGCTCGTACTCAGTAATATAGGCCGTTTAACGAGAAATATTGTAGAGTACGGAATGGGAAGGCAAGTGTCCAGGGAAGGCGATGTTTACAGTTTTGGAATTATTCTGCTGGAGATGTTTACAGGAAAGAGACGGACCGACGACATGTTCCAGGATGCTTGGAACATCCGAAGCCATTGCGAGGCTGGGTTGCCGGAAAGAGCCGGGGAAGTAGCAGACCCTTGTATGTTTCTAAATGACTTTGGGGTAGGATCGAGCGTCCGCACTCCGTGAAGGAATCTAGAATGTTTGGCGAAGGTGCTCGAAATCGGAGTGGCATGTTGTAGTGAGGTGCCGGGAGAAAGGATGGACATCCGCAAGGTTGCAGCGAAATTACGATCCATCAAATCTCTGGTGGGCTGATGCTCTGAATCCCGAATACCACCCAGATGGATTGTAGACCCGATCGCTTTCTTGTTTGTTGGTTGTAGCTGAAATAACTCAAATCCAAGTATTGTCTCTGCTTGTTCCTGTTATTTATTTGCCAACCTGAATGAAGAAGCATACGAAGATGATTTGACAAAAAACGAAGATGACGTGGATGCAATTCAAAGAATTCCATCCTCTAAGGTCAACAAGGAAGCAGTTTAATAAGATATGTTTGTTAGACTTTAGGTCGACACAACACGGAGTCGCAAATCTTCTTCATGGAAAACCTGCTTGATTTAGATCAGAAAAATCATGCGGTTTTATGTTATGAAATCGAGTACTATGGATTGAATATATATTCAATCCTATTTCCGATAGGAGTAATTGTTCATGAACATTATGGAGAAATCTTTTACGAAAGCGATACATTAGTTATATTTATATATGAAAAATCGAGATACGGTGATATAACGGAAGGACACGCATGCATGTCCATCGCTCTTGGACATGGAAAAAGCAAGGAAAGAAAAATGAAGATGACGTGGATGCAATTCTTTAAGATGTTAATAAGAGATGTTTGTTAGAGAGAGAGAAACTAGTTTTTTATGCTCTGTTGTACATTGTTTAACCATATTCTTGTTTCTGCCATGAGTCAGAGACTCAGGAAAGAATTTCTATTTATCAATCATCATCAAAATTCATAAATAGAAATTCATTAACTAATAAATAATCCATGTCTTCCTTTTTTCAGTTTAATTGCGGGGGATGAGATGGAAACCACACACAAACCATCAAAATTATTAACAAAATAATTAAATGATAGAATTCAGGAATCCGTACATAAGAGAAATGTTTTTAATTAATTTGGAGACCAAAAATAAATAAAAGATTGATAATTTATTTCTTTTAGATTTGATCCCATGGTGTTGATTTTCTAGTCTATAAAAGAATTAATGGTAACTTCAACATTTATTTCTTTCAGATTTGATACCCAATGAGTTTTAGGAAGGTAATTACATGATCGTTTTGCTTGGGTTTTGATTCAGACTGGATTGAGACTTGGAAATCACCGGAAAAATATTAATTATCATGTTTGAAGCAACGAGAAGGCGGATGAGGCGATTGTGTATAGCTACAAATGGGGGTTCTCAGGATTTGCTGGCAAGATTACCCAAGCACAAGCGCAAAGGCTTTGAGTTAATTCCTTATTTTTATCTGCTTCAATCCAAGAATATTTTGGGGAAGAGCAAGCCCAAGCAACACTACATGTTATGCGGTGTCTGCTTTCATCATTTTAGAATTACCCGAGGTCATCAAAGTCCTGCCGAACACAATGCATAGGATGCAGACGACATGGAGCTGGGACTTTCTTGGCGTACCCGATCCTCTTGTCCCTTCAAGCAGCCTAAACCAGAGCAACCTCGGAGATGGAGTTATCATTGGCATTCTTGGGGTATATGGCCAGAGTCGAGATCGTTCAATGACGAACTGCTTGGACCAGTCCCAACAAGGTGGAGAGGTTCTTGTGATTGGGGCAGCGAATCTAGCTCTGCAAATCTCTGTAATAAGAAAATCATCCCGTTGCTACATAAAGGGACTCCTTGCGGAGTTCGGCCCACCTTCAAACACATCCAGGCATTATAAGTTCTTTTCCCCTAGAGACGCTGTAGGACATGGGACACATACCGCGAGCACAGCAGCAGGTCCGGTGGTGAGCACTGTGACCTTTAAAGGAGTCGGCACTGGAAATGTACGTGGAGGTGCCCCATTGGCTAGACTAGCCATCTACAAGGTCTACTGGAACATGTTCGAAGGAGGAGTATGCACGACCGTTGATCCTAAAGGCCTTTGACGACGCAATCCACGACGGAGTCCATGTCTTATCCTTATCACTTGGGCCAGGGCAAGACATATTTGAAACTGAGGAATTAGACGGAATTGCAGTCTGTTCTTTGCATGCCATCATGGAGGGAATAACTGTTGTCTGCGCTGCAGGGAACTCCGGACCATCCCCTCAGTCCGTTACAAACACTGCCCCCTGGATCATCACGGTTGCCGCAAGTACTATGGACAGAGCATTCCATGCACCCATTACTCTTGGAAACAATGGAACTCTTTGGATAAGTCAGAATTTTTAGTTGAAGCTTTGTTTTTACTATCCCTTTTATGAATGTGTAAAGCTGATACAATTCAATCGTTTGAAGGGACAAGCCATTTACACAGGAAAGCCGATCGGCTTTGAGGGCTTGACCTTCGTGCCAGACTTCTTGGCATATGAAAATGACTCCACCTCTGCTCGGTAAATAAGCAAAAGGTCATCATCCATTTTATATCTGAAATTTGAGTTCCTTCTCATATCCGCAATTCCATTTTCTTTCAGAGGTTGCGATGCGGAGAAGTTCCGTTCGATCGCTGGAAAGTGGTATTCTCCTCCATAAACCCCACCCCCTGCAATCTAATTTCTGCCGTTTTAGTGGGAATAAAGGTCAAGTCCTGTCATGGTCCCGGCGTCATAGTTGCCAAGGATCCTGAAGATGAGGTGGACACATTGTTTCATGACTTCCCCTTCATCCAATTGGACTATGAGATCGGCGCCCGCATCCTACACTACATCTGAAAAGTCCCCGACCGTGAAGCTTAGCCCAAGCCAGACGCTCATCGGCAAATCCATCACTCCCAGGGTAGTTTTTTTTCTCTTCTAAGGGGCCGAACTATGTTGCCCAACCAATCCTTAAGGTGAGACCTGCCCCCCTTCATTCGAACACGCATTACAGAACATTCATTTCATGTTTTGTTTGCTTCAATCTTCCTGCACAGCCCGACATGACAGCTCCAGGAGTGAACATTTTAGCTGCAGTTCCTTCTATTTACGATAAAGCTGACAACGGGTATGCTATATTATCGGGGATCGTCACCATCCTCAAGTCCCTGCATCCAGATTGGTCCCTGTTAACCCAGTTTTGATGATGAACTTAAGCAACGCGTTACTGATGGTCAGAAGTAATGTTTCACGAGTTGCGTGCCTATCCCTAGTGATGAGCTTGAGTAATGTGTTGTTGAACCACAGCTAGTTACTGTTATATGTTGCTGCGTTACAGTAAGTTGTTGATGTGACATTACGTATATATATTGAAAATATGGAAACAAATTTTTAATACCCACGTTTTATTTTGGGTTATCTCAGATTATTCGTCTAAGTGTCCAAATTCAATTAATATGGTTATCTGATCTCATTTTATACATTTAGGAAACTAAATATTGAGAGATTGGGTTACCAAGTTTATATTTGGAAACAAAATATTTTGTTTTGCAGCAGTCGTTGTAATAGGATAAAATCATAAATCAGATAAGTTTGTTTATGATCTTATCTCAATTATCAGGATGATTTGTTTATAAGACTTGGAAATAATTAATTTGTTTCGGATAACAATAGTTTATTTGAGGATAGTTACCGTTGTGGACTTTTTTTCTGTGGCACAGCGAACCGTTAAGCAGACCGTTGCAGAGTCCTGGCTGCCATTTTTGACAACAAATCTCGAAGATTGCCTGGACGTCCTCTGTGCCTCTTTTTCTATTATAATCAGTCTAGGGACAACATATCTCAATGCCTTTGGGCGTCTGAGTGGTCTAAGTGGACATTGCATGTGCCGTGGAGTATCTGCATCATGAGTGTGACATAACGGTGATTCACTGCGATTTGAAGCCAAGCAATGTCCTCCTGGATGCGGAGATGACAACAAAGGTCGGTGATTTCGGACTCACAAGAATTCTCTCCGCCGATGATGTCGTTGGGCAATTAAGCTCGACGGGAGTGAGAGGGACGGAAGGCTACAGCCCTCCAGGTGCGTGAATTTTTTTGTAAATGTAGTTTTGGACATTTGTCAGCTCGTACTCCAGTAATATAGGCCGTTTAACGCGAAATGTTGTAGAGTACGGAATGGGAAGGCAAGTGTCGCTGGAAGGCGATGTTTACAGTTTTGGAATTCTTCTGCTGGAGATGTTTACGGGAAAGTAGCCGACCGACGACATGTTCCAGGATGCTTGGAACATCTGAAGCCACTGCGAGGCCGCGTTGCCTAATAGAGCGGGAGAAGTAGCAGACCCTTGCCTGTTTTTAAATGAGTTTGGTGTAGGATCGAGCGCCCGTGCTCCGCGAAGGATTCTAGAATGTCTGGCGATGGTGTTCGAAATCAGAGTCGCGTGTTGTAGCGAGTGTCCTGGAGAAAGGATGGACATCCACGTGGCCACAGAAAAACTACAATCCCTCAAATATCTGTGGGCTGATGCTCCGTCATTGAGATTCTAACTTGAAATATCTAAAATGAATCCTCCGTATCCCAGACTATCAGCGGTTAAGGTTTTTAGGATTTGATTTATTTTCTAATATTCTAGGAATAAGATTTGATTTAGAAAACCTCATAAAAGATTTTAGGAGATCTATTTAGATTCTCTTTTATTTTTTGATTTTTTTTGGCTATTGAAGAAACTCTTGTAAACATGAGTTTAATAAGTTTTTTTTGCCAACCTACAATTTTCTATAATTTTTATCCTCGAATCAAGTTTGACATGGTATCAGAGCTCACAATCTTGAGGGACTGTGAGTGAATACATACTTGAAAAATTTCCATTCTTTTCATACCCAAATCATCCATTTGATTTTGTCATCATGTCTTCCTCCGATGGTTTTTCTGTGCAACCTCCACGGCCATTTGATGGTGAAAACTATCAATCTTGAGCTGTAAAGATGAAGATTTTTTTGAAATCTCAGGATCTCTGGAGCACTATTGAGCAGGACGTTGAAGCTCGAGCCCTTCCTGCAAATCCTACATTAAATCAGTTGAGGCTGCACAGTGAAGAGTCCACTAAGCCGTTAAGACCCTTGTTGCTATTCATGTCTCTGTTTCTGAAGGAGTGCTTGCAAGAATTCTTACTTGTGAGACGGAAAAGGAAGCATGGGGTCGAGTAAAGGAGATGTTCGAAGGTAGTGGCTGAATTTAAAGAATAAGAGTTTCAAATTTATGGAGAGAGTTTTATTTGCTCAGAAATGAAGGACTCGGAGAGTATAAAAGAATACGTCGACAAGCTGATGAGGGTTATCAATCAGATCAGACTGTTGCAGGTTGAGTTGCCAGACAACAGAATTGTTGAAAATATTCTTGTGACTATTCCAGGGAGATATAGGTCGAAGATTTCTGCATTGGAAGAATCTCGCGATCTCACTAAGTTGACAGTCGAGGAATTGGTTGGTTCTCTTCAAGCACAAGAACAAAGGAGAGCAGTAAGACAGGAGGAGCAACCTGAAGGCGCACTTTTAATGAATGCAAATGGGAAGGAGAAGTATGCCCGTAGAAACGAGACGAGACAAAATGCCGTCGAAAGACAATTCAAGAACAAAAAGTTTAGCGGGAAACATCAAAAAGTGTTTCCTCCATACTCTCATTGTAGTAAAACTTCTCATACGGAAGATTTCTGTTGGTTTAGACCCGGTTACAAGTGCAAGCATTGTAATGTTCCTGGTCATGATGAAAATTTCTATAGGAAGAAGAAGGCTGTTTCTGAAGAGCGAGCACAGGTCGCTGAGAATAAGTCAATGCTGGAAAATCAACTCTTTGCGGCAACCTTTTCTACAGCAAGTTATGAGCTGATGCATGGCTCATCGACAGCGGATACACGCATCATATGTCTCCTGATGAGAAATTATTTGTAGACATGGATAAGTCTCTCTCGACCAGCATTAAAATCGGAAACGGGCAGCTTCTAAAGGTGCTTGGTAAGGGGTAGACTATTATTAAAAATTCTTCGGGTACTAACCGAATTTTAGAAGTTCTTTTTGTACCAGAATTGTGCCAAAATCTTTTGAGTTTGGGACAGTTGTTGGAGCAAAAATATATTTTGCACTTCGAGGATTTGCATTGTTCAGTGGCTGGCAATGATGGAAAGGAGTTTATGAAAGTGAAAATGTAGAATCGGTGTTTTCTAGTTAAATTTAAATCAGATTCTTTGGCCTTGTCGGCCAATGTAGATGAATCTCAGTTATGGCATAGAAGAATGGGGCATATAAGCCTTTCTACTTTGAAGAAGATGCATTCAGATGAGTTGATTATCAATCTTCCGGTTATTTATGCGTTCTTAGATGTTTGTGCTGTTTGTGAATACGGCAAGCAATCCAGACTTCCTTTTGAAGAAGCAAAGTGGAAATCAACGGAGAAACTTCAATTGGTTCATTCAGATGTTTGTGATCCAATGAGTGTGCCTTCTTTCAATGAAAGTAGGTACTTTTTGATCTTCATCGATGATTTTACACGTTTTTGTTGGATTGTTTTTCTCAAGAAAAAAAGTGAAGTTTTCGACGAGTTTGTCAAGTTTAAACAGCTGGCCGAAAATCAATGTGGTTTTAAAATTAAAGCGTTGAGATCGGACAACGGAAGTGAATATACTTCTGGGGAGTTCAAACAATTTTGTGCGCAAGCCCGGATCATTCAACAGTTCACGGTACCGTATTCTCCGCAGCAAAACGGGGTCAATGAACGAAAGAACAGATCTATAATGGATATGTCAAGGTGTTTGATGTTTGAAATGGGATTGCCGAAGGAGTTGTGGGCCGAAGCGGCAAACACTTCGGTTTATCTGCTAAATTTGCTACCAACTAAAGCCTTGAAAAATTTTACTCCGTATGAAGCTTGGTTTGGGATAAAATGTTCGGTGGATCATTTAAGAGTTTTCGAAAGTATTTGTTATGCTCATATTCCGGAACAAAAGAGAGACAAGCTTGACCGTCGAGCCGAAAAATCTATTTTTATCGAATATGGGTTGAATACCAAGGGTTATAGGATCTATAATCCCAAGACAAAAAAATTTTCGGTGAGTAGAAGTTTATCGTTTAATAAGGACGCGAAGTGGGATTGGTGTGTTGAAAAACCAGCCACGAGTCTTGGTGAACTTGGACAATCTTCTCTTGATGTCGCGGAATTTGAGGAGGAACCAATGAGGGGATTAAGAACTTTGCAAGATGTCTATCAGAGATGTAATCTGACCATGCAAGATCCTGATTCTTATGAGGTTGCTTCTATGGATGTCAACTGGATGGCAGCCATGCAAGAAGAAATTGATTTGATTAATAAAAATCATACTTGGGATCTTGTTGATAGACCATCCGATAGAAAGGTAATCGGAGTAAAGTGGGTTTATAGAACGAAGTTAAATGCCGATGGTTCCGTAAATAAACTCAAAGCACGGCCGGTTGTGAAGGGATATTCTCAGGAAGCCGGAGTTGATTTCCATGAAACCTTTGCCCCGGTTGCTCGACATGACACAATAAGGATGTTAATCTCACTTGCAGCGAAAATGGGCTGGAAAATCTTTCATCTCGATGCTAAGTCGGCGTTCTTGAATGGTTATCTCGATCAGGAAATTTTTGTAGAGCAGCCCGATGGATTTTCCGTGGATGGATGTGAAGAGAAAGTTTGTTTGCGTCGCAAGGCACTTTACGGTTTGAAACAAGCCCCTCATTCGTGGAAGAGCAGGATTGATTCCTATCTCTTAGAGAAGGATTTTTCTAGAAGTGAAGCGGAAGCAACACTTTACATAAAAAGGTCACGGGGTAAGGTGTTACTTATCGTATAGTTATATGTGGATGATTTGCTTATCACAGGGGGAGATGAAATGGAAGTAAATCAGTTCAAGCTCAACATAGCCGAAGAGTTCGAAATGTCAGATTTAGGGCTGATGCATTATTTTTTGGGGTTCGAGATACATAAAGAAGATGATGGTGTCTTTTTTAATAAAAAAAAAGTATGCCACGGACTTGCTGAAAAAATTCAAAATGAATGAAGCTAAGTCGGTATCGACTCCTCTCGTTGCTAATTTAAAGTTGGTGAAGGATGATGGAAGTGATGCGGCCAATGCGACGTTGTTTAGAAGTATTATTGAAAGTTTGTTGTATTTATCAGCATCGCGCCCGGATCTAATGTTTGCAGCCAGTTATTTGTCCAGATTTATGCAATCTCCGAGCCAAATCCATCTTTGTGCAGCGAAAAGAGTGTTGAGGTATGTTAAAGGCACAGTTGATTTTGGTATTCATTTTGTGAAGAATAAAAGTTCAAACCTCCAAGGTTTCTGTGATAGTGATTGGGCTGGCAGTATTGAGGACTCGAAAAGCACGTTAGGTTTTACGTTCTCTTTTGAAAGTGGAGTATTTGCTTGAAATTCAAAAAAGCAAGAAGTTGTAGCGCAATCCTCCGCCGAGGCAGAGTATGTTTCAGTTGCAGCGGCCAGCAATCAAGCAATATGGTTGAGAAAAGTTCTTGAGGACATGGGCTGGAAACAAGTGGTTCCTACGGTGATATATGTTGACGACAAGTCTGCTATTGCAATAGCTCAAAATCCGGTTCAACATGGTAGGACAAAACGTATTTCGGTCAAGTATAATGCGATTCGAGAAGCGGTGAAGAATGGTGAAGTTAAGCTTGAATATTGTCCAACTCGAGATCAAGTCACGGATATTCTGACTAAGTCTTTATCAAAAGATCAGTTCCAGCATCTCAGACAAAAACTTGGAGTGTTTCCTAAATAACCTTAAGGAGGAGTGTCAGCGGTTAAGGTTTTTAGGATTTGATTTATTTTCTAATATTCTAGGGATAAGATTTGATTTAGAAAATCTCATAAAAGATTTTAGGAGATCTATTAGATTCTCTTTTAGTTTTTGATTTTTTTTGTATATTTTAAGAAACTCTTCTAAACATGAGTTTAATAAGTTTTTTTGCCAACCAACAATTTTCTACAATTTTTATCCTCGAATCAAGTTTGACACAGACAGCTTTGTACGTTTGCTGGTGGTAGCATAAAATAAATCTCATGGCGATTTAGTTTATGCAGTGGCTAATAAACCTTTCATTTGCTTTCTCTTTTCCTTTTTTTACAAGTGTAGTGATCTTGACTTTGGCATCTAGTTGTGTTCGTTTTAAGGTTAATGTACGGTTCATTAATTTGACGTTCGTCGTAAAAGTAAGCAAATGAATGTCAGAACTTGAAATAAAACCGTTCATGGCCAGCCTCTATGGTCATATATTCTGGACGCATTTTTTACGTAAATATCATCGCCCCCAGCCCACGACCCAAACTAAACGGATATGATACCCAATCAATCCCTAAGGGCACGGCAGTCCCAGTCAGTCCGGTAATGATTTCTCGTTAATATTTCTACTGTTTGCTCGATCATCGACTTCCGAGGTAATGATTTTAAGGCGTTCGTATTTGAGTACATGGAAAAAGGAAGCCTGGAAGATTGGTTGCATCCTGAAGGTATATTCGAGGGAGTGTGCCTGAAGTTAAGTTTAAGGCATAGGCTGAGTATTGCCGTGGACATTGCATGTGCCGTGGAGTATCTGCATCACGAGTGTGACATAACGGTGATTCACTGCGATTTGAAGCCAAGCAATGTCCTCCTGGATGCGGAGATGACAGCAAAGGACGGTGATTTTGGACTCACGAGAATTCTCTCTGCCGATGATGTCGTTGGGCAATTAAGCTCGACGGGAGTGAGAGGGACAGTCGGCTACAGCCCTCCAGGTGCGTCAATTTTTTTGTAAATATTTTTTTGGATATTTGTCAGCTCGTACTCAGTAATATAGGCCGTTTAACGCGAAATGTTGTAGAGTACGGAATGGAAAGGCAAGTGTCGAGGGAAGGCGACTTGCCCTATCCTCTACGAGCATCTCTGCAGAAGTGCGCTGATCCGTTTGACATGGGCGGGGGGATGGTCGACCCCAGGGCTCCCGCAAAACCTGGCCTGATCCACGACATGAGCTTGACCGATTGATTATATTCAATATTTATGTGCAATGGGCCACCAAAACTCTTCCTTGTCCCGTTTCATACACGATGCCCAATGCCCGAGGACAAAGCCAACAATCCTGGACATAAACCTTCCGTTGATCATAATCCCAGACCTGGAGAATGTCACGACAGTGAGGAGGACGGTCACGAATGTCGGACATCCAAAATCGGTGTACCAGGTCGAGGTCGAGCCGCCACTAGGTACTGCGGTTATGGTAAGGCCTGGTGTCCTGGTCTTTGGACCGGGGATCAGCAAGCTGAGCTTCGAGGTAGAGGTGACCGCTACCGCCACGGAGAAGACGGATGCAGGGTACTACTTTGGGAGCATGACGTGGAGAGATGGACTTCATTCGGTCAGGATTCCTATTGCTGTGAGGATGGTGACAAGATGGCTGTTTTCGACGCCCTTAAGCATGGAAGCGGCTAACGTTACGTGCACACGTTGTTTACTAAATTCGCTTATTTTTTTAGTAAAATTTACTAAAAAATCACGTTTTTTAGTAAAGGACGACATAATTAGTAAAAAATCTTGTAAATTTTACCACTTTTGTTACTGTTCAGTTTTAGTAAATTTTACTAAATCTGAGCAAAATTTATTAAAAAATCACGTTTTTAGTAAAAGGATGACATAATTAGTTGAAAAACTTGTAAATTTTACTACTTTTGTTACCGTTCAGTTTTAGTAAATTTTACTAAATCTGAGCAAAATTTACTAAAAAATCACGTTTTTAGTAAAAGGACGACATAATTAGTAAAAAATCTTGTAAATTTTACTACTTTTGTTACTGTTTTTAGTAAATTTTACTAAATCTGAGCAAAATTTACTAAAAATCACGTTTTTAGTAAAATGACGACATAATTAGTAAAAAATCTTGTAAATTATACTACTTTTGTTACTGTTCACTTTTACTAAATTTTACTAAATCTGAGCAAAATTTACTAAAATTTCACGTTTTTAGTAAAATGACGACATGATTGGTAAATTTAGTTGTAAACCGAAATTATAACCAAAAAAATGACATAAGTAGTTAACCGAACTCAAATAAGCATCGAAATTATAACAAAAAAATGAAGTGTTGAACTTCATTAAAATTAATTCACAATAAACTGAATAAATTAGCATTTCCTCAATATATTTATTTGCCCAAAATATTTTCCATTTTTTTAGTTACTATTTTTTTCCATGAACTTTGCAAATGTTTAAAATTTAAAATTTAAGTGAAAATTGTTTATGAATCAGTTTGTTTTTGGTAAAATAAGGTCTCAATGTAAAATAGCATTCTTATATGACAAGAAAAGGAGCCAGAAAATAAAGAAAAATCATCTCATGGTTTTCTTCCTCAATTTCCTTTTTCAAGATTTTCTTTTTAAAAAAATTGAAACTTATTGTTTTATGAACTCAAATATTTGAGATCCAACAATTAGGAGTGTAGATTAATTTAAAACTAAAATTAGAAAACAATATCGGAATGTTATGATTAAATCTAAGGGAACTTCCGAATCACTTGAAGAAAAAGAATAAACGTGAAGTCGCAGTCTGGGTTGGTCCCTAAAAGCCCTTTTCCACAAATTTCGTATGAGGATATACTTGGGGTGACCGGTGGGCTCAATCAAGATAACTGTATCGGTGTCGATGGTTTAGGTTCCGCGTATAAGGGGATCCTTGGTAATTCTGATAATGTTATAGCCATTAATGTACTCGACCTCCGAATTCGAGCAGTTTCGAAGAGTTTTATAGCAGAGTGTGAGGTATTAAAGAAAATTAGACACCGAACACCGAAAATCTCGTTAAGATTTCTACTATCTGCTGGGCCATCGACTTCCGAGGTACTGATTTTAAGGCGCTTGTGTGTGTGTACATGGTAAAGGGAAGCCTGGAAGATTGGCCGCATCCAAAAATTATATCCGAGGAAGTGCGCAGGAAGTTAAGTTTAAGGCATAGGCTGAGTATTGCCGTGGACATAGCTTGTGCTGTGGAGTATCTGCATCATGAGTGTGGCGCGCCTGTGATTCACTGCTATTTGAAGCTTTGTGTTCTACGCTCGGAGGTGCGGGACCCTCTTTGCTAGAGTAAGAAACAACGGGATACTGCTCCCTCGATCGGGTATTCGGACTCCTTTCCTTCTGTAAGATCGCATTCCGTACTCTACAATATTTCGTGTTAAACGGCCTATATTACTGAGTACAAGCTAACAAATATCCGAAAACACATTTACATAAAAATTCATGCCCCTGGAGAGCTGTAGCAGACCGTGCCTCTCACTCCCGTCGAGCTTACTTGCACAACAATATCATTGGCAGAGATAATTCTCATGAGGCGGAACACGGAAACACTACTGCTTTTCAGACGGTATTGAGCACTTAGATTGTGCACCTCATTTTTCTCTCCCTTTTCTTTTACAAGTGTTGTTGTACTCTTGATTTTGGCATCCGGTTGTGCCTCGTTGTTGTAATGTCAATACACGTTCATTATAAGTCGTTTGTTTGACGTTCGATGTAAATGTAATCCAGTCACGTTCCAAATCCAATGTTGTTCATGGCCGCGTATTCCAAAGCGTTTGTTTTTCTCATAAATACCATGTCGGCCCACCTAAAATAGCCCACAACCCCAACTCAACGATATGATACCCTCCCGTCGACCCTAAGGGTTACGACAATCGAAGCGGCGGTGGCAGCGAAGGGCCATCTTCAGTCCCCAGCCCCTATAATTTATCATGGATGGAGGCAGAGGAGGCAATGTTTTCATAACTACCGAAAAGATTAAGGAAATCACTTGTTAAAATAAAAAGTAATCTCCTTAGAGTCCAAGTCAGTCGTGGCAGTCTGAAAGCATTTTCTTTCTCTTGAAAATATTTTAATTGGCGTATCCATTCATAAGTAAGGGACGCGTCTTCATTTGGTTATCCGTAATTATGTGATATCAAACACGCTGATGAACGCGTCCTCCTGATATTGGAAAACGTAGATCCACATTGCTCAACAAGTCATGTCCATCATCTGAACCTACGAAAAAAGAAGGGTGAGAATATGATTACAGAGCAAGTGATAGTGAACGCCATCCAAAGTCAAAGTCGCTTAGAAGTCATCAAAAGTTTGTCAGAGATTATTGTCGGAGTTTTACTTGAAAGTAATTTTCTCATAGACTCCGAGTCATCCTCGGGGGTCTACTTTTCCAAAGTCTCCTTCATTTCAACTTTTATGCGCGTGATTTATAAGCTTAAATGATAAAAAAATCTTTATATTATGAATGAAAAAATGTACTTAAATTTGAATTATATTTTCCTTGTTTTCATCACGGGATATCATACTAGAAATTCCGGATCGGCCCACTCCAAGCCCAGCATATAAGCTCAACGTGATTCAAATTTAAAATTATTTGACAATAGAGTGAGTAATTTATTGAATATTTATGCTAGTTTGGGAGACATTTTTTATCTAACATAGGAATCGGGGATCTTGCTAACTTTTATTGGCAAAAACGACGTTTCTTAGAAGTCGGTAAGGTCACAAAAGATAGCAGCAAGTGATATTGGGAAGGCCATTAAAAGTCAAAGTCGCTTACAAGTCATCAAAAAGTTTGTCGGAGATTATTGTCTGAAGAAAGTAATTTTCGAGGTAGAAAATTATGGGTTTATTAAAAAATCATGAAAAGGGAGGGTTATAAATGGCAATAAAAGATGCCACCAAAGAGTAGAGTTGGGTTACTCACTACTACTAGTCATAAAAAATAATTATGGGTTCATGCCCTGCTTTTATGATATTATTCACTTCCCTCATGCTTTCATTTTTTGTCCAGGCAGCAGCGGTGGCTAAGACCAACGAAACCGACCGGGCTGCATTGCTCGAGTTCAGGGGTTGCATACCCGATGACCCCGATGGTGTATTCACGTCGTGGAATGACACCGTCGACTTCTGTCATTGGCCGGGCGTAACTTGCAGCAGGAGACGTCCCCGTGTCACCGAATTGGTGCTCCCGGGCTCCAGACTGGGAGGCTCCTTGTCAACCTACATTGGGAATCTCAGCTTCCTCAGGATATTAAACCTCAACAACAATGGTTTTGCCGGTGAAAT
This sequence comes from Melastoma dodecandrum, assembly GCA_029817715.1. Classification (NCBI taxonomy): domain Eukaryota; kingdom Viridiplantae; phylum Streptophyta; class Magnoliopsida; order Myrtales; family Melastomataceae; genus Melastoma; species Melastoma dodecandrum. Next base: position 2,661,198 of record JARUPY010000604.1, on the reverse strand, counting down.
CCCCCCTGAAATCCGGAACTTGCATCGGCTGGCAGCGTTGCGCATGGATAACAACTCGTTTTCGGGTCAGCTCCCGGAGAACATCTCGGGCTGCACAAACCTACGGGAGATCTGGCTGAGAAACAACAAGCTTGTTGGAGAAATACCTCATGGATTATCCGCTCTGTCAAAGCTTCGATTATTCGTGGTCAACAACAACAATTTCACCGGGAATTTCCCTGATTTCTTCGGCAACTTCTCGTCTCTAGAGGTTATTGATGGAAGCGATGATGGCTTCAGCGGCCGCATCCCAGCATCTCTTGGGCGATTGCAAAGGTTGCAATGGATTAGTCTCGCAGGAAACTACATTTCCGGTACGGTACCCGCCTCGATTTTCAACATAACCTCGCTGACGGTAATAGAGTTCTCGGACAACAAACTCCAGGGAGGTCTCCCTCTGGATCTCGGAATCACTCTTCCCAATCTCCAGTTCTTCCATTTCAGTGCTAATCAGTTGACCGGACCAATTCCCCCTTCAATAGCAAACGCGACAAACTTATTGGGCCTTGGGCTGTCCTTGAACAATTTCACCGGATCGGTACCTGATCTCAAAAATCTCAATCAGTTGAGGTGGCTTGGTATTAATAGTAATCAATTGGGAAATGGCACGGCAGTGGACTTGAAATTCCTCGAGTCCCTCAATTCCACCGAGCTATGGCGTCTCGAGTTCAGTTCAAACAATTTTGGAGGTACGTTGCCTCGGTCTACTGGGAACTTATCTTCCAACTTGCACTTTTTGTCATTCTGGTCTAATCGGCTCACGGGGACGGTCCCTTCTAGCATCGGGAATCTTCACAACCTGGAAGATCTAGTCATGAGTAGGAACCCGTTGACGGGTATGCTCCCAAAGGAGATCGGTAACCTCCACAAGTTGAAGAACCTACGAGCACAGTACAACAATTACACTGGGGGAATCCCATCTTCTCTCGGAAATTTGACCATGCTGACGGAACTGTCGTTGGCAGTGAACGGATTCAGTGGGAGTATTCCAGCAAGCCTCGGAAATTGCCAAAACTTGATCGGTTTGGATCTATCTAAAAACAACCTGAGTGGAACTATACCATCCCAAGTCTTAGGTATTTCTTCCTTATCATACATTCTCGATTTATCTCAGAACAAATTAACAGACACCCTGCCAGATGAAGTTGGCCACCTGAAGAACCTAGCAATATTAAACGTGCACGGGAACAGACTGTCAGGCCAGTTCCCGAGCACTCTCGGCAGATGCACCAGCTTGGTGTTCTTGGACATAGGGAATAATATGTTTGAAGGCAACATCTCTGCTTTTCTATCTCCTTTGAAAGGGCTTCAACGACTAGACTTATCACAAAATCACTTCTCTGGCCGAGTACCGAAATTCTTAGGAGACTTCCAGCTCACATACCTCAACCTATCATTCAACCACTTCGAGGGAGAAGTTCCGAATAGAGGAGTCTTCCTTAATGCCACGGGGGTCTCGATAATGGGAAATAACAAACTCTGTGGTGGGATTCCAGCATTGAACTTACCATTATGTCCTACTTGTAAATTGAAGCGCGGAAGGAAAAACATGTTGTCGAAGATCCTCATCGTGATCGCCAGTGGGATTGCTTTCCTGTTCGTTCTGCTTTTGGTGCTTGTATCGCATCATTTCATGAACAGACAAAGGAGGAGAAACGTGAGGTCGCAGTCTCGGTTGGTTCCCAGAGGCCCATTTCCACAAATTTCGTACGAAGATATAATCAAGGCGACCTGTGGGCTCAATCAAAATAACTTGATCGGTGTCGGTGGTTTTGGTTTCGTGTATAAGGGGATCCTTGGAAATTCTGATAATGTTGTAGCCATTAAGGTTCTCGACCTCCGAACTCGAGCAGCATCGAAGAGTTTTGTGGCAGAGTGTGAGGTATTGAAGAAGATCAGACACCGAAATCTCGTTAAGATTTCTACTGTCTGCTCGACCATCGACTTCCGAGGTAATGATTTTAAGGCGATTGTTTATGAGTACATGGAAAATGGAAGCCTAGAAGATTGGCTGCATCCTAAAGTTACACACGAGGGAGTGTGCCGGAAGTTAAGTTTAAGGCACAGGCTTAGTATTGCCGTGGACATTGCATGTGCTGTGGAGTATCTGCATCACGAATGTGACGTGCCGGTGATTCACTGTGATTTGAAGCCGAGCAATGTTCTCCTCGATGCGGAGATGACAGCAAAGGTCGGTGATTTCGGACTCACGAGAATTCTCTCTGCTGGGGATGTTGTTGTGCAAGTAAGCTCAACAGGAGTGAGAGGGACGGTCGGCTACAGTCCTCCAGGTGTGTGAATTTTAATATAAATGTGGTTTTTGATATTTGTTAGCTCATACTTGGTAATATATAGGCGGTTTAACACGAAATGTTGTAGAGTACGGAATGGGAAGGCAAGTGTCGAGGGAAGGGGATGTTTACAGTTTTGGAATTATTCTGCTGGAGATGTTTACGGGAAAGAGGCCAACTGACGACATGTTCCAAGATGCTTAGAACATCCGAAGCCATTGCGAGGCCGGGTTTCCGGAAAGAGCTAGAGAAGTAGCAGACCCTTGTATGTTTCTAAATGAGTTTGGGGTAGGATCGAGCGTCCACACTCCGCGAAGGATTCTAGAATGTCTGGCGAAGGTGTTTGAAATCGGAGTCGCATGTTGTAGTGAGTCACCTGGAGAAAGGATGGACATCCGTGAGGCCACAGCGAAACTACGATCCATCAAATCTGTGGTGGGCTGATGCTCCGAATCCCGAATGCCAGCCTGAAGGATTGTATCCCTGATCGATTGCTTGTTTGCCGGTGGTAGCGGAAATAACTCAAATCCAAAGTATTTGTCTCTGCTTGTTCCTGTTATGTATTTGCCACACTGAATGAAGAAGCATAGGAAGATGATTTGTTAGACTTTAGGTCGACATAACACGCGGAATCGCTTGATTTAGATCGGGAAAATCGTACGGTTTTATGTTATGAAAACGTGTATTATGTATCGAATCCGTATTCAATCCTATTTCCGAAGCAACTTTTCGTGGACATTATGGAGAAATCTTTTACAAAGGAGATACATTAGTTACATTTATATATGAGAAATCGAGATCCGGTGATATATTTATCTTTAATATACCAGGGATATCTCAATGATGACTTTATTTCACTAAATTAACAATATAATGAATAAATTAGCATTTCCTAATCTTCTCAAATATATTTATTTGTTTCAGGGTATATTTTAAGAATTTTTAAGGAATTTTTTCTTTAATTTAAAAAACATGTATGTAAGTTCATTTGAGGAATTAATCCAGGCAAATTTTAGAAAGAAAATTTATTTCCAATTGTTTAGTAAGTTAGTAATAAATCCCTAAAATTTGTGTTGAACGTAATAAAAACAAATAATTTATTTATTTTATGTAAAATTGAATAAAGTATCTGATTATACTTTTAGGATTCTTATATGACAAAAAAAAGAGAGCATAAATAGAGAAAAATCATCCCATGTTGAATTTCCTTTTCCAGGTTTTCTTTTTAAAATTTGAAACTTATTGTTTTATGAGCTCAACATTTTCAAAACTAAAATTAGAAAACAATATCCGAATATTATGATTAAATTTTAAGGGAACCTCCGAATCACTTGTTTTAACCCAAAGTTGTAAATATTAACATCAAAATTCATTTTATGTAAACAGAAATGCAGCCTCATAATTTATTAATGCAAATAAGATATATCTTACTTCTGTGAATTTAATATTTTTTTAAGTAGATATATACTTTTAAAAAATCACATTGATTTGCAATATCAAGTTCATATTTTAAAAAATGTAAATAAATTTATTAATAAATAAAAAAAACTAATAACATTGACTAAATTCAAAATATTTTCTTTGATGATCAAAATTGTTGACTGACTGAGTAATTACGAAAATTCAATATTGAATCCGCAACACAACCTCCTATTAAAATTGTTTCCTCTCCACAAAGTCTTTGATTAGTACAGCCAAAATCTCTAACCCTTTTTTAAAATTTTTATTTTAAAAATTATTATCCTTTTCTTTTGGTCAAGCCATTAATAAATTTTAATCTATAAAAAAAATTAAATAAAAAAGAATAATTTAAAGAATTATCAGAAGAATTCATAAAAAGGAATTCATTAACTAAAACAGTTAGGAGATCCAGTTGCAGTTCTAGAGGAAGTTGTTGCCACAAATAAAGGGAAGAAGAAGATTGGAGAAGAATCTGAAGTTCAATAAAGGTGAATCGTGTTGGTTACAGGAAAGCGGATCTTCTACCACAAATGTTTTCAACAGAAGGCATATGCGTCGTACGGCGAAGAGGAAGCCCTCCTCATTCAAGAGCTCCCCATTTGTACCACCAAAGCTAATAACGCGAACAAGGAAGCGTGGTCGCACAAATACACCTAAGATATAACAACGTGGCACCATCGAATGGAAACATCAAGCGTCGATCAAGATCATTCGGTTTGTTATGTTCATCTATGGTTGTAATTTTTCGTTTATAGGCACTTCAAACAATTATTCCTAAGGATATCCCCGTAAGTGAGCTGAAAACGTTTACACCGGCTCAATGGAATATCCTAAAGTATGCTTGGAATGAGGATTGGGATCATTGGTTAGTTTCACTGTCCTGGGCGTTTATGTATTGGAATGTTATTTTAGTTTGACCATTCGGGTATATAACTTTGATTCTTCCATTATTATACAGTGAATGTCTTTGTATGACGGAATCCATCCACGTTAATAGGTATGACATGTTGTCTCTTAAACCTAATAGATGGATAAACAATGATGTAAGAAATTCTTTCAACTCAACCAACATATGCGACTTAATGCATCTGAGTATATATGGTCAACGATAATGCAGATCATAGACTTCCATACCGTGATGCTACAGAGCTGCGTGGATTTAGAGAAAAAAAGGATTTGGTACCTTACAAGTTGGTTAGCGGTTAGTCCGTCATGCATTAACTAATGATTTATAAATGTCTTATTATTTTTTAATTACCATAACACAACTACCAGAATCTTGCTGCAAACCAGTACAGTGCTGCCAAAATGCCCGTTATCACAAAAGCGGATGCCACTTCCCTATATTCGCACTATAGTCACACATTGGGAAGAACCATGAAGTGCAATGGGTAAGCATTCCCTCATCCATCTTTCCAACTAATTTTACTAAAGTGTCAATGAAAATTAGTTAGCCTATACATATAGCTATATTATCCGGGACATCAATGGTCACCCCGCCTGTAGCAGGGATCGTCGTTATCCTCAAGTCCCTGCAACTAGATTGGTCCCCAGGGGCCATTAGGTCGACCATGGTCACAACAGGTAATTTGATTGCCTATAATTGTTATTGTCAGAGTTTTACCTTCCAGTAGCCTGGTTGGTTATTCCTATTGATTCAGGGTAATGTCTATGTTGCGGCAGCCATGGTGTCCGTACAGACAGTTGCCCTTTCCTCTACTTGCTGGCGCATCTCCGCAGAAGCGCACTGATCCATTTGACCAGGGCCGCCGCAGAACCCGGCCTGATCTACGACATGAGCTTGACCGATTATACTCAATATTTATGTGCAATGGGCGACGAAAACTCTTCCTTGTCCCGGTTCATACACGAGGCCCAATGCCCGAGGACAAAGCCAACGATCTTGAACATGAACCTTCCGTCGATCACAATCCCAGGCCTGGACAATGTCACGACAGTGAGGAGGACCGTCATGAATGTCGGACATCCAAAATCAGTGTACGAGGACGAGGTCGAGCCGCCACTAGGTACCACGGTTATGGTTTTTGGACAGGAGATCAGCAAGATGAGCTTTGAGGTAGAGGTGACAGCTACAGCCATGGAGAAGACGGACGAAGGGTACTACTTTGGGAGAATGACGTGGAGAGACGAACTTCATTCGGTCAGGATTCCTATTGCCGTGAGGATGGTGGGACACTATTTTCGACGCCACCCTGAAGCATACACTAATATTCTCACAATAACAGCCACTTGGAAATCGTTTATACAAACTGAATATCCTTAAATAGGAAGTATTCAGACAATATCATTCTGCAGTGACGGGTTTGCGAATTCTAAAGCCGTATGGACTGGTTCGTGTATTCTGTTTTGACACTGTCACTGGAGTGATTGCAGACTCTCCAGAAAATCTCTGGAGTTTTGGTGTTCATTTTTTTATGACTCTAATCTTATCAGCCAGAGTTTGGTTGGGGTATCATCTCCTCAACCTTGTAGGTTGAGTTGAGTTCATTCCCTTCCGGACAAAGGAACCGAGCGATCGAGAGACAAGCGAGATTAAGCAAATATCTTGTGCTAAGAAGGCGTTGAGTATGTCCATAGGCTCATCATGCCAAGTTTAATGGGTCCATCCATAATTTTCAGTAAGAAAGAGGCGATGGTAATGGTTTTTTTGGATCTATATCTACTATATAATTTGGAGGAGGCCAGGTCAGACAGATTATATTTACTGTCGTTTGAAGAACACTTTTAAAATTAAATAAGATTATATTTTGTGAGGCTGGAAAAGCTAGCGAATCGAAATTGATATACGTTAGGCAAGTTTAATACATGTGTATTCATGATCATTCATAATAAATTATTTTATTTATACAATTTTTCATTATAATATAACTTTTAAATCACGATAAGAAATCGATAATAACTTTTCCAAAACATTTGTTATTGATACTTTATTTTTGAAAAATGATAAAAATAAAAAAATGACAAAAATCACAAAAAATTCACAAAATCAAATAAAAGTAAAAAAAAATATTTTGTAAACTTAAAAATTGTGACAATCACTTAAAAAGAGGAAAACAAATCAAGAAAAATATTCACATAAGGAGACACGGTTTGATTTAACTTCATGTCTCTTGTCATATGCTGTTAAGATTTATCAAATTTTACAAAACGTATATTCAAGAACATGTCAAAATTCGATTGCATACAATATTATTTTGTGTCCGTTTATGGTAGTTTACTCCGTTTCTTTGATATTTATGCAGATATTACGGGGACATGCCTTGCGGACAACCAGGGCATGCACCCCGTTCGATGCTCTCGGGACAAGAATCAACGGAGGATATATATTCGAGGGATTATTTGAATTCTCGATGGTCAAGACCCTCGGAAGAGGGCTACGCACTTACTAACGTACGGGATAAGCGACTCGCCAAGTTCGCTGTAAACATATTTTAAAACGGCATCAAAAGGTACAATGCTAAGGGGTGCGTTAAAGCAGCTGGGAAATGGTACAAATCCCGCTCATCCTCCACCTGATTCTCCCTTTTTTTGGTTTAGAAATTTTCAAGGGCGTTAATCAATCTGTGTTGTTTGTGTTTTGATAGAAAAAATCAATTTTTTAAAAAATATTTTCTAATACATGACTCACATAGATATTTAAGTATTGAGCTCCAGATCATTTTTAATGTCAAGTAATATCTTTTTCTAAAATCGAGCTCAAATAAATTTGGATATAAAAAACACACGATAAAGGTTATATACATGTATAATTTAAAATAAAAAAAATATTATTTAGTTTCTTTTCTTTATAACATGTGAATTAACTTCTCCGTCATGGTCTTTCTTTGCTTCTTTCTCAGAAGAGTCATTTGCGCCAAAGAGCAAGTTGGTTTTAAGTAAAAATTAATTTTAATTTTTTACAATCTTTATTTTCATTTATTTGTTCTGGAATTTTATATCATTTTATTATCCCTCGCTAGATCTTAGGCGAGCACTCTGCTTTCAACAAGTAAGAACAACAAAAAGTAAGAGATATCAATCTGAATATTTTCATATCTTTTCAAAATATATATAAATAATATGATGGTGGTGGTAATAAATTGTTGGTTGCAAGTCTTATTCTAAAATCAAATAGTCAATGTTCAGTCAGTTAGTATTTAACTGATATAATTCAAGTTGCTTTTCTTGTGTCACCGTCTCCCATCCATTTACAAACACAAAATAACAACATATTATTTCTCACCATCAATGAATCACTTAATCAGACGATGATGCGAGTTTATTGGACACCCCATATATATTAGAAATATTAATTTAAACTAAAAAAATTTTTATGGTATTAATTTTTGGCCCGTCAAAGGTGCCGCCAGAGGAGTCAACGGAGATGGTGAGAGTCAACGGCAATCAACCTCCTCCATTGACTCCAAAGTCAGTCAGTCAGTCATATCGCTTGTCTAATTAACTTTGAACAAGTCATTGGAACAACAACAAGAAGAAGCAAAGTGGGACAGAGTCCGTGATGAGGAGGAAAAGGATGGCAGTCTAGAAAAACAAAAAGACTTCGGAGAAGAGAGAGGAATTAAAAAAAAAAAAGTATATCCCATAACTCACGTTCATCCTTAGAAAAGTCATGGAATTGGGCGAGAGTGTGGATATATAACATCGCTAAGTCTGTGATTAGGCAAAGGCACTCTAAAGAATTATGGCTTCCTTCTCCTCCACTGCTTTATGATATTATTCACTTGTCTTCTGCTGTTTTCGCTCTCAGGAGCAGCGGGTAAGACCAACGAAACCGACCGAGCTGCGTTGCTCGAGTTCAGGGGCCACATACCTGACGACCCCGACGGGGTACTCTCCTCCTGGAATGACACTGTCCACTTCTGTCATTGGCCGGGCATAACTTGCAGCAGGAGACGTCCCCGCGTCACCAAATTGTGGCTCCCGGCCTCCAGACTGGGGGGCTCCTTGTCACCCTACATTGGGAATCTCAGCTTCCTCAAGATATTAAACATCGACAACAACGGTTTTGCTGGCGAAATCCCCCCTGAAATCGGGAACTTGCGTCGGCTGGCAGTGTTGGTCTTGGAAAATAACTCATTTTCGGGTCAGCTCCCTGAGAACATCTCGGGCTGCACAAACATAAGAGAGATCTGGCTGGGAAACAACAAGCTTATTGGAGAAATACCTCGTGGATTATCGGCTCTGTCGAAACTTCAAGTCTTCGCAGTCAGCGACAACCATTTCACTGGGAATTTCCCTGATTTCTTCGGCAACTTATCGTCTCTGGAGACCATTGGCGGAAACGATAATGGTTTCAGAGGCCCCATCCCAGCATCTCTTGGGCGACTGCGAAGATTCCGATGGATTAGTCTCGCAGAAAACTTCTTTTCCGGTATGGTACCAGCCTCGATTTTTAATATAACCTCTCTGATGGTAATAGGGTTCTCGATTAACAAACTCCAGGGAGGTCTCCCTCTGGATCTCGGAATCACTCTTCCCAATCTCCAGTTCTTCAATTTCGGTTCTAATCAGTTGACCGGACCTATTCCCCCTTCAATAGCAAACGCGACAAACTTATTGGGCATAGCGCTGTCCCAGAACAATTTCAGAGGGTCGGTGCCTGATCTCAAAAATCTCAATCAGTTGAGGTGGCTTGGTTTTGGTGATAATCAACTGGGAAACGGCACATCGGGAGATTTGAAATTCATCGAGTCCCTCAATTCCACCGAGCTAATGCTTCTGGAATTCAGTTTAAACAATTTCGGAGGTACGTTGCCTTGGTCTATTGGGAACTTATCCTCCAATTTGAACAAGTTAGGATTCAGGTCCAATCAGCTCACGGGGACACTCCCTTCTAGCATCGGGAATCTTCACAACCTGGAAGCTCTATTCATCGGCTGGAACCCATTGAAGGGTATGCTCCCAAAGGAAATCGGTAACCTCCACAAGTTGAAGAACCTACAAGCATATAATAGCGATTACTCAGGGGAAATCCCATCTTCTCTTGGAAATTTGACTATGTTGATGAAACTGTCGTTAGCGGGGTACGCACTCAATGGGAGTATTCCCACAGGCCTCGGAAAATGCCAAAACTTGATCACTTTGGATCTATCGGAAAATAACCTGAGTGGGACTATACCATCCCAAGTCCTTAGTATTTCTTCCTTATCAATAATTCTCGATTTATCTCGGAACAAATTAACCGGTGTTCTGCCAGATAAAGTCGGCAATCTGAAGAACTTAGCAGGATTATATGTGAACGGGAACACACTGTCTGGACAAGTCCCAGAAACTCTCGGTGAATGCACCAGCTTGGTGTCATTGGACATTGGCAATAATATGTTTGGAGGAAACATCACCACGTTTCTATCTCCTTTGAAAGGACTTCAATATCTAGACTTATCACAGAATAACTTCTCTGGCCGAGTACCGAAATTCTTAGGAGACTTCCAGCTCACATACCTCAACCTATCATTCAACCACTTCGAGGGAGAAGTTCCGAATAGAGGAGTCTTCCTTAATGCCACGGGGGTCTCGATAATGGGAAATTACAAACTCTGTGGTGGGATTCCAGCATTGAACTTACCATTATGTCCTACTTGTAAATTGAAGCGCGGAAGGAAAAAAATGTTGTCGAAGATCCTCTTCGTGATCGCCAGTGGGATTGCTTTCCTGTTCGTTCTGCTTTTGGTGCTTGCATCGCATCATTGCATGAACAGACAAAGGAGGAGAAACGTGAGGTCGCAGTCTCGGTTGGTTCCCAGAGGCCCATTTCCACAAATTTCGTACGAAGATATAATCAAGGCGACCTGTGGGCTCAATCAAAATAACTTGATCGGTGTCGGTGGTTTTGGTTTCGTGTATAAGGGGATCCTTGGAAATTCTGATAATGTTGTAGCCATTAAGGTTCTCGACCTCCGAACCCGAGCAGCTTCAAAGAGTTTTGTGGCAGAGTGTGAGGTATTGAAGAAGATCAGACACCGAAATCTCGTTAAGATTTCTACTGTCTGCTCGACCATCGACTTCCGAGGTAATGATTTTAAGGCGATTGTTTATGAGTACATGGAAAGTGGAAACCTAGAAGATTGGTTGCATCCTAAAGTTACCCACGAAGGTGTGTGCCGAAAGTTAAGTTTAAGGCACCGGCTTAGTATTGCCGTGGACATTGCATGTGCTGTGGAGTATCTGCATCACGAATGTGACGTGCCGGTGATTCACTGTGATTTGAAGCCGAGCAATGTTCTCCTCGATGCGGAGATGACAGCAAAGGTCGGTGATTTCGGACTCACGAGAATTCTCTCTGCTGGGGATGTTGTTGTGCAAGTAAGCTCAACAGGAGTGAGAGGGACGGTCGGCTACAGTCCTCCAGGTGCGTGAATTTTAATATAAATGTGGTTTTTGATATTTGTTAGCTCATACTTGGTAATATATAGGCGGTTTAACTCAAAATGTTGTAGAATAGGGAATGGGAAGGCAAGTGTCGAGGGAAGGGGATGTTTACAGTTACGAAATTCTTGTGCTAGAGATGTTTACGGAAAAGAGGCCGACGGACAACATGTTCCAGGATGCTTGGAAAGTCCGAAGCTACAGCAAGGCTGTGTTGCCGGATAGAGCGGGAGAAGTAGCAGACCCTTTGTCTGTTTTTCAATGAGTTTAGAGAAGGATCGAACGTCCGTGCTCCGCGAAGGATTCTAGAATGTCTAGCGAAGGTGTTCGAAATCGGAGTCGCATGCTGTAGTGAGTCGCCGGGAGAAAGGATGCACATCCGTGAGGCCGCAGCGAAACTACGATCCATCAAATCTCTGGCGGGCTGATGCTCCGAATCCCAAATGCCATCCTGAAGGATTGTTCTTTCCATCATTCTTCTTTGCCCTACTTCGAAATGGAAGTGCGGAAGAAAAACCCTTATTGAAGACCGTCATCGCGGTCGCCAGCGGGATTGCTTTCCTGTTTGTAGTGCTTTTGTCGATTGCATCGCATAGTTGCTTGGGCATGAAGTTTAAAGGAAACTTACAAAAATTGATAAGTGCTTCTTCCTGGAAATGATTAGACAGAAACGAAGACGATGATGACGATGTGAATGGCATTCCAGAATGCCGGATCAACAAGCAAGCAGTTAACAAGGGAATGAATCAACATTCAATGGTCTTCCTTGAAGTATCTTTCTTTATTCAGTTTAATGGGATGGAAACCTCACACAAAGCATCAAAATTTTTACCAAACATAAGATGATAAAAATGACAAAAACTAAATAAATGTGTGGAGAAAGAAATGTTTTAAGTAACAATTCTTATAATGTCTGTTAACAATTTCTATGATCAAAATAAATGAATAATGTAATCAATTAATGGAATCGGTTAGATTGATAATTATTTCTTTCAGATTTGATTCCATGTTGCGTGCTGAGCTGATTCTAGTCTATAACAATTAATGGCGGTCAATTTGTAATAATAAACACCTATTCCATTGCAATGGCTTCCATCAAATCTATCCCTGAGAAACCAATTCTCATCTTTGTAGAAGTGATGTTGGCTATGAAAGCGGATGGAAGATACTCGTTGCAGTGTCGCATCAATTGTCGCCTCCAATACATCTTATCGGGATATCCCTAGTATCCCGTGGCATATTGCGTCTATAAGTGCGTGCGGTCTCCGATCTCCGAACCTTCCGATGACCCTCTTCAAATTCCTGTCGTTAGATGTGATATGAATTGCATCGAGTCTAATTACCTGTCTATTTCAGGTAAAGATAAATACCTTTTTCCTATGAACAAGGGTTAATCGTGCTGGCTAACTCTTTGTGCTTTATTGTTTATTGTTTATTGGCTGTGTCCCAAAGAATTTAAGTAAGAAATCAGATATCCAAAGACGTAATAAAAGGAAAAAAAACTAAAATATTAACTAAAACAAGACAGTAAAAAAGAAATCAGATTTTCTTTCTTCCTTCTTCCTCCTTTCAAGCTGCACTGTAAATCTTGGGAACTAATTCCAGATGATTGGCTTCTTCCGCCAGATGTTTTATGCATATCTGTTGGAATGTGATGGTAATATTTTAATTTTTGACATTCTCCAAGTAAATCTTGTTTTAGATATTTTTAAATCAGTGTTGTTTACAGCAATTAGTCTTCTTTTTCCACCTGAAGGTGTTACTACTCTATGAGGAATTTCATCTGCTTTATTCCGAAATGGAAGTTGAGTCCTTAAGTGACGTGAACACGTCTTAATTTTGCTGTGTGATTAGGTGCCTTCTTTACCTGACGGATTTAAGTAAGGGTGTGGATTACTCAGTAGTCTGTCGGAATGTTTCATCTTAGGGGGCAACTTGGCATCGGGCGATTTCTCTGGTGTAAGTTAGGGAAATCCCAACGTTTGTTAAGAAACGATTTACTATCGCTTTTTGTCTCCTATGTTTTTAATGGTGAATACGTCATATTGATCACGTTATTTCGTGATTTCTCTGTAAGAAGATAGCAATTCCTATGAATAGGTTGTTGATTTTGTTTCACTCGTTATATGTTCCTCGGTGTAGAATTTCAATGTGGAAGTCTCTTCGGGTATCGGTGTTGTTGAAAAAGGTTTTGATGATGAACCAGACCTCTGTACCATAGAAGGTCGAACATTCTTGGTTTTGATGATGAGCCTGACCCTCTGTACTACAGAAGGACAAACATTCTATTCTACAGAAGCTTCTCATGTTGAGGACTTTGTTTATGAATTATTTTCGTAATTAAATGATTAGTTGATGATTATTTAATTATGAAATGCAATCCTATCGATCTAGATGATTCTCTGATCGATATATATTGATTTGGTTTCCAAATAATTATATTGGAGATATTATTTCTTATAGAAGGAAATGTATCTTCTATATATGGAAATGTTCTACTAGATGGTCTACAGGCTTCTGTAAGCTTATTTGACCTCTAAACGACCGTTATTTGGATACTAATCACTACCACCTGTCTAGATACATCATCCTACGTATCTTTATCAGGATGGAACGAATTATTACCCTAATGGAAATAAATCTTCGATTATTTCCATCAGGAGAAGGTTATCGAGCAGAACCTTTTGCGATATCTTCTTGCTGCATTATTTAGGGAAACTATCACATTCTTATTTTATTTTGATATGATTATCTTCCTTGCTGAATGCATGCACGTGTATATCATTTTATCTATTTTGTAAACTAACTTTTAATTTCTTGTTTTGCAGATTTCGTTTTTATTTTTTCCCATTTGTATTTTGTTCTTAGGCTTTATATATAAATAGCCACGTTCTCTCCCACACTAAAATACGATACAACAACACTTAATCCATCCCATTCTGTCCAGAGAGAGCGTGAGCTTTAATTTCTTTAATTTCTTTAGTTCTCTAATTTTTTTGTTCGTTTAAGTTAGTCACACGAGGAGCACTAGCAACGGAAGGCTGCATCGTCGGTGAAGCTTCTGGGAGAGTGACTCGGGGGCTCGAGGGACTCGGTTGGAAGCTACAGGATACATTGTTGGAAGCGTTGTGTACGTGGGCAACGTGCAGCGGACCGGAGAGAAGGGCAGAACCCCGGGAGCACAGAATGTGAGGGACTAACCGGCTTCCGTTGTGTAGAGCTCTGTGTACAGGAGAAACCTAGGACGGAGGTTGCCGTCTGCTTGCGTGGGGTTTGCCGCGTGCTTGCGCAGGGTCTGCTGCGTGCTTACATAGGGTATGCTACGTGCTTGTGTGGGGTACGCCACATAGTCGCTATCTCGAGGAGATCATGCAAGTCGTGTGGAGCCGCCGGAGGGAAAATCCATCTTTGAACAGGGGTTGTTGTTCACTTGCGTAGGGTCTGCTACGTGCTCGCGTGGGGTACGCCACGAAGTCGTTTTCCTTAAGAGGATTGCGCATTTGGTTACTTTGTTAGTCACACTCACGTGTGCAACTCCTTGTAGTACAGAACTCTACGGGTCTATGCATACATTTTCCTTGTCACTTTTGCTACAGAACCTTACGGTCTGTTCAGTAGAAGGTCGACTACCCTTGGTACAGAATCTCTCAGATCTGTGCTTCACATCTAAGTCATTTTCCTATGCAGAACCTTCTGTTGTGGATTGACATACTTGGTAAAAAACCTTACGGTCTGTGTTATACCTTCTGTGATACAGAATCCTTGGATCTGTTCTATAGAAGGTTAACATCTTTAGTACAGAATCTCTTGATCTGTGCTATAGAAGGTTAACACATTCGATACAGAACCTTCTGGTCTGTGTTGTGCCTTATCTTCTTCGATATAGAACCTTCTGGTCTGTATTGTGCCTAAGTTACTATAGTACAGAACCTTCGGGTTTGTGCTTCGTAACAACTCTCTACGGTACAGAACCTTCTGGTCTGTGCTCTGCCACTCAAGTCTCTATTTTACAGAACCTGCGGGTCTGATTTTAGTTGCTATCATTTGTGTAACTTGTACTGAGATACATTTGAGTGGAAACCATCCAAATATCTGGGTGAAGAGTGGACGTAACCAATTTGCTGAACCACTATAAAAATCCTTGTGTCCATCAAATAAATTTGCGCACACAATCAAACGTTCTGTCTTACAGAACCTTACAGGCTCTATTTTATAGAAGCTTAATTCCGCTGCAGATAAAAAGAAAACGGGTTAAAATCCTTAATTGGAGATTAACACTAATTCACCCCCCTCTTAGTGTAACAGGTGTAAATATAAAATGGGAATGAAACTGCAGGGAGCATTTAACCTGTTTGCGAACTTACTTAAGGTGGAGGCCTTCTAAAGGTTGAACTTTTGTTCAGTTGCGTGGATTTCCACGTTATATCGAGAGGAAATTGCTAGTGTCAGTGAAACCTTGTATCAAACAAAATCAAATTATTGTATAATTATGAAACTAGAATCTCAAATTAGCACCAACCAGGAGTGGTAAGTTCTAAATTACATCTTGTAGTGAGTACCAGAAATACTGATAGGATATTCTTCTGTGGTTTGTTCAGTCTTGGGAGTAAAAGGTAAATTGGTAGATACGGATGGAGGACATACGGGTGGATGTTTTCTGCAGTTACGTTGTGGATGCTGCTGAGGTTGATATCGTCAAATGACCACCTAGTCAAATGCTGATATGTCTTTCATTAATTTCTGTGAATGCCATATAACTAAATAGGCGTCTTAGTCATCACGACATAATCAGTTCCGTCTATAGGCCTCATGTTATATCCGTACTTGTTTGAGTAAGGTGAAGACTTACTAAGTAAATTTCGAGGACGAAATTTATTTAAGGTGGGTGAATTGTAATAACCCGGGATTTTATGAGTAAAATACGCACGAGCTTTGTAATAATGTTGACTAAAAATTGAACGGTTGATTGTGTCAAAATCTGACGTGGCACGATAGTTTAATATTCTCGTCATCGTGTGAGGTTGGTAACGAATATTATCGGAATCTTTAATTCGATTTCGTGCGACTACGTCACGTAAAAAAAGGGACATCTGGACTATAACATAATCGGATTTGGATAACGATAAGGTTCGTTTTAACACCGTGGGGTCTCGTAAAAACTATAATCGGTCCTTAACTTATAATGAGTGAGGGTTCGGAATTAACAATGTGTTTTGGACAAAAATTAATAATCAACACTACGCGTACGTACGTTGTTAGACAAAAGATAAAGCTAAAAGCTGTCAAACCTCCGAAACTCTGATCAGGCCGGCGTTAGCGGAGATCTCCTTGAGCTCTCTCATCCCGTCGAGTTGGAGCTGGAATCCCCGCCATCGTCACGGAGTAAGCGGGCAGTATCCACGGAGGAGAAACGGCGCCCATCCATCCTACCCCTCGGCCTTCTCCATCCGCCACAGAGGGTCACGAATCCGCCTTCCACGACACGTAGCTGCGGGAGGACGAGCGAATCGCTGAAGAGGGAGGGAGATTCGTGGGTCAGTGGGGAGCAGCGGCGAAAGGTGTGGGAAAATCTTTAGCTCGAGGACCCCGATAGCAAACTGTACGCTCTCCCCTTCCCCAGCCTAGTTATTGTTCTGATGCGCTTGATGTGTTGAGTGGAGTCGGGGAGGGTTTTGAGCGTAGTCAGGGGAGGAAACGGGTAAGAAAAGTCGGGTATTAAGCAATAGCTGATTGGCGCGACGTGAAAACGTTGCTTGTGGTAAATCGATTCTTTTGGGTTGTTCCGCTGCGGGCGGAATAAGAAGTTGATGATCCATGGCTGAAATGGTTGATTTCGTTATTTGGGACATTTCTGCGGTTGAGACAGCTTCTGTTGAAAGCAGTGGGCCAAACTAATTGCTTCGTGCGATGGCCTGAGTGACCAGGTCCGACCGAGAAATTCCATGAACTCTGCCCAGTCGCGTTCCTTAAGGAAGGGCTGAGGAGCTGAGCTGTAGAGACGTTGTGCGAGGTCGGTTAAACTGTCTGTAGCTTCTTGTCCACCCTGTGAGTTAATCGTTTGGCAAAATCTGTTCCGGTACCCGCAAGTAAGTTGAGCCGTGCCCTATACAGAAAGGAAACAAGAAAAATGGCGGTGGCTCAATGGAGGTGGTAGGGGGAAAGAGCAATGTATGAGAAACCCAGGCTCCCCTTTCTTATTGCTGTTAGTAGTATTATATTTGTTTCGTTAGGTGCAGTGATGTTTCTTGATGTAGAGCCTCGCGTTTTGACTCCTGGCAGGTCCATGTAATCTATTTGGGAGGCAGGCAACGTACGGATGGTACCGAGAAGGAATTGCATCGCAAACTACTCACGTCAGTTTTAGGAAGGTAATTACATGATCGTTTTGCTTGGGTTTTGGTTCACACTGGATTGAACCTTGGAAATCACCAGCAAAATGTTCATCTACATATCTTGTTTGAAGCAACGAGAAGGTGGATGAGGCGATTGTGTATAGCTACAAATGGGGGTTCTCAGGATTTGCAGCCAAGATTACCGAAGCACAAGCGCAAAGGCTTTCGGGTAATTCCTTATTTTTACCTGCTTCAGTCCAAGAATATTTTGGGGGGAGCAAGCCCGAGCAACACTACATGTTATGTGGTGTCTGCTTTCATCATTTCAGAATTACCCAAGGTCATCAAAGTCCTGCCGAACACAATGCATAGGATGCAGACGACGCGGAGTTGGGACTTTCTTGGCATACCCGACCTTCATGCCCCTTCAAGCAGCCTAAACCAGAGCAACCTCGGAGATGGAGTTATCATTGGCATTCTCGACACGGGTATATGGCCAGAGTCGAGATCGTTCAATGACGAACTGCTCAGACCAGTCCCAACAAGGTCGAGAGGTTCTTGCGATTGGGGCAGCGAATCTGGCTCTTCAAATCTCTGCGATAAGAAAATTATCGGATCCCGTTGGTACATCAACGGACTCCTTGCAGAGTTCAGCCCACCTTCAAACACATCCGAGTTCCTTTCCCCTAGAGACGCTGTAGGACACGGGACACATACTGCGAGCACAGCAGCAGGTTCGGTGGTGAGCAATGTGACCTTTGAAGGAGTCGGCACAGGAAATGCACGTGGAGGTGCCACACTAGCTAGACTAGCCATCTACAAGGTCTGCTGAAAAATGTTCGATGGTGGAGTATGCACGGCCGTTGACATCCTGAAGGCCTTTGACGATGCAATCCACGACGGAGTCCATGTCTTATCCTTATCACTTGGGCCAGGGCAAGACGTATTTGATACTGAGGAATTAGACGGAATTGCAGTCGGTTCCTTGCATGCCGTCATGGAGGGAATAACTGTTGTATGCGCCGCAGGTAACTCCGGACCGTCCCCTAAGTTCGTTACGAACACCGCCCCCTGGATCATCACGGTTGCCGCAAGTACTGTGGACAGAGCATTCCAGGCATCCATTACTCTTGGAAACAATGAAACTGTTTGGGAAGTCAGAATAGCTTTGTTTTGAATATTCCTTTTATGAATTGTGTAAAGCTGACACAATTCAATCGTTTGAAGGGACAAGCCATTTACACTGGAAAGCCGATCGGCTTTGAGAGCTTGACCTTCATGCCAGACATCTTGGCATATGAAAATGACTCCACCTCTGATCGGTAAATAAGCAAAAGTTCATCCATCCATTTAATATCTGAAATTTTTGAGCTCCTTCTCATATCCGCAATTCCATTTTCTTTCAGAAGTTGCGATGCGGAGAAGTTCCGCGTGATCGCTGCAAACTTCAAATGCCATATGGATTGGTCGGTTTTGGCATTGGGTATCTCCTCAACCTTGTTGGTTGAGTCGAGTTCATTTCCTTCCGGACAAAGGAACCGAGACCAGCGAGATTAAGCAATATATTGTGCTAAGGCCTTGGGTATGTTCATAGGCTATGCCAGAACATATTACAAATTCCACTGTACAGTCATAATCCTGCTCAAGTGATTAAAGGAAGATGGACAAGAATTAGTTCTTACAATCATAACAGACTCAGCCACATTCAAAGGAGAGCCGCAAGTAGCCAAACCCACTCCTCAGCTGTCCTCAGGCTCAAGGCATCATTGAAGAGGAGTGCGCCGAGGAAGAAGCAGCACACGAAGATGACTGCCGCCAGGGAGCATCCCCTCCTCCCAGCCATTCGTCCTCTCTCTCTCTCTCCTCTGTTCAGCGCTTCCTGCTTCCACCTCGACATGTACATCTGCCAAATTTTGATCGCCTGTTTAACCGAACCATGCTTTTTTTGCCCGTATATATAATTTCCTTTGACTTTTTAGTAAACTATATTATAAATTTATCTTTTTAATATACAAATTGAAAAAAAAAATTTGTATTTCTTCTTCAACAACATACATCCACTGCTATCTTAACTACAAGTCCTCTGTCCATTTTATTTATTTTCCTTTTATCTTTGGAACAATATTTAGCCCGTAGAAACCTCTTTGGATCAATGTTTAGCCCGTAGAAGTCTTACCGTTTGATCTAAAAGCTTAATCTGTTAGGTAAATGCTTGGTTTATATTTTATATCTTAACGTAGCATATCGTCGGGTTTATGAAAAAGTCATGAAGGGGAAAGAGACTTTTCCAAAACAGTTGTCAATCACTTTTAGCTTCTCCTTCATGACCTTTCTTTTATTCTTTCTCGAAAGAATCATCGTCAGTTCTTCTTTACGCCAAGAAATCAAAGAGGTAGTTGGTTTTAAGTGAACTAATTTTAATTTTCAAAAATTTTGAAATCACTTTTAATCGTATTATTTTTTTATATTTTATTTTCATTTATTTGTTCTAGAATTTTATAGGTGGACCGCCTAAGCTATCATTTTATTATCCCTCCCTAGAACAGTAAGACTTAACTCAGATCTGATTCTTGTAGTTGAACTCGGAGAGCACTCTATTTTCAACAAGTAAGAATAACAAAAAGTAGAGATATCAATATGAATTCTTCTGATCTTTTTTAATATATATATATAATATGTGTTTTTTTGTTCTGAATTCTTCTTGGTTAGAAGTATTATTCTAAAATCATGAGGTTTCCAAATAGTCAATGTTCAGTCATATAATTCACGTTGCTTTTCTTGTTTCACTCTCTCCCTTCCATTTACAATTACAAAATAACAACATATTATTTCTCACAAAGTCATTTGCTATTTTGGACCACACCCTTTTATCTTCTTCTTTGAAAGTTTTAATGAAATACTTAACAGGTTTGATGCGTGATGACGCATCACGGTGTATGGATATATCGTACGATCGATATGTGTTATTTATGTAAATTATATATGTATCAAAACTCAACTGAATACGTTGATGGATGCGAATATTTATTCGTAGGACTCTGTTGGTGCAAAATTTGCATTCCTCGCAATACATATCGAATTTTACAATGATAGCGTGGTCGCCGTAAATTAAAAATGAACACAATACCAGAGCTTAATACGACAATACTGAATTTATAGTGTTTAGTATGGTCAACGAAAAGTGAACGAGTGCAAGTATAAAAAGCAAATAAAATAATGAAATTTAATGCAACGGTATCGAGTTTACAACATTACACTTACAGACATGACTTGAACGAAAAACAACATAAAAGACTTGGTGACGCTTCACGACGGATGGCGGCAGATGAATGTCGATCGAGGCAAACTCCTTTAATGGAATTCACCCTTGTGGAGCGGCGGTCGGTAGTCAACGACACCGGAATTTAATGTGATGGCACCGAGGGTGGAAGGCTGATTCGAAGTGATGGCAGGTCAACAGTGCCAGATAGAATCAACGGCATTGAGGATGGGCGGAGATGTGTCAACAACGCGGACCGAATCGACAACACTGAGGTTGGAGGGTTACGGACCATAGATAAAAGATAAAAGCAGAATTTGTATATGAGTTGTTGTTCGTCTTAGAGTCCAAAAATTCATGAAGTCTTAGATCAAATTAAGTTTGCCCCCGGAGACAACGTTGGTGTTGGGAAATTATTGATAATTTACATAATAATGAGAGTCAAAGGGAAGTATTTTTCACGGCAATCTCCTCCTTTTGACTCCAAAGTCAGTCAGTTTTCGCTTGTCTACTTTGAAAAAGTCATGCAATGGGGAAGATTTGTGAGATATAACAAGAAGCAAAGTGGACAGTCCGGTCGGGCAGAGTTAGTAATCAAATATAATTATGGCTTCCTCCTCCTCCTCTGCTTTTATGATATTATTATCCACTTGTCTCCTGTTTTCTCTCTCAGCAGCTGCCCGTAAGACCAACGAAACCGACCATGCTGCGTTGCTCGAGTTCAGGCACAGCATACCCAACGACCCCAATGGGGTATTCACGTCATGGAATGACACCGTCCACTTCTGTCGTTGGAAACTTAGTTCCGTCCTCCTGTAATTAAGGAAACTTATTTTACCATAAATAACATGTGACCAGATTCATTCCTTTTGTCCATCAAACGATTGGGAACGTAATTTATCTGATTTTTTGTCAATCAGATCATCTAATCATCGGATATTAAGTTATTGAAGGTTGAGCCACATTTCGTCAACAACTTTCTATAGTTGGAAAAGAAAAATATTTTAATTCCGACTTAGGAATTATGATGATGGGGTCGTGCAAATATCCAGTCGGGACTTCCATATTTAATTTTGTCTTATTTCGACAAATAAATCCCCAGATATTGTACTATAGAAGGTTCGGCCAGTCAAGTTAACCTTCTATACAAGGAAATAATTAATCAATTACTTTCAAATTTACTTAATTCATTCCAGATAATATTTACAATGTATCTGGACGAAATTATTCTGAAAATAATGTTTGAGAATGATTTCTAAATAACCTTTTCATTATAGAAGGTTAGGTAGAAGTTGCCAAATGAAACAAAATAATTTCCTTGATTATGAAATATTTCGTTTTTGACTCTCAAACTTTTGTTTTACCATATAACAATTAAATATTAATTTAAATAATATTCGTAAGAATATTCCCTTTTGAATTAATAAAATAATTAAGATAATCAATAATTAATTAACAATTCATTAATTATTGAAATATCTATTTTTGAAAAATATTTTCTAATTAATTCTAAAATGATCATTCGGGAAGTAGAAAATATTATTGTTATATTTTTCCTTTATTAGGAAGCATATCTAAAGGTTACAGCTTCTGTAAAGTCATAGTACATCAAACCTACTGTTTGACTAATCATAAAAATCTTATCAACACATTATAACTTTTCCGGTTTGATGCCAAAATTCCTAGGAGAAGTTCCAAATGAAGGAATCTTCCTAAATGCCACAGGGATCTGAAACTACAAACACTGTTTCATTGAACTTACGAAGCTGTCTTAATTCTAAATAGAAGCGAGGAAGATAAACCTTATTGAAGACCGTTATCGCAGTCGCCAGCGGGATTGCTTTCCTGTTTGTACTGCTTTTGTTGATTGCATCGCATAGCTGCATGGACAAAAAAAGAAGAAACGTGAAGTCGCAATCTGGGTTGGTTCCCAAATTTCTTATGAGGATATACTCGAGGCGACCGGTGGGCTCAATCAAGATAATTGTATTGGTGTCGATGGTTTAGGTTCCGCATATAAGGGGATCATTGGTAATTCTGATAATGTTGTAGCCATTAATGTACTCGACCTCCGAAATCGAGCAACTTTGAAGAGTTTTATAGCAGAGTGTGAGGTATTAAAGAAAATTCGACACCGAACACCGAAAATCTCGTTAAGGTTTCTACTATCTGCTGGGCCATCAACTTCCGAGGTAATGATTTTAAGGCGCTTGTGTGTGTACATGGTAAAGGAAAGCCTGGAAGATTGGCTGCATCCAAAAGATATATCCGAGGGAGTGCGCCGGGAGTTAAGTTTGAGGCGTAGGCTGAGTATTAGCTTGTGCCGTGGAGTATCTGCATGATGAGTGTGATGCGCCTGTGATTCACTGCTATTTGAAGTTTTGTGTTCTACGCTCGGAGGTGCGGGACCCTCTTTGCTAAAGTAAGAAAGAAAGTACCCAGCGGGATACTGCTCCCTCGATCGGGCATGAAAGCATTTTAATTGGCGTATCCATTCATAAGTAAGGGACGCGTCTTCATTTGGTTATCCTAACACGCTTGTGAACGCGTCCTCCTAATATTGGAAAACTTAGATCCACTTTGCTCGACAAGTCACGTCCATCATATGAACCTACGAAAAAAGAAGGGTGAGATTGTGATTACAGAAAAAGTTTAGCCCGTAAGGTCACAAAAGAGAGCAAGTGATATTGTGAACGCCATCCAAAGTTAAAGTCGCTTACAAGTCATCGAAAAGTTTGTCGGAGAATATTGTCGGAGTTTGACTCGAAAGTAATTTTCGAGTTAGAAAATTATGGGTTTATTAAAAAGTCGTGAAAAGGGAGGGTTATAAAAGATGCCACCAAACTGTAGGGTTACTCTCTACTACTACTAGTCATCAAAAATAATAATGGGTTCATGCTCTGCTTTCATGATATTATTCACTTCCCTCATGCTTTCTTTTTTTGTCCAGGCAGCAGCGGTGGCTAAGACCAACGAAACCGACCGGGCTGCATTGCTCGAGTTCAGGGGCCGCATACCCGAAGACCCCGATGGTGTGTTCACCTCGTGGAATGACACCGTCCACTTCTGTCATTGGCCGGGCGTAACTTGCAGCAGGAGACGTCCCCGCGTCACCGAATTGGTGCTCCGGGGCTCCAAACTTGGGGGCTCCTTGTCACCCTACATTGGGAATCTCAGCTTCATCAGGATAATCAACATCCGGAACAACAGTTTTGCTGGCGAAATCCCCCCTGAAATCGGAAACTTGCGTCGGCTGGCATTGTTGGGCCTGGATAATAACTCGTTTTCGGGTCAGCTTCCAGAGAACATCTCTGGTTGCACAAACCTACAAGTTATCCTTCTGGGGAACAACCAGCTTGTTGGAGAAATACCTCGTGGATTATCTGCTCTGTCAAAGCTTCAATTCTTCAAGGTCACCAAAAACAAGTTCACGGGGAATTTCCCTGATTTCTTCGGCAACTTCTCGTCTCTGGAGACCATTGACGGAAATGATAATGGTTTCAGCGGCCCCATCCCAGCATCTCTTGGGCGATTGCGAAGGTTGCGATGGATTTGTCTCGGAGGAAACTACTTTTCCAGTTCGGTACCCTCCTCGATTTTCAACATAACCTCTCTGATGGTAATAGAGTTCTCGGACAATAAACTCCAGGGAGGTCTCCCTCTGGATCTCGGAATCACTCTTCCCAATCTCCAGATCATCAGTTTCGGTGGTAGTCAGTTGACCGGACCTATTCCCCCTTCAATAGCGAACGCAACAAACTTACAGAGCCTACAGTTGACCCAGAACAATTTCAACGGATCAGTACCTAATCTCAAAAAACTCAATCAGTTGAGTTGGCTTGGTATTGCAGACAATCAATTGGGAAACGGCATGTCGGGGGACTTGAAATTCATCGAGTCCCTCAATTCCACCGAGCTGTGGCTTCTGGATTTCAGTTTAAACAATTTCGGAGGTACGTTGCCTCGGTCAATAGGGAACTTATCTTCCAATCTGAACAAGTTGTCATTCTGGTCCAATCAGCTGACGGGGACAGTCCCTTCAAGCATCGGGAATCTTCACAACCTGGATTATCTAGATATTAGCTCGAACCCGTTGAATGGTATGCTCCCAAAGGAAATCGGTAACCTCCCCAAGTTAAAGTATCTACGAGCACAGTACAACAAATTCATTGGGGAAATCCCATCTTCCCTTGGAAATTTGACTATGTTGACGATACTGTCGTTGGCGGGGAACGCATTCAGTGGGAGTATACCAGCAAGCCTAGGAAATTGCCAAAACTTGATCACTTTGGATCTATCTAGAAACAACCTGAGTGGGTCTATACCATCGCAAGTCTTGGGTATTTCTTCCTTATCATACGTTCTCGATTTATCTGAGAATAAATTAACAGGCGCCCTATCAGATGAAGTTGGCCACCTGAAGAACCTAGCAATATTACACGTGCACGGCAACAGACTGTCCGGACAGGTCCCGAGCACTCTCGGCAGATGCACCAGCTTGGTGTTATTGGACATTGGGAATAATATGTTCGAAGGCAACATCTCCGTGTTTCTATCTCCTCTGAAAGGACTTCAACAACTAGACTTATCACAGAATCACTTCTCCGGCCGGGTACCGAAATTCTTAGGAGACTTCCAGCTCACATACCTCAATCTATCATTCAATCACTTCGAGGGAGAAGTTCCAAATAGAGGAGTCTTCCGAAATGCCACAGGGGTCTCCGTAATGGGAAATTACAAACTTTGTGGCGGGATTCCAGCATTGAAGTTACCAATCTGTCCTACTTCTAAACTGAAGCGCGGATGGAAAAAAATGTTGTCCAAGATCCTCATTGCGATTGCCAGTGGGATTGCTTTCTTGTTCGTTTTGCTTTTGCTGCTTGCATCGCATCGTTGCATGAAAAGAAAAAGGAGGAGACACTTGAGGTCGCAGTCTAGCTTGGTTCCCAAAGGCCCATGTCCACAAATTTCTTACCAGGATATAATCAAGGCGACCAGTGGGCTCAATCAAAATAACTTGATCGGTGTCGGTGGTTTTGGTTCCGTGTATAAGGGGATCCTTGGAAATTCTGATAATGTTGTAGCCATTAAGGTTCTCGACCTGCGAACCCGAGCAGCTTCAAAGAGTTTTGTGGCAGAGTGTGAGGTATTGAAGAAGATCAGACACCGAAATCTCGTTAAGATTTCTACTGTCTGCTCGACCATCGACTTCCGAGGTAATGATTTTAAGGCGATTGTTTATGAGTACATGGAAAATGGAAGCCTAGAAGATTGGCTGCATCCTAAAGTTACACACGAGGGAGGGTGCCGGAAGTTAAGTTTAAGGCACAGGCTGAGTCTTGTCGTGGACATTGCATGTGCTGTGGAGTATTTGCATCACGAGTGTGACGTGCAGGTGATTCACTGTGATTTGAAGCCGAGCAATGTTCTCTTGGATGTGGAGATGATAGCAAAGGTCGGTGATTTTGGACTCACGAGAATTCTCTCTGCCGGTGATGTTGTGCAAGTAAGCTCGACGGGAGTGAGAGGGACGGTTGGCTACAGTCCTCCAGGTGCGTGAATTTTAATGTAAATGTGGTTTTGGATATTTGTTAGCTCGTACTCAGTAATATAGGCCGTTTAACGAGAATTGTTGTAGAGTACGGAATGGGAAGGCAAGTGTCGAGGGAAGGGGATGTTTACAGTTTTGGAATTATTCTGCTGGAGATGTTTACGGGAAAGAGGCCAACCGACAACATGTTCCAGGATGCTTGGAACATCCGAAGCCATTGCGAGGCTGGGTTGCCGGAAAGAGCCGGGGAAGTAGCAGACCCTTGTATGTTTCTAAATGACTTTGGGGTAGGATCGAGCGTCCGCACTCCGCGAAGGATTCTGGAACGTCTGGCGAAGATGTTCGACGTTGGAGTTGCATGTTGTAGTGAGTCAACCTTGAGAAAGGATGGACATCCGCAAGGTTGCAGCGAAATTACGATCCATCAAATCTCTGGTGGGCTGATGCTCTGAATCCGGAATGCCAGCCTGAAGGATTGTCCCCCTGATCGCTTGCTTGTTTGCTGGTGGTAGCCGAAACAACTCAAATCCAAAGTATTTGTCTCTGCTTGTTCCTGTTGTAATGTATTTGCCACCCTGAATGAAGAAGCATACGAAGATGATTTGACAGAAAACGAAGATGACGTGGATGCAATTCAAAGAATGCCATCCTCCAAGGTCAACAAGGAAGCAGTTTAATAAAAGATGTTTGTTGGACTTTAGGTCGACACAACACGCGGAGTCGCAAATCTTCTTCATGGAAAACCTGCTTGATTTAGATAGGGAAAATCGTACGGTTTTATGTTATGAAAACGTGTACTATGGATCGAATCCGTATACAATTCTATTTCCGGTAGAAGCAACTGTTCATGAACATTATGGAGAAATCTTTTACGAAAGCGATACATTAGTTATATTTATATATGAAAAATCGAGATACGGTGATGTAACGGAAAGACACGCATGCATGCTTTGTAAATTATTTAAAAATATGTAAGTTTGCCTTTTTTAGCCATTCTTTGTTACTGCCATGAGTCAGACTCAGGAAACACGTCTAAGCCTTAAAACCGAACTCGCAAAATGAAGAGTTGGACCTCACAAAAAGGGTAATAAATGCTTCTTCATTCTTACAAAGGAAAGATGTATTTGGTCTCAATGATGACTTCATTTCATTAAATAAGTAATAACAATAAAATGAATACAAATAAGTCGATTTCTAATATAAAAGGGGAATGTGTGTTGCTTCCATCATCCCAACATCCTTTTGCTTTAGCATTTTTCCCGTTGACGATGGATTCATCCAGAGTTTCATTTGGGATGTGCATGTTAATTGCCTGCTCCATGCTCGTAGAGGTGGTCGGGGGAAAGAGCAATGTATGAGAAACCCGGGCTCTCCTTTCTTATTGCTGTTACAAGTATTATATTTGTTTCGTTAGGTGCGGTGATGTTTCTTGATGTAGAGCCTTGCGTTTTGATTCCTGGCAGGTCCATGTAATCTATTTGGGAGGCAGGCAACGTACGGATGGTAACGAGAAGGAATTGCATCTCAAACTACTTACGCAAGTTTTAGGAAGGTAAATTACATGATCGTTTTGCTTGGTTTTTGGTTCACACAGGATTGAACCTTGGAAATCACCAGCAAAATGTTCATCTACATATCTTGTTTGAAGCAATGAGAAGGCGGATGAGGCGCTTGTGTATAGCTACAAATGGGGGTTCTCAGGATTTGTAGCCAAGATTACCGAAGCACAAGCGCAAAGGCTTTCGGGTAATTCCTTATTTTTACCAGCTTCAGTCCCAGAATATTTTTTTTTTCGGGCTGGGGGGGAAGCAAGCCCGAGCAACACTACATGTTATGCGGTGTCTGCTTTCATCATTTCAGAATTACCCGAGGTCATCAAAGTCCTGCCGAACACAATGCATAGGATGCAGACGACTCAGAGCAGGGACTTTCTCGGCGTACCCGATCTTCATGCCCCTTCAAGCAGCCTAAACCAGAGCAACCTCGGAGATGGAGTTATCATCTCGACACGGGTATATGACCAGTCCCAACAAGGTGGAGAGGTTCTTGCGATTGGGGCAGCGAATCTGGCCCTGCACAAATCACTGCAATAAGAAAATTATCAGATCCCGTTGGTACATCAAGGGATTCCTTGCGGAGTTCGGCCCACCTTCAAACCCATCCAGGCATTATGAGTTCATTTCCCCTAGAGACGCTGTAGGACACGGGACACATACCGCGAGCACAGCAGCAGGTTTGGTGGTCAGCAATGTGACCTTTGAAGGAGTCGGCACAGGAAATGCACGTGGAGGTGCCACACTAGCTAGACTAGCCATCTACAAGGTCTGCTGAAAAATGTTCGATGGTGGAGTATGCACGGCCGTTGACATCCTGAAGGCCTTTGACGATGCAATGCACGACGGAGTCCATGTCTTATCTGTTAAAGATCAACAACTACTTTCAAAGGTTCTAGAAGGTACTAGAAAGTTCTAGAATAATCTGGTAAGTTCAAAGGTCCTCGAAGGTATTAGAAAGTTCTAGAATACTCTGGTAAGTTTCTGGATAAATTTGGAATACTCTAGAACATATTAGAAACTTGGAGAAGGTTTTAGAAAATTCTAGAGGATCAATCCTGACCGTACATGTGGAATAATCCTAGCCGTAGATTGAGGAGGCCAACTAGTATAAATAGAGGTGAGGAGCCTCATTTGTAAAATCATCCAAGAATCCAAGTATTTGAAGTAGTGGAGTGTTGGCTTCAAGTGATAGTGTTTTACTTCCTCTTCTTCCGAGCTTAGGAGTTCGAAGTCTGCTCAAAGACTAGCGTTCGCCTTGTTCAACGCTAAGTCGAGATCCAACATTTGGTATCAGAGCGAGGTTGGTCGGGTTGTCGGGGTCGAGCTGCTGAAGTCCCGCGGTGATTCTGCCGAAGTCCAGCAGAGTTTTTTTGCCAAAGTCCAGCGGAGGTTCTGCCGAAGTGTCGCGGAGGTTCTGCAGAAATATAACAGAGGTTCTGCCGAAGTCTCGCGGACGTTTTGCAAAAATATAGCGGAGGTTCTGCCGAAGTTCTATCAAGGAAGCTGCAATCCGGGATTGCGTTGGGCATAGGTCGGGGACCAGGCTACGCTTCCAGAAAGTAAATTAGGTATGGCAGAATTTAATACTGTCGGCATGATGAGGAAATTAAACAACCAGAATTATAGCACGTGGAAGACCTGCATAGAATCTTACTTACAAGGCCAAGATCTCTGGGAGATCATTGGTGGGAGCGAGACCATTCCACCCGAAGAAGATGCTGCTACACTCCAAAAATGGCGGATTAAGGCAGGGAAGGCCATGTTCACCATTAAGACCACTATTGAGGAGGAGATGCTTGAGCACATAAGGTACGCTACTACTCCGAAAGATGCCTGGGATATTCTAGCAACTAGGTTCTCGAAGAAGAATGACATGAGGCTTCAGTTGCTAGAGAATGATTTAATGGCAGTTAGACAAGGAGATTTAGGAATTAATCAGTATTTTACGAAAGTAAAGTCTATCTGCCGGGAGATTTCAAAACTAGAACTAGGATCCAGGATTAGTGATGATAGGACGAGGAGGATAATTATCCATGGATTACGTCCAGAGTATAGGGGATTTATCACGGCAGTGCAAGGATGGCCCACGCCACCGTCGTTAGAAGATTTAGAAAATTTGCTAGCTAATCAGGAGACGCTGGCAAAACAGATGGCGGACGTAACTTTGAAAAATGAAGAAGAGGCCCTATATAGCAACAGAGGGAGAAACTCTGCTAAATATAAGAGGCATGGGGATAGAAAATTCTCACGAGGTGGTAGAGGTGTACGACGTGAGCAGCAACCGAATAGACCACAACATGAGAAGAGAGAAGACAAACCGACACAACGGAAGATAGAATGCTACAACTGTGGAAAGAAGGGGCATTACGCTCGAAACTGCTGGTCCAGAAAGAAGAACGTGGAGGGAAATACTGCCACGTCAACCTGTCATAACGGAGACAAATCTGAAGATGAGTGGAATTTTAAATCATCCCTCGCCGTGTTGGAAGAAGAGCAACTTTTAGAAGACCAGGCTCTTACAGTGGTTCACAATAACTCTGTGGACTATGCAGAGAATTTGATATTTGATTCAGGGTGCTCTAACCATATGACAGGTGACCAAGAGAAGCTGCATGAGTTGTCAGACTACAAAGGACAACGAGTCGTCGTCACTGCTAACAACTCGAGATTGCCCATTGCACATATCGGCAAAACTGTCATAGAAGGTGATGACAGTTCCAACAAGGTCCTACTGTAAGGAGTTTACCATGTCCCTGCTTTAAAGAAGAACCTTTTGTCAGTAGCCCAACTGACAGCCCGTGGCAATTTCGTGGTGTTTGGACCAGAAGACGTGAAGGTCTACCGTGAGTTGAAATTTTCAGGGACACCGTTCATGGAAGGACGGAAGGTCAACTCTGTCTATGTTATGTCTGCAGAATCGGCATACATAGACAAAGTAAAGAAAAACGAGACGGCTAACCTATGGCATGAGAGACTTGGGCACGTTGGCTATCACAAGTTGAAGATCATGATGAGTAAGGAGATGCTGAAGGGCCTTCCACAGCTAGAGGTGAAAGTCAACAATATATGTGCTGGCTGCCAGTACGGTAAAGCACATCAGTTACCGTATGAAGAGTCCAAGTATCGGGCAAATGAACCACTCCAGCTAATCCACTCCGATGTGTTCGGTCCAGTGAAGCACCCATCAGTAAGTGGCTGCAGATATATGGTGACCTTCATCGACGACTACTCAAGGTATGTCTGGGTATACTTCATGAAAGAGAAGTCAGAAGCCCTACAAAAATTCATAGAGTTCAAGATCAAGGCAGAGAGCGATTTGCAGACGAAGGTGAAGTGCCTACGTACTGACAACGGGGGAGAATATACCTCTCGGGAGTTTATAGAATACTTGAGGGTGAACAACATAAGACGACAATGGACTTGTCCCCACACGCCACAACAAAACGGTGTGGCAGAAAGGAAGAACAGACATCTTGCAGAAGTATGCAGAATCATGTTGCACGCCAGAAATGTCCCGGGAAGATACTGAGCAGAGTGCATGAAGACAGCTGCAGATGTTGCAAATAGGCTACCGCAAGCTCGCCTTGAGTTCAAGACACCATTCGAGCTACTCTGGAAAATGAAGCCTACAGTGAGTCACTTTCGGGTATTTGGGTGCGTCTGCTATGTCTTCATCCCTAGCCACTTAAGAAGCAAGTTCGACAAGAAGGCGACGAAGTGCATCTTCCTAGGATACGACACAGAGAGAAAAGGATGGAGATGCTGTGATCCTATGACTAACAAGTGCATTGTATCAAGGAACGTCGTCTTTGATGAAGCAACTTCCTGGTGGCTGCCTTCAAAGGAACCAGAAGAAGAAGCTCAATTGAAACAGGGGGAGCAAATAACCCTAAAACCAACCATTGATGAGACCGATGAAGGGCCCACTATAACAGGGAATAATGACACAGAAGAAGAGAGACCTTGGCAAACTGGAGTGTACCAAAGGTCCTCTCAAGAAAATGCAGCGGAAGAAGAAACAGGTGACGGGATAATACCACTGAGGAGGTCCACAAGGCAACGAAGACCTCCAGCAAGATATATAGATGCTGCTCTTGCAGAAGACGTCAATCCACAAGAGCCATCGACCTTTGAAGAAGCGTCGAAGGACAAGGTATGCCAAGAAGCAATGAGAGAAGAGATTAAAGCATTAGAGGAGAATCAAACTTGGGATTTGGTTCCAAAACCTAGCGAGGTAAGACCCACACTCTGCAAGTGGCTCTATAAGGTGAATACTCGCACAGATGGTTCAGAGGAGAGATACAAGTCTCGTCTCGTCGCCCGAGGAATTTCAAGTACAACTCGGTATGATAAAAAGAGAAAGTAGTCGTTGAGCGGGAGTGTTAAAGATCAACAACTACTTTCAAAGGTTCTAGAAGGTACTAGAAAGTTCTAGAATAATCTGGTAAGTTCAAAGGTCCTCGAAGGTACTAGAAAGTTCTAGAATACTCTGGTAAGTTTCTGGATAAATTTAGAATACTCTAGAACATATTAGAAACTTGGAGAAGGTTTTAGAAAATTCTAGAGGATCAATCCTGACCGTACATGTGGAATAATCCTAGCCGTAGATTGAGGAGGCCAACTAGTCTAAATAGAGGTGAGGAGCCTCATTTGTAAAATCATCCAAGAATCCAAGTATTTGAAGTAGTGGAGTGTTGGCTTCAAGTGATAGTGTTTTACTTCCTCTTCTTCCGAGCTTAGGAGTTCGAAGTCTGCTCAAAGACTAGCGTTCGCCTTGTTCAACGCTAAGTCGAGATCCAACATTATCCTTATCACTTGGGCCAGGGCAAGACGTATTTGATACTGAGGAATTAGACGGAATTGCAGTCGGTTCCTTGCATGCCGTCATGGAGGGAATAACTGTTGTCTACGCCGCAGGTAACTCCGGACCGTCCCCTCAGTCAGTTACGAACACGGACCCCTGGATCATCACGGTTGCCGCAAGTACTGTGGACAGAGCATTCCAGGCATCCATTACTCTCGGAAACAATGAAACTGTTTGGGTAAGTCAGAATAGCTTTGTTTTGAATATTCCTTTTATGAATTGTGTAAAGCTGACACAATTCAGTCGTTTGAAGGGACAAGCTATTTACACTGGAAAGCCGATCGATCGGCTTTGAGAGCTCGACCTTCATGCCAGACTTCTTGGCATATGAAAATGACTCCACCTCTGATCGGTAAATAAGCAAAAGTTCATCCATCCATTTAATATCTGAAATTTTTGATCTCCTTCTCATATCCGCAATTCCATTTTCTTTCAGAGGTTGCGATGCGGAGAAGTTCCGCGTGATCGCTGCAAACTTCTAATGCCATATGGATTGGTCGGTTTTGGCATTGGGTATCTCCTCAACCTTGTTGGTTGAGTCGAGTTCATTCCCTTCCGGACAAAGGAACCGAGACCAGCGAGATTAAGCAATATCTTGTGCTGAGGCCTTGGGTATGTTCATAGGCTATGCCAGAACATATTACAAATTCTACTGTACAGTCATAATCCTGCTCAAGTGATTAAAGGAAGATGGACAAGAATTAGTTCTTACAATCATAACACACTCAGCCACATTCAAAGGAGAGCCGCAAGTAGCCAAACCCACTCCTCAGCTGTCCTCAGGCTCAAAGCATCATTGAAGATGAGTGCGCCGAGGAAGAAGCAGCACACGAAGACGACTGCCGCCAGGGAGCATTCCCTCCACCCAGCCATTCGTCCTCTCTCTCTCTCTCCTCTGTTCGGCGCTTCCTGCTTCCACCTCGACATGTACATCTGCCAAATTTTGATCTCCTGTTTAACCGAACCATGCTTTTTTTGCCCGTATATATAATTTCCTTTGTTTTTATTAGTAAACTATATTATAAATTTATCTTTTTAATATACAAATTGAAAAAAAAGTTGTCATTGTTCTTAAACAAAAATACATCCACTGCTATCTTAACTGCAAAGTCCTCTGTCCATTTCTTTTATTTTCTTTTTATCTTTGGAACAATATTCAGCCCGTAGAACCTCTTTGGAACAATATTTAGCATGTAGAAACCTTACCGTTTGATCTAAAAGCTTAATCTGTTAGGTAAATGCTTGGTTTATATTTTATATCTTAACGTAGCCTTTTATGAAAAAGTCATGAAATGGGGAAAGAGACTTTTCCAAAACAGTTGTCAATCACTTTTAGCTTCTCCGTCATGGCCTGAAACTACAAACACGGTGGCATTGAACTTACCAAGCTGTCTTACTTCTAAATGGAAGTGCGGAAGATAAACCTTATTGAAGACCGTTATCGCAGTCGTCAGCAGGATTGCTATCCTGTTTGTACTGCTTTTGTTGATTGCATCGCATAGTTGCATGGACAAAAAAAGAAGAAACGTGAAGTTGCAATCTGGGTTGGTTCCCAAAAACTCTTTTCCACAAATTTCTTATGAGGATATACTCGAGGTGACCGGTGGGCTCAATCAAGATAATTGTATTGGTGTCGATGGTTTAGGTTCTACGTCTAAGGGGATCATTGGTAATTCTAGTAATGTTGTAGCCATTAATGTACTCGACCTCCGAAATCGAGCAGCTTCGAAGAGTTTTATAGCAGAGTGTGAGGTATTAAAGAAAATTCGACACCGAACACCGAAAATCTTGTTAAGGTTTCTACTATCTGCCGGGCCATCAACTTCCTAGGTAATGATTTTAAGGCGCTTGTGTGTGTACGTGGTAATGGGAAGCCTGGAAGATTGGCTGCATCCAAAAGTTATATCCGAGGGAGTGTGCCGGAGGTTAAGTTTGAGGTATAGGCTTAGTATTGCCGTGGACATTGCATGTGCTGTGGAGTATCTACATCACGAGTGTGACGTGCCTGTGATTCACTGTGATTTGAAGCGGAGCAATGTTCTCCTGGATGTGGAGATGACAGCAAAGGTTGGTGATTTCGGACTCACAAGAATTCTCTCTGCCGGTGATGTTGTTCTGCAAGTAAGCTCGACAGGAGTGAGAGGGACGATCGGCTACAGTCCTCCAGGTGCGTGAATTTTAATGTAAATGTGGTTTTAGATATTTGTTAGGTCGTAGTCAGTAATATAGGCCGTTTAATGCGAAATGTTGTAGAGTACGGAATGGGAAGGCAAGTGTCAAGGGAAGGTGATGTTTACAGTTTTGGAATTCTTCTGCTGGAGATGTTTACGGGGAAGAGGCCGACGGACGACATGTTTCAGGATGCTTGGAACATCCGAAGCCATTGCGAGGCCATATTGCCGGAAAGAGCGGAAGAAGTAGCAGACCCTTGTATGTTTCTAAATGAGTTCGGAGTAGGATCAAGCGCCCGCGCTCCACGAAGGACTCTAGAATGTCTGTGTTAAAGATCAACAACTACTTTCAAAGGTTCTAGAAGGTACTAGAAAGTTCTAGAATAATCTGGTAAGTTCAAATGTCCTCGAAGGTACTAGAAAGTTCTAGAATACTCTGGTAAGTTTCTGGATAAATTTAGAATACTCTAGAACATATTAGAAACTTGGAGAAGGTTTCAGAAAATTCTAGAGGATCAATCCTGACCGTACATGTGGAATAATCATAGCCGTAGATTGAGGAGGCCAACTAGTATAAATAGAGGTGAGGAGCCTCATTTGTAAAATCATCCAAGAATCCAAGTATTTGAAGTAGTGGAGTGTTGGCTTCAAGTGATAGTGTTTTACTTCCTCTTCTTCCGAGCTTAGGAGTTCGAAGTCTGCTCAAAGACTAGCGTTCGCCTTGTTCAACGCTAAGTCGAGATCCAACATTTGGTATCAGAGCGAGGTTGGTCGGGTTGTCGGGGTCGAGCTGCTGAAGTCCAGCGGTGATTCTGCCGAAGTCCAGCAGAGTTTTTTTGCCGAAGTCCAGCGGAGGTTCTGCCGAAGTGTCGCGGAGGTTCTGCAGAAATATAACAGAGGTTCTGCCGAAGTCTCGCGGACGTTTTGCAAAAATATAGCGGAGGTTCTGCTGAAGTTCTATCAAGGAAGCTGCAATCCGGGATTGCGTTGGGCATAGGTCGGGGACCAGGCTACGCTTCCAGAAAGTAAATTAGGTATGACAGAATTTAATACTGTCGGCATGATGAGGAAATTAAACAACCAGAATTATAGCACGTGGAAGACCTGCATAGAATCTTACTTACAAGGCCAAGATCTCTGGGAGATCATTGGTGGGAGCGAGACCATTCCACCGGAAGAAGATGCTGCTACACTCCGAAAATGGCGGATTAAGGCAGGGAAGGCCATGTTTGCCATTAAGACCACTATTGAGGAGGAGATGCTTGAGCACATAAGGTACGCTACTACTCCGAAAGATGCCTGGGATATTCTAGCAACTAGATTCTCGAAGAAGAATGACATGAGGCTTCAGTTGCTAGAGAATGATTTGATGGCAATTAGACAAGGAGATTTAGGAATTAATCAATATTTTACAAAAGTAAAGTCTATCTGCCGGGAGATTTCAAAACTAGAACTAGGATCCAGGATTAGTGATGATAGGACGAGGAGGATAATTATCCATGGATTACGTCCAGAGTATAGGGGATTTATCACGGCAGTGCAAGGATGGCCCACGCCACCGTCGTTAGAAGATTTAGAAAATTTGCTGGCTAATCAGGAGACGCTGGGAAAACAGATGGCGGACGTAACTTTGAAAAATGAAGAAGAGGCCCTATATAGCAACAGAGGGAGAAACTCTGCTAAATATAAGAGGCCTGGGGATAGAAAATTCTCACGAGGTGGTAGAGGTGTACGACGTGAGCAGCAACCGAATAGACCACAACATGAGAAGAGAGAAGACAAACCGACACAACGGAAGATAGAATGCTACAACTGTGGAAAGAAGGGGCATTACGCTCGAAACTGCTGGTCCAGAAAGAAGAACGTGGAGGGAAATACTGCCACGTCAACCTGTCATAACGGAGACAAATCTGAAGATGAGTGGAATTTTGAAGCATCCCTCGCCGTGCTGGAAGAAGAGCAACTGTTAGAAGACCAGGCTCTTACAGTGGTTCACAATAACTCTGTGGACTATGCAGAGAATTTGATATTTGATTCAGGGTGCTCTAACCATATGACAGGTGACCAAGAGAAGCTGCATGAGTTGTCAGACTACAAAGGACAACGAGTCGTCGTCACTGCTAACAACTCGAGATTGCCCATTGCACATATCGGCAAAACTGTCATAGAAGGTGATGACAGTTCCAACAAGGTCCTACTGCAAGGAATCTACCATGTCCCTGCTTTAAAGAAGAACCTTTTGTCAGTAGCCCAACTGACAGCCCGTGGCAATTTCGTGGTGTTTGGACCAGAAGACGTGAAGGTCTACCGTGAGTTGAAATTTTCAGGGACACCGTTCATGGAAGGACGGAAGGTCAACTCTGTCTATGTTATGTCTGCAGAATCGGCATACATAGACAAAGTAAAGAAAAACGAGACGGCTAACCTATGACATGAGAGACTTGGGCACGTCGGCTATCACAAGTTGAAGATCATGATGAGCAAGGAGATGTTGAAGGGTCTTCCACAGCTAGAGGTGAAAGTCAACAATATATGTGCTGGCTGCCAGTACGGTAAAGCACATCAGTTACCGTATGAAGAGTCCAAGTATCGGGCAAATGAACCACTCCAGCTAATCCACTCCGATGTGTTCGGTCCAGTGAAGCACCCATCAGTAAGTGGCTGCAGATATATGGTGACCTTCATCGACGACTACTCAAGGTATGTCTGGGTATACTTCATGAAAGAGAAGTCAGAAGCCCTACAAAAATTCATAGAGTTCAAGATCAAGGCAGAGAGCGATTTGCAGACGAAGGTGAAGTGCCTACGTACTGACAACGGGGGAGAATATACCTCTCGGGAGTTTATAGAATACTTGAGGGTGAACAACATAAGACGACAATGGACTTGTCCCCACACGCCACAACAAAACGGTGTGGCAGAAAGAAAGAACAGATACCTTGTAGAAGTATGCAGAAGCATGTTGCACGCCGGAAATGTTCCAGAAAGATATTGGGCGGAGTGTATGAAGACAGCTGCAGATGTTGCAAATAGGCTACCGCAAGCTCGCCTTGAGTTCAAGACACCATTCGAGCTACTCTGGAAAATGAAGCCTACAGTGAGTCACTTTCGGGTATTTGGGTGCGTCTGCTATGTCTTCATCCCTAGCCACTTAAGAAGCAAGTTCGACAAGCAGGCGACGAAGTGCATCTTCCTAGGATACGACACAGAGAGAAAAGGATGGAGATGCTGTGATCCTATGACTAACAAGTGCATTGTATCAAGGAACGTCGTCTTTGATGAAGCAACTTCCTGGTGGCTGCCTTCAAAGGAACCAGAAGAAGAAGCTCAATTGAAACAGGGGGAGCAAATAACCCTAAAACCAACCATTGAGGAGACTGATGAAGGGCCCACTATAACAGGGAATAATAACACAGAAGAAGAGAGACCTTGGCAAACTGGAGTGTACCAAAGGTCCTCTCAAGAAAATGCAGCGGAAGAAGAAACAGGTGACGGGATAACACCACTGAGGAGGTCCACAAGGCAACGAAGACCTCCAGCAAGATATATAGATGCTGCTCTTGCAGAAGACGTCAATCCACAAGAGCCATCGACCTTTGAAGAAGCGTCGAAGCACAAGGTATGCCAAGAAGCGATG
Source organism: Melastoma dodecandrum (assembly GCA_029817715.1). Lineage (NCBI taxonomy): Eukaryota > Viridiplantae > Streptophyta > Magnoliopsida > Myrtales > Melastomataceae > Melastoma > Melastoma dodecandrum. The sequence goes on along the minus strand of JARUPY010000604.1, from coordinate 2,622,651 downwards.
AGAGAAGAGATTAGAGCATTAGAGGAGAATCAAACTTGGGATTTGGTTACAAAACCTAGCGAGGTAAGACCCACACTCTGCAAGTGGCTCTATAAGATGAATACTCGCACAGATGGTTCAGATGAGAGATACAAGGCTCGTCTCGTCGCCCGAGGAATTTCGAGTACAACTCGGTATGATAAAAAGAGAAAGTAGTCGTTGAGGGGGAGTGTTAAAGATCAACAACTACTTTCAAAGGTTCTAGAAGGTACTAGAAAGTTCTAGAATAATCCGGTAAGTTCAAAGGTTCTCGAAGGTACTAGAAAGTTCTAGAATACTCTGGTAAGTTTCTGGATAAATTTAGAATACTCTAGAACATATTAGAAACTTGGAGAAGGTTTTAGAAAATTCTAGAGGATCAATCCTGACCGTACATGTGGAATAATCCTAGCCGTAGATTGAGGAGGCCAACTAGTATAAATAGAGGTGAGGAGCCTCATTTGTAAAATCATCCAAGAATCCAAGTATTTGAAGTAGTGGAGTGTTGGCTTCAAGTGATAGTGTTTCACTTCCTCTTCTTCCGAGCTTAGGAGTTCGAAGTCTGCTCAAAGACTAGCGTTCGCCTTGTTCAACGCTAAGTCGAGATTCAACAGTCTGGCGAAGGTGTTCGAAATCGGAGTGGCATGTTGTAGTGAGTCGCGGGGAAAAAGGATGGACATCCGCGAGGCCACAGCGAAACTACGATCCATCAAATCTCTGGCGGGGTGATGCTCCGAATCCGGAATGCCAGCCTGAAGGATTGTCCCCCTGATCGCTTGCTTGTTTGCTGGTGGTAGCCGAAACAACTCAAATCCAAAGTATTTGTCTCTGCTTGTTCCTGTTGTAATGTATTTGCCACCCTGAATGAAGAAGCATACGAAGATGATTTGACAGAAAACGAAGATGACGTGGATGCAATTCAAAGAATGCCATCCTCCAAGGTCAACAAGGAAGCAGTTTAATAAAAGATGTTTGTTGGACTTTAGGTCGACACAACACGCGGAGTCGCAAATCTTCTTCATGGAAAACCTGCTTGATTTAGATAGGGAAAATCGTACGGTTTTATGTTATGAAAACGTGTACTATGGATCGAATCCGTATACAATCCTATTTCCGGTAGAAGCAACTGTTCATGGACATTACGGAGAAATCTTTTACGAAGGAGATACATTAGTTACATTTATATATGAAAAATCGAGATCGGGTGATATAACGCAATGACACGCATGCAAGTTTTGTAAATTATTGAGAATATGTAAGTTTGCCTTTTTTAGCCATTCTTTGTTACTGCCATGAGTCAGACTCAGGAAACACGTCTAAGCCTTAAAACCGAACTCACAAAATGAAGAGTTGGACCTCACAAAAAGGGTAATAAATGCTTCTTCATTCTTACAAAGGAAAGATGTATTTGGTCTCAATGATGACTTCATTTCATTAAATAAGTAATAACAATAAAATGAATACAAATAAGTCAATTTCTAATATAAAAGGGGAATGTGTGTTGCTTCCATCATCCCAACATCCTTCTGCTTTAGCATTTTTCCCGTTGACGATGGATTCATCCAGAGTTTCATTTGGGATGTGCATGTTAATTGCCTGCTCCATGCTCGTAGAGGTGGACGGGGGAAAGAGCAATGTATGAGAAACCCAGGCTCTCCTTTCTTATTGCTGTTACAAGTATTATATTTGTTTCGTTAGGTGCGGTGATGTTTCTTGATGTAGAGCCTTGCGTTTTGATTCCTGGCAGGTCCATGTAATCTATTTGGGAGGCAGGCAACGTACGGATGGTAACGAGAAGGAATTGCATCTCAAACTACTTACGCAAGTTTTAGGAAGGTAAATTACATGATCGTTTTGCTTGGTTTTTGGATCACACAGGATTGAACCTTGGAAATCACCAGCAAAATGTTCATCTACATATCTTGTTTGAAGCAATGAGAAGGCGGATGAGGCGATTGTGTATAGCTACAAATGGGGGTTCTCAGGATTTGCAGCCAAGATTACCGAAGCACAAGCGCAAAGGCTTTCGGGTAATTCCTTATTTTTACCTGCTTCAGTCCCAGAATATTTTTTTTTTCGGGCCGGGGGGGAAGCAAGCCCGAGCAACACTACATGTTATGCGGTGTCTGCTTTCATCATTTCAGAACTACCCGAGGTCATCAAAGTCCTGCCGAACACAATGCATAGGATGCAGACGACTCAGAGCTGGGACTTTCTCGGCGTACCCGATCTTCATGCCCCTTCAAGCAGCCTAAACCAGAGCAACCTCGGAGATGGAGTTATCATCTCGACACGGGTATATGACCAGTCCCAACAAGGTGGAGAGGTTCTTGCGATTGGGGCAGCGAATCTGGCCCTGCACAAATCACTGCAATAAGAAACTTATCAGATCCCGTTGGTACATCAAGGGATTCCTTGCGGAGTTCGGCCCACCTTCAAACCCATCCGGGCATTATGAGTTCTTTTCCCCTAGAGACGCTGTAGGACACGGGACACATACCGCGAGCACAGCAGCAGGTTCGGTGGTCAGCAATGTGACCTTTGAAGGAGTCGGCACAGGAAATGCACATGGAGGTGCCACACTAGCTTGACGAGCCATCTACAAGGTCTGCTGGAAAATGTTCGATGGTGGAGTATGCATGGCCGTTGACATCCTGAAGGCCTTTGACGACGCAATCCACGACGGAGTCCATGTCTTATCCTTATCACTTGGGCCAGGGCAAGACGTATTTGATACTGAGGAATTAGACGGAATTGCAGTCGGTTCCTTGCATGCCGTCATGGAGGGAATAACTGTTGTCTGCGCCGCAGGTAACTCCGGACCGTCCCCTCAGTCCGTTACGAACACCGCCCCCTGGATCATCACGGTTGCCGCAAGTACTGTGGACAGAGCATTCCAGGCATCCATTACTCTTGGAAACAATGAAACTGTTTGGGAAGTCAGAATAGCTTTGTTTTAATATTCCTTTTATGAATTGTGTCAAGCTGACACAATTCAATCGTTTGAAGGGACAAGCCATTTACACTGGAAAGCCGATCGATCGGCTTTGAGAGCTCGACCTTCATGCCAGACTTCTTGGCATATGAAAATGACTCCACCTCTGATCGGTAAATAAGCAAAAGTTCATCCATCCATTTAATATCTGAAATTTTTGAGCTCCTTCTCATATCCGCAATTCCATTTTCTTTCAGAGGTTGCGATGCGGAGAAGTTCCGCGTGATCGCTGCAAACTTCTAATGCCATATGGATTGGTCGGTTTTGGCATTGGGTATCTCCTCAACCTTGTTGGTTGAGTCGAGTTCATTCCCTTCCGGACAAAGGAACCGAGACCAGCGAGATTAAGCAATATCTTGTGCTGAGGCCTTGGGTATGTTCATAGGCTATGCCAGAACATATTACAAATTCCACTGTACAGTCGTAATCCTGCTCAAGTGATTAAAGGAAGATGGACAAGAATTAGTTCTTACAATCATAACACACTCAGCCACATTCAAAGGAGAGCCGCAAGTAGCCAAACCCACTCCTCAGCTGTCCTCAGGCTCAAGGCATCATTGAAGAGGAGTGCGCCGAGGAAGAAGCAGCACACGAAGATGACTGCCGCCAGGGAGCATCCCCTCCTCCCAGCCATTCGTGCTCTCTCTCTCCTCTGTTCGGCGCTTCCTGCTTCCACCTCGACATGTACATCTGCCAAATTTTGATCTCCTGTTTAACCGAACCATGCTTTTTTTGCCCGTATATATAATTTCCTTTGTTTTTATTAGTAAACTATATTATAAATTATCTTTTTAATATACAAATTGAAAAAAAAGTTTTTCATTGTTCTTAAACAAAAATACATCCACTGCTATCTTAACTGCAAAGTCCTCTGTCCATTTCTTTTATTTTCTTTTTATCTTTGGAACAATATTCAGCCCGTAGAAACCTCTTTGGAACAATATTTAGCCTGTAGAAACCTTACCGTTTGATCTAAAAGCTTAATCTGTTAGGTAAATGCTTGGTTTATATTTTATATCTTAACGTAGCCTTTTATGAAAAAGTCATGAAATGGGGAAAGAGACTTTTCCAAAACAGTTGTCAATCACTTTTAGCTTCTCCGTCATGGCCTGAAACTACAAACACGGTGGCATTGAACTTACCAAGCTGTCTTACTTCTAAATGGAAGTGCGGAAGATAAACCTTATTGAAGACCGTTATCGCAGTCGTCAGCAGGATTGCTATCCTGTTTGTACTGCTTTTGTTGATTGCATCGCATAGTTGCATGGACAAAAAAAGAAGAAACGTGAAGTTGCAATCTGGGTTGGTTCCCAAAAACTCTTTTCCACAAATTTCTTATGAGGATATACTCGAGGTGACCGGTGGGCTCAATCAAGATAATTGTATTGGTGTCGATGGTTTAGGTTCTACGTCTAAGGGGATCATTGGTAATTCTAGTAATGTTGTAGCCATTAATGTACTCGACCTCCGAAATCGAGCAGCTTCGAAGAGTTTTATAGCAGAGTGTGAGGTATTAAAGAAAATTCGACACCGAACACCGAAAATCTTGTTAAGGTTTCTACTATCTGCCGGGCCATCAACTTCCTAGGTAATGATTTTAAGGCGCTTGTGTGTGTACGTGGTAATGGGAAGCCTGGAAGATTGGCTGCATCCAAAAGTTATATCTGAGGGAGTGTGCCGGATGCGGAAATGACAGAAAAGGTCAGTGATTTTGGCCTCACGGGAATTTTCTCTGCCGATGATGTTGTTGTGCAAGTAAGCTCGACAGGAGTGAGAGGCATAGTCGGCTACAGCCCTCCAGGTGCATGAATTTTTATGTAAATGTGGTTTCGGATATTTGTTAGCTTGTACTCAGTAATATAGGCAGTTTAACACGAAATATTGTAGAGTACGGAATGGGAAGGCAAGTGTCAAGGGAAGCCGATGTTTACAGTTTCGGAATACTTCTTCTGGAGATGTTTACGGGAAAGAAGCCGACCAACAACATGTTCCTGGATGCTTGGAACATCGGAAGCCACTGCGAGGCCGCGTTGTCGGATAGAGCAGGAGAAGTAGCAGACCCATGTCTGTTTTTAAATGAGTTTGAAGAAGGATCGAGCACTTAGATTGTGCACCCCATTTTCTCTCTCCCTTTTCTTTTACAAGTGTTGTTGTACTCTTGACTTTGGCATCCGGTTGTGCCTCGTTGTTGTAAGGTCCAGTATACATTCATTAAAATCATTTGTTTGACGTTCGATGCAAAAGTACACCAGTCACGATCGAAACTCGAAATCCAAATCAAATGTTGTTCGTGGCTGCATATTTTCAAAGTGTTTGTTTTTACGTAAATACCATGTCGGCCCACCTAAAATAGCCCACAACCCCAACTCAACGATATGATACCCTCCCGTCGACCCTAAGGGTTACGACAATCGAAGCGGCGGTGGCAGCGAAGGGCCATCTTCAGTCCCCAGCCCCTATAATTTATCATGGATGGGAGAGGCGGAGGAGGAAATGGACAAAAAGGCAATGTTTTCAAAACCACCCGACAAGATTAAGGAAATCGAGTGTTAAATTAAAAGAGTAATAATCTTCTTCAGAGTCAAAGTCAGTCGTGGCTGTCTGCTTCTCAAAATACTTTCCCCCCCAGCAAAAGTAACCCCCCTAACTCACGTTCATTTATATAAAGGATTACGCGTAATCAACTATTTAGAAAAAAAAATTAATAAAAAATAATACTTATATTACAAATTAAAAATTATAATTATATTTAAAAATAATACTCAAATTAAAAGACTTAATAACTCATTTTCTTTCTCATGAAAGCATTTTAATTGGCGTATCCATATATAAGTAAGGGACGCGCCTTCATTTGGTTATCCATAATTATGTGATATCAAACACGCTTATGAACGCATCCTCCTGATATTCGAGAACGTAGATCCATTTTGTTCAAGAAGTCACGTCCATCATCTGAACCTACGAAAAAAGAAGGGTGAGATTGTGATTACAGAAAAAGTTTAGCCCGTAAAGAGCAAGTGATATTGTGAAGGCCATCAAAGGTCAAAGTTGTTTAGAATTCATCAAAAGTTTGTCGGAGCTTTTTTACTCGAAAGTAATTTTCTCATAGACTCCGAGTCATGGCGGGTCTACTTTTCCAAAGTCTTCTTCATTTAAATTTTTATGTTCGTGATTTATGATTTAAATAAGCTTAAATGATAAAAAAAATCTTATATTATGAATGAAAAAATGTATCTAAATTTGAATTATATTTTCTCCGTTTTCATCACGTCGAACCGTAATTCAACTTTAAAATCAATTAACAATAGAAGAAATAACCCACTAGATATATATGTTAGTTTAGGAGGCAATTTTTATTCAACAGTTTATAAACCCTTTCAACAAAGGCTTAGCTGCTCATTTTCCTTTACTTGCAGTTTACTATGATAGTAAATCCCGGAAAAAAAAACTTTTGGCTATTTGTAAGACCTGCCGTTCAATAATATAAATTATGTATGTGTCTATTGTTATATTTAAATTCTGTACGGCGAACAGCAACCCCGTTCGCACAATTTAATAGGTGCTAAGTTACATTGATAATGCTTTTTTTCCCATTTCCATCTCCCTTTCATTTTTACATTGATATTTTTTTATGTATTCGTTTGTGATCATGTCACACAAATTCGAATCCAACGTGTGAAAATAAAAATTCCACCATTCCTGAGATTTACATTAGAAACGAGACATTATGAATATAAAAAATTTTACATCAAGCCGTAATGTTGGGTTTGTCATGAAATGAGGAGGTTATAAATGGCAAAAAGATATGCCACCAAAGAGTAGAGTTGGGTTACTCACTACTTACTAATACTAGTCATCAAAAATAATTATGGGTTCACGCTCTGCTTTTATGATATTATTCACTTGCCTCATGCTTTCTTTCTTTGTCCAGGGAGCAGCGGTGTCTAAGACCAACGAAACCGACCGGGCTGCGTTGCTCGAGTTCAGGGGCCGCATACCTGATGACCCCGATGGTGTATTCACCTCATGGAATGACACCGTCCACTTCTGTCATTGGCCGGGCGTAACTTGCAGCAGGAGACGTCCCCGCGTCACCGAATTGGTGCTCCGGGGCTCCAAACTTGGGGGCTCCCTGTCACCCTACATTGGGAATCTCAGCTTCCTCAGGATAATCAACATCAGGAACAACAGTTTTGCTGGCGAAATCCCACCTGAAATCAGGAACTTGCGTCGATTGAGAGAGTTGCGTGTGGATAATAACTCGTTTTCTGGTCAGCTCCCTGAGAACATCTCTGGTTGCACAAACCTACAAGTTGTCCTTCTAGGGTACAACCAGCTTGTTGGAGAAATACCTCGTGGATTATCTGCTCTGTCGAAGCTTCGGGTCTTCCAGGTCATCAAAAACAAATTCACCGGGAATTTCCCTGATTTCTTCGGCAACTTCTCGACTCTGGATACCATTGACGGAAGGCAAAATAGTTTCAGCGGCCCCATCCCAGCATCTCTTGGGCGATTGCGAATGTTGCGAAGGATTAGTCTCGCAGGAAACTACTTTTCTGGTACAGTACCTGCCTTGATTTTCAACATAACCTCTCTGATGGTAATAGATTTCTCTATGAACAAACTACAGAGAGGTCTTCCTCCGGATATCGGAATCACTCTTCCCAATCTCCACTTCTTCAATTTCGCTGGTAATCAGTTGACCGGACCTATTCCTCCTTCAATAGTGAACGAGACAAACTTACAGAGCCTACAGTTGTCCCAGAACAAATTCAGCGGATCGGTGCCTGACCTCAAAAATCTCAATCAGTTGGGTTGGCTTGGTATTGGTGGTAATCAACTGGGAAACGGCAGGTCGGGGGACTTGAAATTCCTCGAGTCCCTCAATTCCACCGAGCTAAGTGTTCTGGATTTCAGCGGAAACAATTTCGAAGGGACGATGCCTCGGTCTATTGGGAACTTATCTTCCAATCTGAACAAGTTGGGATTCAGGTCCAATCAGCTGACGGGGACCCTCCCTTCAAGCATCGGGAATCTTCACAACCTGGAAGATCTACGTATCGGCTGGAACACGTTGAATGGTATGCTCCCAAAGGAAATCGGTAACCTCCACAAGTTGAAGATCCTACAAGCACAGTACAACAATTACTCGGGGGAAATCCCATCTTCCCTTGGAAATTTGACGATGTTGACGATACTGTCGTTGGCGGGGAATGCATTCAGTGGGAGTATACCAGCAAGCCTCGGAAATTGCCAAAACTTGATCGGTTTGGATCTATCCGAAAACAACCTGAGTGGGACTATACCATCCCAAGTCTTGGGTATTTCTTCCTTATCAAACGTTCTCGATTTATCTCAGAACAAATTAACTGGTGCTCTGCCAAATGAAGTCGGCAATCTGAAGAACATAGCAGGATTATACGTGCACGGGAATAGACTAACTGGACAGGTCCCGAGCACTCTCGGCGGATGCACCAGCTTGGTGTTATTGGACATTGGTAATAATTTGTTCGAAGGCAACATCTCCGTGTTTCTATCTCCTTTGAAAGGACTTCAACGACTACAGTTATCACAGAATCACTTCTCTGGCCGGGTACCGAAATTCTTAGGAGACTTCCAGCTCACATACCTCAATCTATCATTCAACCATTTCGAGGGAGAAGTTCCGAACAAAGGAGTCTTCCTAAATGCCACGGGGGTCTCGGTAATGGGAAATTACGAACTCTGTGGCGGGATTCCAGCATTGAACTTACCAATCTGTCCTACTTCTAAGCTGAAGCGCGAAAGGAAAAAAATGTTGTCGAAGATCCTTATTGCGATTGCCTGTGGGATTATTTTCCTGTTCGTTCTGCTTTTGCTGCTTGCATCGCATCGTTGCATGAACAGAAAAAGGAGGAGAAACTTGAGGTCGCAGCCTAGGTTGGTTCCCGAAGGCCCATTTCCACAAATTTCGTACAAGAATATAATCAAGGCGACCAGTGGGCTCAATCAAAATAACTTGATCAGTGTCGGTGGTTTTGGTTCCATGTATAAGGGGATCCTAGGAAATTCTGATAATGTTGTGGCCATTAAGGTTCTCGACCTCCAAACTCGAGCAGCTTCGAAGAGTTTTGTGGCAGAGTGTGAGATATTGAAGAAGATCAGACATCGAAATCTCGTCAAGATTTCTACTGTCTGCTCCACCGTTGACTTCCGAGGTAATGATTTTAAGGCCTTTGTGTATGAGTACATGGAAAATGAAAACCTAGAAGATTGGCTGCATCCTAAACTTACACGCGAGGGTGAGTGCCGGAAGTTAAGTTTAAGACACAGGCTTAGTATTGCCGTGGACATTGCATGTGCTGTGGAGTATCTGCATCACGAATGTGACGTGCCGATGATTCACTGTGATTTGAAGCCGAGCAATGTTCTCCTGGATGTGGAGATGACAGCAAAGGTTGGTGATTTTGGACTTACGAGAATTCTCTATTCTGGTGATGTTGTTGTGCAAGTAAGCTCGACAGGTGTGAGAGGGACGGTTGGCTACAGTCCTCCAGGTGCGTGAATTTTAATGTAAATGTGGTTTTAGATCGTACTCAGTAATATAGGCTGTTTAACGAGAATTATTGTAGAGTACGGAATGGGAAGGCAAGTGTCGAGGGATGGTGATGTTTACAGTTTTGGAATTCTTCTGCTGGAGATGTTTACGGGAAAGAGGCCGACCGACGACATGTTCCAGGATGCTTGGAACATCCGAAGCCATTGCGTGGCCGGGTTGCCGGAAAGAGCGGGAGAAGTAGCAGACCCTTGTATGTTTCTAGATGAGTTTGGAGTAGGATCGAGCCTCCGCGCTCCGCCAAGGAATCTAGAATGCCTGGCGAAGGTGTTCGAAATCGGAGTGGCATGTTGTAGTGAGTCGCCGGGAGAAAGGATGGACATCCGCAAGGCCGCAGCAAAACTACGATCCATCAAATCTCTGGCGGGGTGATGCACCGAATCTCGAATGCCAGCCTGAAGTATTGTATCCCTGATCGGTTGCTTGTTTGCTTGTGGTAGCCGAAATAACTCAAATCCAAAGTATTTGTGTCTGCTTGTTCCTGTTATTTATTTGCCACCCTGAATGAAGAAGCATACGAAGATGATTTGACAGAAAACGAAGATGACGTGGATGCAATTCAAAGAATGCCGTCCTCTAAGGTCAACAAGGAAGCAGTTTAATAAGACATGTTTGTTAGACTTTAGGTCGACACATCATGTGAAGTCGCTTGGAATTGAACATGCTGAGCCAAATCTTATTCATGGAAAACCTGCTTGATTTAGATCGGGAAAATCATACGGTTTTATGTTATGAAACCGTGTATTATGGCTTGAATCCGTATTCAATCCTATTTCCGATAGGAGCAACTGTTCACGAAGGGAGAAATCTTTTACGATGGAGATACATTAGTTACATTTATGTATGAAAAATCCAGATCTGGTGATGTATTTGTCTTTAATATACCAGGGGTATCTCAATGATGACTTTATTTCAGTAAATTAACAATATAATGAATAAATTAGCATTTCCTAATCTTCTCAAATATATTTATTTGTAAGATTTTTAAAGAATTTTTTATTTAATTTAAAAAACATGTATGTAAGTTCATTTGAAGAATTAATCCAGGCAAATTTTGGAAAGAAAATTGATTTCCAATTGTTTAGTAAGTTAGTAATAAATCCCTAAAATTTGTGTTGAACGTAATAAAAATAAATAATTTATATTTGATTAATACATTTCCAAAAAGAATCGTAATATTGAGTAATATATAGGGCCTGGCGATTAAGTTCAACCGAAACATATTTTAAAACGATGTCGTATTAGTCTTATTGCCAATACTTTTAGCATTCTTATATGACAAAAAAAGAGAAAATAAAGAAAAATTATTTCCTTTTCCAGGTTTTCTTTTTAAAATTTGAAAGTTATTGTTTTATGAGCTCAACAATTTCAAAACTAAAATTAGAAAACAATATCCGAATATTATGATTAAATTTTAAGGGAACTTCCGAATCACTTGTTTTAACCCAAAGTTGTAAATATTAACAGCAAAATCCATTTTATGTAAACAGAAATCCAGCCTCATAATTTATTAATGCAAATAAGATTTATCTTACTTCAGTGAATTTAATATTTTTTTAAGTAGATATATACTTTTAAAAAACGCACAATGATTTGAAATGTCAAATTGATATTTAAAAAATTAATTTACCTAATTAAAAAAACTAAATTTAAAATATTTTATTTGATGATTAAAAATGTTGACCGACTGAGTAATTAAGAAAATCCAATATTGAATCCACAACACAACCTCTATTAAAATTGTTTCCTCTCTCCACAAAGTCTTTGATTAGTCCCCTAGCTTTCTGATTAATTCCAATAATTCCAAACGCATGCACCCGTTTCGGATTAGGATGTTGCTCTCCGTTTCATAATTAATGGAGAATCTCTATTTAAGGACATAACTAGTCCTTTGTTTTCTAATTTTAGTATTATGAAATTACTTTACTACCCTTAATATATTAAGAATTTAGTAATACGTATGAAGGTCCTAATAATCCCAACATCGAGCTTGGACATGGAAAAAGCTTGGGCATGAAGTTTCAAGGAAACTTACAAAGAATGATAAGAGATTTGACCGAAAACGAAGATGACGTGGATGCAATCCTTGGAGATGAACAAGCATGCAGTTAATAAGAGATAGACATTGTTTAGCCATATTCGTGTTTCTGCCATGAGTCAGAGACTCAGTAGAATGAGGATGGAAAGACTTCTAAGCCTTAAAACCGAACTCAAACAAGCATTTAATTATAACAAAAAATGAAGAGTGGGACTTCATTAAATAATTAATTAACAATAAAATGATAATTTATATTTATTTGCCCAAAATATTTTCGATTTTTGTTGTTACTATTTTTTCTATGAACTTTGCAAATGTTTAAAATTTTAAAATTTAAGTGAAAATGTTTATGAATCAGTTTGTTTTGGGTAAAATAGGATCTCAATGTAAAATAGCATTCTTATATGACAACAAAAGGAGCAGAAAAAAAAAATCATCTTGGTTTTCTTCCTCAATTTCCTTTTTCAAGATTTTCTTTTTAAAAAAATTGAAACTTATTGTTTTATGAACTCAAATATTTGAGATCCAACAATTAGGAGTGTAGATTAACTTAAGGGTTTAGGGTTTATGGATTAATTTAAAACTAAAATTAGAAAACAATATCGGAATGTTATGATTAAATCTAAGGGAACTTCCGAATCACTTGTTTTAACCCAAATCTTAAATACGAACAGCAAAATCATTTTATAAACATAAAATCCAGCCTCATAAAAATCCACGCTAATTTAAAATATACATTTTAAAAGTCACAGTGATTTGCAATATCAAGTTCGTATTTAAAAAAATGTAAATAAATTTGTTAATTTTCACGTGACAAAAAAAAAAGTAATTTACGAAAATTTCCAAAATTTTTGGCACATAAATAAAAAAATACAAAATAAAAAAAAACTAATAATAATGACTAAATTTCAAAATTTCATGATTAAAATTGTTTACCGAATGAGTAATTAAGAAAATCCACAACTACTCACAACCTCTGTTATTAGTTTCCACTCCACAAAGTCTTTGATTAGTACAGCCAAAATTTTTAATTTTTATTTTATTCTTTTCTTTGGGTAAAGTCATTAATATCTATAAAAAATAAAAACTTTTTTAATATAAATGAATTTAAAAATTTTGTTACGTAGAATAATTTGAAGAATTATCAAAATTCATGAATAGAAATTCATTAACTAATAAATAATCGGGAATATATATGACTTGGGCGAGAGAGTGATAAGAACTTTGCTTTGAGAAGATGACGTGGATCAACAAGCAGGCAGGCAGTTAATAATGCTGGCTGACTTAATGGGGAATGAACAAACATTCATGTCTTCCTTTTTTCAGTTTAATTGCTGGGGATGAGATGAGATGGAAACCACCACACAAACCAACCATCAAAATTATTAACAAAATAATTAAAATGATAGATAGAATGCAGGAATCCCTACATAAGAGAAATGTTTTTAATTAATTTGGAGACCAAAAATAAATAAAAGATTGATTGTTTATTTCTTTCAGATTTGATCCCATCGGGTTGATTTTCTAGTCTATAAACAATTAATGGTAACTAACTACATTTATTTCTTTCAGATTTGATACCCAATCCATATAAATAAGCAATGGCTTTTGCTCAATTTTATTATAATAAACACATATTCCTTTCCATTCCACCAAATCTATTCCTGCTGCTAAAACAATTCTCATCTTTCTTCTAGTAGTGATGTCTGCGGCTATGAAAGCGGATGGATTTTTGCCGCGGTCGCAGTCGAGGCAGTGTCGCATCAATTGTCCCCTCCAATACACCTTATCAGGATATCACAGAGGTCCCCGTGGCATTTTGCATCTATGACAAGTGCCTCCAGTCTCCGATCTCCGAACCTTCCGATGACCCTCTTGAAATGCCTGGCATTAAATGTGATATCAATTGCGTCGAGTCTAATTGCCTGTCTCTTTCGGGTAAAGATAAGATATATACCTTTTTCATCATATGAACAGAGGGTGTTAATCGTGATTGCTAACTCTTTGTGCTTTTTAATACATACAGATGTCAAGGGGATTAAAGCATGCATCTGGCCATGCATCAACAAATGTGGGTAGAACGTTGTATTTTGCATCTTATTCCAAATAAATAAAGAATGCTTGCAATTTCCAATCTTCCCAAAATAACAATGCATTTTATTTCTTTTAATTACTAACAAAAATTAATAATTTAAAAGAACCAAAAGAATTTAAGCAAGAAATCAGATATCCAGAAACATAATAAAAGGAACCACAAACTAAAATATAAACTAAAACAAGACAGTAAAAATAAAAAACATTAATGGTACTTCTTCAATATATTTAGCATTGAAGATTAACTAAAACTACTATATCCCTAAAGACTACTAACCTTCTCCTATTAACTCCTAAACTAAACCTGGCAGCCATTCACAGCCTTGGTTGGATCATTTCTGCTCATCTATCTCGTGTGTCCAACTCGGTTGCTTAACAAACTCCATTCTTTCATTTGGAATCGAATCATCCCATCGTCACCCCCGTTTATTTCCGGCACCTTTATCAGCATCCGACTCATCTACACATTTTAAATGTTGGTTTGGAAACACATATGATAGTAGACAAAGTCGATTTCTGAGTGTAAAAAGGGGAATGTGTGTTGCTTTTATCATCCTAACATCCTTCTGCTTTAGCATTTGTCCCATCAAATTTGGGCGGTCAAGATGAAGATTTTTTTGAAATATCAAGATCTCTGGAGCACTATTGAGCGGGATGTTGAAGCTCGAGCCCTTCCTGAAAATCCCACATTAAATCAGTTGAGGCTACACAGTGAGGAGTCCACCAAGCCGTTTAAGGCCCTTGCTGCTATTCATGCCTTTGTTTCTGAGTCCACCAAGTCGGCTACAGCCCTCCAGGTGCGTGAATTTTTTTGTAAATATTTTTTTGGATATTTGTCAGCTCGTACTCAGTAATATAGGCCGTTTAAACGCGAAATTTACTAAAAAATCACGTTTTCAGTAAAAGGACGACATAATTAGTAAAAAATCTTGTAAATTTTACTACTTTTGTTACTGTTTTTAGTAAATTTTACTAAATCTGAGCAAAATTTACTAAAAATCACGTTTTTAGTAAAATGACGACATAATTAGTAAAAAATCTTGTAAATTATACTACTTTTGTTACGGTTCACTTTTACTAAATTTTACTAAATCTGAGCAAAATTTACTAAAATTTCACGTTTTTAGTAAAATGACGACATGATTGGTAAATTTAGTTGTAAACCGAAATTATAACCAAAAAAATGACATAAGTAGTTAACCGAACTCAAACAAGCATCGAAATTATACCCAAAAATGAAGTGTTGAACTTCATTAAAATTAATTCACAATAAACTGAATAAATTAGCATTTCCTCAATATATTTATTTGCCCAAAATATTTTCCATTTTTTTAGTTACTATTTTTTTCCATGAACTTTGCAAATGTTTAAAATTTAAAATTTAAGTGAAAATTGTTTATGAATCAGTTTGTTTTGGGTAAAATAGGGTCTCAATGTAAAATAGTATTCTTAAATGACAAGAAAAGGAGCAGAAAAAAAAAATCATCTTGGTTTTCTTCCTCAATTTCCTTTTTCAAGATTTTCTTTTTAAAAAAATTGAAACTTATTGTTTTATGAACTCAAATATTTGAGATCCAACAATTAGGAGTGTAGATTAACTTAAGGGTTTAGGGTTTATGGATTAATTTAAAACTAAAATTAGAAAACAATATCGGAATGTTATGATTAAATCTAAGGGAACTTCCGAATCACTTGAAGAAAAAGAAGAAACGTGAAGTCGCAGCCTGGGTTGGTTCCCAAAAGCCCTTTTCCACAAATTTCTTATGAGGATATACTCGGGGCGACCGGTGGGCTCAATCAAGACAACTGTATCGGTGTCGATGGTTTAGGTTCCGCGTATAAGGGGATCCTTGTTAATTCTAATAATGTTGTAGCTATTAATGTACTCGACCTCCGAAATCGTGTAGCTTCGAAGAGTTTTATAGCAGAGTGTCAGGTATTAAAGAAAATTAGACACCGAACACCAAAAATCTTGTTAAGGTTTCTACTATCTGCTGGGCCATTGACTTCCGGGGTAATGATTTTAAGGCACTTGTTTGTTTACATGGTAAAGGGAAGCCTGGAAGATTGGCTGCATCCAAAAGTTATATCCGAGGGAGCGTGCCGGAAGTTAAGTTTAAGGCATAGGCTGAGTATTGCCGTGGACATAGCTTGTGCTGTGGAGTATCTGCATCATGAGTGTGGCGCGCCTGTGATTCACTGCTATTTGAAGCTTTGTGTTCTACGCTCGGAGGTGCGGGACCCTCTTTGCTTAAGTAAGAAAGAAAGTACCCAGCGGGATACTACTCCCTCGATCGGGCATTCGGACTCCTTTCCTTTTGTAAGATCCCATTCCGTACACTACAATATTTCGTGTTAAACGCCTTATATTACAGAGTACAAGCTAACAAATATCCGAAACCACATTTACATAAAAATTCATGCACTTGGAGGGCTGTAGCTGACTGTGCCTCTCACTCTCATCGAGCTTACTTGCACAACAATATCTCGGCAGAGAGAATTCTCGTGAGCACTGAAACACTACTGCTTTTTAGACGGTATTGAGCACTTAGATTGTGCACCTCATTTTTCTCTCCCTTTTCTTTTACAAGTGTTGTTGTACTCTTGATTTTGGCATCCGGTTGTGCCTCGTTGTTGTAATGTCAATACACGTTCATGATAAGTCGTTTGTTTGACGTTCGATGTAAATGTACTCCAGTCACGATGAAAACTTGAAATCCAAAACCAATGTTGTTCGTGGCCGCGTATTTCCAAAGCGTTTGTTTTTTCGTAAATACCATGTCGGCCCACCCGAAATAGCCCACAACCCCAACTAAACGATATGATACCCTCCCGTGGCATGGCCCAGTCCCCATACTTCTTTGATCGTCGACCGTAAAGGCTACGACGCGTCTTCGTTTGGTTATCCGTAATTATGTGATATCAAACACGCTTATGAACGCGTCCTCCTGATATTGGAAAACGTAGATCCACATTGCTCAACAAGTCACGTCCATCATCTGAACCTACGAAAAAAGAAGGGTGAGAATATGATTACAGAGCAAGTGATATTGTGAACACCATCAAAAGTCAAAGTCGCTTCCGAGTCATCAAAAGTTTGTCGGAGATTATTGTCGAAGTTTCACTCCAAAGTAATTTTTGAGTTAGACTCCGAGTCATCATCGCGGGTCTACTTTTCCAAAGTCTCCTTCATTTCAACTTTTATGTGCGTGATTTATAAGCTTAAATGATAAAAAAATCTTTATATTATGAATGAAAAAATGTACTTAAATTTGAATTATATTTTCCTTGTTTTCATCACGGGATATCATACTAGAAATTCCGGATCGGCCCACTCCAAGCCCAGCATATAAGCTCAACGTGATTCAAATTTAAAATTATTTGACAATAGGGTGAGTAATTTATTGAATATTTATGCTAGTTTGGGAGACATTTTTTATCTAACATAGGAATCGGGGATCTTGCTAACTTTTATTGGCAAAAACGACGTTTCTTAGAAGTCGGTAAGGTCACAAAAGATAGGAGCAAGTGATATTGTGGAGGCCATTAAAAGTCAAAGTCGCTTACAAGTCATCAAAAAGTTTGTCGGAGATTATTGTCTGAAGAAAGTAATTTTCGAGTTAGAAAATTATGGGTTTATTAAAAAGTCGTGAAAAGGGAGGATTATAAATGGCAATAAAAGATGCCACCAAAGAGTAGAGTAGGGTTACTCACTACTACTACTAGTCATAACAAATAATCATGGGTTCATGCTCTGCTTTTATGATATTATTCACTTCCCTCATGCTTTCTTTTTTGGTCCAGGCTGCAGCGGTGGCTAAGACCAACGAAACTGACTGGGCTGCGCTGCTCGAGTTCAGACGCAGCATACCTGACGACCCTGACGGGGTACTCTCCTCATGGAATGACACCGTCCACTTCTGTCATTGGCCTGGCATAACTTGCAGCAGGGGACGGCCCCGCGTCACCGAATTGGTGCTCCAGGGCTCCAAACTTGGGGGCTCCTTGTCTCCCTACATCGGGAATCTCAGCTTCCTCAGGATATTAAACATCAGGAACAACAGTTTTGCTGGCGAAATTCCCCCTGAAATCGGGAACTTGCGTCAGCTGGCAGCGTTGAGGCTGGGAAATAACTCGTTTTCGGGTCAGCTCCCGGATAACATCACGGGCTGCACAAACCTTCGAGAGATCTGGCTGAGAAACAACAAGCTTGTTGGAGAAATACCTCATGGATTATCCGCTCTGTCAAAGCTTCGATTATTCGTGGTCAACAACAACAATTTCACCGGGAATTTCCCTGATTTCTTCGGTAACTTCTCGTCTCTAGAGGCCATTGTCGGAAACGATAATGGTTTCAGTGGCCCCATCCCAGCATCTCTTGGTCGATTGCGAATGTTGCGATGGATTAGTCTAGCAGGAAACTGCTTTTCCGGCTCGGTACCTGCGTCGATTTTCAACATAACCTCTCTGATGGTAATAGAGTTCTCGGACAACAAACTCCAGGGAGGTCTCCCTCTGGATCTCGGAATCACTCTTCCCAATCTCCAGCGTTTCCTTTTCTATAACAATCAGTTGACCGGACCTATTCCCCCGTCAATAGCAAACGCGACAAACTTATTCGACCTAGGGTTGACCGTGAACAATTTCACCGGATCGGTACCTGATCTCAAAAATCTCAATCAGTTGAAGTGGTTTATAATTGGTGGTAATCAATTGGGAAACGGCACGTCGGGAGACTTGAAATTTATCGAGTCCCTCAATTCCACCGAGCTGTGGGTTCTGGATTTCAGCGGAAACAATTTCGGAGGTACGTTGCCTCGGTCTATTGGGAACTTATCTTCCAACTTGAACAAGTTGTCATTCGGGAGCAATCAGCTGACGGGGACCCTCCCTTCTAGCATCGGGAATCTTCACAACCTGGAAGTTCTAGTTATTGACAGGAACCCATTGACGGGTAGTCTCCCAAAGGAAATCGGTAACATCCACAAGTTGAAGAACCTACAAGCACTGTACAACAAATTCATTGGGGAAATCCCATCATCTCTTGGAAATTTGACTATGTTGACGAGATTGACGTTGCAAGGGAGCGGATTCAGTGGGAATATACCGGCAAGCCTCGGAAAATGCCAAAACTTGATCGCTTTGGATCTATCTCAAAACAACCTGAGTGGAACTATACCATCCCAAGTCTTAGGTATTTCTTCCTTATCATACTTTCTCAATTTATCTCGGAACAAATTAATAGGCGCCCTGCCAGATGAAGTTGGCCACCTGAAGAACCTAGCACTATTAAACGTGCACGGGAACCGACTGTTTGGCCCAGTCCCAAAAACTCTCGGTGGATGCACCAGCTTGGAGGCTTTGGACATTGGGAATAATCTGTTCAGAGGCAACATCTCCGCGTTTCTAACATCTCTGAAAGGACTTCAATATCTAGACTTATCACATAATAACTTCTCTGGTCGGGTACCGAAATTCTTAGGAGACTTCCAGCTCACATACCTCAACCTATCATTCAACCACTTCGAGGGAGAAGTTCCGAACAGAGGAGTCTTCCTAAATGCCACGAGGGTCTCGATAATGGGAAATTACAAACTCTGTGGCGGGATTCCAGCATTGAACTTACCATTCTGTCCGACTTCTAAACTGAAGCGCAGAAGAAAAAAAATGTTGTCGAAGATCCTTATTGCGATTGCCAGTGGGATTACTATTTTGCTTTTGCTGCTTGCATCGCATCGTTGCATGAACAGAAAAAGGAGGAGAAACATGATGTCGCAGCCTAGGTTGGTTCCCGAAGGCCCTTTTCCACAAATTTCGTACAAGGATATAATCAAGGCGACCGGTGGGCTCAATCAAAATAACTTGATCGGTGTCGGTGGTTTTGGTTCCGTGTTTAAGGGGATCCTAAGAAATTGTGATAATGCTGTAGCCATTAAGGTTCTCGACCTCCGAACTCGAGCAGCTTCGAAGAGTTTTGTGGCAGAGTGTGAGGTATTGAAGAAGATCAGACACCGAAATCTCGTTAAGATTTCTACTGTCTGCTCGACCATCGACTTCCAAGGTAATGATTTTAAGGCCCTTGTGTATGAGTACATGGAAAATGGAAACCTAGAAGATTGGCTTCATCCGAAAGTTACACCAGAGGGTGTGTGCCGGAAGTTAAGTTTAAGGCATAGGCTTAGTATTGCCGTGGACATTGCATGTGCTGTGGAGTATCTGCATCACGAGTGTGACGTGCCGGTGATTCACTGTGATTTGAAGCCGAGCAATGTTCTCCTGGATGTGGAGATGACAGCAAAGGTTGGTGATTTCGGACTCACAAGAATTCTCTCTGCCGGTGATGTTGTTCTGCAAGTAAGCTCGACAGGAGTGAGAGGGACGATCGGCTACAGTCCTCCAGGTGCGTGAATTTTAATGTAAATGTGGTTTTAGATATTTGTTAGCTCATACTCAGTAATATAGGCTGTTTAACGAGAATTATTGTAGAGTACGGAATGGGAAGGCAAGTGTCGAGGGATGGTGATGTTTACAGTTTTGGAATTCTTCTGCTGGAGATGTTTACGGGAAAGAGGCCGACCGACGACATGTTCCAGGATGCTTGGAACATCCGAAGCCATTGCGTGGCCGGGTTGCCGGAAAGAGCGGGAGAAGTAGCAGACCCTTGTATGTTTCTAGATGAGTTTGGAGTAGGATCGAGCCTCCGCGCTCCGCGAAGGAATCTAGAATGCCTGGCGAAGGTGTTCGAAATCGGAGTGGCATGTTGTAGTGAGTCGCCGGGAGAAAGGATGGACATCCGCAAGGCCGCAGCAAAACTACGATCCATCAAATCTCTGGCGGGGTGATGCACCGAATCTCGAATGCCAGCCTGAAGTATTGTATCCCTGATCGGTTGCTTGTTTGCTTGTGGTAGCCGAAATAACTCAAATCCAAAGTATTTGTGTCTGCTTGTTCCTGTTATTTATTTGCCAACCTGAATAAAGAAGTATACGAAGATGATTTGACAGAAAACGAAGATGACGTGGATGTAATTCAAAGAATGCCATCCTCTAAGGTCAACAAGGAAGCAGTTTAATAAGAGATGTTTGTTAGACTTTAGGTCGACACAACACGCGGAGTCGTTGGAATTGAACATAACCTGCTTGATTTAGATTGGGAAAATCGTACGGTTTTAACCCAAATCCATTTTATGTAAACAGAAATCCAGCCTCATAATTTATTAATGCAAATAAGATATATCTTACTTCAGTGAATTTTCCCAAATATAATACGTTAATTTAATATTTTTTTAAATAGGATTTGAAATATCAAATTCATATTTAAAAAATGTAAATAAATTTATTAATTATTAAAAAAACTATTAACAATGACTAAATTCAAATTTTCTTTTGGTCAAGCCATTAATAAATTTTAATATATAAAAAAATTAAAACCTTCAAATAAAAAAGAATTATTTAAAGAATTCATAAAAAGGAATTCATTAACTAAAAACAGGACAGGAACACAAGAATGATAAGAACTTGCTGAAATGATTTGACGGAAAATATGATGATGACGATGTGAATGCAATTCAAGAATGCCATTCTTCTTTGAAGGGACGGAAAAGCTGACACAATTCAATCCTCTACGAGCATCTCTGCAGAAGCGCGCTGATCCATTTGACATGGGCGGGGGGATCGTCAACCCCAGGGCCGCCGCAGAACCCGGCCTGATCTACGACATGAGCTTGACCGATTATACTCAATATTTATGTGCAATGGGCGACGAAAACTCTTCCTTGTCCCGGTTCATACACGAGGCCCAATGCCCGAGGACAAAGCCAACGATCTTGAACATGAACCTTCCGTCGATCACAATCCCAGGCCTGGACAATGTCACGACAGTGAGGAGGACCGTCATGAATGTCGGACATCCAAAATCAGTGTACGAGGACGAGGTCGAGCCGCCACTAGGTACCACGGTTCTGGTAAGGCCTGGTGTCCTGGTTTTTGGACAGGAGATCAGCAAGCTGAGCTTCGAGGTAGAGGTGACCGCTACAGCCATGGAGAAGATGGACGCAGGGTACTACTTTGGGAGAATGACGTGGAGAGACGGACTTCATTCGGTCAGGATTCCTATTGCCGTGAGGATGGTGTGACAAGATCCCTATTTTCGACGCCGCCCTGAAGCATACACTAATATTCTCACAATAACAGCCACTTGGAAATCGTTTATACAAACTGAATATCCTTAAATAGGAAGTATTCAGACAATATCATTCTGCAGTGACGGGTTTGCGAATTCTAAAGCCGTATGGACTGGTTCGTGTATTCTGTTTTGACACTGTCACTGGAGTGATTGCAGACTCTCCAGAAAATCTCTGGAGTTTTGGTGTTCATTTTTTTATGACTCTAATCTTATCAGCCAGAGTTTGGTTGGGGTATCATCTCCTCAACCTTGTAGGTTGAGTTGAGTTCATTCCCTTCCGGACAAAGGAACCGAGCGATCGAGAGACAAGCGAGATTAAGCAAATATCTTGTGCTAAGAAGGCGTTGAGTATGTCCATAGGCTCATCATGCCAAGTTTAATGGGTCCATCCATAATTTTCAGTAAGAAAGAGGCGATGGTAATGGTTTTCTTGAAGGAGGCCAGGTCAGACAGATTGTATTTACTGCTGTATTCATGATCATTCATAATAAAAAAAATGACAAAAGTCACGAAAAATTCACAAAATCAAATAAAAGAAAAAAAATTGTGACAACCACTTAAAAAGAGGAACAAAAAAAATCAAGAAAAATATTCACGTAAGAGACATGATTATGTCCATTTATCATCAACATTTATTTTCCATTATCATCAGCCTTGAACCAACATCAACAAAAATCAGTGTACGAGGACGAGGTCGAGCCGCCACTAGGTACCACGGTTCTGGTAAGGCCTGGTGTCCTGGTTTTTGGACAGGAGATCAGCAAGCTGAGCTTCGAGGTAGAGGTGACCGCTACAGCCATGGAGAAGATGGACGCAGGGTACTACTTTGGGAGAATGACGTGGAGAGACGGACTTCATTCTGTCAGGATTCCTGTTGCTGTGAGGATGGTGACTAGAAGATGGCTGTTTTCAAGGCCGCCCTGAAGCATACACTACTATTCTCACAATAACAGCCACTTGGAAATCGTTTATACAAATTGAATATCCTTAAATAATTTATTGGAAGTATTTAGACAAAGACTTAAAACTGTGAAAGGTAGTTTTTTAAGGGGAAACCTCGAATTGTTTAGGTGTTCTCCGAGTTCCTCTTCGAGCTGGCAGAAAAGAAAACGAGACAGTCGACGCGGTCCAGACCTCTTCCGATGATTCCATCATTAAAAAATTACATCAAAATTGTTGGTGATTGGATCAAACCTGATATGAAAATCTTAGGAAATATCTTAGAAAAATCTTAGAAAATATTTTAAAGATTTTATAGGAGATACAGTATCTTTTATTTAAGATTTTGTTGAGATTTTATTTGATTTCTTTAGATTATTTTTGACCCTATAAATAGGGCTTGTCGTCAGATGTAACTTTTAACTTTGAGTTTGTTTAATAAAAGTAGAGAGAGTTTCTACTGTGAAGAGGTTTGGTTCCTACACCGGGAACACCTACAATTGGTATCAGAGCGTTTGTAATCTTTCAGGAGCTGTGGAAGTCTTGTGAAGAATTTGGGAGTTTTCCTTTTCATCCAAAAGAAGGAGATGGAGGCAAGTGCAAGCAGTTTCTCTTCTACGATGCCACCTATGTTTGATGGGGAGAACTATCAAGCTTGGCCGGTGAAGATGAACGCTTTCATGGAGGGTAGCGATTTGTGTGAAGCAGTGGAAGGTGACTACACCGTGGATGCACTCCCCGACAACCCTACTATCAACCAAATTCGGTATCACAAGGAAAGAGTCACGAAGAAGGCAAGGGCGAAGTCATGTCTCTATGCTGCAGTGTCGCCTACAATATTCACGAGGATCATGAAGTTCCAGACTGCGAAGGATATTTGGAATTTCTTGAAGGAGGAGTATGAAGGTGACGAGAAGATAAGAGGCATGAAGGTTTTGAACTTGATGAGAGAATTTGAGAGGCAACAGATGAAGGAAGATGAGGCTGTGAAGGATTTCTCTGACAGATTGATCAATCTGGCTGACAGAATCAGAGTTCTGGGCACTGATTTGAAAGACGACCGTATCGTGCAGAAGGTTTTGGTGTCGCTGCCAGAACGTTTTGAAGCTACGATTGCTTCATTGGAGAATACAAGAGATCTATCGGACATAAAGCTGGCGGAGTTGCTGAGTGCGTTGCAGGCTCAGGAACAGAGAAGGCTGATGAGAAGGGAAGGTCAAGTTCCTACTGAGGAAGCCTTACCAGCAAGGTCGAAGACAACAAATTCCGGAAAAGGGAAGAAGCCGTGGAGTCAGCAGAAGGGGACTGCAGAAGGTTCAGGCAGAAGTAGAGGTTCTGGTGAACAGAGGCGGCCTACTGCTGATCAGAAGAAGAAACTAGATCCGTGCAAACACTGTGGAGGCAGAAGTCACCCACATTACAAGTGTTGGAGGAGGCCAGACGTGAAGTGTAATAATTGTCAGAAATTAGGGCATATTGCAAGGTTTTGTCAGGAAAAAGATTCTCAGCAAAGTGCTACAGAAGCTGCTGCAAATCATGAGGTAGAATTGATGTTTACAGCATCTTGTTTTGCTACCGGATTGACTCGTAGAAGCTGGCTGGTGGATAGCGGATGTACCCACCACATGACATATGATAAGAAGGCATTTGCAAGTCTAGATCGAAGCTTCTATGCTCGAGTAAGGATCGGGAATGGTGATTACATTGACGTTGAAGGGAAAGGAGATGTAGTCATTGATGGTCCAGAAGGTGCAAGGCTAATCGGTGATGTTTTGTATGTACCTAAGATTGACCAGAACTTGTTGAGTGTAGGTCAACTCGTGCAGAAGGGGTACAAGGTGATGGTCGAAGACGGGTTTTGTATGATAGCAGATTCATCTGGAAAAGAGATACTTAAGATTCAAATGAAGGAAAAGTGTTTCTCTTTCGATCCAGCATCACAGAGTCAAAAAGCTTTAGTGGCTCAGATTGATGAAGCAGAACTTTGGCACAAAAGGCTGGGGCATTTCCATAGCAAGGGCATAGAGTTTCTGCTGAAGAATGAGATGGCAGTTGGACTTACAATTCTACAGCAGAAGGATGCATCTAACTGCAAAACGTGTGTGCTGGGAAAGCAGGCTAGGCTTCCTTTCAAAAGTACGGACTGGAGAGCTAGTAAAAGGCTACAGCTTATACACACAGATGTTTGTGGACCGATGTCGGAGGCTTCCATAAATGGAAGTAGGTATTTCATCATTTTTATTGATGACTTCTCCAAAATGTGTTGGATTTACTTCTTGAAGGCTAAGTCTGAACTTGCAGAGACTTTCGGGAAGTATAAAAATCTTGTGGAAAACAAGAGTGGGAGGAGTATACAGATTGTGAGGTCTGACAATAGGACAGAGTATACTTCTGCCAGTTTCAGGTCCATCTGTGAAGATTTCGGAGTGCAGCATCAGTTCACTGCACCATATTCACCACAGCAAAATGGGGTGAGTAAACGGAAGAACAGAAGCATCATGGAGATGGCAAGATACGAAGGAGATGCCGAAGAAGTTTTGGGCAAAAGCTGCAAATACTGCAGTATTTCTATTGAACAGACTACCTACAAAGTCGGTTAATACGAAGACACCTCATGAGGCTTGGTATGGAGTCAAGCCTGCTATGAAGAACCTGAAGGTGTTTGGTTGTGTGTGTTATACACATGTTCCTTCCATGAAAAGGGCAAGTTAGACCAGAAGGCAGAAGCCGGTATTTTTGTTAGATATAACATGAAATCAAAGGCCTATAAAGTTTATCAGCCGCAGAATGAGAAGATAATTGTGAGCAGAGATGTCAAGTTCTTTGAAGAAGAGAAGTGGATCTGGTCGGACAAAGAATCAAACTCTGAGCATACATGGCATGTGTCACATAAGCCTATTTTGGAGGAACAAAACGTTGAGGAGCAGAATGCTGAGGGACAGAATGTCGAGCAGCAACTCAGTTCTGAACAACAAATTGATGATCCACCTGTAAGAGGTACGAGATCATTGACTGAAATCTATGAACGATGCAATGTAGCAGTATTAGAACCTGCTGGATTTGAGGATGCAAAGGAAGATAGAAGATGGCTAGTTGCAATGCAGGAGGAGCTAGCTATGATTGAGAAGAATCAGACATGGGAGCTTGTGGATAGACCTACCGATCGAAAGGTTATAGGAGTTAAGTGGGTCTACAGAACGAAGCTTAACCCAGATGGTTCCGTGAACAAGCATAAAGCTAGGCTTGTTGTGAAGGGCTACTCTCAAGTATGGGGGGTAGATTATTCAGAGACCTTTGCTCCTGTGGCAAGACTTGACACAATCAGGTTGATACTTGCAATTGCTGCAGAAAAAGAATGGAAGGTATTTCAACTTGACGTTAAATCCGCATTTCTTAATGGGATTCTGCAGGAGGAGATTTATGTAGAGCAACCAGAAGGTTTCTGGGTTGCAGAACCTGAACAAAAGGTGTACAGATTGAAGAAGGCTTTGTATGGGTTGAAGCAAGCTCCAAGGGCTTGGTACAGTAAGATTGATAATTATTTGGTTGAGTTAGGATTTGAAAGAAGCCGCAGTGAGCACACTCTGTATGTCAGGAAGGTTGATATGAGTGTGATTATTATTTCCTTATACGTGGATGATCTTCTTGTTACTGGAAATGATCATAAACTCATACAGAAGCTAAAGCAGAATCTGATGCGGATGTTTGAAATGACAGACTTGGGAGAGATGTCATTCTTTCTTGGCATGGAGGTAAATCAAAGTCCAGGTGAGATCTTCCTGTGTCAAAAGAAGTATGTTGGAGAAATTTTGAAAAGATTTCGGATGGAGGAGTGCAAAAGTGTAACAACTCCCATGAATCAGAAGGAGAAACTGAGCAGAAACAATGGTTCTGCAGACAATACATTCTACAGAAGCTTAATTGGTTGCCTAATGTACTTGACAGCAACTTGACCAGATATTTTATTTTCTGTAAGTGTGCTTTCAAGGTTTCTACATTGTGCTACAGAAGTACACATGACAGCTGCGAAAAGGGTGCTCAGGTATCTCAAAGGAACGAGTTCCCATGGTGTGAAGTACAGAAGGTGTCAGAAATTTGAGCTTTATGGTTTTTCTGATAGTGATTGGGCTGGTTCTGTAGATGACATGAAGAGTACTTCTGGGTATTGTTTCTCCTTGGGATCGGCTTGTTTCTCATGGTGCTCAAAGAAACAAGAAATTGTAGCTCAATCGACTGCAGAAGCAGAGTTTGTTGCAGCAATAGGTGCTGTAAATCAAGCTATTTGGTTGAGGAAGCTTCTGGATGATATGGGTTACAGAATGGAGAAGGAGACGAAAGTCTCTGTTGATAACCAAGCTGCACTGGCGATTTCAAAAAATCCAGTTTTCCATGGTAAAACAAAACACTTTAATGTGAAGTATTATTATCTTAGAGAAGTGCAGCAGATGGGAGAAGTAGAGCTGATTTATTGTCCTACAGAAGATCAGCTAGCCGATATTTTCACGAAGTCATTTCACCAGAGCAGGTTTGAGTGGCTTCGACAGAAAATTGGCGTGTCTATCAGCTCTTGATCCAAGGAGGAGTTTGTTGGTGATTGGATCAAACCTGATATGAAAATCTTAGGAAATATCTTAGAAAAATCTTAGGAAATATTTTAAAGATTTTATAGGATATACAATATCTTTTATTTAAGATTTTGTTGAGATTTTATTTGATTTCTTTAGATTATTTTTGACCCTATAAATAGGGCTTGTCGTCATACGTAACTTTTCACTTTTGAGTTTGTTTAATAAAAGTAGATAGAGTTTCTACTGTGAAGAGGTTTGGTTCCTACACCGGGAACACCTACAAAAATGGTAAGAGGATGTCCCAAGTATCATGAATTTGGACTCATTCCACGCATGCATCGGATGTGTTCAACCGGGTCGACAAAGTCAAGGCTAAAATCCAGTGTCTGGGATTCTCGGGAGTTCGGACATGAAGTTGTGGATTAAAACTAACGAATCGACAATACAGGTGGGTTCTTCGCGTGATTTTCATAGTTCATCCATTGTCAATCAATTCGCTCATTTCTATTATTTGGCGACACCCCACTACATCCCAGTATACAATCTCATCATATATATCACATATAATTATCCCAAAAGGTTCGTATTTACATTATTACTTGAAGGAAACTAACAATCTTAATTAAAAAAAACATGTATGCTTTCTCATAGAAAACAAGAAAATATGCAAAGTAATAATTGCATGTTCGTTTATTTTATTGGCATCATAAAAAAGCATTTCCATATTTTCTTAGCTTTGCCACTTTACCACGATTTTATTGTAATATTTGTCTGGTAGCTATTTGACCCATTTTTTTCTCAGCTAAAAAAATAAATTAATAAATTAATAATAATTTATTTTTTCATAAATTAATTATTGACTCATCAAAGAGAAAACAAAACATATAAAAAATTAGACAGTAAAAGAAAAAGGTAATAAATTCATATTTGTTGTTAATTTATTACATTTATTTAAATAAACCGAAAATATTTTATTAGAAATATGACTACTGGTCAGTTGCCTTATAAGAACAAGTTAAGCAAAGTTTAGTATAATCTCAACTAGATTTGGTAGGCTAAGCAAATATTTGATTAGTCCTTTCGATCATTTTCCTGCTCTTGTTGTCTATAAGCCCCACTTTCGAATCGGATAATGTGATGAGGTTTGCAAAGAATCACCTCCAAGCCTTTGGCTACTTGTCGGGGGATTATAAGTCGACCGACGACCATCCCTATGAGGAGGCCTTGGTGTCTGCCCTGAGGAAGTACCAAACTCTCTTTGGATAGAATGTCTCGGGAAGAATAGATCCCGGCACATTGATGATGAGTCGGCCTCGTTGTGGTGATTATCTTAATCATATAATTTATATTTCGTAATTAAATAATTATTAACTAATCATTTAATTACAAAAATGATTCTTACAAAAAGATCCTCAACATGAGAAGCTTCCGTAGAACATAATGTTTGACTCCTGTAACACAGAAGGTCATACTCATCATCAAAACCTTTCTAACAACACTTTCATAAACGTCCCGCCTATCTCATACAGAAACGTAAGTGCGGCCATATCGAGCGCGTTCTCGACATGGTCAGCCACATCAGGATTCACTTTTAAAGGGGTGAGAGGTGTTGCTAAACCGGCACAAATATACATAGGATTTTATAGAGGTGATCACGGGGATGGATACCCCTTCGGTGGTCATGGTGGTGTAGTTGCTCATTCCACCCCTCCAACGGGAGGAATTCTCCATTTTGATGCGGACGAGGATTGGGGCACGGTCCAAGCTGCCAATATCCTCGACCTAGAAACGGTTGCGTTGCACGAGATTGGGCACATTCTCGGGCTCGATGTTTCCAATACATAACTATGGGCAAATTAAGAGGCATCTTAACCGTTAAGATGATATTGATGGCATTCATGCTTTGTATGCGGACTCGTTAAACAGTAAAATTCCCAATAAAATATTTTCTGTTTATTTAAAATGTGATAAAATTGTTAGCCATATTAGATAACATTAAAAAATGACAAAGCTAAGAAAGTTCCTGAAAATATAGGAAATATTTTATTAAGATGTCAATAAAATATGCAATTATTTTACGAATTCTCTTCGAC
This sequence comes from Melastoma dodecandrum, assembly GCA_029817715.1. Lineage (NCBI taxonomy): Eukaryota > Viridiplantae > Streptophyta > Magnoliopsida > Myrtales > Melastomataceae > Melastoma > Melastoma dodecandrum. The sequence continues at coordinate 2,593,127 of JARUPY010000604.1, read as the reverse complement.
TTAAGATCTTTGTATAATAAAGTATAAAATTCTTTTTATTTTTTAAGATTGTTACTGTGGATCTTATTGTTGTGGTTGGTTTGAGGTCGTGGGTAAAGCGAGTCGAGTAGTATGAGAGTGAAATTACAGTTCTGGACGTAATGAGTTGTTGTGTGGGCATGAGGAAGGGTCATGCGTATTATGTGAACGGAACATATGTGGAATGGGTGTGAGTTGTATTTGACCGGTTGTATATGCACGACGTGTGAACTAAGCACGTGCTAAAATGAGAGTGAGCCTTGTTGCTGGACGTTATGCACCATGTGTGAACTAAGAAAGGATTGGATTAAGTGTGAATCGTGTTCCTTGGACGAACATGCATGATTGCTAGAACCGAGTCCGGGCTGAAAAATGTGCCTTGGAGGATTGTTGCTTCTGTGGCGCAAACACGGTCATATTGTGCATGGACCTTGTGTTCGGTGTGGGCGGATGAGGTTCTTGGTGAAGGCCGGAGGAGGCCAGTTGGAGACATGCTATGATATTGAATCATAAGATGCATATATAAATTTAAGGATTTTGAAAATTGGATTATGCATGTCTTTGTTTGCAGCATATTCAATCATGAATGGTATCTCCCCAATTCACGGTGCACCGATTCTCTCCCAACAAGACGAAGGATGTCCGAACTATGGAAAAAAGAACATACTTTGCAAATGCTCCTCATAAGTTGAGGCCAGCTCGAAAGTGTCGAAATGGAAGATATTAGGTAGTCGTGTTGTGTCCTATGCCGGGAAATTCTACAGAATGGCCAACTCTAGCTCTACCTTCACCGTTTCATCATATCGTTGAGCTTGGACTGTATGAATCTCTTAGTGAATATGAATCTGATAATTTCCATTTTCATATTAATTCGAAATGAATAACAAGAAATAAAATCTTATAAGAATCTTAGTGGATTAACTTCTCTTTCCTTAGAAATAAATAACATTAATTATAAGAATCGTGTTTAGAATCTCTTCTATTTTCAAAATTAATAAAGTGACAATATTAATTATATTCTAAAGCGATGAATACCTACAGCCATTTGTTTTCTATATAAACTAACTATCATGGAGGAACAAGTACTGCTATCAAAGGCAATGGCCCCAAACTCCATCATGCTTTCCGACCTTTTTCGTCCCTTGATGTTGATAAGCCCTAGTCTCGAAGTTGATGTCATGAGGTTTGCAAGGAATCACCTCAAGACATTTGGCTACTTGCCGAGGGATTATACCTCGAATGACGACACCTCCTGTGACGATGCCCTGGTGTCTGCCCTAAGGGAGTACCAAACTTTCTTTGGATTGAATGTATCGGGAAGAATAGGGCCCGACACGCTGATGTCGATGAGTCAACCTCGATGTGGTGTCCCCGACCCAGTAACAAGAAGACATTGATCGCATTCGAGCCTTGTATGTGGACTGAAAAGTAGTAAAATTACTTCACAATTGGATCAGCCATAAATTGATTTACATTGATTGCTTAACATAAGTGATTGTAAATTAGATATCATTTTCATGAAACTGGTGAAAACTGACAGCACTTGGTATGAATCTAATACCCCATCTATCTAAACCTTCTTTTCATGTATCTCCAAAGGTACATCATCCATGTATTAAATTGCTCGTTCAATCTCCAACAGCATTAGCTTATCAGGTGTTGTTGTTGTTGTTGTTGTAAGGTCCAGTATACGTTCATTAAAGTCATTTGTTTGACGTTCAATGTAAAAGTAATCCAATCACGATCCAAACTCGAATTCCAAATCCAATGTTGTTCGTGGCTGCATATTTCCAAAGCGTTTGTTTTTACGTAAATACCATGTCGGCCCACCCGAAATAGCCCACAACCCCAACTCAACGATATGATACCCTCCCGTCGACCCTAAGGGTTACGACAATCGAAGCGGCGGTGGCAGCGAAGGGCCATCTTCAGTCCCCAGCCCCTATAATTTATCATGGAAGGAAAGGAAGCTGAGGAGGAAATGGTCAAAAAGATGCAATGTTTTCATACCCACCCGACAAGGACAAGGAAATCACGCGTTAAAATAAAAATTAATCTCCTTGGAGTCCAAGTCAGTCGTGGCTGTCTGCTTCTCAAACATTTTTCCCCCAGCAAAAAGCAACCCCTAACTCACATTCATTTATATAAAGGCTTACGCTTAATCTACTACTTATAAAAAATTAATAAAAAATAATACTTATATTACAAATTAAAAACATTATTATATTACAAATTGACGAGCCAGAAGCCTAAATTTTTACGACTATAAAAGTTGTTCTAATAAAAACCAGAAACATTTTTATTTGATAATTATTTAATTAATAAATAATTATTTAATCACGAAATTAAATAATAGAACATATGATATCAGACACGCCTATGAACGCATCCTCCTGCTATTGGAAAACGTACATCCACATTGCTAAGGAAGATTAGTAATTAGGTTCGTAATATATTTTGTAAATTGGAACCGAGGGCAAATTCGTCATTTCACAATGACCATAGGTTAGTAGTTAGGTTCGGGATTCAGTGTTTGATTAGTAAATTACTAAAATATTTTGTAATACTTTACCAAATTTTTTTAAAATTTCGTGCAAAAATCAGTAAAAAATTACGAAACCCATATTCATTTTTATTAGTTTCCAAACACTTTTACTAAGTTAAACAGTATTTTACTAATTTTAAAAAAAATTTAGTAAAATATTACTAATTTAAAATTTAAAATTAATTAACAATAGTGAGAGTGAGTGATCTATTAAGTATTTATGTTACTTTGGGAGGCATTTTCTATCTAACATAGAACTTGGGGGATCTTCCTAACCTTTATTGGAAAAAACGACATTTCTTAGAAGTCGGTAAGGTCACAAAAGATAGCAGCAAGTGATAGTGTGAACGCCATCCAAAGTCAAAGTCGCTTACCAGTCATCAAAAGTTTGTCGGAGATTATTGTCGGAAAAGTAATTTTCGAGTTAGAAAATTATGGGTAAGTCGTGAAAGGGGAGGGTTATAAATGGCAATAAAAGATGCCACCAAAGAGTAGAGTTGGGTTACTCACTACTACTTACTAGTCATCAAAAAATAATTATGGGATCATCCTTTGCTATTATGATATTATTCACTTCCCTCATGCTTTCTCTTTTTGTCCAGGCAGCAGCGGTGGCTAAGACCAACGAAACCGACCGTGCTGCCTTGCTCGAGTTCAGGCGCAGCATACCCGACGACCGCGATGGGGTACTCACCTCGTGGAATGACACCGTCCACTTCTGTCGTTGGCCGGGCGTAACTTGCAGCACGATACGTCCCCGCGTCACCAAATTGGTGCTCCAGGGCTCCAAACTTGGGGATTCCTTGTCACCCTACATTGGGAATCTCAGCTTCCTCAGGATAATCAACATCAGGAACAACAGTTTTACTGGCGAAATCCCCCCTGAAATCGGGAACTTGCATCGGCTGGCATTGTTGGGCATGGATAATAACTCGTTTTCGGGTCAGCTCCCGGAGAACATCTCTGGTTGCACAAACCTAAAAGTTATCCTTCTGGGGTACAACCAGCTTGTTGGAGAAATACCTCGTGGATTATCCGCTCTGTCGAAGCTTCGACTCTTCCAGGTCATCAAAAACCATTTCACCGGAAATTTTCCTAATTTCTTCGGTAACTTCTCGACTCTGGATACCATTAACGGAAGGCAAAATGGTTTCAGCGGCCCCATCCCAGCATCTCTTGGGCGATTGCGAAGGTTGCAATGGATTAGTCTCGGAGGAAACTACTTTTCTGGTACGGTACCTGCCTTGATTTTCAACATAGCCTCGCTGATGGTAATAGATTTCGCGGTGAACAAACTACAGGGAGGTCTCCCTCTGGATATCGGAATCACTCTTCACAATCTCCAGAACTTCCATTTCGGTTTTAATCAGTTGACCGGACCTATTCCTCCATCGTTAGCGAACGCGACAAACTTACAAAGTCTAGGGCTGTCCCAGAACAATTTCAGCGGATCGGTGCCTGAACTCAAAAATCTCAATCAGTTGAAGTGGTTTATAATTGGTGGTAATCAATTGGGAAACGGCACGTCGGGAGACTTGAAATTTATCGAGTCCCTCAATTCCACCGAGCTGTGGGTTCTGGATTTCAGCGGAAACAATTTCGGAGGTACGTTGCCTCGGTCTATTGGGAACTTATCTTCCAATCTGAACCAGTTGGGATTCTGGTCCAATCAGCTGACGGGGACCCTCCCTTCAAGCATCGGGAATCTTCACAACCTGGAAGGTCTAGATATTAGCTGGAACCCGTTGAATGGTATGCTCCCAAAGGAAATCGGTAACCTCCATAAGTTGAAGATCCTACAAGCACAGAACAGCAATTACTCGGGGGAAATCTCATCTTCTCTTGGAAATTTGACTATGTTGACAATCCTGACGTTGGGAGGGAACGCATTCAGTGGGAGTATTCCAGCAAGCCTCGGAAATTGCCAAAACTTGATCGCTTTGGATCTATCTAGAAACAACCTGAGTGAAACTATACCATCCCAAGTCTTAGGTATTTCCTCCTTATCATACGTTCTCGATTTATCTCGGAACAAATTAACTGGTGTTCTGTCAGATGAAGTTGGTGATCTGAAAAACTTAGCAAATTTAGACGTGTACGGGAATAGACTGTCTGGACAGGTCCCGAGCACTCTCGGTGGATGCACCAGCTTGGTGTCATTGGACGTTGGGAATAATATGTTCGAAGGCAACATCTCCGCTTTTCTATCTCCTCTTAAAGGACTTCAAAATCTAGACTTATCACAAAATAACTTCTCCGGTGGGATCCCGGAATTCTTAGGAGACTTCCAGCTCGAATACCTCAATCTATCTTTCAACCATTTCGAGGGCGAAGTTCTGAATAAAGGAGTCTTCCTAAATGGCACGGGGGTCTCGGTAATGGGAAATTCCAAACTCTGTGGCGGGATTCCAGCATTGAACTTACCAAGATGTCCTACTTCAAAACTCAGGCGTGGAAGAAAGACCTTGTTGAAGATTTTCATCACAGTTGCCGGTGGGCTTGCTCTCCTGTTTGTTCTGCTTTTGTTGCTTGCATGGCATATAAGCTTAAAGAGGAAAATGAGAAGCGTAAAGTCGCTTGATGGGTTGGTTCCCGATGGCCCATTTCCACAAATTTCGTATGAGGATATAATCAAGGCGACCAGTGGGCTCAATCAAAATAACTTGATCGGTGTCGGTGGTTTTGGTACCGTGTATAAGGGGATCCTAGGAAATTCTGATAATGTTGCAGCCATTAAAGTTCTCGACCTTCGAACTCGAGCAGCTTCGAAGAGTTTTGTGGCAGAGTGTGAGGTATTGAAGAAGATCAGACACCGAAATCTCGTTAAGATTTCTACTGTTTGCTCAACCATCGACTTCCGAGGTAATGATTTTAAGGCACTTGTGTATGAGTACATGGAAAATGGAAACCTAGAGGATTGGCTGTATCCTAAAGTTACACACGAGGGAGTGTGCCGGAAGTTAAGTTTAAGGCACAGGCTTAGTATTGCCGTGGACATTGCATGTGCTGTGGTGTATCTACATCACGAGTATGACGTGTGGTGATTCACTGTGATTTGAAGCCAAGCAATGTTCTCCTGGATGTGGAGATGACAGCAAAGGTCGGTGATTTCGGACTCACGAGAATTCTCTCTGCTGGTGATGTCGTTATGCAAGTAAGCTCGACAGGAGCGAGAGGGACGGTCGGTTACAGTCCTACAGGTGCGTGAATTTTAATGTTAATGTGGTTTTGGATATGTATTAGCTCGTAGTCCGTAATATAGGCTGTTTAACGAGAATTGTTGTAGAGTACGGAATGGGAAGGCAAATGTCGAGGGAAGGTGATGTTTACAGTTTTGGAATTCTTCTGCTGGAGATGTTTATGGGAAAGAGGCCGACCGATGACATGTTCCAGGATGCTTGGAACATCCGAAGCCATTGCAAGGCCGGGTTGCCGGAAAGAGTGGGAGAAGTAGCAGACCCTTGTATGTTTCTAAATGAGTTTGGTGTAGGATCGAGCGCCCGCGCTCCGCGAAGGTATCTAGAATGTCTGGCGAAGGTGTTCGAAATCGGAGTGGCATGTTGTAGTGAGTCGCCGTGAGAAAGGATGGACATCCGCGAGGCCAAAGCGAAACTACGATCCATCAAATCTCTGGCGGGGTGATGCTCTGAATCCCGAATGCCAGCCAGAAGGATTGTATCCCTGATCGCTTGCTTGTTTGCTGGTGAAAAACTTAGTAACTCAATTCCAAAGTATTTGTATCTGCATGTTCCTGTTATTTATTTGCCAACCTGAATGAAGAAGCATACGAAGATGATTTGACAGAAAACGAAGATGACGTGGATGCAATTCAAAGAATGCCATCCTCTATGGTCAACAAGGAAGCAGTTTAATAAGAGATGTTTGTTAGACTTTAGGTCGACACAACACGAGGAGTCGCATGGAATTGAACATGTTGAGCCAAATCTTTACGGAAACCTGCTTGATTTAGATCGGGAAAATGAAACGGTTTTATGTTATGAAACCGTGTACTGTTGATCGAATCCGTATTCAATCATAATTCCGATAGGAGCAACTGTTCATAGACATTATGGAGAAATCTTTTACGAAGGAGATACATTAGTTACATTTATATATGAAAAATCAAGATGGATATATTTATCTTTAATATATCAGGGATATCTCAATGATGACTTTATTTCATTAAATTAACAATAAAATGAATAAATTAGCATTTCCTAATATTCTCAAATATATTTATTTGTTTCACGGTATATTTTAAGAATATTTGAAGAATTTTTTCTTTAACTTAAAAACATGTATGTAAGTTGATTTGAAGAAATAATCCAGGAAAGAAAATTGATTTCCAATTGTTTAGTAAGTTAGTAATAAATCCCTAATATTTGTGTTAAACTTAATAAAAATAAATAAATATTTTACATTAAATTCTAAAAACTTCTGACAAATAATTAATTTATTTTTAGGTAAAAAAAATGAATAAAGTATTTGAAACTTATTGTTCCATGCTCAATTTCCTTTTCCAGGTTTTCTTTTTAAAATTTGAAACTTATTGTTTTATGAGCTTAACAATTTCAAAACTATAATTAGAAAACAATATCCGAATATTATGATTAAATTTTAAGGGAACTTCAGAATCACTTGTTTTAACCCAAAGTTGTAAATATTAACAGCAAAATCCATTTTATGTAAACAGAAATCCAGCCTCATAATTTATTAATGCAAATAAGATATATCTTACTTCAGTGAATTTGAAATATCAAATTCATATTTAAAAAATTAATTTGCCTAATTAAAAAAAAAACTAAATTCAAAATATTTTATTTGATGATTAAAAATGTAGACCGACTGAGTAATTAAGAAAATCCAATATTGAATCCACAACACAACCTCTATTAAAATTGTTTCCTCTCTCCACAAAGTCTTTGATTAGTCCCCTAGCTTTCTGATTAATTCCAATAATTCCAAACGCATGCACCCGTTTCATAATTAATGGAGAATCTCTATTTCAAGGACATAACTAGTCCTTTGTTTTTAATTTTAGTATTATGAAATTACTTTACTACCCTTAATATATCAAGAATTTAATAATACGTTTGAAGGCAACATCGTCGCGTTCCAAATAATCCCATCGAGCTTGGACATGGAAAAAGCTTGGGCATGAAGTTTCAAGGAAACTTACAAAAAAAATGATAAGAAATTTGAGAGAAAACGAAGATGACATGGATGCAATTCTTGGAGATGAACAAGCATGCAGTTAATAAGAGATTGTTTAGCCATTCTTGTTTCTGCCATGAGTCAGAGACTCAAGTAGAATGAGGAATGGAAAGACGTCTAAGCCTTAAAACCGAACTCACACAAGCATCGAAATTATACCCAAAAATGAAGTGTTGAACTTCATTAAAATTAATTCACAATAAACTGAATAAATTAGCATTTCCTCAATATATTTATTTGCCCAAAATATTTTCCATTTTTTTAGTTACTATTTTTTTCCATGAACTTTGCAAATGTTTAAAATTTAAGTGAAAATTGTTTATGAATCAGTTTGTTTTGGGTAAAATAGGGTCTCAATGTAAAATAGTATTCTTAAATGACAAGAAAAGGAGCAGAAAAAAAAAATCATCTTGGTTTTCTTCCTCAATTTCCTTTTTCTTTTTAAAATTTGAAACTTATTGTTTTATGAACTCAAATATTTCAGATCCAACAATTAGGAGTGTGGATTAATTTAAAACTAAACAATATCCGAATATTATAATTAAATCTAAGGGAACTTCCGAATCACTTGTTTTAACCCAAAGTTTAAATATTAACAGCAAAATCATTTTATAAACATAAATCCAGCCTCATAAAAATCCATGCTAATTTAAAACATACATTTTAAAACTCACAATGATTTGCAATATCAAGTTCATATTTTAAAAAATGTAAACAAATTTGTAAATTTGCACGTGACAAAAAAAAGTAATTTACAAAAATTTCCAAAATTTTTGGCACCTAATTAAAAAAAATAAAAAAAAAACTAATAATAATGACTAAATTTCAAATTTTCATGATTAAAATTGTAGACCGAATAAGTAATCAAGAAAATCCACAACTTCTATTCACAACCTCTATTATTAGTTTCCACTCCACAAAGTCATTGATTAGTACAGCCAAAATTTTTAATTTTTATTTTATTCTTTTCTTTTGGTTAATATCTAAACAAATTAAAACCTTTTTTAATATAAAAGAATTGAAAAATTTTGTTGCATAGAATAATTTGAAGAATTATCAAAATTCATGAATAGAAATTCATTAACTAATAAATAATCGGGAATATATATGACTTGGGCGAGAGAGTGATAAGAACTTTGCTTTGAGAAGATGACGTGGATCAACAAGCAGGCAGGCAGTTAATAATGCTGGCTGACTTAATGGGGAATGAATGAATGAACGAAATTATTACCAAACATAAGATGATAAAAAGTAAAATACAATGTGTACAGAAAGAAATGTTTAAGTAAGTGGTGGTATATTTTTATGATCAAATTAACTTCCATAGGATACCAAAATAAATAAATCAATTAATGGAATCTGTTAGATTGGTAAACATTTCTTTCAGATTTGATTCCATGTTGCGTGTTGATTCTAGTCTATAAGAATTAATGGTGTCAATTTGTAATAATAATAATAATAATAATAATAATAATAATAATAATAATAATAATAATAATAATCACATTTCATATTTGATGCCCAATGAATGCAATTCCTGTCCATATAAATTACGAACAGCTTTTGCTCAATTTATAACAAAACACATATTCCATTCCAATGCCTTCCATCATTTCTATCCCAGCAGCGAAAACAATTGTCATCGTTCTAGTAGTGACGTTGGCTATGAAAGCGGATGGTTACTTGCCGTTGCAGTCGAGGCCATGTTGCATCAATTGTCACCTCCAATACATCTTATCGGTTTATCCCGAGTATCCCGTGGCACATTGCATTGATAAGAAGTGCCTGCGGTCTCCGATCTCCGAACCTTCCGATGACCCTCTTCAAATTCCTGTCATTAGATGTAAATATCATGTCGGCCCACACGAAATAGCCCACAACCCCAACTCAACGATATGATACCCTCCTGTGGCATAGCCCAGTCCTTGTACTTCTTCGATCGTCAACCCTGAAGGCTACGACAGTCGGAGGGCGGGGAAAGGGAGGCAGAGGAAATGGTAAAAAAGGCAATGTTTTTATAACGAGCGACAAGATTAAGGAAATCGAGTGTTAAAATAAAAAGTAATCTCCATCGAGTCCAAGTCAGTCGTGGATGTCCTTCTCAAACATTTTCCCCCCAGAAAAAGTAACGCGTAATCTTCTACTATTTATATAAGTTTAGCCCGTAAGGTCACAAAAAGAGCAAGTGATATTGTGAACGCCATCAAAAGTCAAAGTCGCTTAGAAGTCATCAAAAGTATGTCGGAGTTTGACTCGAAAGTAATTTTCTCAAAGACTCCGAGTCATAGCGGGTCTACTTTTCCAAAGTCTCCTTCATTTGAACTTTTATGTGCGTGATTTATGGTAATAATTGATGTCCAAAAATCTCGAGAGGCTAAACTAACATTATGGAAAATTCCGGACGGCTCATCCCAAGCCTATCATATAAGTCCAACGTGATTCAATTTCAAAACCAATTGGTAATAGAGGGAGTGAACTATATATATGCTAGTTTGTGAGGTATTTTCTATTCAATATGAAACTTGGATTTCAACAAAGACCTAGTTGCTTATTTTTCATTACTAGCAGTTTACTATGACTGTAAATCCGTAAAAGAAATCGTTTTTTGACTATTTGTAAGACCTGCCGTTCAACAATACAAATTATGTATTTGTCTATTGTTATATTTAAATTCTGTACAGCGAACTCTATCGAAATTACAAAAATAGGATATTCCAAATAGAAATAATCAAAGACAAAAAAAAATGGTTTTTCAAAACTTTCATGAGTTTTGTATAATAAAACTATATTTCACATGGGGGGGCATAATAGCTTTTCCATTGTAAGAGAATTTATCACATAAGCATATATTACAAAAAAAATGAGATATACAATTTCATTAGTAAGGGACGGGTCTTCATTCCGTGATCCATATCTATGTAAATATCGAACACGCTTCTGGACGCATCCCCCTGATATTCAAGAACGATATCCCCGTACGCGTTGAGCAAGAAATCGCGTCAGTTACGAGCATATGAAGTGTCTATCCCCTTGTGATGTATGTGGTAACCTTGGTTTTGATCAGATGAGCTTGAGAAACTATGTTATAAATTCAGAGCGACCGGTGGGCTTAATGAAAATAACTTGATCGGTGCCGGTGGTTTTGGTTTTATTAGCTCGTACTCAGTAATATAGGCCGTTTAACGCAAAATATTGTAGAGTACGGAATGGGATGGCAAGTGTCGAGGGAAGGCAATGTTTACATTTTCAGAATTCTTCTTCTGGAGATGTTTACGGGAAAGATTTTGACCGTAACGAAGAGGATCCGGATCCGAATGAAGAGGCATATGATGTGCTCTGTTTGATTTCTATCATTCTTCTTTGAATGTTTTGACGATTTTGGCGATCATATGCTGAAATTAGTAGTATCGAAGCACTTGGATAATAGACTTTTTGATCTCATGAATATTGAAAAAAGATGAATGGATTCAAATTTGTATTTAATTCAGATTAAAAGTGCGACATATTTGAGTAAATATATAACAACATAAAATATATTATTATAGAAACTCTAAATTAAATATATACCCTAGTTAACGTGTAAAGCTTATGTCATACAAAATTGTAGAGAAAATTAATCAGACGCGTTGGATCCAAGTTTACGATCAAAAACATTTACGTTCATACTTTTATTACGAACTTTTATAAATAAAAAAATTACTTATAAAAATTGGTTTCTCATATTAAGAATTATAAAAACTCGGAAAAATTCGGGTTAGGTTCTAAAATTTACTAGCCTTTTCCTTCAATTTTTAGATCAAAATTTAGTTCAGTTTTTTTAAAGCTTGAAAATGAACCAAAACAACAAAGGAAATTTTCAATAATAATATTTTTTTAAATTGTTCTTTTAAACAGTTGAATTGCCTTAGGATTTTCCTTTTCAGAATTGTTAAATGTAAATTTATTATTTTACAAAAAAGTAAGAGGGTCATTGCCACCACGAGTCCCCTGGCTCCACCTCTGTTTATTGCTATATATTCTCGACGTGTTTTTACGACAGTTCCATCTCGGCCCACGGTGGCCCTGAAGTAGTAGCTCACAACCCCAACTCAACGATATGGTACCCTCCCGTTACATAGCCCGGTCCCCAAGCTTCTTTGATCGTCAACCCTAAGGGGTACGGCATTCAGTCGAAGCGGCGGTGGCAGTGAAGGGCCATCATTGGCATTCAGTCGAAGCAATTTTCTCAAAGACTCCGAGTCATCCTCGAGGGTCTACTATTCCGAAGTCTCCTTCATTTAAACTTTTATGTCCGTGATTTATGGTTTAAACAAGCTTAAATGATTAAAAAAAAATCTTACATTGTGAATGAAAAAATGTACCTAATTTTTACAATTCACCTTAGATGATAAACGAAAAGCCGTTACCCACATGGTTTAAATATGAGAAATTATTAAGGTGACAAAAGTCATACTCACTTAAAAGTCCACAGTCCGTCTATCAATTCTTTTTCTTTCTTTTTCCTCCCTTTCCATTATTAATAGTTTAAATTAATAACTTTATGTAAATCTTTGGGCTCCAAAAGTAATCGCGTCAACTTTTCAAGAAGTATCCCCGAAACTCTCGTTCATTTAAAATATACGTGTAATTTATTATTAAGATAAGGATTACTACTAAAAGAAACATTAATTAAAAAAATTACTTATATTATTATCTACATATTTTTGTGTTTTCATTTGTGATCATATGTCACACAAATTCGAATGAAAATAAAAATTCCTTCGTTCGTGAGATTTACGTTAGAAACGAGGGGTTACATTATGAATATAAAATATTTTGCATAAAGCCGTAATATTGGGATTGTAGTGAAATGGGGAGGTTATAAATGGCAATAAAAGATGCCACCAAACAGTAGAGTTGGGTTACTCAAATACTTACTACTACTAGTCATCGAAATTAATTATGGCTTCCTCATCCTTTGCTATTATGATATTATTCACTTCCCTCATGCTTTCTCTTTTTGTCCAGGGAGCAGCGGTGGCTAAGATCAACGAAACCGACCGAGCTGCATTGCTCGAGTTCAGGGGCCGGATACCCAATGACCCCGATGGTGTGTTCACCTCGTGGAATGACACCGTCCACTTCTGTCATTGGCCGGGCGTAACTTGCAGCAGGAGACGTCCCCGCGTCACCGAATTGGTGCTCCCTGGCTCCAAACTGGGGGGCTCTTTGTCAACCTACATTGGGAATCTCAGCTTCCTCAGGATATTAAACCTCAACAACAACAGTTTTGCAGGCGAAATCCCCCCTGAAATTGGGAACTTGCGTCGGCTGGCAGTGTTGAGGCTGGGTAATAACTTGTTTTCGGGTCAGCTCCCGGAGAACATCTCTGGCTGCACAACCCTACGAGAGATCTCGCTAGAAAACAGCAAGCTTGTTGGAGAAATACCTCGTGGATTATCAGCTCTGTCGAAGCTTCAAGTCTTCGAAGTCATCAAAAACAAATTCACCGGGAATTTCCCTGATTTCTTCGGCAACTTATCGTCTCTAGAGGCCATTGACGGAAACGATAATGGTTTCAGTGGCCCCATTCCAGCATCTCTTGGGCGATTGCGAATGTTGCGATGGATTAGTCTCGCAGGAAACTACCTTTCCGGTTCAGTACCCGCCTCGATTTTCAACATAACCTCTCTGAAGGCAATAGAGTTCTCGGACAATAAACTCCAGGGAGGTCTCCCTCTGGATCCCGGAATCACTCTTCCCAATCTCCAGCATTTCCTTTTCAATAATAATCAGTTGACCGGACCTATTCCCCCTTCAATAGCGAACGCGACAAAATTATTGGGCCTAGGGTTGACCCTGAACAATTTCGCCGGATCGGTACCTGATCTCAAAAATCTCAATCAGTTGAGGTGGCTTCTAATTGGTGGCAATCAATTGGGAAACGGCATGTCGGGGGACTTGAAATTCCTCGAGTCCCTCAATTCCACCGAGCTATGGCGTCTCGAGTTCAGTTCAAACAATTTTGGAGGTACGTTGCCTCGGTCTACTGGGAACTTATCTTCCAACTTGCACTTTTTGTCATTCTGGTCTAATCAGCTCACGGGGACGATCCCTTCAACCATCGGGAATCTTCACAACCTGGAAGTTCTAGTTATGAGCATGAATCCGTTGAATGGTATGCTCCCAAAGGAAATCGGTAACCTCCACAAGTTGGAGAGCCTACGAGCACAGAACAGCGATTACTCAGGGGAAATCCCATCTTCTCTTGGAAATTTGACTATGTTGACAATACTGATGTTGGGAGGGAATGCATTCAGTGGAAGTATTCCAGCAAGCCTCGGAAATTGCCAAAACTTGATCGGTTTGGATCTATCTAAAAACAACCTGAGTGGAACTATACCATCCCAAGTCTTAGGTATTTCTTCCTTATCATACATTCTCGATTTATCTCAGAACAAATTAACAGGCGCCCTGCCAAATGAAGTCGGCCACCTAAAGAACCTAGCAATATTAAACGTGCACGGGAATAGACTGTCTGGACAGGTCCTGGGCACTCTCGGCGGATGCACCAGCTTGGTGTTATTGGACATTGGGAATAATATGTTTGAAGGCAACATCTCCGCGTTTCTATCTCCTCTGAAAGGACTTCAACGACTAGACTTATCACATAATCACTTCTCTGGTCGGGTACCGAAATTCTTAGGAGACTTCCAGCTCACATACCTCAATCTGTCATTCAACCATTTCAAGGGAGAAGTTCCAAATAAAGGAGTCTTCCTAAATGCCACGGGGGTCTCGATAATGGGAAATTGCAAACTCTGTCGTGGGATTCCAGCATTGAACTTACCATTCTGTCCTACTTCTAAACTGAAGCGCGGAAGAAAAAAAATGTTGTCGAAGATCCTTATTGCGATTGCCTGTGGGATTACTTTCCTATTCGTTCTGCTTTTGCTGCTTGCATTGCATAGTTGCATGAACAGAAAAAGGAGTAGAAACTTGAGGTCGCAGTCTAGCTTGGTTCCCAAAGGCCCATTTCCACAAATTTCGTACAAGGATATAATCAAGGCGACCAGTGGGCTCAATCAAAATAACTTGATCGGTGTCGGTGGTTTTGGTTCCGTGTATAAGGGGATCCTAGGAAATTCTGATAATGTTGTAGCCATTAAGGTTCTCGACCTCCGAACTCGAGCAGCTTCTAAGAGTTTTGTGGCAGAGTGTGAGGTATTGAAGAAGATCAGACACCGAAATCTCGTTAAGATTTCTACTGTCTGCTCGACCATCGACTTCCGAGGTAATGATTTTAAGGCCCTTATTTATGAGTACTTGGAAAATGGAAACCTAGAAGATTGGCTGCATCCTAAAGTTACACACGAGGGTGTGTGCCGGAAGTTAAGTTTAAGGCACAGGCTTAGTATTGCCGTGGACATTGCATGTGCTGTGGAGTATCTACATCACGAGTGTGACGTGCCTGTGATTCATTGCGATTTGAAGCCGAGCAATGTTCTCCTGGATGTGGAGATGACAGCAAAGGTTGGTGATTTTGGACTTACGAGAATTCTCTATTCTGGTGATGTTGTTGTGCAAGTAAGCTCGACAGGTGTGAGAGGGACGGTTGGCTACAGTCCTCCAGGTGCGTGAATTTTAATGTAAATGTGGTTTTAGATATTTGTTAGCTCGTACTCAGTAATATAGGCCATTTAACGAGAATTGTTGTAGAGTACGGAATGGGAAGACAAGTGTCGAGGGAAGGTGATGTTTACAGTTTTGGAATTCTTCTGTTGGAGATGTTTATGGGAAAGAGGCCGACCGACGACATGTTCCGGGATGCTTGGAACATCCGAAGCCATTGCGAGGCGGGGTTGCCGGAAAGAGTGGGAGAAGTAGCAGATCCTTGCATGTTTCTAAATGAGTTTGGAGTAGGATCGAGCCTTCGTGCTCCGCGAAGGAATCTAGAATGTCTGGCGAAGGTGTTCGAAATCGGAGTGGCATGTTGTAGTGAGTCGCCGGGAGAAAGGATGGACATCCGCGAGGCCGCGGCGAAACTACGATCCATCAAATCTCTGGCGGGGTGATGCTCCGAATCCCGAATGCCAGCCTGAAGTATTGTATCCCTGATGAAGTTGGCAATCTAAAGAACCTAGCAATATTAAATGTGAGAGGAAACAAACTATCTAGAAAAGTCCCGAACACTGTCGGTGGGTGTACCAGCTTGATGTCATTGGACATTGGGAATAATATGTTTGATGGCAACATCAACATCTAGACTTATTGCATAATAACTTCTCCGGTTTGATGCCAAAATTCCTAGGAGAAGTTCCAAATAAAGGAGTCGTCCTAAATGCCACAGGGATCTGAAACTACAAACTCTGTGGCATTGAACTTGCCAAGATGTCCAACTTCTAAATGGAAGTGCGGAAGACCGTCATCGCGGTCACCAGCGGGACTGCTTTCCTGTTTGTACTGCTTTTGTTGATTGCATCGCAATAGTTGCATGGACAGAAAAAGAAGAAACATGAAGTCACTGTGTGGGTTGGTTCCCATAAAAAGCCCGTTTCTACAAATTTCGTACGCGGATATACTCGGGACGACCGGTGGGGTCAATCAAGATAACTGTATCGGTGTCGATGGTTTTAGTTCGGCGTATAAGGGGATCTTAGGTAATTCTGATAATGTTGTAGCCATTGATGTTTTATGGTAGAGTGTGAGTTATTAAAGAAAATCAGACACCGAAAATCTTGTTAAGGTTTCTACTATCTGCTAGGCCATCGACTTCCAAGGTAATGATTTTAAGGCGGAGCACCTGGAAAAAGCTTGGGCATGAAGTTTCAAGGAAACACAAATGAAGAGTTGGACCTTACAAAAAGGGTAAAGTGCTTCTTCATTCTTACAAAGGAAAGATGTATTTGGTCTCGATGTTAATATACCAGGGATATCTCAATGATGAATTCATTTCATTAAATTAACAATACAAATAAATTTTAAGAATTTTTTCTTTAATTTTAAAAACATGTATGTAAGTTCATTTGTCTCCTTCTTCCATTGTCTCTTCATAATTCTCACAACAGAAGTCTCTTTTGGTCTGTTAGTTTAATAATTCCGCCTTGAGGAAGAAAGCGAACAATCATCCCAAAGAGAAAGGAATAATGGATTTCATCTCCCCCGTCCTCAACCTGGTCGGCTCTCAATTCATCGCCGACGATGCCTGTCGGATTCACGGCATCTCCGACAAGCTCCAGGTCTTGAGTATGACGGTTTTGTCAACATAGTTTGTCTCTTATAAAGCACAATGCAGTTTGCGCGCATTGAGGTTTACGAGACATATTACAGAGCGGTTATGCTCTATTGTCTTTCTGGCTCATTACGTGCAGAATGTTACAAAAAGATGAGGACCGACCGAAAATAACATCATTCAGATCACATTCATGGATGTTATTTTCGTCTACGCCATCACATTGACCTATTGACTTTAGTGTTGCTGGCGCTTGTGATCATGGTTATTCAACACCGTTAAATGGTGTAACAACAGCTATGGTTCAGTGTTAGTAGCATGGATGGTCGGAGTTATTTTTGAGATGTTGTCTCGTATATTGTGTTTTTGCTATGGCCATATTGTATACATCCTGAGAGTCATTTTCAAAACTAAAATGTTTTTAAAAGCTTTGTAATTGATCATTACCGAAGTGGAAAGAGTTAGAATTTTATTTTACTATTTCATTATTTTATTTTATTTTATAAAAATCAGTTTGGGTTATAATCAATTACTGATTTAAGTTTTCGAAAACCGGGCTGTGTTATGTTGATTGAGACAATGCATGATAGGTCGTTCAGTTTGGGTGATTTTTTATTTGAGCTTTCGTGGCTTCTCGGTTTGTTATTTATGTAGGTTGGAATATGTTGACGTAAGCTCGTGATGGAAGACGAAGACGAAAAAGTAAAATAAACGAAGAAGAAGAAGATGATGACAACGAGGAAATAAATAAATAAATATGACAATGTTAAAAGAAAGACACCCATGTGTTGTTTGTGATTTGTAGCCCAAAAAGACTGCCATATTTCTCCTTGTCGACGTCCTCTGATGATATTAGTGTAATCGAATTAATCGCTTACCCAAGATCTCCGCAGTCGATTTGGAACACTAAAAGGGAGAAAACTGAAGCGTACCTGTTTGCGCCATAATCCCCAATACAAAAGCGGAAGCCAAGATTTGGATCTACAAGAACAACCAACAAAGTGCCCTAGGTTTTTCCCTCCCTGCTGACGAGACGGCCGATGGAACTGTCTGATTGATTCATCAGTGGGAGAGGGGACCTAGCGCTATTATAAACGTGACGGGCCCTTCCATCACGGGCTTCCGTCAACATTTGGCCTACATCGAGTTGCCATCAAGCCCACATCAATAATAGATAACTGAGATGCCGCAAAACCCATAGATCACCCAAAACTTAAAGGGGTTATCATGCATTATCCCGAAATTAACATACAACCCGTTTTTTTAAATAAAACAATTAATTATAGCCCAAATAAATTTTAAAAAACAAAATAAAATAAATAAAATAAAATATTAAAAAATTCCAACATTCTCCCACTAGGCTATGATTGATTTCAAAGTTTAAAACATTTAGTTTTAAAACAATTCTCGGGCTGTACACAGATATGGCCATATCATAGTAAATAATATACGGGATTACATCTCAAAACAACCTTAACCATTAAAGTCGTTAACACCGAACCATGGCCGTCGTCACATCATTTAACGACATTAGACAACCATGATCACGAGCATCCACAACTCTAACGTCAATAGGTCAATGTGGCGGTGTAGCCGAAAACAACATCTCTCAATGGTGATCATAACGATGCCATTTTCGGCTGGTCCTATAAATTTTCCTGTAACCTTTATACTTCATTGAAGTCAAAAAAATAACTCTGCAACCTTTATATTTCACTGAAGTCAGAGAAAACCTCTGTATCCTGGATACCTCAGTGAAATAAGAGTACCCATTCGTAACCTTAATGCTTTCAAGAAGACGGATGAAACAAATCGGCATTAATACCTCATATGTCTCAAAATAAAACTTGCGAGAACCTCAATGGTGTCATTAGAGACATACTAATTTGACAAAACCGTCATGCTCAAGATAAACACCGGATCTTGAGACTTTCAAACATGTGCACATGTAATATTCAACAAAATGAATAACAGATGATCATCATACAATATCAAAATCATCAAATGTCTCAAGACATACATCAACATCGATGTTTAAAACCAGCAAAATGAAGACTCCCACTAACCAAGTATATCAAAAGACTCTACCACCCCCATGCTTGTAACATGACCCCGAAAAATACCAGGAGGTAGTCCCTTAGTTAATGGATCTGGAATCATTGCGTCAGTGCAGATGTGCTCAATCTCAACATCCCCTTTCTTTATATAATCCCTGACAACGAGATATTTTATCTCTATATGCTTCGAATCACTAGAACTTTTATTGTTCTCTGAGAACATCACAGCTGCGCTATTATCACAAAATATCATCAGTGGTCTGCACATAGAATCTACAATCACAAGCCCGCTAAATGACGTGTGTTACCGCCCCATAACATGCCACAAACTCTGCTTGCACAGTGGAGGAAGCTGTCAGAGTTTGTTTCACACTTTTCCAAGAAATTGCCCTTCCAGCCATCATGAATATATATCCTGAAGTAGATTTCCTATCATGTGGACATGTCCCAAAATCAGAATCAGTATAACCATCTACTTCAAGATTGTCTAAGCGCATGTACATAAGCATATAATCACGTGTCCCCTTCAAATACCTCATGACTTTCTTGGCAGCCATCCAACGATCGAGACCTGGATTAGACTGATATCTGCCAAGGACACTCACAGCAAATGCAATATCAGGCCTAGTGCATACCTGTGCATACATTAAACTCCCAACGACACTAGCATAAGGTATATTTACCATCGACTTCTTTTCGAAGTCATTCTTGGGACATTGATTTTTACTGAATTTGTCCCCATTTTGTATAGGCGTAACACTTGGTTTACAACCTTCCATCTCAAAACGCTTAAGCACTCTATCAATGCATGCTCTTTGAGAAAGTCCCAACAGCCCACGAGATCTATCTCGATGTATATCTATCCCGAGAACAAAAGATGCCTCTCCAAGATCTTTCATATCGAAAGACCTCGTTAACATCAATTTAGTCTAATGTAGCAAACTAACATCACTACTAGCAAGAAGGATATCATCTACATACAAGACCAGAAATATGTATTTGCTCCCACTGGTCTTTAGATAGATACAATGATCTACCTTATTCTCTACAAAACCAAAAGAAGTCACTACTTCATCAAATTTCAAGTACCACTGACGAGATGCCTGTTTGAGACCATAAATGGACTTCTTAAGTTTACAGACCATGTTCTCCCTACCAATTTCCTCAAAACCCTCTGGCTGCTCCATATAAACATCCTCTTCAAGACTACCATTTAAAAAAGCAGTCTTAACATCCATCTGATGTAGTTCAAGATCATAATGTGCAACCAAAGCCATAATAATGTGAAAACCGTCCTTAGAAGAAACGGGAGAGAAGGTCTCGGTATAATCAATGCCTGGTTGCTGGGTAAACCCTTTCGCCACTAATCTCGCCTTATAGCGATCCACCTTTCCATTGGCATCCCGCTTAGTTTTGACACCCAACCGGACGATGACCATCAGGTAAATCTACAAGCTCCCACACACTATTCTGTGACATAGAAAACATTTCATCTCGCATAGCATCAAGCCACATACTGTTGTGGGAATCAGCAACAGCCTCCCAATAACTTAGAGGATCTGTCAAATAAACATCAGATTCCCCAAGATAAACAATATAATCATCACTGATAGCGGGTCGTTTTTGTATAACAGACCTTCTAACAGGAACCTCATGAGAAGTATCCTGTGAAGAAGACGTACGCTGTGCAGAGGAACTATTAACAATAGGATGTTCAACAACGTCACTGGGTACAATAGACACATCATTACGTGGGATAGGGATAGGAAAAAACACTCTCTCATTCTGTTCAAAAGTGTCAGCACCATCAACACCAGTACTAATATCATCAGCAACATCAAACTCCAAGAACTTTGCATTCCTAGAGTCAATCACTGTCCTCCCACGACTAGGACAATCAAACCTGTACCCTTTAGACCTATCAGGATATCCAATGAAAAAGCAACGAGTAGTCTTTGAATTAATTTTACTCATATTGGGATTGAAAATTTTCACCTCAGCAGGACACCTCCGTACATGAAGATGATTAAGGCTAGGTTTACGACCTTACGACCAGTCCAAATTTCGAAAGGAGTTTTAGGCACAGATTTTGAAGGAACACGGTTAAGGATGTATAAAGCAGATCTAAGCGCCTCACCCCATAAAAAACTTGGTAGGTTAGACCTACTCATCATGCTTCTCATCATATCCATAAGGGTGCGATTCCGCCTTTCGGCCACACCATTTTGTTCGGGCGTATAAGGCATAGTATATTGTGGAACAGTCCCACATTCCTGTAAGTACTCACCACCACGATCAGACCATACTACCTTAATGATTCTCCCTATTTGCTTCTCGACTTCAGTTTTAAAAATTTTGAATTTGTCAAGAGCTTCTGACTTCTCTTTAATGAAATAGAGATAGCCATACCGAGAAAAATCATCAATGAATGTTATAAAATATTTATTTCTACACAAGGTAGTAGGATAAGGTCCAGAGATATCAGTGTGAATGATTTCTAAAAGCTCCGAGCTACGAGTAGATCCTTTCTTCTTAGACTTAGTGAATTTGCCTTTAAAGAAATCAACACAAATATCTAGATCACTAAAATTAAGAGAAGGTAGAATTTCACTTTTAACTAATCTTTGAATCCTTTCTCTTGATATGTGACCTAAGCGTTTGTGCCACAATAGACAAGAACTTTCAATAGACAAAGATCTCTTGGAGGAACTCGACTCAACAGAAAGGTTTTGGAAATGAGTAGGAGTCAAAAGTAATTGGAACAATCCATTATTTAAAATTCCAGAACCAACAACCTGGGAATTCAAAGACAATTGGACTGAACCTCGTTCGAAAAGAAAAGAGTAACCGCTGGAGTTCAAAGCTGAAATAGAAATCAAGTTTCGTCTAATAGTGGGAACATAAAAGACATTTCTCAATATGAGAACATGATTTGACTCTAGAACAAGATGGACAACTCCTATGGACTCGACTTTGACTTCTCGTTTCCACTTTAAGCTTTGACTCCGTCTCACTTGGTTTCCTTATGCTCTTGAACCCCTGCAATGTCATAGTAACATGCACAGAGGCACCACTATTAATCCACCAAGAGCTAGGTGAGACATCAATTAGATTTGACTAAAAACAAACAAAAACAGATGAGTTACCTCCGGACTTATTTTGCTCAAGTCGAGCCTTTAACTTAAAGCAATCTTTCTTTAGATGTCCCAGTTTTTGACAATAGAAGCATTTGCCATCTTTCTTAAAAGGAGCTCTAGGACCTCCCTCACTCTGATCGTGGCCACGCCTCTTAAAGCCCTTATTCTTAGAAGCACTAGGGTGAAAACGCTTAGAATGCTTCTTACCCTTTACAAAAGAAGGTCTAGAGGAAGACACAAGAAAAGCACTCTCACTCTTCTCCCTCTTAAATTTCTCCTCCTCTGCCATACACTTACTGATCAAATCATTGACAGTCCAACTCTCATTTTGGGAGATAAAAGCAGTTTTTATTTGAGAGAAATTCGGATGCAAGGAATTGAGAGCATGAAAAATAATGAACTTATCTGGCAGAGGAATTTCAAGACTTTTCAGTTTGGACTGGAGGGAAATCATTTTTAGGATGTAGTCTCTCACTCCTCCCACATTATCATAAGACATACTCGTCAACTTCTTCAGAAGAACACTAGATTCAGCCATATCGGGTACAAGGTACATTTCTCCAAGAGCAGTGAGCAACTCCCTAGCAGTAGAAGTCTTGGGTAGGCCACTCAACAGATGTTCTGAGATAGATCTCCTCATGGCTAGAAAGCTCATATAGTTTGAATTCTCCCACTTACTAAAATACTCGTTTTCCATTGGAATACTAGCCTCTGTAAGTGGAGTAGGGCGATCCACACGCAAAGCAAGATCCAGATTGACAAATCACAGGGCATACAGAAGTTTGTCCTTCCACTTATTATAATTTGATCCATTCAGGATCTCAACAACATGAACACCTTCAGTGTTTAAAGCAAGAGTGACTGAAAACAAAAGGCAACAATATATGAATGAACAAAAAATGTAATAGTCAATAAATTAGACTATCAACAAGAGCATCTCAAACAACGCCAAATGCAGAAAATCCAACACCTTTGGGCAAAAGGTACCCACACTATCAAAGTCAAGACATTCTAATAACCCTCAACAAGTTAGAGAAAATCCCACCTGCACTTCGAGTGAGCCACTTTGACAGCCATGCACTCAAAGCACAAATGTGAGACATCTCACTTACTGAGAATATGTGCGATTGTAAGAAACTTCGCCTGTCACTTCGGTCGAGTCTCTTTGGTAACCAAACAACCAAAGCACAAATTCGAAAGCCACTCACCATGAATGCACATGCTTGTGAGACAACTCATTTGTCACTGTAAGCGAGCCACTTTGGCAGCCAAGCAGTCATAGCTCAAATAAGAAGTCACCCCACATGTTCACTCATACAAAATAACATGTTGTCCAGTCACGAAAATTATAAAACAACTCAGTACGATTTATCCACAAATGGCGAACAGTAATGATAATAAATACTGATAATAATAAATTAGATGAATAAAATCATCTTTTCGTAAAAGAATATTGACTTTATTTTTATTTCAATTGAATTATTTCAATTGAAACCACGTGCACCCACGGTAACAATCTGCGGGATTTCTTTTTTTTTTTTTAATTTTTATGTTTGTAAACCCACAGCCCTGGCGTGGGTCCGAGGAAAACCTCTTTTTTTTTTTTACTTTCTGTCCTTTCCGTCCAGGTATGAATCCCCGTTCCTTTTATTATTATTATTATTATAAAATAATAATTTTAATAACTTAAATATTCTGTCTCATCCCACGACAGACAATATGGATTTCAACTTTAGTGTCAAAATTTTTTTTTTAAATAATTGAGATTATAAGCCGTATCTAATCTAGAATTCATAAACCCCTGAGATTGATGGGAATCATTCGTCAGATTAGAAATCAAACGAAGAACCCTAAAATTAAAAAACCCTAAATCGGAACGATAAAATAATATCAGGAAATCGATCCCAAATCGACGTACGGTTGCTCTGATACCACATGTAAACGAATTAATCGCTTACCCAAGATCTCCGCAGTCGATTTGGAACACTAAAAGGAAGAAAACTGAAGCGTACATGTTTGCGCCATAATCCCCAATACAAAAGCGGAAGCCAAGATTCGGATCTACAAGAACAACCAACAAAGTGCCCTAGGTCTTCCCCTCCCTGTTGACGAGACGGCCGATGGAACTGTCTGATTGATTCATCAGTGGGAGAAGGGACCTAGCGTTACTATAAACGTGACGGGCCCTTCCATCACGGGCTTCCGTCAACATTTGGCCTACACCGAATTGCCGTCTAGCCCACATCAATAATAGATAACTGAGATGCCGCAAAATCCATAGATCACCCAAAACTTAAAGGGGTTATCATGCATTATCCCGTAATTAACATACAGCCCGTTTTTTAAAAAATAAACAAAACAATTAATTATAGCCCAAAAGAATTTTAAACAAAGAAATAAAAATAAAATAAAATATTAATAAAAATTGCAGGATTTACTGAACGTATATTGAATGGATACATACGTAAGTGAGACCCGTGTCGTTTATCTATCATAGATGGTCACCGAGGTCGCAGCGATGCCGTTTCGGACCGATTGCTCGTTTTCCCAATAAAAAACGGTCCTCGAATGAGCCGGACATGTTTGAATATGACCGAGAGTCTTCTAGTGAAACTAATGACCCAAGTACGAGAAACTCCTCTAGTAAAAACACAGGAAAAACTAGTCGACGACCAAACAATATTGTCATGGGGACAAGAGTTTTGAACGGGGAGAGGTCAAAATATAATTTAGGGAGGGCCGAGATTGTCAAAACTAGCGGGCTTTCATAAAAAGTTATAGTGATCCCCATCATCACTTAAAATACAACTTATCATTTATTATATTCCACCCACTAATCATTTATTATATTCCACCCCCACTGACTCGTGTCTTAAATTAATGAAATGAACCCTCGCGCGGTTGCATCTCGATTTTTACAAATCTTTATGTCTGTCCCCAAATCAACCTAATATATATATATATATATATATATAATCCATACATACATAAACAAATAAATACATAATAATAATAATAATAATAATAATAATAATAATAATAATAATAATAATAATAATAATAATAATAATAATAAATGACGAGGAGGCGATGACTGACTGACTCTCACATGGGAATGGGATTCGTAATAGTCGTAAATATGCTACTTTTTACCATTGATTTGATGCTCTCTATGAATAATCAAAACGTGAACAAAATCATTCGAACATCATCAACTTCATATTTAACCGACTTAGAATCGTCACGCTGAAGCATTTGATCAGTTCATTACGATGAGTCTAGTACGCCATCTATCTAAACCTTCTTTTTATGTATCTCCAAAGGTACATCATCCATGTATTAAATTGCTCGTTCAATCTCCAACAGCATTAGCTTATCAGGTGTTGTTGTTGTTGTTGTTGTAAGGTCCAGTATACGTTCATTAAAGTCATTTGTTTGACGTTCAATGTAAAAGTAATCCAATCACGATCCAAACTCGAATTCCAAATCCAATGTTGTTCATTTATATATAGATTATGCTTAATCTACTATTTAAAAGAATTAATAAGAAATAGTACTTAAATTACAAATTAAAAGTATAATTATATTTAAAATATTGATATAATCTTGAACAGACAGAGGCCTAAATTATATGACTTGGTTATGGCTTCTTGTTCAATAGTAAGAGAACATATCTTGTTTACATTTATCGGCAAAAACGACAATTCTTTTAACAGAGACAAAATGGCTTTATGAAGTGTTCGTCCTACTCACTTTATCCAAGAAGGAACAAGTGCCATCGATATTACGAAACCGGGTGTTTTAAGAGAAATTTCAAAAAAAAAATGGTCCTTCAAACTTTTAAGAGTTGTGTGTAATAAAATATATTCCATATGGTGTTTTTGGGTAGTAATATCACATTGGTATAAACTCAACATGAACTTAATAACTCATTTTCTTTCTCATGAAAACATTTTAATTAGCGTATCCATTCATAAGTAAGGGACGCGTCTTCATTTGGTTATCCGTAATTATGTGATATTAAACACGCTTATGAACGCGTCCTCCTGATATTGGAAAACGTAGATCCACTTTGCTCAACAAGTCACGTCCATCATCTGAACCTACCAAAAAAGAAGGGTGAGATTGTGATTACAGAAAAAGTTTAGCCCGTAAGGTCACAAAAGTGAGTAAGTGATATTGTGAACGCCAGCAAAAGTCAAAGTCGCTTAGAAGTCATATCAAGTTGGATCTTCCTTGGTCTCTGTCCACTCTTCACAGGGTTTCCCTCCACGAGCGACGTCCTCCTTCCTCTGCTGTAGTTGTATCCACCCGAATGTCCTCCTTAACCAGAGTAGCGTGGCCAGGTGCGGGGGCGTTTGGGTCGCTGCCACTTCTCCGGACTCAGAGTCAGACCGGGCCGACTACCGTCGGGCCTCGAGCACCCAGGCAGGTTGTTACAACCCCAAAATATGTTTATGTAAACAATAAATTTGATTGAAATTTTGGTTTAGAAACAAACTACAAGTAAAGCATTATTATATTAATGTTACATTTAAATTAAGAAGTTGAGATTAATCAAGAAACCATGTGCTTAGGATAAGTTATGTGTCTTGAGTTTTTAGTACCCGAAAACATATAGTTTGATATAATTTATCATCCATTAGTTCGTTATATCAAAGATAATTAATTAAGGACATGTTTGATATACAAATCGGTGCTGATTCTACAACTTTTTTTCGTGAAGAATCAGAGTGAATTAACTTGTATTTCCCAATTAATTATAAGTTAGATTTTGTAACATGGGGATCTGAATTCCAAATTAATTATGCTCTTGATGAAAGCCATTTGCTGTCTATATGAACTGACTATCATGGAGGGGTCTCTCCATTAGTTAATACTAACTATCAAACACAATGGCCCCAAACTCCATCATCCTTTCTTTCATTTTCCTGCTCTTGTTGTCGATAAGCCCCAGTCTTGAATCGGATAATGTCACGAGGTTTGCAAAGAATCACCTCAAGGCCTTTGGCTACTTATCGGGGGATTACAAGTCGACCGACGACGACACCTATGACGAGGCCTTGGTGTCTGCCCTGAGGAAGTACCAAACTTTCTTTGGATTGAATGTCTCGGGAAGAATAGATCCCGACACGTTGATGATGATGAGTCGGCCTCATTGCGGTGCCCCCGACCGTCCCTCGACGGATGATGTCCACAACATCACGCCCAAGTATGCTTTCTATCCACAAAAACCCGTTCATTATAAGTCATTTGTTTGACGTTCGATGTAAATGAACTCCAGTCACGATCAAAACTCGAAATCCAAATCCAAAGTGTTTGTTTTTACGTAAATATCATGTCGGCCCACCGTGGCCCCAAAATAGCCCACAACCCCAACTCAACGATATGATACCCTCCCGTGGCATAGCCCAGTCCGCATACTTCTTTGATCGTGGACCCTAAAGGCTACAACAGTCGAAGCATTAATAAGTAATTATTCAATAATTATTTAGTTAATAAATAATTATTTAATTACGAAATTAAATAATAGAACATTTAATATAAGAAAATATATTAGGGTTTCTCCTTTGAAGGCTTCAATAAATTTAAATTTTAAAAAAGAAAATATAAGAACTCGCTGGTGCGTCTACTACACACAAATAAAAAACTAACAAAAATGGCTAACGATGGGCTGCGGAAAGACATACTTATCTTAGTTATAAAAAAGTGTACTTTTGCCATTGTATTAAGTAACGAGAAAGTGGTAAAAATATGTCACAGGCAGGCGGATGTTTCTCTATGGGATGGGCATGGCGAGGGGTGGAGTGGGAGTAATTTAAAACCCGTTCCCACCTTCTAGTTTGTGAAAATTTGATCATCTCGCAGTGGATTTGTTGACATGGTTTTCATTAAAACCTGCTGAAGCTAACTTCCATCGAGTGAATACGGGGGGATGATAAATAATTTTATGTGGAATTATTTTTGCACTTGTTATATTAATATTTCAAATTTGAAATAGTATAATTAAATAATTAATTTATTAAATTAATTTGATGATGTTTATTTTTAATGGAAAGTAAACATACCTTAATTGAATATATTTATAGAATTTAGAAAATATACAAGTTATTGTTCGTCCTCACGTTTTTTTTTTTGAAAATAAAAAATCGATTTTTACGTTAGGAAGTAATTTTATAAAATCTATTAATTGATTGAAAATCAAAATCACCGGTTGATTTTGTTGAAACCGTAAGGAAACAAATTAAAACATAACATTAAAATAAAATCACAAAAAGGGTCGTTGTGCAGTGAATCACAGAGGGAGTTAACTGTTTTTGTTTATTAATATCACATTGGTATAAACCCAACATGGAAAAAAGAACTAAAATTGAAAGACTCAATAATACATTTTCTTTCTCATGAAAGCATTTTATTGGCGTATCCATTCACAAGTAAGGGACGCGTCCTCGTTTGGTTATCCGTAATTATGTGATATCAAACACGCTTGTGAACGCGTCCTCCTAATATTGGAAAACTTAGATCCACTTTGCTCGACAAGTCACGTCCATCATATGAACCTACGAAAAAAGAAGGGTGAGATTGTGATTACAGAAAAAGTTTAGCCTGTAAGGTCACAAAGTGAGCAAGTGATAGTGAACGCCATCCAAAGTCAAAGTCGCTTAGAAGTCATCAAAAGTTTGTCATAAAACTTTCTCATAGACTCCGACTCATCATCGCGCGTCTACTTTTCCAAAGTCTCCTTCATGTAAACTTTTACGCGCGTGATTTATAAGCTTAAATGATAAAAAAAATCTTTATATTGTGAATTAAAAAATGTACCTAATTTTGAAAGATATTTTCTTTGTTTTCTTCATGTCCACTCTAAGCCCAGCACATAAGCCCGACGTGATTCAAATTTAAAATTAATTGACAATAAAGTGAGTAATTTATTAAATATTTATGCTAGTTTGGGAGGCATTTTCTATCTAATGTAGGACTTGGGAATCTTGCTAACTTTTATCGGCAAAAACGACATTTCTTAGAAGTCGGTCAGGTCACAAAAGTGAGCAAGTGATATTGTGAACGCCATCCAAAGTCAAAAGTCGCTTCCAAGTCATCAAAAGTTTGTCGGAGATTATTGTCGGCGAAAGTAATTTTCCAGTTAGAAAATTATGGGTTTATTAAAAAAGTCGTGAAAAGGGAGGATTATAAAAGATGCCACCAAAGAGTAGAGTTGGGTTACTCACAACTACTAGTCATAAAAAATAATTATGGGTTCATGCTCTGCTTTTATGATATTATTCACTTGCCTCAGGCTTTCTTTTTTTGTCCAGGCAGCAGCGGTGGCTAAGACCAACGAGACCGACCGGGCTGCATTGCTTGAGTTCAGGCGCAGCATACCCGACGACCGCGATGGGGTACTCACCTCGTGGAATGACACCGTCCACTTCTGTCGTTGGCCGGGCGTAACTTGCAGCACGATACGTCCCCGCGTCACCAAATTGTGGCTCCCGGCCTCCAGACTGGGGGGCTCCTTGTCACCCTACATTGGGAATCTCAGCTTCCTCAGGATAATCAACATCAGGAACAACAGTTTTGCTGGCGAAATCCCCCCTGAAATCGGGAACTTGCCTCGTCTGGCATTGTTGGGCCTGGATAATAACTCGTTTTCGGGTCAGCTCCTGGAGAACATCTCTGGTTGCACAAACCTACAAGTTGTCCTTCTAGGGTACAACCAGCTTGTTGGAGAAATACCTCGTGGATTATCCGCTCTGTCGAAGCTTCGAATCTTCCAGGTCATCAAAAACCATTTCACCGGGAAGTTCCCTGATTTCTTCAGCAACATCTCGTCTCTAGAGGTTATTGATGGAAGCGATGATGGCTTCAGCGGCCGCATCCCAGCATCTCTTGGGCGATTGCAAAGGTTGCAATGGATTAGTCTCGCAGGAAACTACATTTCCGGTACGGTACCCGCCTCGATTTTCAACATAACCTCGCTGACGGTAATAGAGTTCTCGTTTAACAAACTCAAGGGAGGTCTCCCTCTGGATCTTGGAATCACTCTTCCCAATCTCCTGGACTTCCATTTCAGTAGTAATCAGTTGACCGGACCTATTCCTCCTTCAATAGCAAATGCAACAAACTTACGGAGCCTACAGTTGACCCAGAACAATTTCACCGGATCGGTACCTGATCTAAAAAATCTCAATCAGTTTGGCAGGCTTGTAATTGGTGGCAATCAATTGGGAAGCGGCACGTCGGGGGACTTGAAATTCATCGAATCCCTCAATTCCACCAAGCTGTGGGTTCTGGAATTCAGTTTAAATAATTTCGGAGGTAAGTTGCCTCAATCTATAGGGAACTTATCTTCCAATTTGTACTATTTGGCATTCTGGTCCAATCAGCTGACGGGGAACCTCCCTTCAAGCATAGGGAATCTTCACAACCTGGAACTTCTAGATATTAGCAGCAATCCGTTGAATGGAATGCTTCCAAAGGAAATCGGTAACCTCCACAAGTTGAAGATCCTAAATGCACAATACAACAAATTCATTGGGAAAAACCCATCTTCTCTTGGAAATTTGACTATGTTGACGAAATTGACGTTGCAAGGGAGCGGATTCAGTGGGAGTATACCAGCAAGCCTCGGAAATTGCCAAAACTTGATCGCTTTGGATCTATCTAGAAACAACCTGAGTGGGTCTACACCATCGCAAGTCTTGGGTATTTCTTCCTTATCATACTTTCTCGATTTATCTCGAAACAAATTAACAGGCTCTCTGCCAGATGAAGTTGGCCACCTGAAGAACCTTGCAATATTAAATATGCACGGGAACCGACTGTCTGGCCCACTCCCAAGCACTCTCGGCGGATGCACCAGCTTGGTGTTATTGGACATCGGGAATAATATGTTTGAAGGCAACATTTCCACATTTCTATCTCCTCTAAAAGGACTTCAAGAAATAGACTTATCACAGAATAACTTCTCTGGCCGGGTACCGAAATTCTTAGGAGACTTCCAGCTCACATACCTCAATCTATCATTCAATCACTTCGAGGGAGAAGTTCCAAATAGAGGAGTCTTCCGAAATGCCACAGGGGTCTCCGTAATGGGAAATTACAAACTTTGTGGCGGGATTCCAGCATTGAAGTTACCAATCTGTCCTACTTCTAAACTGAAGCGCGGATGGAAAAAAATGTTGTCCAAGATCCTCATTGCGATTGCCAGTGGGATTGCTTTCTTGTTCGTTTTGCTTTTGCTGCTTGCATCGCATCGTTGCATGAAAAGAAAAAGGAGGAGACACTTGAGGTCGCAGTCTAGCTTGGTTCCCAAAGGCCCATGTCCACAAATTTCTTACCAGGATATAATCAAGGCGACCAGTGGGCTCAATCAAAATAACTTGATCGGTGTCGGTGGTTTTGGTTCCGTGTATAAGGGGATCCTTGGAAATTCTAATAATGTTGTAGCCATTAAGGTTCTCGACCTCCGAACTCAAGCAGCTGCGAAGAGTTTTGTGGCAGAGTGTGAGGTATTGAAGAAGATTAGACACCGAAATCTCGTTAAGATTTCTACTGTCTGCTCGTCCATCGACTTCCGAGGTAATGATGTTAAGGCGCTTGTGTATGAGTACATGGAAAATGGAAACCTAGAAGATTGGCTGCATCCTAAAGTTACACACGAGGGAGTGTGCCGGCAGTTAAGTTTAAGGCACAGGCTGAGTATTGCCGTGGACATTGCATGTGCTGTGGAGTATTTGCATCACGAGTGTGACGTGTCGGTGATTCACTGTGATTTGAAGCCGAGCAATGTTCTCCTGGATGTGGATATGACAGCAAAGGTCGGTGATTTCGGACTCACGAGAATTCTCTCTGCCGGTGATGTTGTTGTGCAAGTAAGCTCGACAGGAGTGAGAGGGACGGTCGGCTACAGTCTTCCAGGTGCGTGGATTTTAATGTAAATGTGGTTTTAGATATTTTTTAGCTCGTAGTCAGTAATATATAGGTGGTTTAACACGAAATGTTGTAGAGTACGGAATGGGAAGACAAGTGTCGAGGGAAGGTGATGTTTACAGTTTTGGAATTCTTCTCCTGGAGATGTTTACGGGAAAGAGGCCGACCGACGACATGTTCCAGGATGCTTGGAACATCCGAAGCCATTGCGAGGCCGGGTTGCCGGAAAGAGCGGGAGAAGTAGCAGACCCTTGTATGTTTCTAAATGAGTTTGGAGTAGGATCGAGCCTCCATGCTCCGCGAAGGAATCTAGAATGTCTGGCGAAGGTGTTCGAAATCGGAGTGGCATGTTGTAGTGAGTCGCCGGGAGAAAGGATGGACATCCGCGAGGCCGCAGCGAAACTACGATCCATCAAATCTCTGGCGGGGTGATGCTCCGAATCCCGAATGCCAGCCTGAAGGATTGTATCCCTGATCGCTTGCTTGTTTGCTGGTGGTAGCCGAAATAACTCAAATCCAAAGTATTTGTCTCTGCTTGTTCCTGTTATTTATTTGACAGAAAACGAAGATGACGTGGATGCAATTCAAAGACTGCCATCCTCTAAGGTCAACAAGGAAGCAGTTTAATAAGAGATGTTTGTTAGGCTTTAGGTCGACACAACACGCGGAGTCGCAAATCTTCTTCATGGAAACCCTGCTTGATTTAGATCGGGAAGATCGTACGATTTTATGTTATGACACCGTATACTATGGATCGAATCCGTATTCAATCCTATTTCCGATAGGAGCAACTGATTATGGAGAAATCTTTTACGAAGGAGATACATTAGTTACATTTATATATGAAAAATCGAGATCCGGTGATATATTTATCTTTAATATACCAGGGGTATCTCAATGATGACTTTATTTCATTAAATTAGCAATAAAATGAAAAAAATTAGCATTTCCTAATCTTCTCAAATATATTTATTTGTGTCACGGTATATTTGAAGAATTTTTAAAGAATTTTTTCTTTAATTTCAAAAACATGTATGTAAGTTCATTTGAAGAATTAATCCAGGAAAGAAAATTGATTTCCAATTGTTTAGTAAGTTAGTAATAAATCCCTAAAATTTGTGTTGAACGTAATAAAATAAATAATTTATTTATTTTAGGTAAAATCGAATAAAATATCTGATTATACATTTCCAAAAAGAATCGTAATTGCCATACTTTTAGCATTCTTATATGACAAAAAAAGAGAAAATAAAGAAAAATCATCCCATGCTCAATTTTCTTTTCCAGGTTTTCTTTTTAAAATTTGAAACTTATTGTTTTATGAGCTCAACAATTTCAAAACTAAAATTAGAAAACAATATCCGAATATTATGATTAAAACCAAAGTGTAAATATTAACAGCAAAATCCATTTTATGTAAACAGAAATCCAGCCTCATAATTTATTAATGCAAACAAGATATATCTTACTTCAGTGAATTTAATTATATTCTAAAGCAAAATATTGATGAATAGTGCCGACAGCCATTTGTTTTTCTAAGTAATCTAACTATCATGGGGGAACAAGTACTGCTATCAAAGGCAATGGCCCCAAACTCCATCAAGCTTTCCGACTTTTTTCGTCTCTTGCTGCCGATAAGCCCTAGTCTCAAAGTTGATGTCATGAGGTTTGCAAGGAATCACCTCAAGACATTTGGCTACTTGCCGAGGGATTATACCTTGAATGACGACACCTCCCATGACGATGCCCTGGTATCTGCCCTGAGGGAGTACCAAACTTTCTTTGGATTGAATGTCTCCGGAAGAATAGAGCCTGACATGCTGATGTTGATGTAGATCCCCCAAATTGTGCGTAGGATTGGTCGATATTTAGTTCAAACCTGTTTGTGATTTATCCCAAAGACGAGAGGACCAATTCGCAATTGTCCAAATCGGACTACTTTGAAAGATGCGAAAATTCGTACATTTAATCTGAAATTTTACAAAAGAAACAAAAAAGGGAGAGCGAGCTTCTGCAGGGAGGAGGGGTCGCAGCCCAAAAAGCCCACGTGCATTAGGAAGGGAGCCTCCCACCTGTGCCTGATTCCCACTTGCCTAACACCGACCTGCAGAGAAGAAAAGGAGGAAATCAGACGGAGAAGACAGAGTAGAAGTCGTCACCTCCTTCCCCCCCCTCCTCGACAAGCCTTGCGATTCCAGTATAGCGCCCGCCATCCCACCCGCACACAAGAGACTCAAGCAACAGTCTCGTCACCTTATCCCACTTGATCCCCACTTGTATGTCGTCCCACCGCCCGAGCCCTGCAGTTGCTGAAAGAAAAGACGTCAGACACAAGACAGGAAGAGATATAAAATAGGCAATCACAATGAGCAACATATTGATGTGCATCCTTAAATAATGCAGGCTAGAAAAAACCTGATTAAAGAACCTTTGTCGCGGTTTTGTGGCCACCGTAGTGCCCACCATAAGGCGATGCGTGGCACTGTTCTAATATCTTCTGCATTTCCTCCTCTGGTACACATCTGCGAATGATTTGATCTGCACACTTTTTGAATAAAAGTGGTTCATCCCAAAAATAATATCTAACATCATGTACAAACCTTTTTCTTTGTTGGTACAACTGATCTGGCAGTAGGATATCAGCTACAATGTAGTTCACATAATCAGCATACCATGGTGTAGCCACATCAACCCCAAACAGTTGTTCGTCGGGAAACGCACCATTTATAAGTGTTCCTTTGGGATCCTATTGTCGTTTTCTAGCTTTGATAAATGGTCTGCCACCTGAATGTCCGCTCCTTTCCTGTCAACAATCTCAAGATTGAATTCTTGAAGCAATAAAACCCATCGAATAAGTCGCGGTTTTGCATTAGCCTTTGAAATTAAATATTTTATTGCTGCATGGTCAGTGTGTACAATAACTTTCGATCCAATGAGATAAGATCTGAATTTATCAAAAGCATGAACTATGACTAACATTTCTTACTCAGTGGTTGTGTAATTTACTTGTGCACTATCCAATGTTTTACTAGAATAATAGATTGCATGGAATACATTATCTTTCTTCTGGCCAAGCACAGCTCCAACAGCAAAGTCACTCGCATCACACATTAGCTCAAAAGGCATTGACCAATTTAGTGCAACAATAATTGGTGCGGAAACTAACCTCTTTTTAAGCTCGATGAATGCCTCTATGCATTTGCCATCAAAGACAAATGCGGTATCCTTCTCCAACAGGTTGCAAAGTGGTTTCGTTATCTTGAAGAAATCCTTGATAAATCTTCTATAAAAACCTGCATGGCCAAGAAAACTACGCACTCCCTTCACAAATGAAGGTGGTGGTAAGCGTTCAATTGTTTCCACCTTAGCTTTGTCGACTTCAATTTCGCTTTCTGAAATTCTGTGGCCTAAAACAATTCCTTCACGAACCATAAAGTGACATTTCTCCCAATTGAGAACAAGATTAGTTTCTTCGCATCGAGTAAGCACCGCAGATAAATTATCAAGACAATTCTCGAAAGATAATCCAAAAACAGAGAAATCGTCCATAAATACCTCAATACTTTGCTCGATCATATCAGAAAAAATTGCAGTCATGCACCTTTGAAAAGTGGCAGGTGCGTTACACAATCCGAAAGGCATCCGGCGGAAGGCGAACGTTCCATAAGGGCAGGTGAATGTTATCTTTTCCTGGTCTTTCGGTACGATTGCAATTTGATTGTAACCTGAATATCCATCAAGAAAACAATAAAAACTTTTTCCAGCTAAACGATCAAGCATTTGATCAATAAAAGGTAAAGGAAAATGATCTTTGCAGGTGGCTGCATTTAGTTTCCGATAATCCATGCAAACCCTCCAACCGGTGACTGTTCGCATTGGGATGAGCTCATTCTTTTCGTTTTCCACCACGGTCATGCCACCTTTCTTTGGAACGCATTGAACTGGACTTACCCACGAACTGTCTGAGATGGGGTATATGATTCCTACATCTAGCCACTTTATTATTTCTTTTCTTACCACCTCTTTCATATTCGGGTTGAGCCTCCTCTGTTGCTCGATCGAAGCTTTCTTGTTATCTTCAAGCCTGATCTTATGCATGCATATCGCAGGACTAATTCCCTTAATGTCTGCGATGCTCCATCCAAGAGCTGTTTTGTGTTCTCGAAGCACTCGCAATAGTTCCTCTTCCTGTTTGTTAGATAATGCTACAGAAATAATAGTTGGAAGAGTACTAGCTGAACCTAAAAATGAATACCTCAGGTGCTCCGGTAGTGGTTTAAGTTCTAACTTCAGCGGCTCTTCGATTGATGGTTTTGCTGCAGAGATGGGGCGTTCCAATGGTTCAACCCGTGGCATATAACGCATATATGCAGCTTGCTCTATCTCAGCTTCATCACTCTTCGTTATAACACATTCCGGTTCTTCCTCTTGTGGCCACTTTTCGATTGGTGCAAGCACGTATTTTTCAAACAAGTCTCCATACAAGATTTCATCGTTCACATCCACGAAGCTGCATTCATCATTCTCGTTAGGAATACTCATGACATTACATATGTTAAAAGTTACCTCTTGATCATGGACGCGCATGGTAAGTTCGCCCTTTTGTATGTCAATCAAAGTTCGTCCTGTGGCTAAGAAAAGTCGTCCCAATATGATTGGAATTTCTCGATCTTCTTCATAATCTAAAATGAAAAAACCAGCTGGGAAAATAAATTTATCAACCTTTACCAGCACGTTTTCAATTACGCCCTTTGGATAAGTGCAAGACCGATCAGCTAATTGCAAAGTTAAAGATGTCGGTTTTACCTCTCCAATGTTCAACTTCTCAAAGATAGAAACTGGCATCAAATTGATGCTTGCACCTAAATCACAGAGGGCATAACATGAAAATTGAGTTCCAATGCTACAAGGGATAGTGAACTTACCTGGGTCCTCTAACTTAGGTGGTAGCTTCTTTTTCAATATGGCACTGCACTCCTCAGTAAGTGCAATTGTCTCATGCTCACCGATTCTTCTCTTTCTTGACAACACCTCCTTCATGAATTTGGCATATTTGGGCATTTGCTCCAAAGCTTCCGCAAATGGAATATTAATATGTAATTGCTTAAAAACATCTGGAAACTTTCTGAATTGATGCTCGTTAGTAGATTTTTTAAGCCTTTGCGGAAAATGAATTTTGGGTACAAATGGTGGTTTCGAGGTGTGTACCTTTGTGGTTGCTTCATCGGTTGGCCCCTTATCATTTGTCCTTCGCTTGTTTTCTGTTTATTGCGCTTCTCTCTAGCTTGTTCCTTCTCCACCTCCATCTTTTCGAAGGCTTCTTCGAAATCACGACCATTGTGAAGGGTGACGGCGTTGCAATGCTCTCTTTTGGGATTTACCTCAGTGTTGCTTGGTAAAGTTCCATGTGGTCTGCAGGTAATAGAACTAGCAATTTACCCTATTTGCACTTCCAATTGTTTAATGGACGTAGCATGGTCCTTCAGGATCATCTCTTAACGTTTTTGAACCTCCTCTTGTTGTTTCCGGGTCTCCTCTTGACTGGCAAGCAATCGAGTTAGTAATTCATCAACATTAAGCCTATTCTCACATGCGGGTGGCTGTTTTGTGTTCATAAAACCAGGAGGCTGATTCTTCCTCGGTTGACTTGGTTCTTGTGGCCTTGCGTTGTTTCTCTATGAGAAGTTTGGGTGATTTCTCCATCCAGGATAGTAGGTGTTGGAAAACGGGTTGTTCCGTGGATTATAGCCTACATAATTTACTTCTGGCGCTTCTCTCTGGTCCTCATCTCCCTGCACATCATAATACATGCTATTAATACCGATTTTGGAGTTCGGAGTGCAACGACTTCCCTGGTGAGTTGCTCAAGCTGAGCGTTTATAGATGTCACTGTATCCATTTGATGCAGCCCGACGACTCCTCTTGTTGATGTTTTTCGCTGACCATTGTTGGCGATTTGTTCGAACAACTCCCAGGATTCCTCAGGTGTCTTGTTCATTAAAGTTCCTCTTACGGCGGAATCCACTGTGGATTGAAGCTGATCTGCCAAGCCATCGTAGAAGCTTTGCACGAGCATCCACTTCGGGATCTCATGGTGTGGGCATAGACGTAATAATTCTTTGAAACGCTCCCAAGCTTCATACATGGATTCAGTTGAATGTTGACGGAAGGTTATGATCTCGTTCCTGATCCTTACAGTTCGGTTCGGTGGGAAGTATTTTGCCAAGAATAGCTTCGAAAGATCCTCCCATGATCGGACTGCCTCTTCCGGCAAGGAGTAAAGCCATGATCGAGCCTTGTCCTGTAATGAGAACGGGAACAATCTCATTCGGACTGCCTCGGCTGACACTCCATTGCATCTAAATGTGTCGCATAAATCCTCGAATCGAGTGAGGTGCCAGTGAGGGTCTTCGTTTGACAAGCCTCCAAAACTTGAGTTCTCAATCATGTGGAGTACGGACGGCTTGATCTCAAAATTCTGAGCCTGAATTGCTGGACGAAGAAATCTGGTAGGCTCATGGGGAGTAGGTTGAGCGAAGTCTCGCATCGTCCTTCGCGGAGCTGGTGGATTAACTTCTTGAATCTCGTTGTAATGATTTCTGTCTGCCATCGTGCTCCGTTGACTTCTTCTGAGTGCTCAAAATGTCCTCTCAATCTCAGGATCGAATGCAAATAAATCTTCGCTGTGCGAGCGGCGCATACACCTGAAAAATAGAGAAAGAAAGAAAGAAAATTAAACTACATGGTCAACACAAATTGCTTTCGTAGCAAGTAAAAGATTTTAAAATCTATCCCCGGCAACGGGGCCAAAAACTTGGTCAACACAAATTCGCAAGTATACGGATTGCAACAAGTAATATAGTAATGAGTAGAGTTATCGTTCCCACGACGACAGCAATTAAAATCCTTTAGCATATACAATTGCAATTTTTATGTAGCCAAGAAAATAAGAGAAATTCGTTTTTAAATATGAAAAGTAAACTAATGAAAAATAAATTTCAAAGCAAAGAATCAGAATTCAATAGAAGGAAAAGCCTAGGATCAAGTATCCCCTCCTTGTTTCGTTAAACCCCTTCACTCGTTTATCCCAAATTCATACTAATTCTGTTTACTAACCGGATTCTTATGTCCCTAAGTGCCTCTCCTGCGTTTACAAAGGATTATTCTAAATCACCATAAACCTATATCCCTATAGTGAATTACGAAGGCAAGAACGCATTAAGATTCAATCCTTTATTGGTTACCTAGAAGTATATCTCCCGATACTACTTACTAGCCAATTCGCTCCCGCGATATTAACCAAGGCTACTCCGTTCACGTTCTCTCCTAAAATTCCTCTCCCCAGTTTAAATTAGGCTAACAAATCATACAATTCATTGATCTGTCAAATTGCATGCATTATGATTAATCGAAGTAAGTAAACATCCAAAGTACGAATTTGTTCTAAAACGAGTTCAGAAAATTTAACTACGCAATTCAGTTCAACATAATCCTAGCAAAGCAAGTTTAGCCGAACATTGTTTTTGACACACAATTCCAATAAAAGAAAAGCATCCTAAAACAATAATCTAACTCCGTTCTTCTCCTTTGTGGAATTCTTCCTCTCCTGTCAAATCTACTGTCTAATATCCTCTCCCCTCTAGCCTAAGGAACAAAGTCCTTTAATAGCCCTAAAAAAATAAACTACGAAATATCTGAAAATCTGTGATAAAATCTTTTTTTCCTCTTCAATTAGTCTCCTTCACACGTGACCTTCAAGTCTTTTCCCTTGCACATAATCTTTGTAGATAGCCGAAATCTTCTTATTTCCATTTTTGACCAGAAATAAACCTAAAATTCGACAATATCCAAATTCTCGAGAGTAATGTGAAATAATAAGAAATAATATGCAATAAACACAATATTTCACAAATATAACAGAATCTAAGTATGAAATCAACATAAATAACTCTACTTTCGTAGAGTTATCAATATCGGAATCAATCTTCCCAATCTACAGTATTTCAGTTTCGGTGCAAATCAGTTGACCGGACTTATTCCCCCTTCAATAGCGAACTCAAAAAACTTACTGAGCCTACAATTGACCTGGAACAATTTCACCAGATCGGTACCTGATCTCAAAAATCTCAATCAGTTGAGGAGGCTTGGTATTGGTGGCAATCAATTGGGAAATGGCA
This sequence comes from Melastoma dodecandrum, assembly GCA_029817715.1. NCBI lineage: Eukaryota > Viridiplantae > Streptophyta > Magnoliopsida > Myrtales > Melastomataceae > Melastoma > Melastoma dodecandrum. Next base: position 2,552,835 of record JARUPY010000604.1, on the reverse strand, counting down.
CGTCGGGGGACTTGAAATTCCTCGAGTCCCTCAATTGCACCGAGCTAACGATTCCGGAATCCAGCGAAAACAATTTCGGAGGTACGTTGCCTCAGTCTATAGGGCACTTATCTTCCAATTTGAACGTGTTGTCATTCTGGTCCAACCAGCTCACGGGGACACTCCCGTCTAGCGTCGGGAGTGTTTTCGTTCCCCACTTTAAGCTTTGAATCTGTTTCACTTGGTTTCCTTATGCTCTTGAACCCCTGTAATGTCATAGTAACATGCACAGAAGCTCCACTATCAATCCACCAAGAACTAGGTGAGACATCAACTAGATTCGATTCAAAACATACTAGAATAGAAGAGTTGCCTCCAGACTTATTTTGCTCAAGTCGAGCCTTAAGCTTAAAACAATCCTTCTTCATATGTCCTAACTTTTGGCAATAGAAACATTTGATATCCTTTTCAGAGACAACTTTTGAACCTCCCTCACTCTGATCGTGACCATGACTCTTAAAGCCCGTATTCTAAGAAGCACCGGGGTGAAAACGCTTAGAGTGCTTCTTACCCTTCACAAAAGAAGGTCTAGAAGAAGACACAAGAAAGGCACTCTCACTCTTCTCCCTCTTAAGTTTCTCCTCCTCCGCCATACACTTACTAATGAGATCATTGATAGTCCAACTCTCGTTTTGGGAATAAAGGCAGTTTTGATCTGAGAGAAATTCGGAGGCAAGGAATTGAGAGCATGAAGAATGATGAACTTATCTGGGAGAGGAATTTCAAGGCTTTTTAGTTTGGACTGGAGGGAAATCATTTTCAGAATATAGTCTCTCACTCCTCCCACATTGTCATAAGACATACTCGTCAGCTTTTTCAACAGGACACTAGATTCAGCCATATCGGGTACAAGGTACCTATCTCCAAGAGCAGTGAGCAACTCCTTAGCAGTAGAAGCCTCAGGTAACCCACTCAACAGATGTTCTGAAATTGATCTCCTCATGGCTAGAAGACTCATATAGTTCGAATGCTCCCACTTGCTAAAGTACTCCCTTTCCATTGGGGTACTAGCCTCAGTAAGCGGAGCGGGGCGATCCACTCGCAAGGCTAAATCCAGATTTACAAATCCCAGGGCATACAGAAGCTCATCCTTCCACTTATTGAAATTAGATCCATTTAGGACATCAACTACGCCAATACCAGTATTGTTCAAGGCAAGAGTGACTGAAACAAGAGGAACAAATACATGAGTGAACATAACAGCAATAGTCATTTACATAGACTATCAACCAGAGAACCTCAAACAACGCCAAATGCAGTAAATCCAACACCTTTGGGCAGAAGGACCCCACACCAGCAAAGTCAAGACATTCTAGCAACCCTCAACAAATCCGAGAAAATCCCACCTGTCACTTTGAGTGAGCCGCTTTTGTAGCAGAGCACTCAAAGCACAAATATGAGATAACTCACTTGCTGAGAACACGCGCGATTGTAAGAAAACCCGGTTGTCACTCAGGTCGAGTCGCTTTGGCAACCAAACGACCAGAGCATAAATCCAAAAGCCGCTTACCCTTAATGCACATGCCCGTGAGATGACCCACCTGTCACCGTAAACGAGCCACTTTGGCAGCCAAACGCTTACAGCACAAATGTGAAAACACCCACAAGTTCACTCACAAAGATCACATGTTCCCTTAGTCACATATGTATGCTCAATAATAACCTTTTTTTTTTTTTATGGACTTCCGCAGCTGCGGAGTGATCCGCCGCAGCTGCGGCGCGCGGTAGCAGAATGTTCCGCAGCTGCGGAGGGACGTTTGTTCGTCTTCCTCTAAACCTAATTTCGCGAAAACCGATCCTAATCACCAGAATCGATCCCAAATCGCGAAATCTTTTCAGAAATACATAATCAAACATCGTGCGGATCCGAAATCGACAAACGGTTGCTCTGATACCACATGTAAGCAAATATAATCGCTAACCCAAGATCACCGTATCGATTTGGGACACCAAGAACGGGGAAAGCGGAGGCGTACCTGATTGCGCCATGATCTCCAAGAGAAAGAACGCGGAAGTGACGATCCTTAGCAGCAATCCGGAAGAGACGAACAGTATAATATTAGTCGACGGGCCCTTCCATCACGGGCTTACGCCGATACTTGGCTACACCGAATTGCCGTCCAGCCCACATCATACAATAACCGAGATGTCGCAAAAGTCCATAACAAAGATCACCGAACCTTAATGGACTATCATGCATTGTCCCGTAATCAACATACAACCCGGTTTTTCAAGATAGATAAAATATAATTAATTATAGCCCAAAGGAATTTTATAAACAAAACAAAAGAAAGAAAACAAAGGTTCAATAAAATTCCAACAGGCCGACTCCTCAGTATCAACATGTCGGACTCTATTCTTCCCGAGACATTCAGTTAAAGAAGATTTGGTACTTCCTCAAGGCAGACACTAAGGCATCATCATCGAAAGCGCCGTCGATTGAGTTATAATGCTCCGACAAGTAGTTAAAGGAGCAAGCAAAGATTTGATTAGTATCAAATAATACTCGATCCATTTCTTGATATAAATTATTATCCATTAGTTCATAATATCAAAAATAATTAATTTAGGACATATTTGATATACAAATCGGAATTGATTATACATTTTTAATGAAGATTAACTTCTATTCTCAAATTAATTACGGTTTTAAGTTGAATTTTGCAGCATTTTTAATGAATTAACTTGTATTTCCAAACTGATACACAAACGAACAATGTTATCCAAGTTAATCGTATCTAAAGCAAAATATTGATGAATGCAATTTGTTATGTATATAAACTGACTATCTATCCATTAGTCAATACACACAACAAAGACAATGGCCCCAAACTCCATCATCCTTTCGGTCATTTTCCTGCTCTTGTTGTCGATAAGCCCCAGTCTCGAATCGGATAATGTCAGGAGGTTCGCAAAGAATCACCTCAAGGCTTTTGGCTATTTGTCGGGGGATTACAAGTTGACTGACGACGACACCTACGACAAGGCCTTGGTGTGTGCCCTGAGGAAATACCAAAGTTTCTTTGGATTGAATGTCTCGGGAAGAATAGATCCCGACACGTTGATGATGATGAGTCGGCCTTGTTGCGGTGTCCCCGACCGTCCCTCAACGGATGATGTCCACAACAGCATGCCCAAGTATGCTTTCTATCCAGGAAAACTCGCTTGGCCGAAATCCATGAAAAAATTCAAGTACACTTTCCTAAACGTCCCGTCTATACCATCCAGAAACGGAAGTGCGGCCATATCGAGCGCGTTCTCGACATGGTCAGCCACATCAGGATTCACTTTTAAAGGGGTGAGAGGTGTTGCTAAACCGGCACAAATATACATAGGATTTTATAGAGGTGATCATGGGGATGGACACCCCTTCGATGATCCCAGTGGTGTAGTTGCTCATTCCTTCCCTCCAGCGGTAGGAATTCTCCACTTTGACGCGGACGAGAATTGGGGCATAGTCCAAGCTGCCGATTCGACCTAGAATTGGTTGCGTTGCACGAGATTGGACACATTCTCGGGCTCGATCACAGTGACAGGCCAAGTGCCGTGATGTTTCCTAGACATGGCTATGGGCTAATTAAGAGGCATCTTGACCAAGATGACATTGATGGCATTCATGCTTTGTATGCGGACTGAGAAAAAAGTAAAATTCGTTATAAAAAATATTCAGTTTATTTAAGAAGTGATAACATTGTTAGACATAATAAATAACATTAAAAATGTCAAATCTAAGAAAATTCCAGCAAATATAGGAAATGTTAAGATGCCAATAAAACATGCAATTATTTTGCAAATTTTCTTTGAGTTATGATCTTTATATAAGAAAGCCTAAAATTCTTTTTTTAGGATTGCTAGTTTTCTTCGAAAAATAATGCAAATACGAACTTTTTCGCGATAATTATACAATGATATTAATAATACGTTGATATTACAGTCCATGAGGTCTTATGTCCATAAGTACAGGGGATATAACAACCTTGACTAAATTGCAACCTTAGTTGGGTGTCTCTTAGTAATAGAGTCGGATGAAAGATAAAGTTATGAGTCAACAATTGATTGCACGAATTACGAACATCACACGAGGAGCTCACTCGCATTGTCAAGTCGTTAGTTTCCCCGCTAGTACTTCATATGGTTCTTCATACGAGACATGAGGTAAGAAACGTCGAATGGAAGCGCGGAAGAAAAACCTTGTTGAAGACCGTCAGCGCAGTCGCCAGCGGGATTGCTTTCCGGTTTGTACTGCTTTTGTTGATTGCATCGCATAGTTGCATGGACAGAAAAGAAAGAAACGTGAAGTCGCAGTCTGGGTTTGTTGCCAAAAGCCCTTTTCCACAATTTTCTTATGAAGATATACTCGGGGCGATCAGTGGACTCAATCAAGAAAACTGTATAGGTGTCGATGATTTAGGTTCCGAGTATAAGGAGATCCTTGGAAATTCTGATAATGTTGTAGCCATTAATGTACTCGACCTCCGAAATCGAGCAGCTTCGAAGAGTTTTATGGCAGAGTGTGAGGTAATAAAAAAAATTAGACACCGAAAATCTCGTTAAGGTTTCTACTATTTGCTAAGCCATCGACTTCCGAGGTAATGATTTTAAGGTGCTTGTGTGTGTACATGGTAAAGGGGAGCCCGGAAGATTGGTTGCATCCAAAAGTTATATTCGAAGGAGTGCACCGAAAGTTAAGTTTGAGGCATAGGTTGAGTATTGCCGTGGACATAGCTTGTGTTGTGGAGTATCTGCATCGTGAGTGTGAAGCGCCTGTGATTCACTGCTATTTGAAGCCAAGCAATATCCTCCTGGATGCGGAGATGACAACAAAGGTCAGTGATTTCGGCTTCATGAGAATTCTCTCAGCCGATGATATTGTTGTGCAAGTAAGCTCGACGGGAGTGAGAGGCACAGTCAGCTACAGCCCTCTAGGTGCATGAATTTTTATCAAGTGTTGTTGTTGTTGTTGTAAGGTCCAATATACGTTCATTAAAGTCATTTGTTTGACGTTCGATGTAAAAATAATCCAGTCACTACCAAAAACTTGAAATCCAAATCCAATGTTGTTCGTGGCCGCATATTTCCAAAGCGTTTGTTTTTACGTAAATACCATGTCGGCCCACTCGAAATAGCCCACAACCCCAACTAAACGAAATGAAACCCTCCCGTGGCATAGCCCAGTCCCCATACTTCTAAGGCTACGACAGTCGAAGCGGAGGTGGCGTTGAGGGGGCCATCATCAGTCACCAGCCTCTATAATTTATCATGGATGGAAAGGAGGCTGAGGAGGAAGTGTTTTCATAACCACCGACAAGATTAAGGAAATCAAGTGTTAAAATTAAAGATTAATCTCCTTAGAGTCCAAGTCAGTCGTCGTTTCTCAAACATTTTCCCCCAGAAGTAACCCCGCAACTCACGTTCATTTCAAAATAGTAGATTACGCGCAATCTACTATTTAGAAAAATTAATAAATAATATTACTTATATTATATTTAAAATATTGATATGATTTTGAGGAGACAGAAGCCTAAATTTTTAGGACTATAAAAGTGCTCCTAATGAAAACTTAAAACATTTTTATTCGACAATTATTTAGTTAATAAGTAATTATTTAATTACGAAATTAAATAATAGAACAGATCGTTACGCATTGCTCAACAAGTCACGTCCATCATATGAACCTACGAAAAAAGAAGGGTGAGATTGTGATTACAGAAAAAGTTTAGCCCGTAAAGAGCAAGTGATATTGTGAACGCCATCAAAAGTCAAAGTCGCTTAGAAGTCATCAAAAGTATGTCGGAGTGGGAGGGTTATAAATGTCAATAAAAGAGTAGAGTTGGGTTACTCACTACTACTACTAGTCTTCAAAAATTAATTATGGCTTCATGCTCTGCTTTTATGATATTATTCACTTCCCTCATGCTTTCTTTCTTTGTCCAGGCTGCAGCGGTGGCTAAGACCAACGAAACCGACCGGGCTGCATTGCTCGAGTTCAGGGGCCGCATACCCGATGACCCCGATGGTGTATTCACCTCGTGGAATGACACCGTCCACTTCTGTCATTGGCCAGGTGTAACTTGCAGCAGGAGACGTCCCCGCGTCACCGAATTGGTCCTCCCGGGCTCCAGACTGGGGGGCTCCTTGTCACCCTACATTGGGAATCTCAGCTTCCTTAGGATAATCAACATCAGGAACAACAGTTTTGCTGGCGAAATTCCCCCTGAAATCGGGAACTTGCGTCGGCTGGCAGCGTTGAGGCTGGAAAATAACTCGTTTTCAGGTCAGCTCCCTGAGAACATCTCGGGCTGCACAAACCTACGAGTGATCTGGCTGGGAAACAGCAAGCTTGTTGGAGAAATACCTCGTGGATTATCGGCTCTGTCGAAGCTTCGGGTCTTCCAGGTCAGCAAAAACCATTTCACCGGGAATTTCCCTGGTTTCTTGGGCAACTTATCGTCTCTAGAGGCCATTGACGGAAACGATAATGGTTTCAGCGGCCACATCCCAGCATCTCTTGGGCGATTGCGAATGTTGCGATGGATTTATCTCGCAGGAAACTACTTTTCCAGTTCGGTACCCGCCTCGATTTTCAACATAACCTCTCTGATGGTAATAGAGTTCTCGGACAATAAACTCCAGGGAGGTCTCCCTCTGGATCTCGGAATCACTCTTCCCAATCTCCAGATCATCAATTTCGGTGGTAATCAGTTGACCGGACCAATTCCCCCTTCAATAGCAAACGCGACAAACTTAGGGAGCCTAGTGCTGTCCTTGAACAATTTCACCGGATCGGTACATGATCTCAAAAATCTCAATCAGTTGAGGTGGGTTCTAATTGCTGATAATCAATTGGGAAACGGCATGTCGGGGGACTTGAAATTCATCGAGTCCCTCAATTCCACCAAGCTAAGTGCTCTGGTCTATAGGGAACTTATCTTCCAACTTGAACTATTTGTCATTCTGGTCCAATCAGCTCACCGGGACGGTCCCTTCTAGCATTGGGAATCTTCACAACCTGGAACGTCTAGTTATTAGCTGGAACCCGTTGAATGGTATGCTCCCAAAGGAAATCGGTAACCTCCACAAGTTGAAGAGCCTACAAGCACAGTACAACAAATTCACTGGGGAAATCCCATCTTCTCTTGGAAATTTGACTATGTTGACGATACTGACGTTAGTAGGGAACGCATTCAGTGGGAGTATTCCAGCAAGCCTTGGAAATTGCTTGATCGGTTTGGAGCTATCTAGAAACAACTTGAGTGGGTCGATACCATCGCAAGTCTTGGGTATTTCTTCCTTATCATACTTTCTCGATTTATCTCGAAACAAATTAACAGGCTCTCTGCCAGATGAAGTTGGCCACCTGAAGAACCTTGCAATATTAAATATGCACGGGAACCGACTGTCTCGACAGGTCCCGAGCACTCTCGGCAGATGCACCAGCTTGGTGTACTTGGACATTGGGAATAATATGTTTGAAGGAAACATCTCCGCGTTTCTATCTCCTCTAAAAGGACTTCAACAACTAGACTTATCACAGAATCACTTCTCTGGCCGGGTACCGAAATTCTTGGGAGACTTCCAACTCACATACCTCAACCTATCATTCAACCACTTCGAGGGAGAAGTTCCGAATAGAGGAGTCTTCCTAAATGCCACGGGGGTCTCGATAATGGGAAATTACAAACTCTGTGGCGGGATTCCAGCATTGAAGTTACCAATCTGTCCCACTTCTAAACTGAAGCATGGAAGGAAAAAAATGTTGTCGAAGATCCTTATTGCGATTGCCAGTGGGATTACTTTCCTGTTCGTTCTGCTTTTGTTGCTTGCATCACATCGTTGCATGAACAGAAAAAGGAGGAGAAACTTGATGTTGCAACCTAGGTTGGTTCCCAAAGGCCCACTTCCACAAATTTCGTACAAGGATATAAGCAAGGCGACCAGTGGGCTCAATCAAAATAACTTGATCGGTGTCGGTGGTTTTGGTTCCGTGTATAAGGGGATCCTAGGAAATTCTGATAATGTTGTAGCCATTAAGGTTCTTGACCTTCGAACTCGAGCAGCTTCGAAGAGTTTTGTGGCAGAGTGTGAGGTATTGAAGAAGATCAGACATCGAAATCTCATTAAGATTTCTACTGTCTGCTCGACCATCGACTTCCGAGGCAATGATTTTAAGGCCCTTGTGTATGAGTACATGGAAAATGGAAACCTAGAAGATTGGCTGCATCCTAAAGTTACACGCGAGGGTGTGTGCCGGAAGTTAAGTTTAAGGCACAGGCTTAGTATTGCCGTGGACATTGCATGTGCTGTGGAGTATCTGCATCACGAGTATGACGTGCCGATGATTCACTGTGATTTGAAGCCGAGCAATGTTCTCCTGGATGTGGAGATGACAGCAAAGGTCGGTGATTTTGGACTCACGAGAATTCTCTCTGCCGGTGATGTTGTTGTGCAAGTAAGCTCGACAGGAGTGAGAGGGACGGTCGGCTACAGTCCTCCAGGTGCGTGAATTTTATTGTAAATGTGGTTTTAGATATTTGTTAGTTCGTACTTAGTAATATAGGCCGTTTAACGAGAATTATTGTAGAGTACGGAATGGGAAGGCAAATATCGAGGGAAGGTGATGTTTATAGTTTTGGAATTCTTCTGCTGGAGATGTTTACGGGAAAGAGGCCGACCGACGACATGTTCCAGGATGCTTGGAACATCCGAAGCCATTGCGAGGCAGGATTGCCGGAAAGAGCGGGAGAAGTAGCAGACCCTTGTATGTTTCTAAATGAGTCTGGAGTAGGATCGAGCCTTCGCGCTCCGCAAAGGAATCTAGAATGTCTGGCGAAGGTGTTCGAAATCGGAGTGGCATGTTGTAGTGAGTTGCCGGGAGAAAGGATGGACATCCGTGAGGCCGCAGCGAAACTACGATCCATCAAATCTCAGGCGGGCTGATGCTCCGAATCCCAAATGCCAGACTGAAGGATAGTTCTTTCCATCATTCTTCTTTGCCCCGGGGTTGAGTTGATTGGATTTAGATATATATTCCAAGATGCCCTACTTCGAAATGGAAGTGCGGAAGAAAAACCCTTATTGAAGACCGTCATCGCGGTCGCCAGCGGGATTGCTTTCCTGTTTGTACTGCTTTTGTCGATTGCATCGCATAGTTGCTTGGGCATGAAGTTTAAAGGAAACTTACAAAAATTGATAAGTGCTTCTTCCTGAAATTATTTGATAGAAAGGAAGACGATGATGATGATGTGAATGGCGTTCGAGAATGCCGGATCAACAAGCAAGCAGTTAACAAGGGAATGAATCAACATTCAATGGTCTTCCTTGAAGTATCTTTCTTTATTCAGTTTAATGGGATGGAAACCTCACACAAAGCATCAAAATTTTTACCAAACATAAGATGATAAAAATGACAAAAACTAAATAAATGTGTGGAGAAAGAAATGTTTTAAGTGGTGGTATAATCTTTAAGTAACAATTCTTATGATGTCTGTCTGTTAACAATTTCTATGATCAAAATAAATGAATAATGTAATCAATTAATGGAATCGGTTAGATTGATAATTATTTCTTTCAGATTTGATTCCATGTTGCGTGCTGAGCTGATTCTAGTCTATAACAATTAATGGCGGTCAATTTGTAATAATAAACACCTATTCCATTGCAATGGCTTCCATCAAATCTATCCCTGAGAAACCAATTCTCATCTTTGTAGAAGTGATGTTGGCTATGAAAGCGGATGGAAGATACTCGTTGCAGTGTCGCATCAATTGTCGCCTCCAATACATCTTATCGGGATATCCCTAGTATCCCGTGGCATATTGCGTCTATAAGTGCGTGCGGTCTCCGATCTCCGAACCTTCCGATGACCCTCTTCAAATTCCTGTCGTTAGATGTGATATGAATTGCATCGAGTCTAATTACCTGTCTATTTCAGGTAAAGATAAATACCTTTTTCCTATGAACAAGGGTTAATCGTGCTGGCTAACTCTTTGTGCTTTATTGTTTATTGTTTATTGGCTGTGTCCCAAAGAATTTAAGTAAGAAATCAGATATCCAAAGACGTAATAAAAGGAAAAAAAACTAAAATATTAACTAAAACAAGACAGTAAAAAAGAAATCAGATTTTCTTTCTTCCTTCTTCCTCCTTTCAAGCTGCACTGTAAATCTTGGGAACTAATTCCAGATGATTGGCTTCTTCCGCCAGATGTTTTATGCATATCCGTTGGAATGTGATGGTAATATTTTAATTTCTGACATTCTCCAAGTAAATCTTGTTTTAGATATTTTTAAATCAGTGTTGTTTACTGCTATTAGTCTTCTTTTTCCACCTGAAGGTGTTACTACTCTATGACGAATTTGATCTGCTTTATTCCGAAATGGAAGTTGAGTCCTTAAGTGACGTGAACACGTCTTAATTTTGTTGTGTGATTAGGTGCCTTCTTTACCTGACGTATTTAAGTAAGGGTGTGGATTACTCAGTAGTCTGTCGGAATGTTTCATCTTAGGGGGCAACTTGGCATCGGGCGATTTCTCTGGCGTAAGTTAGGGAAATCCCAACGTTTGTTAAGAAACGATTTACTATCACTTTTTGTCTCCTATGTTTTTAATGGTGAATACGTCATATTGATCACATTATTTCGTGATTTCTCTGTAAGAAGATAGCAATTCCTATGAATAGGTTGTTGATTTTGTTTCACTCGTTATATGTTCCTCGGTGTAGAATCTCAATGTGGAAGTCTCTTCGGGTATCGGTGTTGTTGAAAAGGGTTTTGATGATGAACCAGACCTCTGTACCATAGAAGGTCGAACATTCTTGGTTTTGATGATGAGCCTGACCCTCTGTACTACAGAAGGACAAACATTCTATTTTGCAGAAGCTTCTCATGTTGAGGACTTTGTTTATGAATTATTTTCGTAATTAAATGATTAGTTGATGATTATTTAATTATGAAATGCAATCCTATCGATCTAGATGATTCTCTGATCGATATATATTGATTTGGTTTCCAAATAATTATATTGGAGATATTATTTCTTATAGAAGGAAATGTATCTTCTATATATGGAAATGTTCTACTAGATGGTCTACAGGCTTCTGTAAGCTTATTTGACCTCTAAACGACCGTTATTTGGATACTAATCACTACCACCTGTCTAGATACATCATCCTACGTATCTTTATCAGGATGGAACGAATTATTACCCTAATGGAAATAAATCTTCGATTATTTCCATCAGGAGAAGGTTATCGAGCAGAACCTTTTGCGATATCTTCTTGCTGCATTATTTAGGGAAACTATCACATTCTTATTTTATTTTGATATGATTATCTTCCTTGCTGAATGCATGCACGTGTATATCATTTTATCTATTTTGTAAACTAACTTTTAATTTCTTGTTTTGCAGATTTCGTTTTTATTTTTTCCCATTTGTATTTTGTTCTTAGGCTTTATATATAAATAGCCACGTTCTCTCCCACACTAAAATACGATACAACAACACTTCATCCATTCCATTCTATCCAGAGCGTGAGCTTTAATGTCTTTAATTTCTTTAGTTCTCTAATTTTTTTGTTCGTTTAAGTTAGTCACACGAGGAGCACTAGCAACGGAAGGCTGCATCGTCGGTGAAGCTTCTGGGAGAGTGACTCGGGGGCTCGAGGGACTCGGTTGGAAGCTACAGGATACATTGTTGGAAGCGTTGTGTACGTGGGCAACGTGCAGCGGACCGGAGAGAAGGGCAGAACCCCGGGAGCACAGAATGTGAGGGACTAACCGGCTTCCGTTGTGTAGAGCTCTGTGTACAGGAGAAACCTAGGACGGAGGTTGCCGTCTGCTTGCGTGGGGTTTGCCGCGTGCTTGCACAGGGTTTGCTGCTTGCTTGCGTAGGGTATGCTACGTGCTTGTGTGGGGTACGCCACATAGTCGGCTATCTCGAGGAGATCGTGCAGGTCGTGTGGAGCCGCCGGAGGGAAAATCCATCCTTGAACAGGGGTTGCTGTTTGCTTGCGTAGGGTCCGCTACGTGCTCGCGTGGGGTACGCCACAAAGTCGTTTTCCTTACACAATCAAACGTTCAAACGTTTGATTGTGTCTTACAGAACCTTACAGGCTCTGTTTTATAGAAGCTTAATTCCGCTGCGGGGTAAAACGAAAAAGGGTTAAAATCCTTAATTGGAGATTAACACTAATTCACCCTCCTCTTAGTGTAACAGGTGTAAATATAAAATGGGAATGAAACTGCAGGGAGCATTTAACCTGTTTGCGAACTTACTTAAGGTGGAGGCCTTCTAAAGGTTGAACTTTTGTTCAGTTGCGTGGATTTCCACGTTATATCGAGAGGAAATTGCTAGTGTCAGTGAAACCTTGTATCAAACAAAATCAAATTATTGTATAATTATGAAACTAGAATCTCAAATTAGCACCAACCAGGAGTGGTAAGTTCTAAATTACATCTTGTAGTGAGTACCAGAAATACTGATAGGATATTCTTCTGTGGTTTGTTCAGTCTTGGGAGTAAAAGGTAAATTGGTAGATACGGATGGAGGACATACGGGTGGATGTTTTCTGCAGTTACGTTGTGGATGCTGCTGAGGTTGATATCGTCAAATGACCACCTAGTCAATCGCAGGTGCTTATCAATGCTGATATGTCTTTCATTAATTTCTGTGAATGCCATATAACTAAATAGGCGTCTTAGTCATCACGACATAATCAGTTCCGTCTATAGGCCTCATGTTATATCCGTACTTGTTTGAGTAAGGTGAAGACTTACTAAGTAAATTTCGAGGACGAAATTTATTTAAGGTGGGTGAATTGTAATAACCCGGGATTTTATGAGTAAAATACGCACGAGCTTTGTAATAATGTTGACTAAAAATTGAACGGTTGATTGTGTCAAAATCTGACGTGGCACGATAGTTTAATATTCTCGTTGTTGTGTGATGTTGGTAACGAATATTATCGGAATCTTTAATTCGATTTCGTGCGACTACGTCACGTAAAAAAAGGGACATCTGGACTATAACATAATCGGATTTGGATAACGATAAGGTTCGTTTTAACACCGTGGGGTCTCGTAAAAACTATAATCGGTCCTTAACTTATAATGAGTGAGGGTTCGGAATTAACAATGTGTTTTGGACAAAAATTAATAATCAACACTACGCGTACGTACGTTGTTAGACAAAAGATAAAGCTAAAAGCTGTCAAACCTCCGAAACTCTGATCAGGCCGGCGTTAGCGGAGATCTCCTTGAGCTCTCTCATCCCGTCGAGTTGGAGCTGGAATCCCCGCCATCGTCACGGAGTAAGCGGGCATTATCCACGGAGGAGAAACGGCGCCCATCCATCCTACCCCTCGGCCTTCTCCATCCACCACAGAGGGTCGCGAATCCGCCTTCCACGACACCGTAGCTGCGGGAGGACGAGCGAATCGCTGAAGAGGGAGGGAGATTCGTGGGTCAGTGGGGAGCAGCGGCGAAAGGTGTACGAAAATCTTCGGCTCGAGGACCCCGATAGCAAACTGTACGCTCTACCCTTTCCCCAGCCTAGTTATTGTTCTGATGCGCTTGATGTGTTGAGTTGAGTCGGGGAGGGTTTTGAGCGTAGTCAGGGGAGGAAACGGGTAAGAAAAGTCGGGTATTAAGCAATAGCTGATTGGCGCGACGTGAAAACGTTGCTTGTGGTAAATCGATTCTTTTGGGTTGTTCCGCTGCGGGCGGAATAAGAAGTTGATGATCCATGGCTGAAATGGTTGATTTCGTTATTTGGGACATTTCTGCGGTTGAGACAGCTTCTGTTGAAAGCAGTGGGCCAACTAATCGCTTCGTGCGATGGCCTGAGTGACCAGGTCCGACCGAGAAATTCCATGAACTCTGCCCAGTCGCGTTCCTTAAGGAAGGGCTGAGGAGCTGAGCTGTAGAGACGTTGTGCGAGGTCGGTTAAACTGTCTGTAGCTTCTTGTCCACCCTGTGAGTTAATCGTTTGGCAAAATCTGTTCCGGTACCTGCAAGTAAGTTGAGCCGTTCCCTATACAGAAAGGAAATCAGAAAAATGGCGGTGGCTGGGGGTCGCAATCCTGTCAGGTCTGCGGAAAACGGACCATTGGCAGCCGCACTTCTGAAACGGGTCCAATTACCTCTTGCTTTGAGTGGACGGTGGTTAGGGTTCCTAACTAGTGGCGTCTACGATTTTGTAACTAGGCTGACATACAGATCCGGCCGGGATCAGCCACGCTCACTTGAATATAAGCTACTTGACTAATTGAACCGAGTTTATTGTCTCGATTACTGTAGGGCGGAATTCCCGAGCAATTGCTATACTAACAAATGGATGGAATTACTTGCATTGGTACCGGAACGGAAAAGAACCTTCACTGGTGTGATTCCCGACTGTGTGTCGGAGGTGTGATATCCGACTGTGTGTCGGAGGAGAACGGGGAGGTGGCACCACTCGCGGTTGCACCTGCTGCCGTTGTCCCGGGAGCTCCCGGAAGAGTAGGTGGGGACACATTACGGTGGTCCTGGCACCTTGATAAGTGGAGGACGTTTGATTCATGGGAGCCGTTTGTTTATATATTGCTTAGTACTGCCCTTCGTGATATGTGCTCTGCTCTACATATTATAATGGGGCGGATGATATCTGTTCCGTCTACTGTGGTTCCGTAATTCTTGCTTTACTAAACCGCATGTCGCATCCGACTCATCTACAGATTTTAAATGTTGGTTCGGAAACACATATGATACGTAGAACAAGTCAATTTCTGAGTATAAAAAGGGGAATGTGCGTTGCTTTTATCATCCTAACATCCTTCTGCTTTAGCATTTTTCCCATTGACTATGGATTCATCCGGAGTTTCGTTCGTGATGTGCGTGTTCATTGCCTGCTCCATGCTCGTAGAGGTGGTCGGGGGAAAGAGCAATGTATGAGAAACCCATGCTCCCCTTTCTTATTGCTGTTAGTAGTATTATATTTGTTTCGTTAGGTGCAGTGATGTTTCTTGATGTAGAGCCTCGCATTTTGATTCCTGGCAGGTCCATGTAATCTATTTGGGAGGCAGGCAACGTACGGATGGTACCAAGAAGGAATTGCATCGCAAACTACTCACGTCAGTTTTAGGAAGGTAATTACATGATCGTTTTGCTTGGGTTTTGGTTCACACTGGATTGAACCTTGGAAATCACCAGCAAAATGTTCATCTACATATCTTGTTTGAAGCAACGAGAAGGCGGATGAGGCGATTGTGTATCTCAGGATTTGCAGCCAAGATTACCGAAGCACAAGCGCAAAGGCTTTCGGGTAATTCCTTATTTTTACCTGCTTCAGTCCAAGAATATTTTTTTTTTGGGGGGCGGCAAGCCCGAGCAACACTACATGTTATGTGGTGTCTGCTTTCATCATTTCAGAATTACCCGAGGTCATCAAAGTCCTGCCGAACACAGTGCATAGGATGCAGACGACGCGGAGCTGGGACTTTCTTGGCATACCCGACCTTCATGCCCCTTCAAGCAGCCTAAACCAGAGCAACCTCGGAGATGGAGTTATCATTGGCATTCTCGACACGGGTATATGGCCAGAGTCGAGATCGTTCAATGATGAACTGCTCAGACCAGTCCCAACAAGGTGGAGAGGTTCTTGCGATAGGGGCAGCGAATCTGGCTCTTCAAATCTCTGCGATAAGAAAATGATCGGATCCCGTTGGTACATCAACGGACTCCTTGCAGAGTTCGGCCCACCTTCAAACACATCTGAGTTCTTTTCCCCTAGAGACGCTGTAGGACACGGGACACATACCGCGAGCACAGCAGCAGGTTCGGTGGTCAGCAATGTGACCTTTGAAGGAGTCGGCACAGGAAATGCACATGGAGGTGCCACACTAGCTTGACGAGCCATCTACAAGGTCTGCTGGAAAATGTTCGATGGTGGAGTATGCATGGCCGTTGACATCCTGAAGGCCTTTGACGACGCAATCCACGACGGAGTCCATGTCTTATCCTTATCACTTGGGCCAGGGCAAGACGTATTTGATACTGAGGAATTAGACGGAATTGCAGTCGGTTCCTTGCATGCCGTCATGGAGGGAATAACTGTTGTCTGCGCCGCAGGTAACTCCGGACCGTCCCCTCAGTCCGTTACGAACACCGCCCCCTGGATCATCACGGTTGCCGCAAGTACTGTGGACAGAGCATTCCAGGCATCCATTACTCTTGGAAACAATGAAACTGTTTGGGAAGTCAGAATAGCTTTGTTTTAATATTCCTTTTATGAATTGTGTCAAGCTGACACAATTCAATCGTTTGAAGGGACAAGCCATTTACACTGGAAAGCCGATCGATCGGCTTTGAGAGCTCGACCTTCATGCCAGACTTCTTGGCATATGAAAATGACTCCACCTCTGATCGGTAAATAAGCAAAAGTTCATCCATCCATTTAATATCTGAAATTTTTGAGCTCCTTCCATTTTCTTTCAGAGGTTGCGATGCGGAGAAGTTCCGCGTGATCGCTGCAAACTTCTAATGCCATATGGATTGGTCGGTTTTGGCATTGGGTATCTCCTCAACCTTGTTGGTTGAGTCGAGTTCATTCCCTTCCGGACAAAGGAACCGAGACCAGCGAGATTAAGCAATATCTTGTGCTGAGGCCTTGGGTATGTTCATAGGCTATGCCAGAACATATTACAAATTCCACTGTACAGTCGTAATCCTGCTCAAGTGATTAAAGGAAGATGGACAAGAATTAGTTCTTACAATCATAACACACTCAGCCACATTCAAAGGAGAGCCGCAAGTAGCCAAACCCACTCCTCAGCTGTCCTCAGGCTCAAGGCATCATTGAAGAGGAGTGCGCCGAGGAAGAAGCAGCACACGAAGATGACTGCCGCCAGGGAGCATCCCCTCCTCCCAGCCATTCGTGCTCTCTCTCTCCTCTGTTCGGCGCTTCCTGCTTCCACCTCGACATGTACATCTGCCAAATTTTGATCTCCTGTTTAACCGAACCATGCTTTTTTTGCCCGTATATATAATTTCCTTTGTTTTTATTAGTAAACTATATTATAAATTTATCTTTTTAATATACAAATTGAAAAAAAAGTTGTCATTGTTCTTAAACAAAAATACATCCACTGCTATCTTAACTGCTAAGTCCTCTGTCCATTTCTTTTATTTTCTTTTTATCTTTGGAACAATATTTAGCCTGTAGAATCGTTACTGTTTGATCTAAAAGCTTAATCTGATAGGTATCTGTTAGGTGAAGGCTTGATTTATATTTTATATATTAACGTGACCTAACGTCGGGTTTATGAAAAAGTCATGAAATGGGGAAAGGGACTTTTCCAAAACAGTTGTCAATCACTTTTAGCTTCTCTGTCATGGCCTTTCTTTTGTTCTTTCTCGAAAGAATCATCGTCATTTCTTTTTTACGCCAAGAATTCGAAGAAACAGTTGGTTTTAAGTGAACTAATTTAAATTTTCAAAAATTTTGAAATCACTTTTAGTCGTATTACTTTTTATATTTTATTTTCATTTATCTCTTCTAGAATTCTATTGGTGGACGGCCTAAGCTATCATTTTATTATCCCTTGCTAGAACAGTAAGACTTAACTCAGATCTAATTCTTGTAGTTGAACTCAGGCGAGCACTCTGTTTTCAACAAATAAGAGTAACAAAAAGTAGAGATATCACTCTGAATTCTTCTGTTCTTTTAAATAAATAAATAAATATAATATGATGGTGATGGTAATATATGTGTTGTTTTGTTCTTTCTTCTTGGTTAGAAGTCTTATTCTAAAATCATCAAGTTTCCAAATATTCAATGTTCAGTCCTATAATTCACGTTGCTTTTCTTGTTCCACTCTCTCCCTTCCATTTAGGTATAATGAAATATTTAACAGGTTTGATGCGTGATGACGCGTCATGTCGTACGAATATATCGTACGATCGATATGCGTTATTTATGTACATTATATATGTATCAAAACTCAACTGAATACGTTGATTGATGCGAATATTTATTCGTAGGACTCTGTTGGTGCAAAATTTGCATTCCTCGCAACACATATCGAATTTTACAATGATAGCGTGGTCGCCGTAAATTAAAAATAAACACAATACCAGAGATTAATACGACAGTACTGAATTTATAGTGTTTAGTGTGGTCACCGAAAAGTGAACGAGTGCAAGTATAAAAAGCAAATAAAATAATGAAATTTAATGCAACGGTATCGAGTTTACAACGTTACACTTACATACATGACTTGAACGAAAAACAACATGAAAGACTTGGTGACGCTTCACGACGGATGGCGGCAGATGAACGGCGGTCGAGGCAAACTCTTTTAATGGAATTCACCCTTGTGGAGCGGCGGTCGGTAGTCAACGACACCGGAATTTAATGTGATGGTACCGAGGGTGGAAGGAGGATTCGAAGTGATAGCAGGTCAACAGCGCCGAACAGAATCAACAGCACTGAGGATGGGCGGAGATGTGTCAACAATGCGGACAGAATCGACAACACTGAAGTTGGAGGGTTCCGGACCATAGATAAAAGATAAAAGCAGAATTTGTATATGAGTTGTTGTTCGTCTTAGAGTCCAAAAATTCATGGAGTCTTAGATCAAATTAAGTTTGGCCCCCCGGAGACAACGTTGGTGTTGGGAAATTATTGATAATTTACATAAAAGTGAGAGTCAAAGGGAAGTATTTTTCACGGCAATCTCCTCCTTTTGACTCCAAAGTCAGTCAGTTTTCGCTTGTCTACTTTGAAAAAGTCATGCAATGGGGAAGATTTGTGAGATATAACAAGAAGCAAAGTGGACAGTCCGGTCGGGCAGAGTTAGTAATCAAATATAATTATGGCTTCCTCCTCCTCCTCTGCTTTTATGATATTATTATCCACTTGTCTCCTGTTTTCTCTCTCAGCAGCAGCCCGTAAGACCAACGAAACCGACCGAGCTGCGTTGTTCGAGTTCAGGGTCCGCATACCTGATGACCCCGACGGGGTACTCCCCTCGTGGAATGACACCGTCCACTTCTGTCATTGGCCTGACATAATTATAATAGTTCCGTCCTCCTGTAATTAAGGAAACTTATTTTACCATAAATAACATGTGACCAGATTCATTCCTTTTGTCCATCAAACGATTGGGAACGTAATTTATCTGATTTTTTGTCAATCAGATCATCTAATCATCGGATATTAAGTTATTGAAGGTTGAGCCACATTTCGTCAACAACTTTCTATAGTTGGAAAAGAAAAACATTTTAATTCTGACTTAGGAATTATGATGATGGGGTCGTGCAAATATCCAGTTGGGACTTCCAGATTTAATTTTGTCTTATTTCGACAAATAAATCCCCAGATAATGTACTATAGAAGGTTCGGCCAGCAAGTTAACCTTCTATACAAGGAAATAATTAATCAATTACTTTCAAATTTACTTAATTCATTCCCGATAATATTTACAACATATCTGGATGAAATTGTTCTGAAAATAATGTTTGAGAATGATTTCTAAATAACCTTTTCATTTATAGAAGGTTAGGTAGAAGTTGCAAAATGAAACAAAATAATTTCATTGATTAGGAAATATTTCGTTTTTGATTCTCAAACTTTTGTTTTACCAAGATAACAATTAAATATTAATTCAAATAATATTCCCAAGAATATTCCCATTTTTGTTTGGAAAATATTTTCTAATCACGCCATTTGATTCTAAAATGATCATTGGGAAGTAGAAAATATTATCGTGATATTTTTCCTTTATTAAGAAGCATATGTACGTTACAGGAGGTTACAGCTTCTGTAAAGTCATAGCACGTCAAACTTGCTTGACTCATCATCAAAATCTTTTCAACACATTATAACTTCTCCGGTTTGATGCCAAAATTCCTAGGAGAAGTTCCAAATGAAGGAATCTTCCTAAATGCCATAGGGATCTGAAACTACAAACACGGTGGCATTGAACTTACCAAGCTGTCTTACTTCTAAATGGAAGTGCGGAAGATAAACCTTATTGAAGACCGTTATCGCAGTCGTCAGCAGGATTGCTATCCTGTTTGTACTGCTTTTGTTGATTGCATCGCATAGTTGCATGGACAAAAAAAGAAGAAACGTGAAGTTGCAATCTGGGTTGGTTCCCAAAAACTCTTTTCCACAAATTTCTTATGAGGATATACTCGAGGTGACCGGTGGGCTCAATCAAGATAATTGTATTGGTGTCGATGGTTTAGGTTCTACGTCTAAGGGGATCATTGGTAATTCTAGTAATGTTGTAGCCATTAATGTACTCGACCTCCGAAATCGAGCAGCTTCGAAGAGTTTTATAGCAGAGTGTGAGGTATTAAAGAAAATTCGACACCGAACACCGAAAATCTTGTTAAGGTTTCTACTATCTGCCGGGCCATCAACTTCCTAGGTAATGATTTTAAGGCGCTTGTGTGTGTACGTGGTAATGGGAAGCCTGGAAGATTGGCTGCATCCAAAAGTTATATCCGAGGGAGTGTGCCGGAGGTTAAGTTTGAGGTATAGGCTGAGTATTGCCGTGGACATAGCTTGTGTTGTGGAGTATCTGCATTATGAGTGTGAAGCGCCTGTGATTCACTGCTATTTGAAGCCAAGCAATGTCCTCCTAGATGCGGAGATGACAGAAAAGGTCAGTGATTTCGGCTTCATGAGAATTTTCTCTGCCGATGATGTTGTTGTGCAAGTAAGCTCGACAGGAGTGAGAGGCATAGTCGGCTACAGCCCTCCAGGTGCATGAATTTTTATGTAAATGTGGTTTCGGATATTTGTTAGCTTGTACTCAGTAATATAGGCAGTTTAACACGAAATATTGTAGAGTACGGAATGGGAAGGCAAGTGTCAAGGGAAGCCGATGTTTACAGTTTCGGAATACTTCTTCTGGAGATGTTTACGGGAAAGAAGCCGACCAACAACATGTTCCTGGATGCTTGGAACATCGGAAGCCACTGCGAGGCCGCGTTGTCGGATAGAGCAGGAGAAGTAGCAGACCCATGTCTGTTTTTAAATGAGTTTGAAGAAGGATCGAGCACTTAGATTGTGCACCCCATTTTCTCTCTCCCTTTTCTTTTACAAGTGTTGTTGTACTCTTGACTTTGGCATCCGGTTGTGCCTCGTTGTTGTAAGGTCCAGTATACATTCATTAAAATCATTTGTTTGACGTTCGATGCAAAAGTACACCAGTCACGATCGAAACTCGAAATCCAAATCAAATGTTGTTCGTGGCTGCATATTTTCAAAGTGTTTGTTTTTACGTAAATACCATGTCGGCCCACCTAAAATAGCCCACAACCCCAACTCAACGATATGATACCCTCCCGTCGACCCTAAGGGTTACGACAATCGAAGCGGCGGTGGCAGCGAAGGGCCATCATCAGTCACCAGCCCCTATAATTTATCATGGAATCGAGGCAGAGGAGGAAATGGTAAAAAAGGCAATGTTTTTATAACGAGCGACAAGATTAAGGAAATCGAGTGTTAAATTAAAAGAGTAATAATCTTCTTCAGAGTCAAAGTCAGTCGTGGCTGTCTGCTTCTCAAACATTTTTCCCCCAGCAAAAAGTAACCCCTAACTCACGTTCATTTATATAAAGGATTACGCGTAATCTATTAGTTAGAAAAAATCAATAAAAAATAATACTTATATTACGAATATATTTAAAATATTGATATGATTTTGTCGAGCCAGAAGCCTAAATTTTTACGACAATAAAAGTGCTCCTAATGAAAACCTGAATGATTTTTATTCAATAATTATTTATTACGAAATTAAATAATAGAACATATGTTAATAATTTCATATGATGTTTTTGTGTATTATATCACATGGGTTTGGTATAAACCCAACATGAAAAAAAACTCAAATTAAAAGACTTAATAACGTATTTTCTTTCTCATGAAAGCATATTAATTGGCGTATCCCATATATAAGTAAGGGACGCGCCTTCATTTGGTTATCCATAATTATGTGATATCAAACACGCTTATGAACGTGTCCTCCTGATATTGGAAAACATAGATCCACAATGCTCAAGAAGTCACGTCCATCATCTGAACCTACGAAAGAAGAAGGGAGAAATTGTGATTACAGAAAAAGTTTAGCCCGTAAAGAGCAAGTGATATTGTGAAGGCCATCAAAGGTCAAAGTTGTTTAGAATTCATCAAAAGTTTGTCGGAGCTTTTTTACTCGAAAGTAATTTTCTCATAGACTCCGAGTCATGGCGGGTCTACTTTTCCAAAGTCTTCTTCATTTAAATTTTTATGTTCGTGATTTATGATTTAAATAAGCTTAAATGATAATAAAAAAATCTTACATAGTGAATGAAAAAATGTATCTAAATTTGAATTATATTTTCTCCGTTTTCATCACGTCGAACCGTAATTCAACTTTAAAATCAATTAACAATAGAAGAAATAACCCACTAGATATATATGTTAGTTTAGGAGGCAATTTTTATTCAACAGTTTATAAACCCTTTCAACAAAGGCTTAGCTGCTCATTTTCCTTTACTTGCAGTTTACTATGATAGTAAATCCCGGAAAAAAAAACTTTTGGCTATTTGTAAGACCTGCCGTTCAATAATATAAATTATGTATGTGTCTATTGTTATATTTAAATTCTGTACGGCGAACAGCAACCCCGTTCGCACAATTTAATAGGTGCTAAGTTACATTGATAATGCTTTTTTTCCCATTTCCATCTCCCTTTCATTTTTACATTGATATTTTTTTATGTATTCGTTTGTGATCATGTCACACAAATTCGAATCCAACGCGTGAAAATAAAAATTCCACCATTCCTCAGATTTACATTAGAAACGAGACATTATGAATATAAAAAATTTCACATAAAGCCGTAATGTTGGGTTTGTCATGAAATGAGGAGGTTATAAATGGCAAAAAGATATGCCACCAAAGAGTAGAGTTGGGTTACTCACTACTTACTAATACTAGTCATCAAAAATAATTATGGGTTCACGCTCTGCTTTTATGATATTATTCACTTGCCTCATGCTTTCTTTCTTTGTCCAGGGAGCAGCGGTGTCTAAGACCAACGAAACCGACCGGGCTGCGTTGCTCGAGTTCAGGGGCCGCATACCTGATGACCCCGATGGTGTATTCACCTCATGGAATGACACCGTCCACTTCTGTCATTGGCCGGGCGTAACTTGCAGCAGGAGACGTCCCCGCGTCACCGAATTGGTGCTCCGGGGCTCCAAACTTGGGGGCTCCCTGTCACCCTACATTGGGAATCTCAGCTTCCTCAGGATAATCAACATCAGGAACAACAGTTTTGCTGGCGAAATCCCACCTGAAATCAGGAACTTGCGTCGATTGAGAGAGTTGCGCATGGATAATAACTCGTTTTCGGGTCAGCTCCCTGAGAACATCTCCGGTTGCACAAACCTACAAGTTATCCTTCTGGGGTACAACCAGCTTGTTGGAGAAATACCTCATGGATTATCTGCTCTGTCGAAGCTTCGGGTCTTCCAGGTCATCAAAAACAAATTCACCGGGAATTTCCCTGATTTCTTCGGCAACTTCTCGACTCTGGATACCATTGACGGAAGGCAAAATAGTTTCAGCGGCCCCATCCCAGCATCTCTTGGGCGATTGCGAATGTTGCGAAGGATTAGTCTCGCAGGAAACTACTTTTCTGGTACAGTACCTGCCTTGATTTTCAACATAACCTCTCTGATGGTAATAGATTTCTCTATGAACAAACTACAGAGAGGTCTTCCTCCGGATATCGGAATCACTCTTCCCAATCTCCACTTCTTCAATTTCGCTGGTAATCAGTTGACCGGACCTATTCCTCCTTCAATAGTGAACGCGACAAACTTACAGAGCCTACAGTTGTCCCAGAACAAATTCAGTGGATCAGTGCCTGACCTCAAAAATCTCAATCAGTTGGGTTGGCTTGGTATTGGTGGTAATCAACTGGGAAACGGCACGTCGGGGGACTTGAAATTCCTCGAGTCCCTCAATTCCACCGAGCTAAGGTTTCTGGATTTCCGCAGAAACAATTTCGGAGGTACGTTGCCTCCGTCTATTGGGAACTTATCTTCCAATCTGAACCAGTTGGGATTCTGGTCCAATCAGCTGACGGGGACCCTCCCTTCAAGCATCGGGAATCTTCACAACCTGGAATATCTAGATATCAGCTGGAATCAGTTGAATGGTATGTTCCCAAAGGAAATCGGTAACCTCCACAAGTTGAATGTCCTACAAGCACAGTACAACAATTACTCTGGGGAAATCCCATCTTCTCTTGGTAATTTGACTATGTTGACGAAATTGACGTTGGCGGGGAATGCATTCAGTGGGAGTATACCAGCAAGCCTCAGAAATTGCCAAAACTTGATCGGTTTGGATCTATCCGAAAACAACCTGAGTGGGACTATACCATCCCAAGTCTTGGGTATTTCTTCCTTATCATGCATTCTCGATTTATCTCAGAACAAATTAACTGGTGCTCTGCCAAATGAAGTCGGCAATCTGAAGAACATAGCAGGATTATACGTGCACGGGAATAGACTATCTGGACAGGTCCCGAGCACCCTCGGCGGATGCACCAGCTTGGTGTTATTGGACATTGGGAATAATATGTTTGAAGGCAACATCTCCGCGTTTCTATCTCCTCTGAAAGGACTTCAACGACTAGACTTATCACATAATCACTTCTCTGGTCGGGTACCGAAATTCTTAGGAGACTTCCAGCTCACATACCTCAATCTGTCATTCAACCATTTCAAGGGAGAAGTTCCAAATAAAGGAGTCTTCCTAAATGCCACGGGGGTCTCGGTAATGGGAAATTACGAACTCTGTGGCGGGATTCCAGCATTGAACTTACCATTCTGTCCTACTTCTAAACTGAAGCGCGGAAGGAAGATGTTGTCGAAGATCCTTATTGCGATTGCCTGTGGGATTATTTTCCTGTTCGTTCTGCTTTTGCTGCTTGCATCGCATCGTTGCATGAACAGAAAAAGGAGGAGAAACTTGAGGTCGCAGCCTAGGTTGGTTCCCGAAGGCCCATTTCCACAAATTTCGTACAAGAATATAATCAAGGCGACCAGTGGGCTCAATCAAAATAACTTGATCAGTGTCGGTGGTTTTGGTTCCATGTATAAGGGGATCCTAGGAAATTCTGATAATGTTGTGGCCATTAAGGTTCTCGACCTCCAAACTCGAGCAGCTTCGAAGAGTTTTGTGGCAGAGTGTGAGATATTGAAGAAGATCAGACATCGAAATCTCGTCAAGATTTCTACTGTCTGCTCCACCGTTGACTTCCGAGGTAATGATTTTAAGGCCTTTGTGTATGAGTACATGGAAAATGAAAACCTAGAAGATTGGCTGCATCCTAAACTTACACGCGAGGGTGAGTGCCGGAAGTTAAGTTTAAGACACAGGCTTAGTATTGCCGTGGACATTGCATGTGCTGTGGAGTATCTGCATCACGAATGTGACGTGCCGATGATTCACTGTGATTTGAAGCCGAGCAATGTTCTCCTGGATGTGGAGATGACAGCAAAGGTTGGTGATTTCGGACTCACAAGAATTCTCTCTGCCGGTGATGTTGTTCTGCAAGTAAGCTCGACAGGAGTGAGAGGGACGATCGGCTACAGTCCTCCAGGTGCGTGAATTTTAATGTAAATGTGGTTTTAGATATTTGTTAGCTCATACTCAGTAATATAGGCTGTTTAACGAGAATTATTGTAGAGTACGGAATGGGAAGGCAAGTGTCGAGGGATGGTGATGTTTACAGTTTTGGAATTCTTCTGCTGGAGATGTTTACGGGAAAGAGGCCGACCGACGACATGTTCCAGGATGCTTGGAACATCCGAAGCCATTGCGTGGCCGGGTTGCCGGAAAGAGCGGGGGAAGTAGCAGAACCTTGTATGTTTCTAAATGAGTTTGGAGTAGGATCGAGCGCCCGCGCTCCGCCAAGGAATCTAGAAAGTCTGGCGAAGGTGTTCGAAATCGGAGTGGCATGTTGTTGTGAGTCGCCGAGAGAAAGGATGGACATCCGCGACGCCGCAGCGAAACTACGAACCATCAAATCTCTGGCAGGGTGATGCTCCGAATCCCGAATGCCAGCCTGAAGGATTGTATCCCTGATCCCTTGCTTGTTTGCTGGTGGTAGCCGAAATAACTCAAATCCAAAGTATATGTCTCTGCTTGTTCCTGTTATTTTTTTTCCACCCTGAATGAAGAAGCATACGAAGATGATTTGACAGAAAACGAAGATGACGTGGATGCAATTCAAAGAATGCCGTCCTCTAAGGTCAACAAGGAAGCAGTTTAATAAGACATGTTTGTTAGACTTTAGGTTGAACATGCTGAGCCAAATCTTATTCATGGAAAATCTGCTTGATTTAGATCGGGAAAATCATACGGTTTTATGTTATGAAACCGTGTACTATGGCTTGAATCCTTATTCAATCCTTTTTCCGATAGGAGCAACTGTTCACGGACATTAGGGAGAAATCTTTTACGATGGAGATGCATTAGTTACATTTATGTATGAAAAATCCAGATCTGGTGATATATTTATCTTTAATATACCAGGGGTATCTCAATGATGACTTTATTTCGTTAAATTAACAATATAATGAATAAATTAGCATTTCCTAATCTTCTCAAATATATTTATTTGTAAGATTTTCAAAGAATTTTTTATTTAATTTAAAAAACATGTATGTAAGTTCATTTGAAGAATTAATCCAGGCAAATTTTGGAAAGAAAATTGATTTCCAATTGTTTAGTAAGTTAGTAATAAATCCCTAAAATTTGTGTTGAACGTAATAAAAATAAATAATTTATATTTGATTAATACATTTCCAAAAAGAATCGTAATATTGAGTAATATATAGGGCCTGGCGATTAAGTTCAACCGAAACATATTTTAAAACGATGTCGTATTAGTCTTATTGCCAATACTTTTAGCATTCTTATATGACAAAAAAAAGAGAAAATAAAGAAAAATTATTTCCTTTTCCAGGTTTTCTTTTTAAAATTTGAAAGTTATTGTTTTATGAGCTCAACAATTTCAAAACTAAAATTAGAAAACAATATCCGAATATTATGATTAAATTTTAAGGGAACTTCCGAATCACTTGTTTTAACCCAAAGTTGTAAATATTAACAGCAAAATCCATTTTATGTAAAAATCCATCCTCATAATTTATTAATGCAAATAAGATATATCTTCCTTCAGTGAATTTTCCCAAATTTAATATTTTTTTAAATAGATATATACTTTTAATTCATATTTAAAAAAAATGTAAATAAATTTATTAATTTGCACTTGACAAAAAAGTAATTTAGGAAAATTTCCAAAATTTTTGGCACCTAATTAGAAAAAACTAATAAGAATAACAATGACTAAAATTCAAGATATTTTATTTGATGATTAAAAATGTTGACCAACTGAGTAATTAAGAAAATCCAATATTGAATCCACAACACAATTCAAAATATTTTATTTGATGATTAAAAATGTTGACCGACTGAGTAATTAAGAAAATCCAATATTGAATCCACAACACAACCTCTATTAAAATTGTTTCCTCGCGCCACAAAGGCTTTGATTAGTCCCCTAGCTTTCTGATTAATTCCAATAATCCCAAATGTGTTTTGGGATTAGGATGCTCTCAATTTCATAATTAATGGAGAATCTCTATTTTAAGGACATAACTAGTCCTTTGTTTTTTAATTTTAGTATTATGAAATTACTTTACTACCCTTAATATATCAAGAATTTAATAATACGTTTGAAGGCAACATCGTCGCGTTCCTGACAATCCCAACATCGAGCTTGGACATGGAAAAAGCTTGGGCATGAAGTTTCAAAGAAACTTACAAATAAAAAAAATGATAAGAGATTTGACAGAAAACGAAGATGACGTGGATGGAATTCTTGGAGATGAACAAGCATGCAGTTAATAAGAGATAGTCATTGTTTAGCCATATTCGTGTTTCTGCCATGAGTCAGAGACTCAGTAGAATGAGGAATAGAAAGACTTCTAAGCCTTAAAACCGAACTCAAACAAGCATCTAAATTATAACAAAAAATGAAGAGTTGGACTTCATTAAATAATTAATTAACAATAAAATGATAAATTATATTTATTTGCCCAAAATATTTTCCATTTTTTTAGTTACTATTTTTTTCCATGAACTTTGCAAATGTTTAAAATTTAAAATTTAAGTGAAAATTGTTTATGAATCAGTTTGTTTTGGGTAAAATAGGGTCTCAATGTAAAATAGTATTCTTAAATGACAAGAAAAGGAGCAGAAAAAAAAAATCATCTTGGTTTTCTTCCTCAATTTCCTTTTTCAAGATTTTCTTTTTAAAAAAATTGAAACTTATTGTTTTATGAACTCAAATATTTGAGATCCAACAATTAGGAGTGTAGATTAACTTACAACTAAAATTAGAAAACAATATCCGAATGTTATAATTAAATCTAAGGGAACTTCCGAATCACTTGTTTTAACCCAAAGTTTAAATATTAACAGCAAAATCATTTTATAAACATAAATCCAGCCTCATAAAAATCCATGCTAATTTAAAACATACATTTTAAAACTCACAATGATTTGCAATATCAAGTTCATATTTTAAAAAATGTAAACAAATTTGTAAATTTGCACGTGACAAAAAAAAGTAATTTACAAAAATTTCCAAAATTTTTGGCACCTAATTAAAAAAAATAAAAAAAAAACTAATAATAATGACTAAATTTCATGATTAAAATTGTTGATCGAATGAGTAATTCAGAAAATCCACAACTACTCACAACCTCTATTATTAGTTTCCACTCCACAAAGTCTTTGATTAGTACAGCCAAAATTTTTAATTTTTAATTTATTCTTTTCTTTTGGTAGAGCCAAAATAAAACCTTTTTAATATAAATGAATTGAAAAAAATTTGTTACATAGAATAATTTGAATCATCCTCAAAATTCATAAATAGAAATTCATAAATAATCGGGAATATAAGGAATTGGGCGAGAGTGTGATAAAAACTTAGCTTTGAGAAGACGACGTGGATCAACAAGCAGGCAGTAGTTGTTAATAATGCTGGCTGACTGAATGGGGAATGAGGGAATGAACGAACATTCATGTCTTCCTTTTTTCAGTTTAATTGCTGGGGATGAGATGAGATGGAAACCACCACCCAAACCAACCATCAAAATTATTAACAAAATAATTAAAATGATAGAATGCAGGAATCCGTACATAAGAGAAATGTTTTTAATTAATTTGGAGACCAAAAATAAATAAAAGATTGATAATTTATTTCTTTCAGATTTGATCCCATCGTGTTGATTTTCTAGTCTATAAAAGAATTTAATGGTAACTACAACATTTATTTATTTCAGATTTGATACCCAATCTATATAAATTAGCAATGGCTTTTGCTCAATTTTATTATAATAAACACATTCCTTTCCAATGGCTTCCACCAAATCTATTCCTGCTGCGAAAACAATTCTCATCCTTCTTCTAGTTGTGATGTCTGCAGCTATGAAAGCGGATGGATTTTTGACGCCGGCCCAGTCGAGGCAGTGTCGCCTCATTTGTCACCTCCAACACATCTTATCAGGATATAACGAGGTCCTCGTGGCATATTGCATCTATGACAAGTGCCTCCAGTCTCCGATCTCCGAACCTTCCGATGACCCTCTTGAAATCCCTGGCATTAAATGTGATATCAATTGCGTCGAGTCTAATTGCCTGTCTCTTTCGGGTAAAGATAAGATATATACCTTTTTCATCATATGAACAGAGGGTGTTAATCGTGATTGCTAACTCTTTGTGCTTTTTAATACATACAGATGTCAAGGGGATTAAAGCATGCATCTGGTCATGCATCACCAAATGTGGTTAGAACGTTGTATTTTGCATCTTATTCCAAATAAATAAAGAATGCTTGCAATTTCCAATCTTCCCAAAATAACAATCCGTTTTATTTCTTTTAATTACTTACAAAAATTAATAATTTAAAAGAACCAAAAGAATTTAAGCAAGAAATCAGATATCCAGAAACATAATAAAAGGAACCAAAAACTAAAATATTAACTAAAACAAGACAGTAAAAATAAAAAATATTCATCAATATATTTAGCATAGGAAGATTAACTAAAAGTGTCACGGTCAATCCCTAAAGACTACTAACCTTCTCCTATTAACTCCTAAACTAAACAAGGCAGCCATCCACAGCCTTGGTTGGATAATTTCTGCTCATCTCTCTCGTATGTCCATCTCAGTTGCTTAACAAACTCCATTCTTTCAATTGGAATCGAATCATCCCATCGTCACCCCCCCCCCCCCCCCCCCCCCCCCCCCCCCCCCCCCCCCATTTATTTCCGGCACCTTTATCAGCATCCGACTCATCTACACATTTTAAATGTTGGTTCGGGAACACATGATACGTAGAACAAGTCGTTTTATGAGTATAAAAAGGGGAATGGGTGTTGCTTTTATCATCCTAACATCCTTCTGCTTTAGCATTTTTCCCATTGACGATGGATTCATCCAGAGTTTCATTGGTGATGTGCATGTTCATTGCCTGCTCCATGCTCGTAGAGGTGGACGGGGGAAAGAGCAATGTATGAGAAAACCAGGCTCCCCTTTCTTATTGCTGTTATTAGTATTATATTTGTTTCGTTAGGTGCAGTGATGTTTCTTGATGTAGAGCCTCGCGTTTTGATTCCTGGCAAGTCCATGTAATCTATTTGGGAGGCAGGCAACGTACGGATGGTACCGAGAAGGAATTGCATCGCAAACTACTCACGTCAGTTTTAGCAAGGTAATTACATGATCGTTTTGCTTGGGTTTTTGTTCACACTGGATTGAACCTTGGAAATCGCCAGCAAAATGTTCACCTACATATCTTGTTTGAAGCAACGAGAAGGCGGATGAGGCGATTGTGTATAGCTACAAATGGGGGTTCTCAGGATTTGCAGCCAAGATTACCGAAGAACAAGCGCAAAGGCTTTCGGGCAATTCCTTATTTTTACCTGCTTCAGTCCAAGAATATTTTTTTTTTTTTTTGGGGGGGGGGAGGAGGGTCAGTAAGCCCGAGCAACACTACATGTTATCTGGTGTCTGCTTTCATCATTTCAGAATTACCCAAAGTCATCAAAGTCCTGCCGAACACAGTGCATAGGATGCAGACGACGCGGAGCTGGGACTTTCTCGGCGTACCCGATCTTCATGCCCCTTCAAGCAGCCTAAATCAGAGCAACCTCGGAGATGGAGTTATCATTGGCATTCTTGACACGGGTATACGGCCAGAGTCGAGATCGTTCAATGACGAAGTGCTAGGACCAGTCCCAACAAGGTGGAGAGGTTCTTGCGATTGGGGCAATGAATCTGGCTCTTCAAATCTCTGCAATAAGAAAATTATCGGATCCCGTTGGTACATCAACGGACTCCTGGCAGAGTTCGGCCCACCTTCAAACACATCCGAGTTCTTTTCCCCTAGAGATGCTGTAGGACACGGGACACATACTGCGAGCACAGCAGCAGGTTCGGTGGTGAGCAATGTGACCTTTGAAGGAGTCGGTACAGGAAATGCACGAGGAGGTGCCACACTAGCTAGACTAGCCATCTACAAGGTCTGCTGAAAAATGTTCGATGGTGGAGGACTATGCACAACCGTTGACGTCCTGAAGGCCTTTGACGACGCGATCCACGACGGAGTCCATGTCTTTCCGTTATCACTTGGGCCAGGGCAAGACATAATTGGAACTGAGGAATTAGACGGAATTGCAGTCGGTTCCTTGCATGCCGTCATGGAGGGAATAACTGTTGTCTGCGCCGCAGGTAACTCCGGACCGTCCCCTCAGTCCGTTACGAACACGGCCCCCTGGATCATCACGGTTGCCGCAGGTACTATGGACAGAGCATTCCAGGCTCCCATTACTCACGGAAACAATGAAACTGTTTGGGTAAGTCAGCTTTGTTTGAATATTCCTTTTATGAATTGTGTAAAGCTGACACAATTCAATCGTTTGAAGGGACAAGCCATTTACACTGGAAAGCCGATCGGCTTTGAGAGCTTGACCTTCATGCCAGACATCTTGGCATATGAAAATGACTCCACCTCTGATCGGTAAATAAGCAAAAGTTCATCCATCCATTTTGTATCTGAAATTCTTTTAGTTCCTTCTCATATCCGCAATTCCATTTTCTTTCAGAGGTTGCGATGTGGAGAAGTTCCTCATGATCGCTGGAAAAGTGGTATTCTCCTCCATAAATCCCCACCCCTGCAATCTAATTTCTGCCATTTTAGTTGGAAAGAAGGTCAAGTCCTGTCACGGTCTCGGCGTCATAGTTGCCAAGGATCCTGAAGATGACTAGGACACATTTTTCCATGACTTCCCCTTCATCCAAGTGGACTATGAGATTGGCGCCCTCATCCTACACTACATACGATCCGAAAAGCCCCGACCGTGAGGCTTAGCCAAAGCAGGACGCTCATCGGCAAATCCATCACTCCCGGGGTAGCTTTTTTCTCTTCTAGGGGGCTGAACTATGTTGCCCCAGCAATCCTTAAGGTGAGACCTGCCCCCACCTCCTTCAATCGAACACGCATTACGGAACATTCATTTCATTTTTTGTTTGATTCAATCTCACTGCTGCGCAGCCGGACATCACAGCTCCAGGAGTGAACATTTTAATTTTAGCAGCAGTTCCTTCTATTTACGACAAAGCTGACAACAGGTATGCTATATTATCGGGGACATCAATGTCCACCCCGCATGTAGCAGGGATCATCACCATCCTCAAGTCCCTGCAACTAGATTGGTCCCCAGGGGCCATTAGGTCGACCATGGTCACAACAGGTAATTTGATTGCCTATAATTGTTATTGTCAGAGTTTTACCTTCCAGTAGCCTGGTTGGTTATTCCTATTGATTCAGGGTAATGTCTATGTTGCGGCAGCCATGGTGTGTAGACCATTGCCCTATCCTCTACTTCCTGGTGCATCTCCGCTGAAGCGCGCTGATCCATTTGACATGGGCGGGGGATCGTCGACCCCAGGGCCGCAGTAGAACCCGGCCTGATCTACGACATGAGCTTGACCGATTATATTCAATATTTACCTGCAATGGACTACGAAAACTCTTCCTTGTCCCGGTTCATACACGAGGCCCAATGCCCGAGGACAAAGCCAACGATCTTGAACATGAACCTGCCGTCGATCACAATCCCAGGCCTGGACAATGTCACGACAGTGAGGAGGACCGTCATGAATGTCGGACATCCAAAATCAGTGTACCAGGTCTAGGTCGAGCTGCCACTAGGTACTGCGATTAACGTAAGGCCTGGTGTCCTGGTTTTTGGACCGGAGATCAGCGAGCTTCGAGCTTCAAGCTGATCATCAGCCATGGAGAAGACGGACGAAGGGTACTACTTTGGGAGAATGACGTGGAGAGACGAACTTCATTCGGTCAGGATTCCTATTGCCGTGAGGATGGTGGGACACTATTTTCGACGCCACCCTGAAGCATACACTAATATTCTCACAATAACAGCCACTTGGAAATCGTTTATACAATCTGAATATGCTTAAATAATTTATTAGAAGTATTCAGACAATATCATTCTGCTGGGGACTCCACATGTGAATTCTTTTCGAGCTCTTACATTTTCAATCCACATGCGGAGAGGAGTTATTGTTTGAGCACGTACTTATTTGGCTCGGTGCCATTTGTTTGCTCTCATGGTTGTGTTTGTTTATCGCTTTCCTTGGCATCTCTAGGTGAGTCTCTATACCCGGGACTAGGATTTTAGGAGGTCACTGAAA
This sequence comes from Melastoma dodecandrum, assembly GCA_029817715.1. Taxonomy (NCBI): domain Eukaryota; kingdom Viridiplantae; phylum Streptophyta; class Magnoliopsida; order Myrtales; family Melastomataceae; genus Melastoma; species Melastoma dodecandrum. Next base: position 2,518,962 of record JARUPY010000604.1, on the reverse strand, counting down.
GGCACGGCCTCGCTGCTTTCTGCGGCTAGTAGGCTACGGGCCGATACCCGCCTCCCTTTGTCCGAGGGAGGTTTAGAACTTCACAACACAACCTTCATCAACAAACATCTTTACATCCCCAAAGAACTGGGGCAATGAATACTAACAATACACATGAAAATCACACAGTCATTAGTCTCTTCTTCAAGCTAAATGAAATTACATAAGCCGATTTCATTTACGTCCTTTGTCTCGTGGGCAGGTACAAGAGCTCCTCACACAAATGGTACACAACTCCAATGCCAAAGGCGAGGGCAGCAAAGCTTCAAGCCAAAGTCTTGTCGCAATTTCGTCAATCCTTCGATTCCTACGGACGAAGATGCACTAACGAAATTACATAAAAGCGAAGTAGATGAACACCCTTATACAATGGATGCGAGACCAGAGCATCATTTCGTCAATCCTTTGATTCCATCGAATAAAGACGCACGGATGAAGCAAATACAAAAGGGGAAGTACCATAACACTTCTTTACCTTTCTTATAAATGAAATTACATGAAGTACATTTTGTTTCTACTCTAAAAAAGAATCAAGTCGTACAAATGCACTTGTTTCCTTTTTATCTGTTTGATAGGTACATGAGCAACCTTATACAACGCATACAAAACCAGAGTAGCCATTTCGTCAAACCTTCGATTCCATCGGACGAAGACTCAATGACGAAACCATGTAAAAGGGAAGTACTAAAACTCTACTTCACTTTTCTTACAAATGAAGTTACATGAGCAAACTTCATTCTTACTCTAACAGAAACAAGTCACATAAACTTACTGCTTCTCGCCATCTGTTTGATAGGTATATGAGGTTCCTTACACAATAGACATCAGGCAGGAGTAATCTTCGTCAATCCTTCAATTCCATCGGACGAAGATGCAATGACGAAACACAATAAGGGAAGTATCAAAGCTCTACTTCGCCTTTCATATAAATGAAGTTACATGAGCAAACTTCATTCTTATTTTAAAAGAAACAAGTTACAAGAGTTCACTTGTTGTCCGCCCTTTGGCGAGTGCATGTACATGAACATCCTTGCATTACGAACAAAGGCGCGGGCGGTTGGGAGGAAATTTCGAATCAAAATTCGAGATTGCCTTTGTTTATCACCAAGGATGATTGCATTAATTCAATTCTAGCATTTTCTCTATGAAACAAGTTACAAGAGTTCACTTGTGTGTCCACCCTTTGGCGAGTGTAAGGCGAGTGTAGGTACATGAACATCCTGTATTACGAACAAAGGTGTGGGCGGTCGGGTGGAAGATTTCGAACCAAAGCTTCGAGATTGCCTTTGTTGTCACCAAGGATGATCATATCGAAAGGGAGTATCATTTATACTACTTTCTAACCAATTTCTAACCCACCTGGAGTCGGTTACAAACACCGCATTCTTCAACAATAGTAGAATATACAAGCATATTCTTCCAGAACGACCATCGAGATGGGCATATTCATCTCATATCCCCAGCGAATACCCAACTTTATTATAATCTCCCCAAGCGAGAGGTGAAGTACATGAGTTCCTCGTTCGTTGTCAACTGTGCAGGCACATGGACATCCGCACAGTACAGTACATGACTGGGGCATGAAAATGCAAGCACCTTCCCCATGAAGCTTACGCAGGAGTACCACCTCAGTGTGATATCTCCAAAGAGGTTTGCATACCTGAACCTATTCATTTCTTAAGCATTTGTGTGCCCATTTGCATACAATTTGGAAATTTTTTTGGCAATAAGAATTATTCTGAGCGAGAATGGAGAAGGTAAATTCGTTCCTAAACACCTATCACAGAGTGATGAGTGCAAACACTACGAGGGTTCACATATAAACATCTGAGCGGACAACGAATCCATTGACAAAAGATGCTCAAACCGGGATGAGATCGATCATTTATTCTATATCCCAAACACATACATGACCATTGCTAGCCCTTCCGAGCCAAAGTCAAAGTTTCTACAAACACTAGTCCCACCGAGTCTAAGGATCGCCTTACATCGAGGTTAACGGAGATCATGTAGTTAAAAATCAGAAGCGACGGACCACAGAGGCAACACTTCCTCAAGGTTCAAGCAAAGAGGTACCATCAGCAGACGTGCTTGCCAGTTGACTTGTACCCAGGGACGAAAACCTCCAACAATTCTGCAAGACGTAGAAATTCTCAAGGAGTCCAAAGCAGCTCCAAAAAGATAAACGGAGAAGAAAATGGGGCAAATCCTCATAAACCATCAAGAAATATAAATCCCCAAGGAGTCCAAAGCATCTCCAACAATGCAGAGAGAAAGAAAGAAAGCAGCTTAGATCCATACGATTAAACAAAGAAAAAGCAGAATCAACGCAAAGATCAAAGTCTTCAAGAGCAAACCGCAACAAACAGAAAAACAAAAGAGCAAATTAAAGTACCAGGGCCGAGATGAACGGTCGCAAAAGCAAAGGTGTTATCTCCCAAATTAAACGAGGAGAAGACACTCCCCAAAGCAGATTTCCGAAGCTCTAGTGGATCGGCCATCAATCCCCAACGGCGCGTCTCAACGAGCCTGCTGTCTAGTAGATGGAGAATTCGCTTGGACGGTGGAACCTTTATGGTACAACAGCTTCCGATGAGGTCATTAGACTCGTTCCTTCAAAATGACAAAATTCAGATTCTCTATCCAAGGGCCTTATGCCAAAGCCACATTACAACCCACACAAAGACTCCTTCGACTGGTACATGAGCATCCAAGTCAAGGGAATTCTACAAATCCAACTGTGACAGGTTTCAGAAGTAAGAGCGAGCTGTGATAAAAGTCAAAAGCCCTTTTCCGTTTTCGCTCAGAAGTGATCCTAATAAGCTTCATCAAATCAAATCATGACATGCATGAGTGCTGTGATCACACATATATCATTATCCCCCTATTTCACGGGGTCTCATTTATTACTAATAGTTTTATTGATTAGATCACAAAGTACAAGTCTATCAAAAATATCTTAAATCCACAATTTGGGGTATTAATGAAGTTTTTGCGAGAAAATCTTCTCCAAATTCTCTCGCAAAGAGGGGCAACTGTAATACCCCAAATTTTCCCATTAAATTTCCTTCATTTTGTTTTCTTTAAATGAGTATTTTTTTTAAGTAAAAAAATTAACAAAACCCATTCAAAATGAAGACCTAGCCCATATACAAAGACAAGGGCCTCTAATTTCTTTGATGACATGGTCAATTCAAAATTTATTTTTCTTTTATTAATTAAAAAGTGACGAAATTATTAATAAAAAAACCAAATCATTTGCATTAAATTATTACGATCATTTTTAGCTGATTCATTAATTCCCGAAAAACAATCAGGATCTGTGGAATTCTCTCTTTCCTCAGAGACAAAATCCTCCCCCTCCTCTTCAGAAAATCAGATTATCAGAGATTCTCCCTATCCCTTTTCAGGGAAGAATCAGATAATCAGAACACAGAGACGTTCCTCCCTCTGGGGAATCGGACGCTCCACCCCTTCAGAGAATCGGAGGCCAACTCCTCCTCCCTCTACGTACAACCGGAGGCCAACTCCTCCATACACATCAACGCTGGAGGCCAACTCCTCCATACACATCAACGCCGGAGGCCAACTCCTCTCGACGTACACACAAAAATCGGAGCGAAGGACTCCCCCTCTCCAGTGCTGACGAGCCAAAGCCTCTTGACTAGCCGACACCCTCCGGGCGTCGTTCATCCTCCTCTGGCCACCCCGAGGCGAGGTAACCCCCTCGATAAGACCTCCTCTCACTTTGTTAATTCCAGCATGCTTCTACCATGTTTGATATGCTGACTCCGTCGGTCCCTTTCTTTTTTGGCCTCGCTACACACATCATGGGATGAGAAACGTTGCCCCCCCTAGATGGACTCGTCACCACTGGAAACGCGAGCAAAGGACAGCCGGTACAATGGACGGGCAAATTTCGAAGGCCCGACCTGAACCTCTCGAAGGACTCTCGAAGGCGCGTGTATTATACCACATGAATCTTTCCGCACATAAAATTGCGATGTCAAGATCATCAAGCGGTTCCCACCACATGAGGTACAAAGGGGAGGTGCGGGCCGTGGGCCCAAGTGCATAGGCCCACGGTCACCATCCTTCCCCGTCCCCCTCAATAATTGTTTGTGCTTGTCCGCATGCTTTAGGCCCATATGTTTATTGTTGCATGTTGTTTGCTATCAACAAACATGAGTTCGGGTCCAACACTCGTGAAACAGAGACATGAGTCCGGAGTGATGCCCGGATCGGGTCCAACGCCCGTTAAACAGAAACATATTTTTGGAGCAAACGCCACCTCCCTTTTTCGCATCTTAGAATGTAAGAGTTGGTAACTATGAATCCCCGAACCACTGTTTTTTCGACTTAAACAGCTTTTATAAATAAAAATCGGTGGCGACTTCGTTTAGTTTACCTAGGTTAAACAACAACAACCATTTTTACGAAGCCATTTTTGGATGAGGGACTTGCGACACGAGCCGCTCCCGATTCCTCCCGAAAGTTCCTTATTCGGATCATGCTCCGCCTTTCGCCTGTCGCCTCTTAGGAAAACAGAGACGGTCGGCGAGGGCCCGAGCAGGCCGAGTTAGGAACACAGGGAGGGATCACCCAATTCCCATCAACGTCCGACTCTTGAGTCGTGACGTCGACCGGTTGGGCCTTGGGGAGCGGGCCTGGATCCTCGGGTCGTTCGAACCGACACGCGCTGCTACACCGGATGGCGCGCGTACAATAGTCAATGTTCAGTCATATAATTCACGTTGCTTTTCTTGTTCTACTCTCTCCCTTCCATTTACAATTACAAAATAACGACATATTATTTCTCACAAAGTCATTTGCTATTTGGACCACACCCTTTTAGCTTTCTTTGAAAGGTCTAATGAAATATTTAACAGGTTTGATACGTGATGACGCGTCACGACATACAAATATCACGAACGATCGATATGCGTTATTTATGTACATTATTATATATGTATCTAAACTCAACTGAATACGTTGATGGATGTGAATATTTATTCGTAGGACTCTGTTGGTGCGAAATTTGAGTTCCTCGCAACACGAATCGAATTTTACAGTGATAGTGTGGTCGCCATAAAGGGGAAGTAAATGCAATACCGGAATTTAATACGACGGTACTGGATTTACAGTGTTTATTGTGTCAACGCAAAGTGAATGAGTGCAAGTATAAAAAACAAACACAACACTGGAATTTAATGCAACAGTATCGAGTTTAAAGCGTTACACATACAGACATGACTTGAACGAAAAATAAGATGAAATTTTTGGTGACGCTTTACGACGATCGGCGGCGGATGAATAGTGGTCGAGGCAAACACCTTAATGGAATTCACCCTAGTAGAGCGGCGGTCGGATGTCAACGACACCGGAATTTAATGTGGATTCGAAGTGATAGCAGGTCAACAACGCTGGACAAAATCAACAGTACTGAGGATGGGCGGAGATGTGTCAACAATGCGGACATAATCGATAACACTAAGGTTGGAGTGTTTAGGACCATAGATAAAAGATAAAAGCAGAATTTGTATATGAGTTGTTGTTCGTGTCATGTTTATGTTTTGCTGCAATCATTTTATATTTCAGAATCTTGCAGTTACGATTGTTTAGCCAGTTCAATATCCTTCTTAAATCGTGTGCACGATCTGATTTCTATTTGTAGGAACCATGCACCTCGTATTTTGGTTGGCTACTCTGGATTCGCCATATGTCTCGTTTCCTTGGTTTGATCGAGTTCTCAAGTTGTGAGAAAATATTCATGTCTGGAGCTACACCGAGTAAGTCGTTTTCTAGAGTGAGGTTGGTCTCGAGTACTCGGGGAATATGTCTCGATTAATGTTTACACGGGCTTCTCAAGCGGAGTAGTTGATGTTGGGCCCTTTTCGTCTTAGAGTCCAAAAATTCGTGGAGTCTTAGATCAAATTAAGTTTGCCCCCGGAGACAACGTTGGTATTGGGAAATTATTGATAATTTACATAATAGTGAGAGTCACCGTCCACTTCTGTCGTTGGCCTGGCATAACTTGCAGCAGGAGACATCCCCGCGTCACCGAAGTGGTGCTCCCTGGCTCCAAACTGGGGGGCTCTTTGTCACCCTACATTGGGAAGCTCAGCTTCCCCAGGATATTAAACATCAAGAACAATGGTTTTCCTGGCAAAATCCCCCCTGAAATCGGGAACTTGCATCGGTTGAGAGTGTTGGGCCTGGATAATAACTCGTTTTTGGGTCAGCTCCCTGAGAACATCTCGGGCTGCACAAACCTACGAGTGATCGGGCTGGGAAACAGCAAGCTTGTTGGAGAAATACCTCGTGGATTATCTGCTCTGTTGGAGCTTCGATTCTTCCAAGTCTACAGAAACCATTTCACCGGGAAGTTCCCTGATTTCTTCAGTAACTTCTCGTCTCTGGACCTCATTGATGGTAACGATAATGGTTTCAGCGCAATCCCAGCATCTCTTGGGCGATTGCGAAGGTTGCGATGGATTAGTCTCGCAGGAAATTACTTTTCCGGTTCGGTACCCGCATCGATTTTCAACATAACCTCTCTGATGGTCAGAGAGTTCTCGGACAATAAACTCCAGGGAGGTCTCCCTCTGGATCTCGGAATCACTCTTCCCAATCTCAAGCATTTCCTTTTCAATGCTAATCAGTTGACCGGACCTATTCCCCCTTCAATAGCAAACGCGACAAACTTATCGGGCCTAGGGTTGACCCTGAACAAGTTCACCGGATCGGTACCTGATCTCAAAAATCTCAATCAGTTGAGGTGGGTTCTAATTGCTGATAATCAATTGGGAAACGGCATGTCGGGGGACTTGAAATTCATCGAGTCCCTCAATTCCACCAAGCTAAGTGCTCTGGATTTCAGTTTAAACAATTTCGGAGGTACGTTGCCTTGGTCTATAGGGAACTTATCTTCCAACTTGAACTATTTGTCATTCTGGTCCAATCAGCTGACGGGGACCCTCCCTTCTAGCATCGGGAATCTTCACAACCTGGAAGTTCTACATATCGGCTGGAACCCATTGACGGGTAGTCTCCCAAAGGAAATCGGTAACCTCCACAAGTTGAAGAACCTACGAGCAGGGTACAACAAATTCATTGGGGAATCCCATCTTCTCTTGGAAATTTGACTATGTTGACAATACTGATGTTGGGAGGGAATGCATTCTGTGGGAGTATTCCAGCAAGCCTCGGAAATTGCCAAAACTTGATCGGTTTGGATCTATCTAAAAACAATCAGAGTGGAACTATACCAGCGCAAGTCTTAGGTATTTCTTCCTTATCATACGTTCTCGATTTATCTCGGAACAAATTAACTGGTGCTCTGTCAGATCAAGTCGGTGATCTGAAGAACCTAGCAAATTTAGACGTGCAGGGGAATAGATTGTCTGGACAGGTCCCGAGCACTCTCGGTGGATGCACCAGCTTGGTGTACTTGAACATTGGGAATAATCTGTTTGAAGGCAACATCTCCGCATTTCTATCACCTCTGAAAGGGCTTCAACGTCTAGACTTATCACACAATAACTTCTCTGATGGGATCCCAAAATTCCTAGAAGATTTCCAGCTCGAATATCTCAATCTATCTTTCAACCATTTTGAGGGCAAAGTTCCGAATAAAGGAGTCTTCCTAAATGCCACAGGGATCTTTGTCATGGGAAATTACAAACTCTGTGGCGGGATTTCATCATTGAACTTACCAAGCTGTCCTACTTCTAAACTGAAGCGGGGAAGAAAGACCGTGTTGAACATCATCATCGCAGTTGCCGGTGGGATTGCTTTCCTGTTTGTTCTGCTTTTGTTGCTTGCATGGCATCTTAGCATAAAGAGGAAAATCAGAAACGTAAAGTCGCATGATGGGTTGGTTCCCAAAGGCCCTTTTTCGCAAATTTCGTACGAGGATATACTCGGGGCGACTGGTGGGCTCAATCAAGAGAATTTGATCGGTGCCGGTGGTTTTGGTTATGTGTAAAAGGGGATCCTTGGTAATTATGATAATGTCGTAGCCATTAAGGTTCTCGACCTCCGAAATCGAGCCGCTTCAAGGAGTTTTATGGCAGAGTGTCAGGTATTAAAGAAAATCAGACATCGAAATCGCGTTAAGATTTATACTGTCTGCTCGACCATTGACTTTCGAGGTAATGATTTTAAGGCGCTTGTGTACGAGTATATGGAATGGAAGCCTGGAAGATTGGCTGCATCCTAAAGTTACATCCGAGGAAGTGAGCCGGAAGTTAAGTTTAAGGCAGATGCTAAGTATATCTGTGGACATTGCATGTGTTGTGGAGTATCTGCATCATGATTGTGACGTGCCGGTGATTCACTGCGATTTGAAGCCAAGTAATGTCCTCCTGGATGCGGAGATGACATCAAAGGTCAGTGATTTCGGCCTCACGAGAATTCTCTCTGCCGATGATGTTGTTGTGCAAGTAAGCTCGACGGGAGTGAGAGGAACAATTGGCTACAGCCCTCCAGGTGCGTGATTTTTTATGTAAACGTGATTTTCGATAATTGTTAGCTCGTTCTCAGTAAAATAGGCAGCTTAACACGAAATATTGTAGAGTACGGAATGGGAAGCCAAGTTTCGAGGGAAGGCGATGTTTACAGTTTTGGGATTCTTCTGCTGGAGAAGTTATCAGGAAAGAGGCTGACCGACGACATGTTCCAGAATGCTTGGAACATCCGAAGCCACTGCAAGGCCGCATTGCCAGAAAGAGCGGGAGAAGTAGCAGACCCTTGTTTGTTTTTAAATGAGTTTGGAGTAGGATCGAGCATCCGTGCTCCAAGAAGGATTCAAGAATGTCTAGCGAAGATGTTCGAAATCGGAGTCGCATGTTGTAGCGAGTCGCCAGAAGAAAGGATGGACATCCGTGTGGCAGCAGCGAAAGTACAATCCATCAAATCTGCGGTGTGCTGAAGCTCCGGATCCGGAATACCGCTCAGATGTAATGTAGTCATTGAAATTCGAACTGGTTTTAATCAGATTTAGATATATATTCCAAATTGTCATGTACACATATGGCTCCCGTATAATAATGTGATACTTCCTAATTTTACTAAAAGAAAGCGCAAATTACTTCCTCTCGACTTTAGAGGAGTAATGCGAATTCTATATTTAAAAGTGTTTGGATAGTAATTAGTTTTGTATCCATTCATAATCACCTTAAAAGTGATGATGAAAAATCTTACTAAAATAAAAGTATTTATTGAACTTAATATTTAGCAATACGTTTGACTTAATTCCTTTCTAATTTATTCTTTTACTATTAAAAATTATTTGATATTATATTAAAATATATGATATTTGAAAATATCCCCGGAAAAGGTATATATATTTTAATTGATATGGTCAGTAAAATATAATGAATTTAACACATATGAGATTGAGATCGCCGGCAAGAACGGTAATATTTGTGGATGAAAAGCGGCTCATGATCCGAGAAAGAAGTCTCGAGAGATTCAGGGAGCCTTCACCTATTCAAAATTTCTTCATAAAAAGGTTGATGTTGCTTACCCCAGGTAACTATTATGAAGCGGCCACCGACTTATTTATAAAAACGGTTTAAAGTCAAAAAAGCTGTTTGGTTCGGGATCCCTAATTACTAATTCTATACTAAAAAAAAGTTTGTTAAAATTCTGATTCAGTACAACAAACTTAACCAAACATAGGACCCACCCCACCCATATATTTTAGAAATTCTTAATTTAAACTTAAAAAAAAATATTCATCTGGTATTAATTTTTGCCCAGTCAAAGGTGCCAGAAATCAAAGTCACCATGAAGCCGACTATAAATAAGATGGAAAAGTGAGAATCAAAAGGGAAGTATTTTCACGGTAATCTTCTTTTGACTCCAAAGTCAGTCTTCGCTTGTAATCTTCTGGACCTCGGAATCACTCTTCCCAATCTCCAGATCTTCAGTTTCAGTGGTAGTCAGTTGACCGGACCTATTCCCCCTTCAATGGCAAACGCGACGAACCCACAGAGCCTACCGTTGACATTGAACAATTTCACCTGATCCGAAAAATCTCAATCAGTTGAGGTGGCTTCTAATTGGTGGCAATCAATTTGGGAAACGATCTTGTTCAGTAGTATGAGAACAGATCTTGTTAACATTCATCGGCAAAAACAACATTTCCTTTAACAGAGACAAAATGGCCTTCTGAACTATTTGTCTTTATCGAAGAAGGAATGAGTGCCATCGATATTACGAAACCAGGTGTTCCAAGGAGAAATCTCGAAAAAAATGGTTCTTGAAACTTTTATGAGTTTTGTATAATAAAATAGATTCCATATGGGTTTTTGTGTATTAATATCACATTGTTATACATAAACCCAACATGAGAAAAAAAGAAACTCAAATTTAAAAGACTTAATAACACATTTTATTTCTCATTAAAACATTTTAATTGGCGTATCCATTCATAAGTAAGGGACACGTCTTCATTTGGTGTTCCGTAATTATGTGATATCAAACACGCTTATTCGAGAACGTAGGTCCTCGTTTGCGCAAGAAGTTGCGTCCATCATCTGAACCTACGAAAAGAGAAGGGTGAGATCGTGATTACAGAAAAAGTTTAGCCCGTAAGGTCACAAAAGAGCAAGTGATATTGTGAAATGGGAGGGTTATAACTGGCAAAAAGATGCCACCAAAGAGTAGAGTTGGGTTACTCACTGCTACTACTTACCATATGGGTTCACGCAATGCTATTATGATATTATTCACTTGCCCCAGGCTTTCTTTTTTTGTCCAGGGAGCAACGGTGGCTAACACCAACGAAACCGACCGGGCTGCGTTGCTCGAGTTCAGGGGCCGCATACCCGATGACCCCGACGGTGTACTCTCCTCGTGGAATGACACCACCCACTTCTGTCATTGGCCTGGCGTAACTTGCGGCAGGTGATGTCCCCGAGTCACCGAATTGGTGATCCCAGGCTCCAGACTGGGGGGCTCCTTGTCACTTTACATCGGGAATCTCAGTTTCCTCCGGATATTAAACCTCAACAACAAACGTTTCGCGGGCGAAATTCCCCCTGAAATCGGGAATTTGCGTCGGCTAGTAGCGTTGGGCCTGGAAAATAACTTGTTTTCGGTTCAGTTCCCTGAGAACCTCTCGGGCTGCACAAACCTACGCGAAATCTGGCTTGGAAACAGCAAGCTGGCTTGCGGATTATCGGCTCTGTCGAAGCTTCGGGTCTTCGTGGTCTACAACAACCATTTCACCGGGAAGTTCCCTGACTTCTTCTGCAACTTCTTGTCTCTGGAGGCCGTTGGCAGAATGCAGAATGATTTCAGTGGCCCCATCCCAGCATCTCTTGGGCGATTGTGAAGGTTGCAATTGCTTAGTCTCGATGGAAACTACTTTTCCAGTTTGGTACCCGCCTCGATTTTCAACATAACCTCTCTGATGGTAATAGAGTTCTTGGACAACAAACTCCAGGGAGGTCTCCCTCTGGATCACGGAATCCCTCTTCCCAATCTCCAGATCATCAATTTGGCCGGTAATCGGTTGACTGTGCCTGTTCCTCCTTCAATAGCCAACGCGACAAACTTACTGAGCCTACAGTAGTCCCATAACAATTTCAAGGATCGGTTCCTGCTCTCAAAAATCTTAATCAGATGTGGGGCTTGGTATTTTTGGTGGGAAACGGCACCTCGGGAGATTTGAAATTCCTCGAGAGCTGTGGGTTCTGGATTTTAGGGGAAACAATTTCGGAGGTACGTCGCCTCGGAACTTATCTTCCAATTTGAAGGTGTTGTCATTCTGGTCCAATCAGCTCACGGGGACCCTCCCTTCTAGCCGGGAATCTTCACAACTTGGAAGATCTACAAATGTGCTGCAATCCGTTGACAGGTTTGCTCCCTAAGGAAATCGGTAGCCTCCACAAGTTGAAGATCCTACAAGCAGCTAACAATTACTCCAGGGAAATCCCATCTTCTCTTGGACATTTGACTATGCTGACGGAACTGTCGTTGGCGGGGAATGGATTCAGTGGGATTATTCCCGCAAGCCTCGAAAATGCCAAAAACTTGATTGCTTTGGATCTATCAGAAAACAACCTGAGTGGGACTATACCATCTTAAGTCTTGGGTATTTCTTCCTTATCATACGCTCTCGATTTATCTCAGAACAAATTCTAGGCGGGAACAGACTGTCTGGACAAGTCCCGGAAACTCTAGGTGGATGCACCAGCTTGTTCTATCTCTTCTGAAAGGACTTCAAAATCTAGACTTATCACAGAATAACTTCTCTGGTGGGATTCCGAAATTCTTAGGAGATTTCCGGCTCAAATACCTCAATCTATCATTCAACCTTTTCGAGGGAGAAGTTTCGAATAAAGGAGTCTTCCTAAATGCCACAGAGGTCTCAGTAATGGGAAATTACAAAATCTGTCGGGGGGAGATTCTATGATTGAACATACCCTTCTGTCCTACTTATATACTCAAGCGTGGAAGGAAAAAAATGTTGTCGAGGGTCCTCATTGCGATTGCCAGTGGGATTGCTTTCCTGTTCGTTCTGCTTTTGCTGCTTTCATCACATCGTTGCATGAATAGAAAAAGGAGGAGAAACGTGAGGTCGCTGTTTGGGTTGGTTCCCATAGGCCCATTTCCACAAATTTCGCACGAGGATATAATCAAGGCGAGGGCTCAATCAAGATAACTTGATCAGTGTCGGTGGTTTTGGTTCCGTGTATAAGGGGATCCTTGGAGATTTTGATAATGTTGTAGCAATTAGGGTTCTCGACCTCCGAACTCGAGCAGCTTCAAAGAGTTTTGTGGCAGAATGTGAGGTATTGAAGAAGATCAAACACCAAAATCTCGTTAAGATTTCTATGGTCTACTCGACTATCGACTTCCGAGGCAATAATTTTAAGGCGCCTGTGTATGAATACATGGAAAATGGAAACCTAGAAGATTGGTTGCATTGTAAATTTGAGGGAGTGTGCCGGAGTTAAGTTTAAGGCACAAGCTTAGTATTGCCGTGGACATTGCATGTGCCGTGGAGTATCTACATCATGAGTGTGACATGCTGGTGATTCACTATTAATATGTGGGACTTTATTATTAATAATTTTATGTGCAGAAAAGTAAAATAATCAATAAAAAATACTCACCTTTATTAATTATTTATCCACAAATACAATAAAGTGTCTTGCCACATAAGTGCACACACTAACACATCCAACTTTGTGAATCTCTTGCGGTTGTACATAGAATGTTATATTGGGATTATTACATGATCTGTTAGTTTCTTTTAAAGGAACTATGAAATTATGCAAAGTAATTGCATGTTCGTTTCTTTTAGACAAAGACTTAAACTGTGAAAGGTGGTTTTTTAAGGGGATACCTCGAATTGTTTAGGTGTTCTCCTAGTTCCTCTTCGAGCTGGCAGAAAAGAAAACGAGACAGTGGACGCGGTCCAAGACCTCTTCCGATGATTCCTTCGTTAGAATTTGGATGTCCCAAGTATCATGAATTTGGACTCCTTCCACGTATGCATCGGATATGTTCAACTGGGTCATCAAAGTCAAGGCTAAAATCCGGTGTCGGGGATTCTCGGCAGTTCGGACATGAAGTTGTTTAAGAAACTGATGAATCGACAATACAGGTGGGCTCTTCGTGTGATTTTCATAGTTCATCCATTGTCAATCAATTCGCTCATATTCTATTATTTGGAGACACCCCACTACATCCCATTACACAATCTCATCGTATTATATCGCATATAATTATCCCAAAAGGTTCGTATTTACATTATTTCTCGAAGGAAACTAACAATCTTAATAAAAAAACATTTATGCTTTCTCATACAAACCAAGAAAATATGCAAAGTAATAATTGCATGTTCGTTTATTTTATTGGCATCATATAAAAACATTTCCATATTTTCTTAGCTTTGCCACTTTACCACGATTTTATTGTAATATTTTCCTGGTGATGGTAATAAATTAATTATTGACTCATCAAAGAGAAAACAAAACATATAAAAATTGAGACAGTAAAAGAATAAGGTAATAAATTCATATTTGTTGTTATTTCATTACATTTATTTAAATAAACCGAAAATATTTTATTAGAAATATGACTACTTGTCAGTTGCCGTATAAGAACAAGTTAAGCAAAGTTTAGTATAATGTCAAATAGATTTGGTAGGCTAAGCAAATATTTGATTAGTCCTTTCGATCATTTTCCTGCTCTTGTTGTCTATATGCCCCACTCTCGAATCGGATAATGTGATGAGGTTTGCAAAGCATCACCTCAAGGCCTTTGGCTACTTGTCGGGGGATTATAAGTCGAACGATGACCATCTCTATGAGGAGGCCTCGGTGTCTGCCCTGAGGAAGTACCGAACTCTCTTTGGATAGAATGTCTCGGGAAGAATGGATCCCGGCACATTGATGATGATGAATCGGCCTTGTTGTGGTGTCCCCGACCGTCCCTCGACGGATGATGTCGACAACATTACGCCGAAGTATGCTTTCTTTGCAGGAAAACCCGCTTGACCAAAATCCATGTTCCTTGTATGAACATGCATGATTGCTAGAACCGAATCCGGGCTGAAAAATGTGCCTTGGAGGATTGTTGCATGTGTCGCGCAAACACGGTCATATTGTGCATGGACCTTGTGTTCGGTGTGGGCGGATGATGTTCTTGGTGAAGGCCGGAGGAGGCCAGTTGGAGACATGCTATGGTATTGGAGAGGGCGGTCTAGCAACATGGGCATTCGTTGGGGCCATCTGTTGTGGGACAAAATGATTGCCATCAATGGGTCGGTGAATTTCGAAAGAAAGAGAAGAAGAAGCTCCATTGTATGGGGGAAGATCATTTCATTGCATAACACTCATTGCATTGCACTGCATGTGCTTGCATTTGATGTATTGATCGTCTTATGTTTGATGTGTCGTATTCATGCGTGAGTTGTGTTGCTTAGATGGTAAGATGGATGCGTGGATTGATCCGCGACTTGGACTTGAGATTGAGTGCACATGATTGGAAATACGACTAAGTGCCATTAAGGGATTAGATTGGAAAGGTCAAGATGACTTACATTTTATCCGAATTAGAATCTTTGACATGTAATGTCCAGCACAATCGCTCGAACGATTGTACATTTCATATTTTGTTGGGAATGAATGGTCTAAGAATATCTCGTTCGAATGCGCAAGACACCAAGGTACCCTGAGAGATAGTGTGCAGAGCATGGTGTTTTAAGGTCACCCACACAGGCCATTTGTGAGAGTGTGTGCTGGCTTTTGCAATGTGAACTGGTTAAACATGCGTGGAGTTGTCGTTGAAGGGAAAACACGCACATATGCTTGTTCATTGTCGTCATTGAATCATTGGATGCATATATAAATGTAAGGATTTTGTAAATTGGATTATGCATGTCTTTGTTTGCTGCATATTCAATCATGAATAGTATCTCCCCAATTCACGGTGCACCGATTCTCTCCCAACAAGACGAAGGATGTCCGAACTATGGAAAAAACATGCTTGCTTGCAAATGCTCCTCTTAAGTTGAGGCCAGCTCGAAAATGTAGAAATGGAAGATATAGGTAGTCGTGTCGTGTCCCATTTTGCCGGGAAATTCTGCAGAAGGGCCAACTCTAGCTCTACCTTCACCGTTTCATCATATCGTTGAGCTTGGACTGTATGAATCTCTTAGTGAATCCTATATGAATCTAAGTGAATTAATTTCCATTTTCATATTAATTCGAAATGAATAACAAGAAATAAAATCTTATAAGAATCTTAGTGGAATAACTTATCTTTCCTTAGAAATAAATAACATTAATTATAAGAATCGTGTTTAGAATCTCTTCTATTTTCAAAATTAATAAAGTGACAATATTAATTATATTCTAAAGCAAAATATTGATGAATACCTACAGCCATTTGTTTTCTATATAAACTAACTATCATGGAGGAACAAGTACTGCTATCAAAGGCAATGGCCCCAAACTCCATCATGCTTTCCGACTTTTTTCGTCTCTTGATGTTGATAAGCCCTAGTCTCGAAGTTGATGTCATGAGGTTTGCAAGGAATCACCTCAAGACATTTGGCTACTTGCCGAGGGATTATACCTCGAATGACGACACCTCCTATGACGATGCCCTGGTGTCTGCCCTAAGGGAGTACCAAACTTTCTTTGGATTGAATGTATCGGGAAGAATAGAGCCCGACACGCTGATGTCGATGAGTCAACCTCGATGTGTGTCCCCGACCCAGTAACAAGAAGACATTGATCGCATTCGAGCTTTGTATGTGGACTGAAAAGTAGTAAAAGTTTCCTAATAAAAGAAATTCAAAAAATGCATCTTATGTTTTAGTATTACAAAAGGATGATTCTCATCTTCTTCACTTGGAAATGAACATGAGGTAAGTAACAATAAATGTGAATCCAGTCCCGTTCCAGCATCCACGGAGATCCTATCGGCGTTGTCATTCCAGCAACAGCAACTATCCTCCGGATGTTCGTGTTCTAGTACCCATGATGGTCCCATGTCGATACGGTCCTGCCGTCCTTGATCTTGTTTTCCAATGACAATTTGTAGCATCATCTTCCAAGCAGTCTTGAGGATCGTAACATCCTAAACTCCTCAAAATGTGATGGACAACCAAGACATGCACCCTTCTGCAATCGGGACATACCTGGTAGCTTTGCATATTTTATAACTCGATCGGTTTTATCTGATTATGCAAAATATGGGATATGCATTTCATCAAAAGCATCCACACATATCATTCATCCATCTTGGGGCTAAAGCGTCATATTTTATTAAAGGTACTCACTTTCGTTTAAGGTGGCCTACCCCAGGTATGAAATGGACATACAAGTTTTAAATCATAGATTTTCTATAACTCAAAGCTATAAGACTTTTAGCTCATAATTAACCTTCTACCGAATATGCGAATCGTGATCTTGTATAGTGACCTTTGCTAGGAGTGCAAAATGTGATTCAATTAGTTCGTTATATCAAAGATAATTAATGAAGGACATATTTGATATACAAATCCTAATTGATTCTACAAATTTTTTTTTTTGAAGAATACGAGTGAACTAACTTGTATTTTCAAATTAATTATAAGTTAGATTTTGTAACTCCAAATTAATTATACTCTTGATGAATGCCACTTCTTTTCTATATAAACAAACTATCATGGGTCCATTAGTTAATAGTAACTATCAAACACATTTACCCTAAACTCCATCCTTTTGATCATTTTCCTGCTCTTGTTGTCGATAAGCCTCAGTCTCGAATAGGGTAATGTCATGAGGTTTGCAAAGAATCACCACAAGGCCTTTGGCTACTTGTCTGGGGATTATAAGTCGACCGACGACGACACCTATGACGAGGCCTTGGTGTCTGCCCTGAGGAAGTACCAAACTTTCTTTGGATTGAATGTCCTGGGAATAATAGATCCCGGCACATTGATGATGATGGGTTGGCCTCGTTGTGGTGTCCCCGACCGTCCCTCGATGGATGATGTCCACAACATCACACCGAAATATGCTTTCTATGAAGGAAAACCTGCTTGGCCGAAATCCATGAAGAAACTCAAGTACACTTTCATGAACGTCCCACCTATCTCATACAGAAACGTAAGTGCGGCCATATCGAGCGTGTTCTCGATGTGGTCGGCCGCATCAGGATTCACTTTTAAAGGGGTGGCGAGTATTTCTAAACCGGTGCAAATACACATAGGACTTTATAGAGGTGATCATGGGGCCAATATCCTCGACCTAGAATCGATTGCGTTGCACAAGATTGGGCACATTCTCGGGCTCGAGCATCGTGACAGGTCGAGTGCCGTGAAATTTCCTATACATAACTGTGGGATAATTAAGAGGCATCTTAACCGAGATGATATTAGTGATTAAACAGTAAAATTCCCAATAAAAGATTTTCAGTTTATTTAAAAAAGTGATAAAATTGTTAGGCATAATAAATAACATTAAAAAAATGACAAATCTAAGAAAATTCCTGCAAATATAGGAAATTTTATATTAAGATGCCAATAAAACATGCAATTATTTTGCAAATTTTCTTTGAGTTATGATCTTTATATAAGAAAGCATAAAATTCCCAAACACCGTCGGTGGGTGTACCAGCTTGATGTCATTGGACATTGGGAATAATAAGTTTGAAGGCAACATTGCCGCATTTCTATCTCCTCTGAATGGACTTCAACATCTAGACTTATCGCATTATAACTTCTCCGGTTTATTGCTAAAATTCCTAGGAGAAGTTCCAAAGGAAGGAGTCTTCCAAAATGCCACAGGGATTTGAAACTACAAACTCTGTGGCATTGAACTTGCCAAGATGTCCAACTTCTAAATGGAAGCACGGAAGAAAAACCTTGTTGAAGATCGTCATCGCAGTCGCCAGCGGGATTGCTTTCCTGTCTGTACTGCTTTTGTTGATTGCATCGCATAGTTGCATGGACAGAAAAAGAAGAAACCTGAAGTCACAGTATGGGTTGGTTCCCAAAAGCCCTTTTCCACAAATTTCTTATGAGGATATACTCGGGACGACCGGTGGGCTCAATCAAGATAACTGTACAGGTGTCGATGGTTTAGGTTCCGCATATAAGGATATCCTTGGTAATTCTGCTAATGTTGTAGCCATTAATCTACTCAACCTCCGAAATCGAGCAGTTTCGAAGAGTTTTATGGCAGAGTGTGAGGTAATAAAGAAAATTAGACACCGAAAATCTCGTTAAGGTTTCTACTATCTGCCGGGCCATCGACTTCCGAGGTAATGATTTTAAGGCGCTTGTGTGTGTACATGGTAAAGGGAAGCCTGGAAGATTGGCTACATCCAAAAGTTATATCCGAGGGAGTGCGCCAGAAGTTAAGTTTGAGGCATAGGCTGAGTATTGCCGTGGAGATAGCTTGTGTTGTTGAGTATCTGCATCATGAGTGTGAAGCGCCTGTGATTCACTGCTATTTGAAGCTTTGTGTTCTACGCTCGGAGGTGCGGGACACTCTTTGCTAAAGTAAGAAAGAAAGTACCCTGCGGGATACTGCTCCCTCGATCGGGCATTCGGACTCCTTTCCTATATTACTGAGTACAAGCTAACAAATATCCGAAACCACATTTACATAAAAATTCATGCACCTGGAGGGCTGTAGCCGACTGTGCCTCTCACTCCCTCGAGCTTACTTGTACAACAATGTTATCGGCAGAGAGAATTCTCATGAGGCCGAACACGGAAATACTGCTGCTTTTCAGACAGTATTGAGCACTTAGATTGTGCACCCCATTTTCTCTCCCCCTTTTTTTTTTTACAAGTGTTATTGTACTCTTGACTTTGGCATCCGGTTGTGCCTCCTTGTTGTTAGGTCCAGTATACGTTCATTAAAGTCATTTGTTTGACGTTCGATGTAAATGTTCTCATGAAAACTCGAAATCCAAAACCAATGTTGTTCGTGGCCGCATATTTCCAATGTGTTTTTACGTAAATACCATGTCGGCCCACCTGAAATAGCCCACAACCCCAACTCAACGAAATGAAACCCTCCCGTGGCATAGCCCAGTCCCCATACTTCTAAGGCTACGACAGTCGAAGCGGCGGTGGCATTGAGGGGCCATCATCAGTCGCCGCATATTTCCAATGTGTTTTTACGTAAATACCATGTCGGCCCACCTGAAATAGCCCACAACCCCAACTCAACGAAATGAAACCCTCCCGTGGCATAGCCCAGTCCCCATACTTCTAAGGCTACGACAGTCGAAGCGGCGGTGGCATTGAGGGGCCATCATCAGTCGCCGCATATTTCCAATGTGTTTTTACGTAAATACCATGTCGGCCCACCTGAAATAGCCCACAACCCCAACTCAACGAAATGAAACCCTCCCGTGGCATAGCCCAGTCCCCATACTTCTAAGGCTACGACAGTCGAAGCGGCGGTGGCATTGAGGGGCCATCATCAGTCGCCGCATATTTCCAATGTGTTTTTACGTAAATACCATGTCGGCCCACCTGAAATAGCCCACAACCCCAACTCAACGAAATGAAACCCTCCCGTGGCATAGCCCAGTCCCCATACTTCTAAGGCTACGACAGTCGAAGCGGCGGTGGCATTGAGGGGCCATCATCAGTCGCCGCATATTTCCAATGTGTTTTTACGTAAATACCATGTCGGCCCACCTGAAATAGCCCACAACCCCAACTCAACGAAATGAAACCCTCCCGTGGCATAGCCCAGTCCCCATACTTCTAAGGCTACGACAGTCGAAGCGGCGGTGGCATTGAGGGGCCATCATCAGTCGCCGCATATTTCCAATGTGTTTTTACGTAAATACCATGTCGGCCCACCTGAAATAGCCCACAACCCCAACTCAACGAAATGAAACCCTCCCGTGGCATAGCCCAGTCCCCATACTTCTAAGGCTACGACAGTCGAAGCGGCGGTGGCATTGAGGGGCCATCATCAGTCGCCGCATATTTCCAATGTGTTTTTTACGTAAATACCATGTCGGCCCACCTGAAATAGCCCACAACCCCAACTCAACGAAATGAAACCCTCCCGTGGCATAGCCCAGTCCCCATACTTCTAAGGCTACGACAGTCGAAGCGGCGGTGGCATTGAGGGGCCATCATCAGTCGCCGCATATTTCCAATGTGTTTTTACGTAAATACCATGTCGGCCCACCCGAAATAGCCCACAACCCCAACTCAACGATATCGTGGCATAGCCTAGTCCCCATACTTCTAAGGCTACGACAGTCGAAGCGGGTGGTGGCATTGAGGGGGGCATTATCAGTCACCAGCCCCTATTATTTATCATGGAAGGGAGGCAAAGGAAGGAAATGTTTTCATAACCCAAGAGTTAAATACATTCTAATTATGTTTGTGGTCCTAATAATATCACCCAATAGTAAGTTACAAATTATTCTATGCATAATAAGTATGTTGTCGACTCCTGCACCAGTGTTGATGAGCATGAAAGCCACGGCTATCTTCTCGCTGTGATAGGACAGTGCGAACTCCTTCTCCTCGTCCTCAATATCGACAAACACGTTCCTCGTATGAGGGACGTACCCTTCTAATCTCAAGGAATTCGTGATCTCGGCGAAATCGACCAGCTTCGAAAAGTTTTATAGCAGAGTTTGAGGTATTAAAGAAAATTACCGAAATTTCATTAATATTTCTACTGTTTGCCTGACCAATGACTTCCGAGGTAATCAGTTGACTGGACCTATTCCTCCTTCAATAGCGAACGCGACTGTATGCGCGCCCTCCGACCTAGTATACACGTGGTGGTTCGGACGATCCGAGCATCCTGGCCCACTTTTCCTGCTAGCCGATTGCAACGATTTATAACGTAAAATTACTTCACAATTGGATCAGCCATAAATTGATTTACATTGATTGCTTAACATAAGTGATTATAAAGTAGATATCATTTCCATGAAACTGGTGAAAACTGACAGCACTTGGTATGAGTCTAATACCCCATCTATCTAAACCTTCTTTTTTTTTTATGTATCTCCCTCCAAAGGTACATCATCCGAGTATTTACTTGCTCGTTCAATCTCCAACGGCATTAGCTTATCAATTGTTGTTGTTGTTGTAAGGTCCAGTATACGTTCATTAAAGTCATTTGTTTGACGTTCGTTGTAAAAGTACACCAGTCACGATTTAAACTCGAAATCCAAATCCAATGTTGTTCGTGGCCGCATATTCCCAAAGTGTTTGTTTTTACATGGATATCATGTCGGCCCACCCGAAATAGCCCACAACCCCAACTCAACGAAATGATACCCACCCGTCGAACCTAAAGGCTACGACAGTCGAAGCGGCGGTGGCATTGAGGGGCCATCATCAGTCACCTGCTCCTATAATTTATCATGGAAGGGAGGCAGAGGAGGAAATGGTCAAAAGGCATTGTTTTCATAACCATCGACAAGATTAAGGAAATCACATGTTAAAATAAACAGAGTAATCTCCTTAGAGTCCAAGTCAGTCGTGGCTGTCTGCTTCTCAAACATTTTCGCCCAGGAAAAGTTACCCCGTAACTCACGTTCATTTATATAAAGGATTACGCGTAATCTACTATTTATATAACTTTAGCCCGTAAGGTCACAAATGAGAGAGTGATATTGTGAACGCCATCAAAAGTCAAAGTCGCTTACAAGTCATCAAAAGTTTGTCGGAGATTATTTTCGGAGTTTCACTCCGAGTCATCGTCGCTGGTCTACTTTCCCAAAATCTCCTTTATGTGCATGATTTATCGTTTAAATAAAGCTTCAATTATTCAAAAAAAAAATTGTATTGTGAATGGAAAGATACACCTAAATTTGAATTATATTTTCTTCTATTTCATTATTAGAAAACATATACCTAAATTTGTATTTATTGAATCACCTAAATTTGACTCAAAGAAAGTAATCTTAGGGCTCCAAATCATGTCACCCAAATTCCAATCCAACGCATGAATATAAAAAATTCTACTACTTACTAATACTAGTCATAAAAAATAATCATGGCTTCCTCCTCCTCTGCTGTTATGATATTATTCACTTCCCTCATGGTTTCTTTTTTTGTCCAGGGAGCAGCGGTGGCTAAGACCAACGAAACCGACCGAGCTGCGTTGCTCGAGTTCAGGGGCCACATACCTGACGACCCCGACGGGGTACTCTCCTCCTGGAATGACACTGTCCACTTCTGTCATTGGCATGGCGTAACTTGCAGCAGCAGACGTCCCCGCGTCATCAAATTGTGGCTCCCGGGATCCAAACTAAGGGGCTCCCTGTCACCCTACATTGGGAATCTCAGCTTCCTTAGGATATTAAACATCGACAACAACGGGTTTGCTGGCGAAATCCCCCCTGAAATCGGGAACCTGCGTCGGTTGACAGTGTTGACGATGGATAATAACTCATTTTCGGGCCAGCTCCCGGAGAACATCTCGGGCTGCACAAACCTACGGGAGATCTGGCTGGGAAACAGCAAGCTTGTTGGAGAAATACCTCGTGGATTATCTGTCTTGACGAAGCTTCGGCTCTTCACAGTCGACAAAAACCATTTCACCAGGAAGTTCCCTGATTTCTTCAGCAACATATCGTCTCTGGAAGCCGTCAGCGTAATGGGGAATGGTTTCAGCGGCCCCATCCCAGCATCTCTTGGGCGATTGCGAAGGTTGCGATGGATTAGTCTCCCAAGAAACTACTTTTCCGGTTCGGTACCTGCCTCGATTTTCAACATAACCTCTCTGACGTTAATAGATTTCTCCGACAATAAACTCCAGGGAGGTCTCCCTCTGGATCGTGGACTCACTCTTCCCAATCTCCTGCACTTCCATGTCAGTAGTAATCAGTTGACCGGACCTATTCCTCCTTCAATAGCGAACGCAACAAACTTACGGAGCCTACAGTTGACCCAGAACAATTTCACCAGATCGGTACCTGATCTCAGGAATCTCAATCGGTTGAGGTGGCTTCTAATTGGTGGCAATCAATTGGGAAGCGGCACGTCGGGGGACTTGAAATTCATCGAGTCCCTCAATTCCACCAAGCTTTGGGTTCTGGAACTCAGTTCAAACAATTTCGGAGGTACGTTGCCTCTGTCTATTGGGAACACGTCTTCCAACTTGAACTTTTTGTCAATCTGGTCCAATCGGCTGACGGGGACCCTCCCTTCTAGCATCGGGAATCTTCACAACCTGGAATATCTAGATATCAGCCGGAACCCATTGACGGGTATGCTCCCAATGGAAATTGGTAACCTCCACAAGTTGAAGAACCTACATGCACAACAAAATGATTACTCCGGGGAAATCCCATCATCTCTTGGAAATTTGACTATGTTGACGATACTGTCGTTGGCGGGGAACGCATTCAGTGGGAGTATTCCATCAAGCCTAGGAAATTGCCAAAACTTGATCGCTTTGGATATATCTGAAAACAACCTGAGTGGGACTATACCATCACAAGTCTTGGGTATTTCTTCCTTATCATATGCTCTGGATTTATCTCAGAACAAATTAACAGGCACATTACTGGAAGAAGTCGGTGATCTAAAGAACCTAGCAATATTATCTGTGCATGGGAACAGATTGTCTGGACAAGTCCCGAAAACACTAGGTGGATGCACCAGCTTGGGGTACTTGGACATTGGGAATAATATGTTTGAAGGAAACATCACCCCGTTTCTATCTCCTCTGAAAGGACTTCAAGAACTAGACTTATCACAGAATAACTTCTCTGGCCGGGTACCGAAATTCTTAGGAGACTTCCAGCTCACAATCCTCAACCTATCTTTCAACCATTTCGAGGGAGAAGTTCCGAATAAAGGAGTCTTTCTAAATGCCACGGGGGTTTCGGTAATGGGAAATTACAAACTCTGTGGCGGGATTCCAGCATTGAACTTACCATTCTGTCCTACATCTAAACTGAAGCGCGGAAAGAAAAAAATGTTGTCGAAAATCCTCATCGCGATTGCCAGTGGCATTGGTTTCCTGTTCGTTCTGCTTTTGCTGCTTGCATCTCATCGTAGCATGAACAGAAAAAGGAGGAGAAACGTGAGGACACAGTCTGGGTTGGTTCCCAAAGGCCCATTTCCACAAATTTCGTACGAGGATATAATCAAGGCGACCAGTGGGCTACATCAAAATTACTTGATCGGTGTCGGCGGTTTTGGTTCCGTGTATAGGGGGATCCTTGGAAATTCTAATAATGTTGTAGCCATTAAGGTTCTCGACCTCCGAGCTCGAGCAGCTTCAAAGAGTTTTGTGGCAGAGTGTGAAGTATTGAAGAAGATCAGACACCGAAATCTCGTTAAGATTTCTACTGTCTGCTCGACCATCGGCTTCCGAGGTAATGATTTTAAGGCCCTTATTTATGAGTACATGGAAAATGGAAACTTAGAAGATTGGTTGCATCCTAAAGTTACACACGAGGGAGTGTGCCGGAAGTTAAGTTTAAGGCACAGGCTTAGTATTGCCGTGGACATTGCATGTGCTGTGGTGTATCTACATCACGAGTATGACGTGTGGTGATTCACTGTGATTTGAAGCCGAGCAATGTTCTCCTGGATGTGGAGATGACAGCAAAGGTCGGTGATTTCGGACTCACGAGAATTCTCTCTGCCGATGATGTTGTTGTGCAAGTAAGCTCGACAGGAGCGAGAGGGACGGTCGGTTACAGTCCTCCAGGTGCGTGAATTTTAATGTAAATGTGGTTTTGGATATTTATTAGCTCGTAGTCCGTAATATAGGCTGTTTAACGAGAATTGTTGTAGAGTACGGAATGGTAAGGCAAGTGTCCAGGAAAGGCGATGTTTACAGTTTTGGCATTCTTCTGCTGGAGATGTTTACGGGAAAGAGGCCGACCGACGAC
Source organism: Melastoma dodecandrum (assembly GCA_029817715.1). Taxonomy (NCBI): domain Eukaryota; kingdom Viridiplantae; phylum Streptophyta; class Magnoliopsida; order Myrtales; family Melastomataceae; genus Melastoma; species Melastoma dodecandrum. Next base: position 2,493,558 of record JARUPY010000604.1, on the reverse strand, counting down.
ATGTTCCAGGATGCTTGGAACATTCGAAGCCACTGCGAGGCCGCGTTGCCGGAAAGAACGGGAGAAGTAGCAGACTCTTGTCTGTTTCTAAATGAGTTTGGAGTAGGATCGAGCGCCCGCGCTCCGCCAAGGAATCTAGAATGTCTGGCGAAGGTGTTCGAAATCGGAGTGGCATGTTGTTGTGAGTCGCCGAGAGAAAGGATGGACATCCGCGACGCCGCAGCGAAACTACGAACCATCAAATCTCTGGCAGGGTGATGCTCCGAATCCCGAATGCCAGCCTGAAGGATTGTATCCCTGATCGCTTGCTTGTTTGCTGGTAGTAGCCGAAATAACTCAAATCCAAAGTATATGTCTCTGCTTGTTCCTGTTATTTTTTTGCCACCCTGAATGAAGAAGCATACGAAGAGGAAAACGAAGATGACGTGGATGTAATTCAAAGAATGCCATCCTCTAAGGTCAACAAGGAAGCAGTTTAATAAGAGATGTTTGTTAGACTTTAGGTCGACACAACACGCGGAGTCGCAAATCTTCTTCATGGAAAACCTGCTTGATTTAGATCAGAAAAATCATGCGGTTTTATGTTATGAAATCGAGTACTATGGATTGAATATATATTCAATCCTATTTCCGATAGGAGTAATTGTTCATGAACATTATGGAGAAATCTTTTACGAAAGCGATACATTAGTTATATTTATATATGAAAAATCGAGATACGGTGATATAACGGAAAGACACGCATGCATGCTTTGTAAATTATTTAAAAATATGTAATTTTGCCTTCGTTTAGCCAATTCTTGTTTCTGCCATGAGTCAGACTCAGGAAAGACGTCTAAGCCTTAAAATCGAACTCACACGGGCATCGAAATTATACCCAAAATAAGTAAAATGAAGAGTTGGACTTCACAAAAAGAGTAAAATGCTTCTTCAGTCTTAAAAAGGAAAAAATGTAGCAGATTTAAATTTAATAATGCGCAACATGGTCCGTCGCATGTCTAATAATCCCATCGCTCATGGACATGGAAAAAGAACACACAAAAAAAAAAAATTGATAAGAGATTTGACAGAAAACGAAGATGACGTGGATGGAATTCTTGGAGATGAACAAGCATGCAGTTAATAAGAGATAGTCAGACACGGCATGCATGCTTTGTATATTGTTTAGCCATATTCTTGTTTCTGCCATGAGTCAGGAAAGAATTTCTATTTATGAATCATCATCAAAATTCATAAATAGAAATTCATTAAATAATCGGGAATATAATGGCTTGGGACTTAGCTTTGAGAAGATGACGTGGATCAACAAGCAGGCAGTAGCAGTTAATAATGCTGGCTGACTGAATGGAGAATGAACAGCATTCATGTCTTCCTTTTTTCAGTTTAATTAGATGGAAACCACACACAAACCAACCATCAAAATTATTGCCAAATATAAAAGTTGACCAAGAAAAAGAAAGTAAATACAATATTTGGTTCCGATATAATCTTCAAAATAACCAACTAAAATAAATAAATCAATTAATGGAATCGGTTAGATTGATAATTTATTCCATCGCGCAGCTTCGAAAACTTTTATGGCAGAGTGTGATGTATATATTAAGGAAAATCAGACACCGTTAAGGTTTCTACTGTCTACTGGATAATCGACTTCCGAGGTAATGATTTTTAAGGTGCTTGTGTATGAACATGGGAAAAGCTTAGGCATCAAGTTTCAAGTAAACTTACAATAATGATAAGAGATTTGACAGAAAAAGAAGATGACGTGGATGCAATTCTTTAAGATGAACAAGCAGGGAGAGTGATAAGAACTTAGCTTTGACAAGATGACGTGGATCAACAAGCAGGCAGGCAGTTAATAATGCTGGCTGACTGAATGAATAGGGAATGAATGAATGACCAACTTTCATGTCTTCCTTTTTTCAGTTTAATTGCTGGGGATGAGATAGAAACCACACACAAACCAACATCAAAATTGATTTTCTAGTCTATAAAGAATTAATGGTAACTACAACATTTATTTCTTTCAGATTTGATACCCAATCTATATAAATTAGCAATGGCTTCTGCTCAATTTTTTTATTATAATAAACACATATTCCTTCCCAATGGCTGCTTCCACCCCTGCTGCGAAAACAATTGTCATCGTTCTAGTAGTGACGTTGGCTATGAAAGCGGATGGATTTTTGCCGCGGTCGCAGTCGAGGCAGTGTCGCATCAATTGTCACCTCCAATACACCTTATCAGGATATCCCAGAGGTCCCCGTGGCATTTTGCATCTATGACAAGTGCCTTCAGTCTTCGATCTCCGAGCCTTCCGATGACCCTCTTGAAATGCCTGTCATTAAATGTGATATCAATTGCGTCGAGTCTAATTGCCTGTCTCTTTCGGGTAAAGATAAGATATATACCTTTTCCATATGAACAGAGGGGTTAATCGTGATTGCTAACTCTTTGTGCTTTTTAATACATACAGATGTCAAGGGGATTAAAGCATGCATCTGGTCATGCATCACCAAATGTGGGTAGAACGTTGTCTTTTGCATCTTATTCCAAATAAATAAAGACTGCTTGCAATTTCCAATCTTCCCAAATTAACATTGCGTTTTATTTCTTTTAATTACTTACAAAAATTAATATTTTAAAAGAACCAAAAGAATTTAAGCAAGAAATCAGATATCCAGAAACATAATAAAAGGAACCAAAAACTAAAATGTAAACTAAAACAAGACAGTAAAAATAAAAAACATTAATGGTACTTCTTCAATATATTTAGCATTGAAGATTAACTAAAACTACTATATCCCTAAAGACTACTAACCTTCTCCTATTAACTTCTAAACTAAACCTGGCAGCCATTCACAGCCTTGGTTGGATCATTTCTGCTCATCTCTCTCGTGTGTCCAACTGGGTTGCTTAACAAACTCCATTCTTTCATTTGGAATCGAATCATCCCATCATCACCCCCATATATTTCCGACACCTTTATCAGGATCCGACTCATCTACGCATTTTAAATATTGGTTCGGAAACACATATGATACGTAGAACAAGTCGATTTCCGAGTGTAAAAGGGGGGATGTGTGTTGCTTTTATCATCCTAACATCCTTCTGCTTTAGCATTTGTCCCATCGACGGTGGATTCATCCAGAGTTTCGTTCGTGATGTGCATGTTCATTGCCTGCTCCATGCTCGTAGAGGCGGTCGGTGGAAAGAGCAATGTATGAGAAACCCAGGCTCCCCTTTCTTGTTGATGTTAGTAATATTATATTTGTTTCGTTAGGCATTCTTGATGTCGAGCCCGATGTTTTGATTCTTGGCAGGTCCATGTAATCTATTTGGGAAGCAGGCAACGTACGGATGGTACCGAGAAGGATTTGCATCGCAAATTACTCACATCAGTTTTAGGAAGGTAATTACATGATCCTTTTGCTTGGGTTTTGATTCAGACTGGATTAAGACTTGGAAATCACGGACAAATGTTAATTATCATGTTTGAAGCAACGAGAAGGCGGATGAGGTGATTGTGTATAGCTACAACTCGGGGTTCTCAAGATTTGTGTTACACTAAGAGGGGGTGAATTAGTGTTAAATTCCAATTAAGGATTTTTAACTCTTTTTCGATTAACCCCACAGCGGAAGGAAGCTTCTGTAAAACAGAGTTTGTAAGTTTCTGTACAACCGAACGTTCGAATGTGCTCACAAATTTGTTCGATGGACACAAGACTTTTTATAGTGGTTCAGCAAATTGCTTACGTCCACTCTTCACCCAGATATTTGGATGGTTTCCACTCAAATGTATCTCAATACAAATTACACAAATGATAGCAACTAAAAACAGACCCGAAGGTTCTGTACAATAGAAGTTTGAGTGACAGATACAGACCAAAAATGTTATGTACCGTAGAGGCTTGTTACGAAGCACAAACCCAAAGGTTCTGTACTATAGTAACTTAGGCTCAATACAAACCAGAAGGTTCTATATCGAAGAAGGTAAGGCACAACATAGACCAGAAGGTTCTGTGTTGAAGAAGGTAAGGCACAATACATACCAGAAGGTTCTGTATCGAATGTATTAACCTTCTATAGCACAGATCAAGAGATTCTGTACTAAAAGCGTCAACCTTTTATAGAACAAATCCAAGGATTATGTATCACATAAGGTATAACACAGACCGTAAGGTTCTGTACCAAGAATGTCAGTTCACAACAGAAAGTTCTGTATAGGAAAATGACTTAATTGTGTAGCACAGATCTGAAAGATTTGTGCCAAGAGTTGTCGACCTTCTACTGACCAGACGGTAAGGTTCTGTAGCAAAAGTGACAAAGAAAATGTATGCACAGACTGTAGAGTTCTGTGCTACAGAGAGTTGCACACGTGAGTGTGACTAACAAAGGTAACCAAATGCGCAATCCTCTTAAGGACAACGACTTCGTAGCGTACCCCACGCGAGCACGTAGCGGACCCTACGCAAGCGATAAGCGACCTCTGTTCAAGGATAGATTTTCCCTCCGGCTGTTCCACATGACCTGCATGATCTCCTCGAGATAGCGACTATGTGGCGTACCCCACACAAGCACGTAGCGTACCCCACACAAGCACGTAGCATACCCTACGCAAGCACGCAACAGACCCTGCGCCCTGCGCAAGCACGTGGCAAACCCCACGCAAGCAGACGGCAACCTCCGTCCTAGGTTCCTGTACACAGAACACTACACAATAGAAGCTGGTCAGTCCTTCACCTTCTGTGCTCCGGGGTTCTTCTCTCCGGTCCATTGTACGTTGCCACGTACACACGCTTCCAACAACGTATCCTGCAGCTTCCAACCGAGTCCCTCGTGGCCCCCGTGTCACTCTCCCAGAAGGCTTCACCGACGATTCAGCCTTCCGTCGCTAGTGCTCCTCATGTGACTAACTCAAACGAACAAAAGAATGAATGAACTAAAGCTCACGCTCTCTCTGGACAGAATGGGATGAATGAAATGTAATGAAAAAATTATATAAAATGAGCTGGAGAGCGTGGCTATTCATACAAAAATTTCAAGAAAATAAAAACATAATATGCAAAATAAGAAATAAAGAATTAGTTTACAGAATAAACAGAATGAAATACACGTGCAAATGTTCTGATAGAAAATAAATCAAGATGAGATTATGATATATTTTCCATGAATAGTGCACCATAGAAGGTATCGAAGAAGGTTCTGATCGATAACCTTCTCCAGATGGAAATAATCGTTGATTTGCTTCCATATGGATTAAAATTAATTCATTCCTGTTATAGACACACGTGAGAATGTATCTGGACAGGTGGTAGTTGATTTGCATCCAAATAACGTTCGTATATTGGTCGAGTAAGCTTACAGAAGCCTGTAGACCAAACAATAGAACCTTTCCATATATAGAGAGATACATTTCCTTCTACAAGAAATATGATCTCCAATATGATTATTTGGAAACAAAATCGTAGTAATCTGATCAAATGAATATCTTAATCAGATAATATATATTTCATAATTAATAATTAATAACTAATCATTTAATTACAAAAATAATTCTTACAAGAATTCCTTAACAACAGAAGCTTCTGTAGAATAGAATGTTCGACCTTCTGTAGTACAGAGGGTCCGGTTCATCATCAAAACCGTCCCCAATTGTAGCCAAGATTACCGAAGAACAAGCGCAAAGGCTTTCGGGTAATTCCTTATTTTTACTTGCTTCAATCCAAGAATATTTTGGGGGGAGCAAGCCCGAGCAACGGTACATGTTATGTGGTGTCTGCTCTCATGATTTCAGAATTACCCGAGGTCATCAAAGTCCTGCCAAACACAGTGCATAGGATGCAGACGACGCGGAGCTGGGACTTTCTCGGCGTACCCGATCTTCATGCCCCTTCAAGCAGCCTAAATCAGAGCAACCTCGGAGATGGAGTTGTCATTGGCATTCTTGACACGGGTATATGGCCAGAGTCGAGATCGTTCAATGACGAACTGCTCGGACCACTCCCAACAACGTGGAGAGGTTCTTGCGATTGGGGCAGCGAATCTGGCTCTTCAAATCTCTGCGATAAGAAAATTATCGGATCCCGTTGGTACATCAACGGACTCCTTGCAGAGTTCAGCCCACCTTCAAACACATCCGAGTTCCTTTCCCCTAGAGACGCTGTAGGACACGGGACACATACTGCGAGCACAGCAGCAGGTTCGGTGGTGAGCAATGTGACCTTTGAAGGAGGCGGCACAGGAAATGCACGTGGAGGTGCCACACTAGCTAGACTAGCCATCTACAAGGTCTGCTGAAAAATGTCCGATGGTGGAGTATGCACGGCCGTTGACATCCTGAAGGCCTTTGACGACGCGATCCACGACGGAGTCCATGTCTTATCCTTATCACTAGGGCCAAGGCAAGACGTATTTGATACTGAGGAATTAGATGGAATTCCAGTCGGTTCCTTGCATGCCGTCATGGAGGGAATCACTGTTGTCTGCACTGCAGGTAACTCCGGACCGTCCCCACAGACCGTTACGAACACGGCCCCCTGGATCATCACGGTTGCCGCAAGTACTATGGACAGAGCAATCCAGTCACCCATTACTCTCGGAAACAATGAAACTGTTTGGGTAAGTCAGATAGCTTTGTTTGAATATTCCTTTTATGAATTGTGTAAAGCTGACACAATTCAATCGTTTGAAGGGACAAGCCATTTACACTGGAAAGCCGATCGGCTTTGAGAGCTTGACCTTCATGCCAGACATCTTGGCATATGAAAATTTCACCTCTGATCGGTAAATAAGCAAAAGTTCATCCATCCATTTTGTATCTGAAATTCTTTTAGTTCCTTCTCATATCCGCAATTCCATTTTCTTTCAGAGGTTGCGATGCGGAGGAGTTCCGCTGGGTCGCTGGAAAAGTGGTATTCTCCTCCATAAATCCCCACCCCTGCAATCTAATTTCTGCCATTTTAGTTGGAAAGAAGGTCAAGTCCTGTCACGGTCTCGGCGTCATAGTTGCCAAGGATCCTGAAGATGACTAGGACACATTTTTCCATGACTTCCCCTTCATCCAAGTGGACTATGAGATTGGCGCCCTCATCCTACACTACATACGATCCGAAAAGCCCCGACCGTGAGGCTTAGCCAAAGCAGGACGCTCATCGGCAAATCCATCACTCCCGGGGTAGCTTTTTTCTCTTCTAGGGGGCTGAACTATGTTGCCCCAGCAATCCTTAAGGTGTGAGACCTGCCCTCATTCAATCGAACAGGCATTACAGAACATTCATTTCATTTTTTTGTTTGAGTCAATCTTACTGCTGTGCAGCCGGACATTACAGCTCCAGGAGTGAACATTTTAGCTGCAGTTCCTTCTATTTACGACAAAGCTGACAACGGGCATGCTATATTATTGGGGACATCAATGTCCACTCCGCATGTAGCAGGGATCGTCGTTATCCTCAAGTCCCTGCAACTAGATTGGTCCCCAGGGGCCATTAGGTCGACCATGGTCACAACAGGTAATTTGATTGCCTATAATTGTTATTGTCAGAGTTTTACCTTCCAGTAGCCTGGATGGTTATTCCAATTGATTCAGGGTAATGTCAATGTTGCGGCAGCCATGGTGTACAGACCATTGCCCTGTCCTCTACGAGCATCTCTGCAGAAGCGCGCTGATCCATTTGACATGGGCGGGGGGATGGTTGACCCCAGGGCTGCCGCAGAACCTGGCCTGATCTACGACATGAGCTTGACCGATTATATTCAATATTCATGTGCAATGGGCTACGAAAACTCTTCCGTGTCCCGTTTCATACACGATGCACAATTCCCGAGGACAAAGCCAACGATCCTGGACATAAACCTTCCGTCGATCACAATCCCAGACCTGGAGAATGTCACGACAGTGAGGAGGACGGTCACGAATGTCGGACATCCAAAATCGGTGTACCAGGTCGAGGTCGAGCCGCCAATAGGTACAGCGGTTAAGGTAAGGCCTGGTGTCCTGGTTTTTGGACCGGGGATCAGCAAGCTGAGCTTCGAGGTAGAGGTGACGGCTACGGCCACGAAGAAGACGGACGGAGGGTACCACTTTGGGAGCATGACGTGGAGAGATGGACTTCATTCGGTCAGGATTCCCATTGCTGTGAGGATGGTGACAAGATGGCTGTTTTCGACGTCGCCCTGAAGCATACATACACTAATATTCTCGCAATAACGTTTACACAAGCGATGGAGACCAGATAGATTAAGCAATATGGGCTTGAGTATGTTCATAGGCTGATGCCAGTTTAATGGAACTTATGGATTCAGTCAATGGATTTATAATTACATAAAAATAATAATACTTAGATGATGCGAGTTTATTGAACCGTTTTAGGCTTCATAACATTATTTTTTGATTAATTCCAGTAATCCCATATGCTGTTTGGGATTCATTAGGATGATGCTCATAAGTAACGGAGAATCTCTATTTTGAGGACATAACTAGTTTTTAATCCAACGTTTGTTTTTTAATTTTAATATTATAAAATTACTTTACTACCCTTAATATATTAAGAATTTAAGAATACGCAACATCGCATTCCTAATAATCCCATCGCTCTTGGACATGGAAAAAGCAAGGAAAGAAAACGAAGATGACGTGGATGGCAATTCTTTAAAGATGAACAAGCAGGCAGACAGTTAATAAGAGATGTTTGTTAGAGAGAGAGAGAGAGAGAGACTAGTTTCTTATGCTCTGTTTAGCCAATTCTTAGTTTCTGCCATGAGTCAGGAAAGAATTTCTATTTATGAATCATCATCAAAATTCATAAATAGAAATTCATAAATAATCGGGAATATAATGAATTGGGCGAGAGTGTGATAAGAACTTAGCTTTGAGAAGTAAA